>CM019066.1:234384419-235619070 GCA_009667805.1 Leptobrachium leishanense
AATATAGGACCCTGCTAGGAGGTGTAGCTAGCACCTCTCTATCGCAGCATATATATCCTACAGGTGCTTCCTTTACCGCGTCACCTGTTCCTACTAGATATATATATTCTTGTGAGTTACTACTAGATACGCCTAATGCATCATCTATATACCGGTACCCACAAAAACTCCTCTGACTGTCAATCAAACTATACTTAAATCAGAGATATATCACGTCCTACTACCAAGCTTGTGTTCACCTGTTACTGTTAGGAAAGTCCTACTACCAGGTATGCGTCTATTACATCACATCACCTGTTACCATCTGGAGATAGCTAACCAGGTACACCCCACTTGTTACCACAGGATCGCGATAATCTCTCTCAATAACAACCAAATCACAATGCTTTATCAGAAAATATGCTGTCAATTCAAAGAACCGGGAACAGACATACAAACAATCAGACAACTGGCATGCGATTCGTGGGTCAGTATAACGGGCACCTGGGCAAAGTTAAATAAAACCCCACTTTTGATGCCTTTCCCAAGTGTCACACTGGGGTTTCCCGTGGTAGGATCACAAACCAGAACACATCACCGATAAGATATCAAAAGGTATCTTACCTGTGGGGTTACGAAGTTGATCAGGCTCCGGTTCTGGTGTGGTCCCGCCAGGAAATCCTTGGTGGTGGCACGATGGCAAAGACGTTTAACCCAGGGCTCCACATTGCAGGCGCCAAATTGAAGTGGACAATAAAGTCCTTCCTCGGATGCCAGTCTCTGTTCTAATCGGTGGAGAAATCAGGTAAGTTACGTGCGCGCTTGAAGAAATCACACAGACAATCGAAGGAGTCTATGCAGCCTCTCTGGTCAAAGCCAATGATATCTCTGTTTAATGATAGGTTTCTATACATGTTTTATAGTAGTTTGCTGCGTAAGCGAGTGGGAGTCAACTTAACATTTTAGTCAACTTCAGCATAAAATTGTGTACATACAGATTATTTTATTAACTATATAAGAATCAAATATCAGCTATTTCTAAAGGTCAAGGTATCATGCGTCATTGACAAGTGTCAGCCGTTTTTCTCCATCATGGGTGTGTGGATGTTCTGTGATGTCCTGTGATGTCCTGTACCAGGATGCAAGAGATGGGTCCTCCACCCAGCTTCTGATACGAAAATACATTCCTCATGACTTTGTGGTTAGCTTATTCTTTCGAAACAGTGGAGTTACGCAAGATACATTTTGGTTTTATCTGAAAAGACAATTATATTAATTTCCTCTTAAAGACATAGCAAACTAAAGTTAAATGAGCATTTTTCTAGGCCTTTTTCTAGGCCTTTGAATATTATTAAAGCAGATACATATTCTTGTCCACAACACTTCGGCTGCAGTGAAATTCCACATAGAGAAGTAATAGTTAATCTATTCAGAGAATGCCGAACAGCTCCCAAATGTCAGTGAAATGGCCTGATTTTTGGTGGTTTCATTCAACAGTAAACCTGGCGAATCCTATAGATTTCAATGGAAATAAATTCCCCGTTTGTCTTACAACCGTTTAGTTTTTTCATTTGAAGCAAAAAGTCTCTATTTTTGTAGGCATTTCTCGGGATTGTTTTAGCAAAATTTTTAATTCAGATTTTTGTTACATGGCGTTTTTTTTATTCTGTAACAGATCTTTTTATTATTCATAGGACTGAATATATTATTTCCAGGCATTTTCATGCACTAGTTTTTTATAAATGTGTTTTAAAAGTTGCCCTTTTTTAGTTTAGGTTTTAGTTTACAGTGGAAAAAGGGGGGTACCCTAGGTCAGCACCCTTGTCAATGTTCTTATGTGTCTTTCGTATCAATGCTGTCAAAATATTGGCGGGTAAGAATAGCAGAGTTCTGCCTCTGCTAGTAGGCAACATGTAAATAATGAGGGTCCAGCCTGGGCGCAAACATATATAATGCATCTCGAAGTACAGAATATATATTAGTCACTGTAATAAAACCGTATTGTATTTGCAATGGATTCAGATTCCTAGATACTTAACACAGACTGAGTTGCCATCTAGTGTTCAAAAAACAGAGATGCATACCAAAGCTGTACAGCTGTACCAAAGGCATGCATGGGCTGCTAATCTCAGTGATAATAAATTCTCAGCATTGTGAATATAGTTATAACAAATCCCAGCATATCACTGAAATGTGTATCAGTATCACATTGAGAAGTCGGTCGCCTCAATATCCACAGTAAAATTCACAAGACGAAAGTCGGTGTGTAACAGAGATAATATTGAAAAAAATATTTAAAAAATTGATGATACAGTCTCAAGTGTCCACGAGACACAGTCTGTATCTGTGGGGTACTTAGGAAGAGGTGTGATAAATCCTGGGGGCAGTTGCCCTTTCTTCTGCCGCTCTCCACTGTATGTATCCTCTATTTCGTGACCTCTAAAAGAGAGCATACAAACAATGGTGAAAATAAAGTTTTATGGTGGTATGGCAGGGCTCATAATTTCAGGTCCTGAGCTACTAGCCAGGCCTTATAAGTTATTCACCACCAGTTAATCTACCTAACCCAGTCCCATACTGCATTTTCCTTGCAGTGATAAAGCGGTGACCCCGTGTAAAGTATATATGGCACTGATTGAAGGGATGTTTTCTTTTTTTTCCAGTAAATCCTGTCATCTGCTGAATCCATACAGTTGATGATGGGTATTATACAGAAGGGGTCTGTATTAGAGACCCTCTCTGATTCCGGTTAACCCCTCACCATCCAGAACAGATGTTGAGGGTTTAATCATTATAGATAGCCCTGCAGGCTTCATGTTTGTGAAGCCTGCAGGGCTTTTCACATGGTCCAGGGTTCTCTGCATCACTCAGCCCTGGACGTAGGGCAGCGCAAGGGCTCCAGCGCCTGTGTGTGGTGAGGTGCAGGGGAAAATTAACCCATTCTATACCTCGTAAGCCCTTGCACTGCCCATGTGATATGGGCCAACAATGTCGGTTACATTATTTTCTATGGCAGAACCAGGGCCGGTGCTAGGCTATTTTGCACCCTAGGCAAGACCAGGTACTTGCGTCCCCCACCCAATTTTTTTTAAAACCAACACAAATGAATTTTTTATTTATGTTACTCTTTGCACATATTTACTTAATTTTCTTGAAGTAAAAATGTATGCAGGCTCAGAGCCATTTGTGTCAATATGGTGATACCTTTTGGCAGACAAGGATGGTAGGGTGTCCAGGGCGATCAAAGGTCCCGGGGACCAGTTGCCGCTTCCTGACTGGCACCCAAGGGGACGGCCACTGTGTTCTGCAGTCCGAGTTGTATGGCCACATCAGCTGCTTCTCTCCCTCAAGGATAGAAGCAGCTGATACGGCCATACAACTTGGACTGCAGGACCCAGCGGCAGTCACTCTGGCAATGCACCCCCAGTTCACCTTGTACAGTGTTACCAGATTCTGATCACCAGAAAGCGGTACGCGTGGCTCAGGGAGACAAGCTGTCCGTGGTGCGGGATGTGCCATAGGGTCTGGACTCCCTTGTAGCTCGTTTCCATACCACGTTACAGGAGTGACTGACATCACAGGCGCGGGTGGTCGGCCACAACCAAGTGAACAAAGAAATGGTACTGAGCTGCAGGACTTCAACGATGTGCTGAGTACATCCTCTGAACACAAAAACAAAACCAGAGGATGCACCCAGCACGTCGTCAGCAGCAAAAGAGGTTAAAGGGGAAAAAAGAGGGTAACGTTTGAGCAGATTGCCCTTTTAACCTCCTGCTGCCCCACACTACTAGTTAGTCTCCTACCTGTACCTCACGATGCTGCCAAGACGCTCCCTGTAATTCTTAATTTTTTTTAGTTCAGCCACAGACAGGGGCGGACTGGGCCGGGGGGAGGGGGACAAGTGCCACCCGGGCTGCCTCTGCCAGGCCCCTCCTGCACAATATTGCCAGCCGCCGCGTGGTTCCTACGAGCGGCGGCCAGCTTGAAACTCTGCCGCTCACATGGGTTCCACCAGCCAGCCGCAATCTAGCGATCACACGGCTGGCTGGTGGAACCCATGTGAGCGAGAGAGTTCCAAGCCGGTGACTTCTCATAGGAAGCACGCGGCAGCTGGCAATATTGTGCAGGAGGAGCCTGACAGAGGAGAGGTGAGCTGGGGGAAATATATATCCCTGTGTGAGCTGGGGGCAATATATATCCCTGTGTGAGCTGGGGGCAATATATATCCTTGTGTGAGATGGGGGCAATATATATCCCTATGTGAGCTGGGGGGGCAATATATATCCATGTGTGGGCTGGGGCGGTATATATCCCTGTGTGAGCTGGGGCCATATATATCCATGTGTGAGCTGGGGGCAATTATATATCCCTGTGTGAGCTGCTGGGGCAATATATATCCCTGTGTGAGCTGGGGGCAATATAAATCTTGTGTGAGCTGGGGGCAATATATATCTTGTGTGAGCTGGGGGCAATATATATCCATGTGCAAGCTGCTGGGGGCAATATATATCCATGTGTGAGCTGCTGGGGGCAATATATATCCAAGTGTGAGCTGCTGGGGATAGTATATACCCATGTGTGAGCTGCTGGGGGCAATATATATCCCTGTGTGAGTCGGGAGCAATATATTTCCATGTGTGAACTGCTGGGGGCAATATATATTTCCATGTGTGAGCTGCAGGGGCAATATATATTTCCACATGTGAGCTGCTGGGGCAATATATTTCCATGTGTGAGCTGCTGGGCAATATATTTCCATGTGTGAGCTGCTGGGGGCAATAAATTTCCATGTGTGAGCTTCTGGGGGCAATACATATCCCTGTGTGAGCTGGGGGCAATATATATCCATGTGTGAGCTGGGGCAATATATATCCATATATAGTGGCCAAAATAGTGAAGAACAAAGAGATAGCATTCAATAATTATAAAAAAAATCAGAGTGAAGAAAATAGGCAAACCTATAACATTAGGCAGAAAGAGGCAAAGCAATTTATAAGAGCTTCCAAAGCACACGCAGAAGAGAAAATAGCTCAGTCAGTAAAAAAGGGGGACAAAACATTTTTTAGATACATAAACGAGAAAAGAAAAGTAAAACAAGGATTAGTTAGATTTAAAAACAAAGGAAGGGAGGTATGTAGAAGAGGATAAAAGTCTCGCTGACTGCCTCAATGAATATTTTTGTTCAGTCTTTGCAGAAGAAAAGGAAGGAAAGGGACCTCAGTTAGGAGGAAACACTAAAGAGACATTTACATATGAGTTTACAGAGGAGGAGGTTCTACAGCAGCTGTCTAAAGTAAAGACAAATAAGTCAATGGGGCCTGATGGGATCCACCCTAAATTAATAAAAGAGCTCAGTGATGTAATAGCAAAACCATTAACAGATTTATTTAACCAATCCTTGTTAACGGGAGTTGTCCCAGAAGACTGGAAATCAGCAAATGTTGTGCCCATTTACAAGAAGGGTAGTAGGGAGGAATCGGGGAACTATAGGCCAGTTAGTCTTACGTCAGTAGTGAGGAAATTAATGGAAACCATGTTAAAGGAAAGGATTGTTGAACATCTAAAAACACATAGGTTACAGCAGGCCTCAAAATTTATACTCGCCTGCTCGCATTTGGCGAGTGGAAATTACATGAGGGCGAGTGGGAATGCAGAGACAGGGCAAGATAAGGGGTTAGGTAGGCAACTAGTGGCGAGTAACTCTTAAGGCCTGGCTAGTAGCTTGGGACTTGAAATTTTGAGCCCTGGGTTACAGGATCAGAAACACCTTGGGTTTACCTCAGGGAGATCATGCCAAACTAATCTTATTGATTTTTTTGATTGGGTAACAAAAATAATAGACACAGGTGGTGCAGTAGACATTGCTTATTTAGATTTCAGTAAGGCTTTTGATACTGTTCCGCATAGAAGGCTTATCAATAAATTGCAATCTTTGAGCTTGGATTCCAATATTGTTGAATGGATTAGGCAGTGGCTGAGTGACAGGCAACAGAGGGTTGTGGTAAATGGAGTTTATTCAGCGCAAGGTCTTGTTACCAGTGGGGTACCTCAGGGGTCAGTACTTGGACCCATTCTCTTTAATATTTTTATTAGTGATATTGCAGAAGGTATTAATGGAAAAGTATGTCTTTTTGCTGATGACACAAAGATTTGCAACAGGGTTGACGTTCCTGGAGGGATCAGCCAAATGACAAATGATTTAGGTAAACTAAAAAAATGGTCGGAGCTGTGGCAATTGAGTTTTAATGTGGATAAGTGCAAGATAATGCACCTGGGACGTAAAAACCCAAGGCCTGAATATAGAATATTTGATACAGTCCTAACCTCAACATCTGAGGATCTTTAGGAGTTATTATTTCAGCGGATCTAAGGGTAAGTAGTCAATGTAATAGAGCAGCAGGAAATGCTAGCAGAATGCTTGGTTGTGTAGGGAGAGGTATCAGCAGTAGGAAAAGGGAAGTGCTCATGCCACTGTACAGAGCACTGGTGAGACCTCACTTGGAGTACTGTGTGCAGTACTGGAGACCGTATCTCCAGAAGGATATAGACATCTTAGAGAGAGTTCAGAGAAGGGCTACTAAAATGGTGTACAGCTTGAAGGAGAAAAGCTACCAGGAAAGGCTTAATGATCTTAACATATACGGCTTGGAAAAAAGACGAGACAGAGGAGATATGATGGAAACATTTAAATACGTAAAGGGAATCCACAAGGTAGAGGAAGGGAGTATATTTAAAAGGAAACAAAGTAACAAAGCAAGAGGACATAGTCTTAGATTAGAGGGGCAAAGGTTTAAAAGTAACATCAGGAAGCATTATTTTACTGAGAGGGTGGTGGATACATGGAACAGCCTTACAGTTGAAGTGGTAGAGGCCAAAACAGTAATTGAATTTAAGCAAGCATGGGATAGGCATAAGGCTATCCTAAACAAAGATAGCATCCATGTAATTGGGCAGACTAGATGGGCCGAAAGGTTCTTATCTGCCGACATTCTTCTATGTTTCTATGTTTCTATGTGTGAGCTGGGGGCAATTATATATCCCTGTGTGAGCTGCTGGGGGCAAATATATCTTGTCTGAGCTGGGGCAATATATATCCATGTGAGCTGCTGGGGCAATATATATCCATGTGTGAGCTGCTGGGGGCAATATATCCATGTGTGAGCTGCTGGGGGCAGTATATACCCATGTGTGAGCTGCTGGGGGCAATATATATCCCTGTGTGAGCCGGAGGCAATATATTTCCATGTGTGAGTTGGGGGCTTTATATATCCCTGTGTGAGCTGGGGGCAATATATATCCATGTGGGAGCTGGGGCAATATATATCCCTGTGTTAGTTGGGGGCAATATATATCCATGTGTTAGCTGGGGGCAATATATATCCATGTGTGAGCTGGGGACAATTATATATCCCTGTGTGAGCTGCTGGGGCAATATATATCCATGTGTGAGCTGCTGGGGGCAATATATTTCCATGTGTGAGCTGCTGGGGGCAGTATATATCCATGTGCAAGCTGCTGGGGCAATATATTTGCATGTGTGAGCTGTTGGGGCAATATATTTCCATGTGTGAGCTGCTGGGGGCAATATATATCCATGTGTGAGCTGCTGGGGGCAATATATATCCATGTGTGAGCTGCTGGGGGCAATATATCCATGTGTGAGCTGCTGGGGGCAGTATATACCCATGTGTGAGCTGCTGGGGGCAATATATATCCCTGTGTGAGCCGGAGGCAATATATTTCCATGTGTGAGTTGGGGGCTTTATATATCCTGTGTGAGCTGGGGGCAATATATATCCATGTGGGAGCTGGGGGCAATATATATCCCCTGTGTAGTTGGGGGCAATATATTATCCATGTGTTAGCTGGGGGCAATATATATCCATGTGTGAGCTGGGGACAATTATTATCCTGTGTGAGCTGCTGGGCAATATATATCCATGTGTGAGCTGCTGGGGGCAATATATTTCCATGTGTGAGCTGCTGGGGGCAGTATATATCCATGTGCAAGCTGCTGGGGCAATATATTTGCATGTGTGAGCTGTTGGGGCAATATATTTCCATGTGTGAGCTGCTGGGGGCAATATATATCCATGTGTGAGCTGCTGAGGGCAGTATATACCCATGTGTGAGCTGCTAGGGGCAGTATATATCCATGATCCATGTGCGAGCTGCTGGGGGCAATATATTTCCATGTGTGAGCTGCTGGGGGCAATGTATATATCCATGTGTGAGCTGCTGGGGGCAGTATATACCCATGTGTGAGCTGCTGGGGGCAGTATATATTTATGTGTGAGCTGCTGGGGGCAATATATATCCATGTGCAAGCTGCTAGGGGCAATATATTTCCATGTGTGAGCTGCTGGGGGCAATATATATTTCCATGTGTGAGCTGCAGGGGCAATATATATTTCCATGTGTGAGCTGCTGGGGGCAATATATTTCCATGTGTGAGCTGCTGGGCAATATATTTCCATGTGTGAGCTGCTGGGGGCAATATATATCCATGTGTGAGCTGCTGGGGGCAATATATATCCATGTGTGAGCTGCTGGGGCAATATATATCCATGTGTGAGCTGCTGGAGGCAATATATATCCATGTGTAAGCTGCTGGGGCAATATTTATCCATGTGTGAGCTGCTGGAGGCAATATATATCCATGTGTGAGCTGCTGGGTCAATATATATCCATGTGTGAGTTGCTGGGGGCAATATATATCCATGTGAGCTGGGGCACTATATCCGTGTGAGCTGGGGCACTATATCCGTGTGAGCTGGGGGCAATATATCCATGTGAGCTGGGGGCATTATACCCATGTGTGAGGTGGGGGCAATATATCCATGTGCCGTGTGTATTAGTGAGTTTTATTGCTGTGGAGCTCTGATACAGTAATGTGCAGTGTGTTTGAGCGTAACAGAGCTCCACAGCAATAAAACGCACAGTAATGTGCGGTGTGTATGAGAGTAAGTTATATTGCTGCGGAGCTCTGTGATAACGCTCATACACAAGGGCCTGAGTTGCTGCACTATGGGCCTCTGGGTCATACTTGGCCCCTGGGCCAAACGTTGCCAGTCAGCCCCTGGGCACAGATAATGTGCTTGGCGATTCGGTAGCATTACCATCGTTTAGGGTGCAGGGGTAGGGGGTAACGCTGGACTGCAACAAGGACACAGGTGCAGACTTTTACGCACAGCACCCTGTACACAAATACATGTATTTACACACACATCCATACTTTCACATACATATCCATATATATCCTACACCCCATGGATATGTAGCGATAAAACTCACAGTAATGTGTATGAGCGTATCACAGAGCTCCACAGCAATAAAACTCACAGTAATGTGCAGTGTGTATGAAGTGGTAGTAATGTACAGCCGTAAAACATCTGCGAGCAGAGCTATCGCTGTGCAAATGCAATATAAAGTGCATCAGATTTGGCAGCAGATAAAGTACTAATGATATGCAAGATGCTATAAAAAGTGTATTGTGCAGTGCTCAAATACCACAGTTGAGTCACAAAGGGACAGTCTAGTTCACTCGTGTGGTGAATCCGAGTGGTGCAATCATAAATAGTCTCTATATGATGCTATCGTTTTGCAAATGCAACATGAAGTGCATATGTATAGCAGCGGGTAAGGTGCTAGAAGTAAGCAAAACGCAGATGAAAAGTGCATACAGTGTAACTCTTGATAATCACAGTTTTGGCTCAAAAGGACAATGCAGACCAATCATAAAGATAAAACCAGACACGCGTATCTGGTACAATGCAGGTGATACGGGACAGTATTGACAATGTTACCTGAGTGTCCAGGCTCCAATAATGGCAGGCAGTGTGCATAAAGAGTGCTAGAGTGATAGGAAAGTCAAGTTTCAACCTTTGGTGTATATTCCAAATATTCATGCAGGTCCTGTCACAACCAAGTCCTAGCTAACCCAATCGTGACGTTCAGAAGGAGAGCATACAAGGGGTTACAGCTCCAAGCCTCTAGACTTACTAACTCTACAAAGGAAGGAAGGTATGTAGAAGAGGATAAAAGTCTCGCTGACTGCCTCAATGAATATTTTTGTTCAGTCTTTGCAGAAGAAAAGGAAGGAAAGGGACCTCAGTTAGGAGGAAACGCTAACGAGACATTTACATATCAGTTTACAGAGGAGGAGGTTCTACAGCAGCTGTCTAAAGTAAAGACAAATAAGTCAATGGGGCCTGATGGGATCAACCCTAAATTATTAAAAGAGCTCAGTGATGTAATAGCAAAACCGTTAACAGATTTATTTAACCAATCCTTGCTAACAGGAGTCGTCCCAGAAGACTGGAAATTAGCAAATGTTGTGCCCATTTACAAGAAGGGTAGTAGGGAGGAATCGGGGAACTATAGGCCAGTTAGTCTTACGTCAGTAGTGGGGAAATTAATGGAAACCATGTTAAAGGAAAGGATTGTTGAACATCTAAAAACACATCGATTACAGGATCAGAAACAACATGGGTTTACCTCAGGGAGATCATGCCAAACTAATCTTATTGATTTTTTTGATTGGGTAACAAAAATAATAGACACAGGTGGTGCAGTAGACATTGCTTATTTAGATTTCAGTAAGGCTTTTGATACTGTTCCGCATAGAAGGCTTATCAATAAATTGCAATCTTTGAGCTTGGATTCCAATATTGTAGAATGGATTAGGCAGTGGCTGAGTGACAGGCAACAGAGGGTTGTGGTAAATGGAGTTTATTCAGCGCAAGGTCTTGTTACCAGTGGGGTACCTCAGGGGTCAGTACTTGGACCCATTCTCTTTAATATTTTTATTAGTGATATTGCAGAAGGTATTAATGGAAAAGTATGTCTTTTTGCTGATGACACAAAGATTTGCAACAGGGTTGACGTTCCTGGAGGGATCAGCCAAATGACAAATGATTTAGGTAAACTAAAAAAATGGTCGGAGCTGTGGCAATTGAGTTTTAATGTGGATAAGTGCAAGATAATGCACCTGGGACGTAAAAACCCAAGGCCTGAATATAGAATATTTGATACAGTCCTAACCTCAACATCTGAGGATCTTTAGGAGTTATTATTTCAGCGGATCTAAGGGTAAGTAGTCAATGTAATAGAGCAGCAGGAAATGCTGGCAGAATGCTTGGTGTGTAGGGAGAGGTATCAGCAGTAGGAAAAGGAAGTGCTCATGCCACTGTACAGAGCACTGGTGAGACCTCACTTGGAGTACTGTGTGCAGTACTGGAGACCGTATCTCCAGAAGGATATAGACATCTTAGAGAGAGTTCAGAGAAGGGCTACTAAAATGGTGTACAGCTTGAAGGAGAAAAGCTACCAGGAAAGGCTTAATGATCTTAACATATACAGCTTGGAAAAAAGACGAGACAGAGGAGATATGATAGAAACATTTAAATACGTAAAGGGAATCCACAAGGTAGAGGAAGGGAGTATATTTAAAAGGAAACAAAGTAACAAAACAAGAGGACATAGTCTTAGATTAGAGGGGCAAAGGTTTAAAAGTAACATCAGGAAGCATTATTTTACTGAGAGGGTGGTGGATACATGGAACAGCCTTACAGTTGAAGTGGTAGAGGCCAAAACAGTAATTGAATTTAAGCAAGCATGGGATAGGCATAAGGCTATCCTAAACAAAAGATAGCATCCATGTAATTGGGCAGACTAGATGGGCCGAAAGGTTCTTATCTGCCGACATTCTTCTATGTTTCTATGTTTCTATGTGTGAGCTGGGGGCAATTATATATCCCTGTGTGAGCTGCTGGGGCAATATATATCTTGTCTGAGCTGGGGCAATATATATCCATGTGTGAGCTGCTGGGGGCAATATATATCCATGTGTGAGCTGCTGGGGGCAATATATCCATGTGTGAGCTGCTGGGGGCAGTATATACCCATGTGTGAGCTGCTGGGGGCAATATATATCCCTGTGTGAGCCGGGGGCAATATATTTCCATGTGTGAGTTGGGGGCTTTATATATCCCTGTGTGAGCTGGGGGCAATATATATCCATGTGGGAGCTGGGGCAATATATATCCCTGTGTTAGTTGGGGGCAATATATATCCATGTGTTAGCTGGGGGCAATATATATCCATGTGTGAGCTGGGGGACAATTATATATCCCTGTGTGAGCTGCTGGGGCAACAGTCCTAACCTTAACATCTGAGGAAAGGGATTTAGGGGTTATTATTTCAGAGGATCTAAGGGTAAGTAGTCAATGTAATAGAGCAGCAGGAAATGCTAGCAGAATGCTTGGTTGTGTAGGGAGAGGTATTAGCAGTAGGAAAAGTGCTCATGCCACTGTACAGAGCACAAAGTAGCAAAACAAGAGGACATAGTCTTAGATTAGAGGGGCAAAGGTTTAAAAGTAACATCAGGAAGCATTATTTTACTGAGAGCATGGTGGATACATGGAACAGCCTTCCAGTTGAAGTGGTAGAGGCCAAAACAGTAATTGAATTTAAGCAAGCATGGGATAGGCATAAGGCTATCCTAAACAAAAGATAAATCCAGGTAAAGTATCCATATAATTGGGCAGACTAGATGGGCCGAAAGGTTCTTATCTGCCGACATTTTTCTATGTTTCTATGTTTCTACCCACTCTCAGGGCCCCAAGTTATGCCAACCTAACCCCCTTAAACCGTACACACCCTTCCGACTATATGCTGGCGCCACGAAAGTAATAGGGCACTTTCGAAACCCCACTAGCTGTATATCACCCCAATCCAGGAGCCCAACCATATACAGCTAATCTATCTACCAAATGTTATATACTACAGTATCGATACACCGAGCTCTTAGAAGCGTGAATTATCTAGAACAAAGACAGTACTGGGTTTCAAAGTTTTAATGGAAAAAGATAAAAATACAAACTTTACAGTGCCGATATCACAAAAACAAGACCTACAAAATATACGAAAACGTGCAAATAAAATACAGTTCTTGAAATAAAATGGGACTTACATAGAAAACCTACACACCCTTCCGAATATACACTGCCACCACGAAAGTCATAGGGCACGTTCGAAATCCCACTAGCTGTATACCACCCCAATCCAGGAGCCCAACCATAAACAGCTAATATCTCCACCAAATGTTATATACTACAGTAACAATAAACCAAGCTATTCTATTCGAGAAGCATGAATTATCTAGAGCAGAGACAGTACTGGTTTTTAAAGTTTTAATGGAAAAAATATAAAAATACAAACTTTACACAGTGCCGATATCACAAAAACAAGGCATACAAAATATATGAAAACGTGCAAATACAGTTCTTGAAATAAAATGGGACTTACATAGAAAACCTAACTTGCATTAGGCCGCTTCCATGGGTATTTCCAGATTTCAAATGACCCAGAAGGTTCTTAGATGTTCATCCAACCAAGCCTTTTGGAGAAATACCCTGAGTTTTGGATGAGCATTCTATACAAAACAGCTTGCCCCTCCCCCTACTACCCATTTGGTTCCCTGATCAAGTTTCCATTCAGCCCCAGAGAGCAGATCAGATAAGAGGGTTGTAAAACAGAGGTCTTGCCTTGGAAACTCCTTTGCCAAACAGGAGAACCCCCCCCCCCCCACAAAATTCTGCATTCAAAATCTGACACACTGCACCAAAAATTATGCCCATTTGTGACAGGTCCTGCTTAGGCCTCTTCTTTTTTACTGCTGGGTTCCCACTCCTCAGACGGAAGAGAGAGAAGGAAAGATTAATGGTGCAATATCACCAAGTGAGGTTAGAGACAGGGCCGGATTTATAATTAGGCAAAGTAGTCTCTCTACCTGTCCCTGGCAGAGAGAAGCTAAACCTCCTCATCCAGCAGGACTTACCGCAATGAGGCATCCTGCTTAGAAACTTCATTCACTGAAGCACATGCCCAAAACTCAGTCAGTCTCTCTACCTGGCCCTGGCAGAGAGAAGCTAAACCTCCTCATCCAGCAGGACTGCGAAAGGAATGAGAGGCAAACAGCCCTGGGTCATAACCTAAAACTTGAACGCAATGCTTAAATATGGCAGAAAACTGGTAACTTGTTAAAGGAACCCCCGTAAGGTGAATCAAAAAAGGAGCCATTGTACGCCAGACGAACCGCCAGATACTCTCGTGTTAGGCCCAAAGGACGCCCCACCCCCCCATTTGCATTCAAAGCAATCAAAACACCCCTACCCAACTGGTCTGTTTTGGATCTAGCAATAAAAAAATGCACCTGAGCGGCGGACACCGTAACATGGTCCAGGCGCAAGGCGGCGTGCATTAGAGAGTTTGGAGCCATCAGCTTCCCCACCCTCAGGGCACCACAGAAAGCAAAAGCAAACGCAATTTTAAACCAGCATACCTCAAACTGGTCACGACAAACAACGAGTAAAGCATCCAACAGTTCCAAAAGCATGCGCCCAGAAACCGGACGCCGGACATCCGGCACTGCAGTCCTCCGCCAACCCGAAACAATCCTACGCAGTAGGAAAGCTTTCCTACATCCTCCCACCCAACAGCCCGGCACAAGAAAGAAATTGCAGTAAAAACTCTAGCCGCCCCAGATCCAGAACCCCCATGCTCCCGTAGGGAACCGAGATGAACTAAGGTTGCTCACCTACAATCCTCAGCAGTCTGCCAACCCTGTTCCTCCCGCGCCACAGCCCCCATGTCCGCCAGACCTGAGAATAGGAATTCCACGTTGCTTTGGACAACGAATCCTCCAACAAGAGTCTTAGTCCGGCGAAGCGAGGGTCCAGAGCCACAGAGGAAATGGAGTCGCAGCTGTCGCTGCTCCCGGAGCCGCCTGCCAAAAACGGTCCCACTGGAACCGGGAGAGAGCATCAGCAACCACATTCTGCACACCCGGCACATGCCTAGCCCGCAACCACACATTACGCTTGAGGCAGCGCAGCACCAGGTGATGCAAAAGAGCCAAGATGGGAGGGGAATCGGATGATGAACGGTTCACCACCTGTACCACACCTAGGTTGTCCGTCCAGAACAGCACCCGCCTATTAGCCAAATACCCAGGACATACTTGAAAACGAGAGAAATCTCAATGTATCCTTCCTGGTAAAATCCTTTATAAATAAATAAATAAATAAATAAATAAAATAAATTAGCCAAATGCTCTCCCCACAGTTCCACGTCCACAACCAAAGGAAACAGTTCTAAAAATGTAAGATTTAGAACCAATTCAGAGGCGGCCCAGTGTGGGGGCCACGCCTGGGCACACCAATCACCGTGAAAGTACACTCCGAAAGCCATGAGCCCCCGACGCATCGGCAAAAAGCTCGAGGGACTGATTGTCCACATCTGCCTCCGGCTGGGTGGAGTAGAGGTAACATCACTGCTCTGCGTGGAGAGATGGTAGATACGTATCTGGTCAGCGTGAAATTCAACGCTAGGGAATTCTGGTGGCGATCAAAATTTCGGCATCACCATGGATACATAGGGAAAGGAAACAGAATACAAAAATACATAGTACAGTATGTCTTATACAATGTATAGAATTGTGAGGCTACATTATACACATTGTATAAGACATACTGTACTATGTATTTTTGTATTCTGTTTCCTTTCCCTATGTATCCATGGTGATGCCGAAATTTTGATAGCCACCAGAATTCCTAGCGTTGAATTTCACGCTGACCATATACGTATCTACCATTTATTCTTTCTGGTTTTGGGGGGGAACCACTAACCATTTGGTTCAGCTGGGTATTCAGGTGGTGTGACATATTGCGGGAGCTTACCATTGTCATTGACAGTTACATCTGCGTGGAGAGAGCCTGTGGAGACATGGGTTCAATCCCGACAAGAGCTCCTCTCCAGTAAGTGTCCTTGGACAAGACACCTAATGGTACATACTCGCCACCCAGGAGATACTTGAAAACGAGAGAAATCTCAATGTATCCTTCCTGGTAAAATCCTTTCTCAAAAAAAATAAAAAATATGTCAGCCCATTATAACACAGCAAAAAGGATTGCCAAACAACGAGGTCCGCCTTCAAGGAACTGGTGATGCGAACAAAGTGGTGAGGCGCCCGAACCCCGTGGTTGCCAGGGACAATCTGCGGCAGGTAACCCAACCAGGACTGAAGATCAGAAAGCCGCATCTTCGCAACTCCCCGAACCCTCACCACCAAACGCAACAAGATCTGAATCTTCTGTAAAGGCAGACGGAAAACCCGGAGGACCGTATGAATTTCAATGCCCAAAAAGGCAAGCAATCGAACTGGGCCCCCCGTCTTGTCCACGGCCAGGGGCACGTCAAAGTCCCCCGCTACCTCACGAAAATCCTGCAGAAGCAGAGCAGTTGACGGAATCAGTCGGTTCCACAAATAGGAAGTCATCCAGATAGTGGACCATGAACTCCTTCCAGCACGCCGGCACACCACCCAATGTAAAACGGAAGAAAACCATTCAAAATAATAACAAGAAATCGAGCAGCCCATGGGAAGACAACAGTCATAATAGTGAATTGAAATGGGTGTAGTATCTGTATGGTGCCACTAGATGGCTCTATTGGCATAGGCAGGAAAATAAAAGGAAATGGACTGTATATAAAAAAACTAAAAATAAGTAGGAGACTCACTGCGTGAGACCAGAAATAGAATAAAAAAGGATAAAAATTATTATTAAGCAAAAAAAACATATGGAACCACAAAAAAATGTGACATCCGTGAACTTACATAGGACGTGACTTAATAGTAAAATGTATACTGCAAGAAAAAAAAAGATAAAACAGTGTTAAATGTAATGAACTCTGCAAAAATAGATGATTTGTAGGTAGCTCTAAGGCTAAAACACCATAGATATGGGCTGAACACAGTGAGCAAGGTGCTCTATAATGGGCGTGGTAATTTGTCCAGATGCTGGAAATAAGGCACAGTGCTTGATCCTTGTGCTGCAGTTAGAAAACTAAGCAAAATAGAATAAATAAGTGGAAAAAAAAAATAATTCAGACACCCACTGATGAAGCTACTTCTAGCGAAACGCATTTGCGGTGTATTTTATTTATTGTTTTAATAAAACCGATTGTGAATTTCCACCCTGTATGATCCTGGGTGATTTATTCCTTCGGCATCCTGAATAGATATTTCTAAGGATCTGGTTTCCTGCCTTGTGGACCTGAGGTTGGGGAATCGGTGCCCCTTGATTTAAATCCACCGATCTGCATTCTGTTTGGTGCCCATTTATTTAAATCGGCACCAGAATATGTGAGTATATCTCCTATTTTTTCACTCCTATCTGGGACGATACAGTCTGCACTTAATTCCTCCCTTGCAATTTTTTCCCCTTTTTTTCTTCCACCTCCATCAACTGTTTCATTGAGGACTCGATCCCTGGCTGAATATCTTTTATTGAAACTGAAGATTGTGAGTGCTAGCGCCGGACACCAGCTCTGTAACCTGCAACAGTCATAATAGAACTCGCCACGGAAGGAACACCCCAACAAGTGATAGCAGTCAGGCCGAATCGGTAACAACCTAAACGCCGACTCCACGTCTGTCTTGGCAAGCAAACAACCTCACCCTGCCTCCTGAACAATCTGCAATGCTTCGTCAAAAGAAGAATAACGCACCCGACAGCCATCTTTACCAATACTGTCATTGACAGAGAGACCAGCCGGATAGGACAGATGGTGGATCATGCGGAACTTACCCTCCTCTTTTTTAGGCACAATGCCCAGAGGAAACACCCAAAGATTAGAGAAGGGAAGCTCTGAAAATGGGCCCACCATCCCGAACCTCCCGAGCCAACTTGTCCGCCACTACCTCACCTTGCTGCTGAGCGGAAATCAAATTCTGGGAGAACTGAGGAAAATCAGAATGCACATGAGGGATAGCAAAACCCTCCCGAAAAACCAGCGCTCCACTTATTGGGATACATGTCGAGCCATGGAAGCATGGCCTGCAGGTTCATCGGTGTTATCCCGTCTATCAGACTGTCCCCGACTAGTGGCCCTAAAGGCCGAGCCATGTCCCTTCCTAAAACACTGAAACGCCGGGTGGGAGCCCCCACACAAGGAACATTTGTGTTTAAATATGCAATTAGAGGACCAATGGCAATCGGACTCATTAAAGAGCCAGCACCACCCCTTTCCTGTCCCTGCTGGCACTCCTGGGGTTCTGGGTACAGCGGATCCAAGAAAGGGAGACATTGCAGAGCGGTTTGGCGTCATGAGCAGCAGCCACAAATTAGTGCCCTGCAAATCAAAACGGAGCCCAGGACACACTGCCATCTTCTGACGAAACTGTTGGTCGTAGCAAAACCAACATTGACCCCCGTAAATTATGTAAGCTCCCCATATCAAATCCAGATATGCAAACAGTGATACTCTACGTTCGGGGAACCACTTGCGTAAAATCTCGCTATAAGTCAGAAATCCTTGAAGCCAATTGCCAAAGGTCTGTGTCAATTTGCTTTTTGACCCGGGTAAGGGATCAAGATGTTTTGGACGATCAATCGTCTCCCTATCTGGAGAAACCAAAGTAAGCACAGCAACATACTCTCCTTTCCAAATCTTCTCCCGAACTTCAATAGAAACCTGTAAGCCCAGGGGAGACAAGTCACAAGCCCCATAAGAACGCACCTCAGGACCAACTGCACTAGGCACAGGAACCCCACCAGCGAGCGGCACAGGAATATTAATCGCGGCTGGGACCGAAACTCCAACCGCAGCAGGCACAGGGACTTTCACAGCAACCGGTACAGCATCGCCAAGCGCAGCAGGGGCCAGAACATGAGCCGAGGCAAGCGCAGGGCCCCCCGAAGAAGCAGACGCAGGGTCCCCCATCGAAGCAGAACTAGGCGCAAAAACAGCCACAGGCACCGCGCCCCCAGCAACAGCAAGCCCAGCTGGACACAGCGATGCATTCACACCCAACGTGGCATCTGACCCATCCTGCCAACGCCTGAAAGCCGCAACCAGGGTCTCCATTAACCCCGCTTTTAGACCATCAGACCTGCCGGAGGCGGCACTGCCTGAAAGACCCAGCGAGCCAGCAACAGCACCCCCCAAGTCGGACTCACGTGCTGCCAGAAGGGACGATCCTCCAGGAGCCACCGGGACAGCAATGGGCACCCCGGAACCGCACGGCCAGAGAGACTCGGCACACTCTGCATCCCCCTGGATCTCGAGTTAAAACCGCTCCCTGGAGGAAATGCCGGTCACGGTCCCCACGAACCACTGATCTTCTTCCTGATGTTGAGGATAACAGCGCCGGTTAACCCATAGCCACGCCATTGAATCCAACGCCGAAACACCCACCGAAACCGTTCTCTGCAGAGAATTTTCATCAGCCTCATGGGCGCCGCCATCTTGCGGGCGTGCCTGGCACGCTGCACATGACGCAGCAGGTCTGCGACGAACAGAAGGGGGCCTGGGAGCGGAAGCCGCTGATCGCGTCACTCTCCTTCCGGCCACCGGAAGTGGAGGCTGCACACTAGGGCTCCTGGATCGTGCCATCTGCCGGCCATCTTGACGGGTAAGGGGGGCGGCTTCTCGCCGATCACCTCCATCCTGCCCAGTGCCACTAGACTGCCAAGCGCCACCACATCGCCCAGAGGGGGGACTGCTGCAGGACACACCATGCTTGCCCTCCTACGCAGTCCAGCTCGAAGGTCCCACGGCGGCGTGTCCATAACAACAGACCCCTCCGATGACTGGGAACCAGCATCCTGCACCTCTGCTCCACCATCCTACATCCGTGCCCCATGAAGCCTCGGAGGACTTGGGCTCAACCGAACCGGGGGCTTAGAACGCTGCTCCCTCTGCCACTGGCGGGGCCCTTCAGGTTCCTCCAGAGACCGATCACGGGCCGGCGCCAACGCATCCTCGAGCAAGTCTTGCAGGGTCGAACCTTGAGCAGCAGCATGCTTTTTCAGCTGATCCAGCAAGCCAGCAATCGAAGTAGAAGCCATTTCAGCAAACAAATCACCGTCTTTTGCTTCTCTCTCATGCAGGTAATCTCTTTGATGTAATCTCCTTATTCTTCTTGTCCTTTCCGCTGCATTTGACACTGTTGACCACCCTCTTCTGCTCCTCACGCTGCATCAACTTGGCCTCAGTGACATCGCTCTCTCCTGGTTCTCTTCCTATATCTCTCTTCACTCCTTCATTGTATCCTTTGCTGGTGCCTCTTCACCACCAGTTCCTCTTTCAGTTGGGGTACCTTAAGGCTCTGTTCTGGGTCCCCTACTCTTCTTGAACTATACCACCTCTCTTGGCCACCTCATCATCTCCTATGGACTCCAATATCACCTCTATGTTGACGACACCCAAATTTACCTTTACCCGATCTCGCTCCTCCTAACAGCTGTCTCCAACTGGATGACTGCCCGTTTCCTAAAGCTCGACCTCTCTAAAACTGAACTTCTCGTCTTCCCTCCATCTAAAACCTCCACTCCTGCACCCATTTCCCTTCAGGTGAATGGTGCCACCATTACTTCTACCTCTCAGGCTCATTGCCTAGGGGTACTCTTGGACTCCGCTCTCTCCTTTACTCCTCACATTAGCTAAAAAATATCGCTACTTTCACCTAAAAAACATTGCATGGGTCCATCCCTGTCTTAATCAGGACTCTGCTAAAATGCTCATCCAAGCTCTTATTATCTCCTGCCTTGACTATTGTAACCTCCTTCTCTCTGGCCTTAAGAGCAGGGCCGCCATCAGGGAATTACACCCCATGCTGCCGTAAGGGGCCCGACTCATAGGCAGCAGCGGCGCCCTTTTGAACAGCTCTAGTATCGGACTCTATCAGGATTATTCAGAGAGCGTGAAAAGCTGGAGAATGACTGGAGAATGAAAAATTCTAGATCAAAATAGCCAATTTGGAAAGTGAGATGAAAGGGAGAATTTTTCTAGTTTGGCTATTTTGACCTAGAATTTTTCATTCTCCTGCTTTTCACGCTCTCTGAATAACCCTGTATGAGTCTGAATCCTGAGCTGTTTCCTGGCTGGCTCTGGCTGGGTGGGCCAAGCAGCGTGCGTGGGCCTCCCAAGCACGATGCTTTGGCGCTGCCCCCTCCAGTCACGTGTGTGATGCCGGGGAGAAGAGCGGAGAAGACAGAGGGCCCGGGAGAAGAAAAGAAGGAAGAAAAGAAGAGAAGAAAAGAAGAAGGAAGAGAGAAGAAAAGAAGAAGGAAGAAGAGAGGAGAAGAGAAGGAGGAGCAGAGGACAGGGACAGAAGACGGCAGAGCGGTGAGCCAGGGCCTAGCCAGACCCCCAGGGCCCAGTCAGACCCCAAGGCCCAGCCAGACCACCAAGGTCCAGCCAGACCCCCACGGCCCAGCCAGACCCCAAGGGCCCAGCCAGTTCTTCAGGGCCCGGACAGTCCCCCAGGGTCCAGCCAGACCCCCAGCGCCCAGCCAGACACCAAGGTCCAGCCAGGGCCCAGCCAAACTCCAAGGTCCAGCCAGGGCCCAGTCAGACACCAGGGCCCAGCCAGACCAAGGTCCAGCCAGACCCCCAGGGCCCAGCCAGACCCCCAGGGCCCAGATAGACCCCCAGGGCCCAGCCAGACACCAAAGGTCCAGCCAGACCCCCAGGGCCCAGCCAAACCCCAAAGTCCAGCCAGGGCCCTGCCAAACTCCAAGGTCCAGCCAGACCCCAGGCAGACCCCCAGGGCCCAGCCAGACCCCAAGGCCCAGCCAGACCACCAAGGTCCAGCCAGACCACCAAGGTCCAGCCAGACCCCCATGGCCCAGCCAGACCCCAAGGGCCCAGCCAGTTCTTCAGGTCCGGACAGTCCCCCAGGGTCCAGCCAGACCCCCAGCGCCCAGCCAGACACCAAGGTCCAGCCAGGGCCCAGCCAAACTCAAGGTCCAGCCAGGGCCCAGTCAGACACCAGGGCCCAGCCAGACCAAGGTCCAGCCAGACCCCCAGGGCCCAGCCAGACCCCGAGGGCCCAGACAGACCCCCAGGGCCCAGCCAGACACCAAAGGTCCAGCCAGACCCCCAGGGCCCAGCCAAACCCCAAAGTCCAGCCAGGGCCCTGCCAAACTCCAAAGTCCAGCCAGACCCCAGGCAGACCCCCAGGGCCCAGCCAGACCCCAAGGCCCAGCCAGACCCCAAGGTCCAGCCAAGGCTCAGGCAGACCCCCAGGGCCCAGCTAGATTCCAAGGTCCAGCCAGACCCCAGGGCCCAGCCAGACCTTAAGGCCCAGCCAGACCCCAAGATCCAGCCAGGGCCTAGACAGGGCCCAAGGCCCAGCCAGACCCCCAGGGTCCAGCCAGACCCCCAGGGCCCAGCCAGACCCCAAGGTCCAGCCAGGGCCCAGCCAGACCCCAAGGTCCAGCCAGGGCCCAGCCAGACCCCAAGGTCCAGCCAGACCCCCAGGGCTCAGCCAAACCCCCAGGGCCCAGCCAGTCCCCAAGGTCCAGCCAGACTACCAGGGCTCAGCCAGACCTCCAAGGCCCAGCCAGACCTTCAAGGTCCAGCCAGACATCCAGGGCCCAGCCAAGCCCATCATACAGACAGCACATTACTGTGAGTTTTATTGCTGTGGATTCTGTGATATGCTCATACACACGGCACATTACTGTGAGTTTTATTGCTGTGGAGCTCTGTGATACGCTCATACACACCGCACATTGCTGTGAGTTTTATTGCTGTGGTACTGTGTTAAGTCCTTTTTTTTGTTTTGGAAGGGGGCAAAAAGCTGTTAAAGGTTGAGGAAGTTTACGGGGGGCCATCTTGAGGGTGAGTAAAGGGCCCCATCATTTCTGATGGCTGCCCTGCTTAACAGATCCCAGATTCTGCCTCTGCAGTATGTAACGAATGCCTGTGCCAGACTCATACACCCCACCTCCTGCCCCTCTCACACTTCACCTCCCGCACCTCTCACACCTCACCTCCCGCACCTCTCATACCTCACCCCTCTGTCAATCTCTACACTGGCTTCCTGATTCCTATTCATTATATTGGTGCTCACATACAAAGCTCTCCATAACTGTGCTGCTACCTACATCCCGTCCCGTCCACTTTGCTCGGCCAATGATCTGATGCTATGAGTTCCTTGTACCCGCACCCCAAACTCTCGCCTACAGGACTTATCTCGAGCTGCCCCCTTTCTATGGAACTCCCTCCCCTGCAACATTAGACTCTCCCCGTCTCTCCACTCCTTCAAGAAGTCTCTTATTACTTTAGAGAAGCCTATCGGCTCACTCCATGATCCCCCATTGTTCATTTCTTGCTCCATCCTCCCACACACCTAATGTGTCACCCCTCTCCTCATAGATTGTAAGCTCTCGGGCAGGGTGCTCCCTCTTCTGTGTGTGTATCGTGTATATATATTTGTAAACCTCTTTCTCCCATTGTAAATCTCTACAGGAACTGTTGGTGCTTTATAAATACTGGTAACTAACTCAACTAAGGCAACAGATTCTGCCTCGTCTTTTGATCTGAGCACAGAGAAAAACTGTTTTTCAGTTTCTTAAAATGTATTTTTTTCCCTCAAAATTAAACTTTAAAATAGTCATTTTGGCACGTTTCTTTTTTTGTTTGGGGGGGGGGGGTAGGGGCGCTCCACATTTCTGTGCCTACAGGCTCCTGAGGTACAAATCCGGCCCTGACAGCAGCTTGTGGTTTCATTGGTTAGGACTCACCTTCAGTAGAGGTGCCTTGACGTTGGCAGGTGAACTTACACTACAATGGCCATTGCAGTAAACCAAAGTCTCTAATTTTGTTTTGTTTCACATGGTGTTATAGGAATAAGCGCAAATGACACCTTTTTTTTCTTGTTATGTTTTATAAATGTTGCTGGGCTGGATACATCTCGTGGTTGCAGCTGCCCCAGTAGGGTCAGGTGCGACCCCGCTCTTCCTGTACATCCGACTATATGAGTCTGAATCTGAAGCTGTACAGAGTCTCCTGGATGGCTGGGTGGGCCAAGTAGCATGCATGTGCCTTCCAAGCACGCTGCTTTGGCGCCGCCCTCCAGTCACGTGTGTTACGCACACACCACACACAAGAATAGCTGCGACGGAGCGGTAGGGAGAAGAAGAGAAGAAGGAGGAGGAGGAGGAGGAGAAGGAAGCAAAGAAGGGTCAGAGGCAGACAACCGGGACAGAAGACGACTGAGCGGTGAGCCAAACCAAGGCCAAGCCAGACCCCAGGGCCCAAACAAGACCCAGCCAGGGCCCAGCCAAGGCCCAGCCAGACCCCAGGGCTCAGCCAAATCAAGGCCCAGCCAGACCCCAGGGCCCAGCCAAACCAAGGCCTAGCCAGACCACAGGACCTAAAGAAAACCCAACCAAGACCCAGGGCCCAGCCAAGGCCCAACCAGGCCCCAGGGCCCAGCCAGACCCCAGGGCCCAGCCAAACCAGGCAGATGAAGTCAAGGCCTGTCTCAAGTCATCCATCTTATGGCCTATTGTCAAAGTCCTGACCTCGACAGTTAACAAGGGTGTCCACCTTCAAAATATCGCAGTCTCATATTGGGCCACTGTGCAGGTGAGACCCACTGCACATCCACCTCACTATAAGACATGGTGCGCACTCAACCTCAATGCCACTGTGTTTCTTTACCTAATCGCTCTGCAACAACTCTGGTATCTGTAGAGCGATTGGTTGAGCAATCCGGTTGGTTTATATACTATATTTGTGAGTGTTTGCATAATTAAAGTGTCTGGATGAAGTCCAGGGCTGAATTTTTTTGTCCCAGTTGAGACCTGGTTGTATGTGGCGTGCTCCAGAGTCAGTTCACCTGACAGCCTGGTCATCCTCCAGCCAGAGAGTAAAACTTGGAATATTGTTTACAGCGAGGTCCTGAGCAATTCATCTGAGGGACAAATTGAAAGTCTATGCTATGCAAGTAATTAGCCCGGCTACATAGACAAAAAAAACAGGGTTTCTGGTGGGACTAAAGGGCTTAAACCCATCTATTTTTTTTAAAAATTATTATTATCATCCCTTATGTGTTTCAATCACCAACCACCACTAAGCCAACGGATTGTGAACCTAATATCTCCTGCATAGCCCGACGTTTCATCGCAAAGCACGGGTATCCAGCTAGTCTATATATAAACGCAAAAGTCCAGACTGACTGACTGACTCATCAACACCCAGCTGAAACCGTTTAACCAAGGAACGTGAAATTTTGAAGGTTCACTCTTTTTATGACGTAGGCACCCACTAAGTAAGGATTTTTGGAAACTCTGCCTCTAAGGGGGTAAATAGGAGGTTAAATATTTTAAACAGGATACCTATAGCTCAAAAACAGAAGGTGTTACAGATGTGAAAATTGGTATTTTGATTCTTCATGAAAAAGAAAAAAACACGTATTTTACGATTTTTCCAAAAATCCAGTAGGGGAGTGAAGAAGAGGGATGAATACTTTTATCAGTATACCTATATTTCAAAACCCAAAGATGCTCGAGGCGTAAAAATTGGTATTTACAGTCTTTTTGAAACATAAAAAAAAGGGTTTTACCATTTTCCAAAAATCCAAGTAGGGGGGTGAAAAACGGGGTGAATATTTTAAACAGGTTATCTATATCTTAAAAATTTGAATTTTTTAAACAGGATATCTATATCTCAAAAAATTGGTATTTAGAATCAATCTTCTTTAAAAAAAAAAACACATATTTTGCCATTTTCCAAAAATCCAGTTGATACACTGGATGAGCGCATCAGAGGGATGCTATTACTTCACACAGAATGGAGTAGATATGCAGCTCCTCTCACAGCCAGGCCTCACACACACACACCCGCACTGCTCCAGCATGTCTGCTTCCCTCTCACAGGCAGGGATCACACACTCCCTCACTGCTCCAACATGTCTGCTTACCTCTCACAACCAGGCCACACACCTGAATTTAAAACAGAAGGGGGGTGAATTTAAAACAAGGGGGGTGAATTTTTAAACAGAAAGTGGGGTGAATTTTTAAACAGAAGGGGGGATGAATTTAAAACAAGGGGGGTGAATTTTTAAACAGAAGGGGGTGAATTTAAACCAGAGGGGGGGTGAATTTAAAACAAGGGGGGTGAATTTTTAAACAGAAAGTGGGGTGACTTTTTAAACAGAAGGGGGTGAATTTAAAACAGAAGGGGGGATGAATTTTTAAACAGAAGGGGGTGAATTTTTAAACAGAAGGGGGGATGAATTTAAAACAAGGGGGGTGAATTTTTAAACAGAAGGGGGTGAATTTTTAAAACAGAAGGGGGGTGAATTTAAAACAAGGGGGTGAATTTTTAAACAGAAAGTGGGGTGACTTTTTAAACAGAAGGGGGTGAATTTAAAACAGAAGGGGGGTGAATTTAAAACAGAAGGGGGGTGAATTTTTAAACAGAAGGGGGGTGAATTTAAAACAAGGGGGGGAATTTTTAAACAGAAGGGGTGAATTTAAAACAGAAGGGGGTAAATTTAAAAAAAAGGGGGTGAATTTAAAACAAGGGCATGAATTTTTAAACAGAAAGTGGGGTGACTTTTTAAACAGAAGGGGGTGAATTTAAAACAGAAGGGGGGTGAATTTTTAAACAGAAAGGGGGTGAATTTTTAAACAGAAGGGGGGGTGAATTTAAAACAAGGGGGGGGAATTTTTAAACAGAAGGGGTGAATTTAAAACAGAAGGGGGTAAATTTAAAAAAAAGGGGGTGAATTTAAAACAAGGGCATGAATTTTTAAACAGAAGGGGGATGAATTTTTAAACCGAAGGGGGATTAATTTTTAAACGGGGTGAATTTAAAACAAGGGGGATGAATTTAAAACAAGGGGGGTGAATTTTTAAACAGAAGGGGGTGAATTTTTAAACAGAAGGGGTGAATTTTTAAACAGAAGGGCGGTGAAATTAAAACAGAAGGGGGTGAATTTAAAACAGAAGGGGTGAAATTAAAACAGAAGGGGTGAAATTAAAATGGAGGGGGGTGAAATTAAAACAGGAGGAGGGATGATTTTAAAATGGGTGAAACTAAACTAGAAGAGGGGTGAAATTAAAAGAGAAGAGGGGGTGAAATTAAAAGAGAGGAGGGGGTGAAATTAAAAGAGAGGAGGGGGTGAAATTAAAAGAGAGGAGGGGGTGAAATTAAAACAGAGGAGTGGGGAATTAATTTAAAACGGGGGGATTAAAACAGAGGAGGGGTGAAATTAAAACAGAGGAGGGGGATGAAATGAACATGAGAACTAAGAGTGGGGTCACAGGATCCACAGCAATATAAAAATGGAGATACAAAGAAAACGAGGAAAAAATTGGTAAAAAACAAGTTTCCTCTGGGCAAGGGAATAAGAGTCAATCTCAAACGAAGAGGGATTAAACCCAGATTATTAATGAAATAAACAAACGCCTTATTTTTCTAAATGGAAAACCACCGGGAAAATTGAATTGACTCAAAAAACATGAGAATAAACTTTATTGAAAGGCACGATTAAAATGAAAACATATATATGAACGGTGTGAGTGCAAGTATTTAGTACTCCCTCCCCAGACAATTGCAGTTGGAGCAGAAAAGGGATAGCCCTACACAACCAAAGATAAAGTAAAAATACAAAAACAGGAGCAAGCACTATAAATTAGCTTTGTACATTCCCAATAAATGCTCATGGATGGGGACCAAGCTACTCGCGTAGCATAAATTGGAAAAATTTGCCAATAGAGTATGAATTCGCCAATAGAATTAGAGTTGTTGAAACTATTGTAATAAATTCAATATAAGGGCAGTACCCAAATGGCCTAAAGAAGTTCGTAGGCACAATATTTTTTCAAAAAATGCAAAGTTAACCTTGCCATAATAGCAAGGGAAAAAGTAAAAGAAAAAATATATATGTATGGTTTCAAATGGCAATTGTGGTTGCAGATGATTCACTCATGCAAGCCATTGATTCCTGATCGGTCTCCTTCAGAATTGGGAACATATATCCAGGATCAATGATTCAAACCAGAGTCACACCCTTATATATCAAAATCTATGACAGCAGAAATAGCAACAATTGCACACTGATCAGTGAGTCATTATTTCCTTTCTTAACAATTCAAGGCAATATCAGAAGAGCCACCGATTTCCCATGAGTCTCATTGAGTTTGGGACCATACGCAGAAAATCGGTACAAATGCTCAGACTGCAAACTGCAATTGAGTAAGAGTAAAGTTTGACAATGGTAGTCGCCCCCAAAAAAACAATAGGAAATGAAGTTGGGAGTATAGCACGAGTGCTGCTCATCAAAAGAAAAGTTTTAAAACCAAAGCCAAAACCATCTAGAAAAATAAGGCGTTTGTTTATTCCACAGCACTATACCTTTAACGGTAAAGGCAGGAGGTGAGAACGTACACAGAATTCCTGTGTACGTTCATACTCCCTGCCTTTATTAGACGTATATTGCTGTGGATCCTGTGTATATTCATACTCCGTGCCTTTACCGTGAGAGTTCTATTGCTGTAGTGCACTGTGATGCTTAACCAGTGGAATTATCTAATTATACTTTTATGCTACATTGCACTAACACACATTTAATGTGATTTTTAAGGTATTGGGAGCAACAATCTGTAATAGATCTTGATTCATATTATTATTATTATTTTTTTATCTCAAAGTTTTTATTTTGTAAATAAGTCAGCAGTACAGTAAACATAAAAATTTAAGAAGTCGCAGAGAATAAATGCAATTACTGATGGAAAGCAATCAAGTAGAATCAACAGCTTATAGAAGAGAGGCCGCAAGAGAACACAAACAGAAGTACACAGCAATACTTAGCAGAGGCGCTGTGTAGCGAGGTGCTGCCGAGCATCGTCAGAAGGAGGAAGAAGAAAAAAATAAATAATAAAGAAATAAAAATAAAAAAAACAAGGGGGGGGAGGCATGGAGTAAAAAAAAAAGAGCACCCTGTCCAAAGACATGTGGCACCCACCGGCTCGCCCCCGTTCCTCGGCAGTTGTTCAGGGGGCCGAGGGGATGACCACAGGGTAAGGACCGTGATGGGGCCTAAAAAGGTGGCGAGAGCCTAGGTGGCCACCTCAAGGCTCGCCCACCACTAATCCCTGCTCCCGGGGAAGGGATAAAAGAGGGGGGGAGGGAGGGGAGTGAAGAAAAAAAAAGGTTTCCCCTCCATCGACTAAAAGCTCCACCAACCAAAATTCCGTATTGTCCGCAATAACCACAAATTCATTATAACAGTAGGGGAAGGCCAACAGACGGGGAACAATGACAGTTTCCCCCACATAGTCAAATCACTCAGGGGCGCCCCGCAGTATAGGAAAGTCATCCAACGATTCTGCAGTAGGGCCATGTAGAGAATCAAGGAGTAAACCCATGGCTCGCAGGTGAGTATCGGCCTCCTTGGCTGTAGATGCCACAAGCGAGCGGCTATCCTCTCATCGAATAATCAGGGTACCATGAGCACCCCACTGATAATGAACGCCCTGGGTGCGGAGGAGAGTAGTCGCAAGCCAAAAACGATGCCTAGCAGCTAGAGTAATGTAAGAAAGGTCTCGGTACACGGCGATATTGGCCCCCTCAAAAGGTATTGCAGGGGGTACGGCAGTATTCCTCACTGCCCGAAACATCGCAGAGTGAATGGATACATCTCGAAGAGTCGCGATGATGTCTCGGGGTGATTCAGCGGGGGCCGAGGCGGCCTTTCATACACGAAGGGACATCAAAACCGGATCCCCAAGGTTTTCCGCAGCGGGGAGAACTGCAGACACAAATCGAGAAACATAAGATGATAAGTCCGGGTCCTTCACCGTTTCTGGCACCCCCCGAAGCTTCACATTTTTACACCGGTATCTGGACTCCAGTGCCACCACAGCAGACTGGAGGCCATCCAGTTGTCGTTGAATTGTTGAATTGATTGTAGGTGGGAAGAGGACACAGCCTGGACCTCCTCGACCGCCTTTGTGCGGGATTGAACGTCCACCAACTGGGTCTGGATCACTTTCAGATCAGCTCCGAGGGCATGCAGATCTCCCTGCCAGGACTCCCGAGCATCAGCTAACAGGGTGCGTATATCTCGTTTAGTAGCGGGGAGATCTTCCTCTGCATAAGATGGCACCATGTGCGGGACAGGTGGGGTGACAGCAGGAGTGTTACATCCTTGGCCCCCGCAGCGCTTCCTGGGGGGTCAGGGCGCCAGGTGGCATCGCTGGCTAGCCTGTTGCCAGTAGTAAGGGCTGGCAAAACGGCATCTGAGGGGGCGGAGCTAGACAATAGTGCAAGGAGCCATCAGCCTTTAAAGGAGGCTGAGAGGACTTGCTCCTTGAACTGTCGTGGGAGTATTTGGAGTGAAGTCCTAGTTCTTGCTTTTCATGTTATTGAGTAGTTCGAGGATCTGTGTTTTCTAGTTCTAGTTCTTGTATCTTGATTTCTAGTTCATGTATTCGAGTTTTATGTTCATGTATCTGAGTTTCTAGTCTGGTTTATGTTTTCATGTCTGTTTTGTCTGTCTTTGCTATACAGAAGCCTATCTTTGATAGTAGGTCTGCCTGCAGGCTATTGAACTTTGTGTTCCCCTCTGTTTAGCTAAGTTCATGCTTCTGAGTTTCTAGTCTGGTTTATGTTTTCATGTCTGTTTGTCTGTCTGCAGTGGCGTAGCGTGGGTTGTCAGCGCCCGGGGCCAGCCAAGAATTGTGCGCCCCCCCAACCTGTGGACACGTTATCGATATTGCCCCAGCTCACACATGGATTTGCCCCAGCCAGCTCACACATGAATATTGCCCCAGCTCACACATGGATTTGCCCCAGCCAGCTCATACATGAATATTGCCCCAGCTCACAAATGAATATTGCCCCAGCTCACACATGGATTTGCCCCAGCTCATGGATTTGCCCCAGCTCATGGATTTGCCCCAGCACACACACATTTGCCCCAGCACACGGATTTGCCCCAGCACACGGATTTGCCCCAGCACACGGATATGCCCCAGCTCATGGATTTGCCCCCGCTCATGGATTTGCCCCAGCTCATGGATTTGCCCCAGCTCATGGATACTGCCCCAGCACACGGATTTGCCCCAGCACATGGATACTGCCCCAGCACATGGATACTGCCCCAGCTCACACATTTGCCCCAGCACACGGATTTGCCCCAGCTCATGGATTTGCCCCCAGCACATGGATATGCCCCAGCACATGGATATGCCCCAGCTCATGGATTTGCCCCAGCTCATGGATTTGCCCCCAGCTCATGGATTTGCCCCAGCTCATGGATTTGCCCCAGCACATGGATACTGCCCCAGCACATGGATTTGCCCCAGCTCATGGATATTGCCCCCAGCTCATGGATTTGCCCCAGCTCATGGATATGCCCCAGCACATGGATTTGCCCCAGCACATGGATTTTCCCCAGCACATGGATACTGCCCCAGCTCACACATTTGCCCAGCACACGGATTTGCCCCAGCTCATGGATTTGCCCCCAGCACATGGATATGCCCCAGCACATGGATATGCCCCAGCTCATGGATTTGCCCCAGCTCATGGATTTGCCCCAGCTCATGGATTTTCCCCAGCTCATGGATATGCCCCAGCACATGGATTTGCCCCAGCACATGGATTTTCCCCAGCACATGGATATGCCCCAGCACATGGATATGCCCCAGCTCATGGATTTGCCCCAGCACATGGATATGCCCAAGCTCATGGATTTGCCCCCAGCTCATGGATATGCCCCAGCTCTCATCTGGATATTGCCCCAGCTCCGGATCCAGCGGTTGAGGGGGCCCAGATGCCGGGCAGCGGGAGTGCTGCTGCCCGGTCCTGAACAGCGTGCGAGTCCGTCCTGTTGAAGGGGAGGCGGCTGCGTGCGTGCGCAGGTCACGCGGTCCAGCCAGTCAGGTGGTACAGAGACTCAGTACCACCTGATTAGACGGACCACGTGACCTGCGCCTGCACGCAGCCGCATCCCCTTCAATAAACAGGACGGACTCACTGTTCAGGACCGGGCAGCCGGCAGGCACTCCCGCTGCCCGGCATCTGGGTCCCCTCAACCCGCGGGCCCTTGGGCGGCGCCCGAGGGCCCGGCGGGTCAGTCGGGCCACAAGTTTTAGGGGCGCATAATTTCAAAAGAAATTATGCGCCCCTAATAAAACTGCGCCCGGGGCCACGGCCCCCCCTGCCCCCCCACGCTACGCCACTGTCTGTCTGGTTTCAAGGCCTTATATCAAGGCATCCAGTTTTGTTTCTAGATTAGTGTCCTGTCTGTTCTTAGTTTCTAGATTTAAGTCCTGTGCAGTCTGCTGCTGAATTCATCTGTCTGGTATCCTGTCGTGTATCTGTTTTCTTGGTCGCTATACAGAAGCCTATCGCTGATAGCAGGCCTGCCTGCAGGCTATTGAACTGTGTGTTCCCCCACTGTATAGCTGAGTTCATATAGAGTCCAATCTTAGATTGTAGGCCTTCCCTGCAGGCTAATGTATATAAGTGTTCCCGCTCTGTATGTCTCAAAAATAAGTCTTGCATCAGCAATCTTGTTCATGTATCACGTCATGTCTATGTGTCAGGACACAGATAGTTAATGTGTTTCCACCCAGCGTCCTCCTGGCCCCGAAGCCATTTGGAGCTGAGGTGATAATTAGGTTTCTTGCAGTACCTCCCTGGTGTGGGAATCAAGGTATTACAGCCTTTCTTGCTGACTGTGTTTTCAGTGTCTGTATCTAGGTATTGTGTGACTACCCTGCAGGCCGCACAACTCATTAACCATTGATATCCAGCAATCTTGTTCACGTCTGGTCCTGTATCACGTCATGTCTATGTATCTGTGCACTGATAGTTAACGTGTTTTCACTCAGCGACCTCCTGGCCACGAAGCCACTTGGTGCTGAGGAGTTAAGTAGGTTTCTTGTAGTACCTCCCTGGTGTGGGAATCAAGGTACTACAGCCTCTCCTGCTGTCTGTGTTCAAGAATCTGTCCTAAAGAATCCAAATAAACACTACTCCAGGGTAGCGCCGTTAGCGCACCGTTAGCTGGAGGGCCCGGACTCGGGCAGTTCTGGGCTTGGTAGTTTCATTCCCTGACTCCCTCCCAATGAGAGTCGGATATCAGGAGCTAGGGTGTTGTCCGCGGCACCGCCGCCTCTAGTTTTCTTACACATTCCAGGGCCGAGCTCCACTGCGTGCATCTGTGGTTCCGCAACCACAATAGGCCGCAAACATGGCCGCCGGTCTGCCGCCGGAAAATCTCATGCGCGACCTCCGCTGCTCTTGCGGGTCCGGAGGGGGGAGGAAACAGGCTCCGGTACGTCGCTTCTGATGGCCGGTAACAAGTAAGGTAGGAAAGGAGAGGCACTGCAGGTCCAAGTCTCCCAAAAAATGCCGTTTTCGCTGAGTATGTGGTTGAGCTCCAAACACACGCGTCCACTCTTGATCGCTGCCGGCCACACCTCGACTTGTAAATGTTAATTATTATTATTGTAATTTCCTTTTTATAAGGATTTTCACTGTGGTGCTGATCGAGATGGCTGTTTGATGTTTTCTACATTTTTCTTCTTCTTTTTTACACGCCGCTATGGAGAGGGAGTCGTTGATGGTATCTATGGGCCGGGTCTTTTTCCTTGTGTGGTGGAGATCCCATATTATTTTTTAATCACAATTTCATACGGTCTTAAATTATTTGAACCAGATTGATACTTTTTTATGTTAAATGTGCTGTTGCGCGAGCAATATGTGTGATTTTAAGATATTGGGACTACCACTCTGTAATGTGACCACGATTCACACTAAATATTGTATTTATTATGGGAAGAGGGGATCATGGGGGGCCCCATTCTGAGGGTCAGTAAGGGGCCCCAAAATTTCTGATGGCTGGCCTGCCACCCCCCATGGAAGGCTTCAGCGCCCACTGGGGGGTGGTACCACCTTGCTGGGAAACACTGCTTTAAGACATCAACTTGTAAATTATATTTTGTACAGTTTGAACAAAAAAATCATGTTTCTTTTAAAAACAATTTTAACAAATCCAAAAACCCATGAGAGCGAAGTCACAGGCAAAAGCTAGTAATATATAAATATATAAAAAGGGCCAGCCTGTCTGCCACATTTTAACAGCTGTAAGGCCCCCACAGGAGAGCTTATAGCTCTCACAGACTATGAGTTGCGATTATCTCCAATAAGCTGTGTTATTATACAATATTGTACCGTTGGAGTCTTTTTGCTGTATATTTTTGAGGTGCATTTTTATCAAGATACGAATTTCTGTATCAACTGTAAAATTTCAATGTTCTTGAACCCAGGACATACTTGAAATGAGAGAAATCTCAATGTACCCTTCCTGGTAAAATACTTTGTAAATAAATAAATTTGTGCAGATTGATCCTTGACACCTATTTGACACCTATTTCAAGAGAATGACCATGTACTCTGTATGCAGGGCTCAAAATTTCCACTCGCCTGCTCACATTTGGCGAGTGAAAATTAAGTGAGGGCAAGTCGAAATGTACACACAGGCAGCACAATAAGTTATTTTGAGCTGCTTGCGTAGCATATTCCAGCTGGTTATACATGTATTTGGGGTCTGATGTCTGGGTACACAATACATGTATCTGGGGTCTGATGTCTGGGTATTAATGTTATTTTTGTAACTTTATTTTGAATAAAACATTTAATAGTGTAATTTCATAAGATAATTTAAGAGGTTGTGTTTAGGGGCAGGGTAGGGGTTAGGTGGGTCAAGTGGTGGTGAGTAACATTTAAGGCCTGGCTAGTAGCTCAGGACTTGAAATTTTGAGCCCTGCTGTATGTATGTAAACATTATCTATTTTTCACCTGTACCTGTGTAGTTGAAACGCTGTCCCCTCCTCTTTTCCTTTGTAAATAATGTCAGCCGCCAATATCCATTTGTCCTGGGCCGCCTGCAGCTGTGGCAACAAGTACAAGTTCTCATAGAACGTTCATATGGACCACAGGATTTGGGAAGGCATTTTATGAAAGATGTTGCCACGGTCACGTATTTTAGAAATGTAAGTGGTGGAAAGCTTTGTAGTGAGCACATGCGCCAGAAGCCTACTGCTGTTGTCCTCGTGGAGGTGTAAAAATTACTTTGAGCCTAAGTAAGCTCTGTGATAAGGTAGATTCATGTGTTCCGACAGTGACCTATGCAGGGTAGAGAGTGTGAGCAAATGGGAAGGGATCGCCATCCCATGTATGGCATGATGTGTGGTGTTCAATCTGTGACAGGATATCTTGCAAATGTTTGGCCCTCTGTTTCTTCACCTCTGATCCTTTGTGGAGGAAGAAGCCATCAGCGTGGATCAGCGTGCTGTCGGCGAAGTCAAGAATTTTGCACAGGGATGCCAAAATAAACTTATGTTGCGCCTTGTTCGGCACATAAATAGTGGTAAAAGTGTAAACCTGGTCAGAGACAGTGCATTTAATGGCAAGAAGCCTGCCCTTGTTTTCCTTAAGTGTAGCCAATTCCCGGAATTGTGTGTGTTTTTGAAATAGTGAGTGGATTGTTACAGAGGAACACCTGTGGGAAGTGTGAATGTGAAAGAGTAGGTGCAGCCCCTTCCCTAAAATGTGTCTCTTGAATAAAAACTACCGATCCCCTCTGCGAAGACTGCCTGTGCCCTCTTCCCAGGTATATTGAGCCAAAGTGCATTGATGGAGATCAAACGGAAAGTAGATGATATTGCATGGCGTTATTAAAGTCGGTCACGCTATACGATGGAAAGCTGTCATCGTTGCAGATGATACCCTGCTCACAGCGGCAGGGATGGGGGGTGCGAGGGGAGGTAGGGACAGGGGGTGAGAAAACTATGTACACTAGAAGAGGCTAGGTAGACTGGGGGCAGGAGAACACCTCAGGGCCATCCAGTGGTCCTACTCCCCTGCCCACCTAAACTGTCAACCAATCTTGGTGGGGAGTACACGGCCCGGAAACAACCTTGGTCGAGTGGGCAAGGGAGGGTGCAAAATGCGACTAATTAGGTAACAATTTCAAGTAAAAAAGAAAAAACACAAAACAAATACCCGTGGTCTCCACGACAGACCCTCCAGTGATAACTTCAACACAATATATAAACCTTGAGCGTTGAGCATTAATTAAAGGATACAGCATGCCAGCAAGTCCCGGGTCAGCCCATGCATAGCAAGGGGGACTCCCAAACCCTTCTGCATGTAGGGCCTCTAATCCTAGGATGGATAAAATCCAAAGTCCAGACCGTAGCAAAGCAAGTGCGTCAAGGGTGCCACCCCTCTGTGCAAGGTAGGGGTCTCAAAGTGCAGCTGATGGTTGAGACAAGCAGTCCAGAGGCGCTATGCTGCCATAGGAAAGCCCGGGGCCAGAGTCCCTGAACCGGGAACTAGTACGCAGGAGAAACGTAGGTCCCAACGTGTAAAACCAGGGCGCAGCATGGCGTAATGGCAGTTATCAGGTCAGCGGGAACCCCAGGTGTAGAAAGTGTGGGCAGCACCCCGTCACTAAACAGAAGGGCCCGGGCCCTGGGCAGCCTGTTGATGTTGGCTGTGGGATCTTTGAGGCAGTGGCGCAGACTATGGTCTCCTGGTCACGCACCCGTATGGCATCAAGGGGTCCGGCCAGAACAAGGACACCGGCAGGAGCTGTAAGTTCTGGACGAGCACCTCAAATTTCGCCACTGGAGCTCTTTCAGTTTGAAGCAGCCCAGAAAGCATGCCACGTCCCTTGGCGAGCTGCCAGGTGGTCTCCTCGGTTTCAAAGCCCGATGCACTCTGACAAAATCAATTTCAGATTGGGTCAGACGGGCAAGGAGGGCATTGAGGATAGTGAACAACATAAGTTTTAATGAAAGACTTAAAGAATGGGTCCTAGTGGCGCAATCGATTATCAAAACGATAATAAGGGTGGGTATAAAATACCTAATAAGAACAGGGTTATTGAATTTTAAAGCCCAAATAACACATCTCCACAGTCTCAATGGACTGGTGGTAAATATAACCGTTAAAGGACTATTTACAGTTGTGTTCAAAATTATTCAACCCCCACTGAAATTGAGTGTTTTGGCCAGTTCGACATTGATTTTGATCAGTCATCTTGCTTACAATTAAATCAAAGAGGCACGTGTAGGTCAGACAAATATAACATAACATTTATAATGAAATAACCACAAATGTCTTTTCTGTGCTCACATCATTATCAGTTTTATTCAACCCCCAAGTGACATTCAATCTTAGTACTTAGTACAACATCCTTTTACAGCTATAACAGCTTTTAAACGTGAAGCATAGCTTGACACAAGTGTCTTGCAGCGATCTACGGGTATCTTCGCCCATTCGTCATGGGCAAAAGCCTCCAGTTCGGTCACATTCTTAGGCTTGCGCACTGCAACTGCTTTCTCTAAGTCCCACCAGAGGTTCTCAATCGGATTTAAGTCAGGTGACTGATGGCCGCTCCAAAATGTTCCTGCCTTTAATCTGCAACCATGCTCTAGTGGACTTGGAGGTATGCTTGGGATCATTGTCCTGTTGAAAGGTCCAACGTTTCCCAACCCTCAGGTTTGTGACGGACTGCATCACATTGTCATCCAATATCTACTGGTACTGAAGAGAATTCATGGTACCTTGCACACGCTGAAGCTTCCCTGTACCTGCAGAAGCAAAACAGCCCCAAAGCATGATTGACCCCCCGCCATGCTTCACAGTAGGCAAGGTGTTCTTTTCTTCATAGGCCTTGTTCTTCCTCCTCCAAACATAGCGTTGATCCATGGGCCCAAACAGTTCTAATTTTGTTTCATCAGTCCACAGAACACTATCCCAAAACTTCTGTGGTTTGTCCACATGACTTTTGGCATACTGCAGTCGACTCTTCTTATTCTTTGGAGATAGCAAGGGGGTGCTCCTGGGAGTTCTGGCATGGAGGCCTTCAATACGCAGTGTGCGCCGTATTGTCTGAGCTGAAACTTCAGTACCCACATCTGACAAATCTTTTCTCAGTTCCTCAGCAGTCACACGGGGACTTTTCTCTACTCTACGCTTCAGGTAGCGCAAAGCAGTCGAAGTCAGCATCTTCTTTCTGCCACGACCAGGTAGCGTTTCAACAGTGCCCTTTGCCTTGAATTTGCGAATGATGCTTCCTATGGTCTCTCTTGGTATGTTTAACATCTTTGCAATCTTCTTATAGCCATTGCCCTTCCTGTGAAGAGTAATCACCTCTTCTCTTGTCTTCCTGGACCATTCTCTTGACTTCACCATGTTTGTAACCACACCAGTAAATGTCTAGAAGGAGCTGAGTATCACAGTCATTTTAAAGCTACCTAATTGGTGCTTATTAGGCTTTATTGCTGCTCCGTGACATCCACAGGTGTTTTCAATACCTGATTGAAAACACTTGAATGAACCTCTGTTCTTCAGAGTGGTAGTCTTTAAGGGGTTGAATAATTGTGTCAATGAAGAATTCACAAAAGAAACATTTACTACTGTATTACAAAACCAATTGATGTCATTTTAGTTGCATATGGTTCTTTAAAAAGTCCTTGTAGAATTTCATTCTGAATACAATTACAAATGTACACTAAATTCCCTAAAACCCTTTACAGCATTGGGGGTTGAATAATTTTGAACACAACTGTATATGCACTGTTAACGTACAAATGTTGCAATCATTGAACAAAATAAAGTGCTAGTGACATACAAGTGCAGAATAAAGTGCATACAGTACCACTAAAGATGGGTTTTAAATAAACTGTGAATCCCAATATGGGATATGTGCACAGTCTAAATGACTGGAGATAAAGTGCAACCGTATGTAGTCTATGTGCAATGCTACCGTTTGTGCAAATATGCAGTAAAAAAGTGCATATATTGCGGTACCAACCAAAGTGCTAAAAATAGGCAAATGCGACAAAAAGTGCTTATAGTGCAATAATGTCCACAGACACGTCCTTGGAATACTATACAGTTCAATTGTACAGTATTTCCCGTGTCTAAAAAATATTCGTAGTGCTGCTAGATATGGTCCAATCTCGCAGGGTATGTATATACCTGCAGCAGCAAACTGTGCACACAGTGCTGTGAGTAATAAAATCCGTTGCAACCTTTATATATATATACAGTCCAGGCATATGTGCAGGTCTTGATATGGTGTCTTCACCTATGTTTCCAGTGGACTTCCGATCCTCGAAGGGGAGAGAGGAAGAGGAGAGGAGGTGATGGTACAATACTGCCTTAATAGGTTAGCGAGTATCCGTGAGAAAAAGGAACACTTACGCTTTACAGAGCCTAATTTATCCGGCTCTGGTTTGAAGTGCCCTGGGCCAAATCGAGGGTGGCCACTTCCCTTCGTTAGGACTTCTTGGTTACCTCAAATACAAGGAAGTGGAAAGAGACGGCGCTCTCATAGCGTAACTTGAAACCAGTAATATGGATATGAGCAGACTTAATCACATTCACCAATGTTGGAGCCTTATTGATCCAGGCTCAACTTCTTAGCGCTTGGTACTCCTTGTTCGGTGGGTACCTTCACCTCTTTATCTGCTGATCAGTCTCCTGGATAGGTGCAGACAGTAGATGAGGCACGCAGAGCCACGCAATGGCTTACTTTACGCCTGATGTAAAATAGTGAGTTATGGCAATATGAAGTGGTCATAAACAAGGCAACTGGTGGTTTGATAAAAAAATATGTGTTTATTGGATAAAATACAGAAAGTTAAAACAAGGTAGTTAAAAAAGGGGGGAAGGGAAGGTTCAGGTATAGATATGTGTTTCGGCACTCCCTGAGCCTTCTTCAGTCCATGTGCAGGTCTGTCAGTGGGAAAAGGGGGATCTGAAGCACTCCACAAGTCTCCTCTTATATAGATTGTCCATATTGAAAGTGTAAGACATATTTCGTAAGTCACTTCCGGGTTCGCGAGTGCCGTGTCATCAGATCGCACTGCGGCCATCTTGGATATGCGTTTCGGGGCTTTCTGTTTGCGTTGGGACTTATACATGTATGATTTTAGTCAAGGTGTCTTATGCTGTGTAACATCTGAGTGAATTTAAATATATAGACAAGGGGATCATTTGTGTGGAATTAAATTAGGGGCAATATATCTAGTGGACATAAAGCATTGTAATATTGCTATGATGAACCATGAGGGTTCGTATAATGTGCGCTGGAGGGGCCGTAGTTTATATGATCATAAATATTAGTATGAGTCTTAATGAAAAATTATGGAGGGTAGTCATGTTATCTCAAGGGTGCAAGGGCTGGGCGTTTATATGATAATATAAGTGCTGTTTTACTGATTATAGTGTAAATATTGATGTGGGTGTTACAGGGCTAGACGTAAAATTCAGAGGGAAGAGGTAATGAACCATGGGGAGGTTTGGTCTGAGTCAGGGGTCTGTAACCTTAAACACTCCCTCCCATAAATTAATAATAATGACCAGGTCTCTCCCCCCATAATAGTGCCCAGGCCCCCCCCATTAATTAATAGTGCCCAGGTCTCCCCCCATAAATTAATAAAAGTGCCCAGGTCTCCCCCCCCCCATAAATGAATAGTAGCGCCAAGTAGGGATGAGCTGTTCGGTTCGGACCTCGATTCGAACATCGCCTGTTCGCGAACTACGAACATTTCCGCGTGCTCGTCGCATGTTCGCCCACAATGGACCACAATGCACTTTTCCACTGGCCTGAAGCTTGTAATTGGCTACAGCCTTGCACCTGACCACAGGTCAGGTGCAAGACAGGTTCAAGACTATGCCAATCACGGCTCAGAGTCCTGATTGGGCAAATTTTGTCCAATCATGGGCTCACAGAGCTAAGTCCCGCAGCACACTATATAAGGCTTCACACAGCGCTTCAGCACGTGTTTGAGAAGAGATTGTTGTTGTGTTAGTGTGTGTTCTCACTGCCAGTCTGCCACCAGCTACTGGGGGGGTCTCATTTCTTCAAAATATCTGGGAATTGTTCTAATCTTTGTGTTCTCACTGCCACCAAGTATTTTGGGGGGTCAGTAATTTCTACAAAATATCTGGGAATTGTGGTAATCTGTGTGTTCTCCCAGCAACTATTTTGGGGGTCAGTAATTTCTACAAAATATCTGGGAATTGTTCTAATCTGTGTGTTCTCACTGCCACTCATCAGGGGGTCTCACTGATTTATAAGAGGTTTCTGCGAATTGTAATCTGTGTCTTGTCACTGGCTGCCAGCTATCAGGGTGTCTCACTGAGTTATACCAGAGTTCTGGAAATCTTTCATTCAACTCGGGTATAAACATTAGAGTTCTGCAGCATATCTCCAATTTTTATAACAGAGTTGAATCAGAGTTCTACATAGTTACATAGTTATATAGTTATATAGGCTGAAAAAAGACATGCGTCCATCGGGTTCAGCCTCTCCCACATAACCTACTGCTGTTGATCCAAAAGAAGGCAAAAAACCCAGTCTGAAGCGCTCGCCAATATGCAACATACTGGGAAAAAATTCCTTCTTGACCCCAGAATGGCAGTCAGATTTCTCCTTGGATCAAGAAGCTTTTACCCACATATTAAATATTATAACCCTTAATATTCTGTGTCTGCAGGAAGTCATCCAGTCGTTTTTTAAAAGTCTGTACAGACTCTGACCCAACCACCGCAACAGGCAGAGAATTCCACAGCTTTATTGTTCTCACCGTAAAATAACCCTTCCTATGCTTTAAGCTAAATTTTCTTTCTTCCAGTCTAAATGGATGACCCCTTGTCCTATGTATAGTCCTGTTAATGAATAGGTTATCAGACAATGGTTGATAATGGCCCCGTATATATTTATATAAGGTTATCAGAGCCCCTCTAAGGCGCCTTTTCTCTAAACTAAACAGGTTTAAGCTTGTTAGTCTTTCCTCATAACTTAACCCTTCCATCCCCCTTATTAATTTAGTTGCCCGTCTCTGCACTTTTTCTAACGATATAATATCTTTTTTTAAGACAGGTGCCCAAAATTGCACGGCATATTCAAGGTGCGGCCTGACCATTGATTTATACAGAGGCAAAATTATGTTTTCATAACGTGAGTGAACTCCCCTTTTAATGCATGCCAGTACTTTGCTGGCCTTGGCGGCTGCTGTTTGACATTGCACATTGTTACTTAGTTTGAAGTCTATGATTATTCCCAAATCCTTCTCCTGCTTGGATTTCCCTAACTCCGTACCATTTAGGGTATAAATTGCTTGTGTGTTCTTCACTCCAAAGTGCATAACTTTGCATTTATCTAGATTAAATTTCATCTGCCATTTAAGTGCCCAGTCCCCCAATCTATCTAAATCCCTCTGCAGCGAAGTAACATCCTGCTCACATTGTATTACTTTTCCTAGCTTTGTGTCATCTGCAAACACTGATACATGACTTTCAATGCCTTTCTCAAGGTCATTTATAAATAAATTGAATAGTATTGGTCCTATAACAGACCCCTGAGGGACACCACTTACCACTGGTGTCCATCTTGAAAATGTACCATTTATGACCACTCTCTGTACCCTATCTTTTAGCCAGTTTTCTATCCAAGAACAAGTATTTTCATCTAGACCATTTTTTCTTAATTTAAGTAGTAACCTTTTGTGTGGAACTGTGTCGAAAGCTTTGGCAAAATCTAAGTAAATCACATCCACTGCGACCCCCTGATCTATACTTCTACTTACTTCCTCATAGAACGTAATTAGGTTAGTCTGACATGATCTGTGTTTCATGAAACCATGCTGATTTTTGCCAATTACATTATACCTCCCAATAAATTCCTGAATATTATCCCTTAGTAACCCCTCAAATACTTTCCCAGCCACAGATGTTAAGCTCACAGGTCTATAATTCCCAGGCACAAATTTTAAACCTTTCTTAAATATAGGGACACGTCAGCTTTTCTCCAATCCTCTGGTACTATTCCTGAAAGAAAAGAATCTTGAAAGATTAAGAACAGAGGTTTACATATTTCAACACATAGCTCTCTTAGTACTCGCGGGTGAATTCCATCTGGCCCTGGGCTTTATTAACATTCACATTGTTTAATTTGTGTAAAACCTTGTCCTGAGTCAACCTGTCACTTTGTATTAGTAAGTTTTTATTAATGAATTTCATGTCTCCTGTTATAGGTTTCTCTTTGATAAATACTGAAGAAAAATAATCATTTAAAATTTCTGCTTTATCCTGATCTTCAGTTAACAATAACCCTGACTCAGATTTTAGTGAACCTACATTTTCACTCTTGGGTTTTTTAGAATTTATGTACCTAAAGAATCTTTTAGGGTTGGTCTTGCTCTCTTTGGCTATTTCTTTTTCATTTTCTAGTTTAGCCCATCTAATCGCATTTTTACATGCTTTATTGGCTGCCCTATATGCTTTATTTGATGCCTCAGATTTATCAAATTTAAAAGCTTTAAATGCCTTCTTTTTATTTTTCATTTCCTTAGTTACCTTCCTACTAAGCCACATTGGTTTCAGTCTGTTTCTTTTATATTTATTAACCAGTGGAATATATTGTGACGTGTAGTTTTCTAGTGTTAGTTTAAAGATATTCCACTTATCCTCAGTGTTTTTCCCGTGAAAGAGTTTCTGCCAGTCAATGACATTGAGAGCTTCCTTTATTTTAATAAAGTTGGCCTTTTTTAAAATTATATGTTTTAGCATGCCCCTTATGAATGTGTTTTTTTGAGTTTATTTCAAAAGTCACCATGTTATGGTCGCTATTCCCAACTGTTCTTTTACATTAATATTTGAGAAAAGATCCACATTATTTGTTATAACCAGGTCCAGACAGTTATCCTCTCTAGTTGGTGTTTCTACCAGTTGTGACATGAAGGCAGGGCCGCCATCAGGGCATTACGCCCAATACTGCCGTAAGGGGCCCGGGCCCGGTGGGGGCCCGGGCCGCCGGGGCCTGGGGGAGGATCCCGGGCCCCCGACGGCAAGCGGCGTCGCCCTTTAACAGCTCCGGTATCGGACTCGATGAGTCCGAATCCGGAGCTGTGTCCCTGCTGCTGCTGCAGGAGCCGGAGGAGACTGAGACACTGTGTCTCCTCCGGCTCCTGGCAGCTTCACTTCCTGGCTGGGCGGGGCCAAGCAGCGTGTGAGGGGCCTCCCAAGCACGTTGCTTTGGCTCCGCCCCTCCACTCAGTGGAGCTGCGCGCTGGAGCTGGAGGGACCAGGAAGAAGACAGAAGAAAAGAAGAGAAGAAGATTAAAGAAAAGGTGAAGAAAAGAAGAGCTGAAGACAGAAGAAAAGAAGATAGAAGACAGCGAGTGGTGAGCCAGGGCCCAGACCCTAAGACCCAGGGCCCAGACCCCTAGGCCCAAACCCAGGACCCAGACCCCCTAGGCTCAGACCCAGGGCCCAGACCCCTAGGCCCAAACCCAGGACCCAAGGCCCAGACCCTGGGCCCAGACCCCCTAGGCCCAAACCCTAAGGCCGACCCCAGGGCCCAGACCCCCTAGGCCCAACCCAGGGCCCAGACCCTAGGGCCAGACCCTAAGACCCAGGGCCCAGACCCCTAGGCCAAACCCAGGGCCAGACCCCTAGGCCCCACCCAGACCCCAGACCCCTAGGCCCAACCGGGCCCAGACCCCAAGGCCCAGACCCCAAAGCCCAAATACAGACCCAGGGCCCAGACCCTAGGGTCCAGACCCCAGACCCAGGGCCAGACCCCCTAGGCCCAAACCCAGGGCCCAGACCCCTAGGCCCAACCCAGACCCCAAGGCCCAGACCCAGGGCCCAGACCCAGGCCCCTAGGCCCAAACCCAGGACCCAAGGCCCAGACCCTGGGCCCAGACCCCCTAGGCCCAAACCCAGGGCCCAGACCCCTAAGCCCAAACCCAGGGCCCAGACCCCAAGGCCCAGACCCAGGGCCCAGACACTAGGGCCCAGGGCCCAGACCCTAGGCCCAAACCCAGGACCCAAGGCCCAGACCCTGGGCCCAGACCCCCTAGGCCCAGACCCCTGGGCCCAAACCCAAGGCCCAGACCCAGGGCCCAGACCCCCTAGGCCCAAACCCAGGGCCCAGACCCCTAGGCCCAAACCCAGGACCCAGACCCCAGACCCCCTAGGCCCAAACCCAGGGCCCAGACCCAGGGCCCAGACCCCTAAGCCCAAACCCAGGCCCAGACCCCAAGGCCCAGACCCAGGGCCCAGACACTAGGGCCCAGGGCCCAGACCCTGGGCCCAGACCCCTAGGCCCAAACCCAGGGCCCAGACCCCTAAGCCCAAACCCAGGGCCCAGACCCCAAGGCCCAGACCCAGGGCCCAGACACTAGGGCCCAGGGCCCAGACCCCTAGGCCCAAACCCAGGACCCAAGGCCCAGACCCTGGGCCCAGACCCCCTAGGCCCAGACCCCTGGGCCCAAACCCAAGGCCCAGACCCAGGGCCCAGACCCCCTAGGCCCAAACCCAGGGCCCAGACCCCTAGGCCCAAACCCAGGACCCAGACCCAGACCCCCTAGGCCCAAACCCAGGGCCCAGACCCAGGGCCCAGACCCCTAAGCCCAAACCCAGGGCCAGACCCCAAGGCCCAGACCCAGGGCCCAGACACTAGGGCCCAGGGCCCAGACCCTGGGCCCAGACCCCTGGCCCAGACCCAGGGCCCAGACCCCTAGGCCCAAACCCAGGACCCAAAGCCCAGACCCTGGGCCCAGACCCCCTAGGCCCAGACCCCAAGGCCCAGACCCAGGGCCCAGACCCAGGGCCCAGACCCCCTAGGCCCAAACCCAGGGCCCAGACCCCTAGGCCCAAACCCAGGACCCAAGGCCCAGACCCAGGGCCCAGACCCCTAGGCCCAAACCCAGGACCCAAGGCCCAGACCCTGGCCCAAACCCCCTAGGCCCAAACCCAGGGCCCAGACCCCAAGGCCCAGACCCTGGGCCCAGACCCCCAGGGCCCAGACCCAGGGCCGACCCCAGGGCCCAGACCCAGGGCCCAGACCCCTAGGCCCAAACCCAGGACCCAAGGCCCAGACCCTGGGCCCAGACCCCCTAGGCCCAGACCCCCTAGGCCCAAACCCTAGGGTCCAGACCCAGGGCCCAGACCCTAGGCCCAGACCCTAGGGCCCAGACCCTAGGGCCCAGACCCTAGGGCCCAGACCCAGGGCCCAGACCCTAGGCCAGACCCAGGGCCCAGACCCCCTAGGCCCAAACCCAGGGCCCAGACCCCTAGGCCCAAACCCAGGACCCAAGGCCCAGACCCAGACCCCCTAGGCCCAAACCAGGGCCCAGACCCCTAAGCCCAAACCCAGGGCCCAGACCCTGGGCCCAGACCCCGGGCCCAGACCCCAGGGCCCAGACCCCTAGGCCCAGACCCAGGGCCCAGACCCCTAGGCCCAGACCCAGGGCCCAGACCCCTAGGCCCAAACCCAGGGCCCAGACCCCTAGGCCCAAACCCAGGGCCCAGACCCCTAGGCCCAGACCCAGGGCCCAGACCCCTAGGCCCAGACCCAGGGCCCAGACCCCAAAGCCCAAATACAGACCCAGGGCCCAGACCCCATACCCAGGGCCCAGACCCCAAGACCCAGACCCTAGGGCCCAGACCCCAAGGTCTAGACCCAGGGCCCAGACCCTAGGACCCAGACCCCAAGGCCCAGGGACCAGACCCAGAGACCAGGGCCCAGGCTAGACCCCAGGGCCCAGACCTCAGGGACCAGACCCCAAGGCCCAGGGCCCAGACCCAGACCCAAAGGCCATCATACACAGCCCGTTTCTGTGAGATTTATTGCTGTGGATTCTGTGATATGTTCAGACCAACCGCTCATTACTGTGAGTTTATTGCTGTGGATACTGTGATAAGCTAATACACAATGCACATTACAGGGAGTTTTATTGCTGTGGTGCTATGTTATGTCCTTTTTTTTGAAGGGGGAGAAAAGCTGTTAGAGGTTGAGGGGGGGGGCCCTGGGGGGGCCCCATCGTGAGGTTTAGTAAGGGGCCCCATCATTTCTGATGGCTGCCCTGCATGAAGGTATCATTTAAAATGTTCAGAAACCGGATTCCCTTTGCTGAATTACTAGTCCCACTATCCCAATTAATGTCCGGGTAATTAAAATCTCCAATAATTAAAGTGCTACCATGTTCTGCAGCCTTCCTAATTTGCTCTAACAGTTGTTCTTCCTCATCATTATCTATATTAGGTGGTTTATAGCATATGCCAACCAATAATTGACTTCCCTGTTTATTCCCCAACGAAATATTTACCCATAAGGATTCCACATTTCCTCATCGCTTTCCAGTTGTGTAATATTAGGCTTTAAATCCTGATTTACATATAAACACACTCCACCCCCTTTCTTATGTTTCCTATCCTTTCTAAACAATGTATAACCGTTTAAGTTTACAGCCCAGTCATGCGTTTCGTCCCACCATGTTTCTGTTATTCCTATAATGTCGTATTGCTTAGTGTATGCTATTACCTCTAGTTCCCCCATCTTGTTATTAAGGCTCCTTGCATTAGCAAGCATACATTTAATGTTGTCTCTACCCACACATGCTGAATGCGACTTTACATTACATGCCTCCACTGTTCTGACATTACCCATCCCCCGGCTCCACCCCCTTAGTCTGAACTGAAACCCTTGCGCTATCTGCTCTGTCTCCATTTTGTAAGATACTGTATCCCTCCCCCCTTCCACTAGTTTAAAGTCTCCTCCAACCTTTTAACCATCCTCTCCCCTAGCACAGCAGACCCTCTTCCATTCAGGTGCAATCTATCACAACTATACAGATTGTACCCCAGTGCAAAATGAGCCCAGTGCTCTAAAAACCCAAAGCCCTCCTTCCTGCACCAAGCTTAAGCCACGCATTGACCTCCCTAATCTCCCGCTGCCTTTCCACTGTAGCACGTGGCACAGGTAGGATCTCAGAAAATACTACCTTGGAGGACCTCTTCTTCAGTTTACTTCCTAATTCCCTGAAATCATTCTTCAGGTCCTTCCATCTTCCGCTTACTTTGTCATTGGTACCAATATGGACCATGACAGCTGGGTCATCTCCAGCCCCTCCCAATAATCTATCAACTCTGTCAACCACATGCCTAACACGGGCACCCGGCAGACAGCAAACTGTCCGGTTAAGGCGATCAGCGCGACAGATTACCCTGTCTACTCTCTTAATAATAGAGTCCCCTACCACCACAACCTGTCTAGGCTTACTTGCCCTCTTTATCCCTCCCTTACTTGGTGGGCTGATCCCCCGGCTGTTAGAGGGAGCAGCCTCCAGTACTGCTACACCTGAGCTGCTGCACCCAATCTTCACTCAAGGGGGCAAATCTGTTGGTGTGCGCAAGATCAGGACTAGCCAACCTTTTCCTCTTCCCTCCCCCCCTGCTACCACGTGTCACTGACACCCAGCTACCAACCTGTTCCCCGGTTAACTCCACTCCTCCCACACCCCTAAATTCCTCAACTATACTTTGCTCCGTGAGAAGCAGGCTCCTTTCAAGATTGTCAATCTGCCTCAGCGTTACGATTTGCCCTTCCAGATCTCCAATACGAGCTTCCAGAAGAGCTACACGTTCACACTTGCTACAGAGATATGGACCCTGGAAGGATTCCTCCAGACATGCATACATGCAGCAGGATGTGCACTGGGTCAAACTTCAAGCTTGCTAACACTCATACCCAAAACAAGACAACAAATATATAAACAACAATTGATACTGTTATTTAACTCCTGTTTTTAACTCCACTTGAAAATAGCCCACTTAAAAGTAGACCACCTCAAGCCCCTGTAAGCAAGCTCAGTGAGTTGCCCCTGAGATTATGTAGCCATACAAGTGAAATCACCTGACAGGCTACACGCCCCCAATTAACAAGTCACCAGCCACCCAGGGAAAAAAACCAAAAAGCACAACAGAAAAAAAAACCAGCAGAAAAAAAAAAAAACAGAAAAAAAACCAAAAAGAGAAATTAAATTGACAAATAAACCAGAGGTTTCTCTCCCTCTAAAGATACAAACCAGACCAGTACAGGTAGAATTCCTGTTTTTAACTCCACTTGAAAATAGCCCACTTAAAAGTAGACCACCTCAAGCCCCTGTAAGCAAGCTCAGTGAGTTGCCCCTGAGATTATGTAGCCATACAAGTGAAATCACCTGACAGGCTACACGCCCCCAATTAACAAGTCACCAGCCACCCAGGGAAAAAAAACAACCAAAAAGCACAACAGAAAAAAAAACCAGCAGAAAAAAAAAAAAACCAGCAGAAAAAAAACCAAAAAGAGAAATTAAATTGACAAATAAACCAGAGGTTTCTCTCCCTCTAAAGATACAAACCAGACCAGTACAGGTAGAATTCCTGTTTTTAACTCCACTTGAAAATAGCCCACTTAAAAGTAGACCACCTCAAGCCCCTGTAAGCAAGCTCAGTGAGTTGCCCCTGAGATTATGTAGCCATACAAGTGAAATCACCTGACAGGCTACACGCCCCCAATTAACAAGTCACCAGCCACCCAGGGAAAAAAAACAACCAAAAAGCACAACAGAAAAAAAAACCAGCAGAAAAAAAAAAACCAGCAGAAAAAAAACCAAAAAGAGAATTAAATTGACAAATAAACCAGAGGTTTCTCTCTCCCTCTAAAGATACAAACCAGACCAGTACAGGTAGAATTCCTGTTTTTAACTCCACTTGAAAATAGCCCACTTAAAAGTAGACCACCTCAAGCCCCTGTAAAGTTCTGTATATCTTTAATCTATATATCACTCACCATGTCAGAAAGTCCAAAAAGGACAGGCAGATGCTCCCAGACACACATAAGAGGGCAAGCAGCCTCTGTGTAGGGAAGACTGTGCCCCTGGTCGTCGTGGACACTTGTCCTTTCTAACTGGTGCTGGCCGTCTTATGCAGCAGCAACATACAGAAGATTTGGTGGATTGGCTAACCAGGCCATCCTTATCCTCCGAGTCCTCTGCCAGCCAGGCTTGTAGTGCTTTACAGTCCACCTCAGCTGCCAAAGCATACAGTATAATTCAGCCTCCATGTCCACAGCTACTCCTGCCATAGCCTCACCATCATACACGGAGGAGTCAGCTGAATTGTTTCACTACAATGACAGTGACATGCTGCTTGAGGATGTGAAGCAACTCCAGTGCTCTGATGTTGACTCTGAGGTTGAGGAAGGGAGTAAAATCAGCCTAGAGGGAGGGGGTGCCAGTGACACACAAAGAACTGGCACTCATGTTCCCCCAGGAGCTGCAGCATACTGCCAGGTTGACTCCAGTGACGAGGAGATAGAGGGTGATGACGATGATGAGGTTACTGACTCCACCTGGGTGCCTGATCGAACAGAGGAGTCAAGTGAGGAGGCACAACAAACACGAGGCACAACGTCCTCTATGACCCACCATAACACTAGCCAGTCCAAGGCATCAGATGTCAGAGCTGCTCAGGTGCAGAGCGCTGTTGTCTCAAAGCACACATCCAGGAACTCTGCTGTCTGGGAGTTCTTTAAGAAATGTGCAGCAGACCGCATCATTGCTATTTGTAATCTATGTCAGATGAGGCTCAAGCGTGGGAAAGACACCGGACGCTTGGGTACCACGTGCTTGAGGCGACATATGACCACCTGCTACGCATCCCGTTGGCGCAAAACTTTGCGTAGGTCCTCCTCACTTGTCTCTACCCCCACTATATGTCCTGCCATGTCATTGACTCCAACCTCCACTTACAGGGATGATGCTACAGTAATGGATGTACCAGGTCCTTCCTCACAATGCCGCAGCATCCCATCAGCTGAAGATTTACACAGTCAGATTACGTTGCCCCAGCTGCTGCAGCGTAAGAAAAAATATAGTCCCAACCATCCCCAAGCACAGCGTCTAAATGCCAGCTTAGCAAAATTACTCGCATTACAGCTGCTGCCTTTCCAGCTGGTGGAATCTGCTCCCTTCCGTGAATTTGCTGAATGTACTGTACCACAGTGGCATGTTCCAAAACGCCATTACTTTTCATGGAAGGCCATTCCAGCACTATACCAGCACGTAGAAGGCAATGTTATGGAGTCATTGGGAAATGCAGTCAGCAGCAATGTGCATGTGACTTTAGACACGTGGTCCAGCAAGCATGGACAGGGCCGTTACATTTCCTTCATGGCACACTGGGTAACTCTGATTGCAGCTGGGAGGGATCGAAGACGGGGCTCTGTGCTGGAGCTTGTTCATCCACCATGCCTCCAGAAAGCTACTTGTATGAGGTTTGTCTGCTACGCCACCACCTCTCCCTCTTCCTCCTCCTTCTCTGTTTCTGGTAAAGTGGCAGTTAAACCGACGCGTGACAGGGGCTACGCAATGGCTCAAGCAAAAAGATGCCATACTGTGCTTGAGCTGGTTTGTTTAGGGGACAGGAGCCACACCGGGCCAGAAATTCTGTCAGCTCTGCAGGGGCAGGTGCAGAGATGGTTAACGCCACGCCAGCTTGAGCTAGGAATGGTCGTCTGTGATAATGGCAGCAACTTTCTCTCCGCCCTACGCCTGGGTAAATTGACGCATGTACCATGCCTAGCACACATCCTAAATCTGGTGGTACAGCGTTTCCTAACCAGATACCCAGGGCTGGCAGAGCTTCTCAGCCAGGCCAGAAAAGTCTGCAGCCTCTTCAGACGGTCATTCCCAGCAAGTGTTCGCCTGGCAGAAATTCAAAGAGAATTCCACCTTCCCACAAACCGTCTGATCTGTGACATGCCCACCAGGTGGAACTCGACATTAGCAATGCTGCAGTGTCTGCACAAGCAGCAGAGGGCCATCAACAAGTACCTGTGTGAGTATGGCACAAGGACAGGTTCAGGTCAACTTGGTTCCCCCCCCCCGCAGTGGCTGATGATCAAGGATGCATGCACTATACTGTCACCATTTGAGGAGGCAATGAGGATGGTGAGCAGGGACAGTGCATGCATCAGTGACACAATTCTTTAGTGTTCCTGCTGGAGCGCACTCTGTGGGGAATTATAGATGTGGCTCTAGAGGAAGAGCAGCGGGAGGAAGAGGAGGCCTTCCCTAGCTCTGAAGGCCCCAGTCTTTCCGCAGACAGCATTCCAGCGGGTCCCCCTCAGATCAGACAGGCGGGAGGAATATTTAAGTAGTGGGGGCATTGAAGATGGGGATTCCTCAAGGGAGGGTACCGTGTGCCCAGAAACACAAGGACTAGTACGTGGCTGGGAGGAGGAAGTGCACGATGGGGTCATCCTCCTCATTGACCAGGAAGACTCGGAAGCTAATGCCACCTCCAACCTACGCTGCATGGACTCCCTTATCCTGCAAAGCCTGGTAAAGGACCCCAGGATTCATGCTATCAAGGAGAGGGATCATTACTGGTTGGCAACCCTTCTTGATCCACGATACAAGGGTAAAGTTGCAGAGCTCATCCTGCCCGCACAGAGGGAGCACAGGATGAAAAAACTTGAGGACGCTCTAAAGCGACACTTGTGTAACACCTTTACAGGCACTGGTAGGTTACCAAGTGATGACACATGTGCTTCTGAGGCTGCGGATGATCAGAGGAATAGTGGTGAAGGCCGGGGCCGCTTGACTGATGCCTTTTTAAATTTTTTTAGTCCACGACGCCCAGGGTTGTCAAATGTAGGCACCCATTGCCAGCGTCTTCACCGTATGGTGCAGGACTACCTAGGGGCAAGGGCAGACCTGGATACCTTTCCAGCAGATGATCCACTGGCTTACTGGGTGTTGAGATTGGATCACTGGCCAGAACTTAGCCAATATGCTATGCAGCTACTAGGTTGCCCTTCATCCAGCGTGCTTTCTGAAAGGACGTTCAGTGCCACTGGAGGTTTTGTCACAGACAAAAGAGTGCGTCTGTCCACCGACTCTGTAGACCGACTGACATTTATAAAAATGAATCAGTCCTGGATCAGCAGCTATCAATCCCCTGATGCTGACGTAACTGAATAGATCGGGGATGTCTTCTGCATTCACAAAACCTCCACCACTGAACTCTTCCACAATACCACAAAGGGGTTACGGTGTGAAGGCACTTGCTGCCATGAAAGGCCCAATATTTGGCTGCACTGACGCCTCTGCCAGATTTATATAATTTATTTTTTTGGAACGCAGGGTCCAACCCTGCACTTTTCCACAATACCACAAAAAGGTTACGGTGTGAAGGCACTTGCTGCCATGAAAGGCACATTATTTGACTGCACTGCCACTGACGCCTATATTACCAGATTTATATCATTTTAATATTTGACCGCAGCGTCCAACCCTGCACTCTTCCACAATATCACAGAGGGGTTACGGTGTGAAGGCACTGTTGCCGACACTAAAGGCCCAATTTTAAAGCACCTATTGTTACTTTCATCCAAAGCCTGCATACGTTTCACCATAACTTAGCCAAAGAAATCACTAAACTTGTTCTGCGGGTCCTAAAATGTCTCCTTTATTAATACAGACTGCCGCCCCAAGCAGTTGTTTATGAATAGATTAAAGGAAAAGCGTTTACCGTTATTTGAAACGTCATTTTTTGTTTTTGAATGTTTCTATACATCCTACAAATCCGCCACTTCACGGGCAGGTTATGGGGACCTCCTAGGCACGATATTTGAAGGGATTTTTCGTTTTTATTTTTAACCCTTATTTCATGGAAAACTCACTGTCCCTTTAAAAACGTTTTTTTAAAACTTTTTGTCCTTGTTTCCTGTCCCCCAGGGCACTACCCGGACCCCCATAGACCTTTTATGGCAAATATCTTGCATATTTGCCCTCTTGCAGGGCACTCTAAAAACCGAACTTTTGAGTCCCATTGACTTGCATTGATTTCGGCTCGGTTCGAGTTTGAACTCGAACTTTCGAAACTGTTCGAGTTTGAATGCAAACCGAACACGGGGGTGTTCGGCTCATACCTAGTGCCAAGGTCTCTCCACCAATAAATTAATAATAGTGCCCAGGTCTCTCCCCCAATAAATTAATAATAGTGCCCAGGTAACCCAGCTAACAAATACCTAATTTCAAAGATCTTAATTTCTGCTGCGTGGTGGCTGTCCATCATTCTGAGGGGGGCGGGGTTATCCCCACTCCCCTCACTCTCTATTGGTCAGCCACCGTGAGTCGATGTCTTCTATCCATCACGCTACGCCCAGAGCAAGCGCAGCGTGATGATGGTGACAGTGGCACAGGAGTCATAGACAGTGGCGTAGCGTGGGTTGTCAGCGCCCGGGGCCAGCCAAGAATTGTGCACCCCCCCAACCTGTGGACACGTTATCGATATTGCCCCAGCCAGCTCACACATGGATACTGCCCCAGCTCACATATGGATATTGCCCCAGCTCTCACATGGATATTGCCCCAGCTCATGGATATGCCCCAGCTCACACATGGATATGCCCCAGCTCATGGATATGCCCCAGCTCATGGATATGGCCCAGCTCACACATGGATATGCCCCAGCTCACACATGGATATGCCCCAGCTCATGGATATGCCCCAGCTCACACATGGATTTGCCCCAGCTCACAAATGGATATACTGCCCCAGCTCATGGATATACTGCCCCAGCAGCTCATGAATATACTGCCCCAGCACATGGAAATACTGCCCCAGCTCATGGATATACTGCCCCAGCTCATGGATATACTGCCCCAGCTCATGGATAATGCCCCAGCTCATGGAGATACTGCCCCAGCTCATGGATATACTGCCCAAGCTCATGGATATACTGCCCCAGCTCATGGATATATTGCCTCAGCTCATGGATACTGCCCCAGATCATGGATATACTGCCCCAGCTCATAGATATTGCCCCAGCTCATGGATATACTGCCCCAGCTCATGGATACTGCCCCAGCTCATAGATATTGCCCCAGCTCTTGGATATTGCCCCAGCTCGTGGATATTGCCCCCAGCTCATGGATATTGTCCCCAGCTCATGGATATTGCCCCCAGCTCATGGATATACTGCCCCAGCTCATGGATATACTGCCCCAGATCATAGATATTGCCCCAGCTCGTGGATATTGCCCCAGCTCGTGGATATACTGCCCCAGCTCATAGATATTGCCCCAGCTCATAGATATTGCCCCAGCTCATAGATATTGCCCCAGCTCGTGGATATACTGCCCCAGCTCATAGATATTGCCCCAGCTCATGGATATTGCCCCAGCTCATGGATATATTGCCCCAGCTCGTGGATATACTGCCCCCCAAGCTCTCATGGATATGCCCCAGCTCAGACCCCAGACCAGACATGGGGCGGCTGTTCGAATGCTCTATCGGCATTCGGACAGCCGCCCCTGGAGCTCCATCTCCGGTATACTTACCTGCCTGAGCGGCGCAAGGAAAGTTTCCCCGCTTCCGCTCAAGGACACAAACCGCGGTCACATGGGAGTCCCACGTGACCGCGGCTTGGGTCCTTCAAAGAGCGGAAGCGAGGAAACTTTCCCTTCGCCGCTCAGGCAGGTAAGTGAGACGGAGCTCCAGGGACGGCTGTCCGAATGCCGATAGAGCATTCGAACAGCCGCCCAAGCCCGGGCCTCAACTTTTAGGGGCGCAAATTTCTTTTGAAATTATGCGCCCCTAAGAAAACTGCGCCCGGGGCCACGGCCCCCCCAGCCCCCCCACGCTACGCCACTGGTCATAGGAGAACTCCGGGTCGGGCCGGGGCTGTGCCCTATCGGGAGCGCCGGCCCCGGAGCCACAGCAGGGTGATGAAAGAGCCGCATGCAGCTCTGGAGTCATGGGTTGCTGACCCCTAGTCTGAGTCAAAAACATGGTTAAAGACTTCCGGATTCGAGGGTGTCGCGATCACATGGCACGTGCTACATCATCATAAATGAAGTGCCGATAGTTTAATTAAAGGCATATATGGGCAAATGGACACATCTGTGCTAAATCTGTACGCACAATACAAATAGGCAAGTTGAACTGGACATGTTAAAATGAGGTCAATCAGATATGTTCTGGCATGCTATGGTAACTGGCTATAGGATCTATATGGGGTGCTATGTGATATGACTGGAAGGGGAACACAGCCTGAGTGGAAAGGCAATAGGTCCTTATAAGTAAGTTTGGGCATATTAATCGTTGAAAATGGAATGTGCGCGAATATGTAGCAGAGGAAGCTAAAAATATGGAGATGGTAAGGCATAGACAATCGGGTTGGAATTCAATTAAGAAAATGGCACAGCTCAAAGTCAGCATTGAGTCCTTGTGGTTGTAGTGTGCCCAAATTGAAGATCCAGCTCATCTCTTCTTTCCCGATGAGTTTCTCAAAGCTGCCCCTCTCCATGGTGCTTCAACTTTTTTTATTCCTATAAAAGTCAGTCCTTCTGGATTCATAGCATGTTTATTTTTAAAGTGTAGTGGGACACTACGATTATCGCTCCCTTTTCTGATATTCCTAATATGCTCTTGGACACGCACACTGAGCGGATCTAGTGGTTCTGTCCACATATTTCATGCCGCAAGAGCATATTAGCAGATGTAATCACCTGTTTCACAAAGAATGTGATCTATCTCTGATTTTAATCGGTCCAGGGATTCCATCAATCTGTGTAATGGACTGTTTTTAACGCAATTTCCACATAGATGGAACCCTTTCTTTATATTATGATAATTGGATTTCGTCAGGTGCTTCTTTGGGTGTCTCTGTGCCAGTTTCATTTTGGGGTTGCCTACTCCCCTGCAGATCATCCTCGGTTTTTCAGTTAGTATATCTTTTAATATTGGATCCTTCCTTAGAATCGGCCAATATTTTCTTACAGTGTTCCTAATAAATTTATTTTGTGCACTGTAAGAAAAAATAAAAGGTACATCGGCTGTGTGTTCTGGGCCCCTTTTTGGTCTTTTCTTCAACAGAGTGGTGCGTTCTATCTCACTAACATCGGTTCTAGTTTTTTCAAGTGTGTCCGGGTTGTATCCTTTTTCCATAAAGTCTGTCTTAAGTTTTTCTGACTGTATCTCATATGTGGCTAGATCTGTGCAATTTCTTCTAATTCTTAATAATTGTCCTTTTGGGACCCCATTTAGCCACTGGGGTATGTGGCAGCTAGTTGTTTCGATAAAACTATTTACATCGACCTTTTTAAAAACTGTTTTGGTCTTGATCGTGTTGTCTTGGATAAAAATACTTGGGTCTAAAAAATTGATTCGCTCACTACATGTAGTAGTGAGTTTAATGCCCCTATTATTCTGATCCAATTCTTGTAGGAAGGTTTGCAGTGTGTTCATTCTGCCTTTCCAAATAAAGAAGACGTCATCAATGCTTCTTTTGTAACAGTCAAGGTTGTTCTGGTAAATGGTTAGGAAAGATTCTTCCCAAAATGCCATAAAGAGGTTGGCATAGGATGTGGCAAAACGTGTCCCCATCGCATTCCCGTTAATCTGCAAATAAAAGTCATCCTGAAAATAAAAGTAATTGTTATCTAAAATTAAATGTATGCCTTCCAAAATATAAACAATCTGTTCTGGTTGTAACGTGTCGTTCTTCTTTAACCACGTCCCGACCGCTGACGTACCATGTACGTCCAGCCCACAGGTCCCTTAGACCCATGGATGTACATAGTACATAGTACGTCAGTGGGTTCCTAACCTCCCTCCCACCGATACTCACCTCCCTCACTTGAAGCTTGCCTTGCCATTTCCTGGGGGCCAGCCGATCCGATGACGTCATCATGCTGCGTGATGACGTCATCGGCCGGCGCCGGTGGGCAGAATTCAGGAAGGGGGGCTCCTTTGGAGCCCTCTATCTCCCCAACCGTTTAAGCTAGAGTGATTCAAGTTGCACCGCTGGAACGGGGAGAGTCTCCCCTTTTCAGAGGTGTACAGCATTAACTGTTTTGCTGCCGGATCGCGATTTGGCGCAAATTTGCATCAAAATGCGATTCAAATCTGGAGGGGGCTGACATCTTGGATGTCAGCCAAGCCTCCAAGTTACTCCACACCCACTGACATCCTTCCTCACCATATGTGTGAGTATGTCAGTGGGCCAGTTAACCCCCTAGCTCCAATGTAGAGATAGGAAGATCCTTTGGATGCCCTTACCTCCCGATCCGTGGGAGCTAGAGGGTCATATTTGACATCATTGGAAAGACCTGATACCAAACATGACCAGGTTTGGTGTAAAAATAAAATTAAAAAAATAAAAATAAAAAAAAGGATTTTTTTTTTAAAATTTCTTTGTCTGGGGGGTTTAGTTAAATAGTACCTAGGCTGTCATCTAAAAATAATTAGCATAAAACGTTCAGAATGAGCTCAGCGCACATAAGTACTGATCCCCTGTATATTTTTCTGGTACGGCCCCCCCATCACCCAGTAACTTCAGGCACCCACATTGCAACTGATCCCCTGTATATTTTTCTGGTACGACCCCCCCATCACCCAGTAACTTCAGGCACCCACATTGCAACTGATCCCCTGTATATTTTTCTGGTACGACCCCCATCACCCAGTATTCGCAGGCACCCACATTGTAAACGTTCCCTTGGTATTTTTCTGTCTTTTTTCCTTTCTTTTCCATTTTCCCCCACCAATTGTTTTGCTAATTAGCATGTGAATTCCCTGCCCAGCATCAGGTGTTTACATTTTTACTTTGGCTGTCTGCAATCAGTCTGCTCTATATATCAGCAAGGAGTGGCTCCTTGGCCTTGGCTCCTGTGCCCATCCCAAGTGACCATTTTAAGTGGCAGCTTGATTTTCTGGAGTTGCGGGACTGGAGGAAGGAACTGCAAGGCCCATATTTTCCATTGGGTAAACACACGACTATATTATTATGCTTTCTCTCACGCTTCTACTTTTCACTTCTACCTTTCTCCTTAAATGGAACTCTTGCCCCTCTACCACCGACCCCTACATTATCTGCATCTCTCCCTCCCTCCTCTCGTCCCACATGATGGCCTCGCATGAGCTCCTTTGTTTCCTCAGAACATGGTCTCCCTCTAACTCTCGTGCTGCCAATCACTCCCACTCCCACAAATCCCATTCCCACCTTCTCTTTCTCACCCTCCTGCTGTTACTCTATGCAGGTGACATATCCCCTAACCCTGGCCCCACAACACATCCAATACTTCCCTCTCATTCTATCTCCATCGCACATAAATCTCCTCCCTGCAAGCCCAGCAACCTCATTCCCATAATCCCTCAGCGCCTGTCCTCTTTCTCCTGCGCCCTCTGGAACGCTCGCTCTGTGTGCAACAAACTCACAGCAATCCATGACCTCTTCTTTTCAAACTCCTTCAACCTCCTAGCTTTAACTGAAACCTGGCTAACTCCCTCTGACACGGCCTCCGTTGCTGCTCTCTCACATGGCGGTCTACACCTGAGCCATACCCCCAGACCGGGTGAGAGAAATGGTGTCGGAATCCTGCTCTCTCCCACCTGCACCTACCAGCATCTCCCTCCACCCCCATCCCTCTCCTTCTCCTCCTTTGAAACACACTGCATCCGCCTGTTCTCTCCCCTGGCTCTCAGGGTGGCAGTCATCTACCGCCCACCGGGACCAACCTCCCAGTTCTTTGACCACTTTGCCACCTGGCTTTCTCACTTCCTATCTTCTAATCTTCCATGCCTAATTCTCGGGGACTTCAACATTCCCATTGATGATCCTTCTGCCCCTGCTGCCTCCAAACTTCTTTCACTCACGTCCTCCCTTGGACTCACGCAATCCTCTCTCCTCCCTACCCACCGCGATGGTCACGCTATTGACCTTGTCTTTTCCAACCTCCGCTCCATTTCTGAGTTCACCTGTCGCCCTTTCCCCATCTCTGACCACCACCTTCTCTCTTTCAACCTATCTGGACTTCCTAAACACCCTGCTCCCCCACCCCGCACACACACTCGCAGAAATCTACATGCCGTGGATCCCCATCAATTCTCCAATCTACTTCACCACCTCCCTCACACCTCATCCTTCACCTGCCCTGATGCTGCCACTAGTCACTACAACACTGCGCTTATCTCTGCTCTAGACACTCTTGCTCCTCTTTGACTCTGTAAGGCCCCACGCCGCCAGCTTCAGCCCTGGCACACCCTCCAGACACGCTACCTGCAAAGATGCTCCCGCACTGCAGAGCGTGCCTGGAGGAAATCCCGCTCTGAAGCTGATTTTGTTCACTTCAAGTTTATTCTCCGCTCCGATCATACACCTCTGCCCTCCACCTGGCCAAACAATCCTTCTTCTCATCTCTTATATCTGTCCTCTAACCCTAAATGGCTCTGGTCCACCTTCAACACCCTCCTCCACCCACCCGCACCTCCCCCCTCAGCTGCCTTCAACGCTCAAGACCTGGCAGATTTCTTCCATAGTAAAACTCTAACTATCAGAAGCGACATCCCAACACAAGATAGTTATCTGCCACCTCCACTCCCAGAGGTCCCCTCTGCCACCCTCTGCCGCTTTCTCCCAGCCACTGAGGAGGAAGTCCATTCCTTATTGTCCTCCTCACATCTCACCACGTGCCCGCTCGACCCCATTCCCTCACATCTAATTCCTCCCCTCTCCTCCTCCCTCACCCCTGCTCTCACACACATCTTCAACCTATCGCTCTCCACCGGCTCCTTCCCATCCGCCTTCAAACATGCGCTAGTTACCCCTTTACTAAAGAAACCATCCCTCGATCCCAACTCTCCATCCAACTACCGCCCTGTATCCCTGCTTCCCTTTACCTCTAAGCTCTTAGAAAAACTAGTCTTCAACTGCCTCTCCCTCTTCCTGTCCTCCAATTCCCTACTTGACCCCCTGCAATCTGGCTTCCGTCCCCTACACTCAACTGAAACTGCCCTCACCAAAGTCACCAACGACATCCTAACTGCTAAAAAACACAGCCACTATTCTATTCTCATCCTGCTTGACCTCTCGGCTGCTTTTGACACTGTTGACCACCCCCTCCTTCTGCAGACCCTCAGCTCTCTTGGTCTCTGTGACACTGCACTTGCTTGGGTTGACTCCTATTTATCCAACAGGTCCTTCTCTGTGTCCTTTACTGGTAACTCTTCCTCTTCATTGCCTTTATCTGTTGGTGTACCTCAAGGCTCTGTCCTTGGTCCTCTGCTCTTTTCCATCTACACCTCCTTCCTGGGCAAAATCATCAACAGCTTTGGCTTTAATTACCACCTCTACGCTGATGACACTCAGATCTACCTCTCTACCCCTGATTTCTCTCCCCTGTCCTTCCAAAAGTCAGTGACTGTTTATCTGGCATCTCCTCCTGGATGGCCTCGCACCACCTAAAGATCAACATGTCCAAGACTGAGCTCCTACTTATTCCTCCCTCTAATGCCTCCCCACCTCCTGACTTCTCTATCACGGTGGAGGGTATCACCATCTCCCCATCAAACCAAGTTCGCTGTCTTGGAGTTACACTTGACTCTGCTCTTTCCTTCATCCCCCACATCAAGTCTCTTTCCTCCTCCTGCCGCTACCAATTGCATAATATTTCCAGAATTCGGCCATTTCTTACCGCTGTCACCACAAAACAACTCATACACGCCCTGGTAATCTCCCGACTCGACTATTGCAATAATCTCTTATCTGGCCTCCCTCTGTCCCGTCTCTCCCCCCTACAATTCATCCTGAACGCCTCCGCCAGGCTAATTCACCTCACCCGCCGCTCTGTCTCTGCCGCTCCCCTCTGCGAGTCCCTTCACTGGCTCCCCATCCACTACAGAATTAAGTTCAAAATCCTTATCCTTACCTACAAAACCCTCACTAACTCAGCTCCCCACTACCTGTCCTCACTAATCACCAAATACACCCCAGCCCGCTCCCTAAGGTCAAACAGCGACCTGCGCCTAGCTTCTCCCCGCATCACCTCTTCCCATGATAGACTACAGGACTTCACACGCGCAGCCCCCATTCTCTGGAACGCTATCCCTCGTACGGTCAGACTTTCCCCTAATTTCTCTTCCTTCAAACGCTCCCTTAAAACATTCCTATTTAGGGAAGCCTACCACCCAACTCACTGACGCAACCATCAATCACTCTCACCTTGCAATCCTATCCTCCTGTTTCCAACCCCAACCCTCCCAGATTGTGAGTTCCTACGGGAATAGGGCCTCATCCCCTCTTGTACTGTTTGTCAAATGTTGTTCAATATATTGTAACCCGTCTATACTGTGCCTATTGTACAGCGCTGCGGAATATGCTGGCGCTTTATAAATTAAGAATAATAAGAATAATAATAAGTGAACTGGCTCAGCAGTGAAGGGGTTAAAAAGCAAAAACATGTAAAAAATTGGTTATTTGTATTTTTGGGACAAAATTTTGAAACAATTTAGCCGGGGTCTTTTTTGGTGCATTTTTTTCATCATATTTCATATTTTTTTGTAATAAATTATTCGATATGATGGAAATAATGGTATTTTTAGAAAGTCAATTTAATGGCAGGAAAAACGGTGTATAATATGTGTGGGTTGAATAAACGAGTAAGAGGAAAATTTGACCTAAACACTAAGTGCAGTATTACAATGTTGGTGCTATCTTAACCAGAGCTATAAACTGAAAACCTCCATAGGCTATAATGGCTCTGGTAAGTTTACAACAGCTCTGGTTAAGTTAGCACCAGCATTGTAATATTTCCCAAACAGCGCAGATACGTAAAATCAGCAGTGGTCACTAAAGGACGGATTTGTGTAAAACCGCCCGGTCACTAAGGGGTTAAAAAGTGTTTGGTAAGATTATCAATATCTTGTTTAACAAATTGAATGTATGTTTCTATGGGCGGGGTAGACATCCCATGTCCAAATTTTCCAACTTGAGTATTGGAGACTGAAGTCGCTTCTTCCGCTTGAACGAGATAGGAGCATCTTTAGGGTAGAACCGTTCAGCTTGAATCGCTTTATTCACTCTCCTCCCTAGATCGGCAGTGGAGAGGGGCCTAACAGAAGCCACTCGCCCGATTGACATCCGTGCCTTCAAGTTTACTGAAGAATCAGACACGTTACATACTTTGACGGAAACTCTTCCACGTTTCAAAACTCTTGCAAAGATTATTTCAGGGACTTCTCTGGACTGCATAACCTTCTCTGTCCCTTCTGTTTTCCTCAGCCGCCTCACTTCTGCAGGGGCTCTCTGTTCTTTGACTATCCGTTGACAGACCGGCCATAACATCGAGTGCGCCTTCTTGGGAGCATGATTCTCTTCCTTCAACAATGGGGTTAGAAGACGTCTCACTAAGTCTGTGTTCGTCCCCACTATCATAGAACTTCGATTAGCTCCCGAGGGCCGAGGACACACAATGGCCAACGTGTCACATACTCTCGGTTGTCCAATGGTCACGGAGCTGAATTCCAGCTTCACCTATAGATATCCATCATAGGAAAACCTCTCAGTCCCCATACCCCAGATTTCAAGATCCTTCAACTTCTTCAGGGGTATATGTTTCAAGTATTTCTGATAGAAGTCTCGGTAGATCAGAGTTACTTGAGCGCCTGAATCTAGAAGAGCCTTGGTGTAGACCCCTTCTACTTGAACCGGAATGACGGGCGAAGGACCTATCAGCTTATCAGGGAACTTCTCCGTAGTAGTAGGAAGCATAGGCCCAGTCTGCTGTAACCTAACCCTCATCCTCATTCGCGGTGATTGAGGGCGTGCATTGTTTTCCCGTGACGTAGGACCGGACCTCCAGGGAGAGGATCTCCTAGTTCTAGCAGTCACCTATAGGGACCCTCCCTGTCTCCTTTCAGGGCACTGAGCCTTGAAGTGTCCGAATTCCCCACAGCCGAAACATCTTCCCCACGAGGATGAGGGCACACTTTCTTCCTGTGGCTCATTTGAAAATCCCCTGTCGGATGCCACAGCAACCCTTGCTGTTCGCATATCTGAAAGAGACCTCTGTATGTCAATCTGTATTTCTGCTACCATCAAGATTTCCCGGCGCAGATCCGCGTGGGCCTGTTCCAAGTCAGCTTGGGCCTCTTGTACTCTCTTGAGAGCCTGTTGCATCTCACCATAGACAGTGAGCTGCTCTTGTTGGTCAATTTTCGGCTCATATGTCTCCTCCGGATCATCTTCGTCCGACGAACACTCATTATACCTTACAGGTTGGGCATAAACCTTTTCTCCCCTTCTTGCAGACTTCTCCTCAGAAGGGCTTCTTCTTCTCGAACAGTTTGAATCAGCTCTAGGTAATTAAACTCTTTATTGCCTTCTTGAGTCTTTAGTTGCAACATCACAGGGTCTAAAGGCTGAGCACCCCTCAATATCTGCCGCATTCTGATCTGATCTACCAGGGCAGGTTTGGCCTCTTTCTTGAGTAGTATCTGGTGCAGAATCTTGTCCAGGCGCTTTATATAATCAGTCATTTTCTCACCTCTCCGCTGGTAGGTGTGTTCGTACTAGTACATGAGTTCAGCAGCCTTTTCTGTGTGCCCGAAGACTTCCTGTAATATATTTAGGTAATCTAAAGCGGTACAGTCTTGCTTACTCAACTTCAGGTTTCTGACAGCCTCTGATGCAGGTCCCTTTAGGCTCTTAGTAATCCTTTGCTTCTTCTGCGGTTCAGGGACATCCCACTCATCCAGAGCCTGCATCGCCTGTTCCACCCATTCTTCGAAGGTTTCTTCTCTCGCCGGAGTTGGCGCGTTTCCTGAAAAATTTCTCAACCGTCAGTAACCAAAGTTAGTGTGAGGAGGACTTGTTCTTTGACATTTAGCCAGCAAATCTCCAATAGCCACGATGAACTCAGGCCTGATCATGGCCAGCAGACTGGGCGCGGGAACGTTGGCGGGATCGCCACGTGGCGCACTTGGCTGAATCAGTTGAACTTCCACATCATCGCTCAGCTTCACACTCGCACCCTGAAAACACACTGGAACACCCTTTCTCCACTCAAAAAGAACATATGTGTGAGAAGTATCTGGGTTCACTTTAATGTCCAGGATTAACCCCCGATGATCTGGTGTCAGCGCGGCCACGGCCCGGCGAATCTGATCTTCGGCCCAAGTGTCTGCAGGAATGTCCATGACTATGCTTAACCCTATCTGGCTATTGTGCTCCTCACACCATTTGGCAGCAGTGTCTGGATCCATATTTAACCCTTTAATTGCGGTATTCAAGGAGACTGGAATCCCGGACGAGCCCCCACGTGTAGCGTTCACCCCCGAAGGAGCCGCTGAATAACCTCGGGATAGTCTCACCACACTAGGAATTATTACACATCAGCGATGTTGTGGATTTTCTAGTTTTATATGCTTTTTATATGCTTTATATGCTTCTAAAAGATAAATGCGCATCGAATGAAATTACAGGATGCATCACGCGGGAAAAACACGCAGCGGAAAAAGAACGGTTAAACCCCTCAGTTCAGAAGTGTAAGTCCCGCAAAATAGCTCAATATATATATGTACAAAGTTTAGGGTACACGGGTACTGTGTTCGACTGGCCAGTGAACGAAAAGCGCAATCTTCGACTAGTCACCGTTGGGGCCCTGTGAATTTAAAAAATATTGCAGCATGTATTTCTGTTTTGGAACTGTGGCCTGGAGGCCTCTCACCCATCCGATGAACGAAACTATCCAGCACTCGTTGCCTCGACCAAAAGATCTTCTCCGCTGTGTACTGGGACTCCGTGCCACTAAATCTGCTCCCTGCTTGCCAAATCTCCGCAACTGGAACAAACGATCCGCCGCCTGCACTCCCAATCGATCGGCGTGGCCTCCTAATGCGGGGTCCTGCCGGAACCAGCTTGTCCTCCAGAACTCTCAGCGCTGCGTAGGTAGGTCCCAACACGATTACTGTCCCGATCTCCAGCACCAGTAAGACAGCTTCTGTACTCCGGCCTGGTTGCGATCCCTGACAGCTCCAACATGCGTCCTCCACCTTTCACTGCTCCTCTCACTCTCCGCACGCCAAACACGAGGCTCCCCAGTCTATCCTCCTCCTGTACCACCCACTTCCTGTCCTCATGCAAAGGGTGATGGGAGATGGAGTCCGCTCTGTCCAGCATATTCCACAATGTCTCCATCTGGTGGCAGCAATAGTTCAATGCACCAGAATACAGTTTTTTAAAGCAGCGCTACAATGGTAAATAGGGATTGGACATCACTCGTCACAAGAAGCAGGTCATCTTCCCATCTAACGTCCTTTAGGATATTCAGGATTGCCATTGTGTCTTTCAAATGAGCCGTGGTGTTGGTAACAAAAGGTTGAAGTAGGTGGTCTATATATTCAGACATCCTGCTTGATACTGATCCCACTCCTGAGATAATTTGTCTCCCCGGTGGTTTGCTGGTGTCCTTGTGAATGTTTGGAAGAAAGTAGAACACTGGTGTCCTGGGGTGTTCTACTTTTAAATATTGGTATTCCTGATTGTTAAGAATGCCTAGTGTATGACCTTCTTTTTTCTGAATCTCCTTCATAGGGTTCTTGGTTAGTATTTTATACGTATCCTCATCACCAAGGATTCTATTTGACTCTTCTTTGTAATACATGGCGGACATGATCACTGTGCCTCCTCCTTTATCGGCTGCACCTATCCAGGAGACTGATCGGCAGATAAAGAGGTGAAGGTACCCACTGAACAAGGAGTAACTTGAAGTTGAGTCTGGATCAATAAGGCTCCAACATTAGTGAATGTGACTAAGTCTGTCTCATATCCATATTACTGGTTTCAAGTTACGCTGTGAGAGCGCCGTCTCTTTCCACTTCCTTATATTTGAGGTAACCAAGAAGTCGTAACGAAGGGAAGTGGCCACCCTCTATTTAGCCCAGGGCTCTTCAAACAGAGCCGGAATAAATTAGGCTCTGTAAAGCATAAGTGTTCATTTTTTTCATGGATACTCACTAACCTATTAAGGTGGTATTGTACTATTGCCTCCTCTCCTCTTCCTCTCTCCCCTTCGAGGATCGGGAGTCCACTGGAAACATAGGTGAAGACACCATATCAAGACCTGCACATATGCATGGACTGTATATATAAAGTTTGCAATGGATTTTATTTAATACTGCACGGTTTGCTGCTGCAGGTATATATATACCCTGCGAGATTGGACCATATCTAGCAGCAGTACGAATATTTTTGAGACACGGGAAATACTGTACGATTGAACTGTATAGTATTCCAAGGACGTGTCTGTGGACATTATTGCACTATAAGAACTTTTTGTCGCGTTTGCCTATTTTTAGCACTTTGGTTGGTACTGCAATATATGCACTTTTTTACTGCATATTGTCACGGTTCCCGGATCCCACCATGCAGTCCTTAAAGCAAACTGATCCATCCTATGGTCCTGCTCGTCCTGTCTGGATACAAAGTTACTCAAATGCTGTGTTAAGTCTGCGGGATCCATTTTGTCCAGATCGTAATGTCACGGTCCCCGGATCCCACCACGCAGTCCTTAAAGCCCAACACTCCACAGAGCCCAAAAGCTACCAACAGGGTAGCCGTAGAAGAATCCCTAACTGTCTGGTCCTTAGAATTGGCCAGGTATACTAGCTAGACAGAAAGGGTTAATCAAAGACAATGTCGTAATACAAAACCAGGTCAGCAACACGGGGGTAGTCAGACGAGCCAGAATCAGGAATACAGAGTATAGAATAGTCAAATGGAATAGATGGGTCGATATCAGTGCAGAAGCGTAGTGCAAGAAAATAATATAGGGCAACGGAAGGCAGAATAGTCAGAAAACAAGCAGAGGTCACTAACAGGTTAAATCACGAGAGAATTCAGGTACAAGGAGCTCAGGTATGGATAACCACGATCTGGCACTGCTTAGAAGGAACTGTTGGTTTTTAAAAGACCTTCACCAGACCGCGCCCCCTTCTCAAGCCGCACTTCATGCAGCCACCTCCCTGCCTGTTTCAATTTAAGGCTAGGGTCAGACGATCGTATTTTTCGTGTTGTCCGTGAAAAAGTGCGTTCGAACGAATGGACGTATTTTTTCATGGAATACGCGATAGCGGTCATACGATGAGCATTTTCATCTGTGATTTCGTACGGATCATCAATAAAATCCTTTTTGCGTCTGGACGTTATGTTGGCCGGACATTAGCAGCGTCTGACGTCTCCTAATCACGCACACATGCCGCTAGCGGACGCAGCACACTCTGTACGTCAGTACTAGCGGTATCATGTTCTCGTAAAAATGCGTTTGTTTGCCGCTTGCGGTGCGCGGCGGCACTTTCGTGCAGCCGTACTTCGTATATTGCTTGTCATTGGCCGTCATTTGCTGCTACTACGGCCGTGATAAAGTGCGGCTGCACTCACGTTCGCACTGCGTTCGTCTGACCCTAGCCTAAACCTCCTCATTGCCTCTATCTGTTGGTGTACCTCAAGGCTCTGTCCTTGGTCCTCTGCTCTTTTCCATCTACACCTCCTCCCTGGGCAAAATCATCAACAGCTTTGGCTTTAATTACCACCTCTACGCTGATGACACTCAGATCTACCTCTCTACCCCTAATCTCTCTCCCCCTGTCCTTTCAAAAGTCAGTGACTGTTTATCTGGCATCTCCTCCTGGATGGCCTCCCACCACCTAAAGATCAACATGTCAAAGACTGAACTCCTACTTATTCCTCCCTCCAATGCCTCCCCACCTCCTGACTTCTCTATCATGGTGGAGGGTATCACCATCTCCCCATTAAACCAAGTTCGCTGTCTTGGAGTTACACTTGACTCTGCTCTTCCTTCATCCCCCACATCAAGTCTCTTTCCTCCTCCTGCCGATACAAACTGCGTAATATTTCCAGAATTCGTCCATTTCTTACCGCTGTCACCACAAAACAACTCATACACGCCCTGGTAATCTCCCGACTCGACTATTGCAATAATCTCTTATCTGGCCTCCCTCTGTCCCGCCTCTCCCCCCTACAATCCATCCTGAACGCCTCCGCCAGGCTAATTCACCTCACCCGCCGCTCTGTCTCTGCCGCTCCCCTCTGCGAGTCCCTTCACTGGCTCCCCATCCACTGCAGAATTAAGTTCAAAATCCTTATCCTTACCTACAAAACCCTCACTAACTCAGCTCCCCACTACCTGTCCTCACTAATCACCAAATACATCTCCTGGCCTGAGTCCCTTACATTCCCCCCTTGGCTAGGGTTTCAGGTTCTCCTTCTGAGACCCTTAGCCACTACACTCCACTATTGCTATTCTCAAATACTTCATACTTAGGGGGGGACCACCTTCACTGGGAACATATCTTGCGGAATCATCAGTGGTATCTTCTGTGTTTGTGTGGGTGTCAAAGCTTTCTTGCACAATGGCCATAGGCATAATCCTATGCGGTACAGCAGTATCCCTACCACTAGGATCACTATCATCATCATTATCATGGATCCAATCCATGAGATAAATCCCAGGATCGATCCGAACCATTCTCCGATAGACCCGTGCCCTCGAAAAGGATTCCAGCCTTCCGCGGCAATTTGTCTCGCTGTGTTCTGCAGCTGGGCCACTTTCTCCTGGTGATCCTGGATTACCTGGTAGTAGTCAGGGATCTCTTGTGATGTGTTTCTGATGTAAGTGCAACATTCATAATGCATAGTCATTTCACACAGTCCATTCAACGCTGCACTGATCTGTTCCAACGCCATGTCATGCACCATCTGTAACTTTCGGATCTCTCGTAACTCAAGGTTCAGCAACTGAATATATGTACTTGTCTTATTCAAGATCTCATCCATCAGCATTGAGTAATTGTTCCTTCTCCTCATCAATTCCCTCCCCCACCCAGTCCATGTTGGGAACCATGCCCATGCCTGGTCTTTCTTGGAAAACAACTCTCTCTTCTGTTTCTCGAACACAAGTGGGTACCTGGGGTGTAATGCAGTGTCTGATTCAACGTTATCGCCCTGTACCCTCTGAATTGGAATCAACCTAGCTAGATAGCAGATCCCTGTAGCTGTAGGTGGTACCCACGTGTAACACACTTTCCCACAACACACTTGGTAGCCCCCTGTCAATATAAATGGGGATAGATGAAGTGTTCCCCTGCGCATTTCAATCATCATTCGCACCAACCGTGCCACAAGGTCTCTAGCATTCCGCTTATCCACAGTTACATCAGCTATTGTCTGTTGCTGTTCTGGGGTTAGCTGCAGAGGCCTAACCACAAACAATCCGGACCCTGTTCCTGACAAAACAGTGTGTGCTGTAAAATTAAATCTACTTGACTGACATGGATTTTCACTCATACTCAGATTATTTGTCCCTATCTGGAAGCACCATTCCGGCGGATACACAGGGCCTGTTATCAGGTAATCTTGCATTGTCTCATCTGGTTTAATCTGGGGGTCAGTGATAGTATGAATCGTAATATTCCCAGTTGCGAATGTACTTAAATTCATAGGGATTGCAGCAAATGGAATATAAATTGGAATATAAATTGTCCAACACACTTTTTGTCCAGATTTCTTTGCATAAGCGTATTTGAACTTTACCAGCAGGTGTCCTCTCGGTGAGGTCACATAACTTAGGTCGCGCTTCTGCCTCCACATGGTACGATTCTCCATTATTGGGTGAGTACCATTCCAGATGTGGGAGATATCCACTCTTCCGGTCGTATTCGGACAATTGGGGCAGGTTCCCCGTGACAGTCCATAGATGAGGTTGGCAAGGTAAAGTATCAGCACTAGGAACGCTCCTAGCGTCAAAATCCCTTGCACAGCTCGTTTTACAGTCACATAAACCCGATCCCTCCCCCTGGTATCTCAAGAGTAAAGGTAATTTTGGCTTGGGCTTGCGGAAAAGGAGGTCCCCGAAAGATAGCCCTTGGGGTTTCCCTCTGGGTATCCCCATTCTCCCTCGCTGGTGGGTGGTCAGGCATTATTATGGCCTTCAAAACACCCACTTGCTGAGTCTTCAGATGCTCGGGACTGCAGTCTTTGTCAGCTTTAGCCTCAGTGGATTGGTGTCGCTAGGGATGACTTTCCACTCCGGTTCAGGGTTGGCTGCAGCCGCTTTCAGTCTGGAGTGATGTATCCACGGGACCACCTCGGCAACCTTCACTGCTGTGGGGGTTGATAACAGGACAATGTAAGGTCCCCTCCATTTTGGGTCTAGTGGGTAATTTTTCCACTCCTTCACCCAAACCGAGTCACCTGGACAATACTCATGCAGTGGGGGATATAAAAAAATGAGGTAGATTGTCTCCCACCCAGGTATTCAACTTTTGCATAGACTGACCCAACAATAAAACTTGTTCATTCAATTTGGTTTCACCCAATGCCCAAAGGTCCCCCCTTAGCCCATTAATCAGAGGGGTAGGCCACCCGAACATGAGTTCGTATGGACTTAGCTTTAATTGAGGGGTTGGCCTGCATCTAATATGCAATAAAACTATCGGCAGCACTTCCAACCAGCCCAGTGACGTTTCTTGGCACAGTTTTGACGTCAGAGTCTTTAGTGTTCTGTTCATGCGCTCGACTTTTCCTGAGCTTTGAGGCCTGTAGGCTGTGTGTAGCTTCCAGGTTATGCCCAACAGGCGGGCAAGCTGCTACAAACAGTTCTGTACAAAAGCTGGGCCATTGTCCGACCCAATTTCAAGTGGAAGTCCATAGCGTGGTATAATTTCTCTCATTAGGCTTCTCACTATTTCTGCTGTCTTCTCAGTCCTTGTGGGGAAGGCCTCAACCCATCCGGTCAGAGTGCACACCATCACAAGTAGATATTTGTATCCTTTGCAGGGTGGTAGCACCGTGAAATCTATCTGCAGCGATGCCATTGGGGGCAGTCCGATAGGCTGCTTTCCTGGAGGCTGCAATGGGCCTGTTCTCGGGTTATTCTTGGCACATGTCACGCACTGCTGGGCTACGGCCTTACAGACCACTGACAATCCTGGTATGTAGAAATGTGGCTCCAGCTGTTGTTCCATCATTTCTCTTCCTCTGAGTGCTGGCGTGGAGTGCTCTTACAATCTCAGGTGCCAGTGTCGCAGGTAGCACTATTTGTTTGCTTGCCAACTGGAACCATCAGTCTTTTCCATACTTTCCTGGTTCTTCTCCTTTTCTGAATACATCGATGTCCATTCGCCCAGGGGAGCTGGCAGCAATGGAGCTATCATTGTCGATGGGGCCTTGTATTTTTCGAGTTCTTCCTGTCTTCCCCATATAAATTATTCTTTTGGTTGGTAATGTCGCCAGGTGAAGTACAGCAGGTCTTGTCTCTCACCACTGGCACAAAGAAGTTCATTGCACTTATCTTCATTCTTGGGAGGTTATGTTCGATAAGGATCTCCCTGAGGAGAAACTTCACCAGTGGGGCTTGATATTCTTCAGCTCCTAATTCCCCCAAGCTCAGCAGGACACGGGTAATTCTTAAGTTGTTATGAGTGTTGATTGTCAGATTGTCGATTTCGTTCAACGAAATTTTCTGCTCGTTCAGTTACTTCAGTTACTTTTGTGTCTTCTCCATCCTCCCCCACCAATTTTACGCCAAAGAACTTCAGCATCATCTTGTATGCTCGAAGGAGTCTTTGCTGAATTTCTGAGGTGTTATACATCAGAATCTTCTCATGGGGGTTCAGCGGGGTAGAGTAGACATTTCGGCCTTGTTCTAGAGTAGGAAAGAGCCATTGGATGTAATCATGGTTGTCTTGGAGCAATTCAAAGTTGGCATTCCATCTTTGCAGAATAATCTCGAATTCACCATTAGGCTCGAATTTTCTCCAATTCATATAGAATTCATAGTTTGGCATTGGACTTTGGGCATCTTGCTTGCAGAGGAGGATCCCGGAGACATGACAAGGTGGTAGCAGTGGTTTTGCAGCAGCCTTTGCAGCTTGGTCTGCTCGTCTATTACCTTTGGGAATTTCATCATGACCCTTCTGGTGACCATGGCAGTGCACAATACTGAGAGCACTTGGCTTCCCCACTGCATCTAGGAGAGCTGAGATTTCAGCAGCATACTTGACTTGTTTTCTGGATGAAGAAAGTAGGCCTCTTTCTTTGTAGAGCGCACCATGTTCATGGACAGTCATAAAGGCATACAGTTGTGTTCAAAATTATTCAACCCCCACTGAAATTGAGTGTTTTGGCCAGTTTGACATTGATTTTGATCATTCAGTCATCTTGCTTACAATTAAATCAAAGAGGCACGTGTAGGTCAGACAAATATAACATAACATTTATAATGAAATAACCACAAATGTCTTTTCTGTGCTCACATCATTATCAGTTTTATTCAACCCCCAAGTGACATTCAATCTTAGTACTTAGTACAACATCCTTTTACAGTTATAACAGCTTTTAAACGTGAAGCATAGCTTGACACAAGTGTCTTGCAGCAATCTACAGGTATCTTCGCCCATTCGTCATGGGCAAAAGCCTCCAGTTCAGTCACATTCTTAGGCTTGCGCACTGCAACTGCTTTCTTTAAGTCCCACCAGAGGTTCTCAATCGGATTTAAGTCAGGCGACTGCGATGGCCACACCAAAATGTTCCAGCCTTTAATCTGCAACCATGCTCTAGTGGACTTGGAGGTATGCTTGGGATCATTGTCCTGTTGAAAGGTCCAACGTCTCCCAAGCCTCAGGTTTGTGACGGACTGCATCACATTGTCATCCAATATCTCCTGGTACTGAAGAGAATTCATGGTACCTTGCACACGCTGAAGCTTCCCTGTACCTGCAGAAGCAAAACAGCCCCAAAGCATGATTGACCCCCCCGCCATGCTTCACAGTAGGCAAGGTGTTCTTTTCTTCATAGGCCTTGTTCTTCCTCCTCCAAACATAGCGTTGATCCATGGGCCCAAACAGTTCTAATTTTGTTTCATCAGTCCACAGAACACTATCCCAAAACTTCTGTGGTTTGTCCACATTACTTTTGGCATACTGCAGTCGACTCTTCTTATTCTTTGGAGACAGCAAGGGGGTGCGCCTGGGAGTTCTGGCATGGAGGCCTTCATTACGCAGTGTGCGCCGTATTGTCTGAGCTGAAACTTCAGTACCCACATCTGACAAATCTTTTCTCAGTTCCTCAGCAGTCACATGGGGACTTTTCTCCACTCTACGCTTCAGGTAGCGCACAGCAGTCGAAGTCAGCATCTTCTTTCTGCCACGACCAGGTAGCGTTTCAACAGTGCCCTTTGCCTTGAATTTGCGAATGATGCTTCCTATGGTCTCTCTTGGTATGTTTAACATCTTTGCAATCTTCTTATAGCCATTGCCCTTCCTGTGAAGAGTAATCACCTCTTCTCTTGTCTTCCTGGACCATTCTCTTGACTTCACCATGTTTGTAACCACACCAGTAAATGTCTAGAAGGAGCTGAGTATCACAGTCATTTTAAAGCTACCTAATTGGTGCTTATTAGGCTTTATTGCTGCTCCGTGACACCCACAGGTGTTTTCAATACCTGATTGAAAACACTTGAATGAACCTCTGTTCTTCAGAGTGGTAGTCTTTAAGGGGTTGAATAATTGTGTCAATGAAGAATTCACAAAAAAAACATTTACTACTGTATTACAAAACCAATTGATGTCATTTTAGTTGCATATGGTTCTTTAAAAAGTCCTTGTAGGATTTCATTCTGAATACAATTACAAATGTACACTAAATTCCCTAAAACCCTTTACAGCATTGGGGGTTGAATAATTTTGAACACAACTGTACTTGGAGTCAGTATAGATGTTTACTCTTTTTCCTTCAGAGATTTCTAGTGCTCTCGTCAGCGCTAGTATTTCAGCCAGTTGTGCTGACATGTGGCCTGGTAAGGGGTTTGCTTCAAGAACTCCCTCTGTTGTGACAATTGCATAGCCGGAGACTTTTTTTCCATCATCCATATAGCTGCTACCATCAGTAAAGAGTTGCATTTCATATTTGTCTAGGGGTATGTCTTTCAGATCTGGTCTGCTACTGAATACTTCTTCCATGAGTTGGAGGCATTCATGATTTGGATCTTCCTCACAGTCAGGCAGTAACGTAGCAGGGTTCAAGGTAGCGATGAGGTCCAGATGAACCCGTGGATTCTCACACATCATTTCTTGATATTTTGTCATCCGGCTATTGCTGAACCAGTAACTGCCTTTAACATCAAGCAGGGCCTTGACTGCATGTGGCACCTTGACATGAAGAACCTGGCCCAGGGTCAGCTTGTCAGCTTCAGAGATCAGCATCGCTGTTGCTGCTACGGCTTTCAGGCACGGGGGTAGGCCACAGGGTCAAGTTGCTTGGAGAGGTAGGCCACAGGCCTTGGTCATGAGCCAAAATTCTGGATCAGCACCCCTGTAGCTGTCTCGTTGTGTTCATGCACATACAGCTGGAAGGGTTTGCTATGATCTGGCAATCCCAGTGCTGGAGCTTCCATCAGGAGGGTCTTTAATTTAAGAAATGCAGCCCCCTGTTCTTCTTCCCAGAGGAATGGGTCATGCTCTCCCCCTTGGTAGCTTGGAGGAGGGGTTTGGCAATCTCGGCAAAATTGGGGATCCACAGGCGGCAGAAGCCTGCAGCTCCTAGGAATTCACGGATTAGTCTCCTTGTCTTTGGCTGGGGTATATGGCAGACTGCTTCCTTCCGTTCAGCTCCCAGAGCACGCTTAGTACCTGTCAATTGAAAACCTAGATACTTTACACTTGGTTTGCATATTTGTACTTTCTTTCTGGAGACTTTATATCCTGCTTGACACAGCAGATGTAACAATGCTTCTGTGGCAGAGAGACAGTCTTTTTCTGTAGGGGAAGCAAGTAATAAATCATCTACATATTGCAACATAACAACTTTGTCTGGCTGAGCGTTGAAGGACAGAAGGTCCTGGCTGAGCGCGCACCCGAAAATTGTGGGCGAGTTTTTGAAACCTTGAGGGAGGCGTGTCCACATCATCTGATGGCGCGCTCCCGTTGTAGATTCCTCCCACTGGAATGCAAAGAGGGAATGGCTTGCGGGAGCAAGGCGGATGCAAAAGCAAGCGTCTTTTAAATCAAGCACTGTGTAATATTTCGTATCACCAGGAATTATTGCCAATAAATTGTATGGATTGGGGACCACGGGGTGTAGGGTTACAGTAGCTTCGTTAACTGCCCTCAAATATTGGACTGGGCGGTATTCTTGCATCCCTTCTTTCTGTACTGGCAATAGCGGTGTATTCCATGGTGACACACAAAATTTCAATATCCCGTGATCTTTAAGTCTCTGTAAATGTGTCTGAATATTTTGTTTGGCTTTCTGTGGAATGTGATACTGTCTTAGAGCCACAGGCGTTGTGCCCGGTTTCAGATCAACATACACTGGAGGAATATTCACAGCTAACCCAGGTGGGTTATCTTCCGCCCACACTCCAGGAATGCCCAGTAGTAGTGCATATGGGTCTGGTTCGACTGGCGCAGTTGGTGCCGTCCACCATTCTTCTTCTCTGGGCATGATTGCTGCAATTTTTACAGGTTGGGTCTCCTGGCTAGCTGGGTTATGCTGCGGAATAGAGCCGCCACTCTCAGGCAGGTCTAGTCCAGCGTGACCCCCCCCCCCCCGGAAAAAAAAACATAATTTGGGCTTGCAATTTGTCAGAGAATCCCGTCTCAAAAGAAAACTGGATGGGACATTCAGGCATATATATACATATATATAAAAACAGATTGTATACTTTAACCCAAGAGAAGGACCGTCTTTATACACAAGCAATATCTACAGAGGTCCCTCTCCCGCAGCCAAAACGGACTCTTAATAACACATCAAAAAAAAATTAGTAATCATTTAAAATACTATTATAACAATAGAACAATCATCTCATCGGAAATTGCATAGAAATACAGTTTACTTTATCCATTCTTTCACCAACATTCCTGTAATATTTTAATTGCATTTTTTTTTAATCATAATTTTGCTATACTTTAACTATATGGGACATGAAACAGTATAGAACTTGTTAACTATTTCTTGAACTGCTCTCCTCACTGGTCTCATCTTCTGACCGTACCATATTCATAAAATATCTCAATATTCCTGCATACTGTCTATACTAAGATAAACACAATAAACGTTACACCAGACACACAGATTCTCGTTAATTAACTTAATATTTGTAATCTGTTTCATATATTTCTATTTACTTGGTTGATAAATTTTATTATATATTGGTAGACAATCTTCTGGATCTAAAAGAAATACATACATTGTGTATACTATATACTTTAAATTTACTTCATGAAATACATATTGCATTATGAATACACATTATTCTGTAATAATATAAAAACCAGGACACCTTCTTTTATTTAATTCTAGCTCTGTGAACAAAACTAGAGCTTCTGGAATAATACCAACACATTGTGCAACGTTGCCAGAAACAACCGGACAAAAATACTAGACAATATAACTTTCTCACATATAGCCTAGATTATATAAAACTATTTCAATATAGTCTGTCAAGACAGACCTAACCAAATATATCAACGCAAAATATAAGCATACATCTCGCAATCGACAGACTTCATTCATTCTATTGTAGCACACATAAAAATTTGCTATATCTAGCTATCTAATTAGTATTTTATTTATTTTTTATCTTTTTATTTCTTTGGTAAACCTAAATTTGTCGTAATAACACATAAGGGTTAATTCCTTTGTTCATCAGAGAGCAGAGAGCTGACTCTCTCCCTCCCCTCTGTGCAGATAGTGTGGGCTAGAAGGAGGGGGGGGGGCAAATACGGAGAAAACTGTTAGTGGAGGAAAATCTCATTACTCTCAGCCATCACATTCTAAATTAACATCCAAAACTTATTACAAAGATCTTTTGTAACTACTATCATACTTGAACATTACTCTTGAACAGTTTGATAGACTAAAATTGCACAACACATATATATATAAATATATATATATACTCTAGTAGTTTCTTCCTATTTGGCAACTATGGGGCATATAGCTCCTTGATCAATTATAGATGCAGTCAGACAAAAACATTCTACCATAAAACCATTCGATTATACACCACACCTTATCCGTTAATAACATTCTCTGACTCAATATACCCACGCAGGACAGTACAGACAAAATCCAGATGGCCAGTCCGAATTACATACACAAATTATACAGTACTGTAATCATTCTTGTTTAAACCTTCTAGATTACCATCTGGTCCATTGATCATCTCCTCTTAGTAGTTTCTTCTGGTCTGGGGGGAAGGGGGGGGGACTCAGAGACTCCTGCAGATCATTACATGGTCCACACACAGGGCTTGTAACTTATCTTTGTTTAATTTACTGGTATATTAAAATTAAAACACCAAATATACATAGATTTATCCCCACACTCATGTTTATATTTATTTGAGGGCATACCTTTCTTTGTCCTGCTAACATAACAAAATGGCTCTTATCTCTCACACAGTACCTCCAGATATCTATATATGGGTACTGGTCTGGATGACCATATCTCCTGGTGATTTGGGAGTGCATTTTCTGTATCAATGCTGGATCCATGGATACCTGTTCTGGCCATTCGGGGACTAACATTGGCCAAACTACGGTGCACAAGAGTTTCAATTTCTCTTTACTCAATTCAACAGCATAGTAGTGTGTTTCATACAATGCTTTGAAATTGTGCACCATATACTCTAGGGGTGTCTCCCCATTTTTTGCTTTCTTGGGTTTTGATGACTCGTTACCCATGGTTACTCTTTTTAATAGTAACTTCTTCACTGTGCAGACACAATTTTTAGCAAAAACATTTTAAATCGACTGGTATTTCAGTCAACAGTTCAATCGTGTCGTATTTGCTTCCTCCTTTGGTAGCCAACTGTAAGTTGCCTGAGCTGGAAACGTACCGCCAGAGTCCACTCTCAGATTTGTTTCCTTGCTAAGCAAGTAGGCGCACATTCACTCACAGCACTCTCAGCAATCACAGAACATACTATACCAGATGCATTCAGCACAAAACAATACAAAAACAGCACTTCTACTCTTTCTATTGCCAAGGGCACACCGTCCCGGCAGGCACTTTATTGCCAAGGGTACGCTGTCCCGACAGGCACCTTTATACCCGTGCAGTCGCCTTTATGCTACTGATCTCTAACTCTTGTCTGCTTTTAGCTATGTGTATCCTGTTCCAATTTGCCAAGGGCACATAGCCCGCCAGGCACCACTCCTCTGCAGCTGCCAATGGCCCCGATGCTCATAGCTTCTCTTACCGGCCCCCTATTCGACTAAGATACACAATAGCACTGACACAGGGCTCTCAGCCCAGTCACAGAAATCCCTCCTCCTTCCTCTTGCCCATGTGCAGCAGTTCTAAAACAAAAATAACAACACTGCGCCATGTGGCCACCCTCTTCAACCAAATACCAAATCAATATCTGATCCCCCGGGTCCAGACACGCGCTAGCCACTTTCTGGCTCCCGTGCTTTCGCGGCGGGTACGGTATACTGATGGGACCGTGTACGTGGGTCCCCTTGCCCAACTATGGTCGGACATCTGAATCAATACCGGTAAAACAAAGAGGTACCTTACCTATCGCCATGCTGTTCGCTGTTTCCTCAGACTCGGTGGGTCCCAGTGTTCCCGGGCCAGGGGTCCGCTAGAGACGAGTCGAATTCCACTTAACAGGAAATCCTGCTTGGCGCCTGCAGATGTCAGCTCACCTTCAACGGACACACAGCCTCGGGACCCCTCAGGCCTGCAGTCAATTGCTACTGTCTAGCAGTCGTTGCCACGCAGGGGGCGGTCGAGATCCTGGACCAGCCCCCAAAAATGTTACCGGAATCCACCTGGCTCTTTCGGGAGAAGACCAGGCCGGTGTGGGCAAAGACTGACTGGACACGAGTCTCTTCAGGAAAGGCAAACTTTATTGTGATGTCACCACTCAGCCAGGATTGAATTGCAAAGACTGAGTATCTCTTACATACAGACATAGTGTTTTATACCTTGAATAGATAATTAGGTACATCCCAATCAACCCTGTACCTCCCTTAACTGAATACAAAAACATTCCACACATTGGTCATAAATTGGCAGCTTTCACGGTATTTTGACAATTGAGAATTTAACACTCTTCTGGATCCTGCTTATGCCTACCTCCCTAGGATTTGTTTATTGTATATTCTAGATAAGGCCCGTCTTGTTTCACATCTTTCTTTGTTCAGGCCCTAGCTCTCTGACTCTGATGTAACCACTTTCTAATCCTGTCAATCCGTGCCAGCATGTGCCCGGATCTTGTTAACTTAATTGCTCTGCCTGTTAGTTTAAAACATTCCAAAGAATCTATGCAAGCTAAATCCTAATTTGAGCTAATATTTGCTATCTACATTCACGTGAACCAATGTTCTGAACAAGATGGCTGCCTGGCTCAAGATGGAGGCCATCTCCTGGCCTGAGTCCCTTACAATACCTCAGCATGTGTCCATGAAATAAAGACTGGCTAGAACCCCCCCTCCCCCCCACACCCAAACATATAAAATTTTATTGATGCCAGCTTGGAGTATTATATTTTATTAAAGTCATGTTTTGTGCCAGAAGCGGTAAAAAGATATTCTAGGTGCACCTTAACTATAGCCAGTGGCGACTATAGGAACAATATTTACAGGGGGCACAGAGGATACCGAAGTCAAAACTGGGGGGGGCACTAATAATTTTCACCACTAAATCATATCACTGAATAAAACTAAGGACCCTTTCACCTGGTGTGAGCTAAAACACCATCGCTAAAGGAAAAATTTAGCACGAGTCGCTAAAACTTTGTGCCTGACGACCTACTAACAGATCACCTTGTCCGCGGTAGTCCATGAACGAGATCATTTGGAGCACGCTAGGAAAACTCTAAGACCCGGGCTGAGACCCAGCGCTAATGCGGTTGTGTACAGGATAGAACTGTTTTTTTCCCAGTGCAGAGTGCCGGGCCATACCTATCCCCAGCCCTCACAAGCATGAATATGAACACATCCAGTGAATAACCTCACGCCCCTGCATTATTAAAATCCTCCAAGGTGGCCGTATCGTCCATGATTTGATGCACACATATATTAAGGCTGATGGGCATTGCATGATAAATGCCACCCAGCAGCATGTAGAATCATTACTCTGCATTTAATAGATCCATAAGGAAGGCCAGGTAAATAAGAATAATTTCCATGCTGCAGCATATAAATAATACATATTTCAGGGCAGGACTTATTCACGTGTCCCTTTAAACATGGTCCACACGGTCACCCTAATAATCAACCGCTTACATACGATGAATAACCCCCAGCATCAAATGTTTAAAATTAGCCAATATATTAGAATTAGGATATACGTGGATAAAGGATACATCTATATCATAATAGAGATCACTGCAACAGCAACGACATTGCTGACCAGATCCATTACTATGGTGTATGGGGCCAAGAGAACACCTGTGCTGCATTCCTTTCAATTGCCTGTTAATTTTGGGCGAAGATCTGTTTTTTCTGCTTTTTTGGAGTTAACACCAGGGTTGAGCAGTAGGTAAAATGCTGCAATTAGCGCCCGTCCAAAAATTAGCGCTGGCACCAAGTGATCTGTTAGCTACAAAAACGCTAGAGATCTCTAGCGCTCCCCGTGTCAAGTAAAGGAAGCAGAAAGTACAGTAAGCTTGCGGTACAAACCGCTAACGCACAAAGTGATTTTTCCCGTTTGTAGCAGGAGGCAAATGATCTGTTGGTCAGGCGCTAGACTCAATTAACCTGGCGCTAACGCAAAACCATGCAGACGTAAGGGATAGCTCACACCAGGTAATACCAGGTAATAGTGCCCTAAATAGGTATATATAAATAAGATTCCAAAACCCCAGAGTAATGTGATGCAAGGAGTAAAGTGATGCAATGAGTAATGTGATGCAATGATGATGCCTTTTTGTTGTACTAACCTGATACTTAAATTCAATATTTTATTTGCCGCAATTCGACAGTTTTCGCTGAATGTCTGATAGCTGGTTCAGCGACTCCACTTTTAGCAACTTACAGTGACCATTCGCTAAATAGGAATTCACCATATTTTCGGCGAAATGAATTCCCCGAAATGTGACGAAAAACAGAGGATCTAAAGATGATTAGACCTTTTAGATTCTAACTTCCATAATAACCCCTAAAATGCCAGAAACCCAGGGATATACAATAAAAATAATAAACAATGTGGCATTTAGCCTACCCTTAACCCCTAAAATGCCATTAATCAAGGGAAAACATGAAATGAATACACTGTGAGGCATGTAGCCAACCCATTAACCCCTAAAATGCCATTAATCAAGGAAAAAATAAAATGTATACTGTGAGGGATGAAGCCTACCCATTAACCCTTAATATACAACTAAACCAAGGCAAAAACTAACGTAATACAGAATGTAATGTATAGTCTGAACATTAACCACTTCACTGCTGAGCCATTTCAACCCTGTGAAAATGTTAAGTGCCCGTTATTATTTAATGTTTTATGACTTTTACTTCATACCGAATATGGTCATGTCGGGTAGCATTGGAAAGGCCAGAATCTGCCCTAACCAATGACATCTAGATCATCAACATATGATGCACAGGGAAGTAGATAGAGTGGTCCGAAGAAGTGTGCGAAGCTGGATGCTGATTTTTGGTGGGGGGGGGCACATGGGGGGGCAAGGAACAACCTAGGGGGGGCAATGGCCCTCCCTTGCCCCCCTGTAGAGTCGCCTATGGTCCATCGGGTTCAGCCTCTCACACATCACCTACTGCTGTTGATACAAAAGAAGGCAAAAAAAACAGTCTGAAGCGTTCGCGAATATGCAACACAGTCGAACAAAATCCTTCTTGACCCCAGAATGGCAGTCAGATTTCTCCTTGGATCAAGAAGCTTACCCACATATTAAATATTATGACCCTTAATATTCTGTGTCTGCAGGAAGTCATCCAGTCGTTTTTTAAACGTCTGTACAGTCTCTGACCCAACCACCTCAACAGGCACAGAATTCCACAGCTTTATTGTTCTCACCATAAAATAACCCTTCCTATGCTTTAGGCTGAATTTCCTTTCGTCCATTCTAAATGGGAGACCTCATGTCCTGTGTATTGTCCTGTTAATGAATAGGTTGCCAGACAATGGTTTATAATGGCCCGAATATATTTATATAAAGTTATCAGATCCCCTCTGAGGCGCCGTTTCTCTAAACTAAACAGGTTTAAACTTGTTAGTCTTTCCTCATAACTTAAACCTTCCACTCCCCTTATTAATGTAGTCACCCATCTCTGCACTTTTTCTAGCGCTATATTATCTTTTCTTAAGACAGGTGCCAAAAATTGCACAGCATATTCAAGGTGTGGTCTTACCATTGATTTATACAGGAGGCAAAATTATGTTTTCCACCTGAGAGTGATTTCCCCCTTTTTTTTTTTGTGTAAAATATATTTATTGGCTTTAAACAATATACATGATATATAGTAGACAAAGATGTAAACTTTACGGTAAATACAGCAGTGCGCATGTCTCATTTGTCAAAGAAAATTGATTTTTTTCTGTAATACAGTAATTAAATAACAGTAAAACAACTAAAACTAATAAACAGTGATCAGCAGAGTATAGCAGTGTTCGCATAACCAAAATATCGCACAGTAATTTCTGAACTTAACCATGACGGAAGCGGAACACCCATTTATACAGGAATCAGTGGCTCGACCCACCAAAGAACCCGGATTCTCCTCCTCTAAATTCCAGTCGTCTACATTAAGTGTGCTGAGGTGAGATGACCACGGCTGTCATATCGCATAGAATTGGTCAAACTTGCCCAGGCTATTATAGTGAGCCTCTTCCATAGTCCTAATTCCCTCCACCCTCAGTACCCAATCTCGCACTGTAGGTGGGCAATCCCTTTTCCAGAATACAGGTATCAGCGCTCTCGCCGCCGACAACCAAATTGCTAGGAGGGAATTCCGGAACGTGGACATCGAAAAAGGCAAAATATTTAACAAGTATACAGAGGTGGTGAATTCCACCTCCATACCCACCAGAACATTTAATCGTTGCGCAATGTCAGACCAAAGTAGGGATGTGCGTTTCGGGTTTCGGAATTTTCACGAAATTTCCCGATTCGTGCATTCGGATTCGGACGATTTTCCGAAAATTTTAAGATCCGAAAAAGGCAGATCCAAATGAATTTTCGTGCTGAAACGAAAACTTTTCGGAATTTTCGAATGGACTAGAAATGTGTAAAATCGAAATTCATTTTCGTACCATTCCTGATTTCGGTTCCATTTCAGTAATTTCGGACATCATATTTATATCGCTGATTCTGTAATTAAATTTTGTATCATTCCCATCTCAATGTATCCTTCCTGGAAAACCAGAGAAATCTTAATGTATCCTTCTTGTAAAACATGAGAAATCTCAATGTATCCTTCTTGTAAAACCAGAGAAATCTCAATGTATCCTTCCTGGAAATCCAGAGAAATCTCAATGTATCCTTCTTGCAAAACATGAGAAATCTCAATGTATCCTTCTTATAACACCGTAAACCCGTTCGGTCCGGACTCTTACCCAGGGATGTCAGTATCAGAGCCTCAGTGAATTCTGACAACGTAATCGGGACGTCCAGCATTCGTGTCAGGTTACGCGGCAGAGTAGATTTAAGAGTCTTAGCAAGAAATGAGTCTAGTAAATCCTCTGGGACTCTCGTCGTGCGTCAATATTATATAAAGGCTGGTAATAATCATGGAAGGCCGCCGCAATGTCCTTGGACGTATGCGCCACAGATCCCGAGCCAATACGAATTTTTGGTATAAAAGATGCCTGATAACGCTTCTTCAGAGCACGTGCAAGTAGCCTTCCACATTTATTCCCCTGCACATAATACGTGTATTTAGTCAGGGTAAGGGTGCACGCCACTTGGACATTAAGGAGTTTCGCTAGGTCCGCCCACAGCAACACCAGTTTGCGGAAGGATTCCGGATCTAAATCAGCCTTATATGTAAGTTCTAACACCCCTATATCCCGTGTCTGTTCCTCAACCCTAGCACATCTTTTCTTACGGCGGGAGCCTAACTGAATAAGAGTCCCTCTCAATACACACTTATGGGCCTCCCAGATCGTCGCAGGCGCAACATCTTCTGTCTCGTTGTCTTGAAAATAACGCTCTAAGGAAGTCTTAACCTCTGCTCGGGATACAGGATCAGTGATTAAGGATTGATTCAGATGCCAAGCATTCTCAGTTCGTTCCAACGTCGGTATTACTACAGTCAATAGGAGAGGGGCATGGTCCGACCAAGTAATGGGACCTATCTTGCATCCCTGAACCATCTCCAAAGCTCTATGTTCCACAAAGAAATAATCTAGCCTTGAATATCTCTGAAAAGCATGTGAATAGTACGTATAATCTTTGCTGGCGACTCCTTAATCCGTCTGTTAATCGATCAGTCGTTCTGAGGTCAACAGCTTTCGAAATTGAGCCCTCAAGGAGGGAACCGATCCCCCACCCCCCTGAACACAATCAGCAGGCGTATCCAGCAAGACATTACAACCCCCCCCCATGACAAGAAACCCCTCCTGAAATTCCGACATACGACGTAAAACTTTCTGGAGAAATGTTGTCTGTAAACGGTTCGGAAAATAGATATTCACAAAAGTCAACATAGTATTGCCCACTTTCCCCTTAACCATGAGAAACCGCCCCTGAGGGTCAGTAACCACCTCATGAAGGACAAAACGTACATGGCGCGAAAAAAGTATCGCCACCCCTCTAGACTTTGTGTCTCCAAAGTTACTAAAATAACCTATAGGGTAGCGGGCATTACAAAAACCAGGGGCCAAACCTTCTCTAAAATGTGTCTCTTGGACAAAAATAATGTCTCCCTTCAGTCTCTGGAATTCAGATAAAGCCTTTGAACGTTTGGCGGAAATGTTAAGGCCACGGACATTCATAGAAATCAGTTTAAAATTAGCCATGGGAGAAACACATGTGGTGTGTATCGGGATTAAATCCAGCCCGCTATAGCGAGTGATCACTTTAAAAAACAAGTACAAGAACAACAAGGAATAACATAAAAACCTTATATACTGACCGCCGGCGAACATGGCTGCTTAGACAGAGAGCTCTGAAGCCAGAAACCGGACCCACGGCTACCACTGCTTTCCCAGCGGCGATGGTTAAACTTAAAAAGGTGACCCAGACCCCTGGAACCGCGGTGACCCGCCAGAGCTCCACAACTGACTCAATCAGGCCGTTTTCCACCCCACAAGGCGCTCGTTCCGCCGGGCCGGCGGAATCCAAGATGGCGGCCGCACGTGCAGAAGATCCCCCATCCCCTCAGGTTTCCTCCAGCGGACCCTGGGATGCATCAGAGGAGATGCAACAGATTTTACGCTCCCAGAGCTGACCGTCTGCGATCCTCCTTCGCTGCTGACATACAGACCCTCCGTGAGGACATCAGGGGTACGCATGAAAAACTGGCAATTTTGGAACAGTGCCAAACTATGCAGGCCTCGCTAATCGCTGACCAAGGTGAGTGCTCTGACTCTCATACTGTAGCTCTGACTGCCATGGCCAGACATATTGAGGACTTAGAGAACAGGGGGCGAAGAAATAATATCCAAATATGAGGCCTACCTGACACTGAACAAACCCCTGCGGAACTCCGGGAGGCGGTCACGGTGCTCTTTAACTCGATTTTGGAACGTACCACGCCGGAGACTATTGAGATGGAACGGTGTCATCGGGCTCTGGGGCCGCGTGGTGCGGCACATGGCCCGCCACGGGACGTTATTTGTTGCCTGCTGTGCTTCGAGTTAAAGGAAGATATATTGAACCAGGGGCGTAAGGCGCAAGACATTTCATATGAGGGAGCGGCGGTCGCCCTGTATCAAGATCTTTCCCCGGTGACACTCAACACCAGACGGGCTCTGAGACCATTCACACAGGCTTTGCAACAATGGAACCTGCTCTACAGATGGCTTCATCCTTTTGGCATCCAGATCCGTGCTCCTGGCGGCCCTGCCATTATATGCACCTTTGCCCAATACTCAGCATTCCTGCTGGATCATGATCTCCCTGAAGGTCTTTTGCAATATTGGCCCGACCCTCTACAGGCAAACCTGGTCGAACCCCTGAAACATCAACGAGGACCGCGTAATAACAGGCGCCGCCGCCGCCGCTCGGCAGACACTGATGATCCGGTAACTCAAGCTGGGCAAAACGGTTGAGGCTGGCAGTTGGGGATTCCTCCCTGATGATATACAGTATGTTCCCTTTTTGGCCCACGATCTTGTTTCTCAGGGTGCTCCCGACTTGGATACTTTTGCTCGAGTGGGGACTGTGTTTGCACGGGAGCGAGCAGGGGGTTTGTGGTCTCACCCCGGTGCCGAATGATGCGATAGATCATCAGGCCCTTCATGGCCCTGACTTTTGGGGTACCTGTGCTTGAGCCCCCCTTCTTTTTGAACTTATGGGGTTGGAGGGAGATGGTTGGGGAGTTATTGCTATGCCTCCATGTTCTGGTGGGCACATTATGTGATTTTTGATTCGGCACTATTTATGTTCAGGGTTTTACATTTAAGGTTTACCATTTGTTATGCTGGGGATGTAAGCTCCGCTCTTATTTCTGGGTTTTTAGGTTCTTGCCATATGGGCGTTACTTCTAATCCGGGATTGTTCCACGTTCCCTCACAGGGTGGTGCATAGTCGTTTACAGGGTGGTCGGGATTGAACTTTATGTTTTGTCTTTTGATCGGTCTGTCCGCGCTATAGACCTTAATTTGTTTGCTCTGTCCGTTCTACTCTTCTACTTCCTTTGTTTCCTCTTTTCCTTGTGTCTGCTCTCTTTCTGTGTTTTTTTCGTTTCTATCACTACCTGGCTTTGGCCTGCTAGCCCAGCTCAACATGGCATCCACTATGCGGGTTTTCCTGGTTAACGCTAAAGGGTTGAACAAGCCGGAGAAGAGACATGCGGCCCTGCGGAAATTCCGCGCACATAGAGCAGATGTGGTCCTGATTCAGGAAACACATTTTTTGGACGGGCGCGCACCTACATTAAAAGATAAACGCTTCTCCTCCAGGTACTTTAGTATTTCACAGGCTGGGAAAGTTGGCGGCACTGCGATTTTGATTTCTAGCTCCCTACCTTTTGTATTCCAAGATGTGCTGCTGGACCCCGCGGGGCGCTTTATCTTTCTTAAGGGCTCACTGTCTGGTATCGTTTACACTTTTGGTTCTGTATATCTCCCCAACAAGAAGCAACATGTGGCCTTACGCTCCATCCTGGGCCGCTTAGATGCGTTTCAGGAGGGGGTGCTGCTGGTTGGTGGGGACTTCAACATGCCTTTAGATCCCAAAATGGATACCTCGAAAGGTACCTCTAGTATCCCCTTGCCAGTACTTAGGCGTTTCTGGATTGCTGGAGAGCTTTAGATCCACAAGGTCGGGATTACACGCATTTCAGTCATGTGCACTCTTCGTATGCACGTATTGATTATGTCTTCATTCCTTTTGGCCACGCTCATCTGTTGCAATCGGCTACTATCTGCCCGCAGACGTGGTCAGATCACTGCCCAGTTTTGGTGTCCTTAAGTTTGCCGGTCCATCCCCCAAGGGAGGCTCATTGGCGCTTGAATGAGTCTCTGTTGGATGATCAGCAGGTGTTTTCAGGGATGCAGTCGGTAATAACTGATTATTTTCAATCGAACTTGGATCAGAAGGTGGCCTTGCCCACAGTGTGGGAGGCTCATAAGCCGGTGGTTCGCGGATACCTAATTCAGCAGGGGGCTCCCTTGAAGCGAGAGCGGGCAGCGGAATTGGAGTCTCTAATGGCACGAATTAAGCTGGTAGAACATACACATAAGCGCTCGCTTTCTGACGACTCTTACAACAAACTTTTACAACTGCGCTCTCAGCTTTTGAATTTGTTGAATGTCCGGGCTCGGACGACATTTCGTGCGGTTGGGCACCTTTTTTACGAGCATGGTAATAAGAGTGGCAAATTGCTGGCAAGAGCTTTACGTAAACGGCGGGCTGCTATGCATATAGCGCGCATCTGCCACCCGTCCGGTACGATCGTTTCGCACCCTAAAGATCTTTTGGCTACGATCCGTGATCATTTTGCGGTTTATACGGTGAGGGTCATACTGCACGGGACATATCGCTGCACGGGCGTATTGATGACTACCTTCAGGCCCATACCCCTAAAAGACTTTCCTTATCCTCCCGCAAATTACTGGATCAACCCCTGTCGCCTGAGGAACTGGCAGAAGCAATCAAATCCTCCCCTGTGGGCAAGGCACAGGGCCCCCACGGCTTGATCAATTAAATACTACAAATCCAATTTGCGCTTACTGGCACACCACTGGCTTTCCACTTTTAATTCCCTGCTGGAAGGCAATGATTTGTACGCCCACACGTTGCCAGCTCATGTTACATTGCAACAGAAGCCGGACAAGGATAATGTCTCCTGCAGTAGTTACAGATCCATCTCAGTACTGAACGTAGATGTAAAGCTGTTTGCCAAGATATTGGCAAACAGATTGTAACTGCATGTTCGCCATTTGATTCATCCTGATCAAACGGGTTTTATTCCTGGCCGCGAAGCACGGTATAATACGGCTATGGCTATAGCTCTTATTCAGCATGCTTCTACACACCCTGCAATGCCTTCCTTGCTGTTGTCTACGGATGCAGACAAGGCGTTTGACAGGGTGAGTTGGCCCTCTTTGTTTGCTACCTTGTGGCGCATGGGTTTAGGCCGTAATATGATGTGCTGGATTATCGCGTTATATTCCTCCCCTTCAGCTCGCGTTTGTGTCAATGGTTCCCTCTCCGCACCGCTCCCGGTTCGTAACAGCACCAGGCAGGGATGTCCACTGTCCCCTTTGTTATTCGCCCTCTCTATTGAACCTTTTCTCCACGCTATCTGATCTAATCCCTCCATTCATCGGTTTGAGGTGGGGGGGGGGTAAATCACAAAGTAGCCGCCTATGCAGATGATTTGCTGTTTTTTGTCTCCCAGCCGGCTGTGTCATTGCCGAATATAGTAGCAGAGTTCGCTGCCTATGGTGAATTGAGCAAATTAAAAATTAATATGAACAAGTCAGAAATCTTGCCGCTTTCAATTTCCCCAGCTGAACGTAGTGTCCTGGCAGAGGGATATTCTTTCCGTTGGAGGGGGGGTTGCTATGCCTCATATATGTAACTATTATTCTGCCTGTCACTTGCAGAGGATCATGGAATGGGGAGCTGCCCCACCGGATAAGTTATGGGTGGCCGTGGAGGAAGGGTCTGTTGGGACCCCGCTGGCTGTGCTGCCCTGGCTCCCCCCCTTGGTGCCGTTGGCAGGGGCCTTGGCGCACCCCACAGTGGGCCCGACACTGAAGGTGTGGAGGCGTTTGGTGTCCTCTACGTCAGTGGCCCCTTTCCCGTCCCCACTAATGCCGATATCTGCCCTGCCGTTTTTTTCGCCGCGTTTACAAATTTAGGACCAACAGGATGCCTGATCGGCAGCGTGTATGTGCCACTTTGTAGAAGGTTCAGAGGCCAAGCCAGTGGGGTGCTTACAGATTTCATGCCCGGATTCGTTCCTTTCGGCTTTTCACTATCATCGTTTGCTCTCGTACCACGAAGCTTGGTGCCGCTAGCGGATTACACTTGCCCCCTCACCCAGTTCGAGAGACTATGGGATAGGCGTCGGGTGCCGGCGCATGCTATTTTGTTGCTGTACGGCTTGATACAATCTCTGTCACCAATTCGACCTTCCTTTCGGGATCGATGGGAGTCGGATTTGGGGAAGGAGTTTGTGGACAAAGATTGGGACAAATTGTGTCGCTTAACTCACTCCTGTTCCATCTCATCAAGAACGCAGGAAACTGCATATAAGGTTCTCTCTAGATGGTACAGGACCCCTGACTGTTTACGGCGCTGGTTCCCAGACATGGATGGCCGCTGTTGAAGGTGGGACTGCAGAGGCAGACTTCTTACATGTGTAGCGCTCACCCCCGGAGGAGCCGCTGAATAAACCTCGGGTTAGTCTCACCGCACTAGGAAATAACTATACACCAGCACTGTTGTGGATTTTTATATATTATATTCTTTACTGATCCCAATAAAGCAGCATATATTATGCATATACGGTTTTTGAGTAACAGGAATTCGTAACGCGGGAAAAACATGTGGTTGTAAAAGAAACGGTTAACCCCCTCAGTTCTGGAGTGTAAGTCCCGTGAATAATAGCTCAAAAATATATATGTGTGTTGTCTAGGGTACCCGGGTACTGTATTCAACTGGCCAGTGAACGAAACAAAACAATCTTCGACTAGTCGCCATTGGGGCCCTTAAAGGAACAGATAAACAAATGCGCAATGTTCTGCGTTTTCACCAGGCCGAAGCCTTCTCACCCATCCGGTGTAACCACTTGTCCTGGACTGATGAATGCTGAAGAAAGGGATCTCTCTCGAGAGGATCTGTCCTCGCTGCCACTTGGAACTCGATGCTGTTAACGCCTGCACTCCTGATCGGGTTCTCCTCCTCCAGGACACGAACACATAGGCTGCCAGCACTCCTCTCCAGTTTGCAGCCTCTCCTCACACGATGTCCCTCTTCTCCCAAAACCGCACTTTGTCACGAACAGTTCAGCGTAGCACACTCTGTACTCTCAACACTCAGGGAACAGCACGATCTTTAACAGGACTGTAATAACTTCCACACTCCGGCCTGGTTTCAAACCCTAACAGCCCCAGCGTGCATCCTACGTCTCTCGTTGCTCTGCTCACACTGCTTCTCCCTTGCACGAGGCTGTTGATCTCTTTCCTTTTCCTGTACCACCCCCTTCCTGTCCTCACGCAAAGGATGATGGTAGATCAGTTTTGTCCAGCATAGTCTAACAATGTCTCTGTCTCCCTCTGGTGGCAGCAATAGTTCAATGCACCAGAATACAGTGTTTTTAAAGCAGCGCTACACTCTCCCCCCCTAAACTGTTGGGTCCCTCCAAGGGAGTGTAACAGATACATAACATTGCAATATTTACATTAAGCAATACATTCAGGCTCAGTAGCAGACATATAATGGGTCAGATATACATCCTCAAGCTGACTCATGTCCCGGACTACCTCAGCTAGCGTAGCAGACACTTCGGGCAGCCTTCGCACAGTGGTAACAGCTTCTTCAGTGCTATATCCCGGTGAATCGTAGGTAAGTCTCTGAGGCGGCCGTATTGAACATTTAGGCTCAGATTTATCAATTTCCCCTTCAGGTGGAAGGGCTACATTTAGAGGCTCAATTCTCTCTTCTACAATCGGAGCAGACACCTCTTCAGAGTACGAGCCTTCCAGTGAAGGCATAGAACTATAGTCTATTGATACATCTTCTAGGATTTCAGGAACTTCCAAGGTTTCAGGTACTTCAGGTCTGAATTCTGGAGCACCAGGCCTCAGGTTACTTTCACACTGAGCAGAGGCCGGAATAACTTCTTCAGGCTCAGGTGGGCGCACCCAGCTCAAACACCAGCCCTCTTCCTCACTGTCTTCTTCACTTTCTCCGACAGAACGTAACTGCTGAGACCGAGTAACAGGAGCCAAACAAGGAACAGGCAGATTAGGCAAGGAAAGTTTGTCTTCAACTGGTAACCGTACCGCCTCTCTCAAAGGTAACAGATGATTTCTGTGCCAGTTCTTTAGAGGCCCGGCATTTCCATCCGGACGGATTTGGTATACCGGCAGACCAGGCAGTTGCTTGCAGACAATGTAAATTTGAGAACTCCATCTATCGGCCAGTTTGTGTCTTGCAGAAATACCCAAGTTCTTTAACAAAACCCTATCGCGGGGCTGTAGGTCCTGTACCCGAACTCTCAAATCGTAATTTCGCTTGTTTCTCTGCTCTCTACCTTCTGAGGTCAAACAGGCCTGTTCAAATGCAGCAGCTAGGTTTCTCCGGAGTCTGTCCACATAATTTTTGTAGGAAGTGACAGGCCAAAAGCTAAATCAACTGGCAGTCGAGCCTCTCTTCCAAACATGAGACGATAAGGCGAGTACCCAGTTGCATCACTCTCAGTATTATTGTATGCATTCACCAGTGTAGCTATGTGATGACTCCAACTCTGTTTCTCTTTAGCTGACAGTGTCCCCAACATATTCAGTAGAGTGCGATTAAACCTTTCTGGTTGAGCATCACCTTGGGGGTGATATGGAGAAGTTCGAGTCTTCTGAATTCCTAGTACTTCTAACAATTGCCCGACAAGTCGACTCTCAAAGTCTCTGCCTTGATCTGAGTGGATTCTTTGTGGTAGGCCGTAATGAACGAAAAACGTCTCCATTAAAACTTTTGCTACTGTAGGAGCACGTTGGTCTTTTGTAGAGAAAGCTTGGGCATAACGAGTGAAGTGATCAGTCACTACTAAAATATTTCCCTGCCCACTAGCATCAGGCTCTAAGCACAGGAAATCAATGCATACCAAGTCCATGGGTCCTTGAATTTGCAGGTGGCTCATTGGAGCAGTTCGGGTTGGTAGGGTCTTTCTCTGAATACACCTCAAACACGAATGGCAGTAACTTTCAGCTTCAGATCTCATACAGGGCCAATAGAATCTGTCTCGCACCAGTTTAAAAGTTCTCTCTGCACCCAAATGTCCATGATCATCGTGCAATGCTCTCAACACACTTTCTCTGTGCTTCTCTGGGAGGAACAATTGTTGCGTTTCTTCAGCATTGTTCGAGGGGCCCCTTCGGTAGACCACCCCATCTAACACCTTCAGCCGCTCCCACTCTTTTTAGAAAAACCGAGCTCCTTCAGGGGAATTAGTCAGCAGAAGTCCCCTTTGACCCGCGTTCATTGATTTTATTGTCAATCCGATCAGGGGATCTCTGGCTTGCTCTGCTCTCATGTCCTGTTTCAAGAGAGTAGGTAAGCTTTCACTCCTTAGTTGTGAAAGATTACAATAAAGTTCTGGAACGCCCGCACCCACAACTCCTATAGCTTCTGCCCCAATCGCTCCCTTGACCCAGCGCTCGGCCCCTTGACATAAGGCTTGCACCCCATCAGGAGTCAACTGAGTCCATTCTGTATTATAAGGCCTTCTTGACAAAGCATCTGCATCTCGATTATTTACTCCAGGGCGATACTTGATGCTGAACCGGAACCCTGACAAAGCAGCTAACCACCGATGTCCTGTCACATCCAGTTTCGCAGTAGTAAGGACGTACGTAAGAGGATTGTTGTCGGTCTTTATCACAAATTCGGCCCCATAGAGATAATCTTTCAGCTTGTCCACGACCGCCCACTTCAAGGCCAAGAATTCCAATTTGTGAGTAGGATAATTCTTCTCTGAAGGCGAAAGACTTCGGCTCACATAAGCTACAGGCCTCAGCAGACCATTGTATTCTTGATACAAGACTCCCCCTAGACCTTCTCTGCTGGCATCCACATGCAATTCGTACGGCTTATGAGGATCAGCGTAAGCCAGGACGGGAGCTCGAGTCAGACTCTCTTTCAGCTTCACAAAGGCACTTTCACATTGATTAGTCCACTCTTTTTGGATGGATTCTCGAGCCTTCCCAGGCCATTGAGCCAACGAACTTCGATCAGAGGCCTTGGAGTCTTGTCCCACTTCTTTTCGTAGGAGCTTTATTCAAAGGTTGAGCTATCTTAGCAAATCCTCCTACGAATCTTCGGTAGTATGAGCAGAACCCCAAGAATGATCTAAGTTCGGTAACATTCCGGGGTCTAGGCCAGGAAGCTACGGCTTCCAACTTCTGAGGATCTGTCGAAACACCTTCTGCCGAAACAACATGTCCCAGGTACGTAACTGAAGGTAGACAAAATTGACACTTATCCAGGGACAGTTTCAACCCCTCTTCATGGAGCCGCTTCAAGACCTTCTCCAACCGTTGCTCATGTTCTTCCAAAGTCTTCCCAAAAACAATAATATCATCTAGATACACCAAAACCTCTATCAAGTTCATATCTCCGACTGTCTTCTCCATTAACCATTGGAACGTGGCGGGGGCCCCCGTGAGGCCTTGAGGCATTCTGTTGAACTCAAAGAACCCCAGTGGGCAGATGAACGCAGTCTTCTTTGTCTTCAGGATGCATTGGTATCTGATGGTAGCCACTTCGTAGGTCTAGTACACTAAACCATTTTGCTACAGACAAACACTGTAAGGCATCTTCTATCCGAGGAGTAGCATATTGATCAGGAATGGTCCTCTGATTTAACGTGCGATAGTCTATACATAAACGGATAGAACCATTCTTCTTTCGGACCATCACTATGGGAGAGGCATAAGGACTCCTGGACTCTTGAATCACCTTAGTCCTCTGTAGTTCATTTAGCTGTTCTCGTAGATCATCCAAGTCTCCCCGCGGAACTCGTCTTGACCCTTCCCGAAACGGCTTATCCTCTTGTAGTCGAATGCGATGTTCAGTACTCTTCGCGCATCCCACGTCAAACTCATCCTTCGAGAACAAGTCCTCCCATTTTAGAATCTGGGACTGAAGTCGTTTCTTCCATTCAAGCGAGATGGGAGCGTCTTTAGGATAGAACCGTTCAGCTGGAATCTCTTTGTTCACTCCCCCTCCTACATCAATAGGGGAGAGAGGCGTAATAGAAGCCACTTGTCCTAGGGGCATTCGTGCTTTCAGGACCACTGGAGAATCAGATACATTACATACACTGATGGAAATTCTTCCTCTTGCCCGTTGCAAAGCTCTTGTGGAGATTATCTCAGGGATTACTTCTACTCCGGCCTCACTCTCGCGACTGGGATCAGTTTCCAGTACCACATAAGGACCCGGTTGTGATCCGTGCAACTTGACTTAAGCCCGGAAACTCGCCACTTCTCCTGATTGCAGAACCTTCTCTGTTCCTCCTAATCTCCACAGACGCTCCACTTCGGCAGGTGCCCTCTGTTCTTCGACCATTCGTTGATAGACTGGACGTAACATCGGATGCACTCCTTTTGTAGAACCTTCTTCCATCACTATGGGAGTCAGAAGACACCTCACCAGATCAGTATTCGTCCCCACTATCACAGAACTTCTGTTGGCTCCTGAAGGGCGAGGACACACAATGGCTAATGCATCACAACCTACAGACTGTCCGACGACTTCGGATCCGATTTCTAACTTCACCTGTAGATATCCATCATAGGGAAGTTTCTCAGTTCCGATGCCCCAGATCTCAAGGTCCTTTAATTCCTTTAAAGGTATGTGCTTCAAGTGCTTCTCGTAGAAGTCTCGATAGATCAACGTCACTTGAGCACCTGAGTCTAACAGAGCTTTAGTGTAAACTCCCTCTACTTGGATTGGAACGATGGGAGAAGGACCTATCAGCTGGTCAGGAAACTTGTTCGTAGCCGCAGGCCCAGTTCGTTGCACTCTAACCTTCTTCCTGACCCGTTGAGGTCTTGGGTGTGCATTGCTTTCCCACGACATAGGACCGGATACTAAGGGAGTAACTCTTTCAGTCCTGTCAGACACAGCATTTGGCACGGATCTGGACCCTCTCGGCCTTTCATTTTGCACTTGAAAATTGGAGCGGTTTTCGACAGTCGGGCGCCTAGTTTGCTCCCTCAACAGGGCCCTCTGGAGTTTCCCGCTTGCAAGGTGGACAACAGTTTCTCCACGGCCTTCAGGAGTTCATCGACCGGTTTCTTTTCGGCCCTCCCTTTTGGACACTGAGCCCTGAAATGGCAGATTTCCCAGCAGCCAAAACATTTCTTTCTCGAGAGTGTGGGCATATTCTCTTCTTGCGGCTCACTTGGAGACCGCATGTTGGAGGCTACAGCAACCCTCTCAGTTCTGGTGTCTTTAGCCAACAGCAATGTCATCAACTCTATCATTTGCGACATCTGAGTTTTGAAAGCCAACACTTCGGTCTGTATGTCCACTACACAGAGAGTTCCTACTTCTGCGGTGAAAACTGTGTGTGAAGCATTAGCAACCCTTTTTGCCTTAATTAAAACCTCTTCTTCTCGGATAGCTTTGACCAATTTGGAATAGGTCAGTCTCTTGCTCTGGTATCTAGTCTGAAATTTCAACATTATGGGATCCAGTGGGAGTGCTCCTTTGAAAATTTGATCCATCAAAGCTTTACTTGCATGACTTGGTTCCATGCTTCCTTTTAGAATTATTTATTTATTTATTTATAAAGGATTTTACCAGGAAGGATACATTGAGATTTCTCTCGTTTTCAAGTATGTCCTGGGTTCAAGAACATTGAAGTGTTACAGTTACAGAAATACAAAGTAATACAATGCAAGATATTAAAAAAACAACACAAATATACAGATTAACAGAAAATAAATATGTAGGAAATATAGTCACTAGGTTACATGTTTACAGGTGCATTCTGTATTGAGGTATGTTAGTAAGGAGCTCTTGAGTGACTTAAGACTGGGGGAAGATTTGATGGTGTCTGGGAGGTTATTCCATAATTGTGGTGCTCTGTAGGAAAATGAGGACCGAGCCACTGTCTTTTTGTATTGTGGTATTGCAAGTAAAGTGCTGGTCCTGGATCGGAGGTTATAGGATGAGGGAGCTGCTGGAGGAAGCAGTCTATTCAGGTAGGGTGGCAGCTTCCCAGAAATGCTCTTAGACACCAGGCTGGAAAGGTGAAGGGTGCGTTTAGACTCCAGCGATGGCCAGTTTAGCTCTTTTAACATGTCACAATGGTGGGTCATGTAGTTACATTGTAGCGCAAAGCGGCAGAATGAGTTATACAATGTAGTAAATTTATGAAGGTGTGTTTGCGGGGCGGCTGCATACACTACATCTCCGTAATCAATAGCCGGCATAAGCATTTGCTGTACAATCTGCTTTCTTACCGCGGGACTCAGGCAGGATTTGTTTCTGTACAGGGCACCTAGTTTGGGGTAAAGTTTAGATGAGAGTTTTTCGATGTGGGGGCCAAAGGATAGATTAGGGTCCAACCACATACCTAGATATTTGAGAGAAGTGACTGTGGTCAGCATGCCATTTGATTTTGTCCCAACACATGGATGGGGATTTTGCAATTTGTGTAGTTTAGGTGCTGTTCAAAGAGCATCGTTACAGTTTTGTCAGTATTTAAAAAAAGTTTGTTGTTTTTGATCCACTTTTCTACCTCTGTGAATTGTTCTTGCAGCACGGCCTCCAGCTGCGGGAGATTTGGTTTGCTGGTATAGATCACAGTGTCGTCTGCGTACATATGTACAGTTGAGGCTTTGCAGACGTTGGGCAGATCATTTATGAATATTGTGAATAGCAGGGGGCCTAGTATTGAGCCTTGGGGTACACCGCAAGTGACTGGGAGCGGGAGGGAGGAGCTGCCAGAAATTGACACATATTGTGATCGGTCGGATACATATGATTGAAACCAGGTTAGCGTGCGATCACCAATGCCAGAGTTTTTAAGTTTTTCGAACAAGATGCCATGGTCTACCGTGTCAAAGGCCTTGGCAAAATCAAGGAAGATGGCTCCAGTTAGGTTTCCTTGTTCCATCCCAGCTTGGATATCATTGCAGACCTTTAAAAGGGCGGTTGTAGTTGAGTGATTTGGACGAAAGCCTGATTGATCCGGGGTTAAGTAGTTCCATTGATAATAATCACGTAATTGTGAGTAGACGCATTGATGGATGATTTTATCCAGCCGCCAGACATAGGTGGACAATTCTTCTCCTTCCTTTTGATAGGTGTGAGAGAACCTGTGGATAAGCTCGGCACAATCCTCCACTCCTCCGAAAATTTCCTGTAAAGCTTCTAGATACTCAGCAGCAGTGCAGCCTGGCTTTTCTCTTTTCAGATTTCGGACGACATCTGAAGCAGGAGCTCTTAAGCTCTTGATCAACTTTTGTCTCTTCACGGTGTCAGCAACTTCCCATTCTTCCACAGCTTGCACTGCCTGATCTATCCAAGTGTCAAAGTCCTCTTCTCCAGCTGGCACAGGGACCTTACCGAAACAGAACCCCAACTTGCGATATCCATAATTGGCAGACGCGGCTGAGTTTTGGGCCAACGTTTCCACCAACTTCCCCATAATGGTAAAGAATGTAGCAGGAGGGAACCCGGTAGTTGGGGTAGGGGTAGCATCGGGTATCTCGTCTCCTGACGTTGTTGGTCTAGTCACGGGAACATTCGCGGGATCACCACGTGGCATACTTGGCTGGACCAGTCGAACTTCCACATCGTCGGTCAGCTTCACACTCACGCCCTGAAAACACACTGGAACACCCTTACTCCACTCAAAAAGAACATATGTGTGAGAAGTCTCTGGGTTCACTTTAACGTCCACTATGAATCCCTGCTGGTCAGGTGCCAATGCTGCCACGGCCCGGCGGATCTGTTCTTCTGCCCAGGTGCCTGCAGGAATGTCCATTACTACACTCAACCCTAACTGGCCATTTTGTGCTTTACACCACTCTGCTGCTTCTTCTGGATACATATTAACCCCTTAATTGCAGTATACTCAGAGACTGTAATCCCGGAACGAGCCCCCACGTGTAGCGCTCACCCCCGGAGGAGCCGCTGAATAAACCTCAGGTTAGTCTCACCGCACTAGGAAATAACTATACACCAGCACTGTTGTGGATTTTTATATATTATATTCTTTACTGATCCCAATAAAGCAGCATATATTACGCATATACGGTATTTGAGTAACAAGAATTCGTAACGCGGGAAAAACATGCGGCGGTAAAAGAAACGGTTAACCCCCTCAGTTCTGGAGTGTAAGTCCCATGAATAATAGCTCAAAAATATATATGTGTGTTGTCTAGGGTACCCGGGTACTGTATTCAACTGGCCAGTGAATGAAACAAAACAATCTTCGACTAGTCACCGTTGGGGCCCTTAAAGGAACAGATAAATAAATGCGCAATGTTCTGCATTTTCACCAGGCCGAAGCCTTCTCACCCATCCGGTGTAACCGCTTGTCCTGGACTGATGAACGCTGAAGAAAAGGATCTCTCTCGAGAGGATCTGCCCTCGATGCCACTTGGAACTCGATGCTGTTAACGCCTGCACTCGTGATCGGGTTCTCCTCTGCCAGGACACGAACACATAGGCTGCCACCACTCCTCTCCAGTTTGCAGCCTCTCCTCACACGATGTCCCTCTTCTCCCAAAACCGCACTTTGTCACGAACAGTTCAGCGTAGCACACTCTGTACTCTCAACACTCAGGGAACAGCACGATCTTTAACAGGACTGTAATAACTTCCACACTCCAGCCTGGTTTCAAACCCTAACAGCCCCAGCGTGCATCCTACGTCTCTCGTTGCTCTGCTCACACTGCTTCTCCCTTGCACGAGGCTGTTGATCTCTTTCCTTTTCCTGTACCACCCCCTTCCTGTCCTCACGCAAAGGATGATGGTAGATGTAGCTCAGTTTTGTCCAGCATATTCTAACAATGTCTCTGTCTCCCTCTGGTGGCAGCAATAGTTCAATGCACCAGAATACAGTGTTTTTAAAGCAGCGCTACACATGTTTGGTGGCGATGTCCGATACTGCTTCCTTTTTGGCAAGCTGTCCATGATACCATGAGTCGTCTGATTTTCACGCCTCTAACATTTGACCCGGAGGCCTATCTGTTGCATCACGTCCCCTTTGGGATAGAAACGTATTAACGCTCTCTGGCAATTCGGCTTATCAATGCTGCTAAAGCAGTCGTTCCTAGGAACTGGAAACAGGCGATCACCCCCCCCCGCTTAGGGATTGGCTGCGAGAGATTGACCTGATCTGTTCATATGACAAACTGATCCATGAGGCTAGAGGACAGTACGTGCAGCATGTACGTAGAGGGTTCTACTGGACCTCGGAGGTGATACCACATTGCTCACAACAAACTGAGCCTTAATTGTCTACTTATGCCTATTACTGCTTTTTCCTATGTATCTCACTGAGATTTTGGTTACCTTCCTCTCTGTACCTGGGATAAGCTGGGTAATTCTTTCATGATGCTGGTCGTGATGGGATGTCGTTCCTCGTTTTTCTATTTTCATATTCTCACGGATATATTCTGTACAAAGTTTATAACATTCTGCATCTCTTCTACCTGCACTTTCTGTGTTATATTGAAAACTTAATAAACTTGAAATTTAAAAGAAAAAACCTTTATATACAAAAAAAATTGAGGTTGTGTTGACCTCTGATAATGGGAGATCCCATCAGAGGACATAGAAAAAAAACACCACTCGGGGGCGGTAGGGCTGAACCCAAGGAAACCTTAGAAGTAGGGAACCTGATTACCATCCCCAGCAAGGTCTCCCGTAATCAGGTCCCGAGTGCCATCTATTGAAAGAAAAAGCGACGGGGGCAGAAAGGTAGAAAAAGTAGTTATCAAGTCAAAATACAGTAGCACTATCCACACAGTCCCAGTTCATGGGTCTGAGGGTGAAGCCGCAGGGGCAGCAGATGCAGATTTCCCTTTAGGTTTCTTTGCTTTTTGGGTCCATCGAGGCTGTTGCGGCATAGAAAAAGAGGCGGACAGGGACGGCAAACCATACCATTCCGGGATGTCCATTTCTGGAAGTCCAAGAGATCGCACAAAATCTGGTACATATTCTGGGCACGTAACCGTACGAGCTTGATTATTACGGGTCACCTGCAAAGCCATAGGAAAGCCCCAGCGAGAACAAATCTCTCGTTCCCGAAGTGCTTCGGTAAGCGGCTTGAGGGCCCCGCGCGCCTGCAACGTGGTCCAGGAGACATCTTGGAACAAAAGAACAGCTACAGTCCATCTACTTTAATTTCAGCAGTTTTACGTGCCGCCTGTAAAATATCTTCTTTCAAAGTGAAATCCTGTAAGCGACATATGATATCCTGTGGGGCATCTGTTTGGGGTCCCCGTGGCCTCAGCGCTCGGTGAGCCCTGTCAAAAGCGTCCTCAGGGCGACCCAGCAGGTCATTAAACAAGACACGCAACAGCACCTTAACATCTTCATTGCCTTCCTCAGTTTCCGGGTAACCCTTAATGCGAAGATTGTTACGTCTGCCCCTGTTATCTACATCATCCAGGTGTCTATGTAACATGGCTAAGTGCTTAGCTTGTGTCATCATTTAAACATGAGTGAATAGCGAGTCCCTGTCCTCTTCTAAATCAACAATCCGGCCACCTATTTGTTTAAGGTCAGTTCCCAGTTCCTCGAAATTGCTATGAAAATTGCATTACATTTGTGTAAATTTGTGCAGCCAAGTCCATTTTAGTCGGCAAGCTCTGCAACAAAACCCTCAAATCCTGCTCCATATAGTCACCTCGTGGAGCAGCATCGATGCGCGGTGGAGAGGCCACCTGTTTCGAGTCTCTGGGCGCCATCTTGGATCCTTTCCCAGCAGGCCGCGACTGAGACGAATCTCCCAGGAACGGCAAAATGAAGGAGCAGCGTTGGGTCCCAGCGGTACCGGAGGCTCCAGAGGCGGTAGGTGGGCGTTTTTGCTGTGCCATCGCTGTTTATTCTGCCCCCTTAGCAGCAAACAGTGCACTTGGGCCTAGGAGCTCAGCGCTCACACAGCCAGCTCCCTCGGTGTTCTGGCCACGCCCCCGATTTCCCCTTTTAATTCATATCAATTCATTCATTTTTCTCCCCCCAGCATACCAATTCATACATTTTTCTCTCCCCCAGCATACTAATTAATTCCTTATTCTCTCTCCCCCAGCATACTAATTAATTCCTTATTCTCTCTCCCCCAGCATCCCAATTCATTCATTTTTCTCTCCCCCAGCATACCAATTCATTCATTTTTCTCTCCCCCAGCATACCAATTCATTCATTTTTCTCTCCCCAGCATACCAATTAATTCATTTTTCTCTCTCCCCCAGCCTACCAATTAATTCATTTTTCTCTCCCCAGCCTACCAATTCATTCATTTTTCTCTCCCCCAGCCTACCAATTCATTCATTTTTCTCTCCCCCAGCCTACCAATTCATTCATTTTTCTCTCCCCAGCCTACCAATTCATTCATTTTTCTCTCCCCCAGCCTACCAATTCATTCATTTTTCTGTCCCCTAGCATACCAATTCATAAATTTTTCTCTGTCCCCTAGCATATCAATTTATTCATTTTTCTCTCTCCCCCAAGCATACCAATTAATTCATTTTTCTCTCTCCCCCAGCATCCCAATTCATTTTTCTCTCTCCCCCAACATCCCAATTCATTATTTTCTCTCCCCAGCCTACCAATTCATTCATTTTTCTCACCCCCAGCCTACCAATTCATTAATTTTTCTCTCCCCCAGCCTACCAATTCATTCATTTTTCTCTCCCCAGCATACCGATTCATTCATTTTTCTCTGTCCCCTAGCATACCAATTTATTCAATTTTCTCTCTTCCCAAGCATACCAATTAATTCATTTTTCTCTCTCCCCCAGCCTCTCAATTCATTCATTTCTCTCCCCAGCATACCAATTCATTCATTTCTCTCCCCAGCATACCAATTCATTCATTTTTCTCTCCCCCAGCCTACCAATTCATAAATTTTTCTCTCCCCAGCCTACCAATTCATTCATTTTTCTCTCCCCCAGTCTACCAATTCATTCATTTTTCTCTCCCCAGCATACCAATTCATAAATTTTTCTCTGTCCCCTAGCATACCAATTCATTCATTTTTCTCCCCCAAGCATACTAATACATAAATTTTCTCCCCCCCAAGCATACCAATACATTCATTCCCCCCTCAAGCATACCAATACATTCATTTTCTCCACCCAAAGCATACAAATACATTCACCCCATACCTCGTGGTGGCCAAGTGGTGCGTGCTGGCGGGAGCTGGGAGAGAGACATCCTGTCACACACAACAGGGAGGACCCAGATCATCTGGCCCACATGTGTCTTAATCCAAGGCTGCATGTGTGTGGGTGCGCCGTTGTGACCTAATCAAGGGGGGGTCGATGGTTTGGCCGGCACCCTATAATTAGGTCATAGGGCTCATCGGGTGGCTGCCCGCCCTCCCTCTTCAGTTGGCCTAGGCTGCCTTGCTGGGCAGCTGGCTATGTCAGCCGGCTGACCAACAAAGGAGGCTAGTGGCCGACCGGCCCGGGAGGCTAGCGGCCTACCGGGCAAACCTTATGTAGAAAATGGGAAAAATTGGAGGGTGGATATCACTATATTTGCCGAGACAGAGATATCTTCCCAATATCTAAAGTGGACAAAAGTGAATAAGCATGCAAAGCAGCGCTCCTCCACGGTCCTTCAGGGAAATGGAAAAGGATGAAGGGAATAAGGGTGGTATACGTGAACAGCATAAAGGATGATGACTATTGTCATACACTTGCAATGACCGAAACTTAACAAGGCATTGGTCTTACACATACAGTCAGGTCCAGAAATATTGGGACATCGACACAGTTCTAACAGCTTTGGCTCTATACACCACCACAATGGAGTTGGAATGAAACAAACACAATGTGCTTTAACTGCGGACTGTTGGCTTTAATTTGAGGGTATGTACATCCAACTCAGGTGAACGGTGTAGGACTTACAGCAGTTTGCAGATGTGCCTCCCACTTGTTAAGGGACCAAAGGTAATGGGACAATTGGCTTCTCAGCTGTTCCATGTGTAGGGATTTATCTCTACACGTGTCTACAACATGTCGAGATTTATATTCAATAAGAAACTTATACGAGACACAAATATCAATCGTTTACATTTCCTAGACATTCTCCTAAATTCTTTTAATTGTCTGTGTTTTGCTTTGAAGAATACACTAATCAATAATCGGATAAAAATATATATATTTATTACGTATATAAAAAAGTTTCAAATCTCATATCATAATCAAAGATTTATAAACAACCACTCATCCATCAGCACATAGACACTAGCTTCCCAATATATGTATTTCCTGTTAGTAACTGCATATATGATTAATATCATTTACTTTATCAGTTAGTAACTATACACAAATGGTTAATAACATTTCTGCTTAACGAAAACAATTAACATGTATTTCCCAGCAAACCAATGTTTAACAAGCTAGATCTTGTAGAGATATATGTATCTCTCTATGCTGCATGGATCAACAAAAGATGAGCTATCACTTATTCTATTTCTAGAATGTTAAGTAATAAAAACTTATTTAGTGAATCCTCCCCTAATATCAAGAATTAAACTTCTAATCTTCTGCTTTTAATATTGTAGTTATATAATTCCTTGCTTATTAATTTCAATCACAGTAATATCCAAATTCAATATATATATATATATTTTGTATTTCTCTTGGCAACAATTACTTTAGGATAAATCCTTATATCCGATTCTTCTTCATATCTCTATCTGCAGATATAGAAATATTTTGAAGACTCTGGTTCTAACAGTAATCTGAGATCAGTTCTTTTAACCTATCAGATGAGTGCTGGTGGAGAGTGTTAAAATCCAGCCCTCCCACCCCCACACAAAGATTTAAAACTCTGCAACCACATTATTATCAAAAGAAAACTCTGTCCAAATTCCTATTTATTCTGCTACTTTCCCTGGCAAACGATGTGGAAACTAACCCTGGTCCTATAGGTGACACAACCTTTAGTCTCCCCACTAAAAAAGGCCTCTCATTTGTGCACTGTAACATCCGAAGTTTACTCCCTAAATTGGATGAGCTTCAGGCTTGGTGTTGCTATTACAAGCCCAAAATCATTGTGCTCACAGAGTCATGGTTAACCCCAAAAGTACCAGACTCTGCCATATCAATACAGGGGTATTCATGTTATAGAAAAGACAGAGCAAAGAGAGGAGGGGGAATTGTTATTTATGTTGAGGAGTCCATAAAGTTCACCCCCTTACAGACTTCTAGCTCTCCTGTCACCTTTGATTTCCTCTCTGGTATAATTGAGATCCCATTCAGTAAATCAATCATTGTTGCTGGGTTCTATCGTCCACCGAGCTCTCCAGTGCACTCCCTCTCTGACATATCTCAAATCCTTAATAACCTACTTGCCCAAAACCAAAAAAGTGAACTGCTGGTCCTCGGCGATTTTAATACAGATTGGCTAAATCCTAAAAACAATAAACATTGCTCGCTGTTTAAAACTTTGCAGCTAACTCAATTAATCTCCTCCCCCACTCGCATTAATATGAAAAGCCCTAACCATACCTTGTTGGACTGGATTCTCTCCTCATCTCCTGATAGAATACAGGAGGCAGGCGTTCTAGCTAATAGCTTTAGTGACCATTGTCATTTATTCTTGAATCCTTCCTAAGTGATCTCAAACAGCTCCCCTGGTACAGGCTAAACCTAATCCCAGACCTAGACTGTGCAGTTGAATACTTTCAGTCTGAGCTCCTGCAAGTCTGGAATTCCCATGCCCCGCTGCGTAAAGTGCGAGTAAAAGGGACCCATCTCCCCTGGGTTACAGCTGATCTTACACTAATGTACCAGCTTAGAGATTCACTGTGGTCAAATTTCAAGAGTACTGGTTCCATGAACGATCACTACGAATACCGAAAATGTCGGAATGAATGCACAAAACAAACAAAAATGGCCAAAGCCCATTACTTCAATGAAAATCTAAACAATAACATATCAAACCCTAGAAACATTTGGAGAACCATAAGTAACATACAAGCACCCCCAGTCAGCTGCTGTCAAAGTAAACAACCAAACCCTGCAACACCCCCTAGATGTAGCAAATGCCTTTAATGATTATTTTGTTGGATGTGCCACCACTTTGATTGCCAAGCTAGGAAATGACATGCAATCAGAGAGGCCTCATGCAGGTCAGGCCCCCCCAACTGTGCAAAGTCCCTGTATCAGACAGGAATTCAGTTTTAGACCAGTGCCTGTCAGTGTCGTTACTAAACTTCTCAGTAAGCAAAAAATGAAATACCAGTCTGGACCTGATCAAATACCAGCAATGCTGCTGAAAATCAGTGCGCCAGCAATTGCAAATCCTGTCGCAACCCTAATAAATGAGTCACTGGCGACTGGATACATACCCAAGCTCTGGAAGACTGCAAGAGTGGTACCTATCCATAAAAGTGGTGACAGTACTTTGGTATCCAACTACCGTCCGATATCGTTGCTCCCTGTAATGTCAAAAGTCTTGGAAAAATGTGTCTACACACAATTACGTGATTATTATCAATATTGGAACTACTTAGCCCCGGATCAATCAGGCTTTCGTCCAAATCACTCAACTACAACCGCCCTTTTAAAAGTCTGCAATGATATCCAAGCTGGGATGGAACAAGGAAACCTAACTGGAGCCATCTTCCTTGATTTTGCCAAGGCCTTTGACACGGTAGACCATGGCATCTTGTTAGAAAAACTTAAAAACTCTGGCATTGGTGATCGCACGCTAACCTGGTTTCAATCATATGTATCCGACCGATCACAATATGTGTCAATTTCTGGCAGCTCCTCCCTCCCCCTCCCAGTCACTTGCAGTGTACCCCAAGGCTCAATACTAGGCCCCCTGCTATTCACAATATTCATAAATGATCTGCCCAATGTCTGCAAAGCCTCAACTGTACATATGTACGCAGACGACACTGTGATCTATACCAGCAAACCAAATCTCCCACAGCTGGAGGCCGTGCTGCAAGAACAATTCACAGAGGTAGAAAAGTGGATCAAAAACAACAAACTTTTTTTAAATACTGACAAAACTGTAAGGATGCTCTTTGGAACAGCACCTAAACTACACAAATTGCAAAATCCCCATCTATGTGTTGGGACAAAATCAAATGGCATGCTGACCACAGTCACTTCTCTCAAATATCTAGGTATGTGGTTGGACCCTAATCTATCCTTTGGCCCGCACATCGAAAAACTCTCATCTAAACTTTACCCCAAACTAGGTGCCCTGTACAGAAACAAATCCTGCCTGAGTCCCGCGGTAAGAAAGCAGATTGTACAGCAAATGCTTATGCCAGCTATTGATTACGGAGATGTAGTGTATGCAGCCGCCCCGCAAACACACCTTCATAAATTTACTACATTGTATAACTCATTCTGCCGCTTTGCGCTACAATGTAACTACATGACCCACCATTGTGACATGTTAAAAGAGCTAAACTGGCCATCGCTAGAATCCAGACGCACCCTTCACCTTTCCAGCCTGGTGTTTAGGAGCATTTCTGGGAAGCTGCCACCCTACCTGGATAGACTGCTTCCCTCAGCAGCTCCCTCATCCTATAACCTCCGATCCAGGACCAGCACTTTACTTGCAATACCACAATACAAAAAGACAGTGGCTCGGTCCTCATTTTCCTACAGAGCACCACAATTATGGAATAACCTCCCAGACACCATCAAATCTTCCCCCAGTCTTAAGTCACTCAAAAGCTCCTTACTAACATACCTCAATACAGAATGCACCTGTAAACCTGTAACCTAATGACTATATTTCCTACATATTTATTTTCTGTTAATCTGTATATTTGTGGTTTTTTTAGGTTTTTTTTTAATATCTTGCAATGTATTACTTTGTATTTCTGTAACTGTAACACTTCAATGTTCTTGAGCCCAGGACATACTTGAAAACGAGAGAGATCTCAATGTATCCTTCCTGGTAAAATCCTTTATAAATAATCTGAGATATCTCAGTCTATCTGTTGCAAAAAATACTCCAGATATATAGAATTACATTAATCTTAAATTTGCTTTCTCATACATTACCTCCAGTCTGGATTCAATGAGTTACAGCCTTTGAATATTCTTTATGTAATATTGTTTTAGAATATGTGAAAATTATCAATGTAGATATTCAATGCATATGAGTTAGAGATGTGGTCCTAAGTAAGTGATATGTTTTATCTTGAATGCATTATCGTGTCTTGGGATGGTCTCAAGTGCGTTGTGTCCTGGGATAATCTGAATGCATTGTCGTGTAAGTCTGCATTATGTCCTGGAATGATCTGACTGCATTGTCATGTCCTGGAAGTCTGAATGAAATGCAATTAACAGTACAGTCCCAATTACAGTCAATTTGATATCACTGACAATCTACCTCTTTTCATTTAAATATTATTCTCTATATTAAATATAATATTTACAATGCCTCAAGAGGGCAGTGTTGCACTTCCAATTAATTCCACATTTTAATTTTAATATATCTTATCTAAGGTCAAAAGATCGATCTGTCTTAACAAAGATCCTCTATTCAGTCCTAGACTTTGGGTCTCTCCTGTCAAGAATTAAATTAATATCTCCACTCCTCTCAAAATTTATACTGAGTCTCTTTATCAAATGAATTCCTTTCTCTGGCACTTATAGAAACCCTCATAACTCTTAAGGTTTTACCTAGCCATTAACTATTAAAAAAAATCTCTCTCCATTTCTAAAACTAGGAAAAATTGAAAAAGAAAGACTTTACATTAAACAAGATGGCTACAGGCACCCATTTTAATTTTTACCATTCTAATATACCCGTCACATGGCCAGGTGTGTGATATTCCCTCATTACCCCAATTACAATGTGCAGATAAAAGGCCCAGAGTTCATTTCAAGTGTGCTATTTGCATTTGGAATCTGTTGCTGTCAACTCTCAAGATGAGATCCAAAGAGCTGTCACTATCAGTGACGCAAGCCATCATTAGGCTGAAGAAACAAAACAAACCCATCAGAGAGATAGCAAGAACATTAGGTGTGGCCAAAATAACTGTTTGTAACATTCTCAAAAAGAAGGAATGCACCGGTGAGCTCAGCAACACCAAAAGACCCGGGAGACCACGGAAAACAACTGTGGTGGATGACCGAAGAATTCTTTCCCTGGTGAGGAAAACACCATTCACAACAGTTGGCCAGATCAAGAACGCTCTCCAGGAGGTAGGTGTATGTGTGTCAAAGTCAACAATCAAGAGAAGACTTCACCAGAGGGAATACAGAGGGTTCACCACAAGATGCAAACCATTGGTGAGCCTCAAAAACAGGAAGGCCAGATTAGAGTTTGCCAAAGAACACCTAACAAAACCTTCACAGTTCTGGAACAAGATCCTATGGACAGATGAGACCAAGATCAACTTGTACCAGAGTGATGGGAAGAGAAGAGTATGGAGAAGGAAAGGAACTGTTCATGATCCTAAGCATACCAACTCATCAGTGAAGCATGGTGGTGGTAGTGTCATGGCGTGGGCATGTATGGCTGCCAATGGAACTGGTTCTCTTGTATTTATTGATGATGTGACTGCTGACAAAAGCAGCAGGATGAATTCTGAAGAGTTTCGGGCAATATTACCTGCTCACATTCAGCCAAATGCTGCAGAACTCATTGGACGGCGCTTCACAGTGCAGATGGACAATGACCCAAAGCATACTGCAAAAGCAACCAAAAGAGTTTTTGAAGGGACAGAAGTGGAATGTTATACAATGGCCAAGTCAATCACCTGACCTGAATCCCATTGAGCATGCATTTCACTTGCTGAAGTCAAAACTGAAGGGAAAATGCCCCAAGAACATGGAAACATAGAAAAATGTCGGCAGATAAGAACCTTTCAGCCCATCTAGTCTGCCCAATTACATGGATACTTTACCTGGATTTATCTTTTGTTTAGGATAGCCTTATGCCTACCCCATGCCTGCTTAAATTCAATTACTGTTTTGGCCTCTACCACTTCAACTGGAAGGCTGTTCCATGTATCCACCACCCTCTCAGTAAAATAATGCTTCCTGATGTTACTTTTAAACCTTTGCCCCTCTAATCTAAGACTATGTCCTCTTGTTTTGCTACTTTGTTTCCTTTTAAATATACTCCCTTCCTCTACCTTGTGGATTCCCTTTACGTATTTAAATGTTTCTATCATATCTCCTCTGTCTCGTCTTTTTTCCAAGCTCTACATGTTAAGATCATTAAGCCTTTCCTGGTAACATTTCTCCTTCAAGCCGTACACCATTTTAGTAGCCCTTCTCTGAACTCTCTCTAAGATGTCTATATCCTTCTGGAGATACGGTCTCCAGTACTGCACACAGTACTCCAAGTGAGGTCTCACCAGTGCACTGTACAGTGGCATGAGCACTTCCCTTTTCCTACTGCTAATACCTCTCCCTACACAACCAAGCATTCTGCTAGCATTTCCTGCTGCTCTATTCCATTACTAATGTAGGGGGTACAGTGGAGGCGCTAGTAAAATTCACTTTGCGTAAGGTTTACAAGTATATATGCAGCCTGCTGAGAAACAAACACAAAACCTCGACTGGAATGTGTTTAAAAGATACGAGAAGAGAGGGTAGTTCAGTGGCGCAAAAGATAAGGAGTGATATTTGCTATACGTCGGAAGTACGTGGAGTGGATGGTGAAGGTAGTACTGTATAAGATGGAGGAGATGAGTCTCCTAGTAGGTGGCAACAGTGTACCTACTTAGGGTAAAAGCACAGTCAGAAAAAGACCAGTATAAAGGTGCTATTTCTATTCAAAAAGTGCAAATATAGTGCATAAACGAATCCCAAACTAGGTGCATACGTCACAGTGGCTGCCTAGGTATGAGTGTTAACAATGGTGGGTGTAAAGGAGGTAAAAGGTCCTAGAGAGAGACGGTATTTCCACTTGGGATATAAGCACAGTCGAGAAAAAGGACCAGTAGTAAAGTGCTATTTTGAGTTGGTTGTGTGCTGAATTGCAAAATTGCAAGAAAAGTGCATAAGCAAAAGAAGGATGCAAGCAGAAAAACATACGCGGCAATAGCCGTCTAGGGTATTGGTGTTGGCAGTGATGATATGCCTATTAGACTTCAGCCAAAAAGTAGGGCCGGTTGAGTTGAATGACAACGGCAGTACATAAAATACAACTTGTATAAAAACAGCTTGCATAAAATACGACTTATGTGACGTACAGGTAATCACAAAGTGCTGGTTGTCACTATACAGGTGAAGGAGAACAAACGGTCGGTACAACGAACATGCACTTTCAAAGGTTCACATGTGTGCACGTCTTGTGCAAAATACAAAAAAGTGCATGTAAAAAATGTAAACAAGTAATAAAGTGCAACAGTGTCTATGGTAGGAAGAAGTAGTCCTGCGGGAGTAATAAATCCGCAATCCCGAAAAAGTGTGCACGTCGTGGGGGTAAACTATTTGAGAGTGGAGAATAGGACCGAAAAAAGGGTCTATGTAGGTCTCACACTCTTAACTTCTAGGCAGGTGTGGGGGTCCGGGTAGGTGTCTTCTCCTCGGGGTCCTGTTGTCTTTATATTCCTCGGGAGAAAAACAGGAACAATAGTGCAATATTGTATAGACCCGTTAACTATGCTGTGGGTCAATTGAAGGGGGTACTTACACTTTCCAGAGCCTATATTATCCAGGCTCTGGTTTGAAGTACGTTGGGCCAAATAGAGAGTGGCCTCTTCCCTTCTTTGATTTCCTTCTCGCCTCGAATACAGGGGATTCAAAAGAACAAGGCGATCATAGCGTAACTCTAAACGGTATTAAGTTGAGTATATAGTGTAAATGATCTCACTCACCGATGGTGGAGCCTTATAAGTTTAGGCTCAATTTCATGGCATGTAGTGCTCCTTCGTTCGGTGGGCACCAACACCTCCTTTATCAGCTTGCAGAGAGTCTTTGGTAGACGAATGGGACAATGCTCATAATATGTCTAAAAAAGAAGACTTGTTCGGCATCTAAAATATACAGTCTGGTTAAATGACCATATAGGCTGAAAAGGAGGGGGGGGATCAATTACTTTATCGCCTTGTTCTTTTGAATCCCCTGTATCCCCTTGCACTATTGTTCCTGTTTTTCTCCCGAGGAATATAAAGACAACAGGACCCCGAGGAGAAGACACCTACCCGGACCCCCACACCTGCCTAGAAGTTAAGAGTGTGAGACCTACATAGACCCTTTTTTCGGTCCTATTCTCCACTCTCAAATAGTTTACCCCCACGACGTGCACACTTTTTCGGGATTGCGGATTTATTACTCCCGCAGGACTACTTCTTCCTACCATAGACACTGTTGCACTTTATTACTTGTTTACATTTTTTACATGCACTTTTTTGTATTTTGCACAAGACGTGCACACATATGAACCTTTGAAAGTGCATGTTCGTTGTACCGACCGTTTGTTCTCCTTCACCTGTATAGTGACAACCAGCACTTTGTGATTACCTGTACGTCACATAAGTCGTATTTTATGCAAGCTGTTTTTATACAAGTTGTATTTTATGTACTGCCGTTGTCATTCAACTCAACCGGCCCTACTTTTTGGCTGAAGTCTAATAGGCATATCATCACTGCCAACACCAATACCCTAGACGGCTATTGCCGCGTATGTTTTTCTGCTTGCATCCTTCTTTTGCTTATGCACTTTTCTTGCAATTTTGCAATTCAGCACACAACCAACTCAAAATAGCACTTTACTACTGGTCCTTTTTCTCGACTGTGCTTATATCCCAAGTGGAAATACCGTCTCTCTCTAGGACCTTTTACCTCCTTTACAACCACCATTGTTAACACTCATACCTAGGCAGCCACTGTGACGTATGCACCTAGTTTGGGATTCGTTTATGCACTATATTTGCACTTTTTGAATAGAAATAGCACCTTTATACTGGTCTTTTTCTGACTGTGCTTTTACCCTAAGTAGGTACACTGTTGCCACCTCCTAGGAGACTCATCTCCTCCATCTTATACAGTACTACCTTCACCATCCACTCCACGTACTTCCGACGTATAGCAAATATCACTCCTTATCTTTTGCGCCACTGAACTACCCTCTCTGCTCTATTCCATTGACTACTTACCCTTAGAGCCTCTGCAATAATAACCCCTAAATCCCTTTCCTCAGATGTTGAGGTTAGGAATGTATCAAATATTCTATATTCAGCCCTTGGGTTTTTACGCCCCAGATGCATTATCTTGCACTTATCCACATTGAAACTCAATTGCCACAATTCCGACCATTTGTTTAGTTTACCTAAATCATTTGTCATTTGGCGGATCCCTCCAGGAACGTCAACTCTGTTGCAAATCTTTGTGTCATCAGCAAAAAGACATACTTTTCCATTAATACCTTCTGCAATATCACTAATAAAAATATTAAAGAGAATGGATCCAAGTACTGACCCCTGAGGTACCACACTGGTAACAAGACCTTGTACCGAATAAACTCCATTTCTCACAACCCTCTGTTGCCTGTCACTCAGCCACTGCCTAATCCATTCAACAATATTGGAATCCAAGCTCAAAGATTGCAAATTATTGATAAGCCTTCTATGCGGAACAGTATCAAAAGCCTTACTGAAACCTAAATAAGCAATGTCTACTGCACCACCTTTGTCTATTATTTTTGTTACCCAATCAAAAAAATCAATAAGATTAGTTTGGCATGATCTCCCTGAGGTAAACCCATGTGGTTTCTGGTCCTGTAATCTATGTGTTTTTAGATGTTCAACAATCCTTTCCTTTAACATGGTTTCCATTAATTTCACCACTACTGACGTAAGACTAACTGGCCTATAGTTCCCGGATTCCTCCCTACTACCCTTCTTGTAAATGGGCACAACATTTGCTAATTTCCAGTCTTCTGGGACGACTCCCGTTAACAAGGATTGGTTAAATAAATCTGTTAACGGTTTTGCTATTACACCACTGAGCTCTTTTAATAATTTAGGGTGGATCCCATCAGGCCCCATTGACTTATTTGTCTTTACTTTAGACAACTGCTGTAGAACTTCCTCCTCTGTAAATTCATATGTAAATGTCTCGTTAGTGTTTCCTCCTAACTGAGGTCCCTTTCCTTCCTTTACTTCTGCAAAAACTGAACAAAAATATTCATTGAGGCAGTCAGCGAGACTTTTATCCTCTTCTACATACCTTCCTTCGTTTTTAATCTAATCCTTGTTTTACTTTTCTTTTCTCATTTATGTATCTAAAAAATGTTTTGTCCCCCTTTTTTACTGACTGAGCTATTTTCTCTTCTGCGTGTGCTTTGAACAAGCAGGAACTGAAGACAGTTGCAGTAGAGGCCTGGCAGAGCATCACCAGGGATGAAACCCAGTGTCTGGTGATGTCTATGCATTCCAGACTTCAGGCTGTGATTGACTGCAAAGGATTTGCAACCAAGTATTAAGAAGGGAAAGTTTGATTTATGATTATTATTCTGTTCCATTACCTTTGGTCCCTTAACAAGTGGGAGGCACATCTGCAAACTGCTGTAAGTCCTACACCGTTCACCTGAGTTGGATGTACATACCCTCAAATTAAAGCTGACAGTCTGCAGTTAAAGCACATTGTGTTTGTTTCAGTCCAACTCCATTGTGGTGGTGTATAGAGCCAAAGATGTTAGATTTGTGTTGATGTCCCAATATTTCTGGACCTGACTGTACATTAGACAGCGATGGATTCTTTAAGGAGTGTTCAAATTGAAAGGAGAAACCCTCTATATAAAGATGTTCTTAATATATCAGGAGGTCTCATCAACCTTATATCTTGAATACCTCAAAAATAAAGAACACAATGCATAGTGCAATATTGCAGAAACCTTAGGCGATATGTACATTCAGGGTGGCAGAATGGTAACTCACACTTTTTGAGAACTTCCAGCCCTCATATGGTGACCTCCCAGGTTGTTGTAGGCCAACCCGCTTGCCTATACTCTCTCGGTCATTGGAATATCTGTGGATGGTATGGCGTACCCCAGCTCCTTCGGAGAAGGTATTGGGCACAGATGATTGAGAGGGATTAAAAATTAAAATATATATATATTTCCCCAGGTGGGGTAAAAATACAGCTCAATATAAAAGCAACAGAAATGAAAATCGGGCCAGGGCCAAACGTGTATCGCGCCTGTCCGGGCGCTTCCTCAGTGGCAGAGGTCCTTTGCCACTGAGGAAGTGCCCGGAGAGGTGCGAAACGCGTTTGGCCCTGGCCCAATTTTCATTTCTGTTGCCTTTGCCACTGAGGAAGCGCCCGGAAGCTGACGATTCAAGTTGCCAAACATCAGCCTCAAAACCTTAATGACGTGGAGAGGATCTGCAAAGTGGAGTGGGACAAAATCCCTCCTGAGATGTGTGCAAATCTGGTGGCCAACTATAAGAAACATCTGACCTCTTTGATTGTAAACAAGGGTTTTGCCACAAAGTAGTAAGTCATGTTTTGTGAAGGGGTCAGATAATTCTTTCACTCATGAAAATGCAAATCAATGTATAACTTCATTTCACATGTTTTTTTCTTAAGCTTTTGTTGTTATTCTGTCTCTCACTGTTAAAATGAACCTACCATTAAAATTATAGACTGATCATTTCTTTGTCAGTGGGCAAAAGTACAAAATCAGCAGGGGGAAATCAATAATTTTTCCCAACCTCACTGTGTATAGATGTATGGTGTACACACGTCTGTATGTATCTGGTATATAGTGAATGGTCAATGTATGCTTCCTAGTAAAATACTTTAGAAATAAACTAGTTGTTAAGCCTGCCCGGAGGGCAGTCTATTGTTGTTGTTGCCAGCTCAGAATCCGTGTTCACATATTTGCTTTTCAATGTCCTATCCAAGAGTTTCTCTATATATATATATAAATATGTTTGTAACGTGTACATCGTTGTCCCTTCCGCGAAGGGAGGGCCGAGTGAGCAGCTGTGATGGGTGTGCACGCAGCTGACTGCGCATTACAAAGGCATTTATACAGTGTATTAGAGCAGGCTCCTCTTCCCTCTTAGATTGTAAACTCATGGGAGCATGCTCCTCTTCATTCCTAGGTTGTAAGTTCACGTGAGTGGCTCCTCTTCCCCCTCTTAGATTGTAAGGTCATGTGTGAGCGGGCTCCTCTATCCCCTCTTCGGGCCACATTACAATCCAAGCGTTAAAATGTGGGCGAAAGGGAGGAAAAACTGCACCTGCAGTTTTCCCCCTTGTGCCCTCGTTTTAACGCTGGATTACCATACAGGCGCAAAAAAATGCTGCCTGCATTGTTACCGCGCGCTAACCTTTGGGATGCTCGCAGCAGCCACGAGCATCCACTCGATGGAGTCCATAAGACTCCATTGAGTTTCCCCGTCGGTTACATGACCAGCCGGATCATGCCCCGCGAGATCCGGCCGGCCGGTCGGCGTAGTGATTCACAGGGAGAGACTGGGGGCACTTTTTCCCCCAGTCTTTCCTTGCTCACGCTGGTAGGAGGAAGCGGTTGGAGCCGTGGTCCTCGCCACAGGACAGGAAGTGAGTATACGCTTCTTTTTTAAATTTTTAGGCCAATGTTAGAAGCGGAATCCGTTAACACCAAGTCCTGGCTGTGATTAACTTTTTGCTAACCACAGCCGGACGTTAATCAGCGCTAGTAGATTGTAATACTAACGCTGATTAACACTTTGCGCTCCCCATGTTAAGTATAGGGAGCACAAAGTACAGTAACCTCGCTCAGAAAAGCGAAAGGTACCAAACGCAAACGGGTTACTTAACCCGTTTGTGTTTGGATCGTAATATGCGGTAGACACCGCAGTTAACGTTAATGCTCATGCAAGAGAGCGTTAGCGTCAGGAATGTAATGTGGCCCTTAGATTGTAAGGTCACTTTTGAGCTGTCTCCTCTTTCCCCTCTTGGATCGTAAGCTCACTGGAGCGGGCTCTTTTCCCTCTTAGATTGTAAGCTTACGGGAGTGGCTCTCTTAGATGGCAAGCACACGGGAACAGGCATCTCTTTTCCCTCTTAGATTGTAAGCTCACGGGAGCAGGTTCAAGGTGGTGGTGGTGCTAGTGGGGTGCCCAATTCGAGGGACTCCAATACTTCACCTTGTTCCGGTGCCGTGCTCACATGTCCCCAGTTCTGTGGTTTGAACCCAGCACCGCAAAGGTTCCGGCTCCCCAGCCTCTCCCGGCACCAGGGACCAATGGCGGCACTCAGAGCCTTCCCTGCACCAGCCACCAGGGATAAAAGTTTGCCCAGGGTCTGGAGGTGACTCAGGACAGGGGTGTGAGGGCTGATGGGCGAGGGAGAGGCGCTTTGTGTGAGGGCCAAAAAAAAAGCGGATCCGTTGGAGAGGCAATTTGTGCGAGCCTCTCCAACGGATCAGCATTGCCAGTGTTTTTTCCATTGCGCATGCTCAGGTAAGCTTGCGCATGCACATTGTGTCTGGCGACGGACACAGACCATTTTATATATATTGGGGTTATAGTGTGTGTGTGTATATATATATATATATATAAAACAAAAACATGGAGAGAGCACTCCAAAAGCTGGTATTATGTACCCATGCATGGAGCTGTTGTTGCAGGTTTTTGAATGTGTTTGTCTGGAGTGCTCTCTCCATGTTTTTGTTTTGTATTTTATTCTGAGACGCACCCGCACTGAAACGCATAGTTAAGGCTGAGTGCTACCCCCCTCCATGTTTTTTATAAATATATATATAGTTACAGGGTGTATATATAGTCTAGTATATATACATATGGGTTTGTCAGGTATTTTTAGAGAAAGACAAAATGGATGCCTGTAGCCATCTTGTCTAATCATATATCTATATTTTTATATGAAACAAGTCTTTTCTTTTTCAATTTTTATCCTAGTTTTAGAAATGGACTAAAAGATTTTTTTATGAGTTCATTGCTAGGTGAACCATAAGAGTTATGTGTGTTTTTATAATCGCTAGAGATAAAGTGTTTTTGTATGGTTGAGCCTAGTGCCAGACAATGACAGACAATTTATAGGTTTTTTGTAATAAAGATATATTTCTATACCAAAAAGAAAATATTTAAAATATATGCAAGTATATCTATGCTATTCCACAAAATATATTCTATTAGTAGCACAGAATATAATATTAAGAAATATTTTGAAGAGTGTAGAACTATATAACAGTATAATTACTGAAAGAATAGAATTAAGCTGTTTTAAATGTAAATTGCTGATCTAATTGTAAAGGAATCTAGTTGATAAAGAAGTATTTTAAAATCCTTGAAATGGGCAGAATCACGAGAGATATTAAATCAAATATGACAAAAGAGAGACGGTCTGTCTGGAATAACTATAGTTGTTCTTTGTTCAAAATAAAATAGTAGGATTGACCGCTGACCTAGGATAAGGGATTTAAAATTAATTTGTGAAATTTTATTTGAAAAGCAACACTGCCATCTTGAGGTGTAATAAAAGTTGACAGTATCTATAATGAAAGTAAATGTATGAAAGCAAATATTTAAATGAGGAGGTAGATTTTGAGTGACGTCGAATCTGCTATAATTTGCCATGCACTGTTCATTCAAGGCATTCCAGGACAAGACACAATGCATTCAGATCATCTCAGGACATTACACCTCATTTAAATTAGGACATATCTAAAATTTCCCTCATGGGAATGCACAATTCTAACTCTTATGCATTGATTATCTGACATTGATCATTTTCACATATTCCAAAACAATACATTATAGTCAAAGAATATTGCTGCTGTAACTACAGAAACATTGAATCCAGATGTGAACAGGTAATGTATTAAAGCAAATTAAGGAATTATTGTAATTATATATATCTGGAGTATTTCTTGCAATGAATGTAGTCTGAGAATTATCTTGGATTACTGTTAGATCCGGAATCTTTAAAATACTTCTATTCTGCAGATAGAGATATAAAAAATAGAATCGGATACCAGGATTTTATCCTAAAGTATTGTTGCATGGATATACAGATATATATATATTGAATTTGGAAGTTACTGTGATTGAAATTAATAAACAAGGAAATTATAATCTACACTAGAAAAAGCAGAAGATTAGAAGATTAATTCTCGTTATTAAGGGAGGATTCACTAAATAAATTTTTATTACTTATCATTCTAGAAATAGAATAAGTGATAGCTCATCTTTTGTTAATCCAGGTAGCATAAAGAGATACATATATCTCTACAAGATCTAGCTTGTTAAACATTGGTTTGCTGGGAAATATATGTTAATTGTTTTCTTTAAGCAGAAATGTTTATTAACCATCTGTGTATAGTTACTAACTGATAAAGTAAATGATATTAATCATATATGCAGTTACTAACAGGAGATACATATATTGGGAAGATAGTAGTCTGTGTGCTGATGGATGGATGTTGTTTATAAATCTTTGTTTATGATATGATATTTGAAACCTTTTTGTATACGTAATAAATATATGTATGTTTTTATCCGGTTGTTGGTTATTATATTTTTTAAAGCAAAACATATACAATTAAAAGAATTTAGGAGAATTTCTGGGAAAGATAGACGATTGATATTTATATCTCGTATAAGTTTCTTATTGATATATCTTCGACAGGTTACAGCAGGGGTCAAGTCCAGGGAAAAAAGTGAGGGAACTCACCGAAGAATTCCACAACCCCCATTACCCAAAGAGAAAAAAAAAGTATATATACACCTTCCGAGAATCATGTATAACCAGGTACAGGCCCCCAGAATTATATACACACACTGGCACAGGCCCCCAGAATTATATACCCGTCATGCCTCAGCCCGAGAAGCCTGCTTATTCATCATATGTTCTATTGCTCCATGTCTACATCCACTCAGGGGTTAATTACCTGTGTCAGCTCCTGAGTGGGTATGCATATAACCTGGTCACACCCTGTCCAGGGCTCTCTCGTTTTGTGTTTCCCCATCCTGCTTACTGTGAGGTTCTGTGAGCTGCCTCTCCCTGAGTCTGCTGTATTCCCCATTATCCTCTGTACTGTTACCGATATTGTCTACAGTGTTCCTGCTTCATCTGCCTGCATTTCGTCAAGTCAATTGCGAAGAGCTCCTGGTTCCAGGTCTGTGGATCCTGTCTGCGGTGGACACTGCCTAGCCCACTATCCCTGGTGTATTGTGACCACACCTGTGCTATCTGCATTCAAGCCTAGCTCCACCATCCTGCTCTCAAGGTACTTTGTGAAGAGCTCCTGGTTCCTACTTGGTGGACACTGCATAGCCCACTATCCCTGGTGCTTCAAGACACTACCTCTGTACAGAAGGACTTGTCTATTTGTTTCCAGTGCTATGTATTGTGTATAGACTGTTTGCTGTGTGCCTACCTTTCTGCAATACACTTTATATACTTATACAGCTTCCTGTGTCTGCCTGATTTGCTCTCCCCCAGCGCTTGGGAAAATAAACTTAAACCTAAGGCTCCGCCATGGCTCCATTCTGGCGTGAGCCTGACAATACCCAGGCAGACCCCCAGAATTATATACCCAGGCACTGGACCCCCAAGAATTATATACCCAGGCACTGGACCCCCAATAATTATATACCCAGGTACTGAACCCCCAGAATTATATACCCAGGCAGACCCCCAGAAATATATACCCAGGCATTGGACCTCCAGAATTATATACCCAGGCACTGGACCCCCAGAATTGTATACCCAGGCACTGGACCCCCAGAATTATATACCCAGACAGACCCACAGAATTATGTACCCAGGTACTGGACCCCCAGAATTGTATACTGTCAGGTATTTTTATAAGGAAAACAAAATGGATGCCTGTAGCCATCTTGTTTAATCGTATAATCTATATTTTATATGATTCTCAACTCTCATCTACTTCTAGAATGAACTTACATAGATTTTTTTAGAAATGAGTTCATTTGAAGGTAAACACATTAGAAGAGTTATGTCTGTGTTTAAAATATAATCACTGGACATAAAGACGATATAAAGTGTCTTTATTTGATATATTGTATAGACTGAGTGCTAAGACATGTCAAATTAAATTTATAGGTGTGTTTAAAGAGCCCTTGAATTAAAGATATTTTCTTTTCGGGTATAGAAATACATTTATGTTAAAATATATATGTAACAATATATATAGCTATGCAAGTATATCTATGTTATACAAGTACAAATGTTTAATCAATATATCTTCTATATAGTACACGGTAAAATAATAGTAACTCCAAGATATTTTTGTAGAGTATAACTATAGAATGGTAATTACTGAAGAATAGAAATAAGATGCTGATTTAACTGTAAAGGAATGTTTTACAGAACACAATGAGTATTGGTCATTACACATCACTTCAACTCAGACCACACTTCACTTCTCCCTCTCGGGACTTCAAATCTTATTTCTTACTCTTATGCATTCACTCTCAAATTATTCTACGAGTTATGCTCCAGGAGAAAACTCAGAGATAAAGAAATTAAGATGCAAACAAATTTCTAACATATTATAATATCTCACATATTCTCACATACTCTCCCAAATTCATTATATCCACTGATAACTAAGAAGGTTGCAGAAACGCTGGATCCAGATTTTGGAACAGGTAATGTATGAAAAGCAAATTTAAGTGGAATTAATTTAAGCGATATATGTATATAGGTGTATATATGTTGCAATGGATATAGACTGAGATTTATATCAGATTATCGCTAGATCGTGACCTTTGAAATATTTCTAACCTGCAGTATAGAAATATATATAAAGTGTCTGGTAACCGGATAATTGTCCTAAGTATTTGATGCAACAGTATATACATAAATATATATATTAAAATTGGAAGAACTATTGTGATTGAAGAATTAAGCAGGGATGTTATAACCTACAACATAAAAAGCAGACGATTAGAAGCTAAATTCTCGTTACTAGGGGAGGATTCACTAAATAAGTTTTTATTACTCTAGACATAGAATTAGTGATAGCTTCATCTTTTTGTTGATCCAGGTAGCACAGATATATATATATATATCTACAAGATACTAGCTTGTTTTAAATACTGGTTTTCTGGGAATACATGTTAATTGTTTTCTTTAAGCAGGATGTTTATTAAGTGAACTAATCATATATGCAGTTACTAACAGGATAACATATGCTAAAAGCTAGAAATCTGTGTGCTGATGGATGATGTTGTGTTTTATAAATCTTTGATTATGTTGGGAGATTAAAATGTTTTTGCATACGTAAAAAATATATATATTTTTCTGTAAGCTGGGTAGTTATATTTTTAAAACAAAGCATATACAATTGAAAACAAACTTAGGAGACTTGTTGAGAAATACAAACAAGATAAATTTGTTGTTGTTTATATCTCGTATAAATTTCTTACCTGATTACCATCTCCGACATATTGGAGGCACTGAGCTGAGATTGTAGTTTTTCTTTGAAGTATTACTGCCATGTACTGTCTGATATAGATAGAGGTAGAATATATATATATATTGACTCTTTGTTGTTGTATTTTGACTTGTGGTTTTACGGTTGTCTAAACAGTGTAAAAATGTCAGAGTCAGAATCTGAGACTCATGAAAAGGTACATATACATTTTGATCAAATAATGTTGATAGATGTTATGTCTTATCTAAAGGAAAAATTACACGTCACAGATGATTTATTTGATTGGATAAAGGAATTACAATCAAATGTTTCTAATTATGCTAGTTCATTCTGATCAGATCATTCAACTTTTCTTGATTATTTGCAACAAATCTGTGTGGCCAAAAATAATAAAGACAAAGAAATTCTTGTCTTCCAAATTTTGCCTGAATGTATATACTTGATCGCAGAATTGAATAAAAGATTGAATGATCAAGAAACCAGGGACAGCTCAGAAAAGAGAAATCGTGAATTGCATGATACCGTAATTAAAATAACCCATGAGTCGGAACGAATGATAGAGTTGAACATGTGTGAAGAAGAGAAAGATCAAATGCAGAGAGAGATCGATCATTTGTCCCAATCAAATAAGGAACTGATTGCACAATTGGCAAAAATGAAACGCGAACATGAGAAATTCGCTGATGAGTTATGTCAGGTAGAAGCAGATGCTAAAAGGGTTAATTCTTCTCCTTCAGAGAGATTCCCTCTGCAAGCTTTTAGCCGCGATAATAAATCAGTGATTGCTGACAGGTCTGTTTCCCTGCTGAGTGAGAGTGAAACTAATTTTCATGCTGAAAAAAGAGCAATGCCTCGTACACATGAGTATTTCAAATCACATCACTCTAGCCAGCCACAGTCTATTTAGCATGATAGAAAATCTTATGTAATGCGGGACTCGACCAAAATCGTGAAGTTTTTAAAAGAATCAGTGGGAATCTTTAATAAAAAGAATTCCCCAGCTATTGTTAGTCATTTGGAAACTTTTGAGGAAGCCTTATCTGTTCTAGGCATGAATTCAAATGATCAGAAAATTGAGTTCATCCAATGGGTCTTTGAAAGCAAAAATAGATATTTCTTTCGGTCTTTGAAAGCTCTTGGAGTAAAATTGTCTCCGAAGTCAAATATGAAATTTGGGCCTCACCGCACAAGCCTAGCTGCGAAGAGGGTGATTTTAACTTTAAAATGTAGACCTAATCAAAGCCCCCGTGAATTTCTTTCAGTCCGTAAAAATGCGTGCAGCTTGGCTGAGAGAAACCCAGATTTTGAAAAACCTGAATTCATCCAATTATTTTACGCATTGCCAAATAAAATAAAGGTTATTTTGGCAAGGGATTATGAGCCTAACAATGGTTTGGATTGGATTTTAAAAGAAAGCATGACCCTATTTACTGTATTCGAATATAGCGAAGAAACTCAGGGGAAAAGAGTGAATAACTCACCTGAGGAAATAGCGAAAACTCATGTTAAAAAGGGTGACATTAAATATGAATCCCATAAAAAGAGCTACGCGGAGGTCGTGAGAGATCCAAAACCTAAGGTAGAAAAATCCAACCCAGATCAGGAAAGAGGATTTGCCAGAGAAAATTCAGGAAATAAATTTCAACCTAGGAAGCAATGGGTTAATTCAAGGGAAAATGCGCCTAGACAGGAAGCGACCCGAGGTAAAACTGAATCTGATGAATCAGATAATGCGCAAGCTTCGTCCCCAAGGACGAATAGAAGGCGGAGATATAACGTACGCCAGCTTATCAGCCAAATGCAAGATAATTTCCGTGTGCGGACAGAAAAATTGGATCGATCACTCAGTTGATGAATGGAAATAATCCAAATCAAATTGTAAATGATCCAACACCTGCAGTTTTGCCAACTCAGTGACTAGATGATGATTTTGAGGAAGTAACCAGTGTCCATGACAATTTACCAGAAAGTGATGATGAAATGGTTAACCCAAATGTTTGTACGGTTGATGAATTAACCCCTTCTCTGCCAAGAGAAGGACAATGTATTTTATCTTCCCAGTCTAAGTGCGAGCAATCTGAGAAGACTGAATCTGACATGGACAGCACATTTGCCGGTAAAAGCATTCCTAGAGGAAAGACTGTGGGTAAAATCTGTACAAAACCTAATTTCATATCTCGCTCTAAGTTTCTTTGTAAATTGCATAGCATTGAAGACCGATATTATGTGAATGTAGAATTACAAGATAATTTTTACCACAGAATATAATGTCTCTGCTAGACACAGGAAGCCAAGTTACCCTGGTATCATCTAGTTACTTTGATCAAGTTCAAGAGCTGTCCACCAGGAAGCATAGATTAGATAAATCTAATGCTAATCTAGTGAGTGTGAGTGGCACATCTCTGAAGGTTATGGGCATAGCTAAATTGGATTTTAAATTGGGGAATAAAGTAATTCGGCATCCAACGCTTATCGTGGATCTGCCCCAAAATCGCCTAATTATTGGAATGGACCTTCTTAAAAGGTTGAATCCAATCGTTGATTTAATCAATGAAGTCATTTGGTCCCAAGTAAATGTTCTAATTATTTACGATGAATCTCAATCCAGTCACGCTCAGCATAACTGCCATGTGATTGAGGAAAGGCCGGACTCGATTGAAGTACATTTCAGAAATAGCCAGACACCTGATATCTCTTTCTTAAGGCCAAAGCCCCTGACTCCAGGTGAGCAGGAGGATAACACCATATGTGTTCCCCCTGAGAGAATTTGAGATATATGTCTGGAAAATGACATGCTAATTATTCATCTCCACAAGAGAAAGACAGAACCTAATGGGCACAATGACCATTCTCAATTCTTAACTGAAGTAGAGAAAAAATGGCTAAGCTAGATTTGCGCCAGGAAACTAGCTATATCAGCAGGGAGCTGCTCAATAATTTGGCTAACTTTAAAGTGATCGGATATCCAAATCCACAAGATGAGTGGATGACAGATCTAGATAATGACGGAGACAGTCATAATGTTATTGGGAAATGTATGTTATGTATTTCTATAAGAAATAAAACTGCCACGCTCAATTGCATGATTGTCATCCTAGATCTCAACTAAGAATGCGTGAAGAAGGACCAGCAGAAGACACGTAACTGGTATCATTGGAAGAGATTGTTTTGATTAACATGTGATAATTCTTCCCAGCATTCAGATGTTTAACTCAAGTTAGTAGGAAGACTAGATCCGTACGGTTAATTAAAATTTAAATCGGAGATCAGAGTACCTATAGGGAATTTGAGTGAAATCGCTAGTTATGTTTAAAGAAGCTGACTGGTGTATGTTTAAATTCTAGGAATGGTTATTTATATTCTTTCTTTCGCCCTAAATAGAGAAAAGTGGTTAATCCGAATTTGCGAGATGCTAATCCACAAAATTGAGTCGGACCACCATGGATATCGCGATCATCTGGGTAATCCTATTGCTTTCTGCACAATTCCGAGCAGATCCAATAATTGAACCAGGACTGTCCTCTGGCATCATAATCCAAGACGCGCCTGTATTTCTTCTAACGGAAAGGAGAGTGTTAAACCAAAAGATTTTCGTGAGCCTAGATCCAAGACTATCTTTTGAAAGAAAGTACAATGCTTCTGATTTCAAACTTCTGGAATTCCGAGAGTGGTACAAAGCTCATGTGAATCAAGCTCAAGCAAGTGTGAAAGACATTTTGGAGAATGCTAGGAAACCGTTTATTGAATATTCTATGTACAAGAATGACAGGCAGAAAAGATTCACTGGGTTTCTTATTGCAGCCATTGTTTTCACAGTGCTGGGAGTGGTTGTAGCCACAACCTCATCCACAGTGAACTCTGTTTCTATACAGACTTTACAACAGGAATTGAACAACTTGAAAGCAAATATTGAATTTGTTTACCAAGCAGTCGAAAACCAAAAGGCCGACATGGAGAAAATGGTAACTGTGGTTAATAAAATTGTTGTCACGACAAATATGCATACCGAACAGATTAAACGTTCAACTAAATTACACGAAAGCCACGAGAGATTTAAGCAAGAACTGTTGTTTCTTAAAGATCCAATCACGTTCCATACACTCATGTTTTTAAATGAGGTACAAAGCGGTATAAATGACTTGTTGCAAGGACGAGTACCTTTTTTATTTTGTTTCTTGAGAAGAAATAAAGAAAATGTTAATGGAAGTAGGAGAAAGTACTACAGATATTCAACATATTAATTTGTCTTTCGAGATGGGAAGCGCTATACCTTTGTACATTGATACGGAACGCATAGAAGTTTGTTTTCTCTAAGCTATCCCTTTTATGGCGAGAAAGAATGTTTTTCAAGTCAAAAATGTCCATAATGTTGGAACTTTTCAAGACGGATTCCAAGTAAAGATACAAACTCCAGAGATAGTTACCTACCAGCCCTGGGAGCCTGAAGAATACTCGATTCCAATTCTAACAGAATGTGTCAATTTCAAAGACAATAATTACCAGTGTGAAGGTAAACCTTTAGTCTACGACGCAACCCAAGCATTGTGTGGAATGGAATATCTTAGACACGGGTCTGAGACTTGTCAGGTTACTTTCAAGAAGACTCAGGACAATTCTAGTGTCAACGCTAAACTGGTTGGAGATAAATGGCTGGTGAGCACTACAGAAAGAGAAGATAATGTTTACCGGAAGGATCTGGTACAAAACAAGAAAGTGTTAATACCTACTCCAGTGATCCTCGTAAAAGTTCCTAAAGAATCAAGAGTTGTTATCGGAGAAATTACTCTTTATCCGGTCGGAAATGAAGTCTGGTATGATGAGATACAAATCGTTGACGCATTCCAAGGACGTGAGATACCTATGAATCTGGATTTGAAAGTTCTGCTAGAGAACAAGCCTGATCATACTATTGAACTTCTAATAAAGATAATCTAACGATTTATGCACCAATGTGTTCACAGCTTGATCATCAATTGCTATCTGCTTATTATGGGCCTAGTATTGCAGAAATTGTAATGTGTATAGCAATTATGTTTCTAACTGTTTGGAAGATTGTACTAACCAGAAAAAGGTATACATTGAAGTTTAAAAACACTGCATCTTCAATTATTAAATGGATGAAAGAAGAAAGATGTGTTGCAAAAGGTGGAAATCTAGCGTAGTTAGTTTGGTTAAGTGTGGAAAATATATCATGCTTCCATAGAAAATCTAATCTAAAAGACACCAGAATTTCAATGTCAGGTATTTTTATAAGGAAAACAAAATGGATGCCTGTAGCCATCTTGTTTAATCGTATAATCTATATTTTATATGATTCTCAACTCTCACCTACTTCTAGAATGAATTTACATAGATTTTCTTTTTAGAAACGAGTTCATTTGAAGGTAAACTCATTAGAAGAGTTATGTCTGTGTTTAAAATATAATCGCTGGACATAAAGACGATATAAAGTGTCTTTATTTGATATATTGTATAGACTGAGTGCTAAGACATGTCAGATAAAATTTATAGGTGTGTTTAAAGAGCCCTTGAAATAATATTTTCTTTTCGGGTATAGAAATACATTTATGTTAAAATATATAAGCAACAATATATATAGCTATTCAAGTATATCTATGTTATACAAGTACACATGTTTAATCAATATATCTTCTATATATCACGATAAAATAATAGTAACTCCAAGATATTTTTGTAGAGTATAACTATAGAATGGTATTACTGAAGAATAGAAATAAGATGCTGATTTAACTGTAAAGGAATGTTTTAACTGATAAGAAAATCTTGAAATGGCTAGTAGAAAGAGAGGGATCCTTAACATTAAATCAAATATGACAACCAGAGACACACTGTCTGGAAATATTAAAAGGTCCTTTGTTAAGAGAGATTGACCTATGATCTATGATAAAGAATTTAAAATCAATTCGTAATAATTAAATCAACACTGCCATCTTGTGGTGTAGTAAAGGTTGTCAGTTTTTATGGAATCCACATAGGGTTATACAGAAAATGAGCAAATATGCAAAATAGAGAGGTATGTAATAAGTGACATCATTTACTCTATAACTGAACAGAACACAATGAGTATTGGTCATTACACATTACTCCAACTCAGACCACACTTCACTTCTCCCTCTCGGGACTTCAAATCTTATTTCTTACTCTTATGCATTCACTCTCAAATTATTCTACGAGTTATGCTCAAGGAGAAAACTCAGAGATAAAGAAATTAAGATGCAAACAAATTTCTAACATATTATAATATCTCACATACTCTCCAAAATTCATTATATACACTGATAACTAAGAAGATTGCAGAAACGCTGAATCCAGATTTTGGAACAGGTAATGTATGAAAAGCAAATTTAAGTGGAATTAATTTAAGAGATATATGTACAGTGGCAAGAAAAAGTATGTGAACCCTTTGAGATTACGTGGAGTTTTGCATGAATTGGTCATAAAATGTGCTCTGATCTTCATCTACGTCACAACAATTTGAAAAACACAGTCTGCATAAAATAATACAACACAAACATTATATGTTTTCATGTGTTTATTGAACATAACATGTAAACATTCACAGTGCAGGGTGGAAAAAGTATGTGAACCCCTAGCCTAATGACTTCTCCAAGAGCTAATTGGAGCCAGGAGTGAGCCAACCTTGAGTCCAATCAGTGTGATATTATTGGATGTGTTGCTGAAAGCTGGCCTGTCCTTTAAAAACACACACCAGTTTTGGGTTTACTGGTTTCAAGAAGCGCTGCCTGATGTGAACCATGCCTCGCAGAAAAGAGCTCTCAGAAGACCTACGATCAAGAATTGTTGACTTACTTTTGTAACCCTTTCCAGCTTCATGTATCTCCAAAAGCCTTGATGTTCATGTGTCCACGGTAAGACAGACTGTCTACAAATGGAGAAAGTTCAGCACTGTTGCTACTCTCCCTAAGCGTGGTCGTCCTGTAAAGATGACTGCAAGAGCACAGTGCAGAATGCTTAATGAGGTAAAGAAGAATCCTAGAGTGTCAGCTAAAGACTTACAGAAATCTCTGGCACATGCTAACATTTTTGTTGACACATCTACAATAAGGAAAACATTAAACAAGAATGGAGTACATGGGAGGACACCACGGAGGAAGCCATTGCTGTCCAAAAAGAATATTGCAGCACGTTTGAAGTTTGCAAAAATGCACCTGGATGTTCCACAGCACTACTGGAAAAATATTCTGTGGACAGATGAAACCAAAATTGAGTTGTTTGGAAAAAACACACAACACTATGTGTGGAGAAAAAAAGGCACAGCACACCAACATCAAAACCTCATCCCCACTGTCAAACATGGCAGAGGGAGCATCATGGTTTGGGGCTGCTTTGCTGCCTCAGGGCCTGGACGGATTGTTGTCATTGATGGAAAAATGAATTCCAGAGTTTATCAAGACATTTTGCAGGAAAATGTAAGACCATCTGTCTGCCAACTGAAGCTCCGCAGAGGATGGGTGATGCAACAGGACAATGACCCAAAGCATACAAGTAATTCAACAAACGAATGGCTTCAACAAAACAAAATACGCCTTCTGGAGTGGCCCAGTCAGAGTCCTGACCTCAACTCGATTGAAATGCTGTGGCATGACCTTAAGAGAGCGATTCACACCAGACATCCCAAGTAGACATGTGCACAGCACAAAATTTCGTTTTGAACTAATGCATTAGTACTAAAATGCAATTTATTTAGTTGCTAAAGAAATTCGTTTTCAGTTCTTTAGTATGAAAACTAATTTCATTCATCAGAAAACCAGTGGATACAATTACTATTGTAGTGGCTCCTCAGAGGGCTGAGATCGCTGCTTGTTACAGTATCTCTCACTCTCAGCACAATGTGGGCCATATTATATAGCTGGTGCTAACATAACCAGAGCTGTTGTAAACTTCCCAGAGCTATTATAGGCCTATGGAGGTTTTCAGTTACAACAGCTCTGGTTAAGTTAGCACCAACATTGCAATACTGCCCCGTGTCGGGCAAAGCTGTTACAGTAACTGACTGCTGCTCATCACAGCGCTCAGAGTTTCAGTAAAACTAGTAAATAATATTTTTATATATAAGACGTTAGAACATATTATTTTCTTGTTTTACTGAAACTCTGAGCGCTGTGATGAGCAGCAGTCAGTTACTGTAACAGCTGAGCCTGATACATTGTACTGAGAGATAATGTAACAAGCAGCCGATCTCCGCGCTCACAGCCACTGGATTTAAAGGGCTAAAAAAAGGCTCCTCTCTGTATAATGTTTAGAACATCCTCCTGCATTAATTAATACCCCTCTCTGTATAATGTATACAACATCCACCTGCATTAATTATACCCCTCTCTGTATAATATATAGAACATCCTCCTGAATTAATGTCCCTCTCTGTATAGAAGAACATCCTGCATTGGCATGTGGAGGGTGCAGAACTTCGGATGTTGCGATGTTGCGCTCTTCATTGCTGGTCTCCTTCACTCATCAATATAATCACAAAGAGGACTGAAACTAAAATGTAGTGCATTTTATTTTAGTTTCTTTCGTTTTTGTACTGAGCAGTTTCGTTTCTCTTGAGTCATACTAAAACTAAATTATCCCAAAATTCGGACTAAATCGCTTTAGTACTAAAACGAATGCACATGTCTAATCCCAAGAATATTGCTACACTGAAACAGTTTTGTGAAGAGGAGTAGTCCAAAATTACTCCAGATCGTTGTGCAGGTCTGATCTGCAACTACAGGAAACGTTTGGTTGAGGTTATTGCTGCCAAAGGAGGGTCAACCAGTTACAGTTGTGTTCAAAATTATTCAACCCCCACTGAAATTGAGTGTTTTGGCCAGTTTGACATTGATTTTGATCATTCAGTCATCTTGCTTACAATAAAATCAAAGAGGCACGTGTAGGTCAGACAAATATAACATAACATTTATAATGAAATAACCACAAATGTCTTTTCTGTGCTCACATCATTATCAGTTTTATTCAACCCCCAACTGACATTCAATCTTAGTACTTATAACTGTAAAAGGATGTTGTACTAACAGCTTTTAAACGTGAAGCATAGCTTGACACAAGTGTCTTGCAGCGATCTACGGCTATCTTCGCCCATTCGTCATGGGCAAAAGCCTCCAGTTCAGTCACATTCTTAGGCTTGCGCACTGCAACTGCTTTCTTTAAGTCCCACCAGAGGTTCTCAATCGGATTTAAGTCAGGTGACTGCGATGGCCACTCCAAAATGTTCCAGCCTTTAATCTGCAACCATGCACTAGTGGACTTGGAGGCATGCTTGGGATCATTGTCCTGTTGAAAGGTCCAACGTCTCCCAAGCCTCAGGTTTGTGGCGGACTGCATCACATTGTCATCCAATATCTCCTGGTACTGAAGAGAATTCATGGTACCTTGCACACGCTGAAGCTTCCCTGTACCTGCAGAAGCAAAACAGCCCCAAAGCATGATTGACCCCCCGCCATGCTTCACAGTAGGCAAGGTGTTCTTTTCTTCATAGGCCTTGTTCTTCCTCCTCCAAACATAGCATTGATCCATGGGCCCAAACAGTTCGAATTTTGTTTCATCAGTCCACAGAACACTATCCCAGAACTTCTGTGGTTTGTCCACATGACTTTTGGCATACTGCAGTCGACGCTTCTTATTCTTTGGAGACAGCAAGGGGGTGCGCCTGGGAGTTCTGGCATGGAGGCCTTCATTACGCAGTGTGCGCCGTATTGTCTGAGCTGAAACTTCAGTACCCACATCTGACAAATCTTTTCTCAGTTCCTCAGCAGTGACACGGGGACTTTTCTCCACTCTACGCTTCAGGTAGTGCACAGCAGTCGAAGTTAGCATCTTCTTTCTGCCACGACCAGGTAGCGTTTCAACAGTGCCCTTTGCCTTGAATTTGCGAATGATGCTTCCTATGGTCTCTCTTGGTATGTTTAACATCTTTGCAATCTTCTTATAGCCATTTCCCTTCCTGTGAAGAGTAATCACCTCTTCTCTTGTCTTCCTGGACCATTCTCTTGACTTCACCATGTTTGTAACCACACCAGTAAATGTCTAGAAGGAGCTGAGTATCACAGTCATTTTAAAGCTGCCTAATTGGTGCTTATTATGCTTTATTGCTGCTCCGTGACATCCACAGGTGTTTTCAATACCTGATTGAAAACACTTGAATGAACCTCTGTTTTTCAGAGTGGTAGTCTTTAAGGGGTTGAATAATTGTGTCAATGAAGAATTCACAAAAGAAACATTTACTACTGTATTACAAAACCAATTGATGTCATTTTAGTTGCATATGGTTCTTTAAAAAGTCCTTGTAGGATTTCATTCTGAATACAATTACAAATGTACACTAAATTCCCTAAAACCCTTTACAGCATTGGGGGTTGAATAATTTTGAACACAACTGTTTTAAGTCCAAAGGTTCACATACTTTTTCCACCCTGCACTGTGAATGTTTACATGTTCTACTCAATAAAAACATGAAAACATATAATGTTTGTGTTGTATTATTTTAAGCAGACTGTGTTTTTCAAATTGTTGTGATTTAGATGACGATCAGAGCACATTTTATGACCAATTCATGCAAAACTCCACGTAATCCCAAAGGGTTCACATACTTTTTCTTGCCACTGTATATAGGTGTATATATGTTGCAATAGGTATAGACTGAGATTTATCTCAGATTACTATCGCTAGATCGTGTCCTTTGAAATATTTCTAACCTGCAGTATAGAAATATATATAAAGTGTCTGGTAACTGGATAATTGTCCTACGTATTTGTTGCAACAGTATATACATAAATATATATATTAAAATTGGAAGAACTATTGTGATTGAAGTATTAAGCAGGGATGTTATAACCTACAATATAAAAAGCAGACGATTAGAAGCTAAATTCTCGTTATTGGGGAGGATTCACTAAATACATTTTTATTACTCTAGAAATAGAATTAGTGATAGCTTCATCTTTTTGTTGATCCAGGTAGCACAGAGATATATATTTATATCTACAAGATACTAACTGGTTTTAAATACTGGTTTGCTGGGAATACATGTTAATTGTTTTCTTTAAGCAGGATGTTTATTAAGTGAACTAACCATATATGCAGTTACTAGCAGGATAACAGCTAGAAATCTGTGTGCTGATGGATGATGTTGTGTTTTATAAATCTTTGATTATGTTGGGAGATTAAATTTTTTTTGCATACGTTACATAGTTATATAGGCTGAAAAAAGACATGCGTCCATCGGGTTCAGCCTCTCCCACATAACCTACTGCTGTTGATCCAAAAGAAGGCAAAAAACCCAGTCTGAAATATGCAACATACCGGGAAAAAATTCCTTCTTGACCCCAGAATGGCAGTCAGATTTCTCCTTGGATCAAGAAGCTTTTACCCACATATTAAATATTATAACCCTTAATATTCTGTGTCTGCAGGAAGTCATCCAGTCGTTTTTAAAAGTCTGTACAGACTCTGACCCAACCACCTCAACAGGCAGAGAATTCCACAGCTTTATTGTTCTCACCGTAAAATAACCCTTCCTATGCTTTAAGCTAAAAAATTTTTCTTCCAGTCTAAATGGATGACCCCTTGTCCTATGTATAGACCTGTTAATGAATAGGTTATCAGACAATGGTTGATAATGTCCCCGTATATATTTATATAAGGTTATCAGATCCCCTCTAAGGCGCCGTTTCTCTAAACTAAACAGGTTTAAGTTTGTTAGTCTTTCCTCATAACTTAACCCTTCCATTCCCCTTACTAATTTAGTTGCTCGTCTCTGCACTTTTTCTAACGCTATAATATCTTTTTTTAAGACAGGTGCCCAAAATTGCCCGGCATATTCAAGGTGCGGCCTGACCATTGATTTATACAGAGGCAAAATTATGTTTTCATCCCGTGAGTGAACTCCCCTTTTAATGCATGCCAATACTTTGCTGGCCTTGGCGGCTGCTGTTTGACATTGCACATTGTTACTTCGTTTGAAGTCTATGATTATTCCCAAATCCTTCTCCTGCTTGGATTTCCCTAACTCCGTACCATTTAGGGTATAAATTACTTGTGTGTTCTTCACTCCAAAGTGCATAACTTTGCATTTATCTAGATTAAATTTCATCTGCCATTTAAGTGCCCAGTCCCCCAATTTATCTAAATCCCTCTGCAGCGAAGTAACACCTGCTCACATTGTATTACTTTTCCTAGTTTTGTGTCATCTGCAAACACTGATACATGACTTTCAATGCCTATCTCAAGGTCATTTATAAATAAATTGAATAGTATTGATCCTATACGTAATAAATATATATATTTTTATCTAAGCTGGGTAGTTCTATTTTTTAAAACAAATCATACACAATTGAAAACAAACTTAGGAGACTTGTTGAGAAATACAAACGAGATAAATTTGTTGTTGTTTATATCTCGTAGAAGTTTCTTACCTGATTACTATCTCTGACAATACCCAGGCACTGGATCCCCGGAGCTGTATACCCAGAATTATATACCCAGGCACTGAACCACCAGAATTGTATATCCAGGTACTGGACCCCCAGAACTGTATACACAGGCACTGAACCCCCAGAATTGTAAACCCAGGCACTGTACCCCCATAATTGTATACCCAGGCACTGGACCCCCAGAATTACAGAAACTGGACCCCCAGAATTACAGGCACTGGACCCCCAGAATTGTATACCCAGGCACTGGACCCCCAGAATTACAGGCACTGGACCCCCAGAATTACAGGCAATGGACCCCCAGAATTACAGGCACTGGACCCCCAGAATTGTATACCCAGGCACTGGACCCCCAGAATTACAGGCACTGGACCCCCAGAATTGTATGCACAGGCACTGGACCCCAGAATTGTATACACAGGCACTGGACCCCCAGAACTATACTTACCAGCAGCTCAGACCTCCAGATCAGGTGTCCCGCGCTGAATCGTCTTCCCTGCTCCAGAGTCCAGCCTGCTCCTGCACACGGCCAACAGCTACTGAAGGCTATGATGCAATCTCGTGAGATCTCGACTGTAGGCCGTGTCACAGCCTTCACAAGGCTAAGGACGGCGGCCGCGTACAGGGAGCAGGTAGGCGCTCGTGGAACGTGGCCTGTCGAGGGGGCTGCTAGTGGAATGCGGTTAATACATTCCGCTGGCAGCCCCAGCGATAAGTTGGCCCACAGCGGGAACATGCGTTCCCGCAACGTTCCCGCTGCGGGAGAAGTGCGGGTTACGCCATCCTGCAGGACTCGAGCCCTGGGTTATAGGGTGTATATGTATATGTTACTGTGTGTGTGTGTGTTGTAATTATATATACATATATAATATATATAATATATATATATGTATATTTATTGGGGTTACAGGGTATATATATATATATTACACACATACATGTATATGGGTTACAAGGTATATATATATATATATATGTTACAGGGTGTGTGTGTGTGTATATGTTATATATATATATTGGGGTTACAGGGTGTATATATGGGGTTACAGGGTGTATATATATATATATTATTGGGGTTACAGGGTGTGTATATATGGGGGTTACAGGGTGTGTGTATATATGGGGGTTACAGGGTGTATATATATATTGGGGTTACAGGGTGTGTATATATGGGGTTACAGGGTATATATATATATATATGGGGTTACAGGGTGTGTATATATGGGGTTACAGGATATATATATATATATATATATATATTGGGGTTATATAATTACATAGTCTGAAAAAAGACATGCGTCCATCAGGTTCAACCTTTCACACATCACCTACTGCTGGTGATCCAAAAGAAGGCAAAAAACCCAGTCTGAAGCGCTCGGCACACTGGGAGAAAATTCCTTCTTGACCGCAGAATGGTAGTCAGATTTCTCCTTGGATCAAGAAGCTTTTACTCACATATTAAATATTATGACCCTTAATATTCTGTGTCTGCAGGAAGTCATCCAGTCGTTTTTTAAAAGTCTGTACAGTCTCTGATCCAAACACTTCAACAGGCAGAGAATTCAATAGCAAGAGTGGGGGTTCAGTGGAGGCGCTGATAAATTATGTCAGGTTTTTTGTGATTTATGTTGTGCAGCAGACGAGGATTGTAACACAAAACCTCGACAAGAATGTGCAAAACGATAGAGCAGAGACGGGGGGGGGGGGGATCCAAGTGGCGCAAACTCTTATGTGAGTGGTCAATATAAGCTGTTTAGTTCTGATGTGGTCAAAAAAGGACCTAAGTGCAATAATAAGGAAAAAACGGGTACTGATAGTGCCTTCTGCTAGAAGGTAAGAAAAAAACAGTACCTGCTCATGTGAAGAGTATACATGAATGTATTTAAAGTGCTAATATAAAGTGCAAATGGATTGCATAAAAAATGCTAATATAAAGTGCATGTGCGAAAACCAGAGATGAATTCTTGACAGAGTTCTGGCCCAATATATGGAAAGTACAGAGGGAAGGTTCAATTCAGACCGTATTATAATACGGTGAGGATGTCCACTGGGGTAGTCCGGAGGGTATGGATGTCGTCCTAGGGTCCGGTCCTCACCTAGGTCCTATGTGTGCTTCCAATTCCCAAAAATAGGGAGGGAGGAAGGGGGAAACAGAAAAGGAGAGAAGATTGCGCAGTATTGCTTGGTAATGGGTCGAGTAGAAGATGACGAAGGGACACTTACAGTGTGTGGAGCCTTAGTACCGGCTCTGGTGTGAAACGCCTTGGGCCTAAATGAGGGTGGCCTCTGCCCTTCTTTGCGGTTGTTCCTGGGTGACCCTTCGTTTCTTTTCCTTGCTGGTTGCCCGGTTATCTCAGGTACAAAAGGGGAAAAGTCCTCATAGCGCAATATGCAGCTGTTTACAGGGATGAATTAAAATAAAGGTAGAGAAGGCAAACTCACCGATGATGGAGCCTTTAGATACAGGCTCAACTCTAGGGCATGTGGTACTGCTACGGTGGGTACCTGCACCTCTTTCCACAGCGGATATTCTCCTGTGTTCTTTTCGTTGGTGGATGGTTCCCTTGTAAAAAAGGGGAGGTAGGCTGGGCGCATGCAGCTGAAACTGCTGTTGAGTCTCCAGGTGACCAGCAATAAATAAATAAATAAAGGAGATGATGGTCCAAATAAAAAACAATATTTAATAAGCAAGGGGTTACATATAAAAAGGTATTACAGATAAAAAGGTGAGGGGTTTACACAGAGTACGCGTTTCGGCTATCCAGTGTAGCCTTCTTCAGCTCAAGGTGCAAAAAATGGGATATAGGACACTCCACATGTGTCTGTTTATATAGAAAATATGGATGAATGAATTCCCGGAGTTACTTCCGGGTTCCGCGGTGGATGCGGTCACGTGGTACGTGCCGCGTCATTGCGTGGCGGCCATTTTGGGCGTGCGTTCCACTGGCCTGTTGTCTGCGTTCCATACACATCGCACGTCCAGCGCAAGTGGTGCCCGGGGGAAAAACACAGCAGCAAAACAGTTCCAATCCCGCGAGCAGCACCCGTGGGCACCAGCAGCAGAAAATCACAGGCTGGCACCCACATAGACAAGAGAGCCCACCAAACAAAAGGAATGAAGGAGCATTTTGAATAAATCACATTATACAATGGTGAAATAACACAGATTGGCACTTACAAGGGTAAGGGGGCCCGTTAAACAAAACGGAGTAAAACACATTTTGAATAAATGGCATTATGCGATGGTAAAAAAACACAAAATGTAAAAGGCACAATTTAAGGACACGGTAGAGATAAAAGGGTCACAGAAATACGATATAAATGATAAAATACAGAGTGTAAAATGCAAGGTATGACAATAAATTGATATTAAAACCTGTGGGTACGCCGATAAGGCAATGGTCTTAATTTTATACAAGGACAGAGTAAAAACGCAATTCGGATGCAACATAAATAATGGTCACGGAATAAGTAAAAAACGAGACATAATAATAAAAGCATGACTAAAAAATTAAAACTTAAAAATTAAAAATTAAAATTAAAATAATAATAAAAGATAAATTCATAATACTGGAGGGGATGATTGGGAAGGATGAAATGGGAGGTGATGCAAGTTTATAAAATATATTAAAAATATAAACTACGGTTGAAATGTAAAGTGCGTATAGATAGTGTCTTCTGAAGCGGGTACGTAGTCGGTATTCGGTCAGTAATTAGTCGAGAAAGTGGCATAATTTGAAGTCAGCGTTTAATCCATATGGTTGGAGGGTACCCAGGTTAAAGATCCAATTCATTTCCTCCTTACCAATGGTCTTCTCAAAATTGCCACCTCTCCAGGGTATCCCGACTTTTTTGATCCCTATAAAGGTTAACCCCTCTGGGTTCATATCGTGTTTGTTCTTGAAGTGTAGCGGAACACTATGTTTTTCACTCCCGTTCCGAATGCTCCTGATGTGTTCTTGGATGCGTACACTCAATGCTCTAGTGGTTCTCCCTACGTATCTCAGGCCGCATGGGCAAGTTAGTAAGTAGATTACATTCTTGGTAAAACAGGTAATAGCGTCCTTTATCTTTATCGGTCCTTTTCCCATCTATTTGCGTGATAATCTGTTTTTTGCTTCTAGTATTACGACAGTTGAGGCAGTTTCCACACTGGTGGAAACCTTTCTGTATGCCAAAGTGGTTGCTGTTTGATGGGGTCTTTTTGGTGTGTTTCTGCGCTATTTTCATTTTTAGGTTACCAGCCCCTCTGCAGATCATCCTTGGTTTTTCAGGTAGGATCTCTTTTAGAAGTGGATCTTTTCTTAATATCGGCCAATATTTCCTTATTGATCTCCTAATGGATTGGTTCTGGGCATTGTACGAGAATATGAAAGGTACGTCCGTTGAAAATTGGGTTTCTATTTTGGGTTTTTCTTTCAATAGATTAGTGCGCTCAATACTTCTGACCTCATTTCTGGTATAGTCAAGTTTATTTTGATCATAGCCCTTTTCTAGAAAATCTGTTCTTAGTTTATCTGATTGTGTCTCATAGGCGTCCAAATCCGTACAGTTGCGTCTTATTCTTAGGAATTGGCTTTTCGGAATTCCATCGAGCCATTGCGGGAGATGACAGCTTGTGGTCTCGATGAAACTATTAACGTCTACTCTTTTGAAGAATGTCTCAGTTTTAATCTTGCCGTCCTTGATGAAAATACTTAAATCCAGAAAGTTGATTCGTTCATGGCTCCAAGTGGTGGTCAGTACAATACCCATTTCATTCCTGTTAAGTTCTTGTAGAAACACCTCTAGCGTATGTATACCTCCCCTCCAGATGAGGAAGATATCATCGATATATCTTTTGTAGCAGACGAGATTGCTTTGGTGTTCAGAAAGGAAGGATTCTTCCCAGAATGCCATAAATAAATTAGCATATGATGGTGCAAAACGACTTCCCATCGCAGTCCCATTGACTTGCAAGTAAAAATCGTCTTGGAATAAAAATAGTTATTTTCTAAAATTAAACGCATCCCCTCCAGGATAAAAACGATTTGTTCAGGTTGCAATATTTCACCTTTTTTTAAAAAGTGTTCGGTGGCCTCTAGTCCGTTTTTGTGTGGTATTATGGTGTATAATGATTGAACATCGCTTGTAACCAGAAGGAGGTCATCCTCCCATGTTACATTGCTTAAAATATTTAAAATTTCTGTAGTGTTTTTCAAGTGTGCTATAGTGTTAGTGACAAAAGGCTGAAGTTGGTGGTCTATATATTCTGATAATCTACTGGATACGGATCCTATCCCAGAGATAATGGGTCTCCCAGGCGGTTTGAGAAGGTCCTTGTGTATTTTGGGGAGGAAGTAAAATACTGGTGTTTTGGGGTGTTCGATTTTCAGATATTTGAATTCCTGATCGTTCAATATACCTAGCACGTGACCTTCTTCAAGATACTGGATAAATTTGTCCTGTATGTCCTTCCCCGGGTTTTTATTTAGTTTTCTATATGTGTTCTCATCGCTGAGGATTCTATTGGATTCGCTTCATATTCAGTTGACATAATGACCGTGCCTCCACCTTTGTCTGCCGCGTTTAATTTCAATTTGTCTTGGATGCCAAAAACACAATAGAAAACTAAATAAAAACCCGGGGAAGGACATACAGGACAAATTTATCCAGTATCTTGAAGAAGGTCACGTACTAGGTATATTGAACGATCAGGAATTCAAATATCTGAAAATCGAACACCCCAAAACACCAGTATTTTACTTCCTCCCCAAAATACACAAGGACCTTCTCAAACCGCCTGGGAGACCCATTATCTCTGGGATAGGATCCGTATCCAGTAGATTATCAGAATATATAGACCACCAACTTCAGCCTTTTGTCACTAACACTATAGCACACTTGAAAAACACTACAGAAATTTTAAATATTTTAAGCAATGTAACATGGGAGGATGACCTCCTTCTGGTTACAAGCGATGTTCAATCATTATACACCATAATACCACACAAAAACGGACTAGAGGCCACCGAACACTTTTTAAAAAAAGGTGAAATATTGCAACCTGAACAAATCGTTTTTATCCTGGAGGGGATGCGTTTAATTTTAGAAAATAACTATTTTTATTTCCAAGACGATTTTTACTTGCAAGTCAATGGGACTGCGATGGGAAGTCGTTTTGCACCATCATATGCTAATTTATTTATGGCATTCTGGGAAGAATCCTTCCTTTCTGAACACCAAAGCAATCTCGTCTGCTACAAAAGATATATCGATGATATCTTCCTCATCTGGAGGGGAGGTATACATACGCTAGAGTGTTTCTACAAGAACTTAACAGGAATGAAATGGGTATTGTACTGACCACCACTTGGAGCCATGAACGAATCAACTTTCTGGATTTAAGTATTTTCATCAAGGACGGCAAGATTAAAACTGAGACATTCTTCAAAAGAGTAGACGTTAATAGTTTCATCGAGACCACAAGCTGTCATCTCCCGCAATGGCTCGATGGAATTCCGAAAAGCCAATTCCTAAGAATAAGACGCAACTGTACGGATTTGGACGCCTATGAGACACAATCAGATAAACTAAGAACAGATTTTCTAGAAAAGGGCTATGATCAAAATAAACTTGACTATACCAGAAATGAGGTCAGAAGTATTGAGCGCACTAATCTATTGAAAGAAAAACCCAAAATAGAAACCCAATTTTCAACGGACGTACCTTTCATATTCTCGTACAATGCCCAGAACCAATCCATTAGGAGATCAATAAGGAAATATTGGCCGATATTAAGAAAAGATCCACTTCTAAAAGAGATCCTACCTGAAAAACCAAGGATGATCTGCAGAGGGGCTGGTAACCTAAAAATGAAAATAGCGCAGAAACACACCAAAAAGACCCCATCAAACAGCAACCACTTTGGCATACAGAAAGGTTTCCACCAGTGTGGAAACTGCCTCAACTGTCGTAATACTAGAAGCAAAAAACAGATTATCACGCAAATAGATGGGAAAACAGGACCGATAAAGATAAAGGACGCTATTACCTGTTTTACCAAGAATGTAATCTACTTACTAACTTGCCCATGCGGCCTGAGATACGTAGGGAGAACCACTAGAGCATTGAGTGTACGCATCCAAGAACACATCAGGAGCATTCGGAACGGGAGTGAAAAACATAGTGTTCCGCTACACTTCAAGAACAAACACGATATGAACCCAGAGGGGTTAACCTTTATAGGGATCAAAAAAGTCGGGATACCCTGGAGAGGTGGCAATTTTGAGAAGACCATTGGTAAGGAGGAAATGAATTGGATCTTTAACCTGGGTACCCTCCAACCATATGGATTAAACGCTGACTTCAAATATGCCACTTTCTCGACTAATTACTGACCGAATACCGACTACGTACCCGCTTCAGAAGACACTATCTATACGCACTTTACATTTCAACCGTAGTTTATATTTTTAATATATTTTATAAACTTGCATCACCTCCCATTTCATCCTTCCCAATCATCCCCTCCAGTATTATGAATTTATCTTTTTATTATTATTTTTAATTTTTAAATTTAATTTTTAAGTTTTAATCTTTTTAGTCATGTTATTATTATGTCTCGTTTTTTACTTATTCCGTGACCATTATTTATGTTGCATCCGAATTGCGTTTTTACTCTGTCCTTGTATAACAATAAGACCATTGCATTATCGGCATACCCACAGGTTTTAATATCAATTTATTGTCATACCTTGCATTTTACACTCTGTATTTTATCATTTATATCGTATTTCTGTGACCCTTTTATCTCTACCGTGTCCTTAAATTGTGCCTTTTACATTTTGTGTTTTTTTACCATCGCATAATGCCATTTATTCAAAATGTGTTTTACTCCGTTTTGTTTAACGGGCCCCCTTATCCTTGTAAATGCCAATCTGTGTTGTTTTACCATTGTATAATGTTATTTATGCAAAATGTTCCTTCATTCCGTTTGTTTGGCGGGCTCTTCTTGTCTATGTGGGTGCCAGCCTGTGTTGCTCTGCTGTTGGTACCCACGGGTGCTGCTGGCGGGACCAGAACTATCTTGCTGCCGTATTTTTCCCCCGGGCACCACTTACGCTGGACATACGATGCGTGTGGAACGCAGACAACAGGCCAGTGGAACGCACGCCCAAAATGGCCGCTACGCAATGACGCGGCACGTACCACGTGACCGCATCCACCGCGGAACCCGGAAGTAACTCCGGGAATTCATTCATTTATATTTTCTATATAAACAGACACATGTGGAGTGTCCTATATCCCATTTTTTGCACCTTGAGCTGAAGAAGGCTACACTGGATAGCCGAAACGCGTACTCTGTGTAAACCCCTCACCTTTTTATCTGTAATACCTTTTTATATGTAACCCCTTGCTTATTAAATATTGTTTTTATTTGGACCATCATCTCCTTTATTTATTTATTTATTGCTGGTCACCTGGAGACTCAACAGCAGTTTCAGCTGCATGCGCCCAGCCTACCTCCCTTTTCTACAAGGGAACCATCCACCAACGAAAAGAACACAGGAGAATATCCGCTGTGGAAAGAGGTGCAGGTACCCACCGTAGCAGTACCACATGCCCTAGAGTTGAGCCTGTATCTAAAGGCTCCATCATCGGTGAGTTTGCCTTCTCTACCTTTATTTTAATTCATCCCTGTAAACAGCTGCATATTGCGCTATGAGGACTTTTCCCCTTTTGTACCTGAGATAACCGGGCAACCAGCAAGGAAAAGAAACGAAGGGTCACCCAGGAACAACCGCAAAGAAGGGCAGAGGCCACCCTCATTTAGGCCCAAGGCGTTTCACACCAGAGCCGGTACTAAGGCTCCACACACTGTAAGTGTCCCTTCGTCATCTTCTACTCGACCCATTACCAAGCAATACTGCGCAATCTTCTCTCCTTTTCTGTTTCCCCCTTCCTCCCTCCCTATTTTTGGGAATTGGAAGCACACATAGGACCTAGGTGAGGACCGGACCCTAGGACGACATCCATACCCTCCGGACTACCCCAGTGGACATCCTCACCGTATTATAATACGGTCTGAATTGAACCTTCCCTCTGTACTTTCCATATATTGGGCCAGAACTCTGTCAAGAATTCATCTCTGGTTTTCGCACATGCACTTTATATTAGCATTTTTTATGCAATCCATTTGCACTTTATATTAGCACTTTAAATACATTCATGTATACTCTTCACATGAGCAGGTACTGTTTTTTTCTTACCTTCTAGCAGAAGGCACTATCAGTACCCGTTTTTTCCTTATTATTGCACTTAGGTCCTTTTTTGACCACATCAGAACTAAACAGCTTATATTGACCACTCACATAAGAGTTTGCGCCACTTGGATCCCCCCCCCGTCTCTGCTCCAGAGAATTCAATAGCTTTATTGTGCTCACCGTAAAATAACCCTTTCTATGCTTTAGGCTGATGGAGCCGTCTTGTTCTGCTGCCTGCAGCCCGACATCTTGTGGATAGCACGCACACTGCTTACCTTGAGCTTGGGAAGCCTTCTAACTGAAGTCTTCAAAGTGAGCACTTACAGGAGATCTTCTGGTGAGTGATTTTGATTTTTGTATCAAACAGATCTTTTCTATTCATCGTAAGGTTTTAAGTTAGGTCTGGTGAGTAAATTAGGTTAGGCTGGTGACTCATTTTCATACTGATTAGCATACAATTGGAATCAATTGGGTGGTATTTGCTTCAGGTTTAGCTTGTCCACTCCTTGCTGGGGAGGTGTTACTTAGGTGAATATATAAAGGTGGGGATATTAGCTTGGTCTAATTGAGCTTGGGAAGCCTTCTAAGTGAAGTCTTCAAAGTGAGCACTTACAGGAGATCTTCTGGTGATACTCTGGAGGTAGTCTGAGGTAGACAGGAGGTAGAAAACCTACAAAAAGGTAAGATTTGCTGGTTTTAAATCCATTCTTTTATAATGGCAGGCTTGGTCCAGTGTAAGAGCTGTCATGCATTTGTTTTTAGATCCAATTTTTGGAGGTTTGGAGTGTGCCTGATATGTAGGCAGCTCTCTTTATTGCAGCAGGAAATTGCCTGTTTGAAGTGTGAGATTTGTAAATTGTCTGTTAGAGAAACTCAGGCTATGACTGTTACTAAGCCACTGCCACAGAGGCCTCCTAGGAGCGGCAGATGGACTACTGTAGTTTCTGGTAGACTTAGAGTTGTGGATAGAAGGCATGTCCCACAATCTGTGGCTCTTCTTAATTCTTTTGAGGCACTTTCAGAGTGTAGTGGTAAGATGGATGTAGGCTCAGACACCATAGTTGAGGAACCACCATCCACTATGCCTAAGGTATGCAGCACTGCAACCAAGGACAAAAATGAAAAGGTGGGACTTGATAAAAGGCAATTGTTGCTGGGTGATTCTATCATAAGAGGTGTTGAGCTGGAGAGTAGTGGTTTGGTGAGATGTCTTCCTGGGGCTACTGCTCGTAGAGACAAGAGACGTATTCTCAATATTGTCAAACAAGCAAAGCAACAAGGGGAAGTGGACGTTCTAGTCCATCTAGGGACAAATGACTTGGCTAGCAATGAGGTTTCTGAGATTAAGGAAGATTTTTGTGTTCTTGGAGGTGAAATACAGCAGATTGCGTCCACTGTGTCATTCTCTGAAGTTTTGCCTGTGCATAACATTCAAGATAGGCAGATGCGCAATAGGGAATTCAATTTGTGGCTTCGGGAATGGTGTCGGGAGCAAGGATTTGGCTTTGTGTCCCATGATAGCTCTAATTGGAGCAGAAAGGAACTGTATAAAAAAGATGGTTTGCATCTTACTCATAGGGGAACATATGTTCTCAGTGAGAAGTTCAAAGGTTTCGCAAAGAAATATTTAAACTAGGAGGGGGGGACAAAACGGTAAAAAACAATCTGCCCGATTGTCCCCCAAAACTAAATCGGAGGGTGCAAGCAACATGCGAGGTAAAAAATGACAAGCTCAGAGTCGTGTCTACAAATGCTCGCAGTTTAGTCAATAAAATCAATGAACTAGAGGCAATGATGGCAGCTGAAAAAGTAGATTTAGTGGCGGTTACTGAGACATGGTTCAGTGAGAAAAATACCTGGGACATAACAATACCGGGGTACTCTTTATATAGAAAAGACAGAGAAGGTAGGAAAGGAGGAGGAGTGGCCCTGTATGTGAAAAACAACATAAAAACGAACCAAATAAAAGTGAGCGAGGTGAACATAGAGTCAGTTTGGGTTACGCTAACATTTGGCAATCATACAGTAGCTCGTGTAGGTGTGATCTATAGACCCCCTGGACAAGCAGAAGAACTAGATAATCTGCTGGTTGAGGAAATAGCCAAAATGGCAATGAAGGGGGAGGTTATTATCATGGGGGACTTTAATCTTCCTGATGTGAACTGGAAAACCAAAACAGCTGGGTGCACCAGGAGTACAAATATTCTAAACTCCCTACTGGGATTATCTCTAGCACAAGTAGTTGAGGAGCCGACCCGTAAAGAGGCCATATTGGATTTAATACTCACAAATGGAGGTTTGGTATCGGACGTTGTTGTAGGTGAAAATTTGGGATCTAGTGATCACCAGTCAGTATGGTTTAATATAACAACAGGGATGGAGCCGCACCACACAAGAACGAAAGTTTTAGACTTTAAAAAAACAGATTTTTCTAAAATGAGATTTTGTGCGAAGGAGTCATTATCAGACTGGAGGAGTTTAAAGGGAGTCCAGGAGAAATGGGATTATTTAAAGGAAGCATTATTGAAGGCCACAGGAAATTGCATTCAGCTTGTTAGCAAAAACAAAAAAGGGAAGAAACCACTGTGGTACTCTGCAGAAGTGGCCAAAATAGTGAAGAACAAAAAGAGAGCATTCAATAATTATAAAAAAACTCAGGCAAACCTATAAAATTAGGCAGAAAGAGGCAAAGCAATTTATAAGAGCTTCCAAAGCACACGCAGAAGAGAAAATAGCTCAGTCAGTAAAAAAGGGGGACAAAACATTTTTTAGATACATAAACGAGAAAAGAAAAGTAAAACAAGGATTAGTTAGATTAAAAACAAAGGAAGGAAGGTATGTAGAAGAGGATAAAAGTCTCGCTGACTGCCTCAATGAATATTTTTGTTCAGTCTTTGCAGAAGAAAAGGAAGGAAAGGGACCTCAGTTAGGAGAGAACACTAAAGAGACATTTACATATCAGTTTACAGAGGAGGAGGTTCTACAGCAGCTGTCTAAAGTAAAGACAAATAAGTCAATGGGGCCTGATGGGATCCACCCTAAATTATTAAAAGAGCTCAGTGATGTAATAGCAAAACCATTAACAGATTTATTTAACCAATCCTTGTTAACGGGAGTCGTCCCAGAAGACTGGAAATTAGCAAATGTTGTGCCCATTTACAAGAAGGGTAGTAGGGAGGAATCGGGGAACTATAGGCCAGTTAGTCTTACGTCAGTAGTGGGGAAATTAATGGAAACCATGTTAAAGGAAAGGATTGTTGAACATCTAAAAACACATAGATTACAGGATCAGAAACAACATGGGTTTACCTCAGGGAGATCATGCCAAACTAATCTTATTGATTTTTTTGATTGGGTAACAAACATAATAGACACAGGTGGTGCAGTAGACATTGCTTATTTAGATTTCAGTAAGGCTTTTGATACTGTTCCGCATAGAAGGCTTATCAATAAATTGCAATCTTTGAGCTTGGATTCCAATATTGTTGACTGGATTAGGCAGTGGCTGAGTGACAGACAACAGAGGGTTGTGGTAAATGGAGTTTATTCGGCGCAAGGTCTTGTTACCAGTGGGGTACCTCAGGGGTCAGTACTTGGACCCATTCTCTTTAATATTTTTATTAGTGATATTGCAGAAGGTATTAATGGAAAAGTATGTATTTTTGCTGATGACACAAAGATTTGCAACAGGGTTGACGTTCCTGGAGGGATCAGCCAAATGACAAATGATTTAGGTAAACTAAAAAAATGGTCGGAGTTGTGGCAATTGAATTTTAATGTGGATAAGTGCAAGATAATGCACCTGGGACATAAAAACCCAAGGGCTGAATATAGAATATTTGATACAGTCCTAACCTCAACATCTGAGGAAAGGGATTTAGGGGTCATTATTTCAGAGTATCTAAGGGTAAGTAGTCAATGTAATAGAGCAGCAGGAAATGCTAGCAGAATGCTTGGTTGTGTAGGGAGAGGTATTAGCAGTAGGAAAAGGGAAGTGCTCATGCCACTGTACAGAGCACTGGTGAGACCTCACTTGGAGTACTGTGTGCAGTACTGGAGACCGTATCTCCAGAAGGATATAGACATCTTAGAGAGAGTTCAGAGAAGGGCTACTAAAATGGTGTACGGCTTGAAGGAGAAAAGTTACCAGGAAAGGCTTAATGATCTTAACATGTACAGCTTGGAAAAAAGACGAGACAGAGGAGATATGATAGAAACATTTAAATACGTAAAGGGAATCCACAAGGTAGAGGAAGGGAGTATATTTAAAAGGAAACAAAATAGCAAAACAAGAGGACATAGTCTTAGATTAGAGGGGCAAAGGTTTAAAAGTAACATCAGGAAGCATTATTTTACTGAGAGGGTGGTGGATACATGGAACAGTCTTCCAGTAGAAGTGGTAGAGGCCAAAACAGTAATTGAATTTAAGCAAGCATGGGATAGGCATAAGGCTATCCTAAACAAAAGATAAATCCAGGTAAAGTATCCATGTAATTGGGCAGACTAGATGGGCCGAAAGGTTCTTCTCTGCCGACATTTTTCTATGTTTCTATGTTTCTACCTGTACAGTGTCCTGTGGTGGTGCTACACATGAATTAACTCTGACTTCTGTGTTCATTAAATATGTCTGTCCTTTCTTGAGGCAAGTAAAAACTTGTATTAAGCCTGATTTATTCTCCATTTTAACAGTGACTTTCATTTACTTATTGCATTTATTTCAAGTGCTCACTGCTGTTTTTACATTTTTGCACTGCTTTTCTTTAGTCTTTGAAAATTAAAACTAAACAAAAACAGTGCATTAATGTAAAAACGACAGTGTGTACTTCAAATAAATGCAATAAATAAATAAAGATCACTGTTAAAATGGAGAATAAACAAGGCTTAAAAAAGTTTTTATTTTCCTCAAGACAGGACAGACGTACTGTATATATATATTATATATAAATAATCGTAGATGGGAAACATGTCATTCTGTGGAAGGCATAATTTATATTTATTTAATAAATGGCCATGTTTGCAAGTGCTACACACACCTATTCACTGTATGGTGTGATGTGTAGGTACAGTGTGTAACGTACTGTGCTATATATATCACATTGAGCTGTCCATAACACTGCACTGCATATAACACACTGTACAGTGCGTTATACTCCGTACAGTGCTATGTACAGCGCAGGAAGGGCTCAAGAGTGAGGGCAAACAAAAGTGGGGAAAGGGGGCAGCCTTGCCTCGTGCCATTGTTGATGTGAAAGGGGGCCGAAAGGGCCCCATTCATGTTAAGTCTGGCAGAGGGGTTAGTATACAACGCCCGTATCCATGCTAACATGTTATGGCCTAGACCTATGTGGCTCAATGTGCTGAAGAGGAAATGCCAACTGACGCGGTCAAAGGCCTTGTCCGCATCAGTGGATAAAAGCAGCATAGGGTCATTCTTAGTTTTAGATGTTAAATGAATCAGGTTAATTGCCCTCACGGTATCTGCCCTGCGCTCCCTCCCAGGGATAAAGCCCGATTAATCATTATGGATAAACTGCGGAATGTACGGGTTAAGGCGAGTAGCGAGGATTTTAGCAAATAATTTCACGTCCTAGTTTAACAGTGAAATGGACCTATAGTTGCCACAGAGCTCCGCGTCCTTGCCCGGCTTAGGGATAAGGGTTATCGTTGCCATCAGGGTCTGGGTGGTCAGTGGGTCCCCGTCTGTTATGGAGTTAAAGGCCATAAGCCATTGTGGGTCGAGTACTTCCCAAAGAGTTTTGTAATACAGGAGGGTAATCCGTTGGCTCCCACCGGGGTCCATTTAATGGCGTCGTCTAGTTCCGTCCCCGTGATCAGTGGTTCCAGCAGTCTTCTAGTTTCAAGCGGAAGGGATTTGTCAAGGTGGGCCCGTAAGTAATCGTCAATAGCAGGCTGTATCTGTGGGGCAGAGGGGGCGGGAATGTTGTATGCGTCTGTGAAGTCGGTAAGAGGTCCAAGTCCCGTGGGTGTGTGAGCAGCGCATTGGTTGGTGTGCGTAGTTTAGGGATATACATGGCACGGTTTTGCTTGCACAGGGCGTGGGCCAGGAGCTTTCCACATTTGTTCCCCTGGTCATAGAAGAGTTGTTTGGTGCGTTTCATAGTGCTTAAGGCACTGACATTGAGCAGGGAATGTAGTTCTGCCCTGTGCCTCAAAAGTTCCGCGTAAGTCTGATCGGATAGCGTGGTCTTGTGCGTCAGTTCTAGATCACGGATGAGGGTATTTAGTGCAGTCTCGCGTTGTGTTCGTTCTCGCTTAAGGCGCGTGCCCTGAGAGATCAAATAGCCCCAGGCGACCGTCTTGTGTGCTTCCAAACTATCAGAGGGGAGGTAGCAGGGGTGGTGTTTTCTATGAAAAAATGTCTGAACGTGTCACGCAGTCCCACTAGTATTTCAGGATCGTTCAGGAGTGTCTCATTTAACCGCCGATTTAGGCCGGTAAATTGAGGTTGTTAAAGCCAGTTTTCTATCCAAGAACAAGTATTTTCATCTAGAGAATTTTTTCTTAATTTAAATAGTAACATCTTGTATGGAACTGTGTCGAAAGCTTTGGCAAAATCCAAGTAAAACACATCCACTGTGACCCTCTGATCTATACTTCTACTTACTTCCTATAGGGTTATAGGGTGTATATATATTGGGGTTACAGGGTGTGTATATATTGGGGTTACCGGGTATATATATATAACACAGGTTGTATATATTTGAGGTTACAGGGTGTATATATATTGGGGTTGTAGGGTGTATATACAGGGTGAGCCAGTCAAACCTGCATTTTTGAAATGACTGTAAAAAATAAACGGATGGATATTTCAAAATTTTATTGTTACTATCTTAATGTACATTAAAAAGCATTTAAGAAACAACATTCACTGTTTAAAAATAACTCCAGTAAGATGGTGTCCTTCCCGATTGAGACATTCTTGTAGGCGATTTCTGAAACAGCCCATCGCATCACGGAGCAAACGCTGAGGAATTCTCTCGATTTCCAACCGGATTCACCTCTTGAGTTCCCCAAGCGTTGGAGGTCGTTGTTCAAAGACTTTACTCTTCAGGTACCCCCACAAGAAAAATATCGCACACTGTGAGGTCGGGCGATCGGGGAGGCCAAGAAATTGCTCCATTTCGGGATATCACCCGATTTGGAAAAACAATGTTGAGAACATTCATGCTCACACGGGCTGTATGACTTGCGGCACCGTCTTGCTGGACTAAGGTTTCATTGTTCATTCTATGTTGACGAAGCTGAGGAATGAAGAACGAATGCAACATTTCCGAATAGCGTTGTGCATTCACAGTAACTGCTTGCTCCCTGTCATTTTCAAAAAAATACGGGCCTATGATTCCCAATGAGGACATTGCGCACCAAACTGTTACCTTGCTTGAATGGAGTGGTGTTTGATGGAGTTGTTGAGGGTTTTCATCACTCCAATATCGGAAATTTTGTTTATTCACAAAACCGGAGAGATGGAAATGTGCCTCATCGCTCATCCACAGGTTGTGAACAAGGTCCTCGTTTTCATCAAACATGTCCAACAACGTTTGACAAAAACGCCATCGAGCTGCAAAATAGTTTTCATTCATAGCCTGAACAACCTGAATTTTGTATGGGTGATGGTGTAAATCTAACCTCAAGATTCTTCGGACGCTCGTGTTTGCCATGCCAAGCGCAGCACTCTGTTGACGCGCCGATCTCCGAGGGCTTCTTTCCACAGCAACTCTCACGCGGTCAATATTCGCGGGAGTTCGCACTGATCTTGCACTGCCACCCCTTCTGCTTCTCGTTTCACCAATTGCTTCAAAGTTTGTCACCCACAATTTGATTGAATTAACAGACGGCACTGGCTTATTTCGATTAATTTGAAAATTCTTCCGGAAACGACGCTGAGCGGCTGCATAACTACCACTTTGGTAAACCGCTTTCACAGCGAATGAACGTTGTTGTTTAGACCACTGCTCCATGACGACTGAAATGCTTAGTTGTGGGGGACACAATGGTAACCTTGCTAACTCGCTCCGCCCACTTTCACGGCTCTCCCGCCCTTTTCAAAAATGCAGGTTTGACGGGCTCACCCTGTATATTGTGGGTTAGAGGGTTATGGACAAGAATATGTATCTGCTTTAATAATATTCAAAAGGCTTAGAAAAATGCTCATTTAAGTAGTTAATATGTCTTTAAGAGCTGAATTAATAAAACTGTCTTTTCGGAGAGAATCAAAATGTATCTTGCGTAACTCCGCTGTTTCAACAGAATAGCTAACCGCAAGTCATGAGGATCCCTATTTCGGTACCAGGAACAGGGTACGAACATCCTGTATCCTGGAACACTCTGAAACAGGACTTCTTCCATACACCCATGATGGTGTAAAACGACTGACGTTTGTCAACAACGCAAAATAAATTGACATTTGGAAACAGCGGATATTTGACTTTCGTTTCTATGATCTAATCCATAATGCGTTTGCAAATTTTACTGCTGATGTTAAATAAAATATTAGTTGACTCCCATATTTCCGCTTACGCACTTAACTAGTATAAAGCATGTATCTTTCAATAAAGAAAAGAGAAGAGAAGTCACCCGGCTTTGTCCGAGGAAGGCTACATAGACATCTATCCAGCGAGTCTGTGGGTTTCCTTTCATTGCGCACTTGATTTGATTGACTTCTCCACCATTTGGCAGCAGCGGGCATTCGATCAAGAGACTGTTTAAGTCTATCCATAACAATTGGCGCCCGAACGTGGGACATCTGAGTTGCTCTGCCAGGTGCCAGCAAAAAAAGACTTCCACAGACGGAGACTGTACCAGAGCGGAGGCTGATCACCTTCGTGCCTCACAGGTAAGATACCTTTGTTATCTCAACAAACAAAAAGTGTGCTCTTTCCCAAGATAGAGTGCAAATGGAGGTATAATAATAACCTTGTAGATCTCAGAAGCGTCTCCTCCAAGCGACGTACATTGAGATAATACAGAAAAAGGGTTTGAGATCTACAAGGAATATGGATAAAGAAGGATAATAGCGTAATACTGTTACACAGTGTTAATGACACACAGCCCCTGCTTTAGTCACACTCACAGGATGTAAAAAGTTAAGCGCATAAAACGTTACCCCTCCTCTGGGTACTTTGTTGTTGGAAGCCCAAGTGGTTGTTCTGTAGGAAAATACCTCTACCAGACTTGATGTATCGCCACTGTTTCTGCGGTGAATACCAGAGCTCCACTTAGGGAAGGATTCAGCCAGGACTTAGGAAATGAGTTTAAAAGTATTTATTCATTCCAGACCAAACATCCGATGCGTTTCGTCAGCCCTAGGGCTAACTTCATCAGGGATAGACATACACAAACAGCCCCCCTCCCTTTATAATCCCCTTGTCCTCGAATAATTGAATGTTTTATGACTGAGTTCTTCTCCCCTCTCTTTATTTCCTTTGTCTATGACAATATGTGACATTACAATATCTGCCCCGCATATGGAGGTGATCAACAAGCAAGATCGAAAATCTTTAAAGTGAAACCGGAACGAAAAGGAGGCTACAGGAAGTGGAATGGAACGGAGCCTGTACCAAGATGGCGGATACTAGGAAGAAGGTCACCGGAAGTCGCCGCGAGATCCGAAATCGAAACCGGAAGTGGTGGTGCTGGCGGAGAAAGACGGCGATTGGAGAGACATTCAATTATTTGAGGACAAGGGGACTATAAAGGGAGGGGGCTGTTTGTGTATGCATTTTTATATGTATACGTCATGTCCTGTCTGTACATTATGACAAAAAATGCAATACAAATTGAATTTTTAATCATCTGCAGTGTGTAAAGTGTTTTTTTTCACATTTTAGCACATGAGCGTTTGTGGTTATGTTTTCTATGGGGTGCGCTTGTACAAAAATTAGAAATGGGGACTTGTTTCATTTTGTGGGGGGAATTACGTGATTTATAGCAAACGCACCCCATAGAAAAAAATCATTAGTGCAGCATCATTGTTCACATTATAATTGAAATGTGAACAATATTGCTGCAGTAATAAAAATAACACACAAGAAAAAAATACATCTCTATACACAGCCTCACAGCATCTCTATACACAACCCCATCAGCATCTCTATACACAAACAGCATCTCTATACACAACCCCATCAGCATCTCTATACAAAACAGCATCTCTATACACAACCCCATCAGCATCTCTAAACACAGCCTCACAGCATCTCTATACACAGCCTCACAGCATCTATATACACAACCCCATCAGCATCTCTATACACAAACAGCATCTCTATACACAACCCCATCAGCAGCTTTATACACAAACAACATCTCTATACACAACCCCATCAGCATCTCTATATACAAACAGCATCTCTATACACAACCCCATCAGCATCTCTATACACAGCATCTCTATACACAACCCCATCAGCATCTCTATACACAGTCTCACAGCATCTCTATACACAGCCTCACAGCATCTCTATACACAACCCCATCAGCATCTCTATACACAAACAGCATCTCTATACACAACCCCATCAGCATCTCTATACAAAACAGCATCTCTATACACAACCCCATCAGCATCTCTATACACAGCATCTCTATACACAACCCCATCAGCATCTCTATACACAAACAGCATCTCTATACACAACCCCATCAGCATCTCTATACAAAACAGCATCTCTATACACAACCCCATCAGCATCTCTAAACACAGCCTCACAGCATCTCTATACACAGCCTCACAGCATCTATATACACAACCCCATCAGCATCTCTATACACAAACAGCATCTCTATACACAACCCCATCAGCAGCTTTATACACAAACAGCATCTCTATACACAACCCCATCAGCATCTCTATATACAAACAGCATCTCTATACACAACCCCATCAGCATCTCTATACACAGCATCTCTATACACAACCCCATCAGCATCTCTATACACAGTCTCACAGCATCTCTATACACAGCCTCACAGCATCTCTATACACAACCCCATCAGCATCTTTATACACAAACAGCATCTCTATACACAACCCCATCAGCATCTCTATACAAAACAGCATCTCTATACACAACCCCATCAGCATCTCTATACACAGCATCTCTATACACAACCCCATCAGCATCTCTATACACAAACAGCATCTCTATACACAACCCCATCTCTATACACAACCCCATCAGCATCTCTATACACAGTCTCACAGCATCTCTATACAAAACCCATCAGCATCTCTATACACAAACAGCATCTCTATACACAACCCCATCAGCATCTCTATACACAGCATCTCTATACACAGCCTCACAGCATCTCTATACACAGCCTCACAGCATCTCTATACACAACCCCATCAGCATCTCTAAACACAACCTCACATCATCTCTATACACAGCCTCACAGCATCTCTATACACAACCTCACAGCATCCCTGTGAACCCTCAAATGAACCACCTATCTCCGCCAGGGGATTCCGGGGCAGCTAGGGGTTCCCCGGCTATCTGACATCATCACGCTATGCGTGAGGACGTCAGGCAGTGAGGGGGGACCCGAGGGTGGAGCCGCGATCCAAGATGGCGGCCCCCACCAGAGCTAGGCCGCACTTCGGCGCCTTATTTCATGGAAAATTCTGTCCCTTTAAAAATGTCTTTTTTTTTACTTTTTGTCCTTGTTTCCTGTCCCCCAGGGCACTACCCTGACCCCCATACACCTTTTATGGCAAATATCTAGCATATATGCCCTCTTGGAGGGCACTCTAAAAATCGAATTTTGAGTCCCATTGACTTGTATTGAGTTTGAGTTCGAATTCGAACTTTTGAAAAGTTCGAGTTCAAATGCGAACCGAACTCGGGGGTGTTCGGCTCACCCTATTGAGGACCATGACAAAGATTTGAATCCAATTTGACATCTGTGGAATGTGTTGGAACATCAAATCTGATTTATGGAGGCCCACCTTGCAACTTGCAGGGGTTAAAGGATCTGCTGCTAATGTCTTGGTGCGAGATACCACGAGACACATTCAGAAAACATAGGGAATTTATGCCTCGACCAGGCTGGGATTGGCCAACGGGCATACAGGGTTGTTTGTCCGGTAGGCCCCTGGCCTTCCGGGCTGGTTGTCCATTATTGAACAGACCTTAACAGTTCTTGGCCAGCCAGGCTGCCTGGGGAACACAAGACATGTGTTCCCTAGGCTGCAGCCTTGGCCCGGCGGGGACTACAAGCTGGCGGCCGGCCATCCATCCCACGCGCACAAACACATAATCAGAGGGAGACCGCCCTCCGGCCGGCACCTGCTAGTTATGTTACAGGGCGTGCTGCATGATGTTTAGGAAAGGGAGGATATCTGGCTCTCCCAACATTCGTAAGTTGTGAGACATTAACTGAGCAGCATCTGCTGCGGACACCGCTAGACCCCCCCAGTACCCGAACTAACAAAATCAGGTTTCGGTAAAGCATTGACAATACCTGTCAGATGACACCAGTGCGTCTTCAACATTGCATAACTAGTTTATCCTATTAATTTTCTGTAAAAGGGAATAATCAGGGTTCACCAGTGGATCAGAATCAAAAGTCTAGCAAAGAACAGGATTCGAAGGCGCAGCGACCATTTAGGCTCGGGTCAGATGAGCGCAGTGTTCACGTCCGTGGTAGCATAGAATCATGATCAATAGAGACCCGCACACGAAGTACGTCCACACAGAAGTGCGGACGCGGCAAATGGACGCAAGTTAGGCAAGAACATAAAACCGCTAGAACGGACGTGCGGATTGCGCTACGTCCGCAACGTCCACATAGCTTTGTGTGTGAGTGATGGAACGTAGTCAGACGACTGCATTTTTGACGGACAAAATGGTTTATCATATTAATTTTATTTCCCATCTACATCAGTCAAAAAAACGTCAGTCACAAAAACGGACCATGTGGCCACTACCTTGTCGTCAGTCAGAAAGTACGTCCGTTGTGCACAGACGCACAGTCCGCACAGAATGCGTTAGTCTGACCCTAGCTTATTAACATACACATCCAGGGCTAGTGTGACGGGATGGTCGTCCGTCGACTGTCCTGCTCTCCAGATGCCCCTGCTGTGGATCAGCCCGACTACCGAGTGGCTCGGCACTCGGCGTCCCGAGCAGCTTGATCCGCTGGTCCTGGGTGTTGGGAATGGCTTTGGTGTTGTTAGGGGCCGCTGTAAGCAAGTGGTGCCGTCTGGGGTCGATTTGATGTTCCTCTTCTGGGTTAGGTAGCGTTTCAGAAGACCGCTGAGTGTCTTCCGTGGTGAATGTGATTTGCTCTGAACTAAAACACCAGACGAGCTGTATGTTTTAAAACAGTGAATTGCTTTATTTAGGGGTTTCAACAGGGTCATTTATACAACGTCACACACACAGATTACCAACTCCCCCACCCACACAACCAGCACTGATTGGCTCCTTTCCCAGCCTCTTGTTCCCTATCATGTCCCTTTCAGGCTCCCCCATTGTCCAGGGGATTAGGCAGATGAGGTTTTGGAAAAGCCTCCAATCAATTGGCTTGCCCTTTCAGGCTCCCCCATTGTCCAGAGGATTAGGTAGATGAGGTCTTGGAAAAGTATCCAATCAACTGTCTTGCTGTATCCTCCATCTTGGGGCCATGAGGTCCTTTGTCCTTTGGACCCATGCTGGGCTGGGCAAAATGGTGACTGGGGAAAAACACATACATACAGTTTTCTTCATTTGAAACTACATTCATACAATAAGGATACATTGTAAAATACACCACACTTCAATAAAACCACATAGTAATAAGATAAAATTGTGCAAACAATCTGAAACGCAAAACCGAGGGAAAAGTAAAAATGGTCTTTAAAATTGGAGCAGAGTCAGTTCCTTGTGGCTCGCTGAGGCGAGCCCGATGTCAGCTCCGTGACATTACTTTCCCCCCCAAAAGAGTCCGACAGACACAGTTGGACCCACAAATGGGTCGACTTAGGCTGGGGTCAGACCAGCGCATTTTTAACGTGCGTTCTGGAGCACTTAATCACGGCCGCACTAGCAGCAAATGACGGGCAATGACAGCCAATATGCGAAGTACGGTCGCACGAAAGTCCGGCCGCGCAACGCAAGTGGAAAATGAACGCATTTTTTCGAGAACGCAGAACCGCTAGTACGGACGTACAGAGTGCGCTGCGCCCGCTAGCGGTGTGTGTGTGTGATTTGGAGACGTCAGACCCTGCTCATGTCCGGCCAACATAACGTCCAGACGCAAAAAGTTTCCTGGTTTGGATTCGTAAAACATCACGCATGAAAATGCGCATCGTATGACCGTTTTCGCATATTCCGTGAAAAAATACATCAATGCGTTCGGACGCACTTTTTTACGTTCGCGTGTAAAAATGCTTTCGTTTGACCCTAGCCTTAGGGCTGTCGGAGCAGTCTTAGTGTGGCCCCTAGTCTGTGGGTAGGAGGCGAGCCCCCGGGTTTCTCCACTAGGGATGAGCGGTTCGGGTTCAGACAGTTCGGAGTTCGGCCCGAATTTACCCTGTTCGGGTAGATCGCGAACTCCAAACATTTCCGGGTGTTTGGCGCGTGTTCGAGTCCACAATGCATCACAATGGCCCACAATGTATTTTCCCACTGGCCTGAAGCTCGTAATTGGCTACAGCCTTGCACCTGACCACAGGTCTGGTGCAAGACAGGTTCAACAGTATGCCAATCACGGCTCAGAGTCCTGATTGGGCAAATTTTGCCCAATCATGGGCTCACAGAGCTAAGTCCCGCAGCACACTATATAACGTTTCCACGCGCCGATTCTGCACGCATTTCAGAGGAAATTTCAGAGGAGATTGTTGTGTGTTGTTACTGCCGGTCTGCCACGCTACTGGGAGGGGTCTGGGGGGGTCTCATTTCTACAAAATATCAGGGAATTGATATGTGTGTCTTGTCACACAGCCAGCAAGTTTTTTTGGGGCTCACCAATTTCTTTAAAACATTTGTGAATTGAGGTGATGTGTGTCTTGTCACACAGCCAGTACCACGCACAGTGGTGTATTTTGGCCTAGGGCGGCACTTTCCAGGGGGCGGCGGCCCGCACTGGGTGGCCCCACCCCTAAAAAAAAAAAAATAATAATAATAATAATTTTTTTTTTTTTTTTTTTTTACTTTTGCAAAGTATTTTACCAGGAAGGATACATTGAGATTTCACAAATTTTCAAGTATGTCCTGGGTAGGCAAGGCCTAGGCTTTCACTTTCCAGGGTGCAGCAAAAAACCTCACCACTAAATGGGTTACTCACAGAGCACCGAAATGACGCCAACTTTTTGGTGTTCTGTAGTTCCCTGCACTTAGGAGAATAAAATTTCCCCACCCTGCAGTGAATTCACCATTCACCGCAGGGTCCCCAAAGTGCATGGAGTTGGCCACTGAATGCTGCCACCGCAAACCCGTGGCCTGCTGTTTTCAAAAGAACTACTGAACGAAAATGTCTGGCATTTACATATAAGATCCTATGATTGATAATAAAACATTCTGTTACAGAAAAAAGAAAAACTGCTATTAAAAAAAAGGGGGGAGAATTTTGCCCAAAAAAATCTGAAAAATGACTAAAAGGTACTAAAAAAAAATCTATAAATAAAGACTTTTTACTGCAGATTACAATAATAAATGATTTATTAGATATTGCATAAAAACGGGAATATTTTTAACATTGTAACCTATGGGGTTCGCCTGAATAAACCTGCTGATTGAAACCACTGAACATCAGGGCATTTCACTGCCATTTCTCTGAGTCTCAGTACCACATGACTGGCTGAACCACGTGAAACGCACGCGTGCAGCTGCCCGCCCTTTCGTTAACACATACTCTATTTTGGACTGAACACCCACTGGGAAGGGAATCAAAGCTACAGTGCACCCTCTGGCAGTGGCACCCCACTGCTGACAAGATGGCTCCACAGCATAATTGCTGTGTGCTCATATACACTCGGTTTGCTGGGAGTTTTATTGCAGTGGATTCTGATAGGCTGACACACACTACACATTGCATTGCTGTGAGTTTTATTGCTGTGAATTCTGATGCACTCATACACACCGCACATTGCATTGCTGGGAGTTTTATTGCTGTGGATTCTGATACGCTGACACACACCAAACATTGCAATGCTGGGAGTTTTATTGCTGTGGATTCTGTGATACACACTGCATATTACTGTGAGTTTTATTGCCCTGGAGCTCTGGGATACGCTCATACACACTGCACATTACTGTGAGTTTTATTGCTGTGCAGTTCTGTGATATGCTCATACACACTGCACATTTCTGTGGGTATTTATTGCTGTGCATCTCTGATATGCTCATACACAGTGCCCATTTCTGGGGTTTTTATTGCTGTGCAGCTCTGATACGCTCACATGCAGTGCAAGTTTCTGTGGATTTTATTGTTCAACCAATTAGAGCGGCTGTGATCCAGTATACTTGACATGCGTGGTTATTCTTTGTAAAAATGCTTGAATTTAAACATTTCATAATTTTCTTTATCTCAATAGATACATTTGAAATGGTATACAAAATATACATGTAGGCACTTGGTATCCACTTTTAATATAAAGAGAGGAAAAAGCGGAGCTCTAAGAGGAAAAGGTGGAGCTTTAAGATGAAGGGTGGGGATTAACCAGGAAGAGGTGTGCCCTTGACAGGAAGGGGTGCCTCAAAATTTAAATTGGGGGTGCACGAGTTTAGTCAGGCCTAGGGCAGCACAAAACCTAAATACACCACTGACCACGCAGTATTTTGGGGCTCACTAATTTCTTTAAAACATTTGTGAATTGAGGTGATCTTCTGTGTCTTGTCACACAGCCAGTACCACGCAGTATTTTGGGGCTCACTAATTTCTTTAAAACATTTGTGAATTGAGGTGATCTTCTGTGTCTTGTCACACAGCCAGTACCACACAGTATTTTTGGGGTCACTAATTTCTACAAAATATTTGGGAATTGTTATAATCCGTGTGTTCTCACTGGCTGCCACCCATCAAGGGGTCTCACTGATTTATAACAGGTTTCACTGCCACCCATCAAAGGGTCTCACTGATTTATAGGAGGTTTCACTGCCACCCATCAAGGGGTCTCACTGATTTATAAGAGGTTTCACTACCACCCATCAAAGGGTCTCACTGATTTATAGGAGGTTTCACTGCCACCCATCAAAGGGTCTCGCTGATTTATAGGAGGTTTCACTGCCACCCATCAAAGGGTCTCGCTGATTTATAGGAGGTTTCACTGCCACCCATCAAAGGGTCTCGCTGATTTATAGGAGGTTTCACTGCCACCCATCAAAGGGTCTCGCTGATTTATAGGAGGTTTCACTGCCACCCATCAAAGGGTCTCACTGATTTATAGGAGGTTTCACTGCCACCCATCAAAGGGTCTCGCTGATTTATAGGAGGTTTCACTGCCACCCATCAAAGGGTCTCACTGATTTATAGGAGGTTTCACTGCCACCCATCAAAGGGTCTCACTGATTTATAGGAGGTTTCACTGCCACCCATCAAAGGGTCTCACTGATTTATAGGAGGTTTCACTGCCACCCATCAAAGGGTCTCACGGATTTATAGGAGGTTTCACTGCCACCCATCAAAGGGTCTCACTGATTTATAGGAGGTTTCACTGCCACCCATCAAAGGGTCTCACTGATTTATAGGAGGTTTCACTGCCACCCATCAAAGGGTCTCACTGATTTATAGGAGGTTTCACTGCCACCCATCAAAAGGGTCTCACTGATTTATAGGAGGTTTCACTGCCACCCATCAAAGGGTCTCACTGCATTTTAGGAGGTTTCTGCGAATTGTAATCTGCGTCTTGTCACTGTTGCCAGCTATCAGGGGGTCCTATCAGGGGGTCTCACTGACTTGTAGCAGCCAGGGTTCTAGCGTTTTACAGTCCACCTCAGCTGCCAAAGCATCTAATGCAGCCTCCATGTCCACAGCTACTCCTGCCGTAACCTCGCTATCACACACGGAGGAGTCAGCTGAATTGTTTGACTACAATGACAGTGACATGCTGCTTGAGGATGCGCAGCAACTACAGTGCTCTGATTCAATCTCTGAGGTTGAGCAAGAGAGTATAATCAACCTAGAGGAAGGGGGTGCCAGTGATGACACACAAATAACTGGCACTCATGTTGCCACAGCAGCTGCAGCATACTGCCAAGTTGGCTCCAGTGACGAGGAGATAGGGGGTGAAGATGACATTGATGATGAGGTCACTGACTCCACCTGGGTGCCAGATCGAACTGAGGAATCAAGTGAGGAGGAGGGGGAGGAGGAGGCACAGCAAACACGAGGCACAACATCCTCTGTGACCAACCGTAGCACTAGCCAGTCCAAGGCATCACATGTCAGAGCTGCTCCGGTGCAGAGCGATGTTGTCTCAAAGCACACACGCAGGAACTCTGCTGTCTGCTGGGAGTTCTTTAAGAAATGTGCAGCAGACCCCATGTCAGAGGAGGCTGAAGCGTGGGATAAACACCGAACACTTGGGTACCACGAGCTTGAGGCGACATATGACCACCCGTCACGCATCCCGTTGGTGCAAAACTTTGCGTAGGTCCTCCTCCTCCTCATCTGTCTCTACCCCCACTGTATGTCTTGCCATGTCATTGTCTACAACCTCCACTGACAGGGATGATGCTACAGTAATGGATGTACCAGGTCCTTCCTCACAATGTGACATCCTCCCAGCAGCTGAAGATTTATGCAGTCAGATTACATTGCCGCAGCTGCTGCAGCGTAAGAAAAAATATAGTTCCAACCATCCCCAAGCACGGCGTCTAAATGCCAGCTTAGCAAAATTACTCGCATTGCAGCTGCTGCCTTTCCAGCTGGTGGACTCTGCTCCCTTCCGTGAATTTGCTGAATGTGCTGTACCACAGTGGCAGGTTCCAAAACACCATTACTTTTCATGCAAGGCCATTCCAGCACTATACCAGCACGTGGAAGACAATGTTATCCAGTCATTGGGAAAGGCAGTCAGCAACAAGGTGCATATGACTTTAGACATGTGGTCCAGCAAGCATGGACAGGGTCGTTACATTTCCTTCACAGCACACTGGGTAACTCTGATTGCAGCTGGGAGGGATCCAAGACGGGGCTCTGTGCTGGAGCTTGTTCATCCACCACGCCTCCAGAAAGCTGCTTGTATGAGGTCTGTCTGCTCCACCACCAACACCTCTCCCTCTTCCTCCTCCTCCTTCTCTGTCTCTGGCGAAGTGGCATTTAAACCGACGCCTGACAGTGTCTACGCAATGGCTCAAGCAAAAAGAAGCCATACTTTGCTTGAGCTGGTTTGTTTAGGGGACAGGAGCCACACCGGGCCAGAAATTCTGTCAGCTCTGCAGGGCCAGGTGCAGAGATGGTTAACACCATGCCAGCTTGAGCTGGGAATGATTGTCTGTGATAATGGCAGCAACCTTCTCTCCGCCCTACGCAAGGGTAAATTGACGCATGTACCATGCCTAGCACACGTCCTAAATCTAGTGGTACAGCGTTTCCTAACCAAGTACCCAGGGCTGCCAGAGCTTCTCAGCCAGGCCAGAAAAGTCTGCAGCCACTTCAGACGGTAATTCCCAGCAAGCGTTCGCCTGTCAGAAATTCAAAGAGAATTCCACCTTCCCACAAACCGTCTGATCTGTGACATGCCCACCAGGTGGAACTCGACATTAGCAATGCTGCAGCGTCTGCACAAGCAGCAGAGGGCCATCAACGAGTACCTGTGTGAGTATGGCACAAGGACAGGTTCAGGTCAACTTGGTTTTTTTCCCCCCCGCAGTGGCTGATGATCAAGGATGCATGCACCATTTGAGGAGGCAACGAGGATGTGAGCAGGGACAGTGCATGCATCAGTGACACAATTCCTTTAGTGTTCCTGCTGGAGCACACTCTGCGGGGAATTATAGACGTGGCTCTAGAGGCAAAGCAGCAGGAGGAAGAGGAGGCCTTCCCTAGCTCTCAAGGCCCCAGTCTTTCCGCAGACAGCATTACAGTGGGTCCTACTCAGATCAGACAGGAGGAATAGGAGGAAGATTTAAGTAGTGGGGGCATTGAAGGTGGGGATTCCACAAGAGAGGGTTTTGTGTGCCCAGAAACAGAAGGGCTAGTGCGTGGCTGGGAGGAGGAAGTGCACGATATGGTCATCCTCATTGACCAGGAAGACTCGGAAGCTAATGCCACCTACAACCTACGCTGCATGGGCTCCCTAATAATGCAAAGCCTGCTAAAGGACCCCAGGATTCATGCTATCAAGGAGAGGGATCATTACTGGTTGGCAACCCTTCTTGTTCCACGATACAAGGGTAAAGTTGCAGAGCTCATCCTGCCCGCACAGAGGGAGCACAGGATGAGAAAACTTGATGCTCTAAAGCGACACTTGTGTAACACCTTTCCAGGCACTGGTAGATTACCAAGTGCTGACACAAGCTCTTCTGAGGCTGCGTATGATCAGAGGAATAGTGGTGAAGGCCAGGGCCGCTTGACTGATGCATTTTTAAATTTTTTTAGACCACGACGCCCAGGAACATCAAATGTAGGCACCCATTGCCAGCGTCTTCACCATATGGTGCAGGACTACCTAGGGGCAAGGGAAGACCTGGATACCTTTCCAGCAGATGATCCTCTGGCTTACTGGGTGTTGAGATTGGATCACTGGCCAGAATATAGCCAATATGCTATGCAGCTACTAGGTTGCCCTTCATCCAGCGTGCTTTCTGAAAGGATGTTCAGTGCCGCCGGAGGTTTTGTCACAGACAAAAGAGTGCATCTGTCCACCGACTCTGTAGACCGGCTGACATTTATAAAAATGAATCAGTCCTGGATCAGCAGCTATCAACCCCCTGATGCTGATGTAACGGAATAGATCGGGGATGTCTTCTGCATTCACAAAACCTCCAGCACTGCACTCTTCCACAATACCACAAAAGGGTTACGGTGTGAATGCACTTGCTGCCATGAAAGGCGCAATATTTGGCTGCACTGACGCCTCTGCCAGATTTATATCATTTAAATTTTTTGAACCGCAGGGTCCAACCCTGCACTCTTCCACAATACCACAAAAGGGTTACGGTGTGAAGGCACTAGCTGCCATGAAAGGCACAATATTTGGGTGCACTGACACCTTGACCAGAATCATATCTTTTTATTATAGGACCACATGGTCCACCCCTGCATTCTTCCACAATAGTACAGAGGGGTTACTGTATGATGATACTTGCTGGCCTGGCACCAAAGGCACAATATCTGGGTGCACTGACGCCTTTACCAGATGCATATCTTTTTAATATAGGACCGCAAGGTTCACCCCTGCATTCTTCCACAATACTACAGAGGGGTTACTGTATGGTGATACTTGCTGGCCTGGCAGTCTGGCACCAAAGGCACAATATCTGGGTGCACTGACGCCTTTACCAGATGCATATCTTTTTAATATAGGACCACATGGTCCACCCCTGCATTCTTCCACAATACTACAGAGGGGTTACTGTATGGTGATACTTGCTGGCCTGGCAGTCTGGCACCAAAGGCACAATATCTGGGTGCACTGACGCCTTTACCAGATGCATATCTTTTTAATATAGGACCACATGGTCCACCCCTGCATTCTTCCACAATACTACAGAGGGGTTACTGTATGATGATACTTGCTGGCCTGGCAGTCTTGCACCAAAGGCACAATATCTGGGTGCACTGACGCATTGACCAGAATCATATCTATTTAATATAGGACCACATGATCCACCCCTGCATTCTTCCACAATACTACAGAGGGGTTACTGTATGATGATACTTGCTGGCCTGGCAGTCTTGCACCAAAGGCACAATATCTGGGTGCACTGACGCCTTGACCAGAATCATATCTTTTTAATATAGGACTGCAAGGTTCACCCCTGCATTCTTCCACAATACTACAGAGGGGTTACTGTATGATGATACTTGCTGGCCTGGCACCAAAGGCACAATATCTGGGTGCACTGACGCCCATTACCAGATAAAAAACTTTTCAATATAGGACCACATGGTCCACCCCTGCATTCTTCCACAATACCACAGAGGGGTTACTGTATGATAGTACTTGCAGGCCTGGCACCAAAAGCACAATATTTGGGTGCACTGCCACTGACGCCTGTATCAGATTCATATCCTCAGAGGGGTTACGGTGTGACGGCACTATTGGGGACGCTAAAGGACCAATTTTGAAGCACCTATTGTTACTTTCATCCAAAGCCTGCATAAGTTTCACAATAATTTAGCCCAAAAAAATCAGTAAACTTTTTCTGCGTGTCCGAAAATGTCTCCTCTTTTCATACAGACTGCCGCCCCAAGCAGTTGTTTATGGATAGATTAAAGGAAAATCATTTACCGTCATTTGAAACATCATTTTTTTGTTTTTAAGTGTTTCTATACATCCTACAAATCCACCACTTCACGGGCAGGTTATGGGGACCTCCTAGGCACGATATTTGAAGGAATTTTTTTGTTTTTATTTTTAATCCTTATTTCATGGAAAACTCTTTAAACGTTTTTTAAAACTTTTGTCCTTGTTACCTGTCCCCCAGGGCACTACCCGGACCCCCATACACCTTTTATGGCAAATATGTAGCATATATGCCCTCTTGGAGGGCACTCTAAAAACCGAATTTTCAGTCCCATTGACTTGCATGGGGTTCGGGTTCAGGTTCAGGTTCGGACCCGAACATTTGGAAAAATTCGGGTTCGGACCTGAACCGAACTCGGGGGGTGTTCGGCTCATCCCTATTCTCCACTTGTCCTTGTGGGCTGGCCCACTGTCCGAGTGGTGCCCTATACTCTAGGGGCCGGCGTGTCGCTGGTGTAATCCTTTGTTGGTGTCCCCTCCTGGGGGAGCGTCCCGCCTGTACCTTCTCCCAGGATATCAATAACCCGGGGGGAACGTGTGCCAACTGCACGTGCCCCTGGTGCTCTGGCCAGCCGTTGAGGGGAATAGGTGAGGCAAGAGGCCTCCGGCCTATCGGGTTGGGAGGATGGGCAGAGGTTGGAAATGCTCTGCCCCAGAGCCAGCGCTTCTGCTGGGGGGTGGATGCTGGGGAAGTGCCTCCTTGCGGGAGAATGGTGTCCTCCATTCTCAGGGAAGCCATTGGTCGGGAGGGTAGCACCCTCTGGAAAAACTTGCCTGGATCCTCTGGGCACAAGTTGGGTGGTGGGCAGAGGCCAACGGCACTCTGCCCCTTTGCCAGCTCTTCTGCTGGGGGGACGGGTGTAATATAGGGGAAACAGTTGTCCTCCAGTCGGGGTAGGCTCGTCGGCTGTGGGGCCGGGAGCCCCTGGGAGTCCTCACCAAAATCTTCTGTGTGGACCGAAAAAGGTGGGCAGAGGCCAGCGGCGCTCTGCCCTGTCGCCAGCGCTTCAGCTGGGGGGATAGATACTGACAAAGTATCTTCTGGCAGGAAGATGGCGTCCTCCATCTCCGGTGGGGTCATGGGCTGCGGGAAAACCAGCCCAGGGGGATCCTCTCCTGGATCCGATGTGACCATTATGAAAGGTGGGCAGAGGGCATCGGCGCTCTGCCCCGTTGACAGCGCTTCAGCTGGGGGGATAGACACTGACACAGTGTCGTCTTGTGGGAGAATGGTGTCCTCCATCTCCGGGTCTGGGGATGGGCAGAGGCCAGCGGCACTCCACCCTGTTGCCAGCGCTTCCTCCTCTGCTGTGGTCATGAGGTGGAACCAAGGGAGCGCCTCGGGCTCCAATTCTTCTGTGTCACTTTGCCCGCTTCTTCCACCGGACAGTCCCAGGTAATGGGGCTCAGGCCTAGCTGTGGAGCGTCGTCGAACAGCCTTTTGTAGGCCTTTTCGAGCTCCCATTCCTGCTCAACCAGGAACTCCAGTATCACGGTGATCATCAAGGTTTTCCAGTTCCTCATACCGGAGGTCCAGGAGTTGTTCCCGCCGCCACTCCGCATCGTCCCCAAAACCGGGGTCTTTGCCCATCCGCCGTAGTCAAAGCCTTCTGTTGGGCCGCTGTCTGCTGTGCTGGGCATTAGTTGGGCCGTAAACCACTGGAGGGCTTTGTAGCTGGTGTCCAGCATAATTTCGCTCTGGACCAGTTCGCCTAACTCTGTCAGCCATTCCTCTCGGGGCTGTTCTCCCAAAAAGGGCACCCGTAAGTACCACTGGTGCTCGTACCTCTCCATATAAGTGGGAAGGGCTTCTTCAGGGCAGTCCTCCTCCTGTTGGATGGCCTCGTTCCACATCTCCTGGCGGACAAAATCTTTCCACCAGTGCTCGTCCTGCCAGGCACCAGGTTCATCCGCCTGGGCCTGGGCCATCGCCCTCCTTACTCTTCGCTGGAACCGGTCTCTTATAGACAGGGGTCCCGTGTCCTCTCTTCGCTGGTCCATTTCTCTCAGTTCTTTGACCAAGGCCTTTTTGCTCTTTGAGCCGGCGGTCCCCCCCACGGTTTTCCAACATGTCCTGTAATGTGTTCCTTTTGCTTTTGGCATAATTGGCAATTCTGAGAGTCTTTTTTTTTGGGGGTTGGAGAGTTTATCCTCACCGCTTGCCACCAGTGTGACGGGATGGTCGTCCGTCGACTGTCCTGCTCTCCAGATGCCCCTGCTGTGGATCAGCCCGAGTGGCTCGGCACTCGGCGTCCCGAGCAGCTTGATCCGCTGGTCCTGGGTGTTGGGAATGGCTTTGGTGTTGTTAGGGGCTGCTGTAAGCAAGTGGTGCCGTCTGGGGTCGATTTGATGTTCCTCTTCTGGGTTAGGTAGCGTTTCAGAAGACCGCTGAGTGTCTTCCGTGGTGAATGTGATTTGCTCTGACTAAAACACGAGCTGTATGTCTATAAAAAACGAGCTGTATGTCTTAAAGCAGTGAATTGCTTTATTTAGGGGTTTCAACAGGGTCATTTATACAACTTCACACACACACAGATTACCAACTCTCCCACTCACACAACCAGCACTGATTGGCTCCTTTCCCAGCCTCCAGTTCCCTATCAGGTCCCTTTCAGGCTCCCCCATTGTCCAGGGGATTAGGCAGATGAGGTCTTGGAAAAGCCTCCAATCAACTGGCTTGCTGTATCCTCTATTTTGCCCTTTCAGGCTCCCCCATTGTCCAGCGGATTAGGTAGATGAGGTCTGGGAAAAGCCTCCAATCAACGGTCTTGCTGTATCCTCCATCTTGGGGCCATGAGGTCCTTTGTCCTTTGGACCCATGCTGGGCTGGGCAAAATGGTGACTGGGGAAAAACACATACATACAGTTTTCTTCATTTGAAACTACATTCATACAATAAGGATACATTGTAAAATACATCACACTTCAATAAAACCACATAGTAATAAGATACAATTGTGCATACAATCTGAAATGCAAAACCGAGGGAAAAGTTAAAATGGTCTTTAAAATTGGAGCAGAGTCAGTTCCTTGTGGCTCGCTGAGGCGAGCCCGATGTCCGATCCGTGACAGCTAGGAGCAAGAATGCAGCTGGGGTAAAAGCAATCTAGAAATCACAGGTCTCTCTGATCATGTCCCAAAACAATCGCCAATATGGTGTAAAGATAGGGAAAGACCACCATACGTAAAAAGTAGGTAACAACAACAGAGCACCACTTCCAGCAGTCAGGGTCCGAAGCAAAACCAATGCGAAACAAGAGGTTCAGAGAGCAGTACCAGAAGGTGATTAATTAAAAAGGACATTTTTAGATATAGCCAAGACCTGTGTGCCTGAGTGATTCAGAAAGAGTGTCTTCGACAACTGGTCACGTGTATTCCTCTCCCCCACCTCTCTGTTCCACCTTTCCATAAAGGAGGCATGTCTTGGTTGACAGCAGGCGATAAATTGAAAAGAAACACCGTGCACAATGGGCAAACCTAGGGTGCAAAATGTTTCGAACTTAGGGGTGGGTGACCCCGACATTACCAGGGACCACGTGAAGATAGGATTGGATCAATAGGATAATTTCACTGCCGCTGAAGGCCGCCGAATTTCAGCGATCTGCACCAGATTTTTTTTTTAATTCAACAAATTTTATTGAAGGGCATTAGACAGTACAGAAAGAAGAAATAAGGTCACACATCGGGGTACATCCCTTTCTCGTTTTGTAGAGACCTAGCATAAGGTTACACCTTTATGAGCGCTAACTAAAAACTCCTTCAGTTTATATTTACAGGATGCAGAGGGGGCTGTAGAATCCGATACAATGGGTTGAGGACACAAGGAGGGTCAACCTTCCCTTGGCCGAACCTGAAGCTGGGGTGTGAACCATAGGGGAGGTGGGGACAGCAGATAACACAGGGGGGAAAAATAGCCGAATATTCTTTAGGGGTGGAAAGTCGGATCAGCACACTAAGGAGGGGAGAAGGGAAGACGGGGCGGGAGGGCAGAGAGGAGAGGGGGGAGAGGGAGAGAAATTTAAAAAAAAATAAAAAAAAGAGGGGAAGAAAAAGCAAAGTAGGATGGCCAAGAAAGAAGAGGAAAGCTCCCCCGTCATAGCCTCCATTGAGGGGAAGGGGGGTAAGTTGGGCCCTCCACCACACCAGAGTCAGGCCTCAGTGGACCATAAAAAAAAAGCTGGCCCGCCCCATCAGAACCTTCGACTAGCCAGAGAATGCAATGCGGGCAGACGTCGGGGATGCAAACACCGCCAACCATGGGGACCAGCTCTCAAAGTGAGCCATGCGGTCAAGGACTACAGCCGTCAGGTGTTCCATGGTAATCATCTGCCATATTTGAGTGTCTATCAGCAGGCACGGGGTAGGAGGACCCTTCCAAATCTTAGCCAAACAAATGTGCACCGCCGCGCACACCCTAAAGACCAGAGAGTGCTCGCCACATGTAAGACGCGCCCAGGTGGGGACGGTTAAGGAGAGCTGTCCATGGGTAGGGGGGGTAAAACTATCTCCAGTGCCCTGCTCAGATCAGCAAACAATGCCGCCCAAATGGGTCTGACCATACTACAGTCCCACCAGGCATGTAGGTACGTCCAATCAGCCCCACACCCCTGGAAGCAGGTCGGCGATGCCCCAGGGCTCATTCTAGCAAGGCAGCGCGGATGAATGTACCACCGTGCCAAAACTTTGTAGCAGTTCTCACAGACTGTGGTGCATATCCTGACCTGAGAGGTTCTGTCCACAATGTCTGACCACGCGTCTTTGTCCAGGGAGTCCCCCAGGTCAGCCTCCCACAGTGCCATGTAAGACACCTCCTGCAGGAAAGTCGTTTCAAGGATGTTTTGAGAAAAGATTTTACCAGGAAGGATACATTGAGATTTTTCTCATTTTCAAGTATGTCCTGGGTGGTGAGTATGTACCGTTAGGTGTCTTGCCCAAGAACACTTACTGGAGAGGTGCTCTTGACGGGATTGAACCCGTGTCTCCCCAGTCTCTCTCCACGCAGAGTAGTGATGTTACCTCTACTCCACCCAGTGCGAGTAAAGCAGGGATATCATGCCATGTCTGCGGCGTGGCTGCTGACAGCTGCTTTCATAGAAGGTGGGCTGCCGATCCGGTATCTCTCGTACAGTCACGCTAACGACGTGCAATAGTTGAAGAGCTCTGAATGTCTCTGAGGGGGGGGAGAGTGCCCTCAACTCCCTCAGGTATCCGAGGGTAACTGGGCGGCCCTGGAGGAGTAAGTCGCGGACCTCAGTGATGTCAGCTCAGACCCACCAAACTGTGGCGTTCCCCAGGACAGACCTGGTAGGATCCCTGTCAACAGACCACTAAGCCTCCGATCCTTAGGATGGTCGGGACCACTAACCCTATCCCTCTAACAGCCACAAAGGCCAGGGAGATTGGTCTCTTGTGTTATTTGCTTGATGCAAAGTATATATGCTGTGTACTGCGCTGCAGTATGTGGCAGGATAGAAAGTACACACAAACAACACCAGGCGGCAGACACAACAGGCAGGGATATATAGAGAGAATCGTCAATATAACAAACCGTGTCAGCAATGGTTATACACTGTGTACTGCGATACAGTAAACCGCAACTATACCGGGTGCCACCGGAACTCCTGGCACTCGGCCAGCCGGTGGAGCCATACATCTGGGAGCCCCCTGATCCCCTCCACGAGCCCCAGATGCGACATAACCCCCCTTACAGCGGCCGCTGGACGACCACCAGGCGCAGAAGGATGGGCAGAATGGAACTGACAAACCAAATGAGGCGCATGGATCTCACCAGCTGGTAACCAAGTCCTATCTTCAGGACCATAACCCTCCCAGTCGAAAAGGTACTGCAACACACCTCTGACCATTTGAGAATTCAGAATGGCACGAACCTCATATTCCTCCTCACCTTGGGACTGAATAGGTGGAGGAGGCACATTAATCCTAGTGTACCTATTACATGTGAGAGGTTTGAGAAGGCTAACATGGAACACATTGCGTATATGCAAATATGGAGGTAGTGCAAGGGTATAAGATACCGGATTCACCCCGCGTATGACATTATAAGGATCAATGAACCTGGGGGCCATCTTCATCGAGGCAAGGTCTTGGTTTTTGCTCCTACAGCATACTTCACAGGTGGCTATGTACTCAGAAATGTCTTTGCGCATACCTGGCCACCAAAATTGCTTTTCTAGAGTGGCTAGGGTTTTGGTTATGCCCATGTGCCCAAAAGGTTTAGAGTCATGATATACTGACATAAAGAGCTTACAGGGTGGTTTGTCAGCTGAAGCAGTACCTTGAACAGACTGCACTCTTCCAAGCAATGGAGAAGACACCGTAATCACAGTAGTAGCGAGAATCCTCTCTTGAGGAACAATAGGACTTTGGTTAAAGATATGATGCTCGTATGTTTCATACAGTAGTGACTACACAAGGCATCTGCCTTGGTATTCTTGGAACCAGGATGATAGGTTAGTACATAATTGAAACTGGACAGGAAAAGAGACCATCTGGCCTGCCTGGCATTCAGGCGCTTAGCGTCACTAATATAAATCAAATTCTTATGATCTGTGATTATGACAACAGGGTCTTTGGAACCCTCCAACAGATATCTCCATTCTGCCAGAGCTGAAACAACTGCAAGTAATTCCCGGTTACCAATGTCGTAATTTTTCTCTGCAGAACTGTTTCCTGGAGAAGAAACCACATGGATGCAGCGGCTTATCAGGACTTTCTCTTTGGGATAGGACTGCGCCTATACCAATCTCAGAGGCATCTACCTCTAACTGAAACGGCTTCCCTGGTTAGGGATGTCACAGAACGAGTGCTGAGATGAACGCTTCTTTGAGCTTACCAAAAGCCTGCATGGCTTGTGTCACGGAACGGACATGAGAGCTCTTTTCAGCGAGCCACAGGACTAAAGACTGAACCCTTTTTAAAGACCATTTTTCCTGTTTACGTTTTGGTTTTGCGTGTGAGCCTATGGACCTCTTATTTTATTGCTAGATGTGGTTTTATTGGTGTAATGTAATAAAAATGTACCCTGTATGATGTGACTGTAAAAGTATGAAAGAAACCGTTTGTATGTGTTTTTCCCCATCGCCATTTTGCTCATCCCAGCATGGTTTCACAGAACAAAGGATCTCATGCCCCAAGATGGAGGATGCAGCGGGCCAGAGGATTGGAGGCTTTTCCAAGACCTCATCTGCCTAATCCCCTGGACAATGGGGGAGCCTGAAAGGGCAAGATAGAGGATACAGCAGCCAGCTGATTGGAGGCTTTTCCAAGACCTCATCTGCCTAATCCCTGGACAATGGGAAGGCTGAAAGGGACCTGATAGGGAACAGGAGGCTGGGAAAGGAGCCAATCAGAGCTGGTTGTGTGGGTGGGGGAGTTGGTAATCTGTTTGTGTGAAGTTGTATAAATGACCCTGTTGAAACCCATAAAATTCAATTCACTGTTTTAAAGCATACAGCCGCGTCTGGTGTCTTCATTTCAGAGCTACAATCACTATTGCAGGAGACACTCCTTGGTCTCCTGCGTCACCACTCAACCCAGGAACAGGATCCCCAAGGCAACACAGCACCATCTCTCCAGACGCCGGACCAACGCCATTTCATCCTCCAAGCCGCTCGAGACGCCGAGTGCCGTGCCACTCGGTAGTCGGGCCGGACGCCACCAAAGGGGGGGTCAGATAGAGCAGGACCGCAGGCGGACTTCCATCCCGCCACAGCTTGAGTGCTCCATTTTTGGTTCTGAGCACCCTTTTTAGTCATGGCCATAATGGGAGAAACCACAGAGGAGAATTCTTTATGAATCTCCGGTAATAATTGGTAAACCCCAAAAACCTCTGAATAGCCTTTATCCCTTGAGGTAGCGACCAATCCTTAATGGCTGAGAGTTTTTTAGGGTCCATCTCAAACCCATCGGGGGTGATAATGTAACCCAGAAAATGAACAGTGGTTATGTCTAACAAACATTTCTCCAGTTTGCAGTATAGACCATTTTCTAGTAACCTTTTTAACACTCTGCGTACATGAACATGATGTGTCTCCTTATCAGGAACATAGATCAGAATGTCATCAAGATAGACAATAAGGAACATTTGCAAGAAGTCCCTTAGGACATCTTTTATAAAATCTTGGAAAACCGCTGGTGCATTACACAGACCAAAGTGCATGACAAGGTACTCATAATGCCCACTCCTCGTGTTAAATGCAGTTTTCCATTCATGATCCTTTTTGATTCGAACCAAATTATACGCCCCACGCAGGTCTAATTTTGTGTAGATCTTAGCACCTTTAAGGCGATCAAACAGTTCAGAGATCAAGGGAATGGGGTATGCATTACGCATGGTTATTCTGTTAAGACCTCTGTAGTCAATACAGGGTCTCAGATCACCCTCTTTTTTGGACACAAAGAAAAACCCTGCTCCCGCAGGAGAGGAGGAACAACGTATAAATCCACGAGCAAGGTTATCACGGATATACTCCTCCATGATCTTGTTCTCTTAGACAAAGGATAGACATGACCCCTTGGGGGCATGGTACCAGGCAAGAGGTCTATCGCACAGTCGTATGAGCGATGAGGGGGCAGGGTTTCAGATTTACCTTTATCAAAGACCTGCTTGAGGCCGCTGTACCACTTTGGCACTTCAGTAGACAGGGGAGGTGCCGTAGCTACATTCAAGCTACCAACCAAGGATGTTCCCTGCTGAACCTGAAGCAATCAGGGCTTCAGTGTCTAGCTTGGTCTTTTCCCAAGCAACAGACACTGGAACCACGACACGAGACCTCTTTTTCTTTTTAGACACGAGAGACACCACAGTCATGATTGGAATCTGTCTCTCACGGGACTCTAGACATGCTCGTTTCCCAACAGTGAAGACCTTTTAGGTAATCTGGGACACTGTAGATGGAAATGACCCTTGTCAGCACAATAGAGGCATAACCCTTCTCTGAGACGGTGTTGTCTCTCCTAACCAGATATGATAGAACGACCCAATTGCATGGGTTCAGGAACTGCTGTTTCCACCCTAGGAGGTGAAGGAACACGAACCACACGAGTAGTGGAATGAGGTACCTGAGGAGATCTGCGGGTTTTATCACGACCAGACCTCCTTTCATGAATCTGATCATCGAGAGAAATGCAGAAATCAACGAGGTCATCTAGCTCCTCTGGTAACGACATTGGAGCTAGTTCATACATTACCGTATCATTAATACTAGGGATGTGGATACCGGGTCCTGCACTAGTACTTGGTACTTGTGCAGGTGCCCCCGATACATCCACCGATACCGGAAGCCAGCACTGGCTTTCAGGCCGGTGTCTGAGGGGCAGGTGCGGCTGGCAGAGTGCTCTAACAGCACTCTGTCAGGCCCCATCTGGGCGGATTCATCTGTATGAACGGCCGCCGGCCCGGCAAGGGTTGCAGCCCGGCCGCTCGCTTCACTGTGGAACCGCCGGCCGTGTTCCCGCTAGATCCCAGAGTTCACTTCAGAATGAACTCTGGGATCTCACTAAATCACGGCCGGCGGTTCCCCAGTGAAGCGAGCGGCCGAGCTGCAACCCTTGCTGGGCCGGCAGCCGCTCGAACAGACGAATCCGCCCGGAATGGGGCCCGTTACAAGAGGAGTCTGGCCAGAGTGCTCTGAGGCCTGTGGGGGTATGTATGCGTGTACACACACACCTTTGGGGGTATGTGTATATACACAGGTCTGTAGGGGTATGTGTATATACACACATATCCCTACAGACCTACATACATGTACATACCCCCAAATAGATATCTATCTGGGGGTATGTGTTTATATACAGTGTATATAAAGGTCTGTGGGGATATGTATATATAAAACACACACATTACCCCACAAACACACACATACCCCCACAGACCTGTATATATACACATACCCCCAAAGACATACATACCCCTAAATAAATATATATATATTCACACAGTGTATATACAGGTCTATGGGAGTATGTGTATGTATGTCTGTGGGGATATCTGTGTGTCTATATACATATCCCCACACACATACATACATGTACATACCCCCCACAGACCTGTGTATATATACAAAGTTACATAGGCTGAAAAAAGACATGCGTCCATCGGGTTCAGCCTCTCCCACATCACCTACTGCTGTTGATCCAAAAGAAGTAAAAAAAACAAGTCTGAAATGCTTGCCAATATGCAACATACTGGGGAAAAATTCCTTCTTGACCCCAGAATGGCAGTCAGATTTCTCCTTGGATCAAGAAGCTTTTACCCACATATTAAATATTATAACCCTTAATATTCTGTGTCTGCAGGAAGTCATCCAGTCGCTTTTTAAAAGTCTGTACAGTCTCTGACCCAACCACCTCAACAGGCAGAGAATTCCACAGCTTTATTGTTCTCACCGTAAAATAACCCTTCCTATGCTTTAGGCTGAATTTTCTTTCTTCCAGGCTAAATGGATGACCCCGTGTCCTGTGTATAGTCCTGTTAATGAATAGGTTATCAGACAATGGTTGATAATGGCCCGTATATATTTAAGTAAGGTTATCAGATCCCCTCTAAGGCACCGTTTCTCTAAACTAAACAGGTTTAAGCTAGTTAGTCTTTCCTCATAACTTAACCCTTCCATTCCCCTTATTAATTTAGTTGCCCGTCTCTGCACTTTTTCTAGCGCTATAATATCCTTTTTTAAGACAGGTGCCCAAAATTGCACGGCATATTCAAGGTGCGGTCTGACCATTGATTTATACAGAGACAAAATTATGTTTTCATCCCGAGAGTGAACTCCCCTTTTAATGCATGCCAATACTTTGCTGGCCTTGGTGGCTGCTGTTTGACATTGCACATTGTTACTTAGTTTGATGTCTATGATTATTCCAAAATCCTTCTCCTGCTTGGATTTCCCTAATCCTGTACCATTTAGGGTATAAATTGCTTGTGTGTTCTTCACTCCAAAGTGCATAACTTTGCATTTATCTACATTAAATTTCATCTGCCATTTAAGTGCCCAGTCCCTCATCTATCTAAATCAATCTGCAGCGAAGTAACATCCTGCTCACATTGTATTACTTTTCCTAGTTTTGTGTCATCTGCAAACACGGATATATGGCTTTCAATGCCTATCTCAAGGTCATTTATAAATAGAGTTGCAAGAAAAAGGTATGTTAACCCTTTGGGATTACGTGGAATGTGCTCTGATCTTCATCTAAGTCACAACAATTTGAAAAACACAGTCTGCTTAAAATAAAACAACACAAACATTATATGTTTTCATGTGTTTATTGAACATAGCATGTAAACATTCACAGTGCAGGGTGGAAAAAGTATGTGAACCCCTAGCCTAATGACTTCCCCAAGAGCTAATTGGAGCCAGGAGTGAGCCAACAGTGTGATATTATTGGATGTGTTGCTGAAAGCTGTCCTGCCCTTTAAAAACACATGCCAGTTTTGGGTTTACTGGTTTCAAGAAGCACTGCCTGATGTGAACCATGCCTCGCAGAAAAGAGCTCTCAGAAGACCTACGATCAAGAATTGTTGACTTGCATGAAGCTAGAAAGGGTTACAAAAATATCTCCAAAAGCCTTGATGTTCATGTGTCCACGGTAAGACAGACGGTCTACAAATGGAGAAAGTTCAGCACTGTTGCTACTCTCCCTAGGCGTGGTCGTCCTGTAAAGATGACTGCAAGAGCACAGTGCAGAATGCTTAATGAGGTAAAGAAGAATCCTAGAGTGTCAGCTAAAGACTTACAGAAATCTCTGACACATGCTAACATTTTTGTTGACACATCTACAATAAGGAAAACATTAAACAAGAATGGAGTACATGGGAGGACACCACGGAGGAAGCCATTGCTGTCCAAAAAGAATATTGCAGCACGTTTGAAGTTTGCAAAAGAGCACTTGGATGTTCCACAGCACTACTGGCAAAATATTCTGTGGACAGATAAACCAAAATTGAGTTGTTTGGAAAAAACACACAACACTATGTGTGGAGAAAAAAAGGCACAGCACACCAACATCAAAACCTCATCCCCACTGAAAAACATGGCGGAGGGAGCATCATGGTTTGGGGCTGCTTTGCTGCCTCAGGGCCTGGACGGATTGTTGTCCTTGATGGAAAAATTAATTCCAGAGTTTATCAAGACATTTTGCAGGAAAACGTAAGACCATCTGTCCGCCAACTGAAGCTCCGCAGAGGATGGTGATGCAACAGGACAATGACCCAAAGCATACAAGTAATTCAACAAAAGAATGGCTTCAACAAAACAAAATACGCCTTCTGGAGTGGCCCACTCAGAGTCCTGACCTCAACCCGATTGAAATGCTGTAGCATGACCTTAAGAGAGCGATTCACACCAGACATCCCAAGAATATTGCTACACTGAAACAGTTTTGTGAAGAGGAGTGGTCCGAAATTACTCCAGAAACTTGTGCAGGTCTGATCTGCAACTACAGGAAACGTTTGGTTGAGGTTATTGCGGTCAAAGTAGGGTCAACCAGTTATTAAGTCCAAAGGTTCACATACTTTTTCCACCCTGTACGGTGAATATTTACATGTTCTGTTCAATAAAAACATGAAAACATATAATGTTTGTGTTGTATTATTTTAAGCAGACTGTGTTTTTCAAATTGTTGTGATTTAGATGAAGATCAGAGCACATTTTATGACCAATTCATGTAAAACTCCACGTAATCCAAAAGGGTTCACATACTTTTTCTTGCACCTGTAAATTGAATAGTATTGGTCCTATAACAGAACCCTGAGGGACATCGCTTACCACTGATGTCCATCTTGAAAATGTACCATTTATGACCACTCTCTGTACCCTATCTTTTAGCCAGTTTTCTATCCAAGAACAAGTATTTTCATCCAGACCAATTTTCCTTAATTTAAATAGTAACCTTTTGTGTGGAACTGTGTCAAAAGCTTTGGCAAAATCCAAGTAAATCACATCCACTGTGACCCCCTGATCTATACTTCTACTTACTTCCTCATAGAACATAATTAGGTTAGTCTGACATGATCTATGTTTCATGAAACCATGCTGATTTTTCCCAATTACATTATACCTCCCAATAAATTCCTGAATATTATCCCTTAGTAACCCCTCAAATACTTTCCCAGCCACAGATGTTAAGCTCACAGGTCTATAATTCCCAGGCACAAATTTTAAACCTTTCTTAAATATAGGGACCACGTCAGCTTTTCTCCAATCCTCTGGTACGATTCCTAATAGAAAAGAATCTTGAAAGATTAAGAACAGAGGTTTACATATTTCAACACATAGCTCCCTCCGTACTCGCGTGTGAATTCCATCTGGCCTGGGGCTTTATTCACATTGTTTAATTGCTGCAAAACCTTGTCCTGAGTCAACCAGTCACTTTTTATTAGTAAGTTTTTATTAATGAATTTCATGTCTCCTGTTATAGGTTTCTCTTTGATAAATACTGAAGAAAAGTAATCATTCAAAATTTCTGCCTTATCTCAATCTTCAGTTAACAAAAACCCTGACTCAGATTTTAGTGAACCTACATTTTCACTCTTGGGTTTTTTAGAATTTATGTACCTAAATAATCTTTTAGGGTTGGTCTTGCTCTCTTTAGCCCATCTAATCGCTTTTTTACATGCTTTATTGGCTGCCCTATATGCTTTATAGCAGGGCTCAAAATTTCAAGTCCCAAGCTACTAGCCAGGCCTTAAGAGTTACTTGCCACCAGTTGCCCCACCTAACCTCTACCCTGCCATTAACCCAACCCCTAAAACACACAATTTTAAATTATCAGATACATGTATACCCAGCCATCAGACCCTAGTGTGAGCAGAGAGAGGAGGCAGCAAAGCTCCTCTACACCCCCTGCCAGTGACAGAATTGCTGTGTCAGGGAAGGCAGCGTGCAGACTGGGGGAAGATGTCAACTCATTGCAGGAGGCACCCCTCTTCACCCCCTGCCAGTGACAGAGATGCTGAGAGTAGGTGCCTTCTCTGACCCAGCACCTCTCTGTGCTGCCTGGATCCAAGGAAGAAATTCAGCCTCCCAAAACTGCGCCAACCAAAACAGTCAGGGTGTGTTTGAGGTTCCGCCACATATTCAGGGTGTGCGGGTTTCAGGGCTATATATACACCCCTGTACTTTACAGACTTGTTAGTGTGGAGGTTATTTAGAAAGCTGTAGTTGCATCATCAGCAAATTTAATCGTTTTAACAAAAGGGAAGTTCATACAGTGGTAGGAGAAGCTTCATTGATGAAACTTCTACCATTGTTTGGCTTTTCACCGTTACAAAAGTGAAATTCAAAATCTGTCGCTGTTGCAACTGCGCAGTGTTACAGTTACAAGTCTTTATAAAGTGCTAACAAGTTCCGTAGCGCTGTACAATGGGAGAGACAGAATAACAAATATACACTGTACACACAGAACAGTAGGAAAAAGATTGTAAGCTCTTGAGCAGGGTCCTAAGAGGAGAGAGGACTCTGCTCCAGAGCTTACAATCTAAGAGGAGAGGGGACCCTGCCCCGAGTTTACAATCTAAGAGGGGACCCTGCTCCAGAGTTTACAATCTAAGAGGAGAGAGGACCCTGCTCCAGAGCTTACAATCTAAGAGGAGAGGGGACCCTGCCCCAGAGCTTACAATCTAAGAGGAGAGAGGACCCTGCTCCAGAGCTTACAATCTAAGAGGAGAGGGGACCCTGCCCCAGAGCTTACAATCTAAGAGGAGAGGGGAACCTGCTCCAGAGCTTACAATCTAAGAGGAGAGGGGACCCTGCTTGAGAGTTTACAATCTACTCTGGCACTTCCTGAGTAACTCTGACTTTATTACTTTCAGCTGATCTATAGATCCACAAACATCAAATATTTTGGGAAATTATAAAAAATAACGAGCGATAGTGTGACTTTTCTTAAATAAGGACCGTCCTTACTGAATAGGGACACATGGAAGCTGAATAAAAGGAGCAGATGAGAGTGATAGGAGTTGTGGGAAAGCCCACATAAAAGACAGGGGGATATTGGTTTAATTTAATGAATGTGACATTTGTTAGAATGGTAATATGGGTCTCTCTTACTTTTTTGCAATTAAACTGATTTTTAAAAAAAAAATATTTCAATAACATTTCTGATATGAGAGCGGTATAGCAGAACAGCCTGAATATTACAGCAACCTATAAAACAATGAGGCAAAGGCACTATTAATCTAAAACACACCTGTAAGAGCTATAGGAAGTCTATAAACATTTATTTCAGACCTGCAGTCTCTCCAGGTTTACCTCTTCATAATCCCTGGAGGTCACGGAGTGATGATACTGCAGCTCTTGTGTGCTGACCGGTATCTGTGACCCCAGGGTGCAGGATAAGGACAGAGGGTGTGTGGGGGTCACTGCTGCCTGAAATCACACAGGCTCCTGAGTGAACAATCTCACCGAGCACTGAAAGGCTGGTGCTGCCTGTATGAGAGGCAGTAACTTGCTGCCTGTCACCATCACCCTCTGCTGCTCATCTACCCCCCCCTTCCCTCATCAGTGCATGTGCAGGGACTCTGGCCCGTCTTCCCCCCTCCCCTTCCTCATGAGTTTGTGTGCAGAGGCTATGGGCTGTCCCCTTCCAGACAGCGGCTCCGGCCATTCAGTGATCCGTAGCAGGCAGAGTTAACCTGAATGAACTAGAGCTCAGCTGCCTGTTATTATCCTTGTTGTCTTTCACACTTGCAGACAGAGCCCGGTGCCTGGGTGCTGTGCTTTGCCTGCCTGCTCTGAGAGTCAGTTCACTGGCAGTGGACTGTGCAGGGCCTCTTACGTCATCAGAGGGGCGTGCCAGGAAAAAAAAACGGCCGCCGCTGGAATACGCAGCATAGGCAGCACAACATAATTGACTCGCACTCATGTAATTTCCACTCGCAAAATGCGAGCTGGCAAGGGGAAATTTTGAGGTCTGCTTTGTAGGATGCCTCAGATTTATCAAATTTAAAAGCTTTAAATGCCTTTTTATTTTTAATTTCTTTAGTTACCTTCCTACTAAGCCACATTGGTTTTAGTCTGTTTCTTTTATTAACCAGTGGAATATATTGTGACGTGTACTTTTCTAGTGTTAGTTTAAAGATTTCCACTTATCCTCAGTGTTTTTCCCATGAAAGAGTTTCTGACAGTCAATGACATTGAGAGCTTCCTTTATTTTATAACGTTGTCCTTTTTAAAATTATATATTTTAGCATGCCCCCTATGAATGTGTTTTTTTTTAGTTTATTTCAAAAGACACCATATTATGGTCACTGTTTCCCAACTGTTTCCTTACATTAATATTTGAGAAAAGATCCACATGTAACGTTGGGAGCTTCCAGCCCTACCTGTGTGCTTGAGGGCAGCATGTCTGATGCTGCTCGCTGACCAATGCCCGGTTTAAATGGAGACAGGCAGGGAGGTGGTTGCATGAGGCGCAGCTTGAGTGGGGGGCGTGGCCTGGTGAAGGTCTTTAAAAACCCTCAGTGTATTCTCAGCAGTTGCCAGATCGTGGTTATCCATTCCTGAGCTCCTTGTACCTGACTGCTATATTGAATTAACCCGTTATTGACCTCTGCTTGTTTCTGACTATTCTGCCTTCTGTTGCCCTAGACCATTTTCTTGTACTACGCCACTGCTCTGATATCGACTCGGCTATTCCATTTGACCATTCTGAACTCTGTATTCCTGATTCTGGCTCGGCTGACTACTCCCCGTGTTGTTAACCCTTTCTGTCTAGCTAGTTTACCTGGCCAATTCTAAGGACCAGACAGTTAGAGATCTTTCATGGCTACTCTGTTGGTAGCTTCTGGGCTCTGTGGAGTGTGGTGCGTGGTGGGATCTGGGAACCGTGACATTACGATCTGGCCACTATGGATCCCGCAGACTTAACACAGCACTTGGCTAACTTTGTATCCAGACAGGATGAGCAGGATCATAGGATGGATCAGTTTGCTATTGCCTTACAAACTATCCTGACTCGTACGGCTCACCTGGAACCAGCTGGGGTTGCAACCCCGCTTGCTATACCTGTGTCCCCTGTCGTTCAGACATCCCAGGTACACATGACCGCTCCTATGAGGTTTGACGGTACTCCCTCAGAGTGCCGTGGATTTTTGGCCCATGTGGATATTCATTTTAAATTAAATCCACAGATGTTTTTCTCTGACATTGCCAAAGTGGGGTTCATTATTAATCATTTGTCTGGCAGAGCATTGACATGGGCGACTCCGTTATGGGAGGCAGAGAAGCCTATCATACGGGATTATAAAGAATTCATAGCCGAGTTACAACGTACATTTAATCCTACCAGAAAGGCCACGGTAGCTGGCAAATCCTTGTTCCGCATACGTCAAGGGAACAGGACTGTTTCTGATTATGCCATAGAATTTAAAACCTTAATCTCTGATGTGAACTGGACAAATGAGACACTGGTTCTGGCTTTTATGGAGGGGTTATCAGAGTCATTGATGCATGAATTGGATCCACGTAAACTACCTGAGGTATTGTGTGAACTCATTGATTATTGTATAGATCTGGATAATCAGATAAGGGACAGAAGGACTCCAAGAGAGAAGCCCAAGAGACCGTCACCTAGGTTGGCCCCTGTCTTTCAGGCACCACCAAGAGAGTTATCTCCTCCCTCTGAGCCTATGCAACTAGGCCGTACTAGGCTTACAGAGGAAGAGAGAACAAGGCATTTTCGTGAGGGATTGTGCCTGTATTGTGGTTTGGGGGGACATGTACGATTTCAATGTCCTACTCGTCCTAAGATGCATGATAAGCCGGAAAACTACCGCACCTAAGGCAGCTGAGGAGACAGGCCTTGGGTGTGACGTGCATGTCTCCTGTCAAAGACACTAAACTTATGTTACCAGTATCCTTGGGAGACCAAGACCACACATACTACCGCTTTTTTGGATTCTGGGGCTGCTGGCAACTTTATCGATGTTAACTACGCTTCTTCCATTTCCCTACCTCTGGTTGTAAGAGAGACACCCTTAGCCGTCGAAGCCATAGACGGCAGACCGTTATCCTGCCCTAGGATTACTCACGATACGGTTACAGTGGTTCTTACCACTGGTCTCTTGCATAAAGAAGAAATCATATTTCAAGTTATCCATTCACCTTCCAATCCTGTTGTACTTGGTTTCCCTTGGTTGGTGGAACATAATCCTGTTATTGATTGGGCTAAGGGAGAGATACTGTCTTGGAGTCCTGCTTGTTTTGGGACTTGTTTAATACCCATTCAGCATGTCGGTGCCCTGAACACACCCACAGCTCCTCCATTGTCTACAGAGGTTCCTGACCAATATGCCGACCTCAGGGCTGTATTTGATAAAAGAGAGGCAGAGAAACTGCCTCCACATAGACCATATGATTGTGCCATAGATATTCATCCTGGTACCATGCCTCCTCGAGGCAAAGTATATCCTCTTTCCATAAAGGAGAACCAAATTATGGAAGAGTACATAAAGGAGAATTTGGAGAGAGGTTTTATCCGACGTTCCTGTTCGCCAGCAGGGGCTGGGTTCTTTTTTGTGTCTAAAAAAGAGGGAGATTTACGCCTGTGTATCGATTATAGGGGGCTTAACAAGATCACCATTAAGAACGTGTACCCTATCCCTCTCATATCAGAACTGTTCGACAGGTTAAGGGGGTCAGCAGTATATACAAAACTTGATTTAAGAGGAGCTTACAACCTGATACGTATAAAAGAGGGGCATGAGTGGAGAACAGCATTTAACACCAGGAGTGGGCATTATGAATACTTGGTCATGCCTTTCGGTCTTTGTAATGCTCCAGCGGTATTCCAGGATTTTATTAATGATGTGCTCAGAGATTTCTTACAAACCTTTGTTATAGTATACCTAGACAATATATTGATTTACTCTCCCGATCTGAATATCCACCATGCACATGTCAGACAGGTATTAGCAAAATTACTGGACAATGGTCGTTATTGCAAACTAGAGAAGTGTTTTTTCGACATTACTACTGTGAAATTCCTTGGGTATATTATCACTCCAGAAGGTTTTGAGATGGATCCTTCTAAACTCACGGCCATCTCAGAATGGCCTCTCCCTCAAGGTCTCAAGGCCATACAGAGGTTTCTGGGGTTTTCCAACTATTATAGGAGATTTATCAAGAATTATTCCGCTGTAGCCTCCCCTATCATTAATATGACACGTAAAGGTCTGAAGAACCAGATCTGGTCTTCTCAATCCAAACAAGCATTCGAGGCCCTCAAACAAGCTTTCACTTCCGCTCCCGTGTTACGGCATCCTGATCCCAGGATTCCGTTTGTTCTTGAGGTTGATGCTTCCGAGATAGGCATTGGGGCTGTCCTGTCTCAAAGAGAGTCTCCAGGAAAACCTCTACATCCTTGTGGGTTCTTTTCAAGAAAATTATCACCAACAGAACGCAATTATGATATCGGTAACAGAGAATTGCTTGCTATTGTGTCTGCCCTATCAGAGTGGAGACATTTGTTGGAAGGTACTCTTGACCCTTTATTCATAATTACTGATCATAAGAACCTTACGTACATCGGGGATGCTAAACGTTTGAACGCGAGACAGGCCAGGTGGTCATTGCTACTGTCTCGGTTTAATTTTGTATTGACTTACAGACCAGGTGATCGCAATGTAAAGGCTGATGCCTTATCTCGTCAATATGACCCGTATGAATCTAATACACAAGACCACAATCCTATAGTTCCTCCTGAACGTATTGTGGCTTCCACAGTCTTGTCTGTCTCCTCACCTTTCCTGGAACGCCTCCAGGCAGTTCAAGTAGGGGCTCCACCTGACAAGCCTCCAGATATGTTGTTTGTACCTGAAAAGGAAAGACAAGAATTACTCATAATGTTTCATGATTCTAAACCAGCAGGTCATCCTGGTATTACTAAGACTCTTACCAGTATCTCCAGACAGTTCTGGTGGCCCACCATGCGACAGGACGTACGTCTGTTTGTTTTGGCTTGTCAAGCCTGTGCCAGAAGCAAAACCAGTAAATCCTTGCCTGTCGGTCTATTGCAGCCTTTACCCATGCCTAAGAGGCCTTGGTCTCATCTATCTATGGATTTTATTGTGGACTTGCCGAAGTCCAAGGGTCATACTGTGGTTCTGACAGTTGTAGACCGCTTCTCCAAAATGGCTCATTTTGTCCCTCTACCTAAGCTTCCTACAGCCAAAGAACTGGCGGTTGTATTTGCTAGAGAGATTGTACGAATACATGGGGTTCCGTCTGAAATAGTCTCTGACAGAGGAGCCCAGTTCGTCTCTCGTTTCTGGAGGGTTTTCTGTGCAGAGATGGGGGTGCGATTGGCCTTCTCTTCAGCATATCATCCACAAACCAATGGGGCAGCAGAGAGGGCAAATCAGGGTCTCGAGCAGTACATACGTTGCTTTACCACACAACAACAAGACAATTGGTCGGAGTTGTTGCCCTGGGCTGAGTATGCACGTAATAACGCCGTTAACGAGACCACTGGCCACTCTCCTTTTTCTGCCATCTATGGTTTTTTCCCTCCGGCTCTACCGCTTCAGTTTACTGAACAGGTCATCCCGGCTCTCGATGACCATCTCACTCAACTGCAAGAGATTTGGAGACAGATTCGAGAAAATATGGAGCGCAATGTTGCTGTCCAGAAACGCAAGGCTGACAGGCATAGGTTACAAGCTCCCTCCTATAACGTGGGGGATAGAGTTTGGTTGTCCACTAGGAACGTGAAGTTGCGGGTGCCTTCTATGAAAATGGCACCTCGGTTTATAGGTCCATATAGGATCATTCGCCGCGTTAATCCTGTGGCTTATGCTCTTGCCCTTCCTAAACATCTTCGCATGCACAACGTCTTCCACACCTCCCTACTGAAGCCATTGTTGTGTAACAGGTACACGCGGGTCGTTCCTCCTCCTCCACCTATTCAGGTTGATGGTGAATCTGAGTATGAGGTTAGGAGGGTTTTGAATTCTAGGCTGTGCAGGGGCGCTCTGCAGTACTTGGTCGATTGGGTGGGTTATGGTCCAGAAGACCGGTCCTGGATTCCAGCTTCTGACATGTCTGCCTCTAGGTTGGTCAGCGCGTTCCATGCCTCACACCACGATCGCCCTGGTGATCGTCCTGCCGCTCGTCCTGTTGGTCGTCCGGTGGCCTCCCATGGAGAGGGGGGTACTGTAACGTTGGGAGCTTCCAGCCCTACCTGTGTGCTTGAGGGCAGCATGTCTGATGCTGCTCGCTGACCAATGCCCGGTTTAAATGGAGACAGGCAGGGAGGTGGTTGCATGAGGCGCAGCTTGAGTGGGGGGCGTGGCCTGGTGAAGGTCTTTAAAAACCCTCAGTGTATTCTCAGCAGTTGCCAGATCGTGGTTATCCATTCCTGAGCTCCTTGTACCTGACTGCTATATTGAATTAACCCGTTATTGACCTCTGCTTGTTTCTGACTATTCTGCCTTCTGTTGCCCTAGACCATTTTCTTGTACTACGCCACTGCTCTGATATCGACCCGGCTATTCCATTTGACCATTCTGAACTCTGTATTCCTGATTCTGGCTCGGCTGACTACTCCCCGTGTTGTTAACCCTTTCTGTCTAGCTAGTTTACCTGGCCAATTCTAAGGACCAGACAGTTAGAGATCTTTCACGGCTACTCTGTTGGTAGCTTCTGGGCTCTGTGGAGTGTGGGGTGTTAAGTACTGCGTGGTGGGATCTGGGAACCGTGACACCACATTATTAGTTATAACCAGGTCCAGACAGTTAGCCTCTCTAGTTGGTGTTTGTACCAGTTGTGTCATGAAGGTATCATTTAAAAGGTTCAGAAACCGGATTCCCTTCGCTGAATTACTAGTCTCACTATCCCAATTAATGTCTGGGTAATTAAAATCTCCAATAATTAATTATTATTTCACACAATGTTAAGGGGTTTAATAGCCCGGTGAAGCATCGTAAAGCCATGCGATCTTATGTCTCTTTCAGGGCAGATATCCTTCTCCTCCATGAGACACACTTCGCTAAGGGTAAATCTCCAAGGTTCTTTGACAAACATTTTCTGTTGTATTATCATGCCTGTGCGGGTACTAAACATAGGTGTCTCTATTTTACAATTCTTAATGTTTATGCTCCTAGTGAACGGGACCCGTCCTTTTATGACCGTATATTGTCACTGTTGGAACCTTTTCCTGGGGGGAGGTGATTATCGGCGGAGACTTTAATTCTATACTTAGATCCACCCCACCTAAACAATCAGACTCTCACCCCAACTGCTCCCTCCTCAAGGACTTTTTGACTCAGGCTCACCTACTAGATGCGTGGCGACTGTTACACCCGACTACTAAAGATTACACCTTCTATTCACACCCTAATAAGACATATACCCGTATCGATTTCATACTTGTCCCCCAACGCGCTGCGAGAGATGTGTTATCTGCCCGAATCCATGAGATTACCTGGTCGGATCACGCACCCCTTAGTGTCATACTGGCTGATGGGACTTTGAGCGTCTGTTGCCCCCCTTGGCGCCTGCCTGATTCTCTGTTACTCCGTGAGGACGTAGTGACAGAGATAGATTTGGTGCTCTCACACTTTATAATAGATATTGACCCCTCACTCTATCAACCGGATCATCTTTGGGTTACTCATAAAGCTGTTCTCAGAGGCCGTTTGATAGGTCTCCAAGCAGCTCATTATAAACGTTTACGTAACCAAATGGCGGCTTTAACCACGGCTCTTTCTGACCTTGAACGTTCACATAAAGCGTGTCCAGACCTCTTGATATGGAATAAATTGGTAGCTGTCAGAGGCGAACTAAAGTCTTTACAGACAGAAAGGGCATTAGGTGATCTTTGGCGGGTTGGTCAATTGTTTTTTGAACGCGGGAATAAACCGGATGCCATGTTAGCTCGTAAACTGAGCGCTGTAAGCAAGCGAAATTCCATCGCGAAAATTATCCGCCCTGGGAATACTCCCGCGGTGGATCCGGCTTCTATTGCAGATGCTTTTGCGCAATATTATGCTACTCTTTATGATTGGACCACGGCGGCTTCAGATGCGCAGCGCCTAGATAAGATTAGAGTTTACCTACACCAACTCCCCCTCCGCTCTTTAACTCTGCAACAGGCCAGCGAATTAGCTTCCCCGGTTACTACAGAGGAAGTTCTCCCACTCTTAAAGGATCTTAAACCATCTAAAGCCCCAGGCCCTGATGGGTTTAGCCCTCTTTATTATAAAAAATTTAGAGTTCAGTTGGCCCCTTTATTAGTTAACATGTATAATGGATTTCTGAAAGGCAAAGCTCCACCTCAAGAACTGTTAGCGGCCTCCATTGTTGTAATCCCGAAGGAGGGGGAAGGACCCTTCTGCATGTACTAGTTACCGCCCAATATCCCTACTTAACGTTCACATAAAAATTTATGCGCTTCGCTTGAGTCGCCACCTACCATTTTTAGTGCACCCAGATCAAGTAGGTTTTATCTCTTCCCGAGGTGCTCCAGATAACATTCGCCGTACGGTTGACTTAATCTCAGTAGCACATACTACTCAACTCATACTACTATACTACGCATATACGCTCTTAAGACGACAGCTCTCCCAAAGCTTCTATACCTCTTTCGCACACTACCCGTGCCCCTTCTACCGACCATGTTACCTGACCTCCAATCGGCTTTCTATCGCTATGTTTGGCAGGGGAAAAAACCAAGAGTCTCCAGGACCGTTTTGCGCTGACCGAAACAGTGTGGGGGCCTGGCAGTCCCGGATCTTACACTATACTATGAGGCGGCGCAACTAACTCAGCTCCTTCAATGGTCCTCGAGACAAGGCAGTGTCTGTTGGGTAGATATTGAGACCAGGTGTGTCTCTCTTGCTTGCTTATCACAGCTGCCCTGGAGACAGATCTCCTCGACCGAACGGAAGCGATTATTGCCTACGCCTACTTCCATTCACTCACTTAATTTGTGGTCCAAGGTCAAATTTCGGACATCTCTTACTACACTGGGCTCTGGGATGATTCCTTTGAGGGATGACCCCCTTTTTCCGCCATGGTCTGGGAGAGAGGGATGAGCGTTTCAGTGGTGGCAGAATAAGGGATTCACGACACTGGGCTCCGTGCTCTTTCAAGGGAAATTCCCCTCTTGGGAGTATTATAGAGAATCTCATGATATTCCGTTGAGGGAATTTCACCGTTACATTCAATTACGTCACTTTGTCCACAATTGTTTTACTTCAGGTATCCCTACCACCACACCGTTTGAAAGCCTGGCGATGAGGAACTCGAGCACGGCTGGGGCGATCTCTCTACTTTATACACTGCTCCTTTCCCCATCACTTGATAGACCATGCTCATATCAACAGCTGTGGGAGGGATGTTGGTCGCCCTGTTCCTCGGGAGGAGTGGGAGGCGCTGATGGAGTCCTCCATGGGGATAACCACCTGTACCTTGGTGAAAGAGAACTGCTACAAACTTCTTTCCAGATGGTACCTGGACCCTGCTAGACTACAAAGAATTTACCCGGGTTTGTCTGGCCTCTGTACTAGAGGTTGTGGCCATCGCGGAACGTTTTACCATATGTGGTGGGAATGTGGGCATGTTACTGTTTTGTGGTCCTCAGTTTTTATGTTACTTTTGTGCGCTATCGGTCTACAGATACTCCCTGAGCCATTGCTGGCTTTACTCAATAGCCCGTCCCATCGCTACGGGCTGTCTCGTCGCTCCCTTAAATTGGTCCATCGAGTTTGCACGGCCTCAATCATCTGCATAGCACGTTCGTGGAAAGTGACCCTTCCCTCTGTAGCGGAGGTGGTGTTGAAAGTGTGGTATGTCTATAAGATGGAACGCTTGACAGCGCAACTACACGATACCGTTCCACAGTGTACTAAGATATGGGAACCTTGGCTTCCGACACAACCGGTTCCATGATTTATGCATTATTTATTTGACCAGGAGACCTTGATTCCCCCCCCGTGTTTTTTTTTTTTTTACTTCTGCAATTGTTACTTATTTCTTTTCAAGGCACTGTTTTGCTTCGTGGTTAGAATGCTGATTTAGCATTTTTGTTTATTGATATTTTGTATTACTTCCCGAAGTACTGGCTTGTTTTCTGTGCTTCACTTGGTGCCTTGTAGCGGTTTCTTGCATTATTTATAGAATCAATAAAATTGTGTTATTAAAAAAAGAAAATACACAACATTGTGACAGTTCAGTGCTGCTGGCTGGACTGCTCACAGACTCAATATAACAGACACATAAAAAAAATGAAAAAAAATAATCTCCAATAATTAAAGTGCTACCACGATGTGCAGCCTTCCTAGTTTGCTCTAACAGTTGTTCTTCCTCATCATCATTATCTATATTTGGTGGTTTATAGCATATGCCAACCAATAGTTGACTTCCCTGTTTATTCCCCAAAGAAATATTTACCCATAAAGAAATATTTACCTCATCGCTTTCCAGTTATGTAATATTTGGCTTTAAATCCTGATTTACTTCTAAACATACTCCACCCCCTTTCTTATGTTTCCTATCCCTTCTAAACAATGCATAACCATTTAAGTTTACAGCCCAGTCATGCGTTTCATTCCACCATGTTTCTGTTATTCCTATTATGTCGTATTGCTTAGTGTATGCTATTGCCTCTAGTTCCCCCATCTTGTTATTGAGGCTCCTTGCATTAGCAAGCATACATTTAATGTTGTCTCTACCCACACATGCTGAATGCGACTTTACATTGCATGCCTCCACTGTTCTGACATTAGTCTGAGCTGAAACCCTTCCGCTATCTGCTCTGTCTCCATTTTGTAAGCTACTGTATCCCTCCCCCTTCCACTAGTTTAAAGTCTCCTCCAACCTTTAAATCATCCTCTCCCCCAGCACAGCAGACCCTCTTCCATTCAGGTGCAATCCATCACGACTATAAAGATTGTACCCCAGTGCAAAATGAGCCCAATGCTCTAAAAACCCAAAGCCCTCCTTGCTGCACCAAGATTTAAGCCACGCATTGACCTCCTGCTGCCTTTCCACTGTAGCGTGTGGCACAGGTAGTAGTTCAGAAAATACTACCTTGGAGGACCTCTTCTTCAGTTACTTCCTAATTCCCTGAAATCATTCTTCAGGTCCTTCCATCTTCCTCTTACTTTGTCATTGGTACCAATATGGACCATGACAGCTGGGTCATCTTCAGCCCCTCACAATAATCTATAAACTCTGTCAACCACATGCCTAACACGGGCACCCGGCAGACAGCAAACTGTCCGGTTAAGGCGATCAGAGCGACAGATTACCCTATCTACTCTCTTAATAATAGAGTCCCCTACCACCACAACCTGTCTAGGCTTACTTGCCCTCTTTATCCCTCCCTTGGTGGGCTGATCCCCCTGCTGTTAGAGGGAGCAGCCTCCTCCAGTACTGCTACACCTGAGCTGATGCACCCAACATCTTCGCTCAAAGGGGCAAATCTGTTTGTGTGCGCAAGATCAGAACTAGCCAACCTTTTCCTCTTCCCTCCCCCCTGCTACCACGTGTCACTGACACCCAGCTACCAACCTGTTCCCCAGTTAACTCCACTCCTCCCACACCCCTAGATTCCTCAACTATACTTTGCTCCGTGAGAAGCAGGCTCCTTTCAAGATTGCCAATCTGCCTCAGCGTTACGATTTGCCCTTCCAGATTTCAAATATGAGCTTTCAGAAGAGCTACACGTTCAAACTTGCTAGAAATATGGACCCTGGAAGGAATTCCCCAGACATGCATACATGCAGCATGATGTGCACTGGGTCAAAACTCCAAGCTTGCTAACACTCATACCCACAAGAAGATAACAAATATATATCACAATTGGTACCTGTTATTTGAACTCCTGTTTTTAAACTCCACTTGAAAATAGTCCACTTAGGAGGTAGACCACTGACAAACCCTTGTGAGCAAGCTCAGTGAGTTTATGTACCCATACAAGTGAAATTACCTGACAGGCTACACCCCCAATTAACAAGCCACCAGCCACTCACAGGGAAAAAAAATTACACACACACACATACCCCCAAAGAGATATACACCCATAGATAGATATATATCTATCTATCTATGGGGGTGTGTATATATATATATATATATATATATATATATATCTTTGGGGGGTATATATATATATATATCTTTGGGGGTGTATATATATGTGTATCTATATATAAATATAGATCTTTGGGGTGTATAAATATATATTAGGGATGCACCGATACCGATACTAGTATCAGTATCGGGGCCGATATTGCCGTTTGCACGAGTACTTGTTACTCGTGCAAACGGCCCGATACATCCCGCCGATACCGGAAGCCGGCGCTGGGCCGGCTTGCCGGTATCCGCGGGGCTGGGGAAGCTGGCCACTTGCATGAAAAGCACGCGGCCAGCGTTCCCCTCCGGCGCGCCAAATACTCACCCTTCCTGAAGTTCCGGTCGCTGGGCAGTGATGCGTTCCCGCGGCCACTGGGCGCTCCTGTGACGCTGCCTCTCGGCTGGAGGCAGCGTCACAGATGCGCCCGGCGGCCACGTGACCGCATCACTGCCCAGAGACCGGAACTTCAGGAAGGGTGAGTATTTGGCGCGCCGGAGGGGAACGCTGGCCGTGTGCTTTACATGCACACGGCCAGCTTCCCCAGCGTTCGAGCTGGGGGTAAATCCATGAGAGCTGGGGGCCAATCCATGAGACCTGGGGGCAAATCCATGAGACCTGGGGGCAAATCCATGAGACCTGGGGGCCAATCCATGAGACCTGGGGGCCAATCCATGAGACCTGGGGGCAATCCATGAGACCTGGGGGCAAATCCATGAGACCTGGGGGCCAATCCATGAGACCTGGGGGCCAATCCATGAGACCTGGGAGCCAATCCATGAGACCTGGGGGCCAATCCATGAGACCTGGGGGCCAATCCATGAGACCTGGGGGCAAATCCATGAGACCTGGGGGCCAATCCATGAGACCTGGGGGCCAATCCATGAGACCTGGGGGACATATCCATCAGAGCTGGGGCAAATCCATGTGAGCTGGGGGCAAATCCATGAGACCTGGGGGCAAATCCATGAGACCTGGGGGCAAATCCATGAGACCTGGGGGCAAATCCATGAGAGCTGGGGCAAACCCATGTGAGCTGGGGGCAAACCCATGTGACCTGGGGGCAAATCCATGTGAGCTGCGGTCAATCTCATATAAATTTTTATATGAGGTCTGTTCCTATTGGAAAGCGTCACATGACATTAAATAAAAGTATCGATACTCGGTATCGGTGAGTACTTTTAAAAAGTATCGGTACTCGTACTCGGTCTTAAAAAAGTGGTATCGGTGCATCCCTAATATATATATATACATACATACATACACACACACACTCTGTTCTTATTGGAAAGTGGTCACATGACAGTAAAAGTATCGGTACTCGGTATCGGTGAGTACTTTTTTTAAAAGTATCGGTAGTTGTACTCGGTACTAAAAAAGTGGCATCGGTGCATCACTAATTAATACCCTCGAGAAACGCGGTCGTGAATGTATCATTAGGCCATTGTAACTCTGCTGCCATAGTTTTAAATTCGATAGCATAATCAGCTACCCTGCTTCATACGCCACAAGAACCTGGTAGCGCCAGTCGCACGTCTTACAGGATCAAAAGTGCGCCTGAGGTCTCCTATGAATTCATCATAATTGTAACAGGTTTCCTGAGCTCCCATATAGGAGTTGCCCACAGTAAGGCTTTGTCAGTTAAATGGTTAATGACGTATCCCACCTTAGCACTATCAGTGGCACACATACCAGAATTTAATTCAAACATGATATCCATTTGCATAATAAATAATCTGCATGTACCCGAAGTACCATCAAAGCTTATGGGAGATTTAAGATTAACAGGATGCATTACAGCAGCAGGAGAAGAAACATTTCCCACAGGAGAGCAAACTATGCGGACAGTGACCAAAAACACAAACTTGATTGCAACCAGAAACTTTTAAAAAAACAGATATGAATCAAAGGCGGCAGATGTAAACGAAACCAAACCGCAACATTCCCACATCACCCCCTCCCCAGCCACGGAAAAACAGAGTCGGAGAGCATCGGTGAAGCAGTAATAACAGGGGGAAACATAACGTAAAAATATGAAAAAGGAGTCCAAGAGTCCAAGTCTGAAAAGGCCAGACGGACGAGGGCCCACCCTTGCCATCAGCCATGCCTCGCAACACTCCGAGTCCAACCTGGGGTGTCCAAGGAAGAGTTCCCAATGGGGCTTGGTTGAACCAGGTGGCTAGGGTTCCCCTAGGGAGAGTAAAAGAGAGGGCTCACTCGGACAGTAGAGAGCCTGTGGGGCAGCGGGGAGAGCAGTGAGAGCAACAGCCGGATGGTTAACGTGGCGGGGAGCGCCTCCAGTCCGGTCATCTGGGCCAGCCCCAAAGCCTCCCCGCGCTCAAAAAAACGCCGAGCAGTCCACTGGTGAGAGGAAGGTGCCACTGTGGGGATGAGAAGGCGGAAGGGAAATCCCCAGAGGAGCAGGTCGTCAGAGGCTTTAGCTCCTGGAGCGTGGAAGGTGCCAGGTCATTGTAAAAATGGGGAGTCACTGCGTCGAGGGTCGGGGCAGCGGTGTACCACGCTGAGGATCGCCTCTTAGTGGTGTAATAGTGGCACTGAAGCACCACGTCTCTGGGAGGCTCCGTCGCGGGAGGCTTCGGGCGGAGGGCTCTATTGAGAAGCAGCTGCTCCTCCAGCGTCCCAGGCAGAAGCGCTAGGAAATATCTGGAGGAAGTTGTGCAGGTCCACCACCGTCTCGGGAATGTTGCGGAGCCTGAGATTGGAGCGGCGGGACCGGTTGTCCAGGTCCTCAACTGCCTCCTGCAAGGTGTCATACTTGTCCTGCATGGCCGCCATGTCCGCACGTGCTGCCGCTCCCACCGCCTGGGCCTTTTCCGCTCGTCTCAATTGGGTGGCAAGTTTGGCACTTATTGAATAACCCTTCAAGTCTTGTCCGGTGTTTGGGGAGATACATAAAATAATACAGCATTCCCTCAAGTTCTAGCTGAGGGATATGAGAGATGGAAAGCTGCTGCAGATCTGCTTGACTGGAGAGAAGGTACGCTGTAATAGGTTCCAGTCTCATTCTCAAGCTGGAGCCCAGTAAACCCAAGCTGCTGTTACACATGCTATTAGTAATGATCTACATAAACTATGCCATTAGATAATAGCTACACTAGAGAACTAAAACAATGTTTCTTGGATGTCAGCCAAGCCTCCGGGGCCTCCCCCAACTACTGACATCATCGTGCATGTGCGTCAGGCAATTAACTCCTAGCTGCCCAGTGGTGGAGATACGGGGATCCAAATGACCCCCCTATCTCCTGATCTGAGGTAGCTAAAGGGTCGTGTTTGGCAAAATTGGAAAGGCCAGAGCATGGCCTTTCCGATGATGGCAAAAATGATCAGGTTTTGTGAAACAAAAAATAAATTAAATTAGGGCTGAAACAACTAATCCATAAATTGACAACTAATCGATGATTAAAATAGCTGTCAACTATTTCCATTATCGATTAATCGTCCTGTGTACAGCACACACTGTTTAGAGTCAGACTGCGTTAAACGTAAATAACCTCAGCTTCGTAGCTGATTGGAGAAGACGTGCCGCTGCTTTACTCTGTATGATTTAAATTCTAGGGTTATGTCAGACACAACCAGTTTGTTTTTATTCCATTTACAACAGTAGCAGAACAATAAAACAAACAGTAGGATACTGCCACTGGTTGAAGGAGTTATATGCCGGTGTTTAATCCATACTTGAAGCTGGAGTCCTGTGCCACCACCCCACCCTCCCTCCCACACCCTCTTTGGTCGGGAACAGCCAGTCCCTATCTTTGGTCTGGTCCCTTTCCCCAAACTCACTCCCACATTCAGATCTGGCTTTTTGTCCATAACCGCTCCCTCTCACACTCAGGTCAAGTCACTTGAGCAAAGTCACTCCCTTCCACCTTCAGTCCCTCCCACTGGTTTGGAGATTTTTTTGGACAATAGTGCACCTAAATATACCGACTGAGGAAGGCTGTTAATGCCGAAACGCATCTCGGTAACGCATCTGTCCATTTTTTAATATGCAATTAATTTTTTATTAAATTTTATATGGTTTATATTATTTTGACTACTCTCCTTGGATATATACTTGCCACCGCTTGGAAGCTCCTGATATCTGGACCTCAGACGGTTGAGAAGAGGTTCTGGGTATCCACCATAGTGTACCTGACGCTGTATTGAGTGTGCCTGTGTGGAAGAGGCTCCATATCTGGTGAGTTCAATACATTATCACCTCTTTTTTATCATAATACGGTAATATACTATCAAGCGATGCACAAATATAGTCCTCCTTTCTTGGTCTGTGTATCTCTTGCCGTCTCTCAATAGTGGAGAGGATAGCCAGAAAGTTGAAAAAAGTGAGAGAAAGGAGAAAAAAAAAATCTTCTTAAATCTTCAACTCTGGTTGCGATGGCTACAATAAGGTAATAGACAGCGGTCTATTACCTTATTGTAGCCATCGCAACCAGAGTTGAAGATTTAAGAAGGGATACGCCACCCTCTATATGGCTGGAAGCTCCTAAACCTAGAGCCAGGGATTTTTTGGGCTCTTATAAATGTGAGTTTCCATATTCCTACGAGTGATTTATTTGCCATATTTAATTGGGATTTTCTGCACGATTATTTCTTCATTTTTTCTCTCCCCTCCAATTTTTTTTTTTTTCTCCTTTCTCTCACTTTTTTCAACTTTCTGGCTATCCTCTCCACTATTGAGAGACGGCAAGAGATACACAGACCAATAAAGGAGGACTATATTTGTGCATCGCTTGAACATAAAGAGAAGTAAATTTTAATGAATTTTCCCACTGGTATTCATACTGTTGTACTGGATATCATTGAATTTGCACATTTTGCACAGTCGGACACTGTTGCACTTTATAGACTCTCTTATACCCATCGCACTGCTGGAATTTTATATATTGTTGCACTTTACTGTGTTCTATGGCACATTGCACTTTTATATGTGTACATTGATTGAATATTTGTCACATTAAGATTGAAGCACTTTCAGGGGCGGATCCAGACACAGGCTTCGGGGGGGGGCATTCTACCAGTTTTGATTAAGAGTTTTTTTTTTTTTTTTTTAAATATCTTGCATTGTATTACTTTGTATTTCCGTAACTGTAACACTTCAATGTTCTTGAACCCAGGACATACTTGAAAACGAGAGAAATCTCAATGTATCCTCCTGGTAAAATCCTTTATAAATAAATAAATAAATAATATTACTGTGAGTTTTACTCTTGCGGAGCTCTGAGATACAGTATGGTGTGTGTGTATTATAAAGCTCAACATAATGTGTGCTGTGTATGAGCATATTACAATAAAACTCACGCCTCGTACACACCGCACATTACTGTGAATCGTTCGTTTTATTGTGATATGCTCATACACAGCACACATTATGTTGAGCTTTGTAATACGCTTATACACCTTTTCTGACACACACACACACACACACACAATGGTGCCACTGCTGTAAATACAAGGATATGTGTTATACAGAGATTGGCTTTTGTATTTATTTACGTGTCCTATACAGAGAGCAAGTGCTGCCTTATATAAAGCCATATGCATTGTATACCTTACAAAGAGCGCACTCTTTGTAAGGTATACAATGCATATGGCTTTATATAAGGCAGCACTTGCTCTCTGTATAGGACTTATATACAGATATGTGCTGATTTAAGGCAGCTCTCTCTCAATGTGTAAAGCATATAGAATGAAATGCAAAGCACATATCTGTATATAAAGACCGCTCACACTCTCTCTAAGTTATACACCAAAATACAGTGCATATAGCTTTATATAAGGCAGCCCTTGCTCTCTGTATAAGGCACAGGCTTTGTATTTATTTATATGCCCTATACAGAGAATACCTAACAGAGAGTGAGAGCAGCCTTATATACAGATATAACAAGGAAGGAGAGTGTCATCTGCGCTCATTCCTATGTGTTCCATGTACAACAAAAATGAGGTTTTGTTTGTTTCAATGGTCATTGCAACGTAAGCCCACTCGCCACTTCAAGGCACCTCTTTAGAGTGGGTACCTAACAATTGTAACCAAAAGGCCGCTCTACTGAGCAGCTCCAAGCCCCTCCAGCTGCTTTTCAGCAAGGAGAGACAAAGATGGTGGGTTTTATTTATACACGCACCAAGCACTTCCCATTTGGGATCAAAAACAAAAACATGGAAAGAGGAACAGCTGCAAAACGATGGACTGGTGTTACAAGCATGATATACATAAATACAGAAAAAATGGCGTCGCGCCCATACTCACTTATTTTTGGAGCGGCGGCAACTGCCAGGAGTAACAGCCCAGTAAATGTATAAAATAACAAGAAGGAAGAGTGTCATCTGCGCTCATTCCTATGTGTTCCATGTACAACAAAAATGAGGTTTTTTGTTTCAATGGCCATTGCAACGTAAGCCACTCGCCACTTCAAGGCACCTCTTTAGAGTGGGTACCTAACAATTGTAACCAAAAGGCCGCTCTACTGAGCAGCTCCAAGCCCCTCCAGCTGCTTTTCAGCAAGGAGAGACAAAGATGGTGGGTTTTATTTATACACGCACCAAGCACTTCCCATTTGGGATCAAAAACAAAAACATGGAAAGAGGAACAGCTGCAAAACGACGGACTGGTGTTACAAGCATGATATACCTAAATACAGAAAAAATGGCGTCGCGCCCATACTCACTTATTTTTGGAGCGCGGCAACTGCCAGGAGTAACAGCCCAGTAAATGTATAAAAATAACAAGGAAGGAGAGTGTCATCTGCGCTCATTCCTATGTGTTCCATGTACAACAAAAATGAGGTTTTGTTTGTTTCAATGGCCATTGCAACGTAAGCCCACTCGCCACTTCAAGGCACCTCTTTAGAGTGGGTACCTAACAATTGTAACCAAAAGGCCGCTCTACTGAGCAGCTCCAAGCCCCTCCAGCTGCTTTTCAGCAAGGGAGACAAAGATGGTGGGTTTTATTTATACACGCACCAAGCACTTCCCATTTGGGATCAAAAACAAAAACATGGAAAGAGGAACAGCTGCAAAACGACGGACTGGTGTTACAAGCATGATATACATAAATACAGAAAAAATGGCGTCGCGCCCATACTCACTTATTTTTGGAGCGGCGGCAACTGCCAGGAGTAACAGCCCAGTAAATGTATAAAACATAACAAGGAAGGAGAGTGTCATCTGCGCTCATTCCTATGTGTTCCATGTACAACAAAAATGAGGTTTTGTTTGTTTCAATGGCCATTGCAACGTAAGCCCACTCGCCACTTCAAGGCACCTCTTTAGAGTGGGTACCTAACAATTGTAACCAAAAGGCCGCTCTACTGAGCAGCTCCAAGCCCCTCCAGCTGCTTTTCAGCAAGGAGAGACAAAGATGGTGGGTTTTATTTATACACGCACCAAGCACTTCCCATTTGGGATCAAAAACAAAAACATGGAAAGAGGAACAGCTGCAAAACGACGGACTGGTGTTACAAGCATGATATACATAAATACAGAAACATTGACACTCTCCTTCCTTGTTATGTTTTATACATTTACTGGGCTGTTACTCCTGGCAGTTGCCGCCGCTCCAAAAATAAGTGAGTATGGGCGCGACGCCATTTTTTCTGTATCATGCTTGTAACACCAGTCCGTCGTTTTGCAGCTGTTCCTCTTTCCATGTTTTTGTTTTTGATCCCAAATGGGAAGTGCTTGGTGCGTGTATAAATAAAACCCACCATCTTTGTCTCTCCTTGCTGAAAAGCAGCTGGAGGGGCTTGGAGCTGCTCAGTAGAGCGGCCTTTTGGTTACAATTGTTAGGTACCCACTCTAAAGAGGTGCCTTGAAGTGGCGAGTGGGCTTACGTTGCAATGGCCATTGAAACAAACAAAACCTCATTTTTGTTGTACATGGAACACATAGGAATGAGCGCAGATGACACTCTCCTTCCTTGTTATGTTTTATACATTTACTGGGCTGTTACTCCTGGCAGTTGCCGCCGCTCCAAAAATAAGTTATATACAGATATGTGCTTTGCCTATAGGTATATAGGGCAGATTCCTCTCCATGAATCAGCTAAATGTGCATGTCAGTTTCTGTATGAGGCAGCTCTGCATTCACACAGGGCCACCTCATACAGATCAGCAAAGTTACACACAGCTTCAGATCCCCCCTCCCTCTCCCCCACTGTGCAGCTTGTGCTGCAAGGCACACTTTTCACTGGGGGGGGGGGATTCCTCCTGTTCTCCCGGTACTGGTTCTCTCCCCTCACCCTGTCTACATCTTGGTAGAGACAGGATGAGAGAGAGGATGAGAGAGAGAGATCCCAACCCCTGCAGAATTATGTACTCACCGGGAAGCTGCCTCAGTGAGCTGTGGAGGGGACCTGGTGTTGATGACCTGGCATATGGGGTAATGCTGGGTCTGTTAGGGGAAGCGCACTCTCCCTCTGCTGAAAGTTCTTGGTGCTGCCGGTGGGGAATAATCCCCTGCCTTCACAGGGACGAGCTGCGTGCCTCCTCGTGCTCCGCCGATGAAAAAGATCCGGTCCACCCACATGCGTATTGATCCCTTTCTCACTGCACGCCCCCTCCTGGCCGGGTGTGTCAGCATTCAAAGCAGTCAAAGCACGCGCTGGCCTCGAAGAGATGCCGGCGCTGATACAAAAAAATAGTGCAGCGCCGGTGGCAAAAATATGCCGCCCTAAAATTTAACCCAAAATTTGGCGGTAGAAGCAGTTGCACCACACTGCTTCATTGTCATGCCGGCCCTGCCCGTGCCTCCTCTCTGAATCCACCTGCATGCAGTAAAATTTCAGCAACTGCAGGCAGTGGTGTATTTAGATTTTGTGCTGCCCTAGGCCTGACTAAACTCGTGCACCCCTAATTTCAATGTGACACACCCCTTTCTGTCAAGGTCACACCTCTTCCTGGTTAAATCCCACCCTTCCTATTTAGACTCCACCTTTTCCTCTCTTTATATTAAAAGTGGACACCAAGTGCCTACTTGTATATTTTGTTTACCATTTCAAATGTATCTATTGAGATAAATAAAATTATGAAATGTTTAAGTTCAAGCATTTTTACAAAAGATCAGCCATGCATGTGTAGCGCTCACTCCCGGAGGAGCCGCTGAAAATGAACCACGGGTCCGTCTCCCCGCACTAGGGAATAAATATACTCCAACACCGCTGTGAGTTTTTATCATTTAAATAGTTTACTAAAATAATAAGCAGATGTTGAGACACGGTATTCACAGATATTATTACAGTACTTTTGTATTGCGGTAAAACGCGTAGCGGAAAAGAAACGAAACATGAGGCTTCGTATTTCGGAAGAATAAAATATTCGCAACCGAACAGAAAAATATATGCAATTCCCCAATAGTTCGGAAAAACAGAGACACGTAGCGAACCCCAAAATACAATCTCTTCGTATTACGATAAACGCGCAGCGGAAAAGAGAAAAATATGTATTCGGAACGTAACTTTAACTCCCGTTCCGATTCGTAACAAAATGAGTCCTGCACAGGTTTAAGTCCCGGAATATTAAAGGTGTGTATGTGTGTGGGTACCCGGGTACTGTTCAACTGGCCAGTGAATTTACTTAAGGAATGTCTTCGACTAGTCAAGTTGGGGCCCTGTGGACTTTAAAGAGAAAACAGCAGTGTGTTCCTTAATTACATACGGCCTTGGAGGCCTCTCACCCATCCACCGGTTGCTGTAGGCTCTGCTGACCCAGGACGTCTCTCCGCTCGATTTTGACTGGGGATACTAGCGGCCGGATCCGTTGTCTGACTCTCTGTTGCTTGTCCACGACTTGTCCCGCTCTCCGCCTGCTCTCCGTATCCGATCAGCTCGCGGCAACTCCTCACTCCAGGTCTTTGGCTTCTTTAATCTGCAGCAATCTCAGGAACTCGGAGGTCTCCTTTTCTTTAGGCCGAATGACCCGATAAGGAACTGACAGGTCTCTCTCTGGCTCTGGCCTAGGCCCTCTTGCGATGTCTTGCACTGCGTCTGCTCTCTCTCGTTCCCTCGCGCGCTCTGGCGCGTTCTCCACGAGGTTCGGGAAGTAAGCCTCCTGTGTCCCACCCACTTCCTGTCCTTTTGCAAAGCACGCCGGGAAATGTAGTCCCAATGTCTCGTGTCTCTAATCGCGATTGTCTCCATCTTGTGGCCAAAAATAGGTACTACCGGCAGCAAGATTTAACACAGCGCTACACATGTCAAGTATACTGGATCACAGCCACTCTTATTGGTGGAACAATAAAACCCACAGAAATGTGCGGTGTATATGAGCAGATCAAAGAGCTGCACAGCAATAAAACCCACAGAAATGTGCGGTGTGTATGAGCGTATCCAGAGCTCCACCGCAATAAAACAAATTTAATTCCTAAAGCCCCCCATTCTTTTCATTCCAAACGGACCCCTCTTTTCATCTCACCCCCTCATTACATTCCAAACCCCTCCGCCCTCTCATTACATTTCAAAGTTACATTATATGTGCAAACCGTGCCTGGCCGCAAGCAATCCATAATCCAGACAGGTTGCAATAGGCTAACAGTATGTAATGCTTGTCTCAAACGCATTAAGGAAAAGTGAAATCCGTTCACCAACTGCAACTATTGGAGCTCCTCCATGCTAAAGATAAATATATATTTATTACATATAATAAAAAGTATTTTTCATTTTTTTTCCACTTAGTTTGATCAATAAATTAACTCTTCCAGTGCCGGTAAAGATGCTCCTGACAAAATTCTGTCACTCAGGTTTGTGATGGAGAAGTGAGATATTCCCATGTAACCCCCTAGTGTTACCTCCTGGTTCCTCTCTTGCTCCAGTTTGTTCAGTAAACTCAGGATTGAAGCAGTACTGGAAGCAGAGGATGGCAGGCAGCCCCCTGCATGCACACCAGCCTCTCACTCTGCACTGTCCCCTTTACTCCAGAGGCAGAGGGCTGGGGTCTGACCTGCACAGCATCCCTGCCAGGGTGTGTGTAACGCTCGCAAAGTTCTATACACCCGAGCGCACAGTGCTAGGTGCTCGCGTGTATAGAACTTTGCGAGTGTTACACACACCCTGGTGGGGATGTTGTGCCAGTATAAGATAATAACAAGGAGGGAGAAAATACCTTATACTGGCACAGCATCCCCAACAGGGTGTGTGTAACGCTCGCAAAATTCTATACACACGAGCACCTAGCGCTCAGGTGTATAGAACTTTCCAAACGATACACACACCCTGGCGGGGATGCTGTGCCAGTTGAAGATATTTTCGCTCTCCCTGTTATTCCTTCCCCCGCGCAAATGTGGTAGCACGCAGCGCCCGGGATGGAGGAGCGTGTCCCTTGGCCAGCAGGATGCACCGAGGCATGCAGGGCCCGGGCAGCTCTTACCTGTTTATCCCGCCGCCTGGGACATGGGAGAGGAGGATCCGCCGGGTGCAGTTACACGAAGTGCAGGGCTGGGTCGCGGCGGGGGGGAGGAGAGGCATTCAATCACAGCTGCTGGCCGCAGCCGGAGGGCCCGTCCACACACGCACCGGCAGCACCTTAATCCCGCTCTTCGGCTGGTCGCATTTCACGTGTGTGGGAGGGTCGGCGCATGGTCATTGGGCAGATAAAAAATAGTGCAGAAAATAGTTTCAGAAGCCGGCGGGTGGCGGGATACATTGAGCTGCGGGTCCCACTGAGCAGCGGGGTCGCCGCCCGCTGGAAAATGCCGCCCTACAGCACTGACTGCAGGCACCACAGCTGAGTCCTCACACACAGTAAACACAGATTTTCTTGGGGGGGGGCAATTGCCCCGTTGCCCCCCCCTGGATCCGCCCCTGAGCACTTTAAGACTGAAGCACTTTATGTTTGATATACCTCTTTGTTGAAGTCTACCTTTAAATCTATTTTTGATGCGCTACAAAGGTTCTATCTATAATTCCCTCCCACTGTTTGTCCACAAAATTATTTAAAAGGGACACTCTACGCACCCTGACCACTTTAGCTTAACCCTGATTTCATGCTGACATCATCTATGACCAAGTGCTTGTAGTCGCGTTCATTTGAGAAAGCAAACATGGGCTTAAGCTGCGCATGCAGCATCAACCCATCCCTATGACCAAGCACTCGCATACCTTGTGTGAAAAGTATGCAAGATACACAATTTTGTGTATGTACATACGAAAGTTACGTACACTACGCAGCTTGCTTATGAGAAAAGGGGGAGGGGGTTGTGGTTATTTTTTTTACGTAAAATTCCTTTTACGTAAACAATTTTTTTATCCGATTAAATCGATTAATCGAAAAAAGTCAGCCAACTAATCGATTATGAGAATAATCGTTTGCTGCAGCACTAAATTAAATGTTAAAAACTTTAAAAAAATTGTGTCTGGGTCGTATATAGTTACATAGGCTGAAAATAAGACGTGTCCATCGGGTTCAGCCTCTCACACATCACCTACTGCTGTTGATCCAAAAGAAGGCAAAAAACCAAGTCTGAAATGCTCGCCAATATGCAAAACACTGGGAAAAAATTCCTTCTTGACCCCAGAATGGCAGTCAGATTTCTCCTTGGATCAAGAAGCTTACCCACATATTAAATATTATAACCCTTAGTATTCTGTGTCTGCAGGAAGTCATCCAGTCGTTTTTTAAAAGTCTGTACAGTCTCTGACCCAACCACCTCAACAGGCAGAGAATTCCACAGCTTTATTGTTCTCACCGTAAAATAACCCTTCCTATGCTTTAAGCTGAATTTCCTTTTGTCCAGTCTAAATGGGTGACCCCGTGTCCTGTGTATAGTCCTGTTTATGAATAGGTTTCCAGACAATGGTTTAAAATGGCCCCGTATACAGTTGTGTTCAAAATTATTCAACCCCCACTGAAATTGAGTGTTTTGGCCAGTTTGACATTGATTTTGATCATTCAGTCATCTTGCTTACAATTAAATCAAAGAGGCACGTGTAGGTCAGACAAATATACCATAACATTTACAATGAAATAACCACAAATGTCTTTTCTGTGCTCACATTATCGGTTTTATTCAACCCCCAAGTGACATTCAATCTTAGTACTTATAACTGTAAAAGAATGTTGTACTAACAGCTTTTAAACGTGAAGCATAGCTTGACACAAGTGTCTTGCAGCGATCTACGGGTATCTTCGCCCATTCGTCATGGGCAAAAGCCTCCAGTTCAGTCACATTCTTAGGCTTACGCACTGCAACTGCTTTCTTTAAGTCCCACCAGAGGTTCTCAGTCGGATTTAAGTCAGGTGACTGCGATGGCCACTCCAAACTGTTCCAGCCTTTAATCTGCAACCATGCTCTAGTGGACTTGGAGGTATGCTTGGGATCATTGTCCTGTTGAAAGGTCCAACGTCTCCCAAGCCTCAGGTTTGTGATGGACTGCATCACATTGTCATCCAATATCTCCTGGTACTGAAGAGAATTCATGGTACCTTGCACACGCTGAAGCTTCCCTGTACCTGCAGAAGCAAATCAGCCCCAAAGCATGATTGACCCCCGCCATGCTTCACAGTAGGCAAGGTGTTCTTTTCTTCATAGGCCTTGTTCTTCCTCCTCCAAACATAGCGTTGATCACATGGGCCCAAACAGTTCTAATTTTGTTTCATCAGTCCACAGAACACTATCCCAAAACTTCTGTGGTTTGTCCACATGACTTTTGGCATACTGCAGTCGACTCTTCTTATTCTTTGGAGACAGCAAGGGGGTGCGCCTGGGAGTTCTGGCATGGAGGCCTTCATTACGCAGTGTGCGCCGTATTGTCTGAGCTGAAACTTCAGTATCCACATCTGACAAATTTTTTCTCAGTTCCTCAGCAGTCACACGGGGACTTTTCTCCACTCTACGCTTCAGGTAGCGCACAGCAGTCGAAGTCAGCATCTTCTTTCTGCCCCGACCAGGTAGCGTTTCAACAGTGCCCTTTGCCTTGAATTTGCGAATGATGCTTCCTTTGGTCTCTCTTGGTATGTTTAACATCTTTGCAATCTTCTTATAGCCATTGCCCTGTGAAGACCTCTTCTCTTGTCTTCCTGGACCATTCTCTTGACTTCACCATGTTTGTAACCACACCAGTAAATGTCTAGAAGGAGCGGAGTATCACAGTCATTTTAAAGCTGCCTAATTGGTGCTTATTATGCTTTATTGCAGCTCCGTGACATCCACAGGTGTTTTCAATACCTGATTGAAAACACTTGAATGAACCTCTGTTCTTCAGAGTGGTAGTCTTTAAGGGGTTGAATAATTGTGTCAATGAAGAATTCACAAAAGAAACATTTACTACTGTATTACAAAACCAATTGATGTCATTTTAGTTGCATATGGTTCTTTAAAAAGTCCTTGTAGGATTTCATTCTGAATACAATTACAAATGTACACTAAATTCCCTAAAACCCTTTACAGCAGGGGTCTCAAACTCAAATTACCTGAGGGCCACTGGACAAGTTTTCACATCTCATGGGGGGCCGCATGCAAAACTTGCAACTGTTTTTTATTAAACAGTTTATTCTTTTCATTTACAGCAAAAAGTCTATTCAAATTCTGTACATCTTTTTGTATTCTTGGTATTTTTCTAACAATTTTTGATTCCTATTTTTTTTTTTAAAGGCTATTTAAATTCTGTAACAGACCTTTTTAATTTTTTTAAAAAGGACCTATTTTAATATTTGGACACATTTTAATACATTTTTACTGGTTTAAATGCCTATTAGAAAAATAGCGGAGTTCCGTCCAGTCACTTGCAGTGGATGATCCTAGTCGGACATTTCTGCAACCTCAGTCGTCGATAATCAGACGACCAAGTCGGTCGCTGGAATATGGACCCAGTGGATGACCAAAAATCATTCCCCTTCTGAGTAGCAGGTTTTGTTTTGTTTTTTTAGACAGCTCTGTTAGCTTTTTATTTCTGTGGCGCATCTCCCATACTGGCCTTACAACTGGAGCAGGGAAATCTGACTGGTGTGATGGGAGATCTCTTATCCACATACATCACACCTGTCAGATTTCCCTGCTCCAATTGTAAGGCCAGTATGGGAGATGCGCCACAGAAATAAACAGTTCACAGCACTAATTCAGAAACATCCCTTGTTCACGCATCTTATACAACGCTGCGGAATGTGTTGGCGCAGTCACAACATGCTAAGCAATATTATCTTATGTTTTATTAGCATACTGCGGACTGCTTTGCTAACAACCTTATTGTGTATTGGATTTACATTGTATTTATGTGCACCACTGGAGTGTTTTTCTGGTTTCAAAATATAGGAAAATAATAGGAAAATGTATATGAATTACCTTATGTTTGGGATTTTTAAAATTATTTTGTAACACTTTTTTGTGTACAGGGACTCTGCACACACACTTCTGCATCCAGGGGGTGCTCTGCACACACACTTCTGTATCCAGGGGGGCTCTGCACACACACACACACACTTCTGCATCCAGGGGGTGCTCTGCACACACACTTCTGCATCCAAGGGGGCTCTGCACACACACTTCTGAATCCAGGGGTGCTCTGCACACACACACACACACACTTCTGCATCCAGGCGGTGCTCTGCACACACACTTCTGCATCCAAGGGGGCTCTGCACACACACTTCTGAATCCAGGGGTGCTCTGCACACACACACACACACTTCTGAATCCAGGGGTGCTCTGCACACACACACACACACACTTCTGTATCCAGGGGGGCTCTGCACACACACACACTTCTGTATCCAGGGGGGCTCTGCACACACACACACTTCTGCATCCAGGGGGGCTCTGCACACACACACACACACTTCTGCATCCAGGGGGGCTCTGCACACACACACACACACACTTCTGCATCCAGGGGGGCTCTGCACACACACACTTCTGCATCCAGGGGGGCTCTGCACACACACACACACACTTCTGCATCCAGGAGGGCTCTGCACACACACTTCTGTATCCAGGGGGGCTCTGCACACACTGGTTTGGGCCATTTATTGACTGCAGGTTCAGAGACTCTTGCCTGCAGTGCATGCTAGCACTTGCTGTGCTGCCTGATGTCCACCTGAGCTCTGACACCTCATGGCTGTTGTGATGTCTTGGGACAGGGTGTTCTGATTTTCAGACGGCAGAGAGCAGGGGGGGAGGGGCAGATCAACACATGGAAGCATAAAAGAGAAAAAAAAAAAGATAAGGGAAGAGCCTGAACTCACCAGGGAAGCAGCATCTGCCCTGAGAGTAGCCAGGGTATTTACAAGACACTGCTGGGGAACCAGCAGCAGAGACGGAGCTCAGGAGGAGGGAAGCTGCCCGATCTCCTGCAGCTGGTGGGTGGAGGCATCATGTGACACAGCAGGAGCCAATCAGAAGAGGCAGAGAGCTGGGCTTTCCTCAGCTGCACCACTCTGCTGCGGGCCATTTGTAATCAGTCTGCGGGCCACTAATGGCCCGCGGGCCGGTACTTTGAGACCCCTGCTTTACAGCATTGGGGGTTGAATAATTTTGAACACAACTGTATATTTATATAAGGTTATCAGATCCCCTCTAAGGCGCCGTTTCTCTAAACTAAACAGGTTTAAGCTTGTTAGTCTTTCCTCATAACGTAAACCTTCCATTCCCCTTTTTAATTTAGTTGCCCGTCTCTGCACTTTTTCTAGCACTATAATATCCTTTCTTAAGACAGGTGCCAAAATTTGCACAGCATATTCAAGGTGCAGTCTTACCACTGATTTATACAGCGGCAAAATTATGTTTTCATCCCGAGAGTGAACTCAACTTTTAATGCATGCCAATACCTTGCTGGCCTTGGCAGCTGCTATTTGACATTGCACATTGATTCTTAGTTTAAAGTCTATGATTATACCCTAAATGGTACGGAGTTAGGGAAATCCAACCAGGAGAAGGATTTGGGAATAAATTGTTGTGTGTTCTTCACTCCAAAGTGCATAACTTTGCATTTATCTACATTACATTTCATCTGCCATTTAAGCGCCCAGTCCCCCAATCTATCTAAATCCCTCTGCAGCGAAGGAACATCCGGCTCACATTGTATTACTTCTTAGTTTTGTGTCATCTGCAAACACTGATACATGACTTTCGATGCCCATCTCAAGGTCATTTATAAATAATTTGAACAGAATTGGTCCTAGAACAGACCCGAGGGACACCACTTACCACTGAAGTCCATCTTGAAAATGTTCTATTTATGACCACTCTCTGTACCCTATCTTTTAGCTAGTTACCTATCCAAGAATAAGTATTTTCATCTAGACCAATGTTTCTTAATTTAACCCCTTAGTGACCGGGTGGTTTTACACAAATCCGTCCTTCAGTGACCGCTGCTGTTTACGTTTCTGCGCTGTTAGAGTTTAGGTCAAATTTTCCTCTTACTCGTTTATTCAACCCACACATATTATACACCCTTTTTCCCGCCATTAAATGGACTTTCTAGAAATACCATTATTTCCATCATATCCAATAATCTATACTATAATTGAGTAAGGCTTGGCGTGTCCGTCGCCAAGCCTTACTCTGGTTGCGCGCGCATGCAACCGCCGCGGCACGAGCCGGCTGCCGGCTCGCCGCGGCGGTTACAAGATGCACACAGCAGCCGGGTAGAGGCTGCGCTCGCAGTCTCTACCCGGCTGCCGCGCACATCCAACCCCCGAGCGGCGAAGGGAAAGGTCCCTCCGCCGCTCGGGGGTTGGATGCGCGCGGCAGCCGGGTAGAGGCTGCGCTCGCAGCCTCTACCCGGCTGCCGAGCGCATCCGACCTCCGAGCGGCGCCGGGAAAGTGAAAGTTTCCCCACTTCCGCTCTTTGAAGGACCCAAGCCCCGGTCACGTGACCGCGGCTTGGGTCCTTCAACGAGCGGAAGCGGGAAACTTTCACTTCCCCGGCGCCGCTCGGAAAGGTAAGTATGGAGCGGCTGTCCGAATGCCAATAGAGCATTCGGACAGCCGCCCCATGTCTGAGCTGGGGCATATATCCATGAGCGCTGGGGGGCATATCCACAAGCTGGGGGGCAATATCCATGAGCTGGGGGGCAATATCCATGAGCTGGGGGGCAATATCCATGAGCTGGGGGGCAATATCCATGAGCTGGGGGGCAGTATCCATGAGCTGGGGGGCAGTATCCACGAGATGGGGCAGTATCCATGAGCTGGGGGGGCAATATCCACGAGCTGGGGGGCAGTATCCACGAGCTGGGGGGCAATATCCACGAGCTGGGGGGCAATATCCACGAGCTGGGGGGCAATATCCACGAGCTGGGGGGCAGTATCCACGAGCTGGGGGGCAATATCCACGAGCTGGGGGGCAGTATCCACGAGCTGGGGGGCAGTATCCACGAGCTGGGGGGCAGTATCCACGAGCTGGGGGGCAGTATCCACGAGCTGGGGCCATATATCCACGAGCTGGGCCATATATCCACGAGCTGGGCCATATATCCACGAGCTGGGCCATATATCCACGAGCTGGGGCAGTATATCCACAATAGACTGCCCTCTGGGCAGGCTTTCCACCTTGTTTAATATAAAAAAAATATGAAATATGATGAAAAAAATTGTAAAAACACACTTTTTCGTAATTTAATCCCCTAAAGCTATAACCACCAATAAAGACCCCGGCTAAATAGTTTCCAAATTTTATCCCGAGAATAGAAATACCCAATTTTTACATGTTTTTACCTTTTAACCCTTTCACTGCTGAGCCAGTCCACCTATGTGCGCTGCGCTCATTCTGACCATTTTGTGCTAATTATTTTGAGATGTCAGCCTAGGTCCTATTTAATTAAACCCCCCCGAGACAAAAAAAATTAAAAAAAAAAAATAATAATTTTTTTATTTTATTTAATGTTTTTATTATTATTTTTTTTATTATTTTTTTAAACCAAACCTGGTCATGTTTGGTATCATTTGAAAGGCCATGATCAGGCCTTTCAAATGATGTCAAATATGACCATCTAGCTGCCATGGATCGGGAGATAAGGGGATCCTAAGGATCCCTTTATCTCTACATGGCAGCTAGATGGTTAACTGGCCCACTGACATCCACACACATATGGTGAGGTTGTCAGTGGGTGGGGGGGACCTGGAGGCTAGGCTGACATCCAAGATGTACACCGCTGAAGAGGGGAGACTCTCCCCTTTTCAGCGGTGCAAAAAGCATTTTGCTAGCTTCAATGGTTGGGGAGATAGAGGGCTCCAAAGGAGCCCCCCCTCCATTGAATTACATGGGGGCACCTTCTGATGACGTCACCACGCAGCGTGGCGACGTCATCAGCCTCGCCTGCCCATGTAAATCACATGGGCAGGCTTCCTCCCTGCCAGATCGCCGTGGGATCCGACGAGGGAGGTGAGTATCGGGCGGGAGGGGGATTTGGCGCCGCTGACGTACCCTGTACGTCCGCGGGTCTAAGGGAGACCCGAGGACAGGACGTACAGGGTACGTCAGGGGTCATTAAGGGGTTAACTAACCTTTTGTGTGGAACGGTGTCGAAAGTTTTGGCAAAATCCAAGTAAATCACATCCACTGCGACCCCCTGATCTATACTTCTACTTACTTCCTCATAGAACGTAATTCGGTTAGTCTGACATGATCTGTGCTTCATAAAACCATGCTGATTTTTGCCAATTACATTATACCTCCCAATAAATTCCTTAATAACCCCTCAAACACTTTCCCAGCCACAGATGTTAAGCTCACAGGTCTATAATTCCCAGGCACAAATTTTAAACCTTTCTTAAATATAGGGAACACGTCAGCTTTTCTCCAATCCTCTGGTACGATTCCTGAAAGAAAAGAATCTTGAAACCTTAAGAACAGAGGTTTACATATTTCAACACATAGCTCCCTCAGTACTTGCGGGTGAATTCCATCCGGCCCTGGGGATTGAATTCACATTGTTTAATTGGTTGACTCATACAAAGTGACTGCTGCAAAATTTTGTCCTAAGTAAGTTTTTATTAACCCTTTCACTGCTGAGGCTTTTCACACCTCTGTGCTGAGGTCATTTTTACAGTTTTCGCTCATCATGTTTAAATGTGTTTTGTAGCCATATTTTGATATATATATATATATATATATATATAATATGTCTGGGTCATATATCGTTCTTTACGGCAGACTTGGCAGATTCATAATATGTCATTATTATATGTATACATCATATCTGTCTGTATATTATAACAAACAATGCAATAAAATTTGAATTTTCAATAATTTATTATGTGTAAAGTGTTTTTTTCACATTTTAACATGCGATCGTTTGCGGTTAGATTTTGTATGGGGTGCGCTTGTTAAAATTTTTTTAAAAAAATTAGAAATGGGGTCTCGTTACATTTTTTGGGGAAAATGTCGCTATTTTTAACAAACGCACCGCATACAAAAATCGTTAGTGCAGCATTATTGTTCACATTATAATTGAAATGGGAACAATATTGCTGCATTAACAAAACAAACTTGATTTTTTTTTTTAATTATTTTTTTATTTTTAATTTTTATTTTTTTAAAAAAACTTTTTCATGGTCATGTTTGATATCGTTGGAAAGGCCATGCTCTGGCTGATGCAACAATATCAAACATTAACCCCTAGCTGCCACGGATCGGGAGATAGGGGGTCCATTGTACCATTGGTGGCAGCTAGGGGTTAACTCCAGGACTGGCGTCATCGTGCTATGCACGATGACGCCAGTCCTCAGGGGGAGTTCACGGAGGCTTGGCCGACATCCAAGATGTCGGCCAGCTCCGGGAGAGGATCACGATCCGGCTCCCCAGGGGTTAATGACAGCCACTGTTTGGAAGGGCAGGCTGTGCCCTTCCAAACGGTGCCTGGATTAACCCTCTGCACCCCGGCGATCGGGAGGGAGAGAGGTCCAAAGGACCCCCCTCCCTTTCAGGCGCCTCCTCCGCACATGCGGAAGGAGGCGCCTGAATTAGATGTCATCGTGCCGCCGCAATGACATCTAAATTGCTCCGCCGGGGTCCTGAGTGCTGGGCTGACATCCAAGATGTCAGCCCGCACCGGGGGGGGGGCGCAGCAATCCGCCAGAATCCAGCGGAATGCTGCCTCCTGTGCATGGACGCGCTCAGCGCGTCCATAGCACAGGAGAACCACTTGGCTGGACGCGCTCAGCGCGTCCATAGCAGCCAAGTGGTTAATGAATTGCAGGTCTCCTGTTATAGGTTTCTCTTTGATAAATACTGAAGAAAAATAAATCATTCAAAATTTCTGCCTTATCTTAATCTTCAGTTAATAAGACCCCGGACTCAGGATTTTAGTGAACCTACATTTTCACTCTTGGGTTTAAGACTTTATGTACCTAAAGAATCTTTTAGGGTTGGTCTTGCTCTCTTTAGCCCATCTAATCGCTTTTTTACATGCATTTTTGGCTGCCCTATATGCTTTATAGGATGCCTCAGATTTAAAAGCTTTAAATGCCTTTTTATGTTTAATTTCCTTGGTTACCTTCCTACTAAGCCACATTAATAAATATAAAAGAAAAAGACTGAAATCAACCAGTGAAATATATTGTGACATGTACTTTTCTAGTGTTCGTTTAACGATATTCCACTTATCCTCCGTGTTTTTCCCATGAAAGAGTTTCTGCCAGTCAATGACATTGAGAGCTTCCTTTAAAGTTGGCCTTTTTAAAATTATATGTTTTAGCATGCCCCCTATGAATGGTTTTTTTTGAGTTTATTTCAAAAGACATCATATTATGGTCACTGTTTCCCAACTGTTCCCTTACATGATTGAGAAAAGATCCACATTATTTGTTATAACCAGATCCAGACAAGGAAGAACACCTAAATACAGCGATAATGAATTTAAAGAAACGAGACAGAAAAGAAATGCTACAGTATAAATCGCGAATGACTACCATAGTAGATATAGTTCCACCTATTTCACTTATCTACAATTTTAATTGCCAATCTAAAGAAATAAACCAAATTTTCAAAAAATATTGGCCCATTCTACTTGAAGATCCCGTCTTAAGCCAAAAATTGTGAATAGAGGGGCAAAAAATATAAAACAACAAATTGTAAAAAGCTGTAATTTTTCAAAGAATAAGGAAATTAAAAATCCCTTTCAGATTAAAGAGGGTTTCCATAGGTGTGGATTCTGTAATGTATGCAGAAATCTTAACCTAAAAAAACAAATTATTACTGATTTCCCTCATAAAATTGATTATAAATTCAAAGGAATCACTACTTGTAAATCTAAGAACGTGATTTACGCTTTGATCTGTCCATGTAGAAAAATATATATATCGGAAGAACCACTAGACCTCTCCACATTAGAATTATGGAGCATATACGAAATATAAGAAACCAATTTGAACATCACACTGTTTCTGCTCATTTTAGAGATCACCACAATGGAACACCTTACTCTTCTTTCCACTTAAAATAATTAAGAAAAATTGGCATGGAGAAAATTTTATTAAAAAAATTAGTCAAGAAGAAATGAAGTTCATTTTTCAGTTTAACACACTTATCCCCTATGGATTAAACACTGATTTTGAACTGTGTCATTTCTTATAGAATATATTAAGTGGCTTCTTTTTTTGTTTTAATATGATCCACGTGGATCTATGTTTTTTATGTAATGCCCCATATGGGGATTGCTGTATTTTAATCTTTTTTTTCTATTTCTTCTTTTTTTCATGCGCCGCCTTGGTATATATATCTACACATTTGGGGAAATGATTATTGAATATTATGTACCAGGTAGAGACTCCTGTCAATCAGGACAGCACATGGACTATCTCTTTCCTCACTGTATGGGATTTTGCGGCAAAGCAGAGATCGTCTGTCAGTTTACCTGGGGATCCATGGAGACGGCGACGATAGACGTCATCAGGACGCGCCGAAAGCCACCACGCCGGGATGTATCGCACTGGGCAATCCACCGTATTTAGTATAAAAGGACGTTATGAGAATCGAGACGGTAACCTTTTCTTTCATTTACATTTTCCTCCTTGCTACTGATGAAGCACCGAACAGGTGCGAAACGCGTTTAGCTGTTTGTTTTTATTGTTTTAATCTTATGTACCAGAAATAAATACTCCTTTCTTAAGGTAGCTTAAAAAGAAAGAAAATTTTCTTCTATCCATTTTTGTGGGCTGTTTTTAAGTTCACAAGAGTTTGGCAAACGAGAGCATTGGGAGAACCACTCATCTGGATCTATGGGCAATCAAGTTGGCCCAATTAACACTTGAAAGACGATCATATGAGGGCTGGAAGCTCTCAGAAACCGTGAGTGCGCATTTGGCGATTCCATTATATTCAAGTGATTATCTCAAACATAATACACTATGTAACATCTTTCCTCTTTTTGAGGTTTATACAAGACTACCTACGTTTTTTCCATTTGAAGGAAGTATTAAGAAATTACAAGAAAGGAAAAATATCTTTTTGTTAAAAAGTAAGGATAAAATATCCTCTTTCTCATATCAACCTGCTTTAACTGTACCTATTTTTTCCTGTTCCCATATTTGTATGTACAGAGGAGCGCTACCCAATTTTGTTGTTTATCCTTTGTCATTTTGAGGTATTGGGGAGAATATCTTTATCTTGGGTCTTGTATAGCGACCCTCTTCTTTTAGATATAAGCGCACTACCTCCATTCACCTACAGTTATCCTCTCTAGTTGGTGTTTCTACCAGTTGTGTCATGAAGGTATCATTTAAAATGTTCATAAACCGGATTCCCTTCGCCGAATTACTAGTCCCACTATAATAATTATAATAATAACTATAATAAAACAGGACTTCAAATCAAAAAGCAATAAACATGCAAACATTGGGTATGTCTAAACTAAGGACAAAATTTTGAAACTATTTAGCTTAGGTCTTTTTTGGTGGTTGTAGAGGGGGGGGGTCAAAGTTCGAAAAAGTGTTTTTTCCATATTTCAGAAATTGTATAGTAAATTATACAAAATGATGAAAATACTGGTATCTTCGGAAAGTCCATTTAACCCCTTCACTGCGGATGACGTGTGGGGAACGTCCTAGGAGGCTCCCACTGTATGCGGAAGACGTTCCCCACGTCATCCGCTTACCGGGAGCCCAGAGAGATACTCACCTCTCTGCTCCAGGGTCCCGCGGCTTTCTGACTTCATTGAAGTCAGATGCTGCTTTTATGGGCCCTCCTGACGCATATGACGTCATTGCGTCAGGAGCGATGACGTCATTTTCAGGCGACCACCCAGCAAAGCTGAGATATCGCCTGAAAGGAGGAGGGGGGAATCCTTTCGGATCCCTCTCCCTCCCGATCGGGAGAAGCTAGAGGGAAAAGCCAGTCACTGCTTAAAAGGGGAGGGTCTCCCCTTTCAAGAGGTGCCTGACTTTAGCCCAAGGCGCCAGTCTGCGATCCGGCACCGGATCGTGGCCTAGTTCCGGTGGGGGCCACCATCTTGGATTGCAGCTCCACTTCCGGGTCCCCCTAGTCATTGCGTCGGTTAGCTGGAGAACTCCTAGCTGCCCGGGGATTTCCTAAGGAAATTCCATGGTGGAGATATGGGAGTTCAAAGGAACCCCATATCTCCTGAACACAGCTAGAGGTGCCATTCGAAAGGCCAGAGCATGGCCTTTCCAATGATATCAAACATGACCATTTTCAAATTAATTAATTGTTATTTTTATTAATGCAGCAATATTGTTCCAATTTCAATTATAATGTGAACAATGATGCTGTACTAATGATTTTTTTCTATAGGGGGGTTTGCTAAAAATCACCTAATTTCCCCCCAAAAAAAATTTAACGAGTACCCATTTATAATTTTCTTTAATAAGCACACCCCATAGAAAATATAAACGCAAAGGCTCGTATGATAAAATGTGAAAAAAGAACACTTTGCACGATGTAGATGATTAAAAATTCTAATTTTATTGTTTTGTTAGAATATTCAGGCAGAGCATGAGATACACATAATGATATATTATGAATCTGCCGAAAAAAAGGATATATAATATGTCTGGGTCGTATAATAAAACGTGGCTTCAAATGGTGTATAAACATGAGCAAAAGCGGTAAAAATTAGCTCAGCACACAGAGGTGAAATGGCTCAGCAGTGAAAGGGTTAATGGCAAGAAAAACTGTGTGGGTTCCATAAATGAGTAAGAGGAAAATTAGAGCTAAAAACAAACAATGCAGAAATGTAAAACAGTAGTTGGGTACTTTCGAACAAATCATAAAATTGCCTGGTCACTATGGGGTTAAACAAAGCTTTCTTTAATGATTCTAGACATTGTAATAAAGCATATTGCATCTGTGTATATATCTTTACATTATAACCTCATCAGTTTATTCATTGTAAAATAAAAACATATTTTCACATCTATTTTTCATTCCTCAATTTTCAGATTTTTTTCCCCCTGCATCACTACAATCTTTATCCCCCGCATCACGGTCACCTTTATGTATGCCTATAGTATCCATTATCTAGACTTCATTAGCACTGTATTGAAAGCTCTAATAAAGGATAACTCCTCCTATGAATTTCATCATGCGTCAGAAAGCACCAGTACTCACTCTTCACTTCCTTCAAATTTGATGTAACTGAAAGGACATCAAGAAGCAGCAACACTTTACAATCCTATGATTATGGTACAGACTATTATCCCTTCCATGGAGAATGGAGAGGATGTCTCCCTGAACATCTATGCAGGCACAAGCTTGGACCAAACAGCTGGTGGAATTCATGATAAATGTTGGACTTCGTCATCTCTGAAACAATAGGTATTTCACAAACTACCATGGACAGCTCCTAAATGGTTTAAATCATAACTAATATGCTGTGCCTTTTCAATTAGTTCCAGACAGGCAGGGTTTTGACCTTATGTTAAACGAATGGAGGTGATGCAAACTTACGCAGCTAATAAATGTACCTTATCTCTGCCACCTGACCATTGCCTCTTTGTGTGAAAGGAAGGGGAGACAGCACCCAAAATTAACTAAAAAGGTGTGCGATTGTGTGGAGGATGTCTATATGGTTATTGTATTATGTATTGTTAAATTTATATTGTTATCTGGATTCTGTATTATGGCTTGACAAATTAAACCTGAGCCAGCTAAACATTTTAGAAGGCAAAACAAGTTTTCCAGTAGATTTGTGAAGATTTACACAATTTAATTATACCAAAGGCTGAGTTCTAGGGGCCATATTCCAAGTGAGCCATTAGTGTTAAACACAGATTTTGCAGTGCCGAAAAGGGGAACTGGAATTATACAGTAAAGAACAGTTTTCAGTTTAAATATCGCAGTTTCATCACAATTATTTTTTGTCTGAATATACTAAAACACTAAGTCTAAAATCTATAATACAGACTCTTTAATGTTTGGGTTATCAATTCTATTAACTGACAATCTATTTAGGTAGGGATTTCTAAAACTCACATACTAGAACTGGTTTTCTTACTAACAGGACTAAAAATGATTATCCCATGTGCTGAACAATTGTGGAAACCATCAGTCTTCCTGATACCAGGCCTCAGTGGAAGGAACCACTTCTTAAAGCAAATACCACACCACTATTAGTATGTTCACTTACAATTTATTCATTAAACAAAATTGTAAGTTATTGTAAGTGTAAGCAGCCAGTTACTTAGCAGTAGACTAGCAGGACTGCTTTACTGTAAAATGGTTGTGAGCAGCAAATATGGAAAACTAAAGTTTAATAGTAATTAGCAGCAGAGATAAGGGACTTACTGCAGCCCTCGCTACATCTATCCAGCTTTAAGGGTCTATGGTCCTCGATTTATAGAAGACATCAAAAGTCTATCATGCTGCTCCATCATGATTAAAAGAAAAAAAAAACTATTTGTTGCAGTTCAAGAAATGTCAAAGAACTTTCACAGTAAGGATGACTATTCAAGGACCCTCTAGTTCAGTTATTGCAAACAATGGTGAATATCTCCGAATTGTCACCATTCTTGCAACAGCAAACTTCAGCGAGTCCCAAGAAGGGAAACGTAACCAGTGAAAGGAGAAAAAAAATTGATTTATTTTCTCCTGCCGCTGTTTGCATTTCCTTCTCTGGATCCAAATCACATCCCCCCAACCATTGCTTCCCATATATGATGAGCATACAAACTAAGGTTTTGGGACGATTGAGGGGTATGGAAATGAAGTTATTTCAGCTCTGGACATACTTGTTAAATAATAGGCATGCCTAGAATATTTATATAGACAAAAGAGGGTTAAATATACAGTGAATTGGTGAGGAATTTCAAGAGAATTGTATATTTAAAGTAAAAAGAAAAATCAGAGGTAGAAATACCAGTGGCAAATTTTCTTTTTGCCTACAATTCCAGTTTTTCCCCAACTAACCACCTAGTAAATAACCTGTAACATTTTAATTCTTGCACTCCGGTTACTATGGATTATAACACCATGTTTGGTGATGGAAATATGTGTCTTCTAACTTTATCAGTGATCCACAGAAGTTACCTGGATACAATTATCATCATTATGAAATTATAAACTATGGAGCCGTGTATATGCATTTTTTTAAAAAAATTGTATCACAAATGAGCAGAAATCCTCAACAGCATACTCAAATTTTACTCTGAAAATTAGCTTGGACTAGCTTGTATAACAAGCTTTGAGAATTTTTTTTACATATACTAGTTATTTTAAAAGACTGTATAAAATATGTTCCAATAGCATATTGTATTTTAATAAGGAAAATGTTTTTAAATCCAAGTTTTCATGTGCTGGAATTACACCAGTGCTGTGCAAACTGTATCACTGGATAGTTTGCTTAATTTCACAAACCGGGACATTTTCATTATGTATGTTTTAATGGTCATGTATGGTAGCGTGGTGAGAATGTAGCTAAAAATGTGTACAATACTTAATACAATCTATACCAAAATTTTATTATAAAATCCCATTTTAGCCACTTGTACTTATTTACAAATATTTTAACACTTTCCTTGTTGGAGACATTTTTAGCTTTGGCAGTTTCATTATGCAAAAGGCAAACAATTTACTCAATGTATGTTGCTTTACCCGAGAACATGAAATACCTTGCCATACGCAGTTTAGCATAAATTAGTCAAAATGTATTTGTTGGCAAACTTCTTTGCTGTAAACAGAAAAAAATTACATTTTAATGTCAGTTATTCTGTATCTTGGCCATCAAAATTAATCCAGGAATGTTTTACAGGCTGCATATTTTTGCATCTTAAATAAATATACTGATATCAATAAAATATTTTCTACACATTTATGTTTGTCACATTGCTTTGATTTCAAAGTGTTTTTATAATTTTGAAACATTAGAAAAACCTTAGCATATGAATAATAAAATGAAAGGACACACTTATTGTGGAGTAGCGTGCAAAAAGATTCGAACAGCAGACATGTATGCATCTTGTTATTTTTTGATAGGTTCCTTAAGTAAGCTGAATGCTTAATGTTGAACATAGAGCTGCATCTACAGACCATGACCAAGATCTCAAAGATCAACCATTTTATAAGCTATAACTTTAGGGTCCCTAGATCGCCCATTCTTGTTGCAATGCAAGAAATTTGGACACAGTAGCACTGACGTGAAGGTTAATACCTTCACTCAGCCTTAAAGGATATTAATCACGTCAACAGTACCTAAAAATGAGACAGATCTACATGTATTGCTCACTAAAGTAACAATTAAAAAAAGTATTTAAAACCTGATGAGAATTAAATAAAGTGAGTTGGTAGTACTAATAGAAAATAAATCAAAATTATGGAGGAAACCTAGTGAAATAACAAAATGCAAATTTAAATGAGGTTACATTTTTCAGTTAATTGGAGGTTTTAATGTTAACTACTAGTTTTTGAAGGTTGGACTCTAGAGTATAAACATGAAAATTAAGCAAACAGAAAAGATACTCAATAAGAGATAGCGGCTGGTTTAAATATTAGTTTCAAACCTAAAAGGTTTTTTATTTGACTATAGAATAGGAATGGCTATAAGCATGCAATAGTGTTTACACGAACGGAATGATTGAAAATTAAACAACACTGTTCTAATGCAAATAATTTATTGACATTCGCACAGAATTATAAATTCACCAAATACAGCAAAAAGTAGAAAAATTCTAACAGTTTACAAAACTTGTTTTCTGGTACATTTAAAGACACGATTGTCAAAGCAATATGACGTTCTAGTCCAAGAGTAAAACTTAAATGCAATAAACACAAAGCACAAACACTCGTAATATGTTAAAAGGAAAACAAATAGCACATTTTAATGTGATTGTCGTATGGAACTTAAACTACCTTAACATCACTTTGGTTCAAAATTTCAAGTAACAAAACATTTTTTTGAGCTTGTGTTCACAGCTTTACTGTCTTTACCTATATCCCATATTTAAATAAAAATACCACAGAAACCAGACCACTGAAGACTAGTTAAGTACAAGCAAGCTCAATGTTTATAATTTCTTGAAATACCCAAGTTACTATTAATATAAATACATACTTGAATGTGTACATGTATAAAAATAGCAAAGAAATGAAGAGGAAAACTTCAAAAAAGGTATGCAAGATAGCATTTTTAAGTACAGGATCAGAAAAAATTGGAATGACTTGTATGTTTACCACCAAGATGTCTGCCGGGGTTCAAACTCCATTGCTTGGCTACATTCTGTGTATGTTTTAACTCTAAAATCATGGTAGGTATGACTTTTAAAAACCTATGTCATTTTCTCAATTTCTAAACCTTCGGAAATGTCCATGGACCCCTTTCCCCCCCCCCCCATTTGATGAACTTTATAAATTTTGAAGATTAATATGGTTTCAGATATTATGAAAAACACATTTTGATGTCTGCATGTACTTCATGAGAAAAACTGCAGCTTTTTATATTTGAAACACAACCATAAAACTCCCAGAAACCGACCACAAAAAAATTATATTGTATCCCCCGTCATGTTACTGATAATCACATAGATCTTGACTTCACAAATTATTTTCCTGTAATACAATGATAAAGAATATACACAATCCATGCTTTTATACATATCTTAGGAGTGCATTAATGGTATGCTTGTTTAACTTATGCTTTAACACAAAATATTTTACAGAGCAGTAAAGCAAAAACATTTTTTTTAAACTCCGTTCCAAATCAACTCAATACTGTAAATGTTGAATATATTTTCGCTTTCCAAAATATAGTGCTTAACATAAATGTTATAAGCAAACTACCTTAAGCTTCTATCATGCTTATGTAATAAATAGATGAACAATACAAATATATAAAAGCATTTAGGCTTTATTAAGAGGTTTCATTACTAACAGACTTATGTAGCATAAATTTATAGTACTTCAAATAAATTAAAGAAATTGCAAAAAAGAATTTCTAATAAATACATAAATAAATTACAATGGCAGGTTTAGAATTTTAAATTATTAAAACACTTTTATACAATCTGTTGTAGCAACAAATACTATGTCTACAAAGAGTTAAAGTTTTGCAGACACTAATTATTTAAAAAAAAAAAAAAAGTATAATATCTATGACAAAAGCAGGCAAATAGATATATGGATATACAGATGTATACATACATTCACACACTTATTTCCAAAGTTCTTGAGCGCTTTCATCTAAACTCCAGTCTCTTACAGCTGGTAAGCTCAATGCTTCACTTTTGACAGACAACGAGTTCACCAGTTCACAGTGAAACTTTCGAATATGCCTGTAAAGGTCCCCAGACTGTGTAAACCTCCTCTCACACCATTTACAGGCATGTGGTTTTTCCCGTGTATGAACTACAGCATGTCGACTCAGATTGTGGGAGTACTGAAAGCTCTTTCCACATTGAGTGCAAGTGAAAGGTTTTTCGCCAGAATGAGTTCTCTCGTGGCGCTTGAGAGTGTACATGCATGAAAAGGTCTTACCACACAGAGAGCAGGTGGGGACGTGGACATCACTGCCAGGCTTGCTTCGAATTCCGTCTTGCTCTCTAAAATGTGTGCTCAAATGAATTTGAAGGATATGTGGACTGGGGAAAACTTTGTTGCAAAGGGGGCACATGAAGATCTGTCCTGCAGGACTGAGTATGTTAGATACATAAGGAAGCAAACTGTTCTCAATACTACCTTCAATGGGAACCCTCACATGCTCAGGAATTATTTCATCATCACTGTCTTTTTCATTATGATCCAACTCCCTTAGGACTGTATCCTCCCTTACCTGAGTCAGATGAAGTGTCTCATATTGTGCCCTAACATTTGAACTCACATTGCCTTTAAGAGGACAGTGTTCCAAATCGTAATCTGTAGTCTCAGCAGTATCACAGGATGCTTCTTTCTCCACTTTCACTTGAAGTAGGTTGTTTTTTAATGCATCTTGAGGTCCATAATAAGAGCAGTTCACAGTATCACATGCAGAAAGTGTGGACTTCACAGATAGGTCAAGCACCGTGTCTGCATCAGATGAAACCCTTAATGAGAAAACAGACCTTTGAGACAATGGAGCTGTAGAGCTGCAGGGGCTGGCAACAGTTTTCCCAAAAGCTGCTGTGCACGTTTCAGCTTCTTTACCAGTCTGGGGAATGTTTGTTGAATCCGAAGGCAATTGTATCCACATGTTCCTAGATTCTGATGCCAAGTCCTCTTTAACAGGCAAAATGTTCAATTTTTCATCTTCATCATCATCTTCATCAGTGGGCATTTCACCTGCCATGTGACTACTGCCATCCGAGAGGCTCTCTAGTTTGTCTGAGCAAATTGAAAAGTCTTCCTCCTTTTTAGTGCTATCTGCTTCTGTCGTTGCTTTTTCTTTCAGCTTCTTTTTACACACTTTTACAATGTCGTACATGTGAAGATAACTGGCAGCTGCAAGCACATCTTCAACAGGCAGATCTTTGAAATGCAGTTTCCCTTCATACATGAATTGAAGTAGTAGCGTAAATGCTGGCGCTGTTACAATATCACTGTTCAAATGAACAAGGTCTCTTTTGTCGAATTGATCCTTATAAAAGAGGTGAAAGTACATGCTACAAGATGCTAGCACAGCCCTATGTGCTCTAAAATGGGCATCTCCAACAAGCACAGTGCAGTCACAAAGAAAACCTTGATGCCACTGCTCACTTAGGCATTGTAGTAAATGTCTACTATGCTCTGGAAACTCCATGCTGTCTTCATAGCCTAAATTCACAAAATAAAGTTAGAAATATATTAGAGGGTGAATCAGACAAAAGGAACACAAACATTTTACTAGCTTATAGTATAGTTTGGAAATAACCATCTTTCAAAAGGTGTGAATGTCAAAAAAAGTGTGTGAATGTGAATATATTATATACATATACATACATACACACATGCACCGCTACACACCAAAATGAAGCTCAATTGTGCGTCCCAATTAAAAAACTGTATTTCACTAGTGATGAGAAATAGTATTTATTAAGCAGTTACATTGCGTTAAAGAGATTAGCAACAACTGCAATTAGAAAAAACATTTGCTGTACAATTGTGATACAAGACAATCTACGCTATACCTAAAGAAACATTGTATGCAGCCCCCCCCCCCCCGAAATGTGACACTTTGGGGTAAAATGAATATATAGTGATGTATAAACACAATCACTTTAAGTGCTTCATAACCCACATCAATCTTAATCCTTAAGGAGGACTAAAAATAAAGATAGGAGGGTTGCTCACACGGTAGCCGTGATCAAATTAGGAAGCTGAAAGGACAGAGGGACGAAGAAGGAAGCTTATAAACATCTGATCCAGCTGACGGTGGCCATATGGCAGCTGCTGCCCAGATAAAGAGATTAAGAATAGAGGAGTGCAATTACAGCTGTCTGGCCAATTCAGGCAGCTCAAAACTACAAGTCTTAAAATTAGTTAGCAAGCACAGACACCAGACCAACAACTCTGGCAATAAAAATACATAAATGAAAACATGCTAAAAAAAAAAAATGTTTTGGGTGTTCAGGACTATGCAAGCATAACTATACAGTACTTAATATTCAGAGTGATACATGCTACATCCCACTTAATATAGTATACAGAGTAATACTACACAAACAAAAAAACAAAACAAAGTTAAAATTTTAAACTATTTTATTGAAATTGGTTAACAGGATTACAACATGCCACATAACTACATCTTGTACACAGCCAAACATTATTTGAAAACGCCAATGGGCTAAGACCCAGATTGCATGCTCATATATCTTAATTACAATCTATTATTCCCCTATTAAGCACAGACATTTCCAAAATACAGTTTTAGGCATACTATAATGACGGGTCAAATAGCCCATATGTAGACTATCCTGAAGAAGCCCTACCTTTTGAATACATAAACCTGATTACGTCCTTCTTAGCAGTGCCGATTCCAAGTCTTTTAAGAACAGTGTGGTGAAGGGGTGGTGGGAGTTAAAAAAAATAATAATAAATAAATAAAAACAAGCAGCCTAACAGAAACAGATGCAAAGTGGAGATGTTAGAGAGGAATGAGATACCTTCTCCCCACACAGCTTTGCAAACACTAACTCCCTGTCTGTGTGTTAGAATAAAAGGCTGAGGGATGGCAAGCTGTCAGCTGCTCTGACATCATGTTCAGATGGAAATGCTACCTCCAGCTGTGCTCCTTTTAATGCCATATGCTGTTCCTCTACACTCATGCCACCAGCTTTTTCTTGGGATAACTTTTCGCTTGTTAGTATAAACAAAAAAACTTCAAAGTTTCCTTTTTCTGTAACTTTATTCAAATGAAAACTTAGCATATGGACAATTATAATTATGGATTCGCATAGCAAATTCACACTAGCCTTTGCAGATTTATGAATTGAGGGTCTGCACTCCCACACTACTCTACTTTAAGAACCATGAATATTTGAAATATTAAAACATCCGTATCACAAAAATCCCATTAACAATAGATTACTTGTAAGGCACCACATATGAGTAAAGGAATATCTGGATTAATCTTTGGAAGTCAGTTTTTGCCAGTTCTGCCTTGGCATCTTTGCTCCGGGAAAATCAAAAATCAAAATGCCATAAACAACATAAACTTAATGCTTGCACACATATTACATTACACACACTTTAAACGTCACATGTCACCTAGTAAACCATTCAAGGCTATTCTGTGCAGTAAAACCCTAACCTGGTTTACACCTGGGCGTTTTACAGCGCGTTCCTACGCGCTGTAAAATGCTCAAACACTGAAATCCCATTATTTCCTATGGGCATGGTTCACACCTGGGCGTTTTACAGCACGTAAGAACGCGCTGTAAAACGCCTTACGCCAAAAGAAGTACAGGAGCTTCTTTGGGGCGTATTACAGCACGTTTGTGGCCATAGACTTCAAAAAACGCACATACGAAGCGCGTTTCTAATTGTCAAAAACGCTCATAAAATGCCTGACGTTTAACACGCATATGAGATATGCTCAGGTGTGAACCCAGCCTAACTTGCCTTAACAAATGAAACCAGATGAAAGAGTACTACATACAGCGATAAAATCATCTATTTGTGCAGTGTTTAGAGTTGGAATTGTTCACATATGAATAACCAAATGAGATTTAAAATTATTGGTTTCCTCTCGACAAAGCTGGAGGTCAACCTTGAGATACTTGAGCATAACAAATATAATCAGAATATTTTCAGACAGGCTAGAAAAAAAGCAAACACTTTAAACAGGTTGACTTAAACTGGACAGTGTGTTGGCTCTGAAAACCAAACACTTGCACTATGAAAACAATATTTAGAAAAATCAACATTTCCTACTTACAAAATGATAAAGTTGAGGGGACCTTATCTTATACATGGAATAAAATATATATAGACACACACACGAATATACACAGATTTGGGGTGTTTTTATTTTAAAGTAACTTTTACCTCATTTCTCCAGAAAAAACACAGGGCACAAATAAATGGTGGGATAGCAAATGCATAACCCATAATATCCAGCTACCATAAATATTAAATGCAGTTTGTTTTCTATGGGTCAGATGGTAGCATAGCAAAATAGTAAAGCAAGGATGCTCGCCACATTATGAAAGAATAGTGCAGAAAAGCCTCAATGAGTTAGGAGCTTAATTGGCTCTGAAAAGGAAAAAAAGAAAAGAAAAACAAAATACAGTTGTAATGTTAAAGGTCACATTACCAGTGTTATAGGGATGGTTTTAAAACCGTATTACTCCTTTGTGATCAGCATAATGCAGGTTAAAGTGTTGTGTGGGTACATAAATATGTAAACATTCACTGGAAAATATATATACTTGCTTGTATGATGTTTTGTCCCACAGAAGGATCAATTTTTTGCTTTATTTTTTTTTTGCATAAGCTTTATTCCCCAACTAAATAGATTTACTGTACTGTTCAAACAATTCATGTATACAAGGCCAAAAAAAAGTAGGAAGGTTAGATATGTACAAGTGCTGGTCAACAATGCACAATGTGCTGAGAACAAACTTTACAGCAAGGGGTAAACATGAGCTTTTAGAAGGCTGCTCATTGACAGCCAACAAAAGTCATAGAAACGTATTTACTAACAGTTTAATTATTTGCCCCATAGAGTTTAACGTGACCCATTATTACCAAGAATAGTGTCATTACTAGTGAACGTAGGGTGTTTGTGGAAACAGGGTCACAGTTCTGCAAGATGGGAGTTTAGTGTTGGGATCTGCTGCTGTGGCCTCAGTCACTTACAGTAACAGATCGGCGTGCCCCCAGATAGCCAGAGGTGGTCACACGCTCAAGAGGTGCTTAAAACCCTGGATCCGAGAAAAAAAAAAGCCCCTAAACAACGTTACACAGGCCCGCGGACTGACCTCTGTTATTCCTACTATCCTACCGATGGCAGCAGTTAGTGGCAAGTGTTTAATTATGGACACAGAAACAAGGGCTAATTAAGATGAACAGGGCATCAACCGGCAAGAGTAATCAACGGAGGTGATCAGGCAACACCTGCCGCAGCCCCTGTTTTTCCTATCGCTTTCCCCGTCACCTGTCTTCCTCCGACAGCTCTATAGCTCTGCATTGACTTTTTTAAAAAGGGAGTTGTATTGACAACATCTATCATTAACCACCCACTTGGACAACCGACCAGCTACTTGATATATCCCTACTCACTCCGTCCACGCCGTCGGAGCGGTCGTTAAGCCGGTTTACCGTCGCGTGCTTCCGCTTGGCAGGCTACATTCATTTACGGAAATCTTCCCCATGCGGGCGATTGGTTCGTTGGTTAGGCGTCACATTAGCCCGGGGCGTAACACGCGGACATGGTGCCAGAGGGGTGGAGAGAGTGGGATTCTAGGTACAATGCGTCACACGTCGGGATAGGGAGGGGGGTCTAGTGTGTGTGCGGGCGTGTTTACCGAGGAGGCGCGGAATGCACAGTTCCTTCCTACTTTGGAGGCATGTTCAGTTTTCTCGACCTTTTTCCCCTCATGTTAATGACGGCAAATGTTTATTCGGTTTAGTTGGTGTATTAGAACCTTGATGTATTGGTTGATATTTTTGTTCTAGTAGAATTCCAGAGAGTTTATTAACTTTTTTCGAGTAAACGTGTATCTCCCCCCCCCCCTCCCTTATGCTGTAGCTCAATTACATAAGGCCTTATTCCAAGACTGGTGCTACAAGGGAGACAATAAATTAAAAATTCTGTGCTTTCAGATTTTTATTGTTTTCTGTTTAACGTACCTATTTTGACATCGATGCGTTATTAGTGCCTAGCCTCCGCAGGAAGCGCAGCACAATCTGATACATGCAATAACGCCACAATTATCAGCTGATGGAGCCCTGCATGTCCCAGCCTTACTTGCAAAATTTCACAGCACTCCAGATGTATCTGAGAGCTATACTTCCCAGTCCCACTCTGCTCTCAGCAAGAGGAAGCATCTGATCTAGGATTGCTACTTTTGATTATGTTTTCTTGGACACATATTACAATTTCATACATTGAGAAACGTGACGCAGTGCAACATATATACTGTATTTCATACGCTGCTGGAAGGAAATCAAGGCCGGTAACCTGGGATTCCTTTTTGATTTCTTACCTGCAGCATATGGAAAGTGCATTTAATAGGGTCAGGGATGTCTTTATCGTGGGGGGAAAATGGGCAGTTGCCCTGGACCCACTTGTTGTGGGACCCAGGGTAAATGCTTAGCCTACAAAAACCGTTATCTGCTCGGCGGCGACCGCAGACTTCTCTCGCACGGGGCTAACCTCTTAGATCTGACATCGTGGATGCCAGCCCTGTCAGCGGAATCTCCCCTGCCCACTGACGTCACAACGAATGCACACAATGACATCAGAAATGGGACCTTACCCCATGCTGGGCAATGAATTCTCTATGGGGAGTGTGGCGGGATGGAAGTCCGCCTGCAGTCCTGCTCTATCTGACCCCCCCCCTTTGGTGGCGTCCGGCCCGACTACTGAGTGGCACGGCACTTGGCGTCTCAAGCGGCCTGGAGGATGAAATGGCGTTGGTCCGGCGTCTGGAGAGATGGTGCGGTGTTGCCTTGGGGATCCTGTTCCTGGGTTGAGTGGTGATGCAGGAGACCGGAGAGTGTCTCCTGCAATAGTGATTGTAGCTCTGAAATGAAGACACCAGACGCGGCTGTATGCTTTAAAACAGTGAACTGAATTTTATGGGTTTCAACAGGGTCATTTATACAACTTCACACAAACAGATTACCAACTCCCCCACCCACACAACCAGCACTGATTGGCTCCTTTCCCAGCCTCCTGTTCCCTATCCGGTCCCTTTCAGCCTTCCCTTTGTCCAGGGATTAGGCAGATGAGGTCTTGGAAAAGCCTCCAATCAGCTGGCTTGCTGTATCCTCCATCTTGGGGCATGAGATCCTTTGTTCTGTGAAACCATGCTGGGATGGGCAAAATGGCGATGGGGAAAAACACATACAAACGGTTTCTTTCATACTTTTACAGTCACATCATACAGGGTACATTTTCATTACATTACACCAATAAAACCACATCTAGCAATAAAATAAGAGGTCCATAGGCTCACACGCAAAACGAAAACGAAAACAGGAAAAATGGTCTTTAAAAAGGGTTCAGTCTTTAGTCCTGTGGCTCGCTGAAAAGAGCTCTCATGTCCGTTCCGTGACATTTCTCCCCCCTTCTAGAGTCCGGCGGACACGGTTGGACCCACACGGGTCGACTCGGGGAAGTCGGAGCAGTCTTTGTGGCCCATAGTCTGTGGGAAGGAGGCGAGCCACCAGGCTTCTCCATTTGTCCTTGCGGCAGTGCCTGGTGTGTTGGGGGTACAAGTCTTTGGGGGTACCCCCTCCGGAATAAGGGTCCTGTGGTCGGGGAGGGGTACCGCCTGTACCACCTCCGGAGGTATCGCGCACCCGGGAAAAACAGGTGCTAAATGCACGCGCCCCGAGTGCCCTGGTCAGTCGTTGGAAAAAACAGTGGCTGCATGGGGCCTCCGGGCCAAAGGGGTGTGGAGATGGGCAGAGTTGAAACAGGCTCTGTGCCATTGCCAGAGCGTCGGCTGGGGGGTTCAAGGCCGAGGAAGGGTCCCGGGCAGGAGAATGGCATCCTCCATCTCCGGTGGGGTCAGTGGCTGCGGAATAAGCAGCCCGGGTGTATCCTCTTTCTGTTCCCCGAGGCAGGCGGTGAAGGTTGGGCAGAGGCCGGCGGCACTCGGTCCGGTTGCCAGCTCTTCTGCTGGGGAAGCGGGCGCAGGAACGACGTCCAGGCGGTTGGATGGGGTCACAGCTGCGGGGTAAGCAGCTCGGGGAAATCCTCCTTCTGCTCCTCGGGACAGACGAGGGAGGGTGGGCAGAGGCCAGCGGCACTCTGCCCCGTTGCCAGCTCTTCTGCTGGGTAAGCGTGTGTGGGAACAAAGTCCAGGGGGTCGGATGGGGTCAATGGCTGCGGGATAAGCAGCTCGGTAAATCCTCCTGCTCCTCAGGGCAGACGATGGAGGGTGGGCAGAGGCCAGCGGCACTCTGCCCCATTGCCAGCTCTTCTGCTGGGGAGGTGGGTACAGGAACAAAGTCCAGGGGGTTGGATGGGGTAAGCGGCTGCGGGATAAGCAGCTCCTGGAAATCCTCCTTCTGCTCCTCGGGACAGATGAGGGAGGGTGGGCAGAGGCCAGCGGCACTCTGCCCCGTTGCCAGCTCCTGCTGGGTAAGCGGACACTGGCACAGTGTCTTCTTGCGGGGGCGGGAGGATAACTTCCTCTCTGGGCCACTCAGACCCTTTACGCGGCCCATTCTGGTCGCTTGGCACCTGCCGTGCTTCTTCCAACCTGGCCGGCTCGTCTACTGTGGTCCCTACGGGGACCCATGGGAGCATCTCAGGCTCCAATACTTCCGTGTCACTTGGACTGTCTGCTTCTTCGGCCAGACAGTCCCAGGTCATGGGGCTTAGGCCTGACTGCGGAGCGTCGTCCAACAACCTTCTGTAGGCCTTCTCAAGCTCCCATTCGCGCTCTACCAGGAACTCCAGTTCCTCTATCTCGAAGTCCTTGCTCTCGTATGAGAGTTCCTCTTCCCGGCGTTCCAGAATCTCCTCCAACCGCCACTCCGACTCTTCTCCAAACCCAGGCTCGTTGGCCATCCTTTCGTATAGCAGCCCTGTACTGCCGTAGTGGAGGCCTGCGGTGGAGGCGCCATCGATGGTGCGGGGTAGCAGGGGGCCTATTAACCACTGGGACGCCCGGTAAGCAGCGTCCAGTGCGATCTCCTGCTGAACCAGGTATTGGAGCTCTGCCTCCCACTCCTCTGGGGGTCGGCCTTTCAGGAATGCTGCTCTGGCATTGTACTGCACTTGGTAGATGGCAGCGTCGGAGGGAACATTGACACCATGGTAGTCCCTTTCATGGTACAGTGCCTCGTACCAGAGTTCTTGGCGGATCTCGTCCCGCCACTCAGGCCCAGAGGGCTCAACTGTAGATCCATGATACCGATCCAGGCCCTCCTGTAGCCAACTCGGGAATTCAGCCCTCGTGTCTGCGAGGGTGCTGGAACAGTGGCACCACCACTCGATGGGGGGTGTGGCGTCCTCGGATGCAGCTCCAGGCGGGCTGTAAGCCTCCATCCAAGGGTCGCTGAGATGTGCGGTTTCCTCAAAACTCCAGGCGAGCTGTAAGTCCAAAAAGAAGTATCGCTGGGGGGTGTAGATTCCCTGGATGAAGCTCCAGTCGAGCTGTCAACCTCGAACCAGAGTTCTACAGGGTAGGGTTCAGGGGCAGGGTATTCAGTACTTTTTGCTCGGAGCGCTGCCATCCGCAGCTCGTGCTGACGGTCCTTCTCTTGCTCCTCTTCCTGCTGGATCTCCTGGATGGCGTTGTGTATAGCGGCTTCTGACGGGGCGGCTCCGAAGAGGGCTAGCCGCTGCCGCACTTTCCTTTGGAAGGGATCTTCTGGGACCAATGCCTGGGTGGGTGGTAAGGTTGGCGTGCCCACGGCTCCCTGGTCCATTTCCTGCAGTTCCTCGATCAGGGAGGCTTTACTTTTTGAGCCCGGGGTGCCTCCTCGGCTCTCCAGGGCTCTCTGGGGGTTCAAAGAGCTATCCCACCGCTGCCACCAGTGTGGCGGGATGGAAGTCCACCTGCAGTCCTGCTCTATCTGACCCCCCCTTTGGTGGCGTCCGGTCCGACTACCGAGTGGCACGGCACTCGGCGTCTCGAGCGGCCTGGAGGATGAAATGGCGTTGGTCCAGCGTCTGGAGAGATGGTGCAGTGTTGCCTTGGGGATCCCGTTCCTGGATTGAGTGGTGATGCAGGAGACCGCTGAGTGTCTCCTGCAATAGTGATTGTAGCTCTGAAATGAAGACACCAGACGCAGCTGTATGCTTTAAAACAGTGAACTGAATTCTATGGGTTTCAACAGGGTCATTTATACAACTTCACACAAACAGATTACCAACTCCCCCACCCACACAACCAGCACTGATTGGCTCCTTTCCCAGCCTCCTGTTCCCTATCAGGTCCCTTTCAGCCTTCCCATTGTCCAGGGATTAGGCAGATGAGGTCTTGGAAAAGCCTCAAATCAGCTGGCTTGCTGTATCCTCCATCTTGGGGCATGAGATCCTTTGTTCTGTGAAACCATGCTGGGATGAGCAAAATGGCGACGGGGAAAAACACATACAAACGGTTTCTTTCATACTTTTACAGTCACATCATACAGGGTACATTTTCATTACATTACACCAATTAAACTACATCTAGCAATAAAATAAGAGGTCCATAGGCTCACACGCAAAACCAAAACGAAAACAGGAAAAATGGTCTTTAAAAAGGGTTCAGTCTTTAGTCCTGTGGCTCGCTGAAAAGAGCTCTCACATCCGTTTCGTGACAGGGAGATACAGGAGTCCTTGGACCAATGTAATTCCGGAACCATAGAAGATGGAGAGAAGCGTGGCCTTTCCAATGATCTCAAACATGGTCAGGTTTTCTATAAAAATAAAAAATAAACTTTATTTTCTCTATTATTCACTTCATTTCTAAAGTGAACAATGATGCTGCACTAACCATCTCATTTTGGAGCCGATGACAATGTTACATTGTTCCATCAAAAACCGAAACCGCTGCACTGCACCGATATGTGCAGGGGGTTCTTTCGAACAATGTGTCTCTAATCTTTACATCGCACAAGATCAAGTGAGCTTCCCAACGAGACCAAATATGTGTTCCGTAGAAAAATGATTTAAAAAAAAACTTTTTTTCCCCCTACGGTCTAGGGCAGAGGCATTAGCTGCTTTTACTTCTAAAGCAGACAATGCAACTGCACTAACTCACTTTTTCATTTCCCACGCTGGGGGAAAATGGTGTGGAGGGCCGCCATGCGGTACGCCAACGTCCCACTGCAAGGAGAGCAGGGGGGTCATTTGAACCCCTTTATATCCATTCTTTACAACCCACAAGTCAATTTAGGTGTCACTGGACAGGTCTAAGCCTGGCCTTTCTAATGATACCAAACATAACAAAGTAAAATCTAAAAGGAAGAAAATGTTTTTTTTAATTTTGCTTTTTGAGGGGATGTTGCGGTGGAGAGCACATTTGCTTTGGGCGGCCAAGAAAATGTTTGCCCAGGGCCCAGTCAATATTAAAGACCACCCTGTGTAGTGTCAGGGAAATGAACATCAGAGTTGCTTTTTTCCTGCGCTGCCCCTCAGCATAAATGTGTCCAGTGTCAGAGTCTTGATGCGGCGTGGCAGGTGAGAGCCCAAATTGCAGGAGAAGTACAGCACAGACACACAGGGAGGTTACAGAGAAATCCATCCATTTTATTGTATGTATAAGACACGGCAGGTAGGATGCAAACAAGGTCCTCACATCCTCCTGTATCTGTTGGTAGGAATACTGACCTGCCTCCTTTTAATGTATTGTAGAATTGTCCTGTCTTTACCCATTGCAGTTTTTGTACCGGGCTGTAGAATGTGTTGGCACTGAGTAAATAATAGATACACAGCACAGGTCAGATGGGGATGGCAGGAACACTGGGGGTACAGCTGGATATTTGCAGGAACACAGGCGCCACGGCTGGATACTGTCAGGAACACAGGGGCACAACTGAATACTAGCAGGAACATGGGGGGGCGCAGCTGGATACTGGTAGGAACTAAGGAGCACGCGGAGTAGAGGCAGGGTGTCTGACTGGGAACAAAAGGAGGCAAAATGACAGGAGACAAAGTTCAGAAAGCACCGTGAACTGACCATATACCCATACAAAATCCACAGGGGGGCAACTCCTTTAAAAATAAACATACATACAGAAAAAATGGCGTCGCGCCCATACTCACCAGAGGGGCTGCAACAGCCAGGAGTAACAGCCCAGTTCATGTATAAAACATAACAAAAGAAAAAAGGTGTCATTTGCGCTCGTTTCTATCAGGAGGTTTTAGTTTGTTTCAATGGCCATTGCAACGTAAGCTCACTCGCCCCTTCAAGGCACCTCTTTGTAGAGGGAGTACCTAACCAATGTACCAAAAGCCGCTCTACTGAGCAGCTCCATGCCCCTCCTGCTGCTTTTCAGCTAAGGAGAGGCAGAAAGATAGTGGGTTTTATTTATACACGCACCAAACACTTCCCATTTCGGGTTGAAAACAAAACATGGAAAAAGGAACAGCAGCAAAACGACTAACTGGTGTTACAAGCATAATATATATACATACAGAAAAAATGGCGATGCGCCCATACTCACCAGAGGGGCTGCAACAGCCAGGAGTAACAGCCCAGTTCATGTAAAAAACATAACAAAAGAAAAAAGGTGTCCTTTGCGCTTGTTTCTACGTATTTCCGTGTACAACAAATCTCAAGCCGCGTCATGATGTGGTGCTGAGCGATGGGCGTTGGAAAAATCCAGCTTTCCTCTTGGTGGAGCGGCGCGATGAGTGGAGTGGCAGGATCTAAAGCACACGGCGCATGCACTGTGTGCTGCAGATCCCTCCCACCTAGCTTACACTGATGACGACTCCCAGTCTCCCTCTACATTCTCTGCCCCATCACTCCGCTCGCCTATTCCTCTCTCAGCTGAACTTGAGCTGGGACTCTGGACACAGGCAGCAGCGGAAGGTATTGGGCTCCCGGCAGAGGATTTTCCGTGTGAGGAACACTGGAGGAATCTCCTCAGCCCGGACACACTGCACACCCCTGCACCAGCTGGGACAGTCTGTCAACAAGTGTGCCGGGTTCTGCTAACTGCTCCTGTATATCAGCTCCACGTTCTGTGCCTGTGTCATGTTTTCAACACCAATCCTTTCCCTAAGTACTCCTATACCAATCAGTAAACTGAGCATTCAATACAATCTATGTGGGTATATAGATATGTATCTAATGAGGTCTGTGTGGGTATATATGTATCTAATGAGGTCTGTGTGGGTATATATGTATCTAATGAGGTCTGTGTGGGTATATATGCATCTAATCAGGTCTTTGTGGGTATATATGTGTTGCACATATGCTGAAAGTATGGTCAATAATTCCAGTGTGTGAAGGGAGCGGGCTGGGTGAAACCAGAAGTGTTTTTATTTAAGTGTTTTCTGCAACACATAAAGCATGACTTCAGTTCTGGTAGGATTTGAGAAAGGATATTACCAGGAAGGATACATTGAGATTTCTCTCATTTTCAAGTATGTCCTGGGTGGCGAGTATGTACCGTTAGGTGTCTTGCCAAGGACACTTACTGGAGAGGTTGCTCGCTGGGATCGAACCCATGACTCCACAGGCTCTTTCCATGCAGAGCAGTGATGTTACCTCTACTCCACCCAGCCGGTACTTGATTAGTTCCTTATACATTAATACGCATTTAGATATATAACAGTGACATTCATCTATGCAGGACTAACGTTCTTATTGAAAATAATAAACAATTAAACATGTACAGATATATGATTACTCAATCTACATTATAGTAGGCTAATGGTGCAATATAACAATATAACATGAAATCCTATAGTCATCACATTCCCTGTATGCTGGTGCTCTATAACACATCAGCACAACCCACTGACATTTGCATACTGTCTTATCTAATTACTCAACAGTGGCAACAGCCTTTTCAAATGACAGGGATGTGATTTAAATCACTTTTGCCCTGTTTATAACCCTGGATATGCACCCTCTTACCTGCAATGACACAGAGCATGACTTCAGTTTTGGTAGGTTTGCAACGGATATTTGTTCCTCCCAGGAACGGAAGCTCTGCTCTTTTGGTTCCCTCTGCTAAGGGAGCATCTGAGATAAACAAGTGCTCATCATTCAGGCTTTTCACTCTGCTGCCATCTACTGGTGGTTTAATAGAAATGCCATTAGTTTACTTTATCATAGCTATAACTCTTTAATTACTGAACTGGAAATGTAATAGTTATTAGTGTATGTTTATGGGGTACCTGATTTTGACATACCTTACACTCTCCCCCACAAAATATTATGTCGTCCCAGACATACGCAGACTTTAATATAAGAACCATTCTCTTACTTATCTCACAACAACTATATAGAGCCAAGGATAAGTAGTAATACAATTACTTGAGGAACCATCCTCCCTGCGACATCTACTCCCAATTATGACACAGCTTCCCACCAGGTCCACAGCGCTATGGAATCTGGTGAAATGTTGTTGCCTATAGCCAACCAATTAGTAAACCTCTTTAACACAGGGTTGTATAAATTATTGCAGACAAGAGTTGATGGAGCGACTTTAGTTTCTACCTAGTTCCATCACTTGAAAATATTTAACCTGGAATGTCGGCAGTAAGAGTGCAAGAAATGTTCTTTAGTTAACCAAAGAACATAATATCTAACATTTTAGTGAACATTAATAAACCATAGCCTTATAGGCATAGCTACAAGTACCAACTTTAGAGTCCTCAACAAAATAGTCTGGGCTTAGATACCAGCTAGGGCAAACAGGTTGTGTAGAAACACAGTCTATGACATGTACTGCTGCATTTCTGGCATCACTACTGGGTTGACCCAAAGTGTCATAAATCAGAACTTTCGATTGTCTCCTGTTCCTGCTGGGCTGTATCCGGCTGTCACGGTCCGAACCACCAGACCCTCTGGCGCCCTCTTTTGTTCTCCTTTTGCCCTGTTTTGCATTGATATGCAGTTTCTAGGACTTTTTCCTCCATACGCTTCTTGAACTATAATTTGCATAATGGACATGGAACCACACCTGCCGTTCATCTCCCTAATTGATACTGCATATGAGGAAGCTACACCCCTGATCCCACGCTTCCTCATTGAAGTTCCTAGCTTAGCTAGTGCAGACCTGCCTTCCACAGATCCTTGCCTGGAACCCCTCCTGCTCTTGATCCATAGACCTTCCTGTACACCCTCTGCTATTTCTGGACATTCTCTACCGGTATCCTCCATTGCCCCCTGTACCCTCTGCTTTCCATTATTGATATACCCGTGTACCAGATCTCTGCTATTCTTGACCACTCTATTGCCTATTCCTATTTTGTACCTGCGCCTGATTTATATGTTCTATTTCCATTGTTTATTGTCCTGGTCTGTTGTCAGTTTATTTGTATTCACAAATAAACCCTGTTACCCTGTATCCTGCCTTCTGATACGTTTACTGCACCTTGGGCTCACACCCACATTTCTGCACATCTGCTAGGCCAGGCTCGTGACAGAATGAGGAAGCCTAAAAACAGTGAGCCTGCAGTGATCATAGCCTTTGTACAAAGACTGAAAAATGCCAACCAAAAGGTCCAGCAGCACCTGCATTCGTTATGGGAGTACCTGCAGCAGAATTCTAACGGCACATCTACTAAGGTATGCACTCCGGTCCCAGAATCTGCTCGAGGACCCCTGACCGAGGAGGAAAGGGCAAGGAGAAGGACGCAAGGCCTCTGTTACTATTGCGGGGGTCATTTGCATAGAGTATTGACCTGCCCACTGCGCCCACCAAAGCCAGGCACCAAAAATGTTCCTGTACCTGTGCCAAAGAAGCCTGCGCCTAGCCAACCCTCAGGGAATACTCTAGAGAAGTCCAGACTCCCTACACATAAAGAGAAAATGCTATCCAGGAGGTTGTTGGTAAAATCGGTGCCTGCCCCGCAGAATATAACTTCACCAACTGTCAGATCAAGAAAACCTGCACCCAAGAAAAAAACCCTATCCGCTCCTGCTCCCAGGAGATCTGTACCCGTAACGCCCAGAAGAAGGGTATCGCTGGACTCCACCTCTGAAGAAGAATCTGAGACCCCAATGGAGTACACTGAACCGGAATCCACCTATGAAGAGCCCATGGAGCAGGAATCTACAGAACGAGATCCAGTGGTGCAGATGGAGACCGAGCCAATCCTGCTTACAAGTGTGAGGCCCATCACTTCGAGCCATCAAGACTCCCCAAACTATTCTGACCAGGAGTCTGGTTCCTCTGAGTGGAGTTCCGTGGAAACAGAGTGGGAATGGCCTAAACAGACAGTCCAGGCCGTAAAACACTAAGTTAATGGGGTATATTGGCGTCCCTGGATCTGTCTGCTGTTCTGCTGGAAAGCCTCATCGAGCCGCTGTTCCCCGGTACCATCAAGCCTTGACTCCGGACCAGAGAACAGCCTACATAGGTACTGTCTTTATGTCACCCACAGTTTCTCGTCTGTCTGAAAACTTTGAACCCCAATGGCCAGAGTCCGCTGCCCTGCACATCGCAGGATCTCCAGAGTCCGCTGCCCTGCACCTCGCAGGATCTCCAGAGTCCGCTGCCCTGCACCTCGCAGGATCTCCCGAGTCTGCTGCCCTGCACCTTCGTAGGATCTCCCGAGTCCGCTGCCCTGCACTTTCGTAGGATCTCCCGAGTCCGCTGCCCTGCACCTTCGTAGGATCTCCCGAGTCCGCTGCCCTGCACCTTCGTAGGATCTCCCGAGTCCGCTGCCCTGCACCTCGTAGGATCTCCAGAGTCCGCTGCCCTGCACCTCGCAGGATCTCCAGTTGTCGCTGCCCTGCAACCCGCAGGATCTCCAGTTGTCGCTGCCCTGCAACCCGCAGGATCTCCAGTTGTCGCTGCCCTGCAACCCGCAGGATCTCCAGTTGTCGCTGCCCTGCAACCCGCAGGATCTCCAGTTGTCGCTGCCCTGCAACCCGCAGGATCTCCAGTTGTCGCTGCCCTGCAACCCGCAGGATCTCCAGTTGTCGCTGCCCTGCATCCCGCAGGATCTCCAGTTGTCGCTGCCCTGCATCCCGCAGGATCTCCAGTTGTCGCTGCCCTGCATCCCACAGGTTCTCCAGAACTGTCACTGCCACGGGGCCATCGCAGCCGCCGCAAAGCCAAGCCGCTCAGTGCCCAGGTCGCCGCAGAGCCGTGCTGCGCCGAGGTCACCCAAGAGCCGTGCTGCGCCGAGGTCGCCGCTGAACCGAGCCTTGCCAGGGGCGCTGCCCCACCGGTCATCACTGAGGGCGCTGCCCCATCGAGCTGTGCCAAGGGCGCTGCCCCACCAAGCCTCACTGAGGGCGCAGCCCCACCGGTCATCGCCGAGGGCGCTGCCTCATCGTGCCGTGCCAAGGGCGCTGCCCCACCGGCCATCGCCAAGGTGCTGCCCCATCGAGTCGTGCCAAGGGCGCTGCCCCACTGAGCCGTGCCAAGGGCGCTGCCCCACCAGTCCACGCCAAGGGCGCTGCCCCACAGAACCCTGCAACCAAAGTGTCACCGCCGAGCTGTACCCGTGACACGATTCCTGATGCCGAGTCTGAAAGGGCTATTCTTCTTGCTCTCAATGAGGACATCCATAATCCAGGTAGTTGGACTGGCAAAATGTGCCCTACTACAGGACCTGCCCCTACGGGCTACACCAGGACGCCCTCTGGGGTGTTGGTCCGAGAGGAGTACTTGGCAGTGCTCAGGCGCTACCCCGAGCTCTGGAGAACCCTCGACGTCTATTCTGATGACTCCGGTTAGACTGATTCCACAGATCCCTAATTCTTGGAACTTTCTGGGGTTCGTCTCGCGTTTATGATCGTTGCACCTGCCAATCTTCGGCCACATCTGGGGCACCCGGAGGTTGCCCCTTGTCGGGGGGGTCCTGTCACGGTCCGAACCACTAGACCCTCTGGCGCCCTCTTTTGTTCTCCTTTTGCCCTGTTTTGCATTGATATGCAGGTTCTAGGACTTTTTCCTCCATACGCTTCTTGAAATATAATTTGCATAATGGACATGGAACCACACCTGCCGTTCATCTCCCTAATTGATCCTGCATATGAGGAAGCTACACCCCTGATCCCACGCTTCCTCATTGAAGTTCCTAGCTTAGCTAGTGCAGACCTGCCTTCCACAGATCCTTGCCTGGAACCCCTCCTGCTCTTGATCCATAGACCTTCCTGTACACCCTCTGCTATTTCTGGACATTCTCTACCGGTATCCTCCATTGCCCCCTGTACCCTCTGCTTTCCATTATTGATATACCCGTGTACCAGATCTCTGCTATTCTTGACCACTCTATTGCCTATTCCTATTTTGTACCTGCGCCTGATTTATATGTTCTATTTCCATTGTTTATTGTCCTGGTCTGTTGTCAGTTTATTTGTATTCACAAATAAACCCTGTTACCCTGTATCCTGCCTTCTGATACGTTTACTGCACCTTGGGCTCACACCCACATTTCTGCACAGCTGCTAGGCCAGGCTCGTGACACCGGCGTAGCAGAAAGGCATCTGAATCGTCCTCAAACTCGTCTTCATCGCTGTCAACTGTCTCTGTTGCTTTTTCAGGCGAAGAGTTTACTTCTTCTGAGTTTCCCGATGAACATGTAGTTCAGCTTGAATCACAGGTGCGTCCTCGGTTGTTTCCACTGTAATTTCCTCTCTATTTTCTTCTTTACTTCCTCCATATTTTCCTCACACGTTTCCAACTGGCAAGGGTAGAACTCTGCCGCTTTAGGATTTAGTTCTATGTCTTCCCTTGTGTGATCTCTGAGTTACAGGGATGAACAATCTCCAATGTTCTTGTTCAAGATCCGATTCATCTTCTGATATTCCCTTACACGTCTGCGTAGCTGGTTTAGGAGTCTTGAAACTTGGCCTCGTCTATATGGTCTTCGCAGATAGTAAGGTGGGTAACGCCGTCTTCGGTACGGGCGCTGTTGGTTAGAATAATCTCCTTCAGGTACAATCTCCGCTTCCTCAGGCTTCTCTCCAACCTCCCTGTTTTGGTAGTTTGGCTGGTAATTACTTGAAGGACCTCCTCTGCGACGTGGATAACGCCTATAATGTTTACAGTTTGCTGCATATTTACTGCCTTGAACTGAAACCCACCCCCAGGACCAGTTACATTGCTGCTTCTGTAGCCTTTTCACCTTCCACTACATCAAACTCCATTCTCTCCATCTCCTACACTGCAAAGGTTTTTTCTAGGGTTGTTTTTCTTGATGGCAGTCTGATGTACAAATACATCTTCCTTGGTGTTGTCCCTGTTGATAAAACCATATCCGATTCGCACATTAAACCATTTGACAGTTCCCAAAACCTTGGTTGGGATGACCTTCTCTCCCACAGTGGTTTGGAAGCTTGCTGGCTTCCTACCAACATGAGTTGTACTTTGGGACACAGCGTGGGCTCTAGCACAGGTTACTGTCAGTCCCTTGACCGCAACCCTTTTCCGTTTAACTGATTTGCTCCGGGCGTTTGGCAGTAGCTTGCTATATGTCCATATTGACCACAGTTGAAGCAGTGACGACATGCACTTCTCTGGTTAGTCCTTTTACAGGATTGACAATGTCCATTGCTCAAACCTGAGGCTGTTACCTGAGGCCCTCTGATTTCACGGTCCTGTTGGGTTCCCAGATATCGGAGAAATGTCTTCATCTCTATCATCTCCTTTTGCATCTTTAGTATCAGCTTTTCCAGTTCATTGTTGTCCCGAGACAGGTGTTGAATCGTTGGGCTACTTGCCTGAGGTGTTTTGTCGGCAGTCGTTGTCAGGACACTTGGTTCTTGAGGACACTGTATGGCGTTGGACTGACATTCTTTCCCTTTCATTGAACTGCTGGACTGGGATTTCTTTTACTTCTCTTCCCTTTCCATTTCCATATTAGTGGCTTCATTCATTTTCTCTAGGAGCACCTCATCTGAAATGGAAGGATCATCTAGATACTGCTTTTAATTGGAATTTGATGTGGATATTCCTCAGTCCAGTACCCACTGATCTTAGAAATTTCTTCTGTATCAGCTCAGTCCCGCAATGTTCATCCGAGCCTTCTCCTTGGAGACAATTAGCAAGCGATCTTTTAATTCAATCGCTCTGAACATGAAATTCTGAGGAGTTTCATTACTCTTCTGAGAGGTGTTGAGGAGCACAATTCGGAGGCATTCTCTTCCTTATAATGACTTTTCAAGATTTGTCTAAATTGCACTAGAGTCAGTCCATTTTTCATCTCCAGCATACCTCTTAAGCTTAGGCCAGGGCTAATGGCTTTTACCACAGCTTCTATGATCTCAGTCTCAGGGATATCTTTTCTGTAGTCCCAGGTCGATTTGGTGTATCAGATTGATGTTAAACAGCTTGTCCTTCTGCTCTTTTTCTCCAATCTGGCCTGTGGTCTTTTCTAACGGTCAACTCTGGCAAGTTACCATGGTGTAGTCTCTGAGTAAGCAGAGGTGGCTCTAATTTTGGCTGACTGTCAGTCGCGGCTTTACTTTTAGTACTGAGCTCTTTGATCTGTTCCTCGATCATTCTGGACGTTTCCTGGAACTTCTCCTGCATAGTGTGATATTGTCGTTTTAAGTCAGTTAGTTGTTGTTCTGGTTGGGGGTCTTCCTCACTGATACTTGGGACTTCTGCATTGTCCCCTTCTTCTCTAGCGCTAGCTCTAGCTCGATAATGAATCTTTTTGTTGCTTGTAGAAATTGTGTCACCGCCTCCTCACTTTCAGTTTCGACCAGTTCATCTATTACCTCATTAACGATCCGCATATAATGGCGTCGGGTTTTCATTTCACCATGCTGGCGTTGGGGGCTTTGATGAATTGGCAAGTCTCAATGAGATCACCCACTGACAAGTGGATCAGGTATCCACTGATTTCATCCTGCAACCTCTCTAGATCCATCTGTATTCGCGTACTGTGCAGCAAGGGTTAATATTCCAATCTCCTCTAAACTTCGCGTAACCGCTCTTTTCTTCCATGACCCACTTTGCGTCTTCTTCACCCAAGCCCCATGTTGGGCACCAATTTTGTTGCACATATGCTGAAAGTATGGTCAATAATTCCAATGTGCGAAGGGATCGAGCTGGGTGAAACCAGAAGTGTTTTTATTTAAACGTTTTCTGCAACACATAAAGCATGACTTCAGTTCTGGTAGGATATGTACTTGATTAGTTCCTTATACATTAATACACATTTAGATATATAACAGTAGCATTCACCTATGCAGGACTAACGTTCTTATAGAAAATAATAAACAATTAAACATGTACAGATATATGATTACTCAATCTACATTATAGAAGAAAAAAGTTTCCCTTACGGGCGCTGTCCCTCGGAATCTGTCAATTAGTGGGTGGACATGCTGCTGCCTTTAGAGTATGGGCAATGCTTAGCCGTATTGCCGTACTATCTTAAAGAAAAAGGGGGTATAACTCTAGTGGTCACTGCTATCCTGATATGGGTCGTGTCTGGTTGTATTGTGTATATACGCCAGAACTAATAAGGTATCTATGTTTTTCAACTAGATGTGTGTGTTGAAAAACATAGATACCTTATTAGTTCTGGCGTATATACAATACAACCAGACCCGACCCATATCAGGATAGCAGCGCCCATTAGAGTTATACCCCCTTTTTCTTCAATCTACATTATAGTAGGCTAATGGTGTAATATAACAATACAGTATAACATGAGATCCTATAGTCATCACATTCACTGTATGCTGGTGCTCTATAACACATCAGCACAACACACTGACATTTGCATACTGTCTTATCGAATTACTCAACAGTGGCAACAGCCTTTTCAAACTACAGGGATCTGATTTACGTCACGTTTGCCATGTTTATAACACTGGATATGCTCCCTCTTACCTGCAATGACACAGAGCATGACTTCAGTTCTGGTAGGTTTGCAACCGATATTTGTTCCTCCCAGGAACGGAAGCTCTGCTCTTTTGGTTCCCTCTGCTAAGGGAGCATCTTAGATAAACAAGTGCTCATCATTCGCGCTTTTCACTCTGCTGCCATCTACTGGTGGTTTAATAGAAATGCCATTAGTTTACTTTATCATAGCTATAACTCTTTTAATTGCTGAACTGGAAATGTAATAGTTATTAGTGTATGTTTATGGGGTACCTGATTTTGACATACTTTACATATGTATCTAATTATTATACTTTATTTATATAGCGCCAGCACTTTCCGCAGCACTGAACAATGGGCACGATATAGACAGGGTTACAATACAATGAGACTGAACAACATTTTGATAAACCAGTACAGGAGAAAATGAGTGCCCTATTCCCGTGAGAATTTACAATCTAAAAGGGTTGGTGGTGGAAACAGGAGAGGACTGCAAGGTGAGAGTGATGGACTGGTTGGGGCAGTGAGGTGTATTAGTGAGTCGGGTGGTAGTCTTCCCTAACAATGAAGTAAAAAAGACAGACCTCCAGCGCTGCTGATAAAAGGTGCACTAGTGTCACCACTTTTACTAGAAAAAACACAAACGTTTCGGGGACGCAGCCCCTTCCTCAGTGTGCAGTGCCCTAAACAACCATAGATAGACAAACCCCTATACATAATATACAATAAAGGTAGAGCGAGTCAGAACATTGGTATACACATGAAAAGGATAGATAATTACATATTGATGTGTTTCGCGTGTTTTTAGGAGTCTAAAAGCATGTTCCCGATGCTCCCAATGTAAATACAGACCCACGACAACTGACATGTAAACATGGCGAGGGAGAGCCTCCTGCGCACACGCCAGCTCCAGGAACAGCCCCGTGTCTCGCGAGATCCCATCTGTGGTCATGTGAAGACACAGCCATTCGGCAACGACCACAATGCAATCAATCAGATCGCGACACATCATCAAAGGAAAAAACAACAAACACAAAGCTTCAAGTTTCATGCGTATGTCAAAAGGGTACACAAAAACACAGTTCCCATGGTAACCAATACTGCTATACCGAGTAAGCATATTCTGAAAGAAAAAAACCAAAAAACCCATACCATCAAAACCTAGTCTTCCCTAAATAGGAATTAAGGGAGCATTTGAAGGAAGGGAAATTAGGGGAAAAAAAGTTTAGTCACAAGGACAACGGAGTCATTACCAGCACTTTAAGGATTAAACCTGCAATTTAATTTCACAAAAACAAAAGTAATTTGTGGCAAATATATCGCAGCTTCATTAGCTAGCTTGTGCCACTTGTGCTGGTTTCAAATTTCAGACATACAATAACATATAACTTTTGTTAGCTAATTCTAAAATCACGAATAATGACAGACAATTGTATTCCATATGTGAATGATTGCCTCATTCACGCATGGAATACAATTGTCTGTCATTATTCGTGATTTTAGAATTATCTAATAAAAGTTATATGTTATTGTATGTCTGAAATTTGAAACCAGCACAAGTGGCACAAGCTAGCTAATGAAGCTGCGATATATTTGCCACAAATTACTTTTGTTTTTGTGAAACTAGGGGAAAGTCTGAGCATACGGGGAAGAGCGTTCCAGAGGATGGGGACTGCACGTGAGAAATCCTGCAGTCTATAATGGGAAGAGGTGATGTGGGGAGAAGCTAGGCACAGATCACTGTTTGACCTTATGGAGCGGGCTGGGTTGTATTTGGTGATTAGTGAGGACAGGTAGTGGGGAGCAGAGTTAGTGAGAGATTTGTAGGTCAGGGTAAGGATTCTGAATTTAATTCTGCAGTGGATGGGGAGCCAGTTGTCATGAGATCCAAGGAACACACCGAGCTGGGTTCAACATGTGTTTATTGCAGCAGCTAATGTAAGGGACTCAGGCCAGGATCAGGCCGCCATCTTAATCCCAGGCAGCCATCTTGTTCAGAACTTTGGTTCACGTGAATGTAAATAGCAAATATTAGCTCAATTAGGACTAGCTTGCATAGATTCTCCGGAATTCCTTAAACTAACAGGCCAAGCAATTAAATTAACAAGATCCGGGCAGACGCTGGCACGAAGTGACAGGATGGAAATTAGTTACAACAAGGTCAGAGAGCGAGGAGCTGGAACAATGAGTGATGTGAGACCAGATGGGGCCTTATCTAAAGTATACAATAAACACGTTCTAGGAAAATAGACACACGCAGGATCTAGGAGGGTTGTAAACTATCCGATTGTCAAAATACTGTGAAAGTTGCCAATTTACTGCCTAATTGTGGAATGTCTTTGTATTCGGTAATGGGAAGTGTTACATTTTCCCTGGTTTTGGCTGTGCCCCCTGGTGGTGAAGGGTCCTCATGTCTGTTTTTCCCCTGTGGTGTGTTTGGCCGTGCTGTTTGGGGCTGTTCTGGGGTTCTGAGGTGATCTCCTGGTCTGGGGTCACATGGCCCAATCACACAGACCCACTCCCTATAAATATCCCAGCAGCACAGAGCCTCATTGACGGTTTGTGGAGTTTCATGGTGGTTCTGTTTAGATCATGTTCCCTGTGTTGCTGCAAAGCATTCCTGTCTCATTGTATTCTGGTTTTGACCTTGGCTGTGTTTCCTGACTATCCCTTCTGCCCACTCCTGGTACTGTATATGCTGATCTGATGCCAACCTCTGCCTGTATGATTATTCTTGAATGTTTCATGTTTTATGTACCTTGTCTGTCTTAGTCTAGTATATTTTCAGAGGCCACTTATAAGGACCTCTTTAGTGTAGTCTGTTTTGTTGACAGCCCTGCAGCCTGCTCAATTCACTTATTGTCAGGCGTATCTTTGTGTTTCTGAGCGTGTCCTAAGTGGTCTGTCGGTCTTGAAGCCTTTGGAGCTTAGTGGCAATTCAGTTCTGTTTTTTGGTGCTCCTTGGTTTTGGAGAAATCAGTCTATCCTTGTGTCCAGTCAGTAACTCACCTGCCTTAAGGGCTTCATCCCATGTTCCAAGCCACCACGATGGCCCAAGCAGGGACTAACCGTTACGGGAAGGTTCAGACCCACGTGGGGTGGGATAGTGTCACTGTGAGGTGGGCTAATTGGGATGTACCTGATTATATATTCAAGGTATAAAATGTTATGTTTGAATGTAAGAGGCACTCAGTGTTTGCGATTCAATCCTGGCTGAGTGGTGACGTCACAATAAAGTTTGCCTTTCCTGAAGAGACTCGTGTCCAGTCAGTCTTTGTCCGCGCCGACCGGTCTTCTCCCAAAAGAGCCAGGTGGATTCCGGTAACACTAACACAAGGGGAGGCAAGACCTCTCTCTGAGCGGTCTTCCTGATTCTGCCACTAGAGCCGCCCCTACCTCTGACGTCACCGCTGGCTCTCAGCACATCTCCCCCTCTTTTTTTTTTTTATTAGAAGAGTGCATTAGTACATATATCGCGTTGGAGTACAAAATTGTCAAAGAATGGCAGTTAAAACGATTCATCAGTTATGCGATACAGGTACACAAGGAAAACATCAAGTAGGCAAGTCCTTGCATGTAGGCTATAGTTAGACCCATGAATCGGTACAGTCCAATCACAAGTAAGTAATCCGGACCATCTTGGCGTTTAAATGAAGGGTGCATGGGGTACTATAGAAGATGATCCCGTATGCAGTGTGTGGCATGGTAAGCAGGAATATAGGGGAAAGAGATCGATCGAAGGAGAAAAGTAGGAAAGGTGTGAGGAAGGAGGAGGAGATGAGAGAGAGAAGAAAGAGAAAAAAAATAATTAATTTTTAAAGAAATAAATAAGTAAATAATAATAATTCCCCGGCCTGTGAAGGGGGGGGGGGATGAGAAGGGTAGGGACTGAGGGAAAAACCACGACCGGCATCCTCTGGTCCAGCGTGCCAACTGCAGGACCGTTCTGTCTCCCTCCACTACCACCAGAGGGGAAGGGGCACCAGCGCCTGACCCAGAGCCACCAAAGCGTACACATCTCGCGCCGTCTCAACCGCCGGAGACCCACCTCCACGAGGGCAAGGGCCCGCAGTGGTCAGCCGTCCTGAACATCAGTACAGGCCGTAGCCATCAGCTCTTGGTATGTCTATGGTCCCCTATCCTGTGCAGGCGTCGGGGATAGCTCAAGTTCCAATCGTCGACGGAGTGAAGCCGAGGAAACAAATTCCTGCCAATAGTACCAAGTTTGGTAGAGTGCCTGAGTTGAGTCTTCCAGTGCAGCATTCCGTTCCTCCACTCTGAACATTTCATCCACCTGGGATATCCATTCCCGGAGTGAGGGAACCGATCGGCGTCGCCAGTACCTCGGGATCAGGTGGCGCACCGCCAGCAGCAGACGGAAAGCCACTGATTTCTTGAATGAGGCCCTCAGTAGGCCCGAGAGTAAGAGGAGGAAGGTCCGAGGTGTGTGTTCCAACGTGACACCAGTCACCTCCCTGATCACGTCCCCCACCCATTTCCAGTAGGTTTGCAGCAGCGAGCAGGACCACCAGATGTGGAGATAGGAACCAAGTTCCTTGCCACAGCGCCAACATGTGGGGTCCGTCGATCCTGTGAATTGAAACACACGAAGTGGCGTGTAATACCAGCGAGTCAGGATTTTAGAAGACGTTTCGTGGTATCTCACCGCCCATGTGCCATGATGTGTCAGGGAGAGGATCGTTTTCCACTCCTTATCCCAAATCGTTAGATTTAGTTCAGCTTCCCAGACACCCATAAAGGGGGGAGATTCCGAGTCTCTCGATTGGAGAAGGGAGTAGAGGGTGGATATGCCATGGTTCAAAGAGAGACCGAGTGAGCAAATGCGTTCAAACGGAGAGAGTGCTCGGGTTAATTTGTGGCCCTCCGGGAGGGCACCCAGGTAATGACGTATTTGTCCAAAATTAAATCTATCCGATAAGGACAGTGGTGGGAGGTCTGTGCGCCATGTAAGAGCCTCCAGTGTGGGGATGTGAGCCACATGCATGGCGAGGAGTCTATTTCCCTCCATGAGATGGCGACGGAGCAAAGTCCTGACCCCAGGTGCAAAAAGAGGGTTTGATGTCAGGGGCAATAGCGGAGAGGGACTGGAGGAGAGCGCATGCGAGAATTTCAAGCGGTCCCACAGACGCAAAGTGTTCCCTACTAGGGGGTGAGTACGGGCCGTGTTCGGCACTGCCTGGTGTAGCAGCCATGGTAACGTCCACAGCGGCACCCCCAAGTCAGTGCCCTCTAGGTCCAACCACCCACTCCTACCCACCGCAGAGGACCAGTCTACCAACCGCTTGAGCTGGGCTGCCCTATAGTAGGTGAGTAGATCCGGTAGCGCCATGCCCCCTGCCTTCTTCGGTCGGCAAAGTAGCGAAATGCGTAATCTGGGCTTCCACCCCACCCACACGAATTTAATCATTTACAACCGAAATGATTTAAAGAAAGACCCTGGTAGACTCACTGGGACAGTTTGTAACAAGTAGAGAATGCGGGGTAACACGTTCAATTTGAACACAGCCACCCTGCCCATCCACGAGAGAAATTTTGTGTTCCATATCTTCAGGTAGTCACGAATCGTCCCCAGGAGGGGGAGAAAGTTGAGAGCATAAAGGTCTTGCAGAGTCGGTGAAAGCCAAGTCCCGAGATACTTCATCACCAGTGGAAGGGAAATACGTCCCGTATGCCCACAGCCTCTCCGTCCGGGACTGACACGTTCAGGATCTCCGATTTGCACATGTTAATTTTGAGGCCTGCCAATTTGCCATATACAGTTCCAAGAAAAAGTATGTGAACCCTTTGGGATTACGTGGAGTTTTGCATGAATTGGTCATAAAATGTGCTCTGATCTTCATCTAAATCACAATAATTTGAAAAACACAGTCTGCTTAAAATAATACAACACAAACATTATATGTTTTCATGTGTTTATTGAACATAACATGTAAACATTCACAGTGCAGGGTGGAAAAAGTATGTGAACCCCTAGCCTAATGACTTTTCCAAGAGCTAATTGGAGCCAGGAGTGAGCCAACCTTGGCTATTAGATGTGTTGCTGAAAGCTCTCCTGCCCTTTAAAAACACACACCAGTTTTGGGTTTACTGGTTTCAAGAAGCACTGCCTGATGGGAACCATGCCTCGCAGAAAAGAGCTCTCAGAAGACCTACGATCAAGAATTGTTGACTTGAATGAAGCTGGAAAGGGTTACAAAAGTATCTCCAAAAGCCTTGATGTTCATGTGTCCACGGTAAGACAGACTGTCTACAAATGGAGAACGTTTGCTCCACTGTTGCTACTCTCCCTAGGAGTGGTCGTCCTGTAAAGATGACTGCAAGAGCACAGCGCAGAATGCTTAATGAGGTAAAGAATAATCCTAGCGTGTCAGCTAAAGACTTACAGAAATCTCTGGCACATGCTAACATTTTTATTGACACATCTACAATAAGGAAAACATTAAACAAGAATGGAGTACATGGGAGGACACCACGGAGGAAGCCATTGCTGTCAAAAAAGAATATTGCAGCACGTTTGATGTTTGCAAAAGAGCACCTGGATGTTCCACAGCACTACTGGCAAAATATTCTGTGGACAGATGAAACCAAAATTGAGTTATTTGGAAAAAACACACAACACTATGTGTGGAGAAAACAAGGCACAGCACACCAACATAAAAACCTCATCCCACTGTAAAACATGGCGAAGGGAGCATCATGGTTTGGGGCCGCTTTGCTGCCTCAGGGCCTGGACAGATTGTTGTCATTGTTGGAAAAATGAATTCCAGAGTTTATCAAGACATTTTGCAAGAAAACGTAAGACCATCTGTCCGCCAACTGAAGCTCTGCAGAGGATGGGTGATGCAGCAGGACAATGACCCAAAGCATACAAGTAATTCAACAAAAGAATGGCTTCGACAAAACAATATACGCCTTCTGGAGCGGCCCAGTCAGAGTCCTGACCTCAACCCGATTGAAATACTGTGGCCTGACCTTAAGAGAGCGATTCACACCAGACATCCCAAGAATATTGCTACACTGAAACAGTTTTGTGAAGAGGAGTGGTCCAAAATTACTCCAGATTGTTGTGCAGGTCTGATCTGCACCTACAGGAAACGTTTGGTTGAGGTTATTGCTGCCAAAGGAGGGTCAACCAGTTATTAAGTCCAAAGGTTCACATACTTTTTCCACCCTGCACTTTGAATGTTTACATGTTCTGTTCAATAAAAACATGAAAACATATAATGTTTGTGTTGTATTATTTTAAGCAGACTGTGTTTTTCAAATTGATGAAGATCAGAGCACATTTTATGACCAATTCATGCAAAACTCCACGTAATCCCAAAGGGTTCACATACCTTTTCTTGCCACTGTACTTCGAACGCGCTCACTACCGCCGACAGGGATTGTCTAGCGTCTGTTAGAAAAAATAGCAAGTCATCTGCATACGCAGTGACTTTGTGGGAACGGTTAACCCCCTTTAGACCCGGGATCGTGGGGTTGCGTCGCACCGCCTCAAGGAAGGGTTCCGAGGACAAGGCGAAGAGTAGAGGGGAAAGGGGGCAACCCTGGCTCGTGGCATTGGATACCGGGAAGCTGGCGGAGAGAGCCCCATTTACTTTAATTCTAGCCGTGCGGAGGGTGTACAAGGCCTGGACCCACGTCAAAAAACCTGGACCCAGTCCTAGGGTCCGCAATGTCTGAAAAATAAAGGGCCAGAGGACTCTGTCGAACGCCTTCTCTGCGTCCGTGGAGAGCAGGAGAAGGCGCTGGCCCGAGTGTCGGGCAGCCACCACTGCATTAATCACCCTCAGCGTTAAGTCCCTTGCTTTCCTACCTGGTATGAATCCTACTTGGTCCGGATGAACCAAGCCGGGGAGGAATTGTTTAAGTCTATCGGCCAGGATACGTGCTAGAATCTTGATGTCTATTAAGGAGCGAGATGGGCCGGTAGCTGGTGCATTCAGCAGGATATTTCCCCGGTTTGGGGAGTATTGCACTCGTCGCGCAGAGGGTTTGAGGGTGAAAAGGCGTCTCCGCCGTAATGGTGTTAAAGGTCGACACCATGTGAGGTATGAGAAGGTCACGGAATTCCCTATAGTACTCCGCTGGGAGTCCATCTGGGCCCGGGCTCTTCCCATTTTTAGAGGACTTTAAAGCCGCTGCTATTTCTCCCGCCGTAATTGGTGCATCCAATTGCTCAGCTTCCGTTTCCTGTAGGCGAATACGAAGGTTAGCTGTAAGGTAGTCTCCAATCGCCCCTGGGGAAGGAGGGATGGAGCCAGATAGGTTATACAGAGAGGCATAATAATCCCTGAAGGTCGCCGATATTTCCTCTGGTCGAAGCGTGATCGCTCCCTCAGGGGTGCGTATCTTCCGAACGTAAGCCATTTGACGCCGCTTACGTAATATTCGAGCGAGCAGTTTTCCCGGTCGGTTTTCATTTAAGGCGAAGAAGCATTTAGTGCATGCCGTCGCCTGTTTGATGTCCAAAGAGAGCAGGTCGTTCAACGCGTGGCGCGCCGACAGTAGTAGGCCCTGTGCCTCAACATCGGAGTCCCTGCCCCTGCGGAGTTCTAACGTGCGAATTTCAGCCAGGAGATCGAGTCTCTGTCCCTCTCTGGCCTTTTTTAGTGCTGTGGCCCTGCTCATAAAATCACCCCTTACCACAGCCTTGTGGGCTTCCCATATCACGGGTCGCGTCACTTCCGAGGATGAGTTTTCCTCAAAGTAGCTGGTCAGCACTTCACGCGTTCCTGCTACAGCTCCCCTATCTGACAATAAAGAGACATTAAGCCGCCACGTTCGTTCCCTTGGACGAAACAGTGGCGACGCCATACGTACCGAGACAGGTGCGTGGTCCGACCAAGTGGTGGGGTGTATATGCGCCTCCACCACAAGGTCTAAGCAATATTGTTCAAAGAAAATATAGTCCAGACGTGAGAGGACACGATGGGGGCCTGAATAAAAGGTGTAGTCGCGCTCCCCAGGATGGAAGGCACGCCAAGTGTCTACTAGGCGCATGTCATGCAGGGAGCGCCGTAGAGTACGTAGTGTATGTAGCGGTGGAGCCAACGTATCACCAGCCAAAATAAGAACGCCCTCCTGAAAGCATCTCAATTTCGACATAATACGTGTAAAACACCCCGATTGTGCGACATTAGCAACATATACCGTGGCAAATGTGTAAACGACATCGGCTATCTTCTCCTTCACGAAGAGGTATCTGCCTTGGTCATCCACACAGCTATCCTGGAGGACAAACGGAACATCACTGGAAAACAAAATAGCGACTCCCCGGGATTTACCGCCCGCATAATTACTAAAATAGCCAACCGGGAATCGTCGATCACGTAATGATGGTGCCGATCCCTCACGGAAGTGGGTCTCCTGCAGCATAACAATCGAGGCGTGCATCTGAAATAGGTCCCGTAAAAGTCGGGATCTCTTCTCTGGGGCATTGAGGCCCTTCACATTATATGTGAGTAGGGTGAGATCTCGTGGTCTGAAGCAGGCAGAGGGCCGGTTCCCCCGCCCCAGGCAGTTCAGGCATCCCGCCAGCAAATTCGGCCCCACCCGGCAGCGTACCAGCACGGATCCACACTCCGAGGGGAAAAGGAGAGGGGAGGAAGGGAGAGGCTAGGGGGAGGGGGGGTGAGGAAGAGAGAGAGAGAGAAAAGAGGAGAAGAAATAGGGAATTTAAAAAAAAAAAAAGTGTAAATATATATAGGTGTGAGAGCAGGTGAAGAGAGGAGCCAAGAGAGGAAAGCTAGAGGAAATAGTAAAGAAGAAAGATTGGTAGGTTCGCAACGTCACCTGGAAGAAGGGTCAGGCCGGGCCTGACGCGACACCCCAGAGATATAGACGTTCACCTATGGGGGGTGGTGCTATCAAGGAATTAACCTTAGATAACGTCGGACGGCAACGTCAATAGTGACAGAGAGAAGAAGAAAAAGAGTAAGAAAAATGTGGGTAAAATATAGAGCAGGGAGAAAGGTACATCAAGGGTACCCCCACTGCACAGCATAAAAGTGTACGACAAGCGCACTGAATAAACAGACCCCTGCATGGGTCGCCGCGGTCAAATTAATAGAGGCCCCCTGCGTGGCAGTCCAGGTGGCACCTGCAACAACCCCGGGGACTACTTCCCCAGTCCTATCTAAAATTAAATTTAAACTTAAAATTAAACGGCCGCTGTTGCGGTACGGAATCCACGGGACACAATGCAATATTACACATTAAACATGAAACATATCCCACCCCCTCCCAAACCCCCTCCTGAAATGAGAACGAACAGTCACCTTTACAACAAGAGCAGTTTCCCTAGCCCCAACCATCTGATCCCCCCCCACCCCGCTGTATGCGATGGACCCCTCCCAAACCTTTTCCAGGAATAATAACGAGCAATCACCTTTTCAATAAATGCAGTTTCCCAAACCCCATCATTCCGATCCCCCTCCACCCACCACCCCGTTGTATGCTACGAATTGCCCTGCAACATAAATGGAAGTTCCCTCCCGTCCACCCTCCGCCCCCCCGAAATGAGAACAGTACAGGCCACTAGCTGGCTTCTTCACGTTCCCCCCACCCCCTCGCCCCGTTCACCTCATGTGAGTCCAGTGTCCCGGGCAGTCGTGTGACACACCTGCCGCGTCGCCTTCAAAGCGGTCAGTACAGCGGAAGGTCCACAGCATTCCATCAGTCCACCCACCCCCTCCACCCAACTAACCCCCCTCCTCCCATCCCTCCATACCCCCTCCCTTCCCTCCCATCTCACCCTTCCCGCCATAGAAAACATATCAATCCTACGATACCGTCAGACAGTCTTGTCCGCCCAATAACGTTCTCGCACAGAGGCCAAGCAGCAGAAGCTGGTGATGAGCGGGAAAAGGGAACACAGCATGTGTGACGTATAATAGGCTTGAAAAACGTTAACCCCCCTCCTAACGATGTTGGTGTCTGTCGGGTTTCCATAGCCCCAAGCAGTAGTAATCGAAAAAAGTAAATGGAGGGCATATATACCTACTCTGGGTCCTCCGTAGGTGCATCAGTCGGTGGTGATGATCGCGGCTGGCGGCGAATCCCAGATCTCCAGCCCTGCCTTCTCGGGAGACCTTCCGCCGTGCGCGGTTCTGCACGCGGTCCCTCATGTAGCGTAATCCAGTCGGTAATTTGTAAGTCCGGAAGCTCTAGTAGTGCCAGAAAGTCCGGTACATCCAAAAGAGAGCGGATAGTGGCAGACACTCCCGCGTTGGAGGCCACCAGGGTGAATGGGAAGGACCACCTGTAGGTCACCGAGCGAGCGGTCAGAAGCGTTGTGAGGGGACGCAGTGCCCTGCGCGCCTGCAGTGTAGACTGGGCCAAATCCAGGAAGATTTCCAGATGGCCTCCTTCGATCTCCCAGACGTGGCGGCATCTCGCCGCTACCATGATTGCCTGTTTCAGTCTGTAATCAGCCACGCGACATATGACGTCACGCGGCGGTGCCTGATCTGTAGGCCTGGGACGTAAAGCCCAATGTGCTCTGTCGAAGCTGCCGGGGTGCACTGCGCGTTCAGCTAGGATAGTGTTAAAGATATGGGCCACGTAGGAGTCCAGGTCGGTAATCGTTTCCCGAACCCCCCGCACGCGGATGTTGTTGCGGCGTGAGCGGTTTTCAAGGTCATCTAGCCGGCGCCATACCTCAGCGACCACCGAGGGAGTCTGGAGTTCTTCCTCTGGCTCCATCCGTCGATCTGCGGCTGTAGTTCTGGTTGGAGCCGTCTCCAAGGCCGTCACCCGTGCCGCCAGCACACGCATCTCTTTGCGCATCGTTGCCAGGTCCTGGTACAGGGTCACCTGTGCAGTGTCCAGCAGGGTCTGCACGTAGTCGCGAGTGGGAAGGCCGGCGATGAGTTCCGCCACGCGGTCCGCCGCCATCAGGCATCAGGTCCGCGCCCTGCCTTGCCGGCTCCGTCCCCGAGTTAGGCCACAGTTCCGGCGTTGGTGAAGCCGGCGGCTGGAGATAACTGTCCAGGGGCCCCACCAGCTCTTTCCTCTGTGTCCCCGACGGCCCAGGGTCCTCTGGGTTCTTTTTACTGCGACCCATGATGCAGGTGGGCAATTGATAACGTTTGAAAAGCGCGGTGGAGGTACAGAGCTGTGTACTCAAGCGTCCATCTTGGTTGTCCAGGCCACGCCCCACATCTCCCCCTTTTTAACCCCTTAGTGACCGCTGACGTACTATGTACGTCCTGCCCACGGGTCTCCCTTAGACCCGCGGACGTACATAGTACGTCTGCGGGTCTTAATCTTCCTCCCGCCTGATACCTCCCTCGCTGGATCCCTCGCAGGTCTGGCAAGGAGGAAGCCTCTAGAAGATCTAGATGGGCCGGGGTGCTCGATGACGTCACCAGGCTGCGTGGTGATGTCATCAGCAGGTGCCCCAATGAAATCAATGGAGGGGAGGGGGCTCCCAACCATTGAAGATAGAGCGCTGCAAGTTGCACCGCAGGAAAGGGGAGAGTCTCCCCTTTTCAGCGGTTTGCATAATTAACCATTTTACTGCCAGATCGCAATTCGGCACAAATTTGCACCAAATCGCGATTCAAACCTGGAGGGGGCTGACATCGTGGATGTCAGCCAAGCCTCCAGGTCACCCCCCACCCACTGACATCCCCACCATATGTGTGAGGATGTCAGTGGGCCAGTTAACCCCCTAGCTGCCAAGGGGAGATTGGAACCCCCTATATCCCGATCCGTGGCAGCTAGAGGGTCATGCTGGACATCATTGGAAAGGCCTGATCATGGCCTTTGCAATGATACCAAACAGGACTAAGTTCGGTGTAAAGAAAGCTAAAAAATAAAACCAATTTTTTTTTTTTTTAAATTGTCTGGGGGGGTTTAGTTAAATAGGACCATGCTGTCATCTAAAAATAATGAGCATAAAACAGTCAGAATGAGCTCAGCGCACATAGGTGAACTGGCTCAGCAATGAAGGGGTTAAAAAGCAAAACGATGTAAAAATTGGCTATTTCTATTCCCGGGACAAAATTATGAAACTATTTAGCCGGGTTCTTTTTTGGTTGTTGTAGATTTTGGGGATTAAATTATGAAAAAGTGTGCTTTTACCATTTTTTTCATCATATTTCATTCATAGTAAATTATACGATATGATGGAAATAATGTTATTTTTAGAAAGTCCATTTAATGAAAAACGGTATATAATATGTGTGGGTTGCATAAATGAGTAAGAGGAACATTTGACCTATACACGAACAGCGCAGAAACGTAAAAACAGCAGCGGTCACTAAAGGACGGATTTGTGTAAAACGGCCTGGTCACTAAGGGGTTAATAACAATACATTTTTCTTAAACAGACAATAAAACTAACATCTAAACAGAAGCACACACAAATACAGATAAATGTACAATGCTGTAGACTACCCTAGTCCATATTGACTATGGGATTAGTCTGCCCATTCTTCCAGTCACTGCTCTAACTACAGCGCTAATCTCAGTAGCGCGCTGGAAGCTTCTCAACTCTACCACTCAAAGTCATTTTGCAAGGACCCTCTCCAGTTCCCTGTGAGAGTGGTTGCGACTCCTTTGCAGGCAGTGATGTATCCTCACCGGAATCTGGTTGCATTGTGCCTGCACCTCTTACAATCATGGACGAAATTGTTGGTGCCCCAGACATTTTTCCAGAAAATCAAGTATTTCTCATGTTTTGCTATACACATGTTTATTCCCTTTGTGTGCATTGGAACAAAAAAAAAAAGGGAGGAAAAATAGCAAATTGGACATAATGTCACACAAAACTCCAGAAATGGGCTGGACAAAATTCTTGGCACCCTTTCAAAATTGTGGATAAATAAGATTGTTTCAAGCATGTGATGCTCCTGTAAACTCACCTGGGGCAAGTAAAAGGTGTGGGCAATATAAAAATCACACCTGAAAGCAGATAAAAAGGAGAGAATTTCACTTAGTCTTTGCATTGTGTGTCTGTGTGTGCCATACTAAGCATTGACAACAGAAAGAGGAGAAGAGAACTGTCTGAGCACTTGAGAACCAAAATTGTGGAAAAATATCAACAATCTCAAGGTTGCAAGTCCATCTCCAGAGATCTAGATTTGTCTTTGCCACAGTGCGCAACATTATCAAGAAGTTTGCAACCCATGGCACTGTAGCTAATCTCTCTGTGGGTGGACGGAAGAGAAAAATTTATGAAAGGTTGCAACGCAGGATAGTCCGGATGTTGGATAAGCAGCCCCAAACAAGTTCCGAAGAAGCTCAAGCTGTCCTGCAGGCTCAGCGAGCATCAGTGTCAGCGCAAACTATCTGTCGACATTTAAATGAAATGAAATGCTATGGCAGGAGACCCAGGAGGACCCCACTGCTGACACAGACATAAAAAAGCAAGACTACAGTTTGCCAAATTGTTCTTGAGTAAACCAAAATCCTTCTGGGAAAATGTCTTGTGGACAGATGAGACCAAGATAGAGCTTTCTGGTAAAGCACATCATTCTACTGTTTACCGAAAATGGAATGAAGCCTACAAAGAAAAGAACACAGTACCTACAGTGAAATATGGTGGAGGTCCAATGATGTTTTGGGGTTGTTTTGCTGCCTCTGGCACAGGGTGCCTTGAATGTGTGCAAGACATCATGAAATCTGAGGATTACCAAAGGATTTTGGGTCGCATTGTAGAGCCCAGGGTCAGAAAGCTGGGTTTGCATCCGAGATCTTGGGTCTTCCAGCAGGACAATGACCCCAAACATACGTCAAAATGCACCCAGAAATGGATAGCAACAAAGCGCTGGAGAGTTCTGAAGTGGCCAGCAATGAGTCCAGATCTAAATCCCATTGAACACCTGTGGAGAGATCTTAAAATTGCTCTTGGAAAAGGCGCCCTTCCAATAAGAGAGACCTGGAGCAGTTTGCAAAGGAAGAGTGGTCCAAAATTCCAGGTAAGAGGTGTAAGAAGCTTATTGATGGTTATAGGAAGCAACTGATTTCAGTTATTTTTTCCAAAGGGTGTGCAACCAAATATTAAGTTAAGGGTGCCAAGAATTTTGTCCAGCCCATTTTTGGAGCTTTGTGTGACATTATGTACAATTTGCTTTTTATCCTCCCTTTCTTTGTTTTGTTCCAATACACACAAAGGGGATAAACATGTGTATAGCAAAACATGTGGTACTACAATACTTTTCTGTGAGAAATACTTGATTTTCTGGAAAAATTTCTGGGGTGCCAACAATTTCGACCATGACTGTAAGTAGGGATGAGCTGTTCGGTTCGGAGTTCGACCCGAACTTGGCCTGTTCAATTAGATCGCGAACACCGAACATTTCCGGGTGTTCGCCGCATGTTCGACCACAATGGACCACAATGCATTTTCGCACTGGCCTAAAGCTCGTAATTGGCTACAGCCTTGCACCTGACCACAGGTCTGGTGCAAGACTGGTTCAACACTATGCCAATCACCGCTCAGAGTCCTGATTGGGCAAATTTTGCCGAATCATGGGCTCACAGAGCTAAGTCCCGCAGCACACTATATAACGTTTCCACGCGCCGATTCTGCACGCATTTCAGAGGAGATTTCAAAGGAGATAGTTGTGTCTTGTTACTGCCGGACTGCCACGCTACTGGGTGGGTCTGGGGGGGGTCTCATTTCTACCAAATATCAGGGAATTTAGGTGATGTGTGTCTTGTCACTGTGCCAGCAAGTTTTTTTGGGGTTTACAACTTTCTTTAAAACATTTGTGAATTGAGGTGATCTTCTGGGTCTTGTCACTGTGCCAGCAAGTCTTTTTGGGTCTCATTTCTACCAAATATCAGGGAATTTATGTGATGTGTGTCTTGTCACTGTGCCAGCAAGTTTTTTTGGGGCTCACTAATTTCTTTAAAACATCTGTGAATTGAGGTGATCTGTGTCTTGTCACACATCCAGTACCACGCTGTATTTTGGGGCTCACTAATTTCTACAAAACATTTGTGAATTGAGGTGATCTGTGTCTTGTCACACAACCAGTACCACGCATTATTTTGGGGCTCACTAATTTCTACAAAACATTTGTGAATTGAGGTGATCTGTGTCTCGTCACACATCCAGTACCACGCTGTATTTTGGTATTTTGGGGCTCACTAATTTCTACAAAACATTTGTGAATTGAGGTGATCTGTGTCTCGTCACACATCCAGTACCACGCTGTATTTTGGGGCTCACTAATTTCTACAAAACATTTGTGAATTGAGGTGATCTGTGTCTCGTCACACATCCAGTACCACGCTGTATTTTGGGGCTCACTAATTTCTACAAAACATTTGTGAATTGTGGTGATCTGTGTCTCGTCACTGGCTGCCAGCTATCAGTGTGTCTCACTGAGTTATACCAGAGTTCTTTAAATTTTTATACCAGAGTTGAATCAGAGTTCTGTATATATTAATCTATATATCACTCACCATGTCTGAAAGAACAAAAAGGACAGGCAGACGCTCCCAGACACAGATAAGAGGGCAAGCAGCCCTTGTGTCGGGAGGCTGTGCCTCTGGTCGTGGTGGATGTGGTGCATCCTCTGCAGGGGCACGCTTGTCCTTTCTAACTGGTGCTGGCCGTCTTAAGCAGCAGCAACATACAGAGGACTTGGTGGATTGGCTAACCAGGCCATCCTCATCTTCCGAGTCCTCTGCCAGCCAGGCTTCTAGTGTTTTACAATCCACCTCAGCTGCCAAGCATCTAATGCAGCCTCCATGTCCACAGCTACTCCTGCCGTAGCCTCGCTATCACACACGGATGAGTCAGCTGAATTGTTTGACTACAATGAGAGTGACATGCTGCTTGAGGATGCGCAGCAAGTACAGTGTTCTGATTCAATCTCTGAGGTTGAGCAAGGGAGTATAATCAACCTAGAGGAAGGGGGTGCCAGTGATGACACACAAATAACTGGCACTCATGTTGCCCCAGCAGCTGCAGCATACTGCCAAGTTGGCTCCAGTAACGAGGAGATAGGGGGTGAAGATGACAATGATGATGAGGTCACTGACTCCACCTGGGTGCCAGATCGAACAGAGGAATTAAGTGAGGAAGAGTGGGAGGAGGAGGCACAGCAAACACGAGGCACAACATCCTCTGTGACCACTAGCCAGTCCAAGGCATCACATGTCAGAGCTGCTCCGGTGCAGAGCGCTGTTGTCTCAAAGAACACATGCAGGAACTCTGTTGTCTGGGAGTTCTTTAAGAAATGTGCAGTAGAGCGCAGCGTTGCTATTTGTAATCTATGTTTAGGCTTGGGTACCACGTGATTGAGGCAACATATGACCACCTGCCACACATCCAGTTGGCACAACACTTTGCATAGGTCCTCCTCATCTGTCTCTATCCCCACTATATGTCCTGCCATGTCATTGCCTACAACCTCCACTGACAGGGATGATGCTACAGTAATGGGTGTACCACGTCCTTCCTCACAATGTGACAGCATCCCTTCAGCTGAAGATTTACGCAGTCAGATTACGTTGCCCCAGCTGCTGCAGCGTAAGAAAATATATTGTCCCAACCATCCCCAAGCACATTGTCTAAATGCCAGCTTAGCAAAATTACTCGCATTAGAGCTGCTGCCTTTCCAGCTGGTGGACTCTGCTTCCTTCCGTGAATTTGCTGAATGTGCTGTACCACAGTGGCAGGTTCCAAAACACCATTTCTTTTCACGGAAGGCCATTCCAGCACTATACCAGCACGTGGAACACAATGTTATGGAGTCATTGCGAAAGGCAGTCAGCAGCAAGGTGCACATGACTTTAGACATGTGGTCCAGCAAGCATGGACAGGGCCGTTACATTTCCTTCACGGCACACTGGATAACTCTGCTTGCAGCTGGGAGGGATCCAGGACGGGGCTCTGTGCTGGTGCTTGTTCATCCACCATGCCTCCAGAAAGCTGCTTGTATGAGGTCTGTCTGCTCCACCACCTCTTCCTCCTCCTCCTCCTTCTCTGTCTCTGGCGAAGTGGCAGTTAAACCGATGCGTGGTAGGGGCTACGCAATGGCTCAAGCAAAAAGATGCCATACTGTGCTTGAGCTGGTTTGTTTAGGGGACAGGAGCCACACCGGGCCAGAAATTCTGTCAGCTCTGCAGGGGCAGGTGCAGAGATGGTTAACACCACGCCAGCTTCAGCTGGGAATGGTCTTCTGTGATAATGGCAGGAACCTTCTCTCCGCCCTACGTCAGGTAAAGTTGACGCATGTACCATGCCTAGCACACGTCCTAAATCTGGTGGTACAGCGTTTCCTAACCAGGTACCCAGGGCTGGCACAGCTTCTCAGATAGGTCAGAAAAGTGGTCCAGCAAGCATGGACAGGGTCGTTACATTTCCTTCACGGCACACTGGGTAACTCTGATTGCAGCTGGGAGAGATCCAAGACGGGCTCTGTGCTGGAGCTTGTTCATCCACCACGCCTCCAGAAAGCTGCTTGTATGAGGTCTGTCGGCTCCACCACCACCACCTCTTCCTCCTCCTCCTTCTCTGTCTCTGGCGAAGTGGCAGTTAAACCGACGCCTGACAGGGTCTACGCAATGGCTCAAGCAAAAAGATGCCATACTGTGCTTGAGCTGGTTTGTTTAGGGGACAGGAGCCACACCGGGTCAGAAAGTTTGTCAGCTCTGCAGGGGCAGGTGCAGAGATGGTTAACACCACGTCAGCTTGAGCTGGGAATGATCGTCTGCGATAATGGCAGCAACCTTCTCTCCACCCTACGCAAGGGTAAATTGACGCATGTACCATGCCTAGCACACGTCCTAAATCTGGTGGTACAGCGTTTCCTGACCAAGTACCCAGGGCTGCCAGAGCTTGTCATCCAGGCCAGAAAAGTCTGCAGCCACTTCAGACGGTCATTCCCAGCAAGCGTTCGCCTGGCAGAAATTCAAAGAGAATTCAACCTTCCCACAAACCGTCTGATCTGTGACATGCCCACCAGGTGGAACTCGACATTAGCAATGCTGCAGCATCTGCACAAGCAGCAGAGGGCCATCAACGAGTACCGCATATGTGAGTATGGCACAAGGACAGGTTCAGGTCAACTTGGTTTTCCCCCCCCGCAGTGGCTGATGATCAAGGATGCATGCACTGTACTGTCACCATTTGAGGAGGCAACGAGGATGGTGAGCAGGGACAGTGCATGCATCAGTGACACAATTCGTTTAGTGTTCCTGCTGGAGCACACTCTGCGGGGAATTATAGATGTGGCTCTAGAGGCAGAGCAGCGGGAGGAAGAGGAGGCCTTCCCTAGCTCTCAAGGCCCCAGTCTTTCCGCAGACAGCATTCCAGCGGGCCCCCTTCAGATCAGACAGGAGGAGGATGAGGAGGAGGATGAATATTTAAGTAGTGGGGGCATTGAAGGTGGGGATTCCTCAAGTGAGGGGTTTGTGTGCCCAGAAACAGAAGGGCTAGTGCGTGGCTGGTAGGAGGAAGTGCACAATACGGTCATCCTCATTGACCAGGAAGACTCGGAAGCTAATGCCACCTCCAACCTATACTGCATGGGCTCCCTAATGATGCAAAGCCTGCTAAAGGAACCCAGGATTCGTGCTATCAAGGAGAGGGATCATTACTGGTTGGCAACCCTTCTTGATCCACGATACAAGGGGAAAGTTGCAGAGCTCATCCCTCCCGCACAGAGGGAGCACAGGATGAAAAAACTTGAGGACGCTCTAAAGCGACACTTGTGTAACACCTTTCCAGGCACTGGTAGATTACCAAGTGCTGACACACATGCTTCTGAGGCTGCGGGTGATCAGAGGAATAGTGGTGAAGGCCAGGGCCGCCCGACTGATGCTTTTTTAATTTTTTTTAGTCCTCGACGCCCAGGGACGTCAAATGCAGGCACCCATTGCCAGCGTCTTCACCATATGGTGCAGGACTACCTAGGGGCAAGGGCAGACCTGGATACCTTTCCAGCAGATGATCCACTGGCTTACTGGGTGTTGAGATTGGATCACTGGCCAGAATTTAGCCAATATGCTATGCAGCTACTAGGTTGCCCTTCATCTAGCGTGCTTTCCGAAAGGACGTTCAGTGCCGCTGGAGGTTTTGTCACAGACAAAAGAGTGCGTCTGCCCACCGACTCTGTAGACCGGCTGACATTTATAAAAATGAATCAGTCCTGGATCAGCAGCTATCAATCCCCTGATGCTGAAGTAATGGAATAGATCGGGGATGTCATCTTCTGCATTCACAAAACCTCCAGCACTGAACTCTTCCACAATACCACAAAAGGGTTACGGTGTGAAGGCACTTGCTGCCATGAAAGGCACAATATTTGGCTGCACTGACACCTGTGTCAGGTTTATATCATTTTAATTTTCTGAACCGCAGGGTCCAACCCTGCACTCTTCCACAATACCACAGAGGGGTTACTGTATGATGATACTTGCTGGCCTGGCATTAAAGGCACAATATCTGGGTGCACTGACGCCCATTACCAGATCAAAAAATTTTCAATATAGGACCACATGGTCCACCCCTGCACTCTTCCACAATACCACAGAAGGGTTACTGTATGATGATACTTGCTGGCCTGGCATTAAAGGCACAATATCTGGGTGCACTGACGCCCATTACCAGATCAAAAAATTTTCAATATAGGACCGCAAGGTCCACCCCTGCATTCATCCACAATACCACAGAGGGGTTACTGACTGTATGATGATACTTGCTGGCCTGGCAGTCTTGCACCAAAGGCAGAATATCTGGGTGCACTGACGCCTTGACCAGAATCATATCTTTTCAATATAGGACCACATGGTCCACCCCTGCATTCTTCCACAATACCACAGAGGGGTTACTGAATGATAGTACTTGCAGGCCTGGCACCAAAAGCACAATATTTGGGTGCACTGCCACTGACGCCTGTATCAGATTCATATCCTCAGAGGGGTTACGGTGTGACGGGACTGTTGGGGTTGCTAAAGGACCAATTTTAAAGCACCTATTGTTACTTTCATCCAAAGCCTGCATATATTTCACAATACTTTAGCCAAAAAATCAGTAAACTTTTTCTGCGTGTACGAAAATGTCTCCTCTTTTCATACAGACTGCCGCCCCAAGCAGTTGTTTATGGATAGATTAAAGGAAAAGCATTTACCGTCATATGAAACGTCATATTTTGTTTTTAAGTGTTTCTATACATCCTAGAAATCCGCCAATTCACGGGCAGGTTATGGGGACCTCCTAGGCACGATATTTGAAGGAATTTTTGGTTTTTATTTTTAACCCTTATTTCATGGAAAACTCACTGTCCCTTTAAAAACGTTTTTTTTTTTACTTTTTGTCCTTGTTTCCTGTCCCCCAGGGCACTACCCAGACCCCATACACCTTTTATGGCAAATATGTAGCATATATGCCCTCTTGGAGGGCACTCTAAAAACCGAATTTTCAGCCCCATTGACTTGCATTGGGTTCAAGTTCAGGTTCGGGTTCGGGTTCGGACCCGAACAAATGGGAAGTTCGTGTTCGGGCTCGAGCCGAACTCGGGGGGTGTTCGGCTCATCCCTACTCTTAAGGCCAGAGAGTCCACTGGCTGCGGTTGCAAATTCTTGGCACTTAACTCCTCGGGAAATGGCTGAAGGTGCCGTTGATTGCGACGGGCAACAGTCCCTCCTTCTGTGCGGACCACATAGGGCCTTGGCTCAACAGCACAACCTACAACTGTGGCTGGTGTCTTCCACCTCCTTTCGTCATCCAGTTTGACTCTGACACTCTGTCCCGGGTAGAGTTCAGGCAGAGGGAGCGCAGAGGGTCTCCTATCGTAATAGTATCTTTAGTTCCGCTTCGCCTTTTTCCATTGAGCTCACATAAATCTGCAGCAATCTTCTGCCAGGGGCCCGCAGACAGCGGGGTAGAAAGTAGAGGCTCCCTCCTCTGTGTAGGCCGACGTTCATGGCAAAAGGCACATCTCAAAACATATTTCGCAATATCAGTGCTGAATCCAGGCCACCACACAGCAGAGGCAGCTCTCTCTCTACATTTAGAAATCCCCAAATGACCATCATGAATACGACTCCACATTTCCCGCCACATACTGGCAGGTATAACGATACAGTCCTGAAACAGCACCAAACCGTCAAGTTCAGTAAGGTGCACTCTCTCTGCCTAGAAAGCACCCAGCGGCATCCATACTGCTCAACTCTTGGGCCAGCCACTCTTTATGTAGTCTTTGACCTCTTGGAGATCAGTATCTAGGCGTGTCTCTCTCTTTATCTGCTCCAATCTCCCTGAAGAGATGGACTTAGAAGCCAAAACTGAGTCCACGTACACTTTCACGTCTGATTCTGTCCATGACACTTTAGCTGCAGCCAGCGGGAGCCTGGAGAGTGCATCCGCCATTACCAGTTGTTTCCCCAGCACGTGCACAGCCCAAATGTTGAATCTGAGTAGCCGCATCAGAAATCTCTGGCATCTCAGAGGTGCCTTGTCAATGTCATAGGAATTTAGCGGCTTGTGGTCAGTCTCCAGACTAAACCCTTCCAAGCCCACCAGATATAGTTGAAAGCGGTCACAGGCTCAAATTCCAGCCAGACACTTTTTCTATCTGCGTATATTTCGTTCCTGCCGCAGTTAGTGTGTGAGAGCAGTAGGCAATTGGCTGTAGTTTGCCGTCATTCAGTTGCAGAATGGCTGCTCCTAACCTGTAACTGCTAGCATCTGGGCCAACCACAATCTTTTTAGAAGGGTCATAGAACCCCAGCACCGGGGCGGACCCCAGCATGGACTTGACAAGTGCAAAGGCCTCCTCCTGTGGAGGTCCCCAAATCCACGCAGCGTCTTTCTTCAACAATTCTGTAATCGGATGCAACACCGAAGACCGTTCCGGTAGAAACTTGCCCACATAATTCACAAGGCCCAGTATTTGTCTCAGCTCTTTAACATCAGAAGGGCTTTTCAATTGCTCAATAGCAAGAACTTTACCAACATCTGGCTTAATACCGTCTCCGCTGATAATATGGTGTGATTGTGGATGAATTGTGTCATAAATCATCATATGTAATTATATATTGAGTGTTATATCAAAGAGGGAACACTAGAGGCAGTGTGAGTCTCATTGCCCTGTGTGGCTAGCTGACATCATTAAGCCAGCCTACTCTAGAGTTTACCTCATGGTGACTCCCACTGGGATAAAGGTGTATACATTTGTTGGTGGGAGGGAGACAAGACTCTAGTCCAACCCTGTTTTGATTGAACCTGGAGTTCCAGAAAGACATCAGCCCTTTTTTGTGATTTGGCTTGGACCTGAGAGCACATGGCTTGCATTCCTGGATTTGGTAAATGATTGTTGCTCTTGCTCTTTGTATATCACTTTACCTATGCTGAGTCTTTGTGTTATTGCAGTGTCCAGGGTTTAGTTTAATAATTGTTTTAATGTTTTCTCTTTATCCTTTTTATTTTTAAGTGAAAACTTTATATTCATCATTGTGTTTGTGTCGTCACTCGCTACTCAATCTCACGCTATCGGCTGGTATTACCTTTATTTTTAAATTGATTTTTCATTACATTTGGCGTCAGGGCCGGATTAAAAGTATCATAGGCCTGGTGCCGAGTATTTTGGTGGGCCTTTTTATATAAGCAAATTGAATTGCTGTAATGAGCGGTGTGTATGAGTGTATCCCACAGCTCCACAGCAATCAACCTCACAGTAATGTGCAGTGTGTATGAGCGTATCCCATAGCTCCACAGCAATAAAAGTCACAGTAATGTGCAGTGTGTATGAGTGTATCCCACAGAAATAAAACTCACAGTAATGTGCGTGTCAGGACCCCTGTCTGGAGCCCTCCAGCACCCCACGTAAAGCCTGCCGCAAGCGCAAGAAAGGCAAACCTGGTGTTGCGTTGTCCTGAGTGCAAGGCAGCACTCACTTGTACCAACTTTGTTCACAGCACTGCAGGTCTAACAGGTGCCTCTAATCACCAGACTGCTTTCCTACTTAAGGGTGGAGCACCCAGAAGGCAATGCTTCTGCATAGTTTCCCTAAGCCAGCAAGCCCAGTGGATTGTGATCCTGATACCTCTGCTATTCAAAGACTATCTGGTGAAACCCCTACCTCCAGTATCCTGTTCCCCGTGTTCATCCTCTGCCCTCCAGAGACTGCTTACAAGACCCCAACATCCTGGTTTCCCGTTGATCATCTGTCTCCTGATTCCTCAGCAAACAAGATTCCCTTCAGCCCTTTTCCTGTCCTGTCTCGTATCCCCAGTAAGTCTCCTACGTGTGTCTCCTTGTATCGTGTCTCTTGTATCCCCACGAACATTGCATATCCCTTTGGTTCCTCATTTAAGTTCTGCCCTTCACCCTGCATAATCTGGATTTATTATTTTATCTGAATCCTGCAATAAACCCCTGTTTTCCCTCACCTGGTTTCCGTTGTGTCACTGCATCCTGGGTTCGGAACCTTGCCTGCCACGCTGGTTCCTGACAGTGCGCTGTGTATGAGCAAATCACAGAGCTCCACAGGATTAAAACTCAGTAATGTGTAGTGTTTATGAGAGTATCCCAAAGCTCCACAGCAATAAAACTCACGGTAAGGTGTGCTGTGTATGTGCATATCACAGAGCTCCACAGTAATAAAACTCAGCAATGTGCAGAGGGTATATCACAGAATCTACTACAATAAAATTCACGGTAAAGTGCGATGTGTATCCCACAGTTCCACAGCAATAAAACTCACAGTAATGTGCAGTGTGTGAGCGTATTCCACAGCAATAAAACTCACAGTAATGTGCAGTGTGTATGAGCGTATTCCACAGCAATAAAACTCACAGTAATGTGCAGTGTGTATGAGCGTATTCCACAGCAATAAAACTCTTCGTTATGAGCGGTGTGTAGGAGTGTATCACAGAATCGACTGCACTAAAACTCCCAGTAATGTGTGGTATATATGAGTGTATCACAGAGCTCCACAGCAATAAAATTTAGAAATGTATGGGGCCATATTACATACTTGGTGCTAACTTAACCAGAGCTGTTGTAAACTTTCCAGAGCCATTATAGCATATGGAGGTTTTAAGTTTACAACAGCTCTGGTTAAGTTAGCACCAAGTATGTAATATGGCCCTTGGTGTGTATGAGCGTATCACAGAATCTACTGCAATAAAACACAAAAATATTTATTATTTAAGTTCTATATAAAAGCATTTAAATTAAATTTTAAAACTATATATTTTTTTTGTTGAGGAAAGTATTTTACGAGGAAGGATGCATTGAGATTTCTCTCACTTTCTATTTAAATATTATTAAATTGATTTACATTTATAGTAAAATAAATTTAGATATATTAAAACAAATCTATATTTTATATCTAATCTATATACCCAGGATCTGTCCTTTACAAGAAGGTGTACTATGTGAGAGGGTCTTCCTGTCAAGGAGTAGACCTTGCTGGGAAGAAGCTAGTTTTTAACCCCTGCAGGACCAGGCATCTGAGCAGCACACTACAGTGTACCTCAGCTGTGCTTTTATGCCATGGGTCCTGCTGCTCCAACGGTCTTTCATGATCTATCAGCGTGGTGTAAAGCATACAGATCCTGGCTGCAGGGTTAAAAAACTAGCTTCTCCTTCACAGCAGGGTTTACTCATGGACAGGGAGACCCCTCACATAGCACAGCTTCTTGTGCTGGACAGACCCTGGGGGGAGGCTTCACTAGCTCAGCTGGACAGAGAGGGGGGCATGTAGTGCAGGGGAGAGGAACAGACAGAGGGCAGGCAGTATCTCATCCAAGCTGGAATGGAACAAGGAAACCTAACTGGAGCATTCTTCCTTGATTTTGCCAAGGCCTTTGACACAGTAGACCATGGCATCCTATTCCAAAAACTTAAACTCCGGTATTGGTGATAGCACGCTAACCTGGTTTCAATCATATGTATCTGATCGGTCGCAATATGTGTCCATTTCTGACCGCTCCTCCCTCCCCCTCCCAGTCACATGCGGTGTACCCCAAGGCTAAATACTCAGCCCCCTTCTATTCACGATATTCATAAATGATCTGCCCAATGTCTGCAAAGCCTCAACTGTACACATGTACGCAGACGACACTGTAATCTATACCAGCAAACCAAATCTCCCACAGCTGGAGGCAGTGCTGTAAAAACAATTCACAGGGGTAGAAAAGTGGATCATAGATTACAAACTTTTTCTAAATACTGACAAAACTGCTACAATGCTCTTTGGAACAGCACCTAAACTACACAAAATCTATCTTTTGGCCCCAAAATCGAAAAACTCATCTAAACTCTACCCCAAACTAGGTGCCCTGTACAGAAACAAATCCTGCCTGAGCCCCGTGGTTAGAAAGCAGATTGTACAACAAATGCTTATGCCAGCCATTGAATACGGAGATGTAGTGTATGCAGCTGCCCCTCAAACACACCTTCATAAACTTACTACATTGTATAACTCATTCTGGTGCTTTATGCTACAATGTAGCTACATGACCCACCATTGTGACATGTTAAAAGAACTAAACTGGCCATCACTGGACTCTAGACGCACCCTTCACCTTTCCAACCTGGTGTTTAAGAGCTTTTCTGGGAAGCTACCACCCTACCTGAATAGGCTGCTTGCCCCAGCAGTTCCCTCATCCTATAACCTCAGATCCAGGACCAGGACCAGCACCTTACTTGCAATACAAAAAGAAAGTGGCTCGATCCTCATTTTCCTACAGAGCACCGCAGTTATGGAATAACCTCCCAGACGCCATCAAATCTTCCCCCAGTCTATAGTCCCTTAAGAGCTCCCAATTAACATACCTCAATACGGAATGCACCTGTAAACATGTAGCATAATGACTTTAACAGAAAAATAAAAATGTAGGAAATAATCTGTATATTTGTTTTTGTGTTAATATCTTGCATTTTACTATTTTGTATTTCTGTAACCACTCAATGTTCTTGAACCCATGACATACTTGAAAACAAGAGAAATCTCAATGTATCCTTCCTGGTAAAATCCTTTTATAAATAAATATATAAATCTCACCTTTTTGGCCTGGTTGGATGGGGTCTCCATCCTGCTGAGCTGAGGCTGGTTTCAGATCCTCCTGACAGCACGCAGGAGGAGCAGGCAGCACATGATTCTGGGCTCAGATAAGTTGTTGCCTCTTACAGCGTCCTGCGACACGTGACTCACCAACCAGGAAGTAAGGTGAGGCAGACGTTCCAAGCTCACTAGGGGAGGGGTTATTTTACATAAGGGGCAGCATTAGGGAGTGCCTGGATGCATGCAGCACACCCCCATGTGCAAGTGCACACCAATGGAGAGGGGGCTTCATGGTGGGTAGAGCTAGAACAGGGAGGCATGCTTAAGTGCAGGACAGCTTGAGAGGTGCATACAGGAAGAAAAAAAAAATCTCTGGCAGTGGGCCTATTTACAGAAAGGGGCCTGGAGCAGCCACTCCATCCGCCCCTACGTTAAATGTCTAGCGAGTGACGTGCGTTTGGTAGTCTTCACTAGTGTGTTTTAAATTGCTGCTGTTTTAAGTTGTGTTACGATGCCTTTATTTGGAAAGAAAGTGTCAGGAAAATATGGATCAATCCCTGAATGGTACAGTGGAGATTTAAAACCTGTTGCAGATGAACTGATAAAATAAGCGGCCCCTATTTTAGATGGTGAAGCACACAGTTTAAATCTTGTTGCATACAAGCAATTTTGTGTTAATTTTTACTGTAAAACAGGATGGTTATAATGAAAACATTTCAGATAGCATTGATTGAAAAGGCTAAATTAGAAAGAGTACAACGATATAACGGAAGTAAGAAAACTTCCAAGGAAGGGGGTAACCCAAGATTCAATTTAGAAAAAATGAAAAACAACTTTATTTAGGACAATAATATAAACAATCCACACAACAATACATAACAATTATTATTAAAAAACACAAATAGAGTTATGGATTATAGGTTCTGGTATATCTTAAATAAGCTTTTTAGAAAAGCATGTCCAATTAGGACCACAACATGCACCGCCAATAGAGGAATGTAATGGGTTAAAACCCAAATTAATGGTAGTGCATGCGGATGATTAGGCTATATTGAGGGTGGTCAACAGAACGGAGGGAGGGGGAGGCTTTAACCTGTATGTATAAATATCTGTATAATTATCAGATGTAGATATACAGCTCCAACTGTTATGATAAACAGAAGTATGAACAATATGTAGCAGTCCAGAGACCTAAAAGGTGAGGAACCATCAGTAAATATACCACTTGATAAGGATATCAATGAAAGAGCATGAACGAACGCATATGTTGGTATCAAAAAATTAACTGAACCATAAATGTATCAGAGTATCATATGCATACAAGTGTATCAAATGGACAAAGATGTAAGGCTGACATGTCGTTTCAAGAGCACAGACATATAAGCATATAAGCCCACCGAGGCTCTATGAAATTGATTAGATGTTGTTAGCTTTACACAGGACCATATAGCGGTGTGGCCCCACCAAGGAATCTCATTGGCTTAATTAACACACAATTTCTTGTGTACATTTGATATATGAGACCATACAAAGGACCTTGCTATGATTAATAGCTGTTATATCTTGCACATAAACATACAAGGTGATAGCCCCACCAAAAGAGCCTCCATTTAAATTAAAACGTTATATATCTTGTGTAGTGTATCAGTATATGACCCAGCCACAATACATTTAGATGGTCAAAGAAAAAGGGAAAAAAATCTGCTTAATTGACAATTATATTCATCAATGTAGCGACACAATGGCCCAGCCAAAAAAACTTTATTTGGTTTAAATCGAGAATACGCTTTTAGTCTTGCGTATCTACATGCAGCCCAACCGAAAAATCATTGTTTTGGATGGTACGTTATTGGTCTTATCGATACTCATATAACCGTGTTTTTCAAGATCATACACAGATAGTCTGCACTTAAGCATATGAAAACGAGGCCCCACCAAAAGGACTTCAAGAGGTTAATTAACCATACAGCCATATAACATAAGGCCCGACCAACCAGCAAATTTCATATAGTAATTCTAGATAGTTTTTACTGCAAAATTTCACAAATGAAAGGATTGTGACTGGTTAATTTGCGGCATAGGTACATGTACACAGTGGCCGCGCCACATGACCACCAGAAAGATTTACCAGAAACATATAAAAAATGAAATAATCATAGTGTCTGTTAAAAATAGAGTATTATACTCAGAGTAAAGACTCAACGCGTTTCGCCGTTTCCAATCACGGCTTCATCAAGAGTGACGCTACTCATGACAGGGACATCAATATATACTATTTTGTAATTGATCAATGATGCATGTTGGGAGAACAAAATCGTATAGTATGCAAATTGGACATGTGAATTAAACATGTGACCTCTCGGATAACGTCATTTCCGTTGGAATAAGTTATCTCGGCACCCCCTTCTAGTATGGAAATGTATCTTTGTCGCTAAGTGACGGAGGCCGCCAAAAGATAGCCTTGTTTATATTGCGGAAGACATCCGACCGATCGGTCTAAATATAGCGTGATACATTGCCATGAGAACAGTGAATTCCCTAATCGCAAAGAACGGACAGGTTCTCAAAGTAGGGACTTCTTTTTAAAAACATAACTAGCCCCTAATCTATAAAATGATCGTCCAGAGGGCCACCTTATATTCATTAAAGAAAAAAATCCAACATGGATCAAATTACGCAACAAAGTTATATCGGTGTCCTGACATAAAAACAATACAATATGTGAAGAGTTTATTATACATAATTACAAAAACAAAATTGAAAGAAACACTATGTATATAAATACACATACATACATACAGGATATGGCAGATAAATTTAAGTAGTGCTATCAATGAATGGGGTAAAAGGTAAATCCTTCATTTAGACCACCTGGGTTTTTTGTTCCCAATTTATAGATCCAATAGGCCTCTCTTTGATGAAGTTTTTTGTCAAAATTTCCACCTCGGGGTCCAATCCGAACCTGTTCAACCACCATAAACTTAAGATTTTCAGCACTATTATGATGTTTAAGACGTAAATGTCTAGATACTGGGGTTTCACTTTTGATCATAAATTCTATAGGCAAATCACTGGCACAGCCATGGGTACATCTATGGCACCATCTTATGCCAACCTACATTTAGGTTGGTGGGAACAGTTTGTTGTCAATGGCCCAGAATTTATAGAATTTCATCATAGAATCATTGAATGGAAATGTTACATCAACGATGTCTTTATACTGTGGGACGGGAATCGAGACACCTTTATTGACTTTTTAAACAAACTGAACTACAATGACTTAAATCTGAAATTTACATTTGAAATACAAGAACACACAATTAATTTCCTAGACGTCTCAATTAATAAATTACTTAATGGACAGATAATGACCACACTGTATAGAAAAGAAACAGCCACTAACAATCTTCTCAATTGGGAAAGTTTCCATCCTTCCCCTTTGAAACGTGGAATACCAACCAGACAATATATCCATTTGAGAAGAACTTGTTCATCATTTGAAGACTTTAAAATCAAAGCCAGGGATCTGAAGATGATGTTCAAATAAAAAGGATACCCTAATAGGTGCCTCAAGAGAGCGTATCAAAATGCTCTTCTTATCGATCGTGATATGCTCCTACAGGATAAACAAAAAAATATAGACACCTGTTTTAGAATGATTGGTAATTTTGACACAGGCTGGTACGAAATTCGGAAAATCTGTGAACGTTACTGGCCCTTACTTACTCAGGATCTGCACCTTCCGGAAGTGCTGACAAAACATGCGTCTATTACATCACGTCACTGTTCTAATATTGGTGATCAAGTTGTCCATAGTCACTTTACAACTACTAATTCCTCTAAAACAAGTTGGTTAAATAAACCACCCATTGGAACATTTAAATGCGGCAAATGTAAAGGGTGTAAATATATACAAAAAGACTCAAAAGAATTTACTAATTTTGACAACACTGAAAGATTTATGGTGAAAGATTTTTCAAATTGCAATACGTCAGGCATTGTGTATCTTCTCACATGTAGTTGTGGGGTTAAGTATATTGGGAAAACCTTTCGCCCACTGAAATTGAGAATTTTGGAACACGTACGTTCAGTGCGATATCCACGGGAAACCCCAGTATCTAGACATTTACGCCTTAAACATCATAATAGTGCTGAAAATCTTAAGTTTATGGTGGTTGAACAGGTTCGGATTGGACCCCGAGGTGGAAATTTTGACAAAAAACTTCGTCAAAGAGAGGCCTATTGGATCTATAAATTGGGAACAAAAAACCCAGGTGGTCTAAATGAAGTATTTACCTTTTACCCCATTCATTGATAGCACTACTTAAATTTATCTGCCATATCCTGTATGTGTATTTATATACATACATTGTGTTTCTTTCTTTCAATTTTGTTTTTGTAATTATGTATAATAAACTCTTCACATATTGTATTGTTTTTATGTCAGGACACCGATATAACTTTGTAGTTTGTTGCGTAATTTGATCCATGTTGGATTTTTTTCTTTAATGAATATAAGGTGGCCCTCTGGACGATCATTTTATAGATTAGGGGCTAGTTAGGTTTGTAAAAAGAAGTCCCTACTTTGAGAACCTGTCCGTTCTTTGCGATCTATTAGGGAATTCACTGTTCTCATGGCAATGTATCACGCTATATTTAGACCGATCGGTCGGATGTCTTCCGCAATATAAACAAGGCTATCTTTTGGCGGCCTCCGTCGCTTAGCGACAAAGATACATTTCCATACTAGAAGGGGGTGCCGAGATAACTTATTCCAACGGAAACAACGTTATCCGAGAGGTCACATGTTTAATTCACATGTCCAATTTGCATACTAAACGATTTTGTTCTCCCAACATGCATCATTGATCAATTACAAAATAGTATATATTGATGTCCCTGTCATGAGTAGCGTCAGTCTTGATGAAGCCGTGATTGGAAACGGCGAAACGCGTTGAGTCTTTACTCTGAGTATAATACTCTATTTTTAACAGACACTATGATTATTTCATTTTTTATATGTTTCTGGTAAATCTTTCTGGTGGTCATGTGGCGCGGCCACTGTGTACATGTACCTATGCCGCAAATTAACCAGTCACAATCCTTTCATTTGTGAAATTTTGCAGTAAAAACTATCTAGAATTACTATATGAAATTTGCTGGTTGGTCGGGCCTTATGTTATATGGCTGTATGGTTAATTAACCTCTTGAAGTCTTTTTGGTGGGGCCTCGTTTTCATATGCTTAAGTGCAGACTATCTGTGTATGATCTGGAAAAACACGGTTATATGAGTATCGATAAGACCAATAACGTACCATCCAAAACAATGATTTTTCGGTTGGGCTGCATATAGATACGCAAGACTAAAAGCGTATTCTCGATTTAAACCAAATAAAGTTTTTTGGCTGGGCCATTGTGTCGCTACATTGATGAATATAATTGTCAATTAAGCAGATTTTTTTTCCCTTTTTCTTTGACCATCTAAATTTATTGTGGCTGGGTCATATACTGATACACTACACAAGATATATAACGTTTTAATTTAAATGGAGGCTCTTTTGGTGGGGCTATCACCTTGTATGTTTATGTGCAAGATATAACAGCTATTAATCATAGCAAGGTCCTTTGTTTGGTCTCATATATCAAATGTACACAAGAAATTGTGTGTTAATTAAGCCAATGAGATTCCTTGGTGGGGCCACACCGCTATATGGTCCTGTGTAAAGCTAACAACATCTAATCAATTTCATAGAGCCTCGGTGGGCTTATATGCTTATATGTCTGTGCTCTTGAAACGACATGTCAGCCTTACATCTTTGTCCATTTGATACACTTGTATGCATATGATACTCTGATACATTTATGGTTCAGTTAATTTTTTGATACCAACATATGCGTTCGTTCATGCTCTTTCATTGATATCCTTATCAAGTGGTATATTTACTGATGGTTCCTCACAGTTGGAGCTGTATATCTACATCTGATAATTATACAGATATTTATACATACAGGTTAAAGCTTCCCCCTCCCTCCGTTCTGTTGACCACCCTCAATATAGCCTAATCATCCGCATGCACTACCATTAATTTGGGTTTTAACCCATTACATTCCTCTATTGGCGGTGCATGTTGTGGTCCTAATTGGACATGCTTTTCTAAAAAGCTTATTTAAGATATACCAGAACCTATAATCCATAACTCTATTTGTGTTTTTTAATAATAATTGTTATGTATTGTTGTGTGGATTGTTTACATTATTGTCCTAAATAAAGTTGTTTTTCGTTTTTTCTAAATTTAGAAAGAGACTTGAAATTCGTACAGGAGAAACTGTTTGTGACTGAGGAATGTTTGAAGTCTGTTAAGACAAAAGGCGATCTGATTAAGGGCACTGATAAACTGAGTGAATTGTACAGAGAATGCCCAGTAACTGTTACTGAAACACAATGGAAATTGAGCAAGGATTGTGTTGGAATGAATGGTCTGCATGAAGATGTGCATACTCTGAAAGAGGTGTTTAGATCTTTCACAATGACTGAATTAAATGAGCTTGTTAAGCGTTATAAGCAAAATGAGGGTGAAATGTTGGCTGAGTGGATTTTAAGAATTTTTGATGATGGAGCTGATTGTGTGTTTTTAAATGCATCAGAAGTTGTGTGTATGGGACAGCTAACTTTACATCCCCAAGTTCAGAAATGCCTTGAGGAGAGTTAGATCTGGGAGAGCTAATTTCTCTTTAATGGTTTTTATTAGAGAGGCCTTGTTATATTGGCCTTGCTAGATTTAGAGCCCACATCCCCCTGTATTACAATGAAAGATGTCATTCACAGGGTTCACATTATGGGATGTGTGGCGGGATTGAATGCAAATAACTGGGAGGGACCTGATATGGAAGATTTCACTACTTGCATGAGAAAACGATTGTTAAAATGTGTGTCAGTGGAAATGAAAGCTTCCATTTTTTCATTGCTTAAAACTGAAAAAATTCACCAGCTAACATCCTTGCTGGCCGAAGTGGCAGAGTTAAATACCCCAACCAATGTGTGTAAAACTGATTTGATGGAGAAGGAAGCTAGGAGTGAATGTAAGAAATATAAGGTACAAATATCTAGATGGCAAGTATGGTATAAATTCATAAGAGCGTGTAAGAATGAAATTGATGGTATTCCCAGAGCCGAGCTAATTAAGAGATGGAATAGAATCCGAGCACGTACTGATAGGGTTTCCGTGATACAGCCCTGGTCCAGCTCCCATTATCCCAGACACCCTGTACCCCTTCATGAAAAGAGCAGCTGGTGGAGAGCCCCACCATCATCTTCTGGGGGTCCTAATTCCCATGAATGCAAGGAATGGAGGAACAGACCATTCGCCAAAAGTGAAACACATGTCACTGTGCCTCGAACTGTTTTTTGGAAATGGGAATTTGGTTAGAGACCGTGCAAACAGTGTTAGTGAGAAGTGTTCACCTGTGGTTCATTCGCCCACCATGCTGGGTAGCCAGATGCAAAACCGACTCCCAGAGAGACTGGAAAAGATAAAAACGCAAACAAGTTTCCTTTGCCTGGGAGAACAAACTGTACATGTAAACCCAAAGGATTACACTTTGCCAAACAAAGCCGCCCAAGACAAGCATGCCAAAATCAAGGATTTTATTCCAGGACCTGTCACAGAACAGAGGAAAGCAAAGACCAGTCTTACCCATGGGACTACTCTCCAGAGCATGTGGAGCTGCCAACGTCCAGTTAAGGCTACTAGTCTGAAAGAAAGACAAAGTGACCAGATACAGAGGAACTGTGAGAGAGACTGTATTAGGTCGGGCTATGATTCAATGGAGAAAAGCAAACAGAAAGCCTGCCCCACCTGCGCTTACGTGAAGTGGCATCTGAGCATTGCAATAAAGGCCAAGAAGATTGTGCCGCACAAAGATCAAATAAAGACTTTGTTCTATCAAGCAACGTGAATGCTCCCGTAAAAGACAATGTGGTGAGGTGGCCTGTGACCAATAAAGCCCAAAATGACTGCAGTGAACAAAGAACTGGCAATGGGCAGAAGAATAATTTAAGTGTAAGCAGAGATGCCAATCACTACCCTGCAAAGGAGACTGCTCCTGGTGATACAGAGACAACAACATGCAGCAAAGCAAGCCAGCAGCCCATACAAATGGACTATATTGACACTGCCCCTATCACTCTAAAGCCTATAGATCGAATGGGTTCTCAAATGCGCAAACTCGTGCACTGTCTCTGTTAGGAACATTATGGGGGTGGGAGGGGTACAAGAAAAATCATATTGGAAATATTTCCCCAAATGAGGCATTACTGAATTCCATAAAGGTGTGTTTGTGTTTTACAGGTTTGTCACTGGTCAACCATTTGGTGTGTCCTAGTTTAGTAGGTCATTCGTGACCAGGTTATTCAGTAAAATGTATCCAATTCTGGATGTTGCAATAGTTGAGGGTGTTTAAAAGGAGGGGAACTCACAAAAGGTAAAATGGGGAGCTATCTTATAGATCAGTGATGGCGAACCTATGGCACGTGTGCCACACCCGGCACGCGGAGCCGACTGGGTCGGCACGTGTGCCATAGGCTCGCCTTACTGTCGCTCCGAGCGTCTTCCTCCCAGCGCGTGGGCCAATGATGCTGTCCGCGCTCGTTGAAGTTCACCAGCCGCGATCTCGCGAGATCGCGGCTGGTGGACTTCAATGAGCGCGTGCAGCATCATTTGTCCGCGCGCTGGGAGGAAGACGCTCGGAGCAGCAAGTTAGATGGGGGCCGATATATATCGAGAGCTGGGGCTTTATCCATGTGAGCTGGGGCATATCCAATGAGAGCTGGGGTATTATCCATGAGAGCTGGGGCATTATCCATGTGAGCTGGGGGCATTATCCATGAGAGCTGGTGGCATTATCCATGAGAGCTGGGGGCATTATCCATGAGAGCTGGGGGCATTATCCATGAGAGCTGGGGGCATTATCCATGAGAGCTGGGGGCATTATCTACAGGTCTACATTTGAAAAAAAAAAATCTGCTGACCTAAGTATTTTTGCTGATTTTACCCAAATGAAAGGTGCTGATTCCAGATAAGAAGTCAAAAAATATGCTATGGGTCAAATTTTTTCACAAATAAGGAATGCTTTATTAAAGGTGTTAAAGTCAAATATCAGGGATAATAAGAAATTGCGAGGAAGCGATAACACGTAATATATTTGATTCAAGCAAAAAACGACTAAGAGCAATAGCTAGTTGTTTAAATTTTAATTTTGAGGAAATAATCTTCTCTTTTTTTGGATGCTCTGGTATAGTTATGATCACAGTTGTCACGCTGCAAACACCAGCAGTAGTCTGCCATCATGTTTGAGTTCCATCTGCCTTGATATCTACGTTCCATGGTCTTGATGTCTTGATGGAAGCGTTCTCCTTGTTCTTCACTCATAGCTCCAAGATTTGAAGGGAAGTAGTTCAGGTGGCTATGAAGAAAATGCAAGTTAACACTTATTTTTGCTCCCAGTCTTTGATTAGCAATCAACATATTTTGAACTAAAAGGTCATAATTCTCTGCTCTGAAGTTGCCAAGAAAGTCAGTAATCAGGTCGGAAAAAGCAGACCACGCATCTTTTTCTATGGTTTTCATGGTATTAAGGAATTCTCTCTCTCTGGTTAGAAGCCTAATTTGCGGGCCATCAGATATGCCAGCTCTCAATTTCTCATTTGAAAGAGCAGGAAATTTCGCACAGATGTACTTGAAGCTTTCACCATCTCAATCCAAAGCTCTAACCAACTGTTTCATGAGTCCCAATTTTATGTGCAGGGGAGGGAGTAACACTTTATGAGGATTAACAAGTGGTTCATTCTTGATATTCTTTTCACCGACCGTGAATTTCTCTCTAACTGGCCATTCTTTCTAGGCTTGTGCACCGATTTTTTTTTTTTCGGTTCGATTCGGTTCAATTTTTCGGATTTTTAAAATTTTCGATTCGGCTCGTTTCGACCTATTTATGTTTCGATTCGGCTCGGTTCGACTCGTTTTTCGGGTCCTTTTTTTTTTCGGAATATCGACAATTTTTCGTATTTTCTTGTCACTTTACTCGTTTTTTTGTATCGACTTTTCGTGATTTCGGAAATTTTCATTTTTTCGGAACATCTGTTCTCGTTTCAAAGCTGTCTAACTCTATTCGTTTTGATGTAAACTACTATGGTTTACTTTTTTATACTTTATATATTTTTTTATAATAAATTTTTGGTTTGTTTTTTGGATCCGATAATTCATTCTGTCGATACGATAATTCTGGCGATTCTATCGTGTTTTTTTTAATTAACCCTTTCGCTGCTGAGGCTTTTCCCGCCCCTGTGCTGAGGTCATTTTTATTTTTTACCGGTTTTGCTCATCTTGTTTAAACGCGTTTTGAAGGCTTATTTTAGTATATGACCCAGACATATTATATATCGTACTTTCCGTCAGACTCGGCAGATTCATAATATGTCATTATTATATGTATTCGTCATGTCCTGTCTGTATATTATAACAAAATATGCAATAAAATATGATTTTTCAATAATTTACAATGTGTAAAGTGTTTTTTTTTCACATTTTAACATGCGAGCAATTGCGGTTGTATTTTGTATGGGGTGCGCTTGTTAAAAAAATTAGAGATGGGGTCTCGTTTACATTTTTTTTTTTGGAAAATTACACGATTTTTAACAAACGCACCGCATACAAAAATCGTTAGTGCAGCATCATTGTTCACATTATAATTGAAATGGGAACAATATTGCTGCATTAACAAAACAAAAAAAAAAAAAAAATTGTTTATTTTTTTTTTTTATAAATTTTTTAAAATATTTTTTTATTTTTAATTTTTTTACAAACGTTTTTCACATTCGTGTTTGGAATCGTTGGAACGGCCATGCTCTGGCCGATCCAACAATACCAAACTTTAACCCCTAGCTGCCACGGATCGGGAGATAGGGGGTTCCAATGAACCCCCTATCTCCACCATTGGTGGCAGCTAGGGGTTAACTCCAGGACTGGCGTCATCGTGCTATGCACGATGACGCCAGTCCTCAGGGGGAGTTCCCGGAAGCTTGGCCGACATCCGACATCCTCATGGATATGCCCCAGCTCCTCATGGACATGCCCCAGCTCCTCGTGGATATGCCCCAGCACCTCATGGATATGCCCCAGCTCCTCATGGACATGCCCCAGCTCCTCGTGGACATGCCCCAGCTCCTCATGGATATTGCCCCAGCACCTCATGGATATGCCCCAGCTCCTTGTGGATATGCCCCAGCTCCTCATGGATATGCCCCAGCACATGGAATGCCCCAGCTCCTCATGGATAATATGCCCCAGCTCACACATGGATATGCCCCAGCTCCTCATGGATATGCCCCAGCTCACACATGGATTTGCCCCAGCTCCTCGTGGACATGCCCCAGCTCCTCGTGGACATGCCCCAGCTCCTCATGGATATTGCCCCAGCACCTCGTGGATATGCCCCAGCTCCTCGTGGATATGCCCCAGCTCCTCGTGGACATGCCCCAGCTCCTCGTGGATATGCCCCAGCTCCTCATGGATATGCCCCAGCACATGGAATGCCCCAGCTCCTCATGGATATGCCCCAGCTGACACATGGATATGCCCCAGCTCCTCATTGATATGCCCCAGCTCACACATGGATTTGCCCCAGCTCCTCGTGGATATGCCCCAGCTCCTCGTGGATATGCCCCAGCTCCTCGTGGACATGCCCCAGCTCCTCGTGGATATGCCCCAGCTCCTCGTGGATATGCCCCAGCTCCTCGTGGATATGCCTCCGCTCCTCTCATGGATATGCCCCAGCTCCTCTCATGGATATGCCCCAGCTCCTCGTGGATATGCCCCAGCTCCTCGTGGATATGCCCCAGCTCCTCGTGGATATGCCCCAGCACCTCGTGGATATGCCCCAGCTCCTCGTGGATATGCCCCAGCTCCTCTCATGGATATTGCCCCAGCACCTCATGGATATGCACCAGCTCCTCGTGGACATGCCCCAGCTCCTCCTGGATACTGCCCCAGCTCCTCCTGGATATGCCCCAGCTCCTCGTGGATATGCCCCAGCACCTCATGGACATGCCCCAGCTCCTCGTGGATATGCCCCAGCTCCTCATGGATATGCCCCAGCACATGGAATGCCCCAGCTCCTCATGGATATGCCCCAGCTGACACATGGATATGCCCCAGCTCCTCATGGATATGCCCCAGCTCACACATGGATTTGCCCCAGCTCCTCGTGGATATGCCCCAGCTCCTCGTGGATATGCCCCAGCTCCTCGTGGATATGCCCCAGCTCCTCGTGGACATGCCCCAGCTCCTCGTGGATATGCCCCAGCTCCTCGTGGATATGCCCCAGCACCTCGTGGATATGCCCCAGCTCCTCCTGGATATGCCCCAGCTCCTCGTGGATATGCCCCAGCTCCTCTCATGGATATGCCCCAGCTCCTCGTGGATATGCCCCAGCTCCTCATGGATATGCCCCAGCACATGGAATGCCCCAGCTCCTCATGGATATGCCCCAGCTGACACATGGATATGCCCCAGCTCCTCATGGATATGCCCCAGCTCCTCGTGGATATGCCCCAGCTCCTCGTGGATATGCCCCAGCTCCTTGTGGACATGCCCCAGCTCCTCGTGGATATGCCCCAGCTCCTCGTGGATATGCCCCAGCACCTCGTCGATATGCCCCAGCTCCTCGTGGATATGCCCCAGCTCCTCGTGGATATGCCCCAGCTCCTCTCATGGATATGCCCCAGCTCCTCGTGGATATGCCCCAGCTCCTCGTGGATATGCCCCAGCTCCTCGTGGATATGCCCCAGCACCTCATGGATATGCCCCAGCACATGGAATGCCCCAGCTCCTCATGGATATTGCCCCAGCTCCTCATGGATATTGCCCCAGCACCTCGTGGACATGCCCCAGCTTCTCGTGGACATGCCCCAGCTCCTCATGGATATGCCCCAGCACCTCGTGGATATGCCCCAGCTCCTCGTGGATATGCCCAGCTCCTCGTGGACATGCCCCAGCTCCTCGTGGATATGCCCCAGCTCCTCATGGATATGCCCCAGCACATGGAATGCCCCATTTCCTCATGGATATGCCCCAGCTGACACATGGATATGCCCCAGCTCCTCATGGATATGCCCCAGCTCACACATGGATTTGCCCCAGCTCCTCGTGGATATGCCCCAGCTCCTCGTGGATATGCCCCAGCTCCTCGTGGACATGCCCCAGCACCTCGTGGATATGCCCCAGCTCCTCGTGGATATGCCCCAGCTCCTCTCATGGATATGCCCCAGCTCCTCGTGGATATGCCCCAGATCCTCGTGGATATGCCCCAGCTCCTCGTGGATATGCCCCAGCACCTCGTGGATATGCCCCAGCTCCTCGTGGATATGCCCCAGCTCCTCTCATGGATATGCCCCAGCTCCTCGTGGATATGCCCCAGCTCATCGTGGATATGCCCCAGCACCGCGTGGATATGCCCCAGCTCCTCGTGGATTATATATGCCCCTGCTCCTCGTGGATATGCCCCAGCACCTCGTGGATAATGCCCCAGCTCCTCATGGATATGCCCCAGCTCCTCATGGATATGCCCCAGCTCACACATGGATTTGCCCCAGCTCCTCATGGATATGCCCCAGCTCCTCATGGAATGCCCTAGCACCTTATGATAATGGCCCCAGCTCACCTCCGCCGCCTTTTTCGCTCCCTCAGAGCGTCCGGCGGCGCGCAGCTTGGGCGCTCGCCAGGGGGAGCCACGTTACCAGCCGCGATTGGCTGGTGACGTGTTTCCTCCAGGCGAGCGCCGAAGCTGCATGCTTCGGACGCTTGCAGGGAGCGAAAAACGCGGCGGAGGATTGTTGTGACATCGCCTAAGCTTAACAAAACCAGGCCACGTCGGTAATCAAATCTCAAGGAAGTACAACAAGGTTGTGTTAGTGTGTGACATTTTTTGGCCAGGCAGGAAGTGTAGAATGTGCACAGTCACATTCATGGCCACAAATATGTTGACAAATTTATGACAAAGGGTCCATAGAAATGTCAATACATTTATGTACATATAATTTTAACAGTGTGGAAACCAAGCAATACATATTAACTTATTAAGTAAGGAAAAGCAACGCACACAAGCAGGAAAATATAGAAAAAATAGAAAATGTATTTACAACATGGGGAAGGGAAGGGAACATGCCAAGGATGGCAAACTGCCCAACAGGGGCACAAACAACACAAACAAACATAGACTGGAAGATGGCCGGCATTGTAAGCCAGGCGAACATCTTGTTCAGAATATTGGTTCACTTTTAGAATTACTGGCATTTGAGGAGATGTTGGAGCTGGTCCGCTTCTTTGATTACAAAGATTATGACTGCCGTAAGGGCCCTTACGGCAGGAAGAATAATTCTAGAAACGATCGTATCGTTGACAAGCTACGCACCACTATCCTGGAGCTGTTTGGGAAAGACCGGACGAAGGACCAGATCTGAAAACGCTGGTCCGACCTCAAAGCACGTGAGCAGGAGCAGCTGAGGCACATCCGTGATATCACAATAAAGTTTGCCTTTCCTGAAGAGACTTGTGTTCAGACAATCCTTGCTCGTGTCCGGTCCGGCCTCGTCTTCAGTGAACCTGCAGATTTCGGGAGGAGGCTGCCACTGGTCTGTCTCACTGCCGCTCCAGGATGTCCGCAGTATTGTTTATGTGCTCCCGCAATTCCTGCAGCAGTTCCTGGATGGTATCGATCGTTGCAACTGCCAGGCGTAGCTCGCCGATCGCCTCCCGATTGCTAGGTCTGGCTTCTCCTTCTATATATCCAATAAATGAAAGAAGGAAAATACAGTAAGTAAAGCAGGTTTCTATTTTTGACTGAAAGTCTTGAAAAAATATAACAGTAGTATATACCAGTGCTGGCGGCCTCCTGAGGCTCCGACTCCTCCTCCGACTCCTCCCCCACCACCACCGTCAGCATATCCGGTGCTATATCTAAGAAATTAAAGAAATAAAAAATACAGTAAACAACAAAACTGATTTATTTTTGAACAAAAGTCGATGCAAAATACAACAGTAAAAAAAAAAAACCTGGACTGGCGGCCTCCTGCTGCTCCGGCTCCCTCTCTTCATCGCCCTGCTCCTCCTCTTCCTCCTCCTGCTCCTCTTGTGCTATACATAAAAAAATTAAATTAAAATACAGTAAACAAAAAATGTTTCTGTTTTTGACCAAAAGTCGTTGCAAAATAAAACAGTATATACCAGCACTGGTGGATGCCCGTGGCTCCTCCTCCTCCTCCACTGGGGCACTGGTGCCCGCCGGGGCAGATGCTGCTGCCTTCTTCCTGTCTTCTGCCAAATCCAAAAAATAACACGTAAATAATGCAGACTGGAAAAAATGGTATATCTATACACTATATTGCCGAAAGTATTGCGACACCCCCTCCACTACCCCACTACCAGAGGCCTGTTCAATACCTCAGCAGCTGCTGAATTGCTGCAGCGCAGCAATTCAGTTTGCTGCAGCAGTGTCGTTGAACCCTTTGGATGCGAATTTTGAATCCAAAATGGCCGATGATTTCTTAATGAAAAATTCAGATTGTTTTTCGGATCACTCGGACAAAATATAATAAAGAGAAGCAGTCAGCACAATTCCGTTTTGTATGCACACACCACAAATGATAGTTTTTAATGAATAAACGTTATGTTTACTTCTGAAACAATATATAAATTGAACTGTAATATATGTCTATGTGCAGGGGGAAATAATAAATAAATATTTTGTGCTTTGGTGAACAGAAACCGCAAAATTAACATTGCTGTATGGAATTATTACCTACTTCGAGGCGGCGGCCATCTTGCTGTACGGCATTGTTACTGCTTCATGGCGGCGGCCATCTTTAAAACGTCACACTCAGCATCTCCTCGGGTCGCTGCAAGTGCTAGGTTAGCACTGCTGAGCGCTGATCGGTTGAACGGCGTTCAATGGCAAGTTGCTAACTTAGCACTTGCAGCGGCTGAGGTATTGAACAGGCCTCAGCTTGACCCACCACTACTCCCATCTCATAGTTCTAAAGTCACAAAATATTTATTTATTTCCTATGCACATAGACCTATTTTACCGTTCAATTATATATTTTTTTCAGAAGTAAACATTACGTTTATTTAATAAAAACTATTATTTGTGTTGTTTGCGTACAAAACGCATTGTGCCGACTGCTTTTAGTTATTTTATAGATGCCTCAGCCTCAGTTTCACTTTCAGTTTCTGTGAATAAAACTGGATATAGCAGAAACAACAGAAATCGGCCATTTTGTTTTGAAATTTGCATCTAAAGCGTTCAATAATGATACTGCTGCAGCAACCTGAATTGCTGCACTGCAACAATTCAGCAGCTGCTGAGGATGTATTGAACGCGGCTCTGTTTGGATGCACTTTCAAAAGAACTACATGTCCCATCCTACCACTTAGCAAAGACGCAGAGATTTTTATTGATGCGCAGGTGGGAGCCAATATTGGGCAAGCTGCGGGCCATCTCGTATGCATCACTCAATCACAACAACCTCCCCCCCAACACACTACAGTACACACAGTGCCAAAAGAAATCCAGCATTGTAACTTCATCTACATACATCAAATGTCACAATTTTCACGAATACGTAAAATCACAAAAAGGAAGAGCTATGGCAAAACTGCATGTATGACGAGTCGTGAAAACGCAAAGCTATACACAATCACATTGCATGAAAAGAGGACTAGATAAATCAACGTATTTCTGTGCACATTAGCACATGCAAGCACATTATTATTATTATACAGGATTTATATAGCGCCAACAGTTTGCGCAGCGCTTTACAATATAACATGACACTTACGTTTCGCTATGACGCGACGGATGTGTCTCAGCTGCTCCTCCTCGCGTACCTTCAGATCAGACCAGCGTTTCCGGAGCTGGTCCTTCGTCCGGTCCTTCCCGAACAACTCCAAAATGGTGGTGCGTAGCTTATCGAGGATACGATTCTTTCTAGCGTTCTTCTTCCTGCCATAAGGGCCCTTACAGCAATCGTAATCCTTCGGATCAAAGATCCGGACCAGCTCGAGCATCTCCTCAAACGACATATTGCTGCCCCGCTTCTTTCTGGGTGGTGGTGGTTCATTGAGAGACGATGAGGAGGTGCCAGAATGTCACGGCGTTGCACTCACCGGGCTACAGTACAGGCAGCTGCAGATGCACGGCGCGTTCTGGCGTTCCTGGCGCCGGATCAAGAACCCCTCAGAGACCCTCTTGAGGCCTGCGTTCTCCCTCGGCGTCCCCCGATGGGTACAGGTGGCCGGGAGGCTCGATCCGCTGTGCGGACTCGGCGGTCCCACCTTCCTCTGGCGTCTCTCGCGGCTTGTCGGGGGCGGGGCTTCTGGATAGGCGCGCGCGCGCCCAAGACCCGGTCTTATAGATACCACTACTGAACCCCTCCCAGACACAAGTGACACACCTGTTACAGAGGGCAATCCCAGAGCTCTGATATCCCTATAAATACACAGTCTGCACACTTGTCCTTTGCTGGATAGTCGAGTGTCTTCTAGCTGAGTACTTTAGTTCCCTTCTTACGTATTTACTCGTTACTGACCATTGGCTTTCGTACCCGACCTGTCTACCTTCTGGCACCCCGACATTGGCTTTCGTACCCGACCATTCTACCTTCTGGAATCCTGACCATTGGCATACGCACCCGACCAAGCTACCCTCATACCTCCTACCCTACATCATCCTTTTCACCTCGTACTCCAATCTCCGCATCCCGAGGTCCAGTCTGCAACAGTACCCACACCGTGACACAGAATGGCACTCGTCTCTTGCAGCCATGGTGAATAATAATAACAATATTTTGTCCAAAAAAAGTTGTTAAAAAACTGGCTCAATAAAGTTACGACATCCGCGCGCGCGCGCATGTGCGACCCACGGACGAATCGGATCCGACCCGGTTACGAATTATCGTATCGATCGGATAAATGGAAACAAAAAAAACAAGTGATAAGCATTTACAAATACAAAATTTACAGAATCAGCGATATAACCGATAATAGTTAAATATATGATGTCCAGAATTACCGAAATGGAACCGAAATCACGAATGGAACCAAAATCATGAATAGAGCAAAAATAAATTTCGATTTGACACATTTCAAGTCCATTCGAAATTTCCGAAAATATTTCGTTTCGGCTCGGAAAACTTTTCGATTCGGACATTTTCGGATCTAAAAAATTTCGGAAAATCGGCCGCATCCGAAAACACGAAGTGGGAAATTTCGTGAAAAATCCGAAATTCCGAAACCCGAAACGCACATCCCTAATTCTTTCCTCGTGTAGTGTTCTGCCTTTGATCGACTATCCCAAAGGCACAGGAAGCAAGGAAACTTTGTGTATCCGCTTTGTTGTCCTAGAAGCAATGTCCCCACATAAAATCCAGCAATGATCATTATATTTTATTTTTGGAGAATGGTTCTCATGGATTCATAAGTTTCTTTCAGATTTATTGAGTGAGCAATAGGAATGGAAGCTAATTTATTTCCATTGTGAAGTAACACACACTTTAGACTTCTCTTTGAACTGTCAATAAAAAGCCTCCATTCTTCAGTTACATAACAATCACCTCCCATTGATTCAATAAGTCCTTTGATGTTGATGCAGTATAGAAGCTCTTCCTCCATATGGAAATAGTTCAGAAAATCTTTCTCTCTGTCACGATACATAAAATTGGTTCCTAGAGCCAACAGGTTCTTTTCCTTCAGCCTTGAACCAAGTCACTCTGCTGACGACTTCGACAGATCAAGATCTCGTACAAGGTCATTCAACTTAGCTTGGTTGAATGGTTGGCGCATTCCAGCATCAACTTGTGGGGCCACGAAATCTTCGTCATCAGTGTCTGTTGATACTTTTAACTGACAGAAGTCATCATCGTCGGAAACTTCCAAAGTAGTGTAAATAGGTACGGGAACTTCGTCACAGTGAACAACCGCTCTCAGAGCTTAGGGGAGATTTGGGTACTGGATGGAAGAATTTGTCTTTGTGGTCATGCCTGCAATATTTACCACCAATGTCTACACCAAAGCTCTGTTGGACTCAGGGGCTCAAGTGACATTGATCTACCGAGACTTCTATGAGAAGCACTTGAAGTACATACCTCTACAGAAATTAAAGGACCTTGAGATCTGGGGTATCGGAACTGAGAAACTTCCCTATGACGGATATCTACAGGTGAAGTTAGAGATCGGATCCGAAGTCATCGGACAGTCTGGGGGCTGTGATGCATTGGCCATTGTGTGTCCTCGGCCTTCAGGGGCCAACAGGAGTTCAATGATAGTGGGGACGAATACTGATCTGGTGCGACGTCTCCTGACTCCTATAGTAATGGAAGAAGGTTCTACCAGGGGGGTACACCCAATGTTACGTCCAGTCTATCAGTGAATGGTCGAAGAGCAGAAGGCACCTGCTGAAGTGGGGCACCTGTGGAGATTGGGAGGAACAGAGAAAGTTTTGCAATCGGGAGAAGTTCTGCTCCTATTACCGAAGATTCGTAGGAGGATTTGCCAAGATAGCTCAACCACTGAACAAGCTCCTACGGAAGGAAGACGCAGAAGAAGGCCACAAGGCCTCTGATCGGAATTCATCGGCTCCAGGGCCAAGGAAGGCTCGAGAATCCATCCAAGAAGAATGGACTACTCAATGTGAAGGTGCTTTCCTGAAGCTGAAAGAGAGTCTAACTCGAGCTCCTGTCTTGGCTTACGCGGATCCTCATAAGCCGTACGAATTGCATGTGGATGCCAGCAGAGAAGGTCTAGGGGGAGTTCTATACCAGGAATATGGTGGATTGCTGAGGCCTGTAGCATATGTGAGCCGAAGTCTTACACCTTCAGAGAAGAACTATCCTACCCACAAGTTGGAGTTCCTAGCCTTGAAATGGGCAGTAGTGGACAAGCTGAAAGATTATCTGTACGGAGCCGAATTTGTAATAAAGACTGATAACAATCCTCTTACCGACGTCCTTACTACGGTGAAGCTGGATGCAACGGGACATAGGTGGTTGGCTGCTCTATCACCCTGGAGTGAATAATCGAGATGCTGATGCTTTGTCAAGAAGACCCTACACTACGGAATGGACTCAGTTAACTCCAGATGGGGTGCAAGCTTTATGTGAAGGAGCAGAGCGCTGGGTCAAGGGAGGGATTGAAGCAGAAGCCATAGGAGTTATGGCTGTGGCTGTCCCAGAGTTCTATTGTATTCCTACGCAGCTGAGGGATAAAAGTTTGCCTACTTTCTCGAAACAGGACCTGAGAGTCGATCAGGCTAGAGACCCTTTGATTGCACTAACCGCGAACCAACGGGAAACTCTACTGACAAATTCCCCAGAAGGAGCCCGATTGGTATACAAAGAGTTGGAACGGTTGAAGATGTTGGATGGGGTGGTCTACCGAAGGGGCCCCTCAAACAATGCTGAAGAGACCCAACAATTGTTCCTTCCCACCAAACACAGAGAGGGTGTGCTGCGGTCGTTACACGACGACCATGGACCTTTGGGTGCCGAGAGAACTTTGTAAGCTAGTGAGAGACAGATTTTATTGGCCCTGTATGAGATCTGAAGTTGAAAGTTACTGCCATTCATGCTTGAGGTGTATCCAGAGGAAAACCCTACCAACCCGAACCGCTCCAATGAGCCACCTGCAAAGTCAAGGACCCATGGACTTGATTGATTTCCTGTGCTTAGAGCCGGATGCTAGTGGGCAGGGAAATATTCTAGTAGTGACGGATCATTTCACGCGTTATGCCCAAGCTTTTTCTACGAAAGACCAACGTGCTCCTACGGTGGCGAATGTTTTAATGGAAAAGTTTTTTTGTTCACTATGGCCTACCAAGGAGAATACACTCGGATCAGGGCAGAGACTTTGAGGGCAGGCTTGTTGGGCAATTGCTGGAACTACTAGGGATCCAGAAGACCCGAACTACACCATATCACCCTCAAGGGGATGCTCAACCAGAAAGGTTCAATCGCACGCTGCTCAATATGTTGGGGAGATTGTCGAACAAAGAGAAGCAGAGCTGGAGTCGTCACATAGCTACGCTGGTGCATGCGTACAACAGTACGGAGAGTGACACTACTGGATACTCACCGTACCATCTTATGTTCGGAAGAGAAGCTCAATTGCCGGTTGATTTGGTGTTTGGGTTATCTCTAGACCAGACGTCTGTAGCCTCTCATAGAAATTATGTGGATAGACTTCGTAAGAATTTGGCCTCTGTGTTTGAACAGGCCCGTTTGACCTCAGGAAATCGGGAACAGAGAAATAAGCGAAACTACGACTTGAGAGTTCGAGTACAGGATCTACAACCCGGTGATAGGGTTTTATTGAAGAACTTGGGTGCTTCTGCAAGGCATAAGTTGGCAGATATATGGAGTTCTCAAGTCTACATTGTCTGCAAGCAACTGCCGGGTTTGCCAGTTTACCAAATCCGACCTGATGGAAAGGCTGGGCCTCTTAAGAACTGGCACCGAAATCATCTGTTACCTTTTGAGGGAGGCTGTAAGGATACCAGTTGGAGACAAACTTTCTCTAGCAAACCCACCTGCTCCACGTTTGACTCCAGTTACTCGGTCTCAACAGACATGGGTTGTCGAGGAGAGTGAAGGGGATAGTAAAGAAGGAAGTTTTTGTCTGGACTGGGTGCGCTCGCCAGAGCCTGAAGCGGTCATTCCAGTTCCCGAGCGGTGGGAAAGTAACCTGAGGCCTGATGCTCCTGAGTTTCAATTGGAAGTTCCCAAAACTTTAGAAATACCTGTAGTTCCTGAAAACGCATCCTATGATTACAGTTCTATGCCTTCACTGGAAGGATCATACTCTGAAGAGATGTCTGTTCTAGTTGTGGAAGAAAGAATCGAACCCATACTTGTAGTACTTCCACCTGAAGAGGAGCTGATTGAGCCCGAATCAAAGCGTTCTATCCAACCCCCCCAGAGACTTACCTATGACTCCCCAGGACATAGCATTGAAGAGGCTGTCACAACAGTGCGAAGGTTGCCCGAAGTGTCTGCTATGTTAGCTGAGGTAGTCAGGAGCATGAGTTAACTTGAGGACGTGTATCTGACCCATTTGTCTATTTGCTGATGAACCTGTATACATTGCCTAATGTTATGTAATTGTTATGCCTCCTTGGAGAGACCCAAGAGTTCTAGGATGGGGAGAGTGTAGCGCTGTTTAAAACTCTGTTGCTGTAGTGTTCCGTTTTGGCCACCAGAGGGAGACAAGCACATGTAAACTATACTGGACAATGGGACTACGTTTTCCAGCATGCTTTGGGGCAGAGACAGGAATGTGGTGGGGAAGGAGAGGACATCCGCAGCCTCGTGGAAGGAGAGCCAGTGTGAGCCGATGAGTGAACTAAGTGAGACGCACGTGAGACTGTGAGCGATTGTAACCAGGCCGGAGAGCAGGCACTGCCTTGCCGACACTGGGGATCGATACAGTGACTTGCCAGAGACCCAGTAATCCACCGCTGAGAGGTTTTACACAGACAAAGAGTTGCAGATTGGACCCTGAGTTAGGAGACCGCGATGATCCACTGGGAGTGCAGGCGGTAAGCTATAAATCTTGTTGTAAAGACGGACAAGCAAGAGAAGCGGATCCGGTGGCACAGAGTCCCAGCATTGTTTCAGCGGAGAGACGTCCTGATCGGGCAGCGGAACAGATTGTCTGGCGGATGGGTGAGAGGCCTCCTAGGCCACAGTTAAAGTTTAAAGACGCACGCTGCAGCACTGCTAAAATCTACAGGGCCCCAACGTGACTAGTCAAAGATTTAATAAATACATTCACTGGCCAGTTGAAATATAGTACCTGGGTACCTGAGCTCACACACACACACTTTCTGGGACATAACCTGCATGGGACTTACACTCCAGAAACGAAGGGGTTAAACTTTTATTTTACCGCTGCGCGTTTCCCGCATTACGAAATCCTGTTTTCCATATACCGTGCTTACATTATATATGCCGCTTTATTGAGACCAGTAAAGTATATAATTTATAAAATCTACAACAGTGCTGGTATATAATTAATTATTCCCTAGTGCGGAGAGACTAACCCGAGGTTAAATTCAGTGGCTCCTCCGGGAGTGAGCGCTACACTATTTAACAGAGTTAAATTTGCTGCGAATTGTAAGCCTTATGGACAAATGAATGCTGCCGTCGGTTTCACGCTGCTTATATAGGCCTATAGCCATAAAATGCTGACGTCTGCAGTTTTAAACTGCCTATTAAGCTGTCGCACTATTAAGTAGTTATACCCACTGCAAATTCAGCATATCTTTTTGCACATTCTTATCTTTTTGCATATTCAACAAAGCTAAATAATTATAATACATAATGCTACGTTTTTACCGTAATAGTTTATCAGTAAACAGCATTTTGCAGGAAAACTGGACCTGACTGGAGGAAATGGGTGTGACTTTTGGATTCAGCACACCAAAATGCATAAAGATCACATGTTATCTTCAAGTCAGCAAAATTGATGTAGGCCTGTCCATGAGAGCTGGGGCATTATCCATGAGAGCTGGAGGCATATCCATGTGAGCTGGAGGCATATCCATGTGAGCTGGGGGCATATCCATGTGAGCTGGGGGCATATCCATGAGAACTGGGGCAATATCCATCCATGTGTGAGCCGGGGGCAATATCCATCCATGTGTGAGCTGGGGCCAATTATATCCATGTGTGATCTGGGGGCAATATATTCATCTTCTTTATACTGTATTTTTCTTTTAAGACTTAAGCACATAATTAGTTCAGATAGTCGTATGAAGTATTTTTTCTAAAATCCGAAATTCAGGTCTAATTGTGCAGTTGGCACTCAGACAGATAAATTGGTTCAGCGATCCAGTTTGGGCACTCGGGCTCAAACATTCGCTATCCCTGTTATAGATGATTGATTTATGACATAAGTCAAAGGGTGGATTGTAGTGATTGTGGATGAATGTGTCATAAATCATCATATTTAATTATATATTGAGTGTTATATCAAAGAGGGAGCACTAGAGGCAGTGTGAGGCTTGTTGCCCTGTGTGGCTAGCTGACATCATTAAGCCAGCCTACTCTAGAGTTTATCTCATGGTGACTCCCACTGGGATAAAGGTGTATACATTTGTTGGTGGCAGGGAGACAAGACTCTAGTCCAGCCCTGTTTTCATTGAACCTGGAGTTCCAGGAAGAGATCAGCCCTTTTTTGTGATTTGGCTTGGACCTGAGAGCACATGGCTTGCCATGTGCTGTGCATTCCTGGATTTGGTAAATGATTGTTGCTCTTTGTATATCACTTAACACAAAGACTCAGCATAGGTAATTGCAGTGTCCAGGGTTTAGTTTAATGATTGTTTTAATGTTTTTTCTTTCTGTTTATCCTTTTTATTTTTAAGTAAAACCTTTATACCCATCATTGTGTTTGTCGTCACTCACTGACTCAATCTCACGCTATCGGCTGGTATTACCTTTATTTTTTAATTGATCTTTCATTACATATGGCCACAGTAGCACAGTTCTGTTTTCCCAAAGTGGCATTTATCTTTGTTCAGTTTCAATCCTGACTCTCTTACCATCTGCAGTACACGCTGTAGCCGCTGATCGTGCTCTGTTTGAGTGAACCCGTACACGAGGATGTCGCCCATAACCACCACCATGCCCTCATGGTCCCGCACCATGCCCTCAGTATCTCTCACTCTCAGCACAATGTGTCAGGCAAAACTGTTACAGTAACTGACTGCTGCTCATCACAGCGCTCAGTTTCAATAAAACTACTAAATAATATTTCTATATATAAGAGTTTAGAACAATATTATTTCCTTGTTTTACTGAAACTCTGAGCGCTGTTAGAGTCAGTTACTGTAACAGCTGAGCCTGATACATTGTACTGAGAAATAATATAACAAGCAGCCGATCTAAGCGCTCACAGCCACTGGATTTAAAGGGCTATAAAAAAAGTTCCTCTGTGTATAATGTATAGAACATCCTCCTGCATTAATTAATACCCCTCTCTGTATAGTGTATACAACATCCACCTGCATTAATTAATACCCCTCTCTGTATAATGTATAGAACATCCTCCTGAATTAATGTCCCTCTCTCTATAGAACATCCTCCTCAATTTATACCTTTCTCTATATAATGTATATAACATCCTCCTCCATTAATACCCCTCTCTGTATAATGTATAGAACATCCTCCTGCATTAATTAATGCCCCTCTCTGTATAGAACATCCTACTGCATTGGCATGTGGAGGGTGCAGAACTTCGGAATGCAATGCTTATCCAGCACAGGAGAGGGAACTTTTACTTAAACTTTGTATCTCTGTGAGGGGGAGACACAGGAATATGAAAGCAGGGGAGAGGGAAAATATTAATGTAAATCAATCTGAAAGCTCAGAGAAGAGATGACTGGTGCAAATTAAATTTTTATAATAAAATAAAGCATTTTAAATCCAGGGAAAACATTCAAATAAATCACACTGAAGGCTCATAATGTCAGAGTAACTGTGAGAGCTGGATACTAAATGTATCAGACGTAAAAAAAACTTTATAACAAGCAGCACTGGGAGAGGAGAGGGACTTTATATAAAACGTGTATTATAGATGCAGAAAGGGGGATAGTGCTCCTGGTCCTGGATAATATAAAATGTATCAGACCTAAGCCCCTATTATGCAGAGCGGGAGGGGAGATAACACACGTTTTATAAAGTCCCTCTCATCTCGCAGCGCTGCTTGTTATAAAGGGGTTTTTACTATCCAGCCCTCCTCTGTCAATAGCTTTCAGTGTGATTTATTTGAATGTTTTCCTTCTCCAGCTGCTTTTATCATCTTGTCTGCCTCATAGACATGCAAGGGTTAAGTAAAGGTTTCCTCTCCTGTGCTGGCTGTCTGTGCTGCGAGTGAGTATTCTGGAGCTCTATCACTGTCAGATTTTCGGGTAGGGGTCGGGAAGGATTACGCATACAAACCTTTTCTGTAGCTTTGCAATGTTGCGCTCTTCATTGATGGTCTCCTTCACTCTCAATGTAATATCAAAAAAAGGACAAACTAAAATGTAGTGCATTTTATTTTAGTTTCTTTCGTTTTTTGTACTGAGCAGTTTCATATCTCTTGAGTCATATGAAAACTAAATTATCCCAAAATTTGGACTAAATCGTTTTAGTACTAAAACTAATGCACATGTCTAGTGGATATGATCTAGGTGTTTGTACAGGGTTTTCTCGTTCTTTATCAGAAGACTGTTCTGCTTCAAATGTTGGTTGGTGAATTTGATCTTCTCATTCACTGTGTCTGTCATTGTGTAAATCTTCATTAAATGGTATTGATACCTCTTCATCACCTGGCAGTAGGGATTCATTTGACTGTTGGATGACATGGGGTTGGAAAATTCTAGCATTTGGGTTGAGGATTGAGTCTTCATTTCCAGAATTCTTCTCTATATGAGGGTTGAATCTGTATACCAGTTGGTAATCTTCCTCTGAATCACTATCCAGATTATATTGAGGGTGTGTCTTTTGCTTTGCTTTCTTTGGCTGGATTGCAGCCTCCTCAGTTTTTTCCATTGGTAAGTAATCACATGGCATTAACAAATTTAGGTGAATTAGTCTATTTCTACCTTCGCTATTTTATGGTCTGATTTCATTTACAGGGCTTTCTTTGCTTTTTCTTTGTACAACTATGTGAACTTTCTCTTCACAATAGGATCACATCTTCCAGGTCCACCTCTATCAGTTAAGTTGTGAACAATCACTCGACCACCAGGTTGTAAATCATTCCCATGTATTCTTCTATCATAGTATTCTTTTCCTCTTGTTGCTTCTTTGTTGGCTGCTTTGGATGCAAAGCAGTAGGCTTCACTCATCCTCTTTTGCCAGTCTGTTATGTAGTCTTGATATGTTTCTTGCTTTTCTTCAAATGTGCGATTGAACAAACGGTCAATAGGAAGTCTTGGGGATCTTCCAAACAGTAGGTAATACGGTGAGCATCCGGTAGTCTCACTGCGTGTGCAATTATAAGCGTGTATGACCTTTCCCATTGAGTTCTTCCAGTCCGTCTTCTATTTTTCTGTCAGAGTTCTCAACATGTATAGCAGTGTCCTGTTGAACCTTTCAATTTGGCCATTTCCTAGAGGGTGATATGGTGTTGTATGAGAGCCACAGACTCCAGAGAGTTCGTTAAGCCTTGTCAACATCTGATTCTCAAACTATTTTCCCATATCATGGTGGATCCTGCTCGGGAACCCAAACTTGAGTGCATAATCATTAAAGAGTGTCTCCGCTACAGTCTTGGCGGCCTTGTTCTTGTTTACATGTCTCCAAGTGCAGGAAGTCGATAGATACCATTTCAAATGGATAGGTTGTGGTAATGGTAGACAACGGTGCTCTAGTAGGCTTATTGGGCTTCTTTGTCTTAAGACATTAACAGACTCTGGTCACAAAGTTTTCCACATCCTTCTGCATGTGTTGCCAGTAGAATCTGTCTCTACTCAAAGTGAGTGTCCTTTCAACAGCGAGGTGTCCCATTTCTTGCTGTAATTCTTTGAATACGAGTGGGTGGTACTGTTTGGGCAGGTTAAGTTGATCTCGTTCCAATGTTTTTCTACGTAACACTCCATCTTTGTTCACATACAGTTTTGTTTTTGTTTCAGTAATGACTGGACATCTGGGTGTTTTGTCTTCTGGACTTCGTTTCCTGGACGCAGATTTTTTGACTTGCATCTCAGAACTCTTCCAATGATGGGGTCTTTTTCTTGGGACTTGCGAATCTGCTCAAGGGACTAGTAGCTGTACTATGGGTTGCATCTTGTACCAGTTCCAGTGCACTTGTGAAAACTGGGACGGTTCTTCCAACTCTACAGATATTCCAAGTATTAAAGAGCTGATGATATCCTGTTTGATTTCTTCAGTACATTGATTCATGTAGTCATTTATCTCTAGCGGCATTCGGGATAGACCATCTGCATTCGCATTTGACTTGCCTGGATGGTATCGAATAGTGAAGTTAAAATCTGCAAGTTCTGCTACCCACCAGTGACCTGTGGCATTCAATTTGGTTGTAGTGAGGATATAGGTGAGAGGGTTGTTGTCCGTGTACACCACAAATGAGGCTGTGTGGTACAGATAGTCCCTGAATCTTTCACAAATGGCCCATTTCAACGACAGGAATTCTAATTTCCCAGAATGCATGTGGTAATTTTTCTCCGGTGGTGTCAGCGTTCTGAAGCCATGTGCAATCACTACCATTTTTCCTCCTTGCGTTTGTTACAGCACTGCTTCAAAACCTTCCTGCGATGCGTCACAGTGTAATACGAAAGGCTGTGTGCAATCTACATATCCCAGGACAGGTGGTTTCAACAAATAGTCAATGAGCTGGTTTAGAATTTTCTGATGGCCATTCGTCCAGCTAATAGGTCTGCGGGATCGTAGATGTCCTTGTTGCTTGGGTGTTCGCATTTCGCCGCTTCACATAGCTTCATCAGCTGGTACAATCATATAATCTCTTCACATACAATTTATACTGTCCTTTGTATATTGGCCCCAGATGTCTCTGTTTGCTGGTTTTAAATCCATTCTTTTATAATGGCAGGCTTGGTCCAGTGTAAGAGCTGTCATGCATTTGTTTTTAGATCCAATTTTTGGAAGTTTGGAGTGTGCCTGATATGTAGGCAGTTGTCTTTATTGCAGCAGGAAATTGCCTGTTTGAAGTCTGAGATTTGTAAATTATCTGTTAGACAAACTCAGGCTATGACTGTTACAAAGCCACTGCCACAGAGGCCTCCTAGGAGCGGCAGATGGACTACTGTAGGATCTGGTAGACTTAGAGTTGTGGATAGAAGGCATGTCCCACAGTCTGTGGCTCTTCTTAATTCTTTTGAGGCACTTTCAGAGTGTAGTGGTAAGACGGATGTAGGCTCAGACACCATAGTTGAGGAACCACCATCCCCTATGTCTAAGGTGTGCAGGACTGCAACCAAGGACAAAAAGGAAAAGGTGGGACTTGATAGAAGGCAATTGTTGCTGGGTGATTCTATCATAAGAGGTGTTGAGCTGGAGAGTAGTGGTTTGGTGAGATGTCTTGCTGGGGCTACAGCTCATAGAGACAAGAGACGTATTCTCAATATTGTCAAAAAAGCAAAGCAGCAAGGGGAAGTGGACGTTCTAGTCCATCTAGGGACAAATGACTTGGCTAGCAATGAGGTTTCTGAGATTAAGGAAGATTTTTGTGTTCTTGGAGGTGAAATACAGCAGATTGCGTCCACTGTGTCATTCTCTGAAGTTTTGCCTGTGCATAACATTCAAGATAGGCAGATGCGCAATAGGGAATTTAATTTGTGGCTTCGGGAATGGTGTCGGGAGCAAGGATTTGGCTTTGTGTCCCATGATAGCTCTAATTGGAGCAGAAAGGAACTGTATAAAAAAGATGGTTTGCATCTTACTCATAGGGGAACATATGTTCTCAGTGAGAAGTTCAAAGGTTTCACAAAGGAATATTTAAACTAGGAGGGGGGACAAAAGGGTAAAAAACAATCTGCCCGATTGTCCACCAAAACTAAATCGGAGGGTGCAAGCAACATGCGGGGTAAAAAATGACAAGCTCAGAGTCGTGTCTATAAATGCTCGCAGTTTAGTCAATAAAATCAATGAACTGGAGGCAATGATGGCAGCTGAAAAAGTAGATTTAGTAGCGGTTACTGAGACATGGTTCAGTGAGAAAAATAACTGGGACATAACAATACCGGGGTACTCTTTATATAGAAAAGACAGAGAAGGTAGGAAAGGAGGAGAAGTGGCCCTGTATGCGAAAAACAACTTAAAAACCAACCAAATAAAAGTGAGCGAGGTGAACATAGAGTCAGTATGGGTTACGCTAACATTTGGCAATCATACAGTAGCTCGTGTAGGTGTGATCTATAGACCCCCTGGACAAGTAGAAGAGCTAGATAATCTGCTGTTTGAGGAAATAGCCAAAATGGCAATGAAGGGGGAAGTTATTATCATGGGGGACTTTAATCTTCCTGATGTGAACTGGAAAATCAAAATAGCTGGGTGCATCAGGAGTACAAATATTCTAAACTCCCTACTGGGATTATCTCTAACACAAGTAGTTGAGGAGCCGACCCATAAAGAGGCCATATTGGATTTAATACTCACAAATGGAGGTTTGGTATCAGAGGTTGTTGTAAGTGAAAATTTGGGATCTAGTGATCACCAGTCAGTGTGGTTTAATATAAGAACAGGGATGGAGCGCACCACACAAAAACCAAAATTTTAGACTTTAAAAAAACTGATTTTTCTAAAATGAGATTTTGTGTGAATGAGTCATTATCAGACTGGAGGAGTTTATAGGGAGTCCAGGAGAAATGGGATTATTTAAAGGAAGCATTATTGAAGGCCACAGGCAATTGCATTCGGCTTGTTAGCAAAAACAAAAAAGGGAAGAAACCACTGTGGTACTCTGCAGAAGTGGCCAAAATAGTGAAGAACAAAAAGATAGCATTCAATAATTATAAAAAACTCAGAGTGAAGAAGATAGGCAAACCTATAAGATTAGGCAGAAAGAGGCAAAGCAATTTATAAGAGCTTCCAAAGCACACGCAGAAGAGAAAATAGCTCAGTCAGTAAAAAAGGGGGACAAAACATTTTTTAGATACATAAACGAGAAAAGAAAAGTAAAACAAGGATTAGTTAGATTAGAAACAAAGGAAGGAAGGTATGTAGAAGAGGATAAAAGTCTCGCTGACTGCCTCAATGAATATTTTTGTTCAGTCTTTGCAGAAGAAAAGGAAGGAAAGGGACCTCAGTTAGGAGGAAACACTAACGAGACATTTACATATGAGTTTAGAGAGGAGGAGGTTCTACAGCAGCTGCCTAAAGTAAAGACAAATAAGTCAATGGGGCCTGATGGGATCCACCCTAAATTATTAAAAGACCTCAGTGGTGTAATAGCAAAACCGTTAACAGATTTATTTAACCAATCCTTGTTAATGGGAGTCGTCCCAGAAGACTGGAAATTAGCAAATGTTGTGCCCATTTACAAGAAGGGTAGTAGGGGGAATCAGGGAACTATAGGCCAGTTAGTCTTACGTCAGTAGTGGGGAAATTAATGGAAACCATGTTAAAGGAAAGGATTGTTGAACATCTAAAAACACATCGATTACAGGATCAGAAACAACATGGGTTTACCTCAGGGAGATCATGGCAAACTAATCTTATTGATTTTTTTGATTGGGTAACAAAAATAATAGACACAGGTGGTGCAGTAGACATTGTTTATTTAGATTTCAGTAAGGCTTTTGATACTGTTCCGCATTGAAGGCTTATCAATAAATTGCAATCTTTGAGCTTGGATTCCAATATTGTTGAATGGATTAGGCAGTGGCTGAGTGACAGGCAACAGAGGGTTGTGGTAAATGGAGTTTATTCCGCGCAAGGTCTTGTTACCAGTGGGTTACCTCAGGGGTCAGTACTTGGACCCATTCTCTTTAATATTTTTATTAGTGATATTGCAGAAGGTATTAATGGAAAAGTATGTCTTTTGCTGATGACACAAAGATTTGCAACAGGGTTGACGTTCCTGGAGGGATCAGCCAAATGACAAATGATTTAGGTAAACTAAAAAAATGGTCGGAGCTGTGGCAATTGAGTTTTAATGTGGATAAGTGCAAGATAATGCACCTGGGACGTAAAAACCCAAGGGCTGAATATAGAATATTTGATACAGTCCTAACCTCAAATCTGAGGAAAGGGATTTAGGGGTTATTATTTCAGAGGATCTAAGGGTAAGTAGTCAATGTAATAGAGCAGCAGGAAATGCTAGCCGAATGCTTGGTTGTGTAGGGAGAGGTATTAGCAGTAGGAAAAGGGAAGTGCTCATGCCACTGTACAGAGCACTGGTGAGACCTCACTTGGAGTACTGTGTGCAGTACTGGAGACCGTATCTCCAGAAGGATATAGACATCTTAGAGAGAGTTCAGAGAAGGGCTACTAAAATGGTGTACGGCTTGAAGGAGAAAAGTTACCAGGAAAGGCTTAATGATCTTAACATGTAGAGCTTGGAATAAAGACGAGACAGAGGAGATATGATAGAAACATTTAAATACGTAAAGGGAATCCACAAGGTAGAGGAAGGGAGTATATTTAAAAGGAAACAAAGTAGCAAAACAAGAGGACATAGTCTTAGATTAGAGGGGCAAAGGTTTAAAAGTAACATCAGGAAGCATTATTTTACTGAGAGGGTGGTGGATACATGGAACAGCCTTCCAGTTGAAGTGGTAGAGGCCAAAACAGTAATTGAATTTAAGCAGGCATGGGATAGGCATAAGGCTATCCTAAACAAAAGATAAATCCAGGTAAAGTATCCATGTAATTGGGCAGACTAGATGGGCCGAAAGGTTCTTATCTGCTGTCATTTTTCTATGTTTCTATGTTGGCCTGGCGTGTGATTCACGCCTCCATCCTGTGTAGTCATCATAGGTGCCGCCATCTTGGACCTGCGCAGTTGTATTTCTCCATTCCACCGCCTTCCAAACAAAGCCCTCTTCCGGTGTCTAATCGTGTAGAGACTTGGTGAATGGTTTATGATCGTGGAGGAGGTTTTCAATGCATAGCGATGTTTAGCCGATTCAAAACAAAACAGTTTTAGTCCATGAAAGCTCAGATCTCTTATCCCATAATCTCTGTGCCCTCCTGGATCCAAGATAATATAACAAGCAACATATTTATTTGTACCCCAGTGTCGATTCTTATATCAATTTTAGTATATCTTGTGAGTTTAAGAATAAAGTCCCTTTTTTTTTTAAATTTCAAGTTTTATTGTTTTCGGTATTGTGAAACATAGTAATTGGGAACAGAATGAAAGAGGGGAAACATCAAAAATACGAGAGATTGCGTTAGCCAACAGCGGCCGATAACTTCAAACAATAAATTCGTACATGTCACAGGATAGGAAACAATTAACAGCGTCACATGACTAGTGGTGAATCAGCCCATCTAGAAGAAATATTCGACCTCCCCTAAAGTTTGGAGTCCTTACGTAAGAAAAAGAGAGCAAAGGGGGGTAGGGAGGAGAGGAGAAGGGAGGAGAGAAAGGAGAGAGGAAGAGAAAACGAAAAGAGAGAGGAATGAGGCAACAACAGAGGAGAGAAAAGAGAAGAAAGTAGAAGAAGAGAGAGAAAAAAAAAATCTCGTGTGCGAGTAGAGGGGGGAAACATAGAGAGGAGCAAAGAGAGGGAGAGCTGGGGCGCGCCATGAGCCCTACAGTTCCCGCCAACATAAACTAAGCCTCTCTTCCCCTACAAAACGGGGCCGTCCTCAAGCGCCCTAAATCCGAACCTTCCAGGGTACCAATTAGTTGGAGAAGGCCAGGTGAGCCGAAGCTGGGGAGGCAAACGTCGTCAGCCACGGAGACCAGACCGCCTCAAAGTGGGCCATGCGGTCTAAAACCACAGAAGTCAGTCTTTCCATGGTGACCATATGCCAAATTTTAGCGTTGATCAAGGCGCGCGCTGAGGGAGGGCCCTTCCAGGTCTTAGCCAAGCAAATACGCACAGCGGCACACACCCTAGAGACCAAAGAGTGTTCCCCTCGTGACAGTCGCGCTCCCGGGTGTGGGCGGTTAAAGCCATCTCAAGTACTCTTCCCAGATCTCCAAACACCTCCGTCCAAATAGGTCTGACCAGGTCGCAGTCCCACCAGGCATGTATGTATGTCCCCTCCACTCCACATCCCCTGTTGCAAGTGGACAGCGCCCCAGGGTACATCATAGCTAAGCGGCGTGGATGAATATACCATCTCGCTAGGGCTTTGTAGCAGTTTTTGCGGACAGCGGTACAGATAGTGACCCGAGAGGTCCTGTCAATTATGTCAGTCCATGTATCCTCGTCTAGGGAGCCCCCCAGATCTGCCTCCCACCTTGCGGTATAAGGCACATCCTGTGAGAAAGTCGTACCAAGTAAGTGGGAGTAGAGCCGGGAGATTGCACCTCGTCTGCGACTCGACAGCAGGCAGACATTTTCAAAGATAGTGAGTCGCCTGCCAGGGTTATCTCTCACCGTCGCACCCACAGAGTGTAGTAATTGTAGAGCTCTAAAGGTTTCGGAGGGGGGAAGCCCCCTCGACTCTCTCAGGTATCCAAGGGTGAGCGGGCGACCTTGAAGGAGTAAATCGCGGACTTCTACAATATTAGCTCGGCTCCACCAACCAAATGCCCTCGGGGGATTCCCCTCAGGGAACAACAGATTATAGAAGAGGGGCTGCAGACCCGAACCTGGGGGAGATAGCCCGTCATCCTCCCGATAGAGGTTCCAAAACCTCAAATATTGATAAGACTATATACACACTTAAATCCAGAGAATTCACTACATATCACAGTTTAAAAGTGGAACAATTTACACTGTTTTTCCTAGATGGAATATGTTGGAAGAAAGTCTGTGGTTAAACAATGTATTTGTAGATGAAGGGGCGCTGATATTCTTTCTCAAATATGGGACAATTTGCAGGAGACTGTTGCTTATTCATCAATAAGACCCTCTATGATAGCCGGAAAATTCTGCCTCAGCTTGATGTGTGTCCGTAATCTTCTATTCTCTAACTAAACTATCTCTCCGTAATGAAACAAAAAGAGATATGAGGGATAAACCCTCAGATCACTAAGAGGGAGTGCTGATTTAAAACATAACTTTTATTAGTCATAATAAGACACACAGAAAATGAAACCGACAGTTAATGTTAAAAAACATATAGACACATAGACGTTAGCACAATATGTTGCAGGGAGAGCAGAAATATGTAGCAGATACAAAGCAAATTGCTTGGTTAAAACTTATAGGGAACAAATATATACCTTCAGTGGAGATGGAAAACCACAGTATTGTCCTTGACAGTTGCATACTATTTTGTACGCTTTTGACTTCTCAATTTTTCGGTACTTTAACCTCCATGTTCTGTTGTATGGTTGACAACCTCAATTATGATATTTGATATATGTCTTTTTGCCAACTGGTCTTTTCTTCTGTGAGTTTTTTCTGCCTCGCAGTTTACAATCTCTAGCTTACAGCTGTATAAAGCTTTCATACAAGGTAGCCAGGCCAAATGAACGTTTTTTGAATGTAGTTCGACATTCTGGCTCTTACCAACCTTGGACTAATTATTTTCAGTAAAATTGTGGGCATTGTGCATATATTTCAGCGTGGTGGTATTTTAATACTCTCTATTTGTCAATATTAAGGTACAATTTGCATTTCTATGTCCATGGGGCATTTGCTTCATTTCATTACTAATACTGTGGTTTTCCATCTCCACTGAAGGTATATATTTGTTCCCTATAAGTTTTAACCAAGCAATTTGCTTTGTATCTGCTACATATTTCTGCTCTCCCTGCAACATATTGTGCTAACGTCTATGTGTCTATATGTTTTTTAACATTAACTGTCGGTTTCATTTTCTGTGTGTCTTATTATGACTAATAAAAGTTATGTTTTAAATCAGCACTCCCTCTTAGTGATCTGAGGGTTTATCCCTCATATCTCTTTTTGTTTCATTACAGTTCATTACTAGGTTTAGTCCTCATTGGGTGTGTCCACGCCCGGTGTTTAGCAGTTACTCGGGGTGGGGTGATTGTTTACCTCCCTGGTGGAAGTTTGTTTCTTTCTTTTTCAATAAACTATCTCTCCGTAACAAAATAACTCATGGTCGACCAGTGAGAAAGAAGTAACTGGAAAGGATGACAAGACACAAAGTTTTCCTTCGCTTCGTTCTCCGTTGTATGTTTGGTTACATGTGCTTATATACATTTACATGACATTTCAATATCCTATCAGAGAGAAGTAACACGTACTAAAATGCATACAGCAGCATATTAAAAGTTACAATACAGATTAACATAAAGATAAACATTTCTGCAGTTTCACAAGTTTTCCTAACGTTTCATTATTTAACAGGAATTAACATCTGTTTGCTTCTGGACTTTTTTACTCCCTATTTTCCTAACCTCCGCCCTTATCTTGGGTGTGCTTTAACACATTTACACACGGCTGCAGATTTTTAGGTGAGATGCGTTTCTACACTGTCAGCTTGGTCATAGAATGCTAATTAGAGCAAAGATCACTGAAGGCATCAGCATAAACTCATGTCGTATATTTTCATAGCAGCCTGCTCGTATTAGGTGCATTCCATCAATCCATCATTTTTATCACATCGTGATCAATAAACTAAAAAACAACACTGTCACGTTCCCTTGCCCGCCCAGTACTTCAGAGGCCGGGTCACTCTTAGCCGGACGCAGGATTTAAACCCACGCAAGAATGACCCAGGGAGACACCCTGACCATGCAGGCCTCTTCTCCAAGAGTGGGAACACAATAATCACTGGTGACAGCGAGCAGTAACACTTATTATACTAAAATATATAAACAAAAGGGAATGGGAGAAGGATGCTTAAATTGCAGCTATGGGGATAACCCGTATTAACTATTGACTACTCTCATAAATTGGAAAGGGGATATGCCAAAAAGGCAGATCAGGGAGCGCAGAACAATTACAATGCTCACATCAGGTGTATTAGAGGTAAAATACAGAAAGTGTACTCATCTCAGGTGTGGATCAGTGGAAGAAATAACAACATATACCTATGGATTAGAGAAGAAACAAAAGAAAAAAATTGCGCAATACCAGGGGTAAAATTGAATATGAACAGAAAATAATGATTGCCCACTCACAGAGGTGGAGCCTGTGAGGCTCTCTTGTCAGCGCCTGCAAGCCACTTGAGAGGGGGGGGCTTCACCCACAGAATCCAATAATTGTACCACGCTTCTTAAATTGGCATACAATCGTGGTATGGAGCCTCTTATTAGAGTGGCTCAGTAGATGAGGCCTCAGACCATTTTAGGTAGGTCTCACCCTTCTTGAAACTTTGTGGATAGCGGGAACGCAGATTCCTGGATCTCAGTTGTTTAGAAAAGTATTCATATGCAATAAAAAGTAAAATTTAAAAAGTAAAATTTAATCCAAATAAAAACAATATAAGGAATACAAAGAATTGGGGGAATTCGGTTTATTTTCCCCCATTCTTTGTATTCCTTATATTGTTTTTATTTGGATTAAATTTTACTTTTTAAATTTTACTTTTTATTGCATATGAATACTTTTCTAAACAACTGAGATAACTGGTCCTGACTGTGTGGGGGGAAACCCCGGCCTCCCGATAACTGGTCCTGGCTGTGCCTCCTTGCTTGCTTCTGCTTGGCTGTGATCCATCCATCGCTTGTAAGCCATCGTTATCCTGCTTGCATCCTCCTTGTTCCTCCGGATTATCTGCTTGACCACCACTTGATCTGGAGGTAAAAAAGAAAGATCTATCACCGTAGATGCCGTTCAATTTACTAATCAAGTGCGCCACATATTCTGCCTGTGCTACACAAATATCATCTGTTATAACGCAAGGCCCTATCTTTTTACATACAAACCTTGCTGCTAAAGCCTTAGCGGTCTGTTCTTTATCGATATGTCTGACACCATAAAGTATGAAATAAAAATAAAAGGGGGGTAATAAAAATAAAGGGGGGGCAACTGCTTTCATAATACTCAACTTCCCCTCGTTGTATGACTAAAGGCCATTCATATATCCTTTTGTCGTACAGTTTCCCAAAGCTTAAAAATCTCCCTCTGAGACCGTAGCATGGAGGTTTACTAAATCTCGATCTTGGTACAATTGTAGTATCATTACCATCAATCTCTGGATGGCTGGATGAGTGTCATAGTCTGGGTGTGGAGTAGCTGCTGCAGCGGCCTGTTTTGCCACTGTATCTGCTAAATACAGCATTACCTTGTGACACTGGGTCTGAAGCATTGGTGTGGGTTTGGCATTAAACATTAGCAATCCTTTCTGATAACAATTACTGATAATAATTCTTTTACAACAATCTGCATGAGAGAAACCTTTACCGTCCACTGTCACAAGTCCGATCTGCTTCCAAATCTGACCAAAATCATGCACTACCTTAAAAGCATGTCTGGAGTCAGTATATATATATATATATATAGTCACGTCTTTCCGTTTAAACAACTTCCACGTCTGCATCAGAGCAATTAATTCTGCTGCTTGAGCTGAAACACAAGGAATAGAATGTGCCAGAAGCACCTTGCCTGCATCTGAACTATAGCAAAGCCTGGAAGAAACAAATCATTTACAAACACGATCTCACTGTCTTCTATAGGGGTAAACTGCAAGTCCCCTCCAGGTGTGCTGTCTTGCTGCAGTTGTTTTACACAGTCATGGGAGTTGTCATCCATGTCTAGTGTGGGTGGATTGTGTATTGTACATTTTAAGGACTAACATAGCAGGACCTACGGATGGCCCAGCATATAGTATATGACAGTAAGATTGTGAGTGTCAGTAAATATCTTCTAATAGTTGTATCGCTTTTGCACTGTCATATGTTGTGTTGTGCTTTGTTTAAGGACATTTAAAACTTAATGTACAAAATGAGTGAGTGGGACAACACTAGCACTTCACAAGTTTCTATCATAAAAAAGGAAAGGGACTTAGGGGTCCTTATTTCAGAGGATCTAAGGGTAAGTAGTCAATGTAATAGAGCAGCAGGAAATGCTAGCAGAATGCTTGGTTGTGTAGGGAGAGGTATTAGCAGTAGGAAAAGGGAAGTGCTCATGCCACTGTACAGAGCACTGGTGAGACCTCACTTGGAGTACTGTGTGCAGTACTGGAGACCGTATCTCCAGAAGGATATAGACATCTTAGAGAGAGTTCAGAGAAGGGCTACTAAAATGGTGTACGGCTTGAAGGAGAAAAGTTACCAGGAAAGGCTTAATGATCTTAACATGTACAGCTTGGAAAAAAGACGAGACAGAGGGGATATGATAGAAACATTTAAATACGTAAAGGGAATCCACAAGGTAGAGGAAGGGAGTATATTTAAAAGGAAACAAAATAGCAAAACAAGAGGACATAGTCTTAGATTAGAGGGGCAAAGGTTTAAAAGTAACATCAGGAAGCATTATTTTACTGAGAGGGTGGTGGATACATGGAACAGTCTTCCAGTAGAAGTGGTAGAGGCCAAAACAGTAATTGAATTTAAGCAAGCATGGGATAGGCTATCCTAAACAAATGATAAATCCAGGTAAAGTATCCATGTAATTGGGCAGACTAGATGGGCCGAAAGGTTCTTATCTGCCGACATTTTTCTATGTTTCTATGTTTCTATAATGACACATGTTGCAACTGATCTTAAGCGTGCCGGCATCCCCGATCCTAAGCATGCCGGCATCCCCCCAACCAATGCATGTAAAATTTGGAATAAACTGCCATTAGTACCCATTGCCGTGGCTCTGAGTCAGAACGCCCGCAGCTATCCTTCCATCCTCTTTGCAATCGAGGTGTAAATGTGAGCTGTAATGAGGCAATCCAAGTGCTGGAGCTGTACACAAGGACTGCTGGAGAGTTTTGTAATCATGTAACAGTTCATCAGTCCATTGAATGGTGTCTGGGCTTGTTTGGTGCAAAAACGAAGAGTAGAATCATAAAATGAACAGTCTGATAGCCAATGTCTGCAACAGTTTATCACGCCTAGAAAGGACATCATGGAAGCTTTATCACGTGGTCGTGGCAATTTCGTGAGCACCTGCACTCGCTCTGAGGACAACTGTCTCTGACCTGGAGAAAGGGTGAATCCCATGTATTTGACAACGAGTAGGAGATTTTCTTGAGTGACTCCTTGTGGCCTGCTTGAAATAAGTACAATAGCAAAAGTTTAGAGTCTCTGAAACAACTCTCCTCGTCTGGGCTGCACAGCAATAGGTCATCCACGTATTGTGTGACGTAGAGCCATACTGCGGGGTCCGTGACTCAAGAGTTTGCTTGACCACGGCACTGAAAACCGCCGGCATATCTCTAAAACCCTGAGGTAATCTTGTCTATGTAAATTGACTACCTCTATACGTGAACACAATCAGTGGTCTTGTCAGGGTTTACCGGAATGCTAAAGAAAGCAAAATATAAATCTAAGACTATAAAACACTGAGAATCATGGGGAATTGCAGCAATTAGACCATATATGTCTGGCACCAAAAGGCGCAAAGGGCTGTATCAGGGCATTTACTGCTGACATCCTGGGTGGATCTATACTCTTGCTTACCAGACTTGAAACAGGTGGATTGGAATTTTATAGGGTGACACAGTGGGTATAATTATATTTTTCTGTAAAAGTTCCTGAATAACTAGTGCAATCCCTATCTGTTACTCTTATGCAAGTGGATACTGTTTGCTGTATACAGGTTGGACATGTGGTTTGAGTGTGATGTGGTGTGGTATACAGTCAATCAGTCCAGTAGAGGAAGTTGCACATAGACTGTCAGCTAAATGTTCTAATACAAATAACAAAACGCTTAAAAAATATAATTTTAGCCTGCAAGTCATCTAGGGGAATAAAAGAATCACCTAGCAATGGAATCATGTCACAATCATAAAACCATCTAAAATACCGTGAGGTGTACACAAAAAAAGAACAACCTACGTCATGAATAATAAGTCCCTTTAATACAAATATTTTCGTCATGTTCTATTCCAAACTTAAAGGGACCAAAGACAAAAATATGATCTGTCATGTTGTATACACAGATAGGGAGATCTAACATTGTTATGATGCTCCTGCACAAAACTCCACACTGCTTCAACAGACCCTTAGTCTCATCAGTAAAAGATAAGCTGCCATCTGTTCCTCTCCACAATGACAGTGCGCTGTTAAGGTGGGGTCACTTGGTGACCCTATGTGCCAAATAATGAGGTGGATGTACCATCATTTGGTCATACAATTTCGAGCCTTATGAGCTCATAAAACAACAAACAATGCAGGTGTCCTGACTCCTCTGTCTACCTTGCCTTGTATACTGAATATTTCCTAAATTTCACATTCATCTTTGCTTGTCCTGCCTTAAATCTCTGACCTCCTCTGTCCTGTGCTCTCATTCACATCACACTCTGCAAACATACTACTATTCACCTTCTTCATACACACTGCTAATCACCATTATCTCCTTCTTAATGCTCTCTACTGGAAAGTAACCAGTATCTGTCATATCTAGGATAGTCTTTTCTAACTCTTTTGGCCTCATCCCGTACCATCCTGTCTCAGTCTGCTTTAATGAGCCGGCTGCAAGTGGGGAACATGTTATCCATTAGACTCTGTAGGAATATAACAACCAAATCATCTTCCATTGTCTCACATCCCAAATAACAATCTATAAATCTTTTCACAAAACTCTGCACTGTTTCTCCATTCATTTGTTTCCATACCATTTTCCTTTCACCATGTTTCTCCATACGCTTTCCTAACCTCTTCTCACATTGACTCATAAATTATCATCCGCATCCTTTGGATAATCAAACTCTGCCTTAAATACATTTCATCCTATCTAAAAAAAATTCATCATATTTTGTAACCATTTCTAATAACATATTCCATAGTCTCCTGTCAATAACTGTCATACCCCGCGGCGCCGTGCTCGCAAGAAAGGCAAAAAGTCTAAAACATCACATTAACCCTTGCAATACCTGCCTAGTATATTCTGCCTAGACCTATTGGATTTGAACTTGGATGTGCCTATGGATTTTGATACCACGCTTGAATATCCTACTTCTATTTGCCAAGGACTTTATTTTTGATGCAAATATATTATTTTTCTGGACTTTTCATAATTCCCTGGAACCTACAGCCATATTACACCCCTGGACTCCAACTCCCAGTATCCCTGCACCTTCATTGTATTCTGTTTATACCAGTGTTTTCTGGATTAATTCCTATACCTGCTTAATCATCTTCAGTGTTCTGTGTATCCTCTTTAAATTAACCCTTTCTTGTTTGTCTTTCTCTGGAGTCCTGAGTAAACTATTTATTCCTGTAGTGTCCCTCTATTTAATATCCTAATATCTTATGTACTTTAGCCTCTTTTTATTGCTCAGTTTCATACAGTGTTCTCAATTATCCCTATCAATACTTATCCTCTTGTTAATTGTTTTCTTGGTTATTATCTATTCAGTGTCTGCCCTATTATTACTTAATTTGCTTAGTATCTACTTCCCACTGTGTTGCCCTTTTGCTTTATGTCTATTGTCTATTTGCTTAATAAACCCTTTAGTTTATATGTGCCTGCTCCACTTTTTGTGTTACCGCACACTAGCTCAAACCCCGCAACCCTGAACGCTGAATCAGTTATATAAAAATAACATTTGGCATTGGATACATCTCTTGAGCTATGCCACTGGCCCTAATAGGGTGTATAACAGCATCTGGACAACCTCTTGCCCAGGTATTACAAGTGATTTTTATATATCACATTTCTACATTTCAAGAAATTCTTATATTTGAGTTTGCGCTCATAAAGCATTTTGATTAGTAGGTTTAGAGCTGGGATCTCCATCCTGTAGCAAAAGCAAAGTCAAGCAAATTAAACATTATTATGATCTTATATCTATCAAATTATCAAGGGCAGTAGATGTGGTGTTTTCACTTGAGACCAGTAATCCAGTCTCGGTATTTTTGTGATGACCTACTCAAACAATGCTCAGCCACACAGTTACAGCACGTTATACAATACATTTATACACATACACAGTATACAGTACATATAATTGACTTATGTTGTCAGAGATATATGAAACAATAAAATCCTACCTATCCAAATCCCCAAAACAATAAAACAGTAAACACATAACTGCAGAATCCAATTCTGCTATATATATATATATCTAACATATATATATACTTGGGATCCAATCCCAAAACTGGCTCTCAAAACCATTCTGATCAGTATCAAGGAAAGACCATCTTTCCATCCAGCACAATACAGGCCTGTTTTCTACGCGACACAATCATCACAATCAAAAAATAAAAATTGAGTTCCTATCGTCAGACAGGAAGGCGCAGATACAACAAAGAACTGTTATTTTCTACGTACCTTCCTATGGGACGATATCCCGGAATCGATGCCCCCAAATTGATAGCCGGAAAATTCTGCCTCAGCTTGATGTGTGTCCGTAATCTTCTATTCTCTAACTAAACTATCTCTCTGTAACAAAATAACTCATGGTCGACCAGTGAGAAGGAAGTAACTGGAAATGATGACAAGACACAAAGATTTCCTTCGCTTCGTTCTCCGTTGTATGTTTGGTTACATGTGCTTATATACATTTACATGACATTTCAATATCCTATCAGAGAGAAGTAACACGTACTAAAATGCATACAGCAGCATTTTAAAAGTTACAATACAGATTAACATAAAGATAAACATTTCTGCAGTTTCACAAGTTTTCCTAACGTTTCATTATTTAACAGGAATTAACATCTGTTTGCTTCTGGACTTTTTTACTCCCTATTTTCCTAACCTCCGCCCTTATCTTGGGTGTGCTTTAACACATTTACACACGGCTGCAGATTTTTAGGTGAGATGCGTTTCTACACTGTCAGCTTGGTCATAGAATGCTAATTAGAGCAAAGATCACTGAAGGCATCAGCATAAACTCATGTTGTATATTTTCATAGCAGCCTGCTTGTATTAGGTGCATTCCATCACTCTACGAAATGACCGATCGAGTCCAGCAAAGAACGGAGGATACCGGAAGTATCGGGTGAAACGAATGGAATGCATATATCATCAGAGCGCATGCGCAAAATCGGCGCACATCGGGAGTTCGGCGATAGAGGCGTGGAACGCACGCCAATCGACGATTCCGGACATGTGGGAACTATTTTACCCTAATTAAGGGGATTATATATATTGGCACCATACATTATTCTGTAAACCAGCTGAGGAAGCCGCAGTACGTGGCGAAACGTGTCCTGGCTATCTGGCTGTGCCAGATTCAATATCATTTTATTATTTTATGTTTTAATTAAAAAAATTTACAACTTGGTTCCTATGTCCTGGAATTTGTTGAGGTTTTCGTGGATTTGACCCATTAACAAACCCACAGGCATTGCCACCTAGAGCTTGGCTAAAAGCTCCATCAAATGTGAGTTGACACTCTATTTGTATTACTTCATGTATTGATTGGTGGATCTGCACAAGAAAGTTTCTCTGTCTCTATGCTTTCTCCTATATTTGATGAATAAGAGGAGTTATCGATTGTGAAAGGTGTGGGTTACCTTCAGAATAATAATAAGAAAAAGGACCCAGATGCATCCAATCACCCAGTGATAGGGCTCTAATGGAATAGTTTAACAGTTTTGCACCAAAATCTTATTAATACACTCTGCACTATCATATGTATTTTTTGCTTCTTTTTATATAAAATCCATGTGGATGATGCAAATTATGAGAACCACCTGAATCCCGAGAAGAGATTATCATCGCGCTACCAGATACATATATTCATGTTTGATGTCACATTGGTTTGGGGGAAACCTCTACAGATCTGGTTTGGCATTGGGATACTGGTGGTGGTACAAATTTGGGCGCTGACCATTTTTTCTGTAGTTGTTTATGAATAGATTAAAGGAAAACCATTAACCATCATTTGAAATGTAATTTTTTTGTTTTTAAATGTTTCTATACATCCTACAAATCCGCCACTTCACGGGCAGGTTATGGGGACCTCCTAGGCACGATATATGAAGGAATTTTTCGTTTTTATTCTTAACCTTTATTTCATGGAAAACTCACTGTTTCTTTAAAAACGTTTTTTTTTAAAACTTTTTGTCCTTGTTTCCTGTCCCCCAGGGCACTACCCGGACCCCCATAACCTTTTATGGCAAATATATAGCATATATGCCCTCTTGGAGGGCACTCTAAAAATCAAATGTTCGGGTCCCATTGACTTATATTGAGTTCGGATCGTGTTCAAGTTCGAACTCGAACTTTTGACTTTGTTCGAGTTCGAATGCGAACCGAACACGGGGGCGTTCGGCTCATCCGTAGTGATGAATCGGTTTCAGCAGAGCAGATGTTATTTTGAGTAAAGACACGTGAAAAATAGGATAAATGGTAAATGTTATAGGTAACTGTAAACGAACAGCTACAGAAGAAATTATTTTAGTAAAAGGACCAACAAACATAGGACCCAGTTTCTTTGAGGGACAGGTTAGTTTTTTTTTTAAAGACTTTATTTAAGATGAGTGGAACATACATATGAGAAATGAGACATAGCCAGTAAGAGCCCGCCACATATACACACAATATAAAACATTCTGTTCATGTTCATAATATAAACCAATAGGCGAATTAGAGGAAGAAAAGGGAGGGAAATGAGGGAAAAGAAAAAGGGAAGGAGGAGAAGTGAGAGAAAGAAAAAAAGAAAAATGGGGGGAGGGGGAAGGACGCACGGGGCGCACAAGTCAAGCATCACAAAAGAACCATAATGAGTACGTGTATACATAATAATAATGTCTAAGACTGAGCTCCTACTAATTCCTCCGTCTAATGCCTCCCCGCCTCCTGACTTTTCTATCATGGTGGAGTGCAGGGCCGCCATCAGGGCATTACAGCCCATGCTGGTGTAAGGGGACTGGGGACTGGGGGGGCCCGCCGCAGGCGGCAACCTTGTTAAATTTAGGCCGCAGGCCTCGGAGGAGGTTCTGCAGCCTACAATATCCCAGCCGCCAGCGAGCAGGGCCTCCAAGATGGGCGCCGGCGGGCCCCCTCTGATGATGTCAGAGTGGGCCCGCCGAACGTCTGTAGCCTTCAGACGTTTGGCGGGCCCTCTCTGACATGACATCATCAGGAGAGGCCCGCCGGTGGCCATCTTGGAGGCCCTGCTCGCCGGCGGCAACCTTGTTAAATTTAGGCCGCAGGCCTCAGAGGTTCTTTGGCCTACATTAGCCCAGCCACCGGCGAGCAGGGCCTCCAAGATGGCCGCCAGCGAGCAGGGCCTCCAAGATGGCCGCCGACGAGCAGGGCCTCCAAGATGGCCGCTGACGAGCAGGGCCTCCAAGATGGCCGCGGGCCCCCTCTGATGATGTCATGTCAGAGAGGGTCCGCCAAACGTCTGAAGGCTACAGACGTTCGGTGGGCCCACTCACATCATCAGAGGGGGCCCGCCGGTGGCCATCTTGGAGGCCCTGCTTGCCGGCGGCTGGGCTAATGTAGGCCGCAAAACCTCCTCCGAGGCCTGCGACCTAAAGCAGAGGCAGATGGGGAAAATAGGTGAGTTGCTGGGGGCAAATATACCCATGTGAACTGGGAGGCAAATATACCCATGTGAACGGGGGGCAAATATACCCATGTGAACGGGGGGGCAAATATACCCAGGTGAACGGGGGGGCAAATATACCCATGTGAACGGGGGAAAATATACCCATGTGAACTGGGGGGCAAATATATCCATGTGAACGGGGGGCAAATATATCCATGTGAACGGGGGGCAAATATATCCATGTGAACTGGGGCAAATATATCCATGTGAACTGGGGGGCAAATATATCCATGTGAACTGGGGGGCAAATATACCCATGTGAACGGGGGAAAATATACCCATGTGAACTGGGGGGCAAATATATCCATGTGAACGGGGGGCAAATATATCCATGGGAACTGGGGCAAATATATCCATGTGAACTGGGGGGCAAATATATACATGTGAACTGGGGGCAAATATATCCATGTGAACTGGGGGGAAAATATACCCATGCGAACGGGGGAAAATATACCCATGTGAACTGGGGGGCAAATATATCCATGTGAACTGGGGGGCAAATATATCCATGTGAACTTGGGGGGAAATATACCCATGTGAACTGGGGGAAAATATACCCATGTGAGCTGGGGGGCAAATATATCTGCCTGTCACTGCGAACCCAACTGCAGTTCTTGGCCAAATCTGGTAGAATGCCCCCCCTCCTCCGAAACCTGTGTCTGGATCCGCCCCTAGCCTAATGTTAAGGTTTATTAATAAAAAAGAAACCAACCGAAATCACCCTTTAAGAGGAAGAAGTAACGCCATGGGATGCCGAAGGAGGAGAGAGGTGGCTCAGGACCCAGCGGCGCCCCCTGGTTTGAACGGGGGGGGCGGTTAGTGAAAGGAAAAGAGTGGGGATGGGGGGTGTTAAATAAAATGAAAACCGTGTGTGTGGGGGGGGGTTGGGGTGCAAAGAGGTGGGGGTGTTTAATGATATGAAAAAAAAAGAGTGTGGGGATTAATGAAATTAAAACAGTGGGGATGGGGGTGGGGAGATGGACATGATAAAGGAGAGACCCCTGCCTATACCGTTAAGTCTATTGCTGTGGATTCCTGTGTACATTCATACTTACTGCCTTTACCGCTAAAGGTCTATTGCTGTGGATTCCTGTGTACATACATACTCATTGCCTTTACCATTAGAGGTCTATTGCTGTGGATTCCTGTGCACGTTCATATTCCCTGCCTTTACCATTAGAGGTCTATTGCTGTGGATTCCTGTGCACGTTCATATTCCCTGCCTTTACCATTAGAGGTCCATTGCTTTGGATTCTGTGAACGTTCATATTCCCTGCCTTTACCATTAGAGGTCCATTGCTTTGGATTCTGTGTACGTTCATACTCTCTGCCTTTACTGTGAGAGTTCTATTGCTGTGGTGCTCTGATATGCTCATCACAGTGCACATTACTGTGAGTTCTATTGCTGTAATGCTCTGATATGCAAAACCAGTGGAATAATATAATTTATGCTACATTGTTTGTACGAATACACATTTTGTGTGATTTTAAGGTATTGGGAGCAACACTCTGTTATACGATCTTGATTCATATTATTTTTTAATCACAATTTGAATTTCATACTGTCTTAAATTATTTGAGCCAGATAGATACTTTTTTTATGTTAAATGTGCTGTTGTGCGAGCAATATGAGTGATTTTTAAGATATTGGGACTAACACTCTGTAATGTGACCACGATTTACAGTAAATATTGATTTCCTATGGGAAGAGGGGATCGTGGGGGGGCCCATTCTGAGGGTCAGTAAGGGGCCCCAAAATTTCTGATGGCTGGCCTGGTGGAGTGTATCACTATCTCCCCCTCAAACCAGGTTCGCTGTTTCGCAGTTACACTTGACTCTGCTCTTTCCTTCATCCCCTACATCCAGTCTCTTTCCTCCTCCTGCCGCTACCAACTACGTAATATTTCCAGAATTCGGCCATTTCTTACTGCTGACACCACAAAACAACTCATCCACGCCCTTGTAATCTCCCGATTTGACTATTGCAATAATCTCTTATCTGGCCTCCCTCTCTCCCCCCTATAATCCATTCTGAACGTCTCCGCCAGGCTCATCCACCTCATCCGCCGCTCTGTCTTTGCCGCTTCCCTCTGCGAGTCCCTTCACTGGCTCCCCATCCACTGCAGAATTAAATTTAAAATCCTTACCCTGACCTACAAAGCTCTCACTAACTCAGCTCCTCACTACCTGTCCTCACTAATCACCAAATACACCCCAGCACGCTCCCTAAGATCAAACAGTGACCTTCGCCTAGCTTCTCTCCGCATCACCTCCTCCCATGATAGACTACAGGACTTCTCACGTGCAGCCCCCATACTCTGGAACGCTCTGAACATACTCTGACCTTATACGGTCAGACTTTCCCCTAAATTCTCTTCCTTCAAACGCTCCCTTAAAACGTTCCTATTTAGAGAAGCCTACCACCCAACTCACTGATGCAACCATCAATCATTCTCACCTCGCAGTCCACTCCTCCTGTTTCCAACCCCAACCCTCCTAGATTGTGAGTTCTTATGGGAATAGGGCCCTCATCTCCTCCTGTACTGTTTGTCAAATGCTGTTTCAATGTATTGTAACCCTGTCTATACTGTGCCCATTGTACAGCGCTGCGGAATATGCTGGCACTTTATAAATAAAGATTAATAATAATAATAAAGACGTTGGATATTTCAGACGAAAACAGCGCCTATAGGGCATCCTGGAAGAGAACTTCCAGTACGAAAGCTATTGTCCAGGGGCATTCCAATCGTTCAAATCTTAAGAAAAGTAGGCATAGTGTGGTGGACCATGGCCAACAAATCGTCCATCAACTGCACGTGATCCATTATCTGAAGTAAACGCCTTTGTGGCAGCAAAGAAGGAGATCTCTAGCTTTCAGCGATTGCCTTCCAAGCGGCCAGGAAGAGCATAGCCAACAGGCGGTTCTGATGGTGTGACAATTCTGGAACCAGTTATGCATACAAATAGATCCAGGGGTCACGCAGAACAGTAGGATCAAAAATGCTCTCCATCTGGGCTTGCACTGTGTCCCAATACACAACGTCCTTGGGGCAGGACCACCACATGTGACTTTGAGTGCCCTTAAGACTGCAGGGGTTCCTCCAACAGTTATCCGGGACTCAGGGCCGGCGCTAGCGTAAGGCAGCACAGGCGGCCGCTTTACTGATCTGGCCTGGTGCCAAACTTGGGGGCGCCACAATCCAGTTCCCTGATCACTGCTGGCCGGGGATCTCATTGCAGTGCCGCCCATTATTTAAATTATCCTTCCCCTTGTGGTTGGAGCAGCTCCTTCACTTCCGGCTGGTGAGGGTGCTCCAGAAGATGCAGGAGAGCCGTGGACCAAGTGCTGCCTCGTGCTGTTCCTCTTCCAGCAGAGAAAGTGAGGAGGTGTGACCAGCCCTGCTCGGCAGCAGAGGAGCCAGAGATCCCACCGGGGGAGGAGGTGAGTGATCCCACTTCGTGCCCTCCTCTGCCTGATTTTGACCCCCCCAGATTTTGACACCCCCTCTCCTCTGTACACACACAAACACACAGATCTCTCCAGCTGTGAAAGAGAAGCTTGTGTTTTTAACCCCTGCCGGACCAGGTATCTGAGCACCAGACTACAATATGTGCTTCAGCTGTGCTTTTTAATGTGCTCAGATAACTGGTCCAGCAGGAGTTAAAAACACAAGCTTCTCCTTCACAGCAGGATAGATCTCTTACTCTTATAGCACTGTTACATGGAATATCCTCCCAGTGGAGGCAGTATCTACTACTCTTTCTATATCACTGTTACTGCTACCACTGGGAGGCTATTCCATGTATCTACTACCCTTTCTATATCACTGTTAGTCAGTGGCGTAGCGTGGGGGGGGGGCTGGGGGGCCGTGGCCCCGGGCGCAGTTTTGTTAGGGGCGCATTTGCGCCCCTAAAACTGGCCCGGGGGTTGAGGGGACCCAGATGCCGGGCAGCGCGGGAGTGCCTGCCCGGTCCTGAAGAGTCCGTCCTGTTAAAGGGAAGCGGCTGCGTGCAGGCGCAGCCGGTCACGTGGTCCTGCTAATCAGGTGGTACTGAGTCTCTGTACCACCTGACTGGCCGGACCGCGTGACCTGCGCACGCACGCCATGCCGCCGCATCACCTTCAACAGGACGGACTCTTCAGGACCGGGCAGGCACTCCCGCGCTGCCCGGCATCTGGGTCCCCTCAACCCCTGCCGGCGCTGGAGCAATATCGAGGTGAGAGCTGGGCAAATCCATGTGTAAGCTGGGCAAATCCATGTGTAAGCTGGGCAAATCCATGAGCTGGGCAAATCCATGAGCTGGGGCAAATCCATGAGCTGGGGGCAAATCCATGAGCTGGGCAAATCCATGACCTGGGGGCAAATCCATGAGCTGGGCAAATCCATGACCTGGGGGCAAATCCAAGAGCTGGGGCAAATCCATGAGCTGGGGGCAAATCCATGAGCTGGGCAAATCCATGAGCTGGGGGCAAATCCATGAGCTGGGGCAAATCCATGAGCTGGGGCAAATCCATGAGCTGGGGCAAATCCATGAGCTGGGCAAATCCATGTGTGAGCTGGGGGCAAATCCATGTGTGAGCTGGGGCAAATCCATGTGTGAGCTGGGGCAAATCCATGAGCTGGGGGCTGGGCAAATCCATGAGCTGGGCAAATCCATGTGTGAGCTGGGGCAAATCCATGTGTGAGCTGGGAGCAAATCCATGTGTGAGCTGGGGCAAATCCATGAGCTGGGGCAAATCCATGAGCTGGGGGCAAATCCATGAGCTGGGCAAATCCATGAGCTGGGGGCAAATCCATGAGCTGGGGCAAATCCATGTGTGAGCTGGGCAAATCCATGTGTAAGCTGGGCAAATCCATGTGTAAGCTGGGCAAATCCATGAGCTGGGCAAATCCATGAGCTGGGGCAAATCCATGAGCTGGGGGCAAATCCATGAGCTGGGCAAATCCATGACCTGGGGGCAAATCCATGAGCTGGGCAAATCCATGACCTGGGGGCAAATCCATGAGCTGGGGCAAATCCATGAGCTGGGGGCAAATCCATGAGCTGGGCAAATCCATGAGCTGGGGGCAAATCCATGAGCTGGGGGCAAATCCATGAGCTGGGGGCAAATCTATGAGCTGGGGGCAAATCCATGAGCTGGGCAAATCCATGAGCTGGGCAAATCCATGACCTGGGGGCAAATCCATGACCTGGGGGCAAATCCATGAGCTGGGGGCAAATCTATGAGCTGGGGGCAAATCCATGAGCTGGGGGCAAATCCATGAGCTGGGGCAAATCCATGAGCTGGGGCAAATCCATGTGTGAGCTGGGGGCAAATCCATGTGTGAGCTGGGGGCAAATCCATGTGTGAGCTGGGGCAAATCCATGTGTGAGCTGGGGCAAATCCATGAGCTGGGGGCTGGGCAAATCCATGAGCTGGGCAAATCCATGTGTGAGCTGGGGCAAATCCATGTGTGAGCTGGGGCAAATCCATGAGCTGGGGCAAATCCATGAGCTGGGGGCAAATTCATGAGCTGGGCAAATCCATGAGCTGGGGGCAAATCCATGAGCTGGGGCAAATCCATGAGCTGGGCAAATCCATGAGCTGGGGGCAAATCCATGAGCTGGGCAAATCCATGAGCTGGGGGCAAATCCATGAGCTGTGGCAAATCCATGAGCTGGGGCAAATCCATGAGCTGGGCAAATCCATGTGTGAGCTGGGGGCAAATCCATGTGTGAGCTGGGGCAAATCCATGTGTGAGCTGGGGCAAATCCATGAGCTGGGGGCTGGGCAAATCCATGAGCTGGGCAAATCCATGTGTGAGCTGGGGCAAATCCATGTGTGAGCTGGGGGCAAATCCATGTGTGAGCTGGGGCAAATCCATGTGTGAGCTGGCGGCAAATCCATGTGTGAGCTGGGGCAAATCCATGAGCTGGGGCAAATCCATGAGCTGGGCAAATCCATGAGCTGGGGCAAATCCATGAGCTGGGGGCAAATCCATGTGTGAGCTGGGGCAAATCCATGTGTGAACTTGGGGCAAATCCATGAGCTGGGGCAAAACCATGAGCTGGGCAAATCCATGTGTGAGCTGGGGCAAATCCATGTGTGAACTGGGGCAAATCCATGAGCTGGGGGCAAATCCATGAGCTGGGGGCAAATCCATGTGTGAGCTGGGGCAAATCCATGAGCTGGGGCAAATCCATGAGCTGGGCAAATCCATGAGCTGGGGCAAATCCATGAGCTGGGGCAAATCCATGTGAGAGCTGGGGCAATATCGATAACGTGTCCACAGGTGGGGGCGCACAATTCTTGGCTGGCCCCGGGCGCTGACAACCCACGCTACGCCACTGCTGTTAGTGCCCCCACTGGGAGGCTATTCCATGTATCTACTACCCTTTCTATATCACTGTTACATGGAATATCCTCCCAGTGGGGGGCAGTAAGTGATATAGAAAGGGTAGTAGATACATGGAATATCCTCCCAGTGGGGGCAGTATCTACTACCCTTTCTATATCACTGTTACATGGAATAGCCTCCCAGTGGGAGCAGTAACAATGATATAGAAAGGGTAGGAGAAGCATGAAATGGCTTCCCGTAGGAAGCAGTATCTACTACCCTTTCTATATCACTGTTACTGCCCTCACTGGGAGACTATTCCCTGTATCTACTACCCTTTCTATATCACTGTTACTGCTCCCACTGGGAGGTTATTCCATGTATCTACTACCCTTTCTATAGCTCTGTTACACATCTTTGGGTATGTGTAGAATGTGTAACTATACTGTGCTGTATTTCTTTTTTGGTGCCGGTGTTTTTCGTTTCGGCCAGAACGTTTCGATTTCTAGTTACCACCAGCTTTTCAAAGACGTTAAAATTATGTGAGTAAACGTCGTTCGTAAAAAAATGCGTATCGATTGTAATACCATCTGTGTAACAGAGCACAAACGAATTTGCGCACACAAAGTTAATTATAGGAAGCGCAGGTCCATCTGCGTTAAACGATAACGTGCATCGTTTGCGCAAACGTTGTAATACGATGTTCTGCACAAAGGGTTTTGCCACTCATGCAAATGCGCATTTGCACGCGCAAATGAAAATGCGCGAGGAATGTAATAGGGGCCTTAGTGTACAAGTGGTCAGGAAGCAAGTGGCTCAGCAGAGAGGTCAAGAAGAAGCTTTGTCAATCGTTTCTAGAGTTTAAACGAGTGGTTGGGGTTGGTTTACAGAAGAACAATCCAAGGTCTTGGTAATAGAGAGCAAAAGGTTAATACGATTGACAGTCCGTGTCATACACAGTAGAGGGTAGTATAGGAGTGCGTGGTACAATTAAGGAGTGAAGAGATTCCGTGGTACAATGAACAAGCCGGGTCATTACCGATAATCCAGAGTGCGTGGTACAAATAAGGAGCAGGCAGGTGTTCAGAGATCGAATAACAAAGCCCCATTGGTATCAACAATCCAGATTACTTGGTACAGTTAAGGAGTGAAGAGATTCCGTGGTACAATGAACAAGCCGGGTCGTTACAGATAATCCGGAGTGCTTGGTACAAATAAGGAGCAGGCAGGTATTCGGAGGTCAAGAGGTGTGCTGACCAGAGCAGCCTGAGAATAGTCTGTAATTGTAACTGTCTCCTTAAGAGATAGCATTATAGGAATTGGGAACTGTCCCCTTAAGGGAAATGTCTTCAAGGAAATTGTAGTTTTATAACCTGTGATCAGATCTATGTGCCTGATTGGTGCTGAGACACTTTGCATGCTGGTAAGAAGAAAGCCTTGAACAGGAAGTCAACACTCCAGGAGAAGCTGCAGCGTGCTTGCTCTCTCTATCTCTACATGGGAGTGAAATTACTCTCTTTTCACACCGTATAAAAGGACAGAATATTAATGGTCCAGATGAATCTTTCAATGACTGAGTTTTGTTTATGAATGCCTGGAAATAAATATCTGTATATGCCTTTCAACGGAGTTGAAGCTGCCTGTTTCTACAAAAGCCACCATGGGGACAGAATAGTGAAAAGAAATCTGCATAAATTCATTCCCATGCTCTATTTTAATGTGAACTGTGCCAGCTGCAACGCACTCCAGCAACGATTCCCAGAGGCCACAAGTTGAACTGCACCAGCTGCAACGCACTCCAAAAGCGCTTCTCAGAGGCCACATGGTGAACTGCGCCAGCTGCAACGCACTCCAGCAGCGCTTCTCAGAGGCCACAAGGTGAACTGCGCCAGCTGCATCATGCTCCAGCAGCGCTCCCCAGAGGCCACAAGGTGAACTGCGCCAGCTGCAACGCACTCCAGCAGCGCTTCCCAGAGGCCACAAGGTGAACTGTGCCAGCTGCAACACACTTCAGCAGCGCTCCCCAGAGGCCACAAGGTGAACTGCGCCAGTTGCATTGCGCTCCAGCAGCGCTTCCCAGAGGCCACAAGGTGAACTGCGCCAGCTGCAACGCACTCCAGCAGCGCACCCCAGAGGCCACAAGGTGAACTGCACCAGCTGCAACGCACTCCAGCAGCGCTCCCCAGAGACCACAAATTGAACTGCATTGACAATTCTAAAAGTGTTTAGGCAATTTCGTGAGACTCCTTAATCATGGCAGAAGGTTGTGACGTGCCAAAAGAGTTGGGCCTACTAATCGACCCCCGACTCAAATGAAGAGTGTGTTGTCCAAAATTCAGAAGATGCAGAGGCAACTCCAAGACATTATGAACTTAGGGCGCATAGAGAGCTTACCAAGGAAATGAGATTGAGCCTGATGGCTGAGTGGGATAGGTACTACTAAAGCTACACTAAATTCCGAGGTAAACTAATAGGACTCCGCGATAAACCTAAAAGCGAGCTCTCTCCCAGTCGCATCGCAATAGAGATTGAATGCATGAGGAAGATACATCTAAAGTCGAAAGATAGCGAACGCCACCTCATCTTCATCCAGTCAAAGTTAGAAGACCCAAATCTCCAAGCGGACTTACAAAGCATCCAGGCGTTCAAGAAACAGCATGAGGTTTTACTTTCAAACTGTGATGACTTTCATCAGACAAATCTGCAGGCAGTGGACGCAAGCAGCAGGAAGGCTTATTGCATCACTCGCGCAAGGCCTCACACTTCAAAGAAAGCCTAGTCCTTTCACCTCAAGCCAGCACGGTCTCACACAGGTAGCAGCGTTTCACAGCAATCTCCTGTCGCAGGCTCCATCCATTCTTCCAAAGCATCCTCCCATCGCAGCCGTTCGTCCCGAGCCTCGAGTAAAGAGAGTCTCACCACCCTGGCGATACTAGCACAAATCGAAGCTGATGAAGCTGCTGTAGATCTGCAAGTAGCAAATGAAGAGCGATTACTAAAGGGAGAAATGGCCAAAGCTCGAGCCAGACAAGAGGAAGAAATGGCCAAAGCTTGAGCTAAACAAGAGGAAGAAATGGCCAAAGCTCAGGCCAACCTTGTGTATCTTCATCATAAACGGGAGGCTGCAAAATTGCCCGTACTGGCCGCAGCTTTACGGGCGGAAGCTGCCCACACTTCCCTCAACTTCGATCCTACACAGTTGGAAGGAGAAAGCTTGCAGGACCGTGTCGAAACCTACGTGAATGACCAGAACTCACTACGGCAGGGACGAGGAGGAGAATCTCAACCACTAGTTCCACAAACTAGTCAGAATGCTGACACCGCCAAATCCGCACAGCTAGAAACCCTCCTAGGAGCTGAAGAACATACCCCAACAAATCAAAACACAAGGGGAGCCAGATTGTTCCATCAGCATTAGTGAAGGTTCCTTAGCAGGCAGGCACAAAAGTAGTTGCGAGCCGCAAGTTCAACGTGGAGGCAGCAGTGTTCCAGCCACAGCCGCAAAGCAACTCAAGTACGGACATGAGGCCCATCGAACACGGTCAACCTATCCTGCAGCGAAAGGAACAACCATCACATGTGTCATGGCAAGACATAATTATCAACAAGTATTCTGCAGACACAGACCAGCTGTCCTTAGCACCCGCTCCTTATCCTAGGGACTATGATTGCTAGAACCCACAGGAGGCCCCGGAACCTGCTTTCACCAATTCCATGGGGTTCAATTCACCGTCTCCCCCAAATACAACCCCTATACAGCTCAGATGGATTTTACGACACCCTGGGGAAGAATGACCAACTCAGCAATGGAAGGTGGATTTGGCTTCAAGAGGGGCATAGAAGTTTTCAGACGAGCCAGGCAGAGACTATTTACTATGGAAACACATCATTTTACATACCGTTTGTGATGAAAGGTTACGGCCTATTGAGGAGATCATACATCTGATGGCTTGGCTAGGACCAGAATCTACACGAGTAGTGAAAGATATCTATTCATCTCATCTCGGTGACCCGGTCATCGCCCTTAAACAAGCCTGGGAAGTGCTCGATCAACGGTATGGTGCATCCATGTTGACGGAATCCTCGCTGTTAGATCGTGTCAATGATTTCCCGGTCATCTGCATGAATGAACCTGGCAGGTTATGGGACTTCTCTATCCTTCTTACCGCAGTTGCGGGCAGCCAAAGAAGATCCTAACCTAATGGGACTGAAATGTCTCGACCAGCACAGAACACAGAGACCTATCGTTAGAAAATTACCAACACACTTAATCGAAAAATGGATTGAACTATCAGATGACTTTAGAGAGCGCAACCTAGACAGAGACCCTCCCTTCGCCGCTCTTCGAGAATTTGTTGCCTACCAAACGAAGCGGTGCAATGACCCTCGAAACCAAAGCTTCAGAGAAACAGAGTTCCCTACCACCAGAAAGGCCAACTATAACTCTGACTTCACCAAGAGAACAACACAAACTGCAAGTGAAAGGACCTTTGTGTCTGTGCACAAAGCACAGGTCACTACCTCGCCCACAAGAAAGTCAGGTGAGCATCCGTCAAACAGAACGCCATCTGAAACCCTAGGAACGAATAAAGATTCTTTCTGTCCACTCCACAAGTCCCCGCTAGTGATGAGCCGAACACCCCCGTGTTCGGTTCGCATTCGAACTCGAACACGAACCGAACTGAATGCAAGTCAATGGGACTCGAAAGATCGATTTTTAGAGTGCCCTCCAAGAGGGCATATATGCAAGATATTTACCATAAAAGGTGTATGGGGGTCTGGGTAGTGCCCTGGGGGACAGGAAACAAGGACAAAAAGTTTAAAAAAAAAGTTTTTAAAGGAACAGTGAGTTTTCCATGAAATAAAGGTTAAGAATAAAAACGAAAAATTCCAAATATCATCCCCATAACCTGCCCATGACGTGGCGGATTTGTAGGATGTATAGAAACATTTAAAAACAAAAAAATGACATTTCAAATGACGGTAAATGGTTTTCCTTTAATCTATTCATAAACAAACTGCTTGGGGCAGCAGTCTGTATGAAAAGAGGAGACATTTTAGGATACGCAGAACAAGTTTAGTGATTTTTTGGCTAAATTATGGTGAAATTTATGCAGGCTTTGGATGAAAGTAACAATAGGTGCTTTAAAATTGGGCCTTTAGTGTCGACAACAGTGCCGTCACACCGTAACCCCTCTGTGGTATTGTGGAAGAGTGCAGGGTTGGACCCTGCGGTCAAATATTAAAATGATATGAATCTGGTATAGGCGTCAGTGGCAGTGCACCCAAATATTGTACCCTTGGTGGCAACAAGTGCCTTCACACCGTAAGTAACCCCACTGTGGTTTTGTGGAAGAGTGCAGTGGTGGAGGTTTTGGTAATGCAGAAGAGATCCCCGATCTATTCAGTTACATTAGCAGCTATAACAAAACCGGGTCAGCAATGTTTAGGCACTTGTACTGCGCTACTGTGTATGGTGAGAATTGACGCACCCCAGTAGCAACAGGAAGCAAACAGAACAGGCAGGGAATACAGAGAGAATAGTCAAATGGCAGGCAAAGTCGGCAACAGATCGGGTCCTCAGAACAAGCAGGGTCAGTAACAAGTATACAAACTGATTCTGTAAGCTAGCGATGCAGGAATAAAGGCTGAGACACACTGAGCGTGTAGCAACGCACAGCGTAGCGAAGTGAAGAGAAGCAAACATTTTGCAGGCTTGACTTCACTCCGCTCCGCCTCACAGCGTGTCTATACTACATTACGTTTGCTTCTCACCGCACTGGACAGGAATCCACTAACAGGCAAAAAAAAGTTTCTACTGAATAAAATACATAAAAATTACTGTTAATTTAATAGGAATAGTATAAAAATATAAAAAAAGGTAACCCCTGATCATATATATTATAGGGACACGGAGCGCCGTGTATAGAGTAGGGATGCATTGATACCACACACAGACATATACGTATATATCAACACGCAGACCTATATATACGTATATATCAACACGCAAATATATATATACACCCACCCACAGACCTCAGACCATATATACACATACGCACATGGGGGGGTGGCATGTGGACAATCTCAACTAAACAGTATGTGGTGGCTCAGCAGTCCCCCGCTTATGCCATGAGATCTACCTAACCAAAGTCTACCCAGCCGTACGCTCTGAAGAAGCTGTGAAGATATACGTGATGCTGGACGGACAAAGCAATCACTCGTTAGCCAGGTCAGCATTCTTTGATATCTTTAACATCCAAACTGAAGACACACCATTCACGATATCAACGTGCACTGCTTTACAGCGCACGGTGAGGAGGAAAGTCACTGGGTTCTGCATAAAATCGTTAGATGGAAGTACAAAACTGAAACTGCCACCATTGCTAGAAAGGGATGCTTTGCCAGATAATCGCAACCAGATTGCGACACCAGAGGTAGCAAGCAATATACCTCATCTGAAACACATGGCTAGTCTCTTTCCTGCTCTAGACCCTGAAGCTGAAGTCCTGCTCTTGTTGGGATTGGATGCCTCCGAAGCTTTCCTTCAATATGATCAAGTTAGAGGCCCAGCAGGTTCTTCATTTGCCCGTACGTCTGCACTTGGATGGGCCATCTTAGGAACGGTTTGCGCCGTTCGGCTGCAGGCCCCAACCCAGGTCAACATCTTTGCAACCTACATTCTCAGTAATGGGAGAGCATTCCACTTGAAACAGTTTCACGAACACTTCACGACTTCAACAAACAATCCCGCTTTAGAAGCAACAGTGTTCCAGACCAGCAAAGAAGATAATGACCTAGCCTGGTCAATAGAGGAGAAAGACCTTTTGCAGCTCAGGGATAAAGAGCTCCTAAAGGATGCCACCAGGAGCTGGGTAGCCCCATTACCCTTTCGCATACCCAAGCAGCGCCTGCCAAGCAACCATAAACAAGCTCTCTCTCACCTCTTCAGCCTCTTTGACTCTCTAGGATTTGCCGCACCTGTAAAGATATAGATATAGATATAGATATAGATAGGCTTCTTTCATGTACGCTCTCCCAAATCATCAAAGATTGGGATGAGCCACTTCCACCAGACCAGAAGCAAGAATGGGAGAAATGGCATGCCTCCCTGAGGCGTCTCCAAAATGTTAGTGTTCAACGCACAAAAGTTCCCTTTTCGCCCGCAGCTGCAATGAAAAAGAGATGCACGTCTTTTCAGATACGTCGACTAAGGCAATAGCAGCTGTAGGATACATCAGGGCCTAAGGCGGGGAGAACGACATTCATGTCGGTTTCATCATGGGAAAGATGACGCTAGCGCCACAACAAGGTCACACTGTACCAAGGTTAGAACTCCATGGCGCCGTATTGGCCATGAAGCTCGCTGACCTGATAAAGAAGACTATAGACTTTGAGCTACAAACCACCACCTTCTACACGGTGATGCTGGGCTACATTCACAACCAAACCAGGCACTTTTATGTCCACGTAAGCAACAGAGTAGGTAGCATAAGAAGAACTTCAGAGCCTGAACAGTGGCGACATGTGCCAACAGACCAGAACTCAGTGGATCATGCTATATGGTCCATCCCTGCGTCCCAGTTGACAGAGTTAACCTGGCTAAAGGGTCCTGAGTTCTTGACCCATCTAGACACCTCAACGCTACTGGGACCAGAACACCATGACCTTATATATCCAGATCAAGATGCTGATGTCCGACCTCAAGTACTCAGCGAATTAACCATTGCGGAAGAGAGACCAGCAGACCTTCGCCAAGAAGCTTTGCACCAGGCCAATTACTGATCTGGTACTGCTGCTGAAGAAGACCGAACTGGAAGATTAAACCTCAAGCTTTACATGCTTTGTTTATACCTCATTGTTTGCACTGTTTGATGCCATGCCTTTGTTTATTTCAATTAACAGTTAGTAAATAGTGGAATTTATAATTCCAGGCGGGGAGTGTGCTGACTAGCAGAGGCGGACTGACCAGTTGGGCAGATCAGACCAGGACCGAGGGCCCGGACCTGGGGCGAGGGTCTGGGGCCTAGCCTGCTGGTAGTCGGCCTGAAATAACACAAATCGCGATGACCGCACTGCAGCTGTTCAGTCATCGCGGTTTGCAAATCGGCATTAGACAGCAGGCTGCAGCAGGAGCTCCTCCGCCCACAACTCTATAGCAGAGCGTGGAGGTGCAGGCGCACATGTGACGTTGCATCACTTGACTGTGAGCTGACGTCATCATGTGCCGCCTGCACGTGGCGCCGGGATTCTTCTTTGTGAAAAGGCTCACAGTGTGGCTGCCCCTGCGTCCATCTCAGCACCACAGAAGAGCTGAAGATTTGCAGTGCAGAGTTGTGGACCGGGCTCTTCCTGCGCCTCCTGTCAATTTTGGCCTCGAGGGGCCCACTGTAGCTTGGCATGCTGCCAGATTTGGGCCCCTCGAGCACAATGCTAGCAGGAGAGAGCACCCAGAGAGCTGCTGCATGGAGAGAAGCCCCACCCCCACCCGGCAGCTCTGAAACCTCCCAGGCCACAGCACCACCAAGATTAGGTAAGCAGGGGGATGGGAATGAGTGTGTGTAAGGGGATTAGTTTGTGTGTCTGAGGAGGTTAAGACAATTTCTGGGGGTGGAGGGGAGTCCTTCTGGGCGTGTGGGAGAGTTAAATCTGTGTGTGCTATGGATTAAGTCTGGGTGTGTGTGGGATGGCGACCATGTGGCTTCCATCAATACGGAAGGGCGGAAGTTCGTCATCAAAAAAGTGAAATGCTGGTCCTCGGCGATTTTAATACAGATTGGCTAAATCCTAAAAACAATAAACACTGCTCACTGTTTAAAACTTTGCAGCTAACTCAATTAATCTCCTCCCCACTCGTATTAATATGAAAAGCACTAACCATTCCTTGCTGGACTGGATTCTCTCCTCATCTCCTGATAGAATACAGGAGGCAGGTGTTCTCGTTAATAGCTTTAGTGACCATTGTCTAGTGTACTGCGTGTGCAAAATAAAGGCCATGAAATCTTCCCCTAAGGTAATAACCACCAGGTCTTTCAAGAAATTTATTCTTGAATCCTTCCTAAATGATCTCAAACAGCTCCCCTGGTACAGATTAAACCTAATCCCAGACCTAGACTGTGCAATTGAATACGTTCAGTCTGAGCTCCTGCAAGTCTGGAATTCCCATGCCCCGCTGCGTAAAGTGCGAGTAAAAGGGACCCATCTCCCCTCGGTTACAGTTTATCTTACACTAATGTACCAGTTTAGAAATACCAGTCTGGACAGGATCAAATACCAGCAATGCTGCTGAAAATCAGTGCACCGGTAATTGCAAATCCTGTCGCAACTCTAATCAATGAATCACTGGCGACTGGATACATACCCAAACTCTGGAAGACTGCGAGATTGGTACCTATCCATAAAAGTGGTGACAGTACTTTGGTATCCAACTACCATCCGATATCGTTGCTCCCTGTAATGTCAAAAATTTTGGAAAAATGGGTCTACACACAATTACGTGATTATTATCAATATTGGAACTACTTAACCCCAGATCAATCCGGCTTTCGTCCAAATCACTCAACTACAACCGCCCTTTTAAAAGTCTGCAATGATATCCAAGCTGGGATGGAACAAGGAAACCTAACTGGAGCCATCTTCCTTGATTTTGCCAAGGCCTTTGACACAGTAGACCAATGGCATCTTGTTAGAAAAACTTAAAAATTCTGGCATTGGTGATCGCACGCTAACCTGGTTTCAATCATATGTATCCGACCGATCACAATATGTGTCAATTTCTGGCAGCTCCTCCCTCCCCCTCCCTGTCACTTGCGGTGTACCCCAAGGCTCAATACTAGGCCCCCTGCTATTCACAATATTCATAAATGACCTGCCCAACGTCTGCAAAGCCTCAACTGTACATATGTATGCAGACAACACCGTAATCTATACCAGCAAACCAAATCTCCCGCAGCTGGAGGCCGTGCTGCAAGAACAATTCACAGAGGTAGAAAAGTGGATCAAACACAACAAACTTTTTTTAAATAATAACAAAACTGTAACGATGCTCTTTGGAACAAACCCTAAACTACACAAATTGCAAAATCCCCACTTATGTGTAGGGACAAAATCAAATGGCACGCTGAGAACAGTCACTTCTCTCAAATATCTAGGTATGAGGTTGGACCCTAATCTATCCTTTGGCCCCCACATCGAAAAACTGTCATCTAAACTTTACCCCAAACTAGGTGCCCTGTACAGAAACAAATCCTGCCTGAGCCCCGCGGTAAGAAAGCAGATTGTACAACAAATGCTTATGCCGGCTATTGAATACGGAGATGTAGTGTATGCAGCCGCCCCGCAAACACACCTTCAGAAACTTACTACATTGTATAACTCATTCTGCCGCTTTGCATTACAATGTAACTACATGACCCACCATTGTGACATGTTAAAAGAGCTAAACTGGCTATCGCTGGAGTCTAAACGCACCCTTCACCTTTCCAGGCTGGTGTTTAAGAGCTTTTCTGGGAAGCTGCCACCCTATCTGAATAGACTGCTTCCCCCAGCAGCTCCCTCATCCTATAACCTCCGATCCAAGACCAGCACCTTACTTGCAATACCACAATACAAAAATGGCATTTTCCTACAGAGCACCGCAGCTATGGAATAACCTCCCAGACACCATCAAATCTTCCCCCAGTCTTAAGTCACTCAAGAGCTCCTTACTAACATACCTCAATACAGAATGCACCTGTAAACATGTAACATAATGACTATTTCCTACATATTTATTTTCTGTTAATCTGTATATTTGTGTTTTTATCTTGCATTGTATTACTTTGTATTTCTATAACAACTGTAACAATTCAATGTTCTTGAACCCAGGACATACTTGAAAATGAGAGAAATCTCAATGTATCCTTCCTGGTAAAATCCTTTATAAATAAATAAATAAATAAATCAAATGACATGCAAACCGGAGGTCGGAGTGACCCGCATGCGAAGACCACACTTTCCTGAGCGAGATTGATGGAGGCTATAAAAGGACTTTATGGACACAAAGGGGAATAATCCGATTTAGGAAGCCTGCAGGACAGCAGGAGAAACACGTTTCGGTATACATTCCCATATTCTTTGGGCCCTATTACACTGTTAATGCTAACGGTAGCACTCACCTGCATGAGCACTACCGTTATCTGCGGTATCTACTGCATATTACAATCCAAACGCAAATGGATTAAGAAACCTGTTTGCGTTTGGTACCTTGCGCTCCTCTGCGCGAGGTTACTGTACTTTGCGCTCCCTATACTTAACATGGGGAGCGCAAAGTGTTAATCAGCGCTGGTATTACAAAGTCCCAGCGCTGATTAACGTCTGGCTCTAGTTAGCGAAAAGTTAACCAGAGCCAGAACCTGGTGTTAACGGATTCCGCTTCTGCAGAATCCGTTAACACCAGGCGAAAAAATAAAAAAATAAATCAGATACTTACCCTCTGTCCAGCGGCGAGGACCGCGGCTCTGTCCGCCCCATCTGGCCGGCGGGAGCAGGGAAAGACTGGGAAAAAAGTCCCCCCAGTCTCTTCCTGTGTATCCCTACGCTGTCCGGCCTCGCGAGGCGAGATCCGTCTGGTCATGTGACCGCCGGCATCTGCTTCAATGGAGTCCTATGGACTCCATTGAGAGGATGCGCGTGGCTGCACTTAGCGCTGCCGCGCATCCTGGGACATAGCGGGCGCAAACAATGCAGGCATCATTTTTTGCACCTGCATTGTAATCACCCGTTAAAACGGGGGTGGTAGGGGGAAAACTGCAGGCGCAGCTTTTTCTCCCTACCGCCCCCGTTTTAGCGCGGGGATTGTAATAGAGCCCTTTGTTTTTAATTGTTTAATAATTTTTTTAATTAGCATACTGGTGCATATCTACTTCAATCATTGCTCCAACACTTGGTCTGGTCATCCTAACCGATCACTTCAACACTCCGGGGATCGAGAAAGGGTGAGACCCCCAAAAAACGGTCTGAGGCTATTGCTACAGAGCCACCAATTCAGGAGGCTCTGGGACATGTGAGTTGTTCCATATTTTTTATTATTCATACTTTTTTTTTTTAAATGTAATTTTATTGGAAAAAGTAAGGCAATACAGTCAAAGAGAATGCGGAACACAATGGAAAAAGATGCGATACTCATATATTCAAAAGAAAATAAATAAAAAAGAAGAGGGGAGGGAGAGAAAAGGGATTGCCCAGATCCCCGAGGAATGAAACAGAGAGAGAAGAAGAAAAGAGAAGAGATGAAATTAGAAAAGAACAAGTAGGTCATGTAAAAAGCAAACAAAACTAATATCAGTTCACTATACGCAAAATTCGGTTATACCAAAATACTGAGAGGGGAGTCCTCAAAGACCTCCGACTCATGACATCACCACGTGGCCCATATGGTCTATCCAAGGGGACCATGTATTATAATAGGAGGGAAGAGCGTCTCTGGCTAATGCTGTCAGCTTATCCATAATTTTTACATCCTTTATCAAGGTATAAATCCGGTGCGATGAAGGGACCTGAGGCCAATCCAGTCCAAGGCCAAGGGCCGCCAAGGTGATTTTTGCCATGAGTTTGTGTTCCTGTCGGGAAAGATCCGGGTTGGGTCGAGAAAGTAAAAAGGCCCAGGGATCCATAGGAATATGCCTCGCGAGGACTGTAGAAAGTAGAGTCTGGACTCCAGTCCAGTAATGTTGTACTTGAGGGCATGTCCACCACATGTGTATATAGGTGCCCCGTTGGTTTTGATAAGTTGTTCCTGGTGGGTGTTGCACACCGAACTATTCTCATGGAGTCCCAGATATCCAGCCATTCTTCCTTATCCAGCGTTTCTGCCAGATCCGTTTCCCAGGCTTTAATATATTTCAATTCTCTCCAGTCCAGTAAAGAAGTTAAAGAATGGTATAGAGTCGAGATCAAACCTTTTGGGTATGAGCCTGCCTTGCATAATCGTTCAAACGGTGTAAGAGGTGATAGGGCTGCTGCTTTCACATGTGGCTGAGAAGCAAACGCCTATAGTTGCATATATGACAGGGGATGAGCAGGAGCTCTTGTGCCAGATGTCAAGAATTCCGCTAGGGCCAGGAAAGAGCCCCAGGATACAGTTGATAGAAACGGAAGATTGTAGAGTCCATCCATCCTCTTCCTGCTTTCACCGAATAGGCTGGCAAAAAGACTTTATTTCGTATAATCGGAGATAAAGGTGATGGAAAAGACGCCAAGTCACATTTTGCAGCCAATTTATCCCAGAGCCGAATAGAGTTCACTATAGCTGGACAATTGGTGTGTAAGAGAGTCCTGTGGGTTTTTGAAAGCCAAATCCTTTAGGCTAGGTGTAGCGGATCCCCGCTACCCTGCCCGGGTAGATCCGCCGTCAGTGCCGAGCTGGTCTGGGGGTGTAGAGTCAGGGGTAGCGGCCGGTAGGGATTCGGCGGTGGTCCTGCATTTCTTTCCACGGTCCTTGCAGCGTCGCGGTTCCCCAAGCCCTGTTATCCCCAATTACTAGCCGAGGCAAGAGTAAAGGTTCAAACAGGAATAAGTTTTACTCAAAAACAGAACATACACGGTCCTTTTATATGGTACAGTCCCACTGTTCTCTCCCATGCCCGCCCCCAGACCCCTGGAGTGAATCCTGCACAGGGGCTAGCCATAGCCCAGGTTCTGATTGGTTGGTTCCAAGACCATTGCAGGCTTCTCTCAGGTCCTCTCAGTCTTCACTTGGGTCCACTGGTTGTATGCAGATGAAGTCTTGACCTCACAGTGATCACATACAGTGATTTACATAACCCATTGTAAAGGGAATCAGATAGTGGGTGGCTGAGACAATGTGACTCCCACCCTTTCAGAACAGGTAAACAGATAACAGATATCCAAACATAAAGCACTTTTGCATAATCCACAAGTTACTCAAACCTATTGTATATTCTATACAAAGGAAAACATTTGACACTAGTGACAGGTAGGGTTTTTAAAAACCACATTTAACTAAAGAAATATAAGTCTATTTAAAACTACAAATGAGCAATTGACAATACATTTAAAACCACACAATATAACTGAGCATAAACTAGCAGGATGGTGCAGGGGAAAAACATGATTAATTAGAAGTCTAGCAACAGTTTTACATTAAATCTACCAAAGGAAATTAGTTTCTATAAATAAAGGGTAAACGAAATATAACAAAATAAGAAGGAAATTAAACTAAATAAATTCTGTGGCGGCCGTTCCGTCACACTAGTGTCATCCGGAAACATAAGGGCACGTTCCAAGTCAATCCAACGGTGTCGTCCGGGCGGTGTATGCCAAGCAACAATTTGGGCCAATTGGGCCGCATAATAATAAGATAGAAGGCAAGGAAGTCCCAGACCCCCTGCCTCTTTAGGACGGTAAAGTGTCGCTCTTGCTATTCGGTGCCGCTGCCCCTCCATATGAATTTGTCAATTGTCCTCTGAAGGTGCTGGAGATCCTCTGGAGGGATAGCGATCGGAAGTGCCTGAAAAAAGTACAATAGCCGAGGCAAGACAGTCATCTTTATACAATATATTCTTCCCACCCACAATATTGCGTATTTATCCCAATTTTCTAGATCCCTTTTAATTTGAGAAAGCAAAGGAACATAATTCACATCGTACAAACGTCCAGGGTCAACTGATAAGCTAATGCCTAGATATTTAATCAAAGTCAATGACACTACTACAGGAAAAGAGGAGCGAATTAAAGTTATATCTCCCTCAGCTAGATAAAGCGGAATAGCTTCCGATTTGTCCATATTTATTTTATATCCAGATAACGGAGCAAAGTCAGACAATTTCTGCAGTACTACAGGAAGAGATGAAAGGGGCTGCGAGATCGATAATAAGACATCGTCTGCATAAACTGATAATTTATATTCACCTCCTTGGATTGAAATGCCCCGTATGGAAGGGTCGAGTCTAATGTGTTGTAGGAGAGGTTCTAGGAAGAGGGCAAACAATGATGGCGATAAAGGACAACCATTGCGAACATTAAAAGGGGTCAGATTTGCACCAGGAATCACCAACTGAGCGGATGGGGACGAGTACAAGGCTTGCATCGCCGCCACGTATGCTGGGGGAAAACTGAGATGTTTGAGGAGAGAGAACAAAAAAGGCCACTCTGCTCTATCAAATGCTTTCTCTGCATCCAGCGATATAAACAGGGAAGGGATTTTGTGAGTAGAAGCATACCATATGAGATCTACCATTTTCCTGGTGTTTTCAAAGGCCTGCCTATTTGGTATAAACCCTACTTGATCAGGATGGATCAAATACCCTAATAACCAATCCAATCGCAGAGACAAAATTTTAGTGAACAGTTTTAAATCCGAGTTTATTAAAGATATAGGGCGATAATTTTCAACTAGCTGAGGGTCCCGACCGGGTTTAGGTATTAACACTATAGAGGCCAACAATGATTCTGTCGGAGGTGCACCCCCTTTCAACATGTCATTAAAAATAAGAAGTAACCTAGGAATAAGATCTGCCGCAAAAGATTTATAAAAATGATACGTAAAGCCAGCCGGACCCGGGACCTTATGAGGCTTCATATATCCCAAGGCTTTGCCTATCTCCTCCTCCGTAACCAGGTCAACCAGTGTCTCCATTCTCGATTCTGGCAGAAGGGGTAAGGATGCCTGTTTCAAGTAAGACTCTATATCCTGTAGCAGTACCTTATTCATGAGAGAGTGGTCAGGAGAATGGTCATATAGGGCCATATAGTATTTAGTGAATGCATCTCTGATAGCTTGCGGGGTCGTGTGTGATTGACCGTCCCTGTCCCGTATGACCGTGATTGGGCGAAATTGTGAACGAGGATTGATTAACCGGGCCAACGGGGAATCCATTTTATTGGACCTATCGAAATAACGCTGCTTAGACCATAGCATGGCTCGTCCTGCATCCTCCACAAACAACTGATTTAAGGCGAATCTAACTTGAGAAAGTGCGGCAAAGGTTTCAGGGCTGGGAGAAGATTTATGTTCGAGTTCATATTGCCTATGTTGGGTTTGTAAAGAAGTAATGTCCACTAATTTTAGCTTTTTATGATACGCTGCCAAGCTTAAAAGTTTGCCCCTTATCACCGGCTTGTACGCCGCCCAGAGAATCTGAGGGGAGATGTCAGGAGTGTCATTTAGTTGAAAGTATTCTGAGGTGGTTTCTTTAATTGTATTTGATATGCCTGGTTTATGTAATAGAAATGGATCGAGGCGCCACCGTCTACCCGGAGAGGAGGAAAAGGGGGTCAATTTCAGAGAGACATCCGCATGGTCAGACCACGAAATCGAACCTATATCAGAGGATAATATGGTCGGTATACAATCAGGAGAGGTCAAAATACAATCTATGCGAGAATATGAGTCATGAACATGGGAGTAAAAAGTATAGTCTTGAGTCGAAGGATGTTGAACTCTCCATATGTCTACCAGTCCTAACCCATGCACGAAGCCGTAAAACTGATTATCCTGGGAGGAAGAGGTCTGCGTCAGCCTGTCTCCCCGGGGGTCTGACCTATCCACTGGGGGGCATAAGGTAGCATTAAAGTCTCCCCTATGATGATCTTACCTGTAGTATACAAGTTAATAAAATCCCTTGTGTCGTCCCAAAAGCCGACGTCCGGACAGTTAGGGCCATAAACTGCCACAAAAGAGTATGGCTGAGAGGAGATGGTACCCCGAACTATCACACACCTTCCCAAATTATCCACGTGCACCTCCTCAACCACCATCGGGCAGGAATTGCGTAAGAGAATTGCTACTCCATTACGCTTAGGGGTAGAACATGACATAAATATCCTGGAGTATGCTGGGTCTGAAAGGCGAAAAGCGGATAGTTTAGGGATTCTAGTTTCTTGAAGAAATGCAATATCTACTGATTTCCGTCGAAGCTCCCTGAATAGAAGTCGTCTCTTTCGTGGTGAATTAAGACCCTTTACATTAATAGAGTAGACATTTACTTTAGACATTAATCAGAGAGGAGGAGAGTGCGAAAAAAGGATCCCCCGTCCGGCCACCCCTCCCCGGAGGGCAAGAGGCCCGAGGTAACGAGCCCAGCTTGTCAGTGGGCGTTGTAGGTAACCATATACTCAATTCCATTACGGACCATTGTAATCAAAAATGGTCAGTCCCCTGAAGTCTCCCATTCTGGAGTCAGCCTCGGCAGAGGTCGTGGAGGGGCAAGGGCGGCAATCGTAGGAGGTATTGGTAAATCCAAAGATCTTAAAAGGTTTTTCGCCTGATGGAGGGATGTATAGGCCGAAGTATGGTTGTTGTGAAATATCAAGATCTTAAATGGAAAACCCCATGCATATTAGGGATGTGCGTTTCGGGTTTCGGAATTTCGGAATTTTCACGAAATTTCCCGATTCGTGTTTTCGGATGCGGCCGATTTTCCGAAAATTTTTAGATCCGAAAATGGCAGATCCGAAAAGTTTTCCGAGCCGAAACGAAAAATTTTTGGAATTTTCGAATGGACTTGAAATGTGTCAAATCGAAATTTATTTTCGCTCTATTCATGATTTCGGTTCCATTCGTGATTTCGGTTCCATTTCGGTAATTCTGGACATCGTATATTTAACTATTATCGGTTATATCGCTGATTCTGTAAATTTTGGATTTGTAAATGCGTATCACTTGTTTCTTGTGGCATTCGGGTCAGTTTAGCGTTTTTTAAATCGTTTTGTTCATTTTTTTGTTCCTTGGCTTTCATACCATTTTAATATGATTAAATAAAGTTGTGAAATGTATATTCAATTATTCATAAGAAAAAAAGGATCTTTATGTAATGAAAAAAAACACGATAGAATCGCCAGAATTATCGTAGACACTTTGAAACGAGGAGAACAGATGTTCCGAAAAAACGAAAATTTCCGAAATTTCCGAAAAGTCGATACAAAAAACGAGCAAAGTGACACGAAAATAGGAAAAATGGTTGATATTCCGAAAAAAAAATGTACACGAAAAATGATCCGAACCGAACCGAATTGAAACAGAAATCGGTCGAAACGAGCCGAATTGAAAAGTTTAAACATCCGAACACATCGAACCGAATCGAACCGAAAAAAAATCGGTGCACAAACCTAATGCATATCGGATGTCGTTGTTACGTAGAATGGTTGTAACCTCTTTCCACTCTCTCCTCCGAGCAAGAGTGGAGCCAGACAAGTCCTGGAAGAATGATAGGGGCACGCCTTCATATTCCACATCCTGGTTCCGCGTAGCTTTAAGAACCGCATCTTTAGAAGTGTAATAGTGGAATCGTGCCACCACGTCTCGTGGAATGGAAGAGTTCTCACGACGAGGGCCCAGCGCTCTATGGAAACGGTCCAGTATGAGATGAGATTCTGGTATATTAGGGGCCAGACATTTAATTATGCCATGAAAAGTATCTGATAAGTCAGAATTAGCAACTGTTTCTGGTAAGCCACGAAGGCGTACGTTGTTCCTTCTGGACCGATTCGTAAGGTCCTCTAAGGATTCTTCCAGGTATTGGAGGCAGTGTTCCATGGCCTCAGAGCGTCCTGCCAAGTCGTTAGAGAATATGATATGTTTTTTGGCCTGTTCTTCCAGACTCGCAGTGCGTTCTCCCACCGCTTGGATCTCCAAGGATAGGGCCCTGGTAGATTTTTTTGAGTTCATGTGTAATAAAGGCCCGCAGGCCCTGTATATCATCCCTGGTGGCTAGGACAGGTGCCGCTGCATGGGCATCATGCTCCGGAGGCTGGGACGGGTGGGCCTGGGCGCCCTCTCGATCTGCCCCGTTTGAGCTGCTGCGGGCGCCATCTTGGGCCTGTTCATCCGCCCGGTGTCTAGCGGTGAAGATAGGCGAATCGCTCTGTTTTTATTTTTTGGTGGCAGGTAACATGATGGGGGAAGGTTCCTACCTCTTTTTAGCTGGTTTGGCAGGTGAGTGAGGTGCTTTAGGAGAGGATCGGCGGCTGAAAGTGCGGGAGCTCGGCTATCATGCGTCCGCCATCTTTGTCGGCTCGGCTCCGCCCCCTTTCATACGGTTTTAAAAATGATATTGTACTATTATTGTTTCTTCTTTAAAGACTTGACCTGTTCCATCTATCATATCTGGACAAGCAACATATCGATTGGTGGGAGAAGCCCCCATAGCGGCTTGCAAGCGAGGATTCAGAGCCTATCGGTCTCCAGGCTTGTGAGTGCGAATTTCACAGTTTACACCGCTATTTAATGTGTTGACAATCTGATACCGCACATTTTTGTCAATGTTTGATCTATTGCAGGACTGTTTATGAATCTGGAACATAATATGAATTGTGTATAAGATGAGTATTTTTCCTGTGTGACACACCCTGAATGTATGGAGGAGCCCCTAAAAAGACACTCACACCTTGAATATATGGAGGAGCCCCTAAAAAGACACCCACACACCCTAAATATATGGAGGAACCCCTAAAAACACACCCACACACCCTGAATATATGGAGGAACCTCTAAAAACACACACGCACACCCTGAATATATGGAGGAGCTCCTAAAATGACACACGCACACCCTGAATATATGGAGGAGCTCCTAAAAAGACACACACACTCTGAATATATGGATATATTTGCCCCCAGTTCACATGGATATATATATTTGCCCTCAGCTCACATGAGTATATTTGCCCTCAGCTCACATGGATATATATTGTCCCCAGCTCAGATGGATATATTTTGCCCCAGCTCATATGGGTATATTTTGCCCCAGCTCACATGGATATATTGCCCCCCCAGCTCATATGGGTATTTATTGCCCCCAGCTCTTATGGGTATATTACCCCCAGCTCATATGGGTATATATTGCCCCAGCTCACATGGATATATTGCCCCCAGCTCATATGGGTATATATTGCCCCCAGCTCACATGGATATATTGCCCCAGCTCATATGGGTATATATTTTCCCCCAGCTCATATGGGTATATATAATACCCCCAGCTCATATGGATATATTGCACCAGCTCATATGGGTATATATTGCCCCCAGCTCATATGGGTATATTACCCCCAGCTCATATGGGTATATATTGCCCCCAGCTCACATGGATATATTGCCCCCTAGCTCATATGGGTATATATTGCCCCCAGCTCATATGGGTATATTACCCCAGCTCATATGGGTATATATTGCCCACAGCTCATATGGATATATTGCCCCCCAACTCACATGGGTATACAGTATATTGCCACCAGCTCATATGGGTTATATATGGTCTCCAGCTCATATGGATATATTGCCCCCAGCTCATATGGGTATATAATGCCCCTAGCTCATATGGATATATTGCCCAGCTCATATGGGTATATAATGCCCTCAGCTCACATGGGTATATATTGCCCCCAGCTCATATGGTTATATATTGCCCCCAGTTAATATGGATATATTGCCCCCCAGCTCATATGGGTATATATTGCCCCTAGCTCATATGGATATATTGCCCAGCTCATATAGGTATATATTGCCCCCAGCTCATATGGTTATATAATGCCCCTAGCTCATATGGATATATTGCCCAGCTCATATAGGTATATATTGCCCCCAGCTCATATGGGTATATATTGCCCCCAGCTCATATGGATATATTTGCCCCCAGCTCATATGGATATATTTGCCCCCAGCTCACCTCTAACCTCCTCTGCTGGCCCCGCCGGCGTTCTTCTCCATACCAGGAGGCGAGTGGCCACTGACATGCAGCTTGGCCGCTCGCTGGAAACCACCTGACCAGCTGCGCAGCCGCGTTCTCATGAGATCACGTGCTGGTCAGGTGGTACCTATCCCAGGCGAGCGGCCAAGCTGCATGTCAGCGGCCGCTCACCTCTAGGGGGAGGAACGCTGGCACTGGCAGTGATTTTAAAGCAGCAAATCCACTCGGCGGCGCTGCCCATGTGTGCCGGCGGCAAAGATGCTGCCGCGGCGCAACAAAGAAATAGTGCAGCGGCCGTGGATTTGCCGCTTTAAAATTCTGCTGCATAGAGCAAGTGCACCGCACTGCTCCATCAACTGGCCGGCTGAGTCTGTGTGTGTGAGGGGTTAAGTCTGTGTGTGAGGTGTTAAGTCTGTGTTTGTGTGTGTGAGGGATTAAGTCTGTGTGTATATCTAGATTTTACTTCTATTGTAATAAAGTTATATATTAAAATAAATATTTTAAAATAATAAACTAAATATAATTAAAATATTTTATTAATGTTATTTATTTTTACTTTAATTTTAAAATAACATTTATATTAATAATACCTTTGAATTTTATTCCTGTGGATTCTGTGATACAGTATTGTGAGGTGTGTATGAGGATATCCCCGAATCCACAGCAATAGAACTCACGCTCATACACTCTGAACGTTACCGTGAGTTTTATTGCTGTGGATTCTGTGATACGCTCATACACATCACACATTTATGTGAGTTTTATTGCTGTGGATTCTGTGATACGCTCATACACATTTCATATTACTGTGAGTTTTATTGATGTGGAGCTCTGTGATGCGCTCATACACACCGCACATTGCAGTGAGTTTTATTGCTGTGGAGCTTGTGATACACTCATACACACTGCACATTACTGTGAGTTTTATTGCTGTGGAACTCTGTAAAAAGGCTCATTCACACATGCTGTCCTCTAATCATCAGGGAGCAGGCTGCTCATTGGCCCTGTGGGACCTCATAACTAAAATTTGCCGAAGGCGTCAAGATATCTGGAGCTGCCTCTGCCTGCGAGTGCCAGTACCAGTACCAGCAAGACCAGCCAGACCCATGCCTGCCAACACACCAGAGCCAGCAACTCCAGCCAAACCAGTGCCAGCCAGTTTCACCAGCCACAGCAGCCTGAGCCCCACACAAAGTTAAGGTGAGCATGGTGGAGCCAACTTGGGGCTTTAGAAACATAGAAACATAGAAAATGTCAGCAGATAAGAACCTTTTGGCCCATCTATTCTGCCCAATTACATGGATACTTTACCTGGATTTATCTTTTGTTTAGGATAGCCTTATGCCTATCCCATGCCTGCTTAAATTCAATCACTGTTTTGGCCTCTACCACTTCAACTGGAAGGCTGTTCCATGTATCCACCACCCTCTCAGTAAAATAATGCTTCCTGATGTTACTGTTAAACCTTTGCCCCTCTAATCTAAGACGATGTCCTCTTGTTTTGCTACCTTGTTTCCTTTTAAATATACTCCCTTCCTCTACCTTGTGGATTCCCTTTACGTATTTAAATGTTTCTATCATATCTCCTCTGTCTCGTCTTTTTTCCAAGCTCTACATGTTAAGATCATTAAGCCTTTCCTGGTAACTTTTATCCTTCAAGCCATACACCATTTTAGTAGCCCTTCTCTGAACTCTCTCTAAGATGTCTATATCCTTCTGGAGATACGGTCTCTTTATTCCAGAGTTGTCAATAACCTAACTACAGGAATCCTTACACAGAACGTCTCCTGTAGTTATTTTATCGACAGGAAATGCCATTCCATTTGCTTTCGACTTTAGTGTAGCATTTTCTTGCGGGAGGTTACTGTACATTGACGTCTCCTAAATTTATTATGGGAGACATTAATTGTGAGCTACGTGTGGAAGCACAGACTATTCCAAAGTAACCTGCGCTTCCACACAGGAGATGGTATTTCACTGTGAAATAACATCTACTCAAAGCTAATTTTCCATTCTCCTAAACCCCACCCTCCCCATTATCCCATTCTCACCTCTTATCCCGAGGTGGGAAAGGCAGAGCGATCCACTGCTTCTTCTCACCAGGAGCAGAGTGGGACTGGGAACAAATAGTTCCTAGACTCCCTCTGATTCATCTGCAGTGCTGCAAGATCTCACGAGAGTGAGCTAGCGCACATCTCGAGGCTGGGTCGCGCAAGGCTCCATGGGTGGAGTCTGGTGGGGGGGGGGGCCCTTGCTTTATTTGGTCCGGGGGCCCTAAGTCTTGTCAGTCTGCCCCTGCTGACTAGAGCAGCCTGAGAATAGTCTGTAATTGTAACTGTCTCCTTAAGAGATAGCATTATAGGAATCGGAAACTGTCCCCTTAAGGGAAATGTCTTTTGGGAATTGTAGTTTTATGACATGTGATCAGGTCTATGTGCCTGATTGGTGCTGAGACGCTTTGCATGCTGGTAAGAAGAAAGACTTGAAAGTCAACGCTGCAGCGTGCTTGCTCTCCCTATCTCTACATGGGAGTAAAATTACCCTCTTTTCACACCGTATAAAAGGACAGAATATTAATGATACAGATGAATCTTTTCAATGACTGTAAGTTTTGTTTATGAATGCCTGGAAATAAATATCTGTATGTGCCTTTCATCGGAGTTGAAGCTGCCTGTTTCTACAAAAGCCACCGTGGGGACAGAACAAGGGGTATTTCGGGTCTTTAATCAACAACAGCAATTATAAGCAAGTATAGAGGCGTAATCTTAATGATAATAGAGCACTGATACATGTGGGTTTTTATTTTTTTATACTTTTGCGCTGTTGGGCGCATGATAGTGGTGTCAAACGCCAAGGAGGGGCCTCCATACGTGAGCGGCATGCGCAGACGTTCTTGCGGTTGTGTTCCATACAGAGCCTGATCACGCATGTGCAGAAGGCTCTGTATGTACTACTGTGCTGGCGGCAGACTGCACGTGGGGGGATTGGCGTAGGTGGTCCGAGCATCGGACTCTGGATGGTCCTGTTGAATCAGGAGCAGGGGTATGACAGGGATTAGCCTTTTGCAGAAAAACAAGGGTAGTGTACCATCTCATAAGTGTTTTAATCGATTGCAGGAATAATGTCATACAAATGGAAACTGTGCGTTGAGCCTCCCAAATTACCTGTCAGTCATTGTTGTCCAAGGAGGCACCAAGTTCTCTCTCCCAAGCTGACAAATATCCAAGCGAGGGCAGAGGAGCAGAGAGATGTGCATACAGGGTCGATATGAGCCCCCTTGGAGGAGAGCCCTTAAGGCACATGGATTCAAAAAAGGTAGGATGGGAGACGGCGGCCGCTCGAATCTCTGGCAATGTAGCATAATGGCAAAGCTAGAGAAAACAAAATAAATCATGTGGGTGTAAGTCTCTGCGAGCACAGGGAATGTCACAGTGCAGTATATTCTGGCCGCCATACATGTCCCTGATCATGGTCACACCACACACAGCTAACTTTGTGAACAGTTGAGATGACATTCTGGGTTGAAACTGTAAATTCCTCCATAGTGGGAAAAGAGGTGATATAGATTGTTGAAGCCCCCTATTAATGAACACCTTTTCCCACAAAGTAGTCACGTTGCACAAAGATTGGTACGTCGCAGGAAGGAGAGGGCGATGAGACCTGTGAAGCCAAATCCAACGGTCAGGGGACTTCGGCCACATCAGAGTAGACTCAAAATCCACTCAAAGGTGCGTGTGTGACGGTGAATGTAAGGCCTCCTCCTACTTGAGTGAGTTGTGCCTCCTGGTAATACCACAGTAAAATGGGAAGGCCCAACCCCCCGAACCCCGGGATCAATATAACGTAGATCTAGCCGCACGCCTCCTACTGTTTCTCCACACAAAAGCATCTATATTTGTTTGTTAGAAATCTAGGTCACTCGAGTCGAAGGGAATTGGAAGCGCCAGTAACAAGTATATCAGCCTCGGCGAAAGGTTAATCTTTGTATAGTAAATGCGACCTAACCCGGATATGCAATTCTTGTCCCATGCCTCCAAATCCCGCTGAAATTGTGCAAACAGTGGTAAATAGTTAACATAGTACAGGTTTTCGTGCGATCGTAGCAAATAAATACCCAGATAAGACATAGAAGAAGGCACATCCCAGAAACCATACCGCACAGAAATGTGTCGGATCTCATCCGCAGACATGTGGAAGGGCAACATAATAGACTTATCCATATTCACTATGTATCAGGAGATGTTTGAAGAATCAGAAAGCAGCTTACTTACCCCCTCCAGGGAAGCATCCGGGGAAGTCAAAGTTCACAGAAGGTCATCCACATAATGTCACGTCCCACGCCAAATTTACCCGGCACCCAATAGCATCATCTTCGCTGCTCGCTGGCCAGGCACCAAGTGATGAAGGGAATCGCGATGGTCACATGGGACGCCAGGGGGCGGAGCCCGGCGCGATGATGCAGCACCGCCAGTTTTAAAACCAAGGGCAATCTATTTTCTCATTGCCCTGACGTGGTTTCTCATATCTCAAATCCTGGATGGCCTCCCACCACCTAAAGACCAACATGTCAAAGACTGAGCTCCTACTTATTCCTCCCTCCAATGCCCCCCCACCTCCTGACTTCTCTATCACGGTGGAGGGTATCCCCATCTCCCCATCAAACCAAGTTCGCTGTCTTGGAGTTACACTTGACTCTGCTTTTTCCTTCATCCCCCACATCCAGTCTCTTTCCTCCTGCCGATACCAACTGCATAATATTTCCAGAATTCGGCCATTTCTTACCGCTGTCACCACAAAACAACTCATACACGCCCTGGTAATCTCCCGACTCGACTATTGCAATAATCTCTTATCTGGCCTCCCTCTGTCCCGCCTCTCCCCCCTACAATCCATCCTGAACGCCTTCGCCAGGCTAATTCACCTCACCCGCCGCTCTGTCTCTGCCGCTCCATCCACTGCAGAATTAAGTTCAAAATCCTTATCCTTACCTACAAAACCCTCACTAACTCAGCGCCCCACTACCTGTCCTCACTAATCACCAGATACACCCCAGCCCTCTCCCTAAGGTCAAACAGTGACCTGCGCCTAGCTTCTCCCCGCATCACCTCTTCCCATGATAGACTGCAGGATTTCTCACGCGCAGCCCCCACTCTCTGGAACGCTCTCCCTCGTACTGTCAGACTTTCCCCTAACTTCTCTTCCTTCAAACGCTCCCTTAAAACATTCCTAATTAGGGAAGCCTACCACCCAACTCACTGACACAACCATCAATCACTCTCACCTTACAGTCCTCTCCTCCTGTTTCCAACCCCAACCCTCCTAGATTGTGAGTTCCTACGGGAATAGGGCCCTCATCTCCTCCTGTACTGTTTGTCAAATGTTGTTCAATGTATTGTAACCCTGTCTATACTGTGCTTATTGTACAGCGCTGCGGAATATGCTGGCGCTTTATAAATAAAGAAGAATAATAATAATAATAATCCTCTCATTGCTGCATTTACTGTGTATATTCCCTGATTTACTCCCTGGCACTATTGACCTTGGCAAATGGCTGACATACTCTATGGCACTTTTGACCCTGGCAAACGGCTGACATACTGTCTGGCACTATTGACCTTGGCAAATGGCTGACATACTCTCTGGCACTATTGACTCTGGCAAACGGATGACATACTCTCTGTAACCCTGTGTATACTCCTGTATATTGATTATTTTATATTAGCATAGGGTATAGTCGCTTACTGACCATTTTGAAGGATCGGAGGTAAAGGATAGACGTGTTGCGTACAAGGATCAGATACCGAGTTCTTGGAGGAAATGTGACACATAAGCTGAGACCACAAACGAGTCACCTCTAAAGGAAATACCTGTCACGACTGGGAAAGCCTGCATATGCAAGGTTCCAAGGTAAGGGCGAATAGAAGAGGGGATGGGGGACAGCCCTGTTGGGTACAATTATGTATAGTAAAGGTATGGGGTTGAGTCCCTGTGATAAGCACATCGGCCCAGGGGTTGATACACAGCGCCTACGGCCGTATGTAGGGATAAGGGAAACCCCCTGTCATTCAAGGAGAGAAAACAAAAAAGGCCTTTCAATATGGTTGAATGCCTTCTCCGCATCCAAGGAAAGTAGCAGAGAATGCGTCTCAGACTACTCCAAGTACCACAAGGCATCCACCTCTCTACGTATGTTTTTATAAGCCTGTCTCCCAGGTACAAACCCCACCTAATCCAGACCCGGTAACAAGGAATTCAGGCAGGTGGCCATCAATTTGGCAAAAATCTTCACATCTAAATTCAATAAGGAGAAGGGTCTTTAGCCCGCTGGGCCGGATAAATCCTTACCTGGTTTAGGCAACACAGTCACCGACGCCAGCTAGGATTCCTCTGAGAAGTGGGCTCCCTCACCGAATTAAAAAGGGTCACTAGATGGAGTTTCAGGACAGGGAAAAAGGCTTTATAATAACGAGCGGGAAAACCATTGGGGCCTGGTTCCTTATAGGGTTTCAGGGCCTCAACAGAAGTCGCAACCTCTTCCAGAGTGATCACCCTCCCCAGGTGAGTAGATTGGGCCTCAGTCAAGGTCGGAAGTTATACCCCACATAGAAAGGAATTAATAGCAGCTATTTGGGAAGAGTAAGGAGAGAGACATCCATGGAATGGTTGTGTCATGCACAGGCATGGTTATGATGTTGTGTAAGTACAAAATGGGAATCTAAAAGGCAATGAACAAGAAAATATCTCATAGTGCATACAGAGTAACACAGTGTATATGGGATGCCCCCCTCTTCTATACGCACTCACAAGATAAACGGACTTTCAAGTATATCGTATCCACAGTGATTTACCCCAATTCTGCCGATATCAGGATGAGGACCTGGAGACTCTTGCTGCCAAAGGAATCAACAGGGTGCCCTTCCGCAGTTTAGCAGTAAGAAATTTATTGGGTAAATAAAAAATATATCATCCAACGCGTTTCGTGTACGCAGTACACTTCATCAGGGATAATAAAATAAAATAAAACCACAAATAAAAAGTTAATTTTGATAGTCCCCTTTCTCCTTTGCCTTTTAAATCTTTTCTTCTGGCGCCAGATTGACTCTCTTCCAGTTCCGTCGTTGGCATGCGCTTCATCCTTGGAACACAAGCTTCGCGTCACTGGAAGTGACGTATTGTGATCTTTCTCCTTGTGGCAGTCAGGCTAAGATGCTGGTACACCCGAAGATGACGTATCGGGTGTTGGCGGATCTCAACAATCTTCCTGGGGGTTCATATTTACTCCTGGCAAAGCTGTCGCTTTCCAGGCATAATCCCTGAAAAATATATGCAGTAAAAACAATAAAAACAATAAAACAATAGATCAATAAATTGAAAACGGTTAACAGGTAACAAATATATATAAACCTCTATAGAGATTTGCATATATTTGTTTCTAGGAGGTTTATAATACAAAAGCATTATTCAATCTACCAGTGGTAAGTCTAGTATATACATCTGTTATACATCCAAACTGGGTTTTGTGGAAATAATCGATCGATTCATAAACAATTTTTTATGTCCAAATCAACATTAAAAGGGTAATTCAAAGAGATCCGAATTGCTTGAGAAAGGTAACCAAACGCTGAAAATCAGCATTCTGTTACCTTTCTTGGCCATTCGGCTATCCAGAGAGCAGGCAATTCGCCAAATCCTGGCGAATTGCCTGCACATATGGTGCCTGTTTGGTGCCTGTTCGAGGGCAGTGAAATCCCCATGAAAAAGCACTGCTTTGGCTATTCAGAGAACACAAACCAGCAGTGAAAGGTTCCCGAATTGCCCTGCTGTTTGGTGGTTTCATGCGGCAGATTTATTCAGGCGAATCCCATAGGCTTCAATGTTAAAAATATTCCCGTTTTAATTCAATATCTAATAAACCGTTCAATACAAAATTCTGCAGTAAAGAGTCTTTATTTATAGATTCTTTAGGATATTTTAAGCATTTTTCTGGATTTTTCTTTTTTCTAAAAAGTCAGATTTTTATTTTTAGCAAATATTGTGCTTTTGGTGCCAGGCCAGCAAGTGCATTCATACAGTAACCCCTCTGTAGTATTGTGGAAGAGTGCAGGGGTGGACCATGCGGTCCTATATTAAAAGATATGAATCTGTTAAAGGCGTCAGTGCACCCAGATATTGTGCTTTTGGTGCCAGGCCAGCAAGTGCATTCATACATTAACCCCTCTGTGGTATTGTGGAAGAGTGCAGGGGTGGACCATGCGGTCCTATATTAAAAGATATGAATCTGTTAAAGGCATCAGTGCACCCAGATATTGTGATTTTGGTGCCAGGCCAGCAAGTGCATTCATACAGTAACCCCTCTGTGGTATTGTGGAAGAGTGCAGGGGTGGACCCTGCGGTTCAAAAAATTAAAATGTTATAAATGTGGCACAGGCGTCAGTGCAGCCAAATATTGTGACTTTCATGGCAGCAAGTGCCTTCACACCGTAACCCTTTTGTGGTATTGTGGAAGAGTTCAGTGCTGGAGAATGTGAATGCAGAAGACATCCCCGATCTATTCCGTTACGTCAGCATCAGGGGATTGATAGCTGCTGATCCAGGACTGATTAATTTTTATAAATGTCAGCCAGTCTACAGAGTCGGTGGACAGACGCACTCTTTTGTCTGTGACAAAACCTCCAGCGGCACTGAACGTCCTTTCAGAAAGCATGCTAGATGAAGGGTAACCTAGTAGCTGCATAGCATATTGGCTAAGTTCTGGCCAGTGATCCAATCTCAACACCCAGTAACAGTAAGCCAGTGGATCATCTGCTGGAAAGTTATCCAGGTCTGCCCTTGCCCCAGGTAGTCCTGCACCATATGGTGAAGACACTGGCAATGGGTGCCTACATTTGACGTCCCTGGGAGTTGTGGACTAGAAAAAATTAAAAAGGCATCAGTCAAGCGGCCCTGGCCTTCACCACTATTCCTCTGATCATCTGTAGCCTCAGAAGCACCTGTGTCATCATTTGGTAACCTACCAGTGCCTGGAAAGGTGTTACACAAGTGTCGCTTTAGAGCGTCTTCAAGTTTTTTCATTCTGTGCTCCCTCTGTGCGGGCAGGATGAGCTCTGCAACTTTATACTTGTATCGTGGATCAAGAAGGGTTGCCAACCAGTAATGATCCCTCTCCTTGATAGCACAAATCCTGGGTTCCTTTAGCAGACTTTGCATAATAAGGGAGCCCAAGCAGCGTAGGTTGGAGGTGGCATTAGCTTCCAAGTCTTCCTGCTCAATGAGGAGGATGACCCCATCGTGCACTTCCTCCTCCCAGCCACGTACCAGTCCTTGTGTTTCTGGGCACACAAAACCCTCCCTTGAGGAATCCCCAGCTTCAATGCCCCCACTACTCAAATATTCCTCCTCCTCATCCTCCTCCTGTCTGATCTGAGGAGGACCCACTGGAATGCTGTCTGCGGAAAGACTGGGGCCTTCAGAGCTAAGGGAAGGCCTCCTCTTCCTCCTGCTGCTCTGCCTCTAGAGCCACATCTATAATTCCCCGCAGAGTGTGCTCCAGCAGGAACACTAAAGGAATTGTGTCACTGATGCATGCACTGTCCCTGCTCACCATCCTCGTTGCCTCCTCAAATGGTGACAGTACAGTGCATGCATCCTTGATCATCAGCCACTGCGGGGGAAAAAAAAACAAGTTGACCTGAACCTGTCCTTGTGCCATACTCACGCAGGTACTTGTTGATGGCCCTCTGCTGCTTGTGCAGACGCTGCAGCATTGCTAATGTTGAGTTCCACCTGGTGGACATGTCACAGATCAGACGGTTTGTGGGAAGGTGGAATTCTCTTTGAATTTCTGCCATGCGAACGCTTGCTGGGAATGACCGTCTGAAGTGGCTGCAGACTTTTCTGGCCTGGCTGAGAAGCTCTGCCAGCCCTGGGTACCTGGTTAGGAAACACTGTACCACCAGATTTAGGATGTGTGCTAGGCATGGTACATGCGTCAACTTACCCAGGCGTAGGCCGGAGAGAAGGTTGCTGCCATTATCACAGATGACCATTCCCAGCTGAAGCTGACGTGATGTTAACTATCTCTGCACCTGCCCGTGCAGAGCTGACAGAATTTCTGCCCGGTGTGGCTCCTGTCCCCTAAACAAACCAGCTCAAGCACAGTATGGCATCTTTTTGCTTGAGCCATTGTGTAGCCCCTGCCATGCGTCAGTTTAACTGCCACTTCGCCAGAGACACAGAAGGAGGAGGAGGAGGAGGAAGAGGGATAGGTGGTGGTGGAGCAGACAGACCTCATACAAGCAGCTTTCTGGAGGCATGGTGGATGAACAAGCTCCAGCACAGAGCCCCGTCTTGGATCCCTCCCAGCTGCAATCAGAGTTACCCAGTGTGCCGTGAAAGAAATGTAACGACCCTGTCCATGCTTGCTGGACCACGTGTCTAAAGTCACATGCACCTTGCTGCTGACTGCCTTTCCCAATGACTCGATAACATTGTTTTCCACATGCTGGTATAGTGCTGGAATGGCCTTCCTTGAAACGTAATGGCGTTTTGGAACATGCCACTGTGGTACAGCACATTCAGCAAATTCACAGAAGGGAGCAGAGTCCACCAGCTGGAAAGGCAGCAGCTGCAATGCAAGTAATTTTGCTAAGCTGGCATTTAGACGCTGTGCTTGGGGATGGTTTGGACTATATTTTTTCTTACGCTGCAGCAGCTGGGGTAACGTAATCTGACTGCATAAATCTTCAGCTGATGGGATGCTGTCACATTGTGAGGAAGGAACTGGTACATCCATTACTGTAGCATCATCCCTGTCAGTGGAGGTTGTAGGCAATGACATGGCAGGACATACAGTGGGGGTAGAGACAGATGAGGAGGAGGAGGACCTACGCAAAGTTTTGCACCAACGGGATGTGTGGCAGGTGGTCATAATTTTTTTTGCGCGCATTGTCCAGCGTTACCGCATGAAAATTAACGTGATATTCGGATCCGAACGCATTTTCTCATCCGTCAACAGATGACGTTAGTAAAAAAAACGTGCAAAACGAAGTGTAATACGCGTGCAGTAACGTTGCGCATGTAAATCAGTGTGTGGACTATTTTTTTCGCGGGATTCAGCCAATCAGAATTAAGAACCTTAATTGACATCAATTCACCTTAATTGACATCAATTCACCTTAATTGACTCATTAACGTTTTTGCGCCTGTCAAAATAAATCTGAGTATACTTGCTGCAGCAATAAACAAAATATGCACGAATTCACAATTTTTTTGTTTGGGTATGTGTAGAATGTATAACTATACTGTGCTGTATTTTTTTTTCGTGCTGGTGTATTTTGTTTTGGCCAGAACGTTCAGATTTGCAGTTAACACCAGGTTTTCAAAGACGTTAAAATTATGTGCGCAAACATCGTTCGTAGGAAGTTGCGCATCTATTGAAATACCATCCGCTTAACGCATTTGCACTCACAATGTTAAGTATAGGACACGCACAGTTCATCACGCTCGCGCAAGTCCATCCGCGTCAAACAATAACGCGCATCATTTGCGCGAACGTTGAAATACGACGTTCTGCGCAAATGGTTTTGTCCTCGCGCAAATGCGCATTTGCGTGAGCGCAAAGCCGATGCGCTAGGAATGAAATAGGGCCCGTAACCTCCATAGGCTATAATGGCTCTGGTAAGTTTACAACAGCTCTGCTTAAGTTAGCACCAACTGTGTAATATGGCCCTATTTTGGCGCAAATCTGTGAGCTGCTTGGAGCTGTTTCCCCTCGCAGCCTTCTGTCGGCAGCAGCCGTCTTGCAGGCTATGCCTGCGTTTGCTCCCTCCCCACTCACCGGCTACTTACCCTGATGGGGAAGAAGACCAAGAAATCTGGGGAGGCAGCTGGTTCATCAGGCTTTCGCTAGGAATGGGGTGCGGTGACGAGATGCGGAGCTGTCTTCACAGAGCTCTGTCTCATCCGGAGCCTCTGGGGGAATGTGTCCGGCCACAGTCTTCGGCGCCGGAGACAAATGACGAGTCACTCCAGCCACCTGTGACCCCACTTACTGCTGCAGACCTCCATAAGGTCATGGATGAATTCCGAGGCCTCTGGCAGAAGGACCTACAAGAGGTGCTTTCTGCCAAGGAGGCCTTACAGTCTCAGATAGCCGAGGTACATGGCTGCTCCCTGGAGATTGGTGAGAGCGCAGGTGGTTACAGATGCCCAGGTTGATGATCTCCAGTCGCAGGTTGGCTCTGGAGTCGGCAGTGATGGCTCTTGAAACTGGCATCAATGCTGGAATCTACGTTTGAGAATTATGTTTTGGGCCTGGTGGCGCATCTGTTGCTGACTTGTGGGACTTTAGTTGGTTTGGTGGTTGTGTCGGCCATGCGTCTTAAGAAGACCACGGCTGCTGGCGGGGGTTCCCCATGATATTCTTTTAGTGACCAGGAACATGGCCACACACTCTCGGATCCTTGCAGCTGTTGGCCCCATATAGGGTTGAATATGCCTCCAGTAGTCTCACCATGTACAGAGACTTGCCGTTTATAGTTCTTGCAGCTCATCGCTGCTCCTTCGAGGTCACGGTGTTTCTCAGTGAGCTCGGAGTTCGCTACCAGTGGGGCCCCTCGGGCTGCCGCTCCCTCCTTATATCTCAGAATGGCAAGACCCACTCGGCAGCGACCCTGGCTGAGGCATGTTCTGTCTTATCGGCGCATCAAGGTTAATTAATAAGTGAACATGCAAAAACTTGTATCAGCAATGCTGAAAGGAAGTGCAACAGTGCTTGATGTCATTTTATAATATCATCATTAATTGAAAGTGCACGTGCATGGAATTAACTCCAAAGGCAGAGTCCAATATATGAAAAAAAGTGTTCAAGTGTATAATTGTCCAATACTCAAGAAAATCGGAGAGGATCTTCTCTAAAGTGCTGGTATCAAATTCGTTTATTCATCAATGTTCCTCAAAAAAAACACATCATAGAAAAACGATAATAGTGTAGATAATCGTAACAGGATTGATCAAATGTTATAGCAAGAGTATAGACCACTCACATTTATGAGAGCCTACAAAGGTCCCGGCTCAAGGAAAGAAAGCCTCTGGCAAAATACAGGGTGGCACTCCCCTTCTTTCATCCGTAATGAGTACTAAACAAAACAGAAAGAATCGGGAGACGACACTCCCATAGCATAATACTGTATGTAGAGGGTGATAGAGACAAAAAAGGGACCGCACTCACCAATTCAGGAGCCTCACGATATTAGGCTCAATGGATATAGCCTTGGGCACTCTTAAAGGTGAAGACCCAGACCCCTTTATCTCAGCAGCAAGCAATCCGTATGTGTAACAAAGTAAAAGTCAGAGAAAGTGGCGAATAAAAGGTTATAAAACCAATCTAATTTATTAAAAAGCAAGCAATAGTAAAAGGTGGACAAATGATTTATCGAGACTTTCATTTTGCTAATTGCACATATATGGACATTATTGAGCCTCTATACCGACTGAGGAAGGCTCTCTTAAGCCGAAACATGTCTCGGTAAATCACTTGTCCACCTTTTACTATTGCTTGCTTTTTAATAAATTAGATTGGTTTTATAACCTTTTATTCGCCACTTTCTCTGACTTTTACTTTGTTACACATACGGATTGCTTGCTGCTGAGATAAAGGGGTCTGGGTCTTCACCTTTAAGAGTGCCCAAGGCTATATCCATTGAGCCTAATATCGTGAGGCTCCTGAATTGGTGAGTGCGATCCCTATTTTGTCTCTATCACCCTCTACATACAGTATTATGCTATGGGAGTGTCGTCTCCCGATTCTTTCTGTTTTATTTAGTACTCATTACGGGTGAAAGAAGGGGAGTGCCACCCTGTATTTGGCCAGAGGCTTTCTTTCCTTGAGCCGGGACCTTTGTAGGTCTATACTCTTGCTATAACATTTTGATCAACCCTGTCACGATTATCTACACTATTATCGTTTTTCTATGATGTGTTTTTTTTAGGAACATTGATGAATAAACGAATTTGATACCAGCACTTTAGAGAAGATCAACACATCCTACTCTCCAATTTTCTTGAGTATTGGACAATTATACACTTGAGCACTTTTTTTCATATATTGGACTCTGCCTTTGGAGTTAATTCCAGGCACGTGCACTTTCAATTAATGATGATATTATAAAACGACATCAAGCACTGTTGCACTTCCTTTCAGCATTGCTGAAAGAAGTTTTTGCACGTTCACTTATTAATTAACCTTGATGCGCCGTATGGTTGTGTTTTAGTTTTTTATCTATTTATGATACATATTTTGGTTGTTTTATATGTGTTTTTAAACCATGTTATAGGCGGCATCTGACTATTTACTAGCACTTTATCTAAACGTTTGATCAATTTAGTAGGCGCCCACACTGGATATTTATATATACACTTTTTGATTCTATCTACAGTATGTGCTGTCTTATCCCTGCTGGGACTGGTGGCACCACGGCAAAAACTCCGGAGCCCTCTGTTGGAACCTGGCTGAATGACTTGCATTCTCTTCAGTTTGCCGGTACCTGCATTGTTACCTGGGGTGAACTCTCTGCATTTTTGGATGCCTGTGTTTTTCTTTTTTTGTGGGACATAGAAACATAGAAACATAGAAAAATGTCGGCAAATAAGAACCTTTCGGCCCATCTAGTCTGCCCAATTACATGAATACTTTACCTGGATTTATCTTTTGTTTAGGATAGCCTTATGCCTATCCCATGCCTGCTTAAATTCAATTACTGTTTTAGCCTCTACCACTTCAACTGGAAGACTGTTCCATGTATCCACCAAGGTTAAGGGATGAAAGTATGAGGGGTTTGCACTAGGTGTGCTAGGCTGACGGCCACCATGGCTCTGCCTGTCGTGCTTGGTCCGGTGCTGCCTTGGACTTGTGACCTCTACACTGGCCTCCCACCACCCTCAGGGTCTGCAGGAGTGTAAAAGGTATGTCACCTTTCTTATTGGTCACCCGTGTCCCCCCTTTTTTTTTCCTCATCCAGGCATATGCTTTTTCTCACACACCTTCCATTGTACTTTGCTTTTTTTGTCCGTTGGAACGGAAGTTTCGATCTTTTGTCATTGTCTTTTTGTTTTCTTGCCTGTCTTTATTTGTATTTTCTGTGTAGTGTTGTACTGCTGATATCAATTCATAATAAAAATGCAAATTATATATATAAAAAAAACTTTGTACTGTCTTTGGCTCTAGATGATTCGGGTTCTCGTATAGCTTGGTTACCGTTACCGTAGAATTTAACCTTTGGGAGATATATTAGCTATATATGGTGACTCTCCTGGATTGGGGTGCTATGCAGTTAAGGGTGTTTTGAAAGTGCCCTATTACTTTAGTGGTGGCAGCGTATAGTCAGAAGGGTGTGTAGGTTTAGGGGGGTTAGGTTGGCATAACTTGGGGCCCTGAGAGCGGGTAGAGTTAGTAAGTCCATGGGCTTGGGGCTGTTAACCCCTTGTACACTCTCCCTCCACACGTGGCGACTGAGTAGGTAGCAGGTGGTCATCACAAACTGGTTGGCAGCAGGTGGGATATCTAGAGTTTTTAGTGCTATTGGTATTGCCTGGAGTGTAATCATGGTACTAAAGAAAATACTTGTTTTTGTGTAATTTTCCAAGCAGAACTCAGTGCATACTGTGCAGAACTGGTCTTCCTTACCCGTTTTCTTTCTCTATCCCTGAAAACCATGGATGCCTACAGGAGCAAGACTAAGGAGGCTCTGTAGAGGCTTTGCCAATCTAGAAAGATAGAATGCATGGCAAGAACAAAGAGCAGCTTATCAGTAGGCTTGTGCACCGATTTTTTTTTCGGTTCGATTCGGTTCGATTTGTTCGGATGTTTAAAATTTTCGATTCGGCTCGTTTCGACCGATTTCTGTTTCGATTCGGTTCGGTTCGGCTCGTTTTTCGTGTACATTTTTTTTTCGGAATATTGACCATTTTTCGTATTTTCGGGTCACTTTGCTCGTTTTTTGTATCGACTTTTCGGAGATTTCAGAAATTTTCGTTTTTTCGGAACTTCTGTTCTCCTCGTTTCAAAGTGTCTACGATAATTCTGGCGATTCTATCGTGTTTTTTTTTATTAAATAAAGATCCTTTTTTTCTTATGAATAATTGAATATACATTTCACAACTTTATTTAATCATATTAAAATGGTATGAAAGCCAAGGAGCAAAAAAATGAACAAAACGATTTAAAAAACGCTAAACTGACCCGAATGCCACAAGAAACAAGTGATACGCATTTACAAATACAAAATTTACAGAATCAGCGATATAACCGATAATAGTTAAATATACGATTTCCAGAATTACCGAAATGGAACCGAAATCACGAATGGAACCGAAATCATGAATAGAGCAAAAATAAATTTCGATTTGACACATTTCAAGTCCATTCGAAAAATCCGAAATTTTTTCGTTTCGGCTCGGAAAACTTTTCGGATCTATCGGTTTTCGGGTCCGACCCGATTCGGAAATTCGGCCGAATCTGAAGACACGAATCGGGAAATTTCGTGAAAATTCCGAAATTCCAAAACCCGAAACGCACATCCCTACTTATCAGAGATCTGCTGAGGAATAAACAACTCCAAGCAGAGCAGGATGTAGGCACAGCATGGGTTACTGTGGAGTCTGCAACCCCAGGACAGTTATCTGTAGCTATTAACCCTGTGAGTGCCGTGGACTCAGTGGCGTAGTGAGGGGGCACGTGCCGCCAGGCGCCTCTCTGGGAGGGGCACCGCCAAGCGGCAATTTCGCCAGGGCTGCATTTTTCTGCAGCTGTCAGAGAGGACAGGACTCTGAACATCTCATGCTGCTGCAGTTGCTAGGGATGTGCATTTCGGGTTTCGGAATTTCGGAATTTTCACGAAATTTCCCGATTCGTGTTTTCGGATGCGGCCGATTTTCCGAAAATTTTTAGATCCGAAAATGGCAGATCCGAAAAGTTTTCCGAGCCGAAACGAAATATTTTCGGAATTTTCGAATGGACTTGAAATGTGTCAAATCGAAATTTATTTTCACTCTATTCATGATTTCGGTTCCATTCGTGATTTCGGTTCCAGCTGTTTTATTCTGAAATTCGATTATGACTGTCCACTTCAAAGTTGTTGGGAAATTCAGGAGTGATCTTCAATACTCTATGTCCAAGACTTAAACCAAAAGGACATCTCTTGGTTGAGGTTAATTAAGAGGTTAACACCTGTCCTGGCCAAACCTCTGCAGGAACCCAAGATCCTACCCTAACCATATAACAGAAACTGTAAAAAACAGTTCACATTTTTTTCCTCTAAATAATTGGGCAGATCCTGCTGACAGCCTCTGCTATATATATGTGAATTTACACGCGTGCAGCTCCTCCTCTTTGGTTCAGGGATTACCAAACTTTGAAACGAGGAGAACAGAGGTTCCGAAAAATACGAAAATTTCCGAAATTGTAAATGCGTATCACTTGTTTCTTGTGGCATTCGGGTCAGTTTAGCGTTTTTTAAATCGTTTTGTTAATTTTTTTTGTTCCTTGGCTTTCATACCATTTTAATATGATTAAATAAAGTTGTGAAATGTATATTCAATTATTCATAAGAAAAAAAGGATCTTTATTTAATGAAAAAAAAACACGATAGAATCGCCAGAATTATCGTAGACACTTTGAAACGAGGAGAACAGATGTTCCGAAAAAACGAAAATTTCCGAAAAGTCGATACAAAAAACAAGCAAAGTGACCCGAAAATACGAAAAATGGTCGATATTCCGAAAAAAAAATGTACATGAAAAACGAGTCGAACCGAACTGAATCGAAACAGATATCGGTCGAAACGAGACGAATCGAAAAGTTTAAACATCCGAACGAGCCGAACCGAATCGAACCGAAAAAAAAATCGGTGCACAAGCCTAGCAGTTGCTTCCCCCCCATCCTCCTGCACAGTCAGCTTCCTGTCCATGTGCCATGAGCGAGGGAGGAGTAGAGAGGTGAGGAGAGAGCAGGACCAGCATGATGCCGCAGCTGCCCAGACACCCCATTACAATGTAAGTTCATGAATCCCCAGGCACATAGGCAGTGTTTTTAACATTAGAGCAGCTCCATACCCAGTAAGAAGCAAGGAGGTCAGGCTGCTGGAGTCAGCAAGAAAACTCCTGGCTATGACAGCCTCTCTTCTCCCCTGCCCCCAGACAGACACCTCTCCCCCTCAGCTGCTGATCTCTTACTCCCTTTCTAGGGAGGGGGGCGATGTGTGTGTCATGGGGGGCTCAGAGAGAGGATGTCAGACAGCATGTGACAGAGACAGGAGGGGTCAGAGAGAGTGAGGATGTGACAAAGGGGGTCATATAGACAGAAGGGATCACAGAGACAATGTGACAGAGAGGGTCAGAGAGAGACAATATGATGGGGTCAGAGAGAGAGGATGTGACAGGAGGGTCAGAGAGAGAGGATGTGACAGGGGGTGACAGATACGGGGGTCAGAGAGAGAATGTGACAGGGGGTCAGAGAGAGAGAGGATGTGACAGGGGGTCACAGAGACGGGGTCAGTGAGAGGATGTGACAGATGGGGTCAGAGACAGGGGGTCAAAAAGAGAGGATGTGACAGGCGGTCACAGAAACTGGGGGGTCAGGGAGAGAGGATGTGACCTAGGGGGTCACAGACAGGGGGTCAGAGAGAGAGGATGTGACAGAGGAGGTCAAAGAGACCGAGGGGGTCAGAGAGAGAATGTGAATGAGAGGGTCATAGAGACAGAGGGGTCAGAGAGAGAGGATGTGACAGAGGGCGTCACAGAAACAGAGGGGTCAGAGAATGTTGCCATGAGTTATCACAGAGAGAGGATGTCACAGGGAGAGAGAGAGGGGATCACAGTGAGAAGGTGGGAAGGTCACAGAGAAACCACACAGGGGTTACAGAGAGAGAGAGTGGGGGGTCACAGAACAAAAGATGGGGATCATAGAGAAGGGTCATGGGGCAGGTCAGAGAGAGGAGTCAGATGGAGAAAGTGGGGTCACACAAAAGGGGTCACAGAGGGTGAGAGAGAAGGGTCACAGAGGAGGAAAGAAAAGGGTCACAGAGAGACCCGAGGGGTCACAGAAAGGGGATCACAAAGGTAGACAGGGGTCGCAGAGAGAGACTACTCATGCACATTACTACCATTTTTATTGCTGTAGAGCTCTATGATTCGCTCATACACACGGCATATTACTGTGACTTTTATTGCTGTGGAGCACTGTGATACACATGATTCGGCATTTCATCCATGGAACCAGGCAGCTTAAGGTCTTGGACCACCCTGGGCGGACAACTTGTTTTTCCAGTTTGGCACCTACCTGGAGCTTAAACCACAGTGGGCTAACATATTCCTTGTCGGCCCTTGCTGTGGGAATGCTCCAGGCCGATGGCGTCATCACCAATGGCGTCACTAGGGTTGGTGTCACCCAGGGCGGTAACTCATGGTGTCACTTTCCCCCGTATCTCCTTCATCGGGAATAACCTGCCTGGCAGGGGATATGCCGAGAGATAGACAAGTATAGAAAGATACAGAGAGGGATAGATAGACGGGTATAGAAAGATACGCCGAGGGACAGACAGATATAGAAAGATACGCAGAGGGATAGACAGACAGCTATAGAAAGATACGCAGAGGGATAGACAGACAGCTATAGAAAGATATGCAGAGGGACAGACAGGTATAGAAAGATACGCAAAGGGACAGACAGCTATAGAAAGATACGCAGAGGGATAGACAGACAGCTATAGAAAGATACACAGAGGGACAGACAGACAGGGATGGATGGACAGACAGACAGTGGGATGGATGGCCAGACAGTGGGATGGATTGTCAGAGACAGTGGGTTGAATGGATGGACCCCTGTGTTCGGTTCGCATTCGAACACGAACATTTGAAAAAGTTTGAATTCGAACGCGAACACGATTCGAACTCAGTGCAAGTCAATTTTTAGAGTGCCCTCCAAGAGGGCATATATGCAAGATATTTTCCATAAAAGGTATATGGGGGTCTGGGTAGTGCCCTGGGGGACAGGAAACAAGGAAAAAAGTAAAAAAAAAATAAGTTTTTAACCCCTTAGGGACCTTGGACGTACCATGTACGTCATGGCAGCGGGTCTCTTTTAGACCCGCTGACGTACATGGTACGTCCTGCGGTGTTTTGAGTGCTGGAAGCGATCGGATCGCTTCCAGCAGCTCAAACGCCATTGGGAGTCCAGGCATCCATGCAATGGCGGTTACAAGTGCCGGGGCACCTTGTGATCGCTCCCCGGGAGCAATCAACATCCAGTTTTACCGGAGAGGTGCCCGGCACTTGTAGAGAGCGCTGGAAGCGATCGGATCGCTTCCAGCAGCTCCAGGGCCATTGCACGCTGCCTGGGAGTCCAGGCATCCGTGCAATGGCGGACAGAAGTGCCGGGGCACCTTGTGATCTCTCCCCGGGAGCGATCAACATCCGCTTTTACCGGAGAGGTGCCCTGCACTTCTAGAGAGCGCTGGAAGCGATCGGTATCGCTTCCAGCTGCTCTGTGTATATTGCAGGGATGCCTCGACATCGAGGCATCCCTGCAATATGCTTACCTGCCGCCGGTCCGCTCAGTGATTGCTCCCCCCGAGCGATCACTTCCGGTAGCGGCAGGAAGTACTGAGTGCCACGAGGTATCGTGGCACTCAGTACATAATAGATCACATGAGTGATCAGGTGCTCTGCTGGGTGCCTCGAGGGATCAAGGCACCCAGCAGAGTAAAAAAAAGTGTAAAAAAAAGAAAAAAAGTTAAATAAAAATAAATAAAAATGAATAAAATAAAATAAACTGACAGCCAAGATGGCGCTGCCCTTCTAAGGGCAGGGTCATCTTGGGGCTGAGTGGGATGTTCCTAGCCTGCCTCATCGGAGAGGCAGGCTAGCAACATCCAATCAGAAGTTAGAAAAAGTCAAAATAAAATTTCTAATTTGTCAGGTCAGGTCAATATTTTGTAAATATTGGCTCTGACCTCTGTGATTCTCCCTCCCTCTCCTCACTTGTGTTTTGGTGAGCGAGAGAGAGAGATCAGATTTGACAGGTTAGAGATTTTAGGTAGATTTAGTGAGATTAAAAAAATTTAGGCAGATTTAGAGAGAATTTAGGGAGATTTAGAAGAATTGAGGCAGGTTTAGAGTGATTTAGAGAGATTTAGGTGTTTATTTGTATTTTCTTGTGAAACCCAACGGTTCTTCTAAGAACCAATAATCCGTTTATATATATAATAATTATAAAATTTTATAATCTATTATATATAATGTCTGAGAGGGTGTACAGCGCCGAGGAGGCATATGCCATCCTGGCGTCAGAATCTGAGGCATCTGCGTCAGACTCAGACCCTGATTTTGACCTCGCTAACTGCTCAAAGACGTCGCTAGATACATCATCTACACTGGCTGATGTATCTAGTGATGTTTCTGATGCAGATCCTGGGTCACCACCTGCCAGCAGGAGACGCACAGCTCCAGCTGAGGAGTGGGTAGTGCCTCATTGCCAGAGGCCAGATATCCCTCCTTTCACGGCAAATCCTGGCATCAATATTGATGTTGCAGGATTTACCGCCACACAGTTTTTGCAGGTGTTTATGGGGGATGATTTGTTGGGCCACATCGTGGCCCAATCAAATCTGTATGCCCATCAGCATTGTGCTGCGAAGCTAGACTCCTACTTGGCAAGGCAGCAATGGACCCCGCTAGATGTGCCAGAATTTCTGAAATTCTGGGCACTTACTATGCTGATGGGCATCATAAAGAAGCCCTCAATTCGCTCCTACTGGAGCAGTAGCCCCATCTGCTCTACCCCCATTTACCCCCAATCAATGTCACGTAGAAGGTATGAGAACATTTTGCGTTTCATGCACTTCAGTGACAACAGCCTGTGCCCTCCTAGAGAGCATCCCCAGTTTGACAGCAAAACAGAAGTGTGCTCTTTCCCAAGGCTATAAGCAAATAAGCAAATGGTAGTGTACAACCTTATAGATCTCTAAATCGTCTCCTCCAAGCGACGTGTAGTAAACAAAATAGAAAAAAAGGGGTAGAGATCTTTTCTTGGTTATCAATGATAAACTCCACAGGAACAAAATACTTTTCTATCAACAGAACCAAATGAATGTGTCTTTAAATAAGAAGGCCGCTCACTCCCAGGACCCTCAGCCTGGATCTCCTCTCTGGATTCACCAGCTGGATCTGCCGCCTCACAGGGCTCAGGACACAAAGGACAAAGGGGATGGAGACAAGGTAAAAGCAACAAAACAAGGAGGTCTGGCTGCAGACTGAAAGTCACTCTGGACAGGAAACATGTGACCTCATGAAACATGTATAAAATCCGCCCCCTGATTACCCACTTCGCCGCCAGGTTTGCAGAGGCTTATACACCTGGAAGGAATATCTGCGTGGATGAATCCCTAATGAAATACAAGGGAAGGCTGGGATTCAAGCAGTATATTCCTTCCAAACGCTCCAGGTATGGAGTGAAGGTGTATAAGCTCTGTGACAGCGAGAGTGGGTATACTCAGACCTTCCGGGTGTACGAGGGAAAGGATAGTAGCCTTGACCCTCCAGGTTGCCCAGAACACATGGGAACCAGTGGCAAGATTGTGTGGGACCTACTTTTTCCCCTGATGAACAAAGGGTACCACTTGTATCTTGATAATTTTTATACGAGTGTCCCTTTGTTCAAGCTGCTGTATTGTTTTGATACAGCAGCATGCGGTACTGTTCGCAAGAACCGCGTAGGTTTCCCAGCACAGCTTGTCCGCACCCGGCTAAAAAGGGGGGAGGACTCAGCTCTGCGCCAAGAGGAGCTGTTGGCGGTCAAGTACAGAGACAAGAAGGATGTATACCTTCTATCCACCATACACACTGAGAGGTCTGTGGAGGTCTCTGTACGTGGCAGAGCTGAGCGCATCAGGAAGCCAGTGTGCATCAAAGACTATAACCGGCATATGGGTGGGGTTGATCTGGCAGATCAGCTGCTCCAGCCCTACCAGATTATGCGGAAGTCAAGGGCCTGGTACAAAAAGGTTGCAATTTACCTGATGCAAATTGCAACCCACAATGCCTTTTTGCTCTGCAAAAAGGCAAACCCCGGAGTGACGCTGTCCTTTTTACAGTTTCAGCTCCAGGTCATTTCGGGGTTTTTGTACCAGGATGCACATGCTCCCCGGGTGGTGATGGGGGACAGAGTTGGGGCTACACATTTTATTTATAAAATCCCCCCTACTGAGGGCAAACAGAAACCCCAAAAAAGATGCAGGGTGTGTTTCAAGAGGGGGCAGAGGAGAGACACAATCTTTAACTGCCCAGAATGCCCTGGACAACCCGGTCTGTGTCTTGGGGACTGTTTCAAGCTATATCACACTGTGCGTGATCTGTGATTTTTTTTTTTCCTTTCTATTTTTTCTCACACTCCAGTTAGTTAGTTCAGTTTAGTTTTTTTTTTCTTTTACTGCACCAGACTTTTACATTTTATTCGTACATTTTTATGTTCTACAATTGGTGCTGTATTTTGCCAAAATCTTTGCACACCTATGCATGGGGGGCATGGGTGTACTCAGGAGACCTTGCAGAAAACAACCTGGAGAGTTTTCATGCAGTAACAAACAACAGTGTCTCCTAAATCACAGTTCAAAACTACTGTGGGAGTAAAAATCAGAAAATTGAAAAATTACCGCCACACACCTTCTCAAATGTTTTGGGCTAAAACCGTTGCATCCATGGCATCAAAGCACTCCATATGCAATACCTTGGGGTGTCAACATAACAAATATAAACAATTTTCTGGCAATAATTCAAACTGGGGTATGCGGTAGACCCAAAACCAAAGATAGGCCTAGCTGAAGAAATAATCTCAATTTCAACTCCAATGACAAAGTCATAAAAATTGTATTTGAACCTTCCCAAAATCCTGGCTAACATATGCATGGGGGGCATGGGTGTACTCAGGAGACCTTGCAGAAAACAACCTGGAGAGTTTTCATGCAGTAACAAACAACAGTGTCTCCTAAATCCCAGTCCAAATCTAATGTGGGCGTAAAAATCTGAAAATTGAAAAATTACCGCCACACACCTTCTCAAATGTTTTGGGCTAAAACCGTTGCATCCATGGCCTCAAAGCACTCCATATGCAATACCTTGGGGTGTCAACATAACAAATATAAACAATTTTCTGGCAATAATTCAAACTGGGGTATGCGGTAGACCCAAAACCAAAGATAGGCCTAGCTGAAGAAATAATCTCAATTTCAACTCCAATGACAAAGTCATAAAAATTGTATTTGAACCTTCCCAAAATCCTGGCAAACCTATGCATGGGGGGCATGGGTGTACTCAGGAGATCTTGCAGAAAACAACCTGGAGAGTTTTCATGCACTAACAAACAACAGTGTCTCCTAAATCACAGTCCAAAACTGATGTGGGTGGGAAAATGAAAAATGACTACCAAACAGTATCCAATTTGTTTGGAGCAAACGGTTGCATCCATGGCATAAAAACACTCCATTTACAATACTTTGGGGTGTTAGCTTACCAAATATATGCACGTTAATAAAATTGGGGTATGTAAAAAGGCCCCTAAAAAGAAGATAAGCAAAGAAGATACTGTATGTCAAATTAGAAAATTGACAAGCACATGTCAAAAGATTGGCGTAGCACCCCAAAATCAACAGAACAAATCTATATATGGGTGGTATCAATTTACTCAGAAGATGTTGCTGAACATATTTTGGGGTTTTTTTTGGCAGTAACCCATAACTGGATTTGACAATTCATGCCTAAAGTACAATGTGTGTGAAAAAATAACACAAAAAGTGACTACCTGAAAGTTTGACATAGAGCTAGTGCATGGAAAGTGTTAAAATACAACTCTTTGAAGCACCCTAGGGTGTGCCCTTTCTAAAAATATATGGTTTGATGGGGGTAAATTACTTTGGCCGGCTTCAAAAATGTCCCAAATAGGACATGGGTGCATGATGACGAAATGTGAAAATTCCAAGTTGGAAAACTGAAATGCGCACCCCCCAAATAAGGCCTATTAGCCCCCAAATGACCCGACATACCTATACATGGGTGGTATCAATTTACTCAGAAGATGTTGCTGAACATATTTTGGGGTGCTTTTTGGCAGTAAACCTTAAAGTTCACAGTACATGTATTCTTAAATTGCGTTCAAAAAAAAAAATCACCAAAACTTTTTTTTTTCTCAAACTTTGGCATAGATTTGTGGTAAAATGGTTTGCATGGAAAGAGTCAAAATACCCCAAGTTTAATAACTTGATTTGTGTACTTTAAAAAAATATGTATATGTGGAGGTTTATTCAGGAATTAGTGACAGATATCAGTGTTACAATATCACTAGCACTAGTTTTGAAAATAAACTCTTTGCAAATGGCAAAGTGCTACTTGCACTTATTGTTGCATAAAATAAGGAAAAAAGCGAGGAATATGTAAACATTGGGTATTGCTAAACTCAGAACTAAATTTAGAAACTACTAAGGAATTACATTTTTTTGACGGTTGTTGATACATAAGAAATTTTGGGGGTCAAAGTTCGAAAAAGTGGTGTTTTTTCAATTTTTTTGTCATATTTCACAATGTTTTTTATAGTAAATTATATGAAATGATGAAAAAAATGGTATCTTTATAAAGTCCATTTAATGACGAGAAAAACAGTGTAAAATATGTGTAGGTTGCATAAACGAGTAAGAGGAAAATTTGTCCTAAACACTAACAGCGCAGAAATGTAAAAACAGCAGCGGTCACTAAAGGACGGATTTGTGTAAAACCGCCCGGTCACTAAGGGGTTAAAGGAACAATGATTTTTCCATGACATAAAGGTTAAGAATAAAAATGAAAAATTCCTTCAAATATCGTGCCTAGGAGGTCCCCATAACCTGCCCGTGAAGTGGCAGATTTGTAGGATGTATAGAAACATTTAAAAATAAAAAAATGACATTTCAAATGACGGTAAATGGTTTTCCTTTAATCTATTCATATACAACTGCTTGGGGTGGCAGCCTCTATGAAAAGAGGAGACGTTTTAGGATACGCAGAACAAGTTTAGTGATTTTTTGGCTAAATTATGGTGAAACCTATGCAGGCTTTGGATGAAAGTAACAACGGGTGCTTTAAAATTGGACCTTTGGTGCCAGCTAGTGCCTTCACACCGTCTGTAACCGTAACCCCTCTGAGGTATTGTGAAAGAGTGCAGTGGTGGACCCAGCGGTCAAATATTACAATGATATGAATCTGGTACACGCGTCAGTGGCAGTGCAACCAAATATTACTGCGCTATAGTGTATGGCAGGATGGAAGCGCACCAGCAGTAACGAGCAGCGGAATATACCAGACAGGGTCACAGAGCGAGAGTAGTTGTTATAACAAAACCGGGTCAACAACGTTTAGGCACTAGTACTGCGCTACTGTATATGGTGAGAATTGGCGCACACCAGTAGCAACAGGAGGCAAACAGAACAGGCAGGGAGTACACAGAGAGAATAGTCAAATGGCAGGCAAAGCTGGCAACAGATCGGGTCCTCAGAACAAACAGGGTCAGTAACAAGTATACAAACTGATTCGGTAAACTAGCGATGCGGGAATGAAACTCTACGGCAAGGCAAGATGTACAGCACGTGCTCCTGATTTAAAGGTCCCGGCGGCTCTGCATCATCACGCCGCACCCTACCCCCTGATCACTCACAGCTGCGCCGGGTGCCGCCGGAGCTCCTGGCATTCGGCCAGCTGGTGGCACCATGCATCCGGGCCCCCCCCCGATCGCACCTGGGGGCCCTGGATGTCACAATATTACAATCCAAATGCAAACGGGTTAAGTAACCAAAGAAGAATAATTAATGCAGCATATGATTCCGCACACTGCCGGGCAGCACCTCTACAGTATAATAATGCAGCATATTAATCCTCACACTGCACTTGGGTGCACTGAGACTGACGCCTATATTACCAGATTTATATCATTTTAATATTGGACCGCAGGGTCCAACCCTGCACTCTTCCACAATACCACAGAGGGGTTACGGTGTGACAGCACTGTTGCCGACACTAAAGGCCCAATTTTAAAGCACCTATTGTTACTTTCATCCAAAGCCTGCATAAGTTTCACCATAATTTAGCCAAAAAATCACTAAACTTGTTCTGCGTGTCCTAAAATGTCTCTTTTCATACAGACTGCCACCCCAAGCAGTTGTTTATTATGAATAGATTAAAGGAAAACCGTTTACCGTTAGGGATGAGCCGAACACCCCCAAGTTCGGTTCGCATTCGAACTCGAACTTTTCAAAAGTTCGATTTCGAACACGAACTCAATACAAGTCAATGGGACTCAAAATTCAATTTTTAGAGTGCCCTCCAAGAGGGCATATATGCAAGATATTTGCCATCAAAGGTGTATGGGGGTCCGGGTAGTGCCCTGGGGGACAGGAAACAAGGACAAAAAGTAAAAAAAAAAAGTTTTTCAAGGGACAGTGAGTTTTCCATGAAATAAGGGTTAAAAATAAAACAGAAAAATTCCTTCAAATATGGTGCCTAGGAGGTCCCCATAACCTGCCCGTGAAGTGGCGGATTTGTAGGATGTATAGAAACATTTAAAAACAATGCCGGGTCCGGGTAGTGCCCTGGGGGACCGGAAACAAGGACAAAAAGTTTAAGGCTAGGGTCAGACTAACGCATTTTTCGCGTTGTCCGTGTAAAAGTGCGTTCAAACGAATGGACCCATTTTTTCACGGAATACGCGATAGCGGTCATACGATGCGCATCTTCGTCCGTGATTTTGTACGGATCATCAATAAAACACTTTTTGTGTCTGGACGTTATGTTGGCCGGACATTAGCAGCGTCTGACGTCTCCTAATCACGCACACACGCCGCTAGCGGACGCAGCGCACTCTCTACGTCAGTACTACCGGTTTGACGTTCTCTAAAAAATGCGTTTGTTTGCCACTTGCGTTGCGCAGCCGCACTTTTGTGCGTCCGTTCTTCGTATGCTGCCCGGCATTGGACGTCATTTGCTGCTAGCACAGCCGTGATTTAGTGCTGCTAAACGCACGTTAATACTGCGTTAGTCTGACCCTAGCCTAAAATAAGATGTTTTTAACCCCTTCACTGCTGACGACGTGTGGGACACGTCCTCAGTTACTCCCGCTGTATGCTGAGGAGGACGTGTCCCACACGTCATCAGCTTTGCGGGACCCCCGGCGGAGATACTCACCTCTCTGTCCGGGGTCCCGCGACGTTCTGACTTCAGCGTCCTCAGATGCTGAAGTCAAGCTCCTCCCGACATAAATGATGTCATCGCAGGGGCGGATCCAGGGGGGGCAACGGGGCAATTGCCCCCCCCCCCGAGATTCTGATAAATTTACTTTTACTGGTCTGCCTCTTTCATCTCAGCAACAGAGTGACTTAGTGCATTGCCGGGCCGGCCAAACTGAAGCAGCGCGCGCCGCGACCCGCGGCGCGCACTGCCTGCCTGCCCTGCCCATTATCATCTCTCTCTCTGTCACTCACTGACTGTGTGGCTGCTGTCTAAAATTTTATTTAACTGATTGTAATGTCCGCTCCTCCGCTCACAGCCTTCACTCACGACGGCCACGCTGGCTGGCTGCTGGGCTGGGCCAGGCTTGTTGCTGCCGGCCCGCCGCACTGACTGTCTCAAACAAAGCGAGCGAGGCGGCAGCTGCAGCAGCGAGCAGGAAGAACAGGAAGTGAGCAGCCCAGCCCTACGTCACTAGCTCAGCCTCAGTCATGTGTCAATCCGGGGCGGGCGCTGGACTGGTGACGTGGTCAGGTCACATGGTGAGTGTCACATGGGCGGGAAAGCTAGCAGGAGCAAGAGGCGCCACATTGTCTCTGGCTCTGCTAGTCTGCTGCACACAGTACCCTGTGTGCTGCTGCGCAGCTGAGCAGCCTGCCAGTCAGTGTCAGTCATGAGTGCTGTGGCTAAGTCCGCTGGCCTGCTGCGAGTGCGTGCGCACGCCACTTGCACAGTGTCAGCGGCACAGTCACCCTGCACTCGAGTGAGACTGAGAGACACTGAAGAGAGAGAGAGAAGACACTGTCAGAGTGTCAGTCAGAGACGGTGAGGTGAGTCACTCAAGTGAATGATTATAAATGTAATGGTGTGATTGTGCCTGCCTGCCTGCCCTCATCTTCAGTTCATGCCCTGCAGCCAGTGAGTGCCACTGCCTACTAGTGGTGCCCAAGCCAGGGCCCACCCAGCCAGTGACCCCACGGTCCTCCTCCTCAGCAGCTCAGTCTGCTGTGCTCAGACCACTTACAGTCTGTGTGACTGAGTGTGACGTGTCCTTATCTGTTGATCGGGCCGAGCGGCTGCCCGAGGCCCGAGCCGAGTCTCTCGAGATGAGACCGAGTGCGGCGTGACCCACTGATGACTGAGTGTCCAGACTCCAGAGTGTCCAGTAGTCCATGATCATGTCATCATGATCAGATTCCAGGTAAGCAACACCTTATTTTTTCAGTCATTGCCCCTCCTGAGACTAGGCTCTGGATCCGCCCCTGCGTCATCGCGCCATGTGCAATGACGTCATTTCCAGGCGACCCCCCGGGGAGATCGCCTTTGAAGGGAGGTGGTGAATCCGTTCGGATCCCTCTCCCTCCCGATCGGGAGGTCCCACAAAAAAAAGCCAGGCACAGCTTAAAAGGGGAGATTCTCCCCTTTTAAGCGTTGCCTGGCTTTAACCCCTTAGGCACCGGGTCGCACTTCAGCGCCTTGCAGCGCCGAAGTGCGGCCTAGCTTCGGGGTGGGGGCACCATCTTGGATCGCAGCTCTACCCCCGGGTCCCCCCTCACTGCCTGATGTCCTCACACATAGCATGATGACGTTAGATAGCCGGGGAACCCCTAGCTTCCCGGAATCCCCTGGTGGAGATAGGGGGCTCATTTGAGGGTTCACAGAGATGCTGTGAGGTTGTGTATAGAGATGCTGTGAGGCTGTGTATAGAGATGCTGTATATATGGTGGCGTTTTGTTCATTAAAAAGTCAGAGAACTCTCAAACTCAGAGAGAGAGAATCCGGTTTTAAAACATACAGCCGCGTCTGGTGTTTATTTCAGCGACGCTACACTATATACTCAACATCAGAAGGCACCGAGCGGCCTTCTGGAGATTCCTAACGGCTCCAGGGCAGAGGAACAGAAGCAGGCGGGTCAAGCTGCTCGAGGCGCTGAGGACAGCGCTCCCAGTAGCCGGGCTGACCGCAACGAAGGGGTGTCTGGAGAGTCAGGACAGATGGAAGAGAACGGTTCCATCACAGGGTTGTGTATAGAGATGATGTGTATAGAGATGCTGATGGGGTTGTGTATTGAGATGCTGTGTGGCTGTGTATAGAGATGCTGTGTATAGAGATGCTGATGGGGTTGTGTATAGAGATGCTGTTTGTGTATAGAAATGCTGATGGGGTTGTGTACAGAGATGCTGTGAGGCTGTGTATAGAGATGCTGTGAGGCTGTGTTTAGAGATGCTGATGGGGTTGTGTATAGAGATGCTGTGTATAGAGATGCTGATGGGGTTGTGTATAGAGATGCTGTGAGGTTGTGTATAGAGATCCTGTGTCGCTGTGTATAGAGATGCTGTGTATAGAGATGCTGATGGGGTTGTGTATAGAGATGCTGTTTGTGTATAGAGATGCTCATGGGGTTGTCTATAGAGATGCTGTGAGGCTGTGTATAGAGATGCTGTGAGGTTGTGTATAGAGATGCTATGAGGCTGTGTATAGAGATGTTGATGGGGCTGTGTATAGAGATGCCTTGCGGCGCCGAAGTGCGGCCTAGCTCCGGTGGGGGCCGCCATCTTGGATGGCGGCTCCACCCCCGGGTCCCCCTCACTGCCTGACGTCCTCACGCATAGCGTGATGACGTCAGATAGCTGGGGAACCCCTAGCTGCCCGGAATCCCCTGGTGGAGATAGGGGGTTCATTTGAACCCCGATATCTCAAGAACCGCAGCTAGGGGGTCATGGAGGGTGTCAATCGAAAGGCCTGAGCATAATAATAATAAAAAAATAATAATAATTTTTGTGTGTTATTTTTATTAATGCAGCAATATTGTTCACATTTCAATTATAATGTGAACAATAATGCTGCACTAATGATTTTTTTCTATGTGGTGCGTTTGCTATAAATCACATAATTCCCCCCACAAAATGTAACAAGTCCCCATTTCTAATTTTTGTGCAAGCGCACCCCATAGAAAACATAACTGCAAACGCTCATGTGCTAAAATGTGAAAAAAAAAACTTTACACACTGCAGATGATTAAAAATTCTATTTTTATTGCATTGTTTGTCATAATATACAGGCAGGACATGACGTATACATAAAAAAATTATATATTATGAATCTGCGGAGTCTGGCAGAAAGAACGATATCTAATATGTCTGGGTCATTTAATAAAATGTGGCTTCAAATCGCGTTTAAACATGATGAGCGAAAGCGGTAAAAATGAGAAGGGGCACACAGCAGTGAAATGCAGGGTTAAGGGGTTAAACAGTATATCAGAGGAGCATTTAGTAGAGAAATGAACACTTCTCAGAAGCACAGGTGTTGTTTGATACATGTTCAGGAGACATCTCCAGACACCCTCATTCTACAGACAAAGTATCAAATTCATTAGACCAGACTAATTAAAAGCACATGTTATTTCCAAACACTAATTAACACCTGTTGTTTACGGCGTTTGAGAACAAAGGTCATTTAGAGGTGAGAATCTTTGCACGTAGACATTATTTTTTAATTGAATATCTAATAAACCGTTGCTTATAATATTCTGCAGTAAAGAATCTCTTTTTTTCTAGATTTTTTAGTATTTTTTAAGCATTTTTTATACTTTTTTCGATTTTTTTTTCGAACTTGAACCGAACACGCCAAAAAGGTTGAAGTTTGCGAACAGTGCGAACGGCCAAAGTTCGAATCGAACTCCGAACTGATCGAACCGAACATAACTATTTACCGTCATTTGAAATGTCATTTTTTTGTTTTTAAATGTTTCTATACATCCTACAAATCCGTCACTTCACGGCAGGTTATGGGGACCTCCTAGGCACGATATTTGAAGGAATTTTTCGTTTTTATTTTTAACCCTTATTTCATGGAAAACTCACTGTTCCTTTAAAAACGTTTTTTTAAAAACTTTTTTTCCTTGTTTCCTGTCCCCCAGGGCACTACCCGGACCCCCATACACCTTTTATGGCAAATATCTTGCATATATGCCCTCTTGGAGGGCAATCTAAAACTCAAACTTTTGAGTCCCATTGACTTGCATTGAGTTCGGTTCGTGTTCGAGCTCGAACTCTAACTTTTGAAATTGTTTGAGTTCGAATGCGAACTGAACACGGGGGTGTTCGACTCATCCCTAGTCATCACATGGTAACCTACAAGTGCCTGGAAAGGTGTTACACAAGTGTCGCTTTAGAGCGTACTCAAGTTGTTTCATCCTGTCCTCCCTCTGTGAGGGCAGGATGAGCTCTGCAACTTTACCCTTGTATCGTGGATCAAGAAGGCTTGCCAACCAGTAATGATCCCTCGCCTTGATAGCACGAATCCTGGGGTCCTTTAGCAGGCTTTGCAGGATAAGGGAGCCGATGCAGCGTAGGTTGGAGGTGGCATTAGCTTCCGAGTCTTCCTGGTCAATGAGGATGACCCCATCGTGCACTTCCTCCTCCCAGCCACATACTAGTCCTTGGGATTCTGGGCACACAAAACCCTCCCTTGAGGAATCCCCACCTTCAATACCCCCACTACCTAAATATTCCTCCTCCTCCTCATCCTCCTCCTGTCTATTCTGAGGACCCGCAGGAATGCTGTCTGCGTAAAGACTGGGGCCGTCAGAGCTAGGGAAGGCGTCCTCTTCCTCCTGCTGCTCTCCTCTAGTGCCACATCTATAATTCCCCACAGAGTGTGCTCCAGCAGGAACACTAAAGGAAATGTGTCACTGATGCATGCACTGTCCCTTCTCACCATCCTCGTTGCCTCCTCAAATGATGACAGTACAGTGCATGCATCCTTGATCATCAGCCACCACAGGGGGAAAAAAACAAGTTGACCTGAACCTGTCCTTGTACCATACTCACGCAGGTACTAATTGATGGCCCTCTGCTGCTTGTGCAGACGCTGCAGCATTGTTAATGTCGAGTTCCACCTGGTGGGCATGTCACAGATCAGACGGTTTGTGAGAAGGTGGAATTCTCTTTGAATTTCTGCCAGGCGAACATTGCTGGGAATGACCGTCTGAAGTGGCTGCAGACTTTTCTGACCTATCTGAGAAGCTGTGCCAGCCCTGGGTACCTGGTTAGGAAACGCTGTACCACCAGATTTAGGATGTGTGCTAGGCATGGTACATGCGTCAATTTTCCTTGACGTAGGGCGGAGAGAAGGTTGCTGCCATTATCACAGACGACCATTCCCAGCTGAAGCTGGCATGGTGTTAACCATCTCCGCACCTGCCCCTGCAGAGCTGACAGAATTTCTGGCCCAGTGTGGCTCCTGTCCCCTAAACAAACCAGCTCAAGCACAGTATGGCATCTTTTTGCTTGAGCCATTGCGTAGCCCCTACCACGCATCGGTTTAACTGCCACTTCGCCAGAGACAGAGAAGGAGGAGGAGGAGGAGGAAGAGGTGGTGGAGCAGACAGACCTCATACAATCAGCTTTCTGGAGGCGTGGTGGATGAACAAGCACCAGCACAGAGCCCTGTTCTGGATCCCTCCCAGCTTCAAGCAGAGTTATCCAGTGTGCCATGAAGGAAACGGCCCTGTCCATGCTTGCTGGACCACATGTCTAAAGTCATGTGCACCTTGCTGCTGACTGACTTTCCCAATGACTCCATAACATTGTGTTCCACGTGCTGGTATAGTGCTGGAATGGCCTTCCGTGAAAAGAAATGGTGTTTTGGAACCTGCCACTGTGGTACAGCACATTCAGCAAATTCACGGAAGGAAGCAGAGTCCACCAGCTGGAAAGGCAGCAGCTCTAACGCAAGTAATTTTGCTAAGCTGGCATTTAGACGCTGTGCTTGGGGATGGTTGGGACTATATATTTTCTTCCGCTGCAGCAGCTGGGGCAACGTAATCTGACTGCGTAAATCTTCAGCTGATGGGATGCTGTCACATTGTGAGGAAGGACGTGGTACACCCATTACTGTAGCATCATCCCTGTCAGTGGAGGTTGTAGGCAATGACATGGCAGGACATATAGTGGGGATAGAGACAGATGAGGAGGACCTATGCAAAGTGTTGTGCCAACGGGATGCGTGGCAGGTGGTCATATGTCGCCTCAAGCACGTGGTACCCAAGCCTAGACATAGATTACAAATAGCAACGGTGCGGTCTGCTGTATATTTCTTAAAGAACTCCCAGACAGCAGACTTCCTGTACATGTACATTGAGACAACAGCGCTCTGCACCTGAGCAACTGTGACTTCTGATGCCTTGGACTGGCTACAGTTGCTCATAGAGGACGTTGTGCCTCGTGTTTGTTGTGCCTCCTTCTTACTTGACTCCTCTGTTTGATCAGGCACCCAAGTGGTCAGTGACCTCATCATCATCGTCATCACCCCCTATCTCCTCATCACTAGAGCCAACTTGGCAGTATGCTGCAGCTGCTGGGGCAACATGAGTGCCAGTTATTTGTGTGTCACTGGCACCCCCTTCCTCTAGGTTGATTATACTCCCTTCCTCAACCTCAGTGTTTGAATCAGAGCACTGTAGTTGTTGCGCATCCTCAAGCAGCATGTCACTGTCATTGTAGTCAAACAATTCAGCTGACTCCTCCGTGTATGTTGGTGAGGCTACGGCAGGAGTAGCTGCGGACAAGCATTAGATGCTTTGGCAGCTGAGGTGGACTTTAAAGCACTACAAGCCTGGCTGGCAGAGCACTCAGAGGATGAGGATGGCCTGGTTAGTCAATCCACCAAATCCTCTGTATGTTGCTGCTGCTTAAGACGGCCAGCACCAGTTAGAAGGGACAAGCGTGCCCCTGCAGAGGATGCACCACGTCCACGACGACCAGAGGCACAGCCTCCCGACACAGAGGCTGCTTGCCCTCTTATCTGTGTCTGGGAGCGTCTGCCTGTCCTTTTTGGTCTTTCTGACATGGTGAAAGATATATAGATTAAAGATATACAGAACTCTAATTCAACTCTGTTATAAAAATTGGAGATATGCAAAACTCTGATTCAAGTGTGTTATCTAGATTAAAGATTTCCAGAACTTTAGTATAACTCAGTGAGACACCCTGATAGCTGGCAGCCAGTGACAAGACACATATTACAATTCCCAGGAACCTCCTATAAATCAGTGAGACCCCCTGATGGGTGGCAGTGACAAAAAACAGATTAAAATTCCCAGAAACCACCTATAAATCAGTGAGACCCCCTGATGGGTGGCAGTGACAAGACACAGATTAAAATTCCCAGATATATGCTACAAATCTGTGAGACCCCCTGATGGGTGGCAGTGACAAGACACACATTACAATTCCCAGATATCTGCTACAAGTCTGTGAGACCCCCTGATGGGTGGTAGTGACAAGACACAAATTACAATTCCTAGGAACCTCCTATAAATCAGTGAGACCCCCTGATGGGTGGCAGTGACAAAACACAGATTAAAATGCCCAGAAACCACCTATAAATCAGTGAGTCCCCCTGATGGGTGGCAGTGACAAGACACAGATTATAATTCCCAGATATCTGCTACAAGTCTGTGAGAACTCCTGATGGGTGGCAATGACAAGACACAGATTAAAATTCACAGAAATCTGCTACAAGTCTGTGAGACCCCCCTCATAGGACCCCCTGATAGCTGGCAACAGTGACAAGACACAGATTACAACAATTCCCTGATATCTGCTAGAAGTGAGACCCCCAGTAGCTGCTGGCACTGAGAAGATACAGATTACAACAATTCCCAGATATATGCTAGACGTGAGACCCCCCCTCCCAATAGCTGCTGGCACTGGCAAGACACAGGTAACAACAATTCCCAAATATCTGCTAGAAGTGAGACCCCCCAATAGCTGCTGGCACTGACAAGACACACTAACAGAACAATCTTCTCTCAAAAAACACGTGCTGGGGCTGCGAGGGACACCTTATATAGTGTCCTGCGGGACTTAGCTCTGTGAGCCCATGATTGGGCAAAATTTGTCCAATCAGGACTCTGAGCCGTGATTGGCATAGTCTTGCACCTGTCTTGCACCTGACCTGTGGTCAGGTGCAAGGCTGTAGCCAATTACAAGCTTCAGGCCAGTGGAAAAGTGCATTGTGGTCCATTGTGGTGCATTGTGGGCGAGCATGCGGCGAACACGCGGAAATGTTCGGAGTTCAACGAACAGCCGAACGGGCGATGTTCGAATCGAACACCGAACAGATTGAACCCAGGTGAACCCAGGTGAACTCAGGAACTCAGGTGAGCGCTAACATTAGCACCCAGTATGTAATGTAGCTCTAAGTATTTAAACCCAGATCAATCTGGCTTTCGCCCAAATCATTAAACTACAACTGCCCTTTTAAAAGTTTGCAATGATATCCAAACTTGCATGGAACAAGAAAACCTAACTAGAGCCATCTTCCTTGGTTTTGCCAAGGCCTTTGACACAATAGACCATGGCATCCTATTAAAAAAACTTAAAAACTTAGCTATTGGTGATCGCACGCTAACCTGGTTTCAATCGTATCTATCCGATCGATTGCAATATGTGTCCATTTCTGACAGCGTTTCCCTCCACCTCCCAGTCACATGCGGTGTACCCCAAGGCTCAATACATGGCCCCCTTCTATTCATGATATTCATAAATGATCTGCCCAATGTCTGCAAAGACTCAACTGTACACATGTACGCAGACGACACTGTAATCTATACCAGCAAACCAAATCTCTCACAGCTGGAGGCAGTGCTGCAAGAAAATTCAAGAGGTAGTAAAGAGGATTGCAGATAATAAACTTTTTCTAAATACTGACAAAACTGTTATGATGCAGTTTGGAACAGTACCTAAACTACATAAATTGCAAAATCCCCATCTATGTGTGAGGACTAAATCAAATGGTATGCTGACCACAGTCAGATCTCTCAAATATCTAGGTATGTGGTTAGACCCAAATCTATCCTTTGGCCACCACATGGAAAAGCTCTCATCTAAACTTTACCCCAAACTAGGTGCCCTGTACAGAAACAAATCCTGCCTGAGTCCCGCGGTAAGAAAACAAATTGTACAACAATTGCTTATGCCGGCTATTGAATACCGAGATGCAGTGTATGCAGCTGCCCCGCAAATGCACCTTGTCATGATTCACTCCATCGCTGCCGTGGCAAGAAGGCCAAAGGTGGTACTGCACCCTCCTGACTGGACCTATACAGCATCCTTCTTGCTACGCCACCTTCTACTTTCCCTCAGGCTGTGTTAACTTCTGGTGCTGCCAATCAGAGGCCTGGGGTTCCCTTCATAAGGGTGGAGCACCCATGATCTAGTGCTGCATTGTCCCACTTCCTTGGTAGCCTTTCTCCTGAGACCTGCTCCCATCCTCTGCTGATATTGATTCCCTGTGTACCGACCTCTTGCTTATGGACAATAACTTTGTTTACATAAATACAGAAAAAATGGCATCGTGCCCATACTCACCGGAGCGGCAGCAACTGCCAGGAGTAACAGCCCAGTTAATGTATAAAACATAACAAGGTAAAAAGGTGTCATCTGCGCTCGTTTCTATGTGTTCCATGTACAACAAAACTGAGGTTTTTGTTTGTTTCGATGGCCATTGCAACGTAAGCTCACTCGCCACTTCACGGCACCTCTTTACACCTCAGTTTTGTTGTACATGGAACACATAGAAACGAGCGCAGATGACACCTTTTTTCCTTGTTATGTTTTATACATTAACTGGGCTGTTACTCCTGGCAGTTGCTGCCGCTCCGGTGAGTATGGGCGCGACGCCATTTTTTCTGTATTTATGTATATCATGCTTGTAACACCAGTCCGTCGTTCTGCAGCTGTTCCTCTTTCCATGTTTTTGTTTTTAATCCCAAATGGGAAGTGTTTGGTGCGTGTATAAATAAAACCCACCATCTTTGCCTCTCCTTGGCTGAAAAGCAGCAGGAGGGGCTTGGAGCTGCTCAGTAGAGCGGCCTTTTGGTTACAATTGTTAGGTACTCACTCTGTAAAGAGGTGCCGTGAAATGGCGAGTGAGCTTACGTTGCAATGGCCATTGAAACAAACAAAAACCTCAGTTTTGTTGTACATGGAACACATAGAAACGAGCGCAGATGACACCTTTTTTCCTTGTTATGCATTAACTTTGTTTGCCAGCCGTCTGCCACGACCTATTGCATGGACTTTAGTCAGGGCTGGCCCATCCATGGAGTGGAGTGGAGCAGCGGCTCCAGGCTGCCCTTTCTCAGGGGCGGCAAAATGCCGCTCTCAAGAGCCGCGGCCGAGTACCCATCCTTGACAAGCAAGGCCCTTGAGCATCACGCAAAGCCAGGCTGCGCCAACCCCTCTCGACGGACCACCATCCACCCTCCTCACAAGAGATGAATGGTTCCCGTCCCCTTCACATAGGCAGAGCGGTGCCTGCCCCTTCACACAGGTGGAGTGGCGCCTGCCCCTAAACACGTGCGGGCCAACGCCTGCACCCTTCATTGCAGGAAGTCGGAGCCCGCCATTTTCAGCCTGCACTTTTGAAGCGGTCCAGCGTGGGGGTCCAGCGCGGGGGTCCGAAGACAGAGACAGCCCTGGAGCAAAACCTCAGCCAGCCCTGGGGGTCAGGCCTGGAGCAAGGCCTCGACCAGGCCAGGAGCAAGGCCTCGGCCAGGTTTGGAGACAGCCACAGGGGCCAGGCCTCGACTAGGCCCAGAGCAGGGCTTCGGCCTGGCCCAGAGCCAGCCCCAGTGCCATGCTCGGAGCAAGACCTCGGCCAGGGCTGGAGACAGCCACAGGGCCAGGCCTCGACTAGGCCCAGAGCAAGGCCTCGGCCTGGCCTGGAGCCAGCCCCAGTGCCATGCTCGGAGCAAGGCCTCGGCCAGGCCTGGAGACAGCCACGGTGCCAGGCCTCGACCAGGTTTACAAGTCAAGTCACAAGTGTGCTGGAGTACGACCAGGTCCAATGGCATCCAGCAAGCCCTCCACTGTGTGGGTAAGTTTGTGTGTGTGACTGTGTGTCTGTGGATTTGTGTGACTGTGTGTTTGTGTGACTGTGTGTGGATCTGTGTGTGACTTTAGGTGTGTGACTGTGTGTGACTGTATGTAGGTGCGTGTGTGACTGTATGTAGGTGCATGTGTGACTGTACGTAGGTGTGTGTGACTGTATGTAGGTTCGTGTGTGACTGTATGTAGGTGCGTGTGTGACTGTATGTAGGTGCGTGTGTGTGACTGTATGCAGGTGTGGGCGTGTGTGACTGTATGCAGGTCTGGATGTGTGTATGTTACATTTTCTCTGGTTTTGGCTGCGCCCCTGGTGGTGAATAGGGATGAGCTGTTCGGTTCGGACGGTTCAGAGTTCGGAGCGAACTTAGCCTGTTCATTCTGTTCGCGAACTCCGAACATTTCCGGGTGTTCGCCGCATGTTCGACCACAATGCACCACAATGGACCACAATGCACTTTCCCACTGGCCTTAAGCTCGTAATTGGCTACAGCCTTGCACCTGACCACAGGTCTGGTGCAAGACAGGTTCAACACTATGCCAATCACGGCTCAGAGTCCTGATTGGGCAAATTTTGCCCAATCATGGGCTTACAGAGCTAAGTCCAGCAGCACACTATATAAAGGTTTCCACGAAGCGCTTCTGCACGCATTTGAGAGGATATTTCATAGGAGATAGTTGTTGTGTGTTCTTACTGCCGGTCTGCCACGCTACTGGGGGGGTCTGGGAGGGTCTCATTTCTACCAAATATCTGGGAATTGAGGTGATGTGTGTCTTGTCACTGCCAGGAAGTATTTTGGGGGGTCACAAATTTCTAGAAAACATTTGGGAATTGAGGTGATCTGTGTTTTGTCACTGCCAGCAAGTATTTTGGGAGTCACAAAATTCTACAAAATATTTGGGAATTGAGGTGATCTGTGTCTTGTCACACAGCCAGTACCACGCAGTATTTTGGGGGGTCACTAATTTTTACAAAACTTTTGGGAATTGAGGTGATCTGTGTCTTGTCACACAGCCAGTACCACGCAGTAGACATGTGCATTCGTTTTAGTACTAAAACGATTTAGTCCGAATTTTGGGATAATTTAGTTTTAGTATGACTCAAGAGATACGAAACTGTTCAGTACAAAAAACGAAAGAAACTAAAATAAAATGCACTACATTTTAGTTTCAGTCCTTTTTGTGATATTACATTGATGAGCTAAGGAGACCAGTAATGAACGCAACATCGCAAAGCTACAGAAAAGGTTTGTATGCGTAATCCTTCCCGACCCCTACCCGAAAATCTGACAGTGATAGAGCTCCAGAATACTCACTCGCAGCCCAGACAGCCAGCACAGGAGAGGAAACCTTTACTTAACCCTTACATGTCTATGAGGCAGACAAGATGATAAAAGCTGGTGTATATGTTGGTGCCCTTCTGGCGCTTCCCGAGCTTGTGTATGGATGTATTGCGTGTATGCTGCCACTAGGGGGTTGCAGCAGAGCCCTACAACTGCTACCAGGGTAGTATGGAGAATAAGGGGGGGTCCCCGCTAAATGGCGCTCCTCGCAGATAGGTGGATATATCTAGAAAATCCCCATGTGATTTAGACTCCTATCTTCAGTAGGTGTGTCAAGGACAATATGTAAAGCCCATAAGGTTGAACAATGTGTTATTTAGACAACAATACATACAGTGTTAGTCACAATATACACAAAAAAAAAAAGGACTGGTGGTGTAATTCCTTATCCAAGTTTGCCACCTAGTGGCTTTTTGGTGTATAGCAATGTCTTTGAGAAATAAAAACTTTCGTACAAAAAACAGTCTTTAGTTCCCTCTTTCTGAGAAAAAACATCTGTTAATTCATCTTGTGTCCAGGTCCCCCTCTCTTGGTCTTTAAGCCTCCAAAACAGAGAGTGGGGGTTAGATGAGGAAAATCTGGAAAACCAAATGGTTTCTTGAGTACACTTACTTTAACTTTGTCCCCCAAAGATCTTTGGACTGTTTGACCGATGCACGCCTCTTTGCTTCGCCTTCCTCTGCTCCTGCGATGTTCCTTCGTGTAGTCAGACCTCCACGGATCCAATGTTGCCCTTCTCTGGGTACCAGGATGCTTGTGTGGTCTGGGGTTTCCTTGGAATAAAACCGCAGGATGCAGGGATATGGCTTAAAAAGCGGGTTTAATATCGGTAAAACAATAAATTGGGGTCAAGTAGTAAGTATCTCTTTAAAAAGTGTAAAAAGTAGTCCTCCAAAACGCGTTTCGCTAGGTTGCCACTAGCTTCATCAGTTGGATGGACTCTTTTGGTAAAACAGAAATTTATACAATAAAGCACAGGAGAGGAAACCTTTACTTAACCCTTGCATGTCTATGAGGCAGACAAGATGATAAAAGCAGCTGGAGAAGGAAAACATTCAAATAAATCACACTGAAAGCTAATGACAGAGGAGGGCTGGATAGTAAAAAACCCTTTATAACAAGCAGCGCTGGGAGAAGAGAGGGACTTTAAAAAAAGTGTGTTATCTCCCCTCCCGCTCTGCATAATAGGGGCTTAGGTCTGATACATTTTATATTATCCAGGAGCACTATCCCCCTTTCCTCATCTATAATACACATTTTATATAAAGTCCCTCTCCTCTCCCAGTGCTGCTTGTTATAAAGGTTTATTTTACGTCGGATACATTTAGTATCCAGCTCTCACAGTTTCTCTGTCATTATGAGCCTTCAGTGTGATTTATTTGAATGTTTTCCCTAGATTTAAAGTGTTTTATTTTATTATAAAAATCTATTTGCACCAGTTATCTCTTCTGAGCTTTCAGACCGATTTACGTTAATATTTTCCCTCTCCCCTGCTTTTATATTCCTGTGTCTCTCCCACAGAGATACAAAGTTTAAGTAAAAGTTCCCTCTCCTGTGCTGGATAAGCATTGCATTCTGAAGTTCTGCACCCTCCACATGCCAAGGCAGTAGTATGTTCTATACAGAGAGGGGCATTAATTAATGCAGGAGGATGTTCTATACATTATACAGAGAGGGGTATTAATTAATGCAGGAGGATGTTATCTACATTATACAGAGAGGGGTATTAATTAATGCAGGAGGATGTTCTATACATTATACAGAGAGGAGCCTTTTTTTTAGCCCTTTAAATCCAGTGGCTGTGAGCGCTGAGATCGGCTGCTTGTTATATTATCTCTCAGTACAATGTATCAGGCTCAGCTGTTACAGTAACTGACTGTAACAGCGCTCAGAGTTTCAGTAAAACATATATATAAAAATATTAATTACTAGTTTTACTGAAACTCTGAGCACTGTGATGAGCAGCAGTCAGTTACTGTAACAGCTTTGCCTGGCACACTGTGCTGAGAGTAAGTGATACTGTAACAAGTAGCGATCTCAGCCCTCTGAGGAGCCTCTACAATAGTAATTGTATCCACTGGTTTTCGGATGAATGAAATTAGTTTTCATACTAAAGTACTGAAAACGAATTTCTTTAGCAACTAAATAAATTGCATTTTAGGACTAATCCATTATTTCAAAACGAAATTTTGTGCTGTGCACATGTCTACCATGCAGCATTTTGGGGGTCACAAATTTCTACAAAATATTTGGGAATTGAGGTGATCTGCTTCTTGTCACACAGCCAGTACCACGCAGTATTTTGGGGGGTCACTAATTTTTACAAAATATCTGGGAATTGAGGTGATCTGTGTCTTGTCACTGCCAGCAAGTATTTTGGGGGTCACAAATTTCTACAAAATATTTGGGAATTGAGGTGATCTGTGTCTTGTCACACAGCCAGTACCACGCAGTATTTTGGGGGGTCACTAATTTCTACAAAACATTTGGGAATTGAGGTGATCTGTGTCTTGTCACACAGCCAGTACCACGCAGTATTTTGGGGGTCACAAATTTTTACAAAATATCTGCGAATTGAGGTGATCTGTCTCTTGTCACTGCCAGCAAGTATTTTGGGGGTCACAAATTTCTACAAAATATTTGGGAATTGAGGTGATCTGTTTCTTGTCACACAGCAAGTACCACGCAGTATTTTGGGGGGTCACTAATTTTTACAAAATATCTGGGAATTGAGGTGATCTGTGTCTTGTCACACAGCCAGTACCACGCAGTATTTTGGGGGGTCACTAATTTCTACAAAACATTTGGGAATTGAGGTGATCTGTGTCTTATCACACAGCCAGTACCACGCAGTAATTTGGGGGTCACAAATTTCTACAAAACATTTGGGAATTGAGGTGATCTGTGTCTTGTCACACAGCCAGTACCACGCAGTATTTGGGGGTCACAAATTTCAACAAAATATTTGGGAATTGAGGTGATCTCTTGTCACACAGCCAGTACCACACAGTATTTTGGGGGTCACTAATTTTTACAAAATATCTGTGAATTGAGGTGATCTGTCTCTTGTCACCGCCAGCAAGTATTTTGGGGGTCACAAATTTCTACAAAACATTTGGGAATTGAGGTGATCTGTGTCTTGTCACACAGCCAGTACCACGCAGTATTTTGGGGGGTCTCAAATTTCTACAAAACATTTGGGAATTGAGGTGATCTGTATCTTGTCACTGCCAGCAAGTATTTTGGGGTCACAAATTTATACAAAATATTTGGGAATTGTTATAATCCGTGTGTTCTCACTGGCTGCCACCCATCAGGGGGTCTCACTGATTTATAGAAGGTTTCTGAGATTTGTAATCTGTGGCTTCTCACTGCCACCCATCAGGGGGTCACACTGATTTATAGGAGGTTTCTGAGACTTTTAATTTGTGTCTTCTCACTGCCACCCATCAGGGAGTCACACTGATTTAAAGGAGGTTTCTGAGACTTGTAATCTGTGGCTTCTCAATGCCACCCATCAGGGGGTCCCACATACTTCTAACAGATTTATGCGAATTGTAATCTGTGGCTTCTCACTGCCACCCATTAGGGGGTCACACTGATTTATAGGAGGGAATTGTAATCTGTGTCTTGTCACTGGCTGCCAGCTATCAGGGTGTCTCACTGAGTTATACCAGAGTTCTGTAAATCTTTAATCTTTATACCAGAGTTGAATCAGAGTTCTGTATATATTTAATCTATATATCACTCACCTTGTCTGAAAGAACAAAAAGGACAGGCAGACGCTCCCAGACACAGATAAGAGGGCAAGCAGCCCCAGTGTCGGGAGGCTGTGCCTCTGGACGTGGTGGACATGGTGCATCCTCTGCAGGGGCACGCTTGTCCTTTCTAACTGGTGCTGGCCATCTTCTTAAGCAGCAGCAACATACAGAGGATTTGGTGGATTGGCTAACCAGGCCATCCTCATCCTCCGAGTCCTCTGCCCATCAGGCTTGTAGTGCTTTACAGTCCACCTCAGCTGCCAAAGCATCTAATGCAGCCTCCATGTCCACAGCTACTCCTGCCGTAGCCTCGCTATCACACACGGAGGAGTCAGCTGAATTGTTTGACTACAATGACAGTGACATGCTGCTTGAGGATGCGCAGCAAGTACAATGCTCTGATTCAATCTCTGAGGTTGAGGAAGGGAGTATAAGCATCCTAGAGGAAGGGGGTGCCAGTGATGACACATAAATAAATGGCACTCATGTTGCCCCAGCAGCTGCAGCATACTGCCAAGTTGGCTCCAGTGACGGGGAGATAGGGGGTGAAGATGACATTGATGATGAGGTCACTGAACCACCTGGGTGCCAGATCGAACAGAGGAATCAAGTGAGGAAGAGGAGGAGGAGGAGGAGGCACAGCAAACACGAGGCACAACATCCTCTATAACCAACCGTAGCTCTAGCCACTCCAAGGCATCAGATGTCAGAGCTGCTCCGGTGCAGAGCGCTGTTGTCTCAAAGCACACACCCAGGAACTCTGCTGTCTGCTGGGAGTTCTTTAAGAAATGTGCAGCAGACCCCACCGTTGTTATTTGTAATCTATGTCAGATGAGGTTTAAGCGTGGGAAAGACACCGGACACTTGGGTACCACGTGCTTGAGGCGACATATGACCTCCTGCCACACATCCCGTTGGCGCAAAACTTTGCGTAGGTCCTCCTCCTCCTCATCTGTCTCTACCCCCACTGTATGTCCCGCCATGTCATTGCCTACAACCTCCACTGACAGGGATGATGCTACAGTAATGGATGTACCAGGTCCTTCCTCACAATGTGACAGCATCCCATCTGCTGAAGATTTACGCAGTCAGATTACGTTGCCGCAGCTGCTGCAGCGTAAGAAAAAATATAATCCCAACCATCCCCAAGCACAGCGTCTAAATGCCAGTTTAGCAAAATTACTCGCATTGCAGCTGCTGCCTTTCCAGCTGGTGGACTCTGCTCCCTTCCGTGAATTTGCTGAATGTGCTGTACCACAGTGGCAGGTTCCAAAATGCCATTACTTTTCACGCAAGGCCATTCCAGCACTATACCAGCACGTGGAAGACAATTTTATCGAGTCATTGGGAAAGGCTGTCAGCAGCAAGGTGCATGTGACTTTAGACACGTGGTCCAGCAAGCATGGACAGGGTCGTTACATTTCCTTCATGGCACACCGGGTAACTCTGATTGCAGCTGGGAGGGATCCAAGACGGGCTCTGTGCTGGAGTTTGTTCATCCACCACGCCTCCAGAAAGCTGCTTGTATGAGGTCTGACTGCTCCACCACCACCACCTCTCCCTCTTCCTCCTCTTCCTCCTTCTGTGTCTCTGGCGAAGTGGCATTTAAAGCCTAATAACTATTAGAATACAACAAACTCAAGGGAAAACACCCATTCAAAATTTGACACTTTATGAATAAATAATAAATTGCACTTTGAGCTTGAGGTTTATGAAGAATGTAGTAAATAAATATGCAATGGAAATCTCTGCACTTTAGGTAGAAATATTCAGATAATAAACACCTTTATAGTGTAATTTGGAGAAGATACTTAAAAAAGAGTGGTACTATTAATTAATTGATAGGTCTCTTAATAGGTACATACTCATTAATACCACATAAAGAGACGTATTGGGTATATGTATATGGAATAGAAATATACGTTATGCCCCTAGAGAGGTTTGAAACGACAGATACTTTGCGATGAAATACCTGTAGAGAATAAAAATTAGGCACTTCAGTATCTAGGGGTTTTGAATGCGTGTTTTCCCTTGAGTTTGTTGTATTCTAATAGTTATTAGGCTTTGAAAAATGTTCTGTTTTTTTTTGCCTAATTATGCTATGGAGATTTGGGAATATAAGGACACTGCAGGACTGTTGAGAGTATTCTTTTTGCCGACTGAGGAAGCGATTTATTCGCGAAACGCGTCTTGGTGTTATTTTATTTGTTATTAATTGCTTTTATTTGAATAAATCGTTGTCAATGATCCTGCTGCTGCACTTTATTCCTTAAGGGAAACATCTTGGATAAAGACCGAAGAGGGGAGTCCGGTACCTCCTTAATATACCGGTGGCTTACAATATCGAGTGTCTGATCTAAGACACATCAACACAACAACATTTGTGAGAAGTAAGGATAAGAATAAGAACTTCCCCCTACTCTGGAAAAAAAATCTTTTCTTCACTCTATAGAGGGAGGCGCAAAAACTCTACACATTTTTCTGTCTTACAGTATGATAGTACTTGCTGGCCTGGCAGTCTGGCACCAAAAGCACAATATCTGGGTGCACTGACGCCTTTACCAGATGCATATCTTTTTAATATAGGACCGCAAGGTTCACCCCTGCATTCTTCCACAATACTACAGAGGGGTTACTGTATGATAGTACTTGCTGGCCTGGCAGTCTGGCACCAAAAGCACAATATCTGGGTGCACTGACGCCCATTACCAGATTCATAGATTTTTAATATAGGACCACATGGTCCACCCCTGCATTCTTCCACAATACCACAGAGGGGTTACTGTATGAATGCACTTGCTGGCCTGGCACCAAAAGCACAATATCTGGGTGCACTGACGCCTTTAACAGATGCATATCTTTTTATTATAGGACTGCAAGGTCCACCCCTGCATTCTTCCACAATACTACAGAGGGGTTACTGTATGATAGTACTTGCTGGCCTGGCAGTCTGGCACCAAAAGCACAATATCTGGGTGCACTGACGCCCATTCCCAGATTCATAGATTTTTAATATAGGACCACATGGTCCACCCCTGCATTCTTCCACAATACCACAGAGGGGTTACTGTATGAATGCACTTGCTGGCCTGGCACCAAAAGCACAATATCTGGGTGCACTGACGCCTTTAACAGATGCATATCTTTTTATTATAGGACTGCAAGGTCCACCCCTGCATTCTTCCACAATACTACAGAGGGGTTACTGTATGATAGTACTTGCTGGCCTGGCAGTCTGGCACCAAAAGCACAATATCTGGGTGCACTGACGCCCATTACCAGATTCATATATTTTTTATATAGGACCACATGGTCCACCCCTGCATTCTTCCACAATACCACAGAGGGGTTACTGTATGATAGTACTTGCAGGCCTGGCACCAAAAGCACAATATTTGGGTGCACTGCCACTGACGCCTGTATCAGCTTCATATCCTCAGAGGGGTTACGGTGTGACGGCACTGTTGCCGACGCTAAAGGCCCAATTTTAAAGCACCTATTGTTACTTTCATCCAAAGCCTGCATAAATTTCACAATAATTTAGCCAAAAAATCACTAAACTTTTTCTACGTGTCCGAAAATGTCTCCTCTTTTCATGCAGACTGCCGCCCCAAGCAGTTGTTTATGGATAGATTAAAGGAAAAGCATTTACCTTCTTTTGAAACGCAATTGTTTTGTTTTCAAGTGTTTCTATACATCATAGAAATCCGCCACTTCATGGGCAGGTTATGGGGACCTCCTAGGCACGATATTTGAAGGAATTTTTCATTTTTATTTTTAACCCTTGTTTCATGGAAAACTCACTGTCCCTTTAAAAACGTTTTTTTTTAAACTTTTTGTCCTTGTTTCCTGTCCCCCAGGGCACTACCCGGACCCCCATACACCTTTTATGGCAAATATCTAGCATATATGCCCTTCTGGAGGGCACTCTAAAAATCGAATTTTCAGCCCATTTGACTTGTTCGAGTTCAGATTCGAACATTTGGAAAGTTCGGGTTCAAATACGAACTGAACTCGGGGGTGTTCGGGTCATCTCTAGTGGTGAAGGGCCTCCATGTCTGTTTTCCCCTGTGGTGTGTCTGGCTGTGCTGTCTAGGGCTGATCTGAGGTTCTGTTGTGATCTTCTGGTCTGGGGTCACATGGCCCAATCACACAGACCCACTCCCTATATTTATTTATTTATAAAGGATTTTACCAGGAAGGATATATTGAGAGACATCCTGAGTTCAAGAACATTAAAATGTTACAGTTGTTACAGAAATACAAAGTAATACAATGCAAGATATTAAAAAAATATCTATATATCTCCCAGTAGCACAGAGCCTCATTGACGATTTGTGGAGTTTGATGGTGGTTGTGTCCTGTTTTGTTCTTGAGTTGCTGCAAAGCATTCTAGTCTTGATTATTCTGGTTTTGACCTCGGCTGTATTTCTGACGTTCCTTTCCTGCCTGCTCCTGGTACTCTGCATTATGATCTGTTGTCAACCTTTGCCTGTCTGACCATTCATATATGTTTCATGTTTTCATGTACCTTGTTTGTCTTAGTTTAGTATATTCTCCGAGGCCAATACAAGGACCTCTTCAGTGCAGGATTTTTGTATGTTTTGTCAACCCTCGCCCTTCTTGCCCACCTTGCTCTGTTATTCTTTGTGAGGGTTTCTTAGATAGAAATTATTTCCCAGCATAGGGAGTCCTTTAGTTTTCTCCATGTGTCTCTGGTTCCTGCATAGCCCTGACTTGGAATTCAGTTCCCGTGTCGCCAAGTCTGTCAGTTTGTGGACTGCCCTGCAGCCTGCACAATTCATCTACTGTCATACATTGTTGCCAGATTACCATCCCGGTACTCCTATTCAAGTATTACAGACTTTGGTATTGTTTGGTGTTTCTGAAGGTGCACTAGTTTGTCTTTAAGTCTGGAAACCATTTGAACTTGGATGCAAATCAGTCCTGCTCTTATACTCCTTGGCTTTGGAGAAATAAGTCTGTATTATTGATCTGTCCTGTGTCTAGTCAGTAGCTCATCTGCCTAAAGGGCTACACTCCCTGTTCCATGCCACCATGATGGCCCAAGCGGTTGCCAACCGTTACAGTGTGACTGTATGCCGGTGTGGATGTGTGTGACTTTGTAGGTGTGTGGATGTGTGTGACAGTGGGCCGGGATATGTGGAGCTCTGTGATACTCATACATATGGCACGTTACTGTGTGTGTTATTGCTGTGGAGCTCTGTGATACGCTCATACACACACCGCATATTACTGTGAGTTTTATTGCTGTGGAGCTCTGTGATACAGTAATGTGCAGTGTGTATGAGTGTATCACAGAGCTCCACAGCAATAAAACTCACAGTAACGTGCCATGTGCATGAGCGTATCACAGAGCTCTGCAGCAATAAAACTCAGTAATGTACAGTGTGTATGCGTGCAAGTTTTATTGCTGTGGAGCTCTGGGACATGCTCATACGCACCGCACATTACTGTGAGTTTTATAGCTGTGGGGCTCTGGGATACGCTCATACGCACTGCACATTACTGCGAGTTCTATTGCTGTGGGGCTCTGATACGCTCATACATGTCACGTGTTTGTGTTTTTTTTGGGGGGGGCAGCATTTCATCTTTCGCTCCAGGCAGCACAGTGGCTTGGGCCAGCCCTGATTTTACTACTATGTACCTGCTGCTGCCAAGCATCCAGTGCCCACTGCTGCCAAGCATCCTGTACCCACTGCTGCCAAGCATCCAGCACCCGCTGCTGCCAAGCATCCAGCACCCGCTGCTGCCAAGCATCCAGCACCCGCTGCTGCCATGCATCCAGTACCTGCAGTTGCCAAGCCTCCCATGCCCTCTACCTCCAAACCTCCAGTGCCCTCTGTTTCCTGTCTAGTGTTGTATGTAAGTCTCCTGCTGTGTTTTCCCTCAGTGTCTCCCTGTGTATGGTTCCTCCCTGCATTACCTCCTCGGCCACCTCCATCCCTGCCCTGTCCATATTGCTGTACTCTTACAATAAACCCCACTTATACTTCATTTTGGTGGTTCAGCTTGTTTATCACCGCATATCGGGCTCATTCCCTATTCCCCTCTTCCAGGGCCGTGACACACCTTCATAAACTTATTACACTGTATAATTCACTCTGCCGCTTTGTGCTACAATGTAACTACATGGCCCGCTATTGTGACATGTTAAAAAAGCTAAACTGGCCATTGCTGGAATCTAGACATACCCTTCACCTTTCCAACCTGGGGCCAAATTACAATCTTTGCGCAAACGTTTGCGCCGGCGCAAAAATGCATCAACACGTGGGGTAAAACCCTTTGCGCCGAATGCCGTATTAAATTGTCAGCGCAACAAACGCACGTATTTGTCTACCGCGGGTGAACCTGCGCGAACCCTTTGCGAGCGTACTGTAGTGCGCGCGTCCTATACTTAACATTGTGAGCACAAACGCAAATGTGAGCTGGTATGCGTAGGATTTAACGCATAGCCTTTGTGTGCATAATTTTATCAACTCCTAAAAGCTGGTGTTAATGGCAAATCTGAACAACCTTGCCGAACCCAAATACACCAGCCCATAAAAAAAATGCAGCAAAGTATAGTTACACATTCTACTCATACCAAACCAATAAAATTGAGAAGTTGTGTGTGCAATTATTATTGCTGCAGCATATATGCTCAGATTGACTTTGGCAGGCACAATTTCTTAACGTGAGATAATTGTGGTTCTTAATTATGATTGGCTGAATCGGGAGAAAAAAAAAACAGTGCGCACACTGATTTCTGCGCGCAACGGTACTGCGCGAGCATTTGTGCGCGTCCGGTTTACGTACGTTATTGCTCGACGGATGGAAAAATGCGCGAGGATTGTAATTCCAGTAGTGATGTGCGAGCATAAACGTTTAACGCTTGGCGAACAAATTCACGCATTGCGTGTGCATTTTTGCATGAAGAATGTAATATGGCCCCTGGTGTTTAAGAGCTTTTCTGGGTAGCTACCACCCTACCTGAATAGACTGCTTCCCCCAGCAGTTCCCTCATCCTATAACCTCTGATGCAGGACCAGCAACTTACTTGCAGTACCACAATACAAAAAGAAAGTGGCTTGATCATCATTTTCCTACAAAGCACCACAATTATGGAATAACCTCCCAGAAGTCAACAAATCTTCCCACAGTCTAAAGTCACTTAAGAGATCTCTATTAACATACCTCGATACAGAATGCACCTGTAAACATGTAGCATAGTTGTGACAGAACACAATGTCACTGTGCGATTTGGAGGGGGCTGTGCGCTAGGGTCCTGCCCAGAGACTATGGCCCGTGAAAGAGACTATGGAAGGAACTGGTGGACCTTTTAAGTTTTCACTATTTAATATATGTGCCAGTTAACTAAATATTTCTGATGTCTGTGTGTTATTCCCTTGTGTAGTTATTGTATAGTCTCTTGTTGTGTATTTTGCGTACATTCCCTCAAATATCTAACCTTTTCTCTGTATAGTGTGATCTCTGTATAGTACCTGCTCTCTCTATTGTGTAAATTCTCTCTGTAAGAAATTCCTTTTGTTTACCCTTCTTTCTCCTTCCCCCATTCTCCATTGTTTGACGGTCCTGTGTAGTTATCTGATGTGCTGCTATCTGCTTGATTGTATGCAAATGAGGTTGATGGTTGAGTGTATCTCTGTGCCTGTGTAATAAACAGTCAGTTCTATTCTGACCAAGCTTGAAGTCACGACTCATGATTTGGGGTACCAGGAATCTTTTGCCCGCTGTGCCAAGGACAGGCTCCAGGTCTACAGCTACAGCTTATTTATGGGGGTGCTAGCCAGGCTCACTACATGCACCGGGCCTTAAGCTGCGGCTAAGGTACTAGAGAAAGGTGTGAGAGTCACGAGGAGAAACTGGGTATCCAGCGAGGAAGTGGCATTTGGCAGATGTGACCCTGTCTGGGCACAGAGATCTGTTAGAGTGGTGGCGGTGCGTGGTATGCTTCCTACAGTCTAAGGACATCCAAACCATCACCGGGATTTGATATCCAGACGGCAGAAGATGGCAGCAGTCACAGGAGCAGCATACTGGGAGAGGTTGCGAGAGGAACAGGCAAACCATCATAGACCTGTAACAGAGGAGACTCGGCTGAACTAGGCTGATACAGCACGTTGGAAGCTCTGGCACGAGGCGCTGGACAGAGAGCAGCACTGCCAGAACAAGATCCTCCCCTCATCCTAAAAAAGGTACCTGAAAAGGATAGAATTGTGTGAGGTGTTGGTGAATAAGCAACACCACAAGAATTGGCTGACTGATCTGGCTTGTCTGGTCTATGAAGAGACGCGGCTGAAGGAGAGCTATGAAGCCCAGATGGGGACTGAGAGCATGGACAATAAGAGCCCGACAGAAGGCTTTGGCTACGGCGGCCTGGGACTGTTGTTCGAGAAAATGTCCAGAGACCCAGATTTCGGAGATGACACAGAGTGGAGATGGGAAGCGATTGCAGAGTACAGAGAGAACCTGCTAAACCTCTCTGACGTGTGGTGGATATAGGACGACACGTACTGAGCGAAGGACAGATAGGGGTACACAAGAAAACCCTCATGAGGTGTCTATTTTAGGGTCCAGGGGGAGATTAAATCTCCGCCCACCACCAACACCCCCTCCCTAAAAGCAGCGACTGCCTGTAGGGCGGCCCGTAGGGCGGCCCTGAGGACCTTATGTTGACCAGGGTTTGGGAGATATATGGAAACAAACGTGTAGATCTGATCACAGATATTATGTATCTGCCGTCATCATCCTTCTTACAATCCAACAGTAGGAACGGTACATGTTTTGAAAATAAGGTCGCTGTGCCCTTACATTTGCCCGCCGGACAGTTACTAAAGAATTCTAGAGGGTAAGAGGAGTCTCGGAGGGTAGGTGTTTTATCTCGTAGGAAATGTGTTTCTTGGATGAGTGCGACTGAAATGTGTGCTTCAGCGAATTCTCTCAGGGCGATGTGTCTTAGTAGGAATATTAAGGCCACCCGCATTAATGCACCGGATTAGCAGAGGACTACGCCAAAAACTCATACTCAATGGGGGGTAGGTATACAATTTACGAGAAGGTATACAGGGACTTAAGGGATAAACGGGGGAGGGGCACAACAAGAGTCCTAATATGGACAGAGCTTAAATTCAATAAAGGTAACAGTGGTAGCAAAATCGTATGAATCAATAAGAAGAGAAAAAACAGGCGCATACTCTAAGTGGGTCGATTCACATCGCGGCGCTCAAAGCGTCACGGATAAAATTCCCACTTAGACAACTCCAGGAGGAGTGAGCGAAAGCCTGATGGGTACATGGCCCGAAATCCCAGGCAAGTAGCGCCGGGTGTGTAGGCAATACCGTAATACACCGTGACAGTCGAGAGAACCTTGCTTAAAAAACAGACTAAATATGACTATAAAAACAGAAACTAATTGCATAGGGCAAAAACAACATTTGAAACCAGGGGAACCACAGGACCACAGCCGTGATCCAAACATCTCGTGGCAAGAGTGTGTGGGGCGAGACTCATTAACACACTCCCAGGGTCCAGAGCTCCAGGACAGCACACCATGGGCCGTAGTGTGTCACGGTGGTAAGAAAGGTCCAGCTGCGTCCAGGAGCCATAAAAGATGCGACTCCACATCATCACCATGGAATCAGCACAGAGACCGGGCTTTGGAACGTGTACCATCAGAAAGCTGTAACCCGGGCGCTAGGAGTGTCCAGTTAGATCAAAGTAGGAGATTTCTGTCAGTTCAGGGTGCCTGTGAACTGCATGGGGTGAAGGGCTCGGCCCGCAAAGCTTGCGGGGACTGGCACCGGTGCCTCGTGGTGCACTGCTGTCTCGGTGGTGTTGTTGTGAAAAACAAAAGAGTATCCGGCCATTCCAAGTTGGTGTCAGGGGGTAATCCCAGTGCCTGCAAAAACTCCGGTAGCTCTCCACTGTTGTGGACGGTGATCGGGCGGTACGGACTTGGACCCCCGAGGGGTATAACCACCTGTATTGAAGGCCTGCTTGCTGCATTGCAACCGTAAGGGGTCTCAGCAACCTCCATGTGTGAAGCGTTAGCAGGGAGATGTCATGGTAGGTCTCGATTTTTAGCGCCATCGAGCTTAATAGAGGCCTTGTTTCGAGCCCGCGCCATTATATCTTCTTTCAGCCCGAAACGGAGGATACAGCATATTACGTCGCGGGGCGGGCTGCTCGGTGGGCCCCTCGGCTACAGAGTGTGGAGCCATCGCTCCATCCCGATGGGACTGTCAGGCTCCGCTTTGAAAAGGGAGTTAAAGAGACGCGTCAGGGTGCGGCGGAGGTCGTCAGGATCCCGTCTCGGGAAGGCCCTGCACACGGATATTCCGCCTACCGCGGTTTTCCAGGTCTTCAATCTGGCGGGAGAGCGTTTGCAGCAGTGTGTTATGCGTGCGGATTTGTGCTGAGTATTTTCTGTTTCCTTGCATGCCTGTAGGCCCTTCTCCACCACCACTATGCGTTGTAAGGCCGAGGATGTCTTGTCTGACCTTTTGTATCTCCCCGGTAAGTGAGAGGTGCAGTTCTCTTGCGATCTTCTTGAGGTCGTCTCTGGTGGAGAGTGTGCCGAGGATCTGTTGCAGGTCCTGTGGGTGGTCTCCTCCCTGTTCCGATGCCGCTGGGGAACCCGGCGCCGTGTTTGGTGTTGCGGCCGCCATATTGGATTCCGCAGGGAGAGGCTGCGGGTCCGTTTGCGGTTGGAAATAGTCCTGAATGTCGGCCGAGGACTGCCCAGCGGAGATCTCTGAGGTTCAGGGGGTCTGAATGAGGCGTTTTTATTTTCCCATGATGGGTGCTGTTGGAGTAGCGCTGGTTATCCACTCGGTTCTCTCCGGAGCTCGGCTAAAACGCGGCCATCAAAAGGAGGACCAGGACACGCCCCCGACGTTTTGTTTTAACCCCTGAACTTTAATGTAAAAAGTTCAGGAGCATGCAGCAAGGAACATCGGACGAGCTGCACAGAGTATGCTGGGCCGCTCAGAACCACATTTCGGCAACTGGGGGCCTGCAAGTTACCACCTATGATGCCCTAGAGGACCTAGTGATTCTGCAGCAGTGTCTGCAAACCAGGAGTCCTGAGGCCAGAGAGTGGATTCTGGACAGAAAGCCTAAAGGTACAGCAGAGGCAGCAGACCTAGCCAACGATTATGTGAACAACATAACACCTGCAGCCAGACATGTGCTAACAACAGCTGGGACCACCACCCAGAAAGGAGAAACTACACCTTCACTGGTTACCAAGTTAGCGGGAAACTGATGACTACAAAGTCCACCAGCCAGGAAGAAGCGACTGCATTGAGGGAAGGGGATACCCACCTGGGCTTTCAATGTAATCATTTTGGGGAACCTTAGTGCCACTTGTCCAACCAAGAAGCAGCCACCAAGGGCAGAAGGAGGTGGAAGAGCCCCAGGAAGTCCAACGCCTGTCGTTTGTGTGTCTTGATCAGTGGATCGAGGGAGTGACAACTAGGGATGAGCTGTTCGGGTTCGGACGGTTCGGAGTTCGACCTGAACTTTGGCAGTTCGAAAGTTCGCGAATTTCGAACTTTTTGGGTGTGTTCGGTTCGGGTTCGAAAAAAAAAAGAAATTTTGAAAAAAGTATAGAAAATGCTTAAAAAAATACTAAAAAATCTAGAAATAAAGAGACTCTTTACTGCAGAATATAATAAGCAACGGTTTATTAGATATTTAATTAAAAACTAATGTGTACGTGGAAAGATTATCAACTTTAAATGACCTCTGTTCACAAACGGGCATAACACTTGCAGGGTTATCCAAAGAGATCCGAATTGCTTGAGAAAGGTAACCGAACGCTGAAAATCAGCATTCGGTTACCTTTCCTGGCCATTCGGCTATCCAGAGAGCAGGCAATTCACCAAATACTGGCGAATTGCCTGCACATACGGTGCCTGTTCGGTGCCTGTTCGAGGGCAGTGAAATCCCCATAGAGAAGCACTGCTTCGGCTATTCAGAGAACACAAACCAGCAGTGAAAGGTTCCCCTAATGCCCTGCCATTCGGTGGTTTAATTCGGCAAGTTTATTCAGGAGAATCCCATAGGCTTCAATGTTAAAAATATTCCCGTTTTAATTCAATATCTAATAAACCGTTCATTATAAAATTCTGCAGCAAAAAGTCTCTTTATTTATAGATTTTTTAGGATACTTTAAGCATTTTTCTGATTTTTTTTTTTTTTATTAAAAGTCCGATTTTTTTTTTTTTTTTCAGTTTACTTATTTTTTTTGTAACATGCCTCTTTATTATCATTCCCTGGACCTCCTGTGAAAATTTCAGACATTTTCGCTCAGTAGTTTCTTTGCAAACAGCGTTTCTTTTTCCCAGATTCATACAAATGGTTTTTCTAATTTATTCACTGCCTCCTCTACGTCACAGCTGCTTCGGCTCTGTGTGATTCGGCTCATGTTCGGCTCCTGTTCGGCTCCTGTTCGTCTTTTTCAAAGGTTAATCCAGATGTTTTTGCTTGTTTTCAGCGTGCATTCGGTTAGTTGTCGGTGGGTTTACGGCAGCTTTTCCCTGCAATTCGGGGACCCTGTGCTGTTTGCTGAATACACCACAGGGTCACTGAAATGCAATCGGCAAAAGGAACCGAATTGAAGAGAACGAAAAGTCACCGAACGTGCGGTGACTTTTCGAATCTCTTTGGATAACCCTGCAGGTGTTTTTAGTCTGGTAATCAATTTGATACATTGTACAATATAGTGAGGGGGTGGGGTGGTGTCTGCTTCTGATTGAGATTTGAGAATTAATTTCCCTAAAACATCCTAATATGCTGCATTTAACCCTTTCGCTGCTGAGGCTTTTCACACCTCTGTGCTGAGGTCATTTTTACCGCTTTCGCTCATCATGTTTAACCGTGTTTAGTAGCCATATTTTGATATATGACCCAGACATATTATATATCATTCTTTCCGGCAGACTTGGCAGATTCATAATATGTCATTATTATATGTATACGTTATGTCATGTCTTTATATTATAACAAAAAATGCAATAAAATTAGAATTTTCAATAATTTATTATGTGTAAAGTGGTTTTTTTCACATTTTAACATGCAATCGTTTGTGGTTATATTTTGCATGTGGTGCGCTTGTTAAAAAAATTAGAAATGGGGCCTCGTTACATTTTTTTTTTTGGGGAAAATTTCGCTTTTTTCAACAAACGCACCGCATACAAAAATCGTTAGTGCAGCATTATTGTTCACATTATAATTGAAATGGGAAAAATATTGCTGCATTAACAAAACAAAAACAACCAAAAAAACTTGTTTATTTTTTTTTTATATATTTTTTTTAAAATATATATATATATATATATTTTTTTTAAAAAAACATTTTTCATGCTCATGTTTAGTATCCTTGGAAAGGCCATGCTCTGGCCGATCCAACGATATCAAACATTAACCCCTAGCTGCCACGGATCGGGAGATAGGGGGTTCATTGGAACCCCCTATCTCCACCATTGGTGGCAGCTAGGGGTTAACTCCAGGACTGGCGTCATCGTGCTATGCATGATGACGCCAGTCCTCAGGGGGAGTTCCTGGAAGCTTGGCCGACATCCAAGATGTCAGCCAGCTCCAGGAGAGGATCACGATCCGGCGCTTTTCAGTGCCGATTCGTGATCCGGCTCCCCAGGGGTTAATCACAGCCACCGTTTGGAAACGGTGCCTGGATTAACCCTCTGCCCCCGGCTATCGGGAGGGAGAGAGGTCCGAAGGACCTCCCTTTCAGGCGCTTCCTCCGCACATGCGGGGGGGCGCCTGAATTAGATGTCATCGCGCCGCCGCGATGACATCTTAGGCTAGGGTCAGACGAACGCATTTTTCACGTTGTCCGTGAAAAAGTGCGTTCGAACGAATGGACGTATTTTTTCACGGAATACGCGATAGCGGTCATACGATGCGCATTTTCGGCCGTGATTTTGTACGGATCATCAATAAAACCCTTTTTGCGTCTGGACGTTTTGTTGGCCGGACATGAGCAGCGTCTGACGTCTCCCAATCACGCAAACACGCCGCTATGCGGCCGCAGCGCACTCTGTACGTCTGTACTAGCGGTTTGACGTTCTCGAAAAAATGCGTTCGTTTGCCACTTGCGTTGCATGGACGAACTTTTGTGCGGCCGCTCGTCGTATGCTGCCCGGCATTGGACATCATTTGCTGCTAGCACGGCCGTGATTTCGTGCGGCTAAGGCTAGGGTCAGACGAAAGCAGTTTTAACGTGCGTTTAGACGCACAAAATCACGGCCGTGCTAGCAGCAAATGACGTCCAATGCCGGGGAACACACGAAGTACGGCCGCACGAAAGTTCGTCCGCGCAACGCAAGTGGCAAACAAACGCATTTTTTCTAGAACGTCAAACCTCTAGTACGGATGTACAGAGTGCGCTGCGTCCACTAGAGGCGTGTGTGCGTGATTGGGAGACATCAGACGCTGCTAATGTCCAGCCAACATAACGTCCAGACACAAAAAGTGTTTTATTGATGATCCGTACAAAATCACGGACGAAAAGGCGCATCGTATGACCGCTATCGCGTATTCCGTGAAAAAATGCGTCCATTCGTTCGAACGCACTTTTTCACAGACAACGCGAAAATGCGTTCGTCTGACCCTAGCCTAAACGCACGTTAAAACTGCGTTCGTCTGACCCCAGCCTAATTGCTCCGCCGGGGGGCACAGCAATCCACCGGAATCCGGCGGATTCCTGCCTCCTGTGCATGGACGCGCTCAGCGCGTCCATAGCACAGGAGAACCACTTGGCTGAACGCGCTGAGCGCGTCCATAGTAGCCAAGTGGTTAACTGGTGTTTGAAAAAAATCTAAAGCAATGTTATTTTTCACCTCGGGATTAAACATTCACAGGGTTATTCAGAGAGTGGTGAAAAGCAGGAGAATAACTGGAGAAGTGAAAATTCTAGGTCAAAATAGCCAAATCAGAAAAATTCTCCCATTTAACTCACTTTCCAAATTGGCTATTTGGTCTAGATTGTTCTCGTCTCCTGCCAGTTCTGGCTTTCACCTCTCTCTAGGGGTTGTTCAGAGAAAGGTGAAAACCAGGAGAATGGCAGGAAAACAGAACAATCTGGACCAAATAGCCGATTTGGAAAGTGAGATAAGGCTAGGGTCAGACTAACGCATTTTTCGCAGCGACCGTCAAAAAGTGCGTCCGAACGCATTGCCGTATTTTTTCACGGATTGCGCGAAAACAGTCATACGATGCGCATCTTTGTGCGTGATTTTTTACGGATCCAAACCAGGAAACTTTAGGTGTCTGGATTTTATGTTGGCCGGACATGAGCAGGGTCTGACGTCTCCAAATCACGCACACACGCCGCTAGTGGACACAGCGCACTCTGTACTTCCATACTAGCAGTTCTGTGTTCTCGAAAAAATGCGTTCATTTTCCTCTTGCGTTGCGCAGCCGGACTTTCGTGCGACCGTACTTTGTATATTGTCCGTCATTGCCCGTCATTTGCTGCTAGTGCGGCCGTGATTAAGTGCGCCTAAACGCACGTTAAAAATTCGCTAGTCTGACTCTAGCCTAAATGGGAGAATTTTTCTGGTTTGGCTATTTTGACCTAGAATTTTCCATTCTCCAGTCATTCTCCTGCTCTTCACCGCTCTCTTCTGCCTAACTGTCAGGGAAGTGGAAAGAGCAATGCCTCGCCTGTGTCCAGCTCTTGTGCTACTGTGATCTCCAGGAGTGTCGCAGAGGAAGGTGGAACCCTGCATACTGTCCCTTAAGATTTGAATGGTGAGGACTCCAGTCCTATACCCATTGTAACAATGGTGACCCATTTAGAGGCCATCCGTGAAGCTGCTGGGGAGGCTGTAAACTGTAAAAGCCAGTAATGAAAGGGAAAATAATTGTGCTCCTTTTCCGGTAGCTGAGGAACCCCATTATCCCCAGGAGGAAAACCCAGGTTCCCAGGAGGCTACGTTTGATGGGGCTATGGCTCCTGAGTTCCTTGACCAAGGGAGCAGGAATGAAAAGTTTATAGCAGCCCTGCACACTGACCTTTTCCTGGAAGGGATGAGAAAACGTACGGAAGTGTCAGTCACTTATTCTGATTAGGGATGAGCTGTTCGGTTCGGACGGTTCGGGGTTCAGACCGAATTTAGCATGTTCGTTCTGTTCGTGAACTCCGAACAATTCCGGGTGTTCGCCGCATGTTCGACCACAATGCACCACAATGCACTTTCCCACTGGCCTGAAGCTCGTAATTGGCTACAGCCTTGCACCTGACCACAGGTCTGGTGCAAGACATGTTCAACACTATGCCAATCATGGCTCAGAGTCCTGATTGGGCAAATTTTGCCAAATCATGGGCTCACAGAGCTAAGTCCCGCAGCACACTATATAAGGTTTCCACGCAGCGCTTCTGATCGCATTTGAGAGGAGATTTCATAGGAGATAGTTGTTGTGTGTTCTTACTGCCGGTCTGCCACGCTACTGGGGGGGTCTGGGGGGTCTCATTTCTACCAAATATCTGGGAATTGAGGTGATGTGTGTCTTGTCACTTCCAGCAAGTATTTTGGGGGTCACAAATTTCTACAAAACATTTGGGAATTTAGGTGATCTGTGTCTTGTCACTGCCAGCAAGTATTTTGGGGGTCACAAATTTCTACAAACATTTGGGAATTGAGGTGATCTGTCTCTTATCACACAGCCAGTACCACGCAGTATTTTGGGGGGTCACAAATTTCTATAAAATATTTGGGAATTGTTATAATCCGTGTGTTCTCACTGGCTGCCACCCATCAGGGGGTCTCACTGATTTATAGGAGGTTTCTGAGACTTGTAATCTGTGGCTTCTCACTGCCACCCATCAGGGGGTCCCACATACTTCTAGCAGATTAATGCGAATTGTAATTTGTGTCTCCTCACTGCCAGCTATCAGGGGGTCACACTGATTTATAGGAGGTTTCTGAGACTTTTAATTTGTGTCTTCTCACTGCCACCCATCAGGGGGTCTCACTGATTTAAAGGAGGTTTCTGAGATTTGTAATCTGTGGCTTCTCACTGCCACCCATCAGGGGGTCCCACATACTTCTAGCAGATTCATGCGAATTGTAATCTGTGACTTCTCACTGCCACCCATCAGGGGGTCACACTGATTTATAGGAGGGAATTGTAATCTGTGTCTTGTCACTGGCTGCCAGCTATCAGGGTGTCTCACTGAGTTATACCAGAGTTCTGTAAATCTTTACTCTTTATACCAGAGTTGAATCAGAGTTCTGTATATATTAATCTATATATCACTCACCATGTCTGAAAGAACAAAAAGGACATGCAGACGCTCCCAGACACAGATAAGAGGGCAAGCAGCCCCTGTGTCGCAAGGCTGTGCCTCTGGTCATGGTGGACGTGGTGCATCCTCTGCAGGGGCACGCTTGTCCTTTCTAACTGGTGCTGGCCGTCTTCTTAAGCAGCAGCACCATACAGAGGATTTGGTGGATTGACTAACCAGGCCATCCTCATCCTCCGAGTCCTCTGCCAGCCAGGCTTGTAGTGCTTTACAGTCCACCTCAGCTGCCAAAGCATCTAATGCAGCCTCCATGTCCACAGCTACTCCTGCAGTAGCCTCGCTATCACACACGGAGGAGTCAGCTGAATTGTTTGACTACAATAACAGTGACATGCTGCTTGAGGATGCGCAGCAAGTACAGTGCTCTGATTCAATCTCTGAGGTTGAGGAAGGGAGTATAATCATCCTAGAGGAAGGGGGTGCCAGTGATGACACATAAATAAATGGCACTCATGTTGCCCCAGCAGCTGCTGCATACTGCCAAGTTGGCTCCAGTGACGAGGAGATAGGGGGTGAAGATGACATTGATGATGAGGTCACTGACTCCACCTGGGTGCCAGATCGAACAGAGGAATCAAGTGAGGAAGAGGAGGAGGCACAGCAAACACGAGGCACAACATCCTCTATGACCAACCGTAGCACTAGCCAGTCCAAGGCATCAGATGTCAGAACTGCTCTGGTGCAGAGCGCTGTTGTCTCAAAGCACACACGCAGGAACTCTGCTGTCTGCTGGGAGTTCTTTAAGAAATGTGCAGCAGACTCCACCATTGCTATTTCTAATCTATGTCAGATGAGGCTTAAGCGTGGGAAAGACACCGGACACTTGGGTACCACGTGCTTGAGGCGACATATGAGCTCCTGCCACACATGCCGTTGGCGCAAAACTTTGCGTAGGTCCTCCTCCTCCTCATCTGTCTCTACCCCCACTGTATGTCCTGCCATGTCATTGCCTACAACCTCCACTGACAGGGATGATGCTACAGTAATGGATGTACCAGGTCCTTCCTCACAATGTGACAGCATCCCATCAACTGAAGATTTACACAGTCAGATTACGTTGCCGCAGCTGCTGCAGCGTAAGAAAAAATATAGTCCCAACCATCCCCAAGTACAGCGTCTAAATGCCAGCTTACAAAATTACTCGCATTGCAGCTGCTGCCTTTCCAGCTGGTGGACGCTGCTCCCTTCCGTGAATTTGCTGAATGTGCTGTACCACAGTGGCAGGTTCCAAAACGCCATAACTTTTCACGCAAGGCCATTCCAGCACTATACCAGCACGTGGAAGGCAATGTTATCGAGTCATTGGGAAATACAGTCAGCAGCAAGGTGCATGTGACCTCAGACACGTGGTCCAGCAAGCATGGACAGGGTCGTTACATTTCATTCACGGCACACTGGGTAACTCTGATTGCAGCTGGGAGGGATCCAAGACGCGGCTCTGTGCTGGAGCTTGTTCATCCACCAAGCCTCCAGAAAGCTGCTTGTATGAGGTCTGTCTGCTCCACCACCACCACCTCTCCCTCTTCCTCCTCCTCCTCCTCCTTCTGTGTCTCTGGCGAAGTGGCAGTTAAACCGACGCCTGACAGGGTCTACGCAATGGCTCAAGCAAAAAGAAGACATACTGTGCTTGAGCTGGTTTGTTTAGGGGACAGGAGCCACACCGGGCCCGAAATTCTGTCAGCTCTGCAGGGCCAGGTGCAGAGATGGTTAACACCACGCCAGCTTCAGCTGGAAATGATTGTCTGTGATAATGGCAGCAACCTTCTCTCTGCCCTACGCAAGGGTAAATTGACGCATGTACCATGCCTAGCACACGTCCTAAATCTAGTGGTACAGCGTTTCCTAACCAAGTACCCAGGGCTGCCAGAGCTTCTCAGGCAAGCCAGAAAAGTCTGCAGCCACTTCAGACGGTCATTCCCAACAGGCGTTCGCCTGGCAGAAATTCAAAGAGGATTCCACCTTCCCACAAACCGTCTGATCTGTGACATGCCCACCAGGTGGAACTCGACATTAGCAATGCTGCAGCGTCTGCACAAGCAGCAGAGGGCCATCAGCCCTCACTTGGATTTCCCCCCCCGCAGTGGCTGATGATCAAGGATGCATGCACTGTACTGTCACCATTTGAGGAGGCAACGAGGATGGTGAGCAGGGACAGTGCATGCATCTGTGACACAATTCCTTTAGTGTCCTGCTGGAGCACACTCTGCAGGGAATTATAGATGTGGATCTAGAGGCAGAGCAGCGGGAGGAAGAGGAGGCCTTCCCTAGCTCTCAAGGCTTTCCGCAGATAGCATTCCAGCAGGTCCTACTCAGATCAGACAGGAGGAGGATGAAGAGGAGGAGGAATATTTAAGTAGTGGGGGCATTGAAGGTGGGGATTCCTCAAGGGAGGGTTTCGTGTGCCCAGAAACACAAGGGCTAGTGCGTGGCTGGGAGGAGGAAGTGCACGATGGGGTCATCCTAATTGACCAGGAAGACTCGGAAGCTAATGCCGCCTCCAACCTACGCTGCATGGGCTCCCTTATAATGCAAAGCCTGCTAAAGGACCCCAGGATTCGTGCTATTCGTGCTGATGACACACGTGCTTCTGAGGCTGCGGATGATCAGAGGAATAGTGGTGAAGGCCGGGGCCGCTTGACTGATGCATTTTTAAACTTTTTTAATCCACGACGCCCTGGGACGTCAAATGTAGGCACCCATTGCCAGCGTCTTCACCATATGGTGCAGGACTACCTGGGGGCAAGGGCAGACCTGGATACGTTTCCAGCAGATGATCCACTGGCTTACTGGGTGTTGAGATTGGATCACTGGCCAGAATTTAGCCAATATACTATGCAGCTACTAGGTTGCCCTTTGTGATGGAACCGTTCCCTTCCGTCTGTCCTGACTCTCCAGACACCCTTCGTTGCGGTCAGCCCGGCTACTGGGAGCACTGTCCTCAGCGCCTCAAGCAGCTTGACCGGCCTGCTTCTGTTCCTCTGCCCTGGAGCCGTTAGGAATCTCCAGAAGGCCGCTCGGTACCTTCTGAGGGTGATAGTGTATAGTGTAGCATCGCTGAAATAAAGACACCAGGCGCGGCTGTATGCTGTAAAACAGGATTCTCTCTCTCTGAGCTCTGAGAGTTCTCTGACTTTTAATGAACAAAACGCCACCATTTATGCTGAAGTCCAACAGTCATAATTTGCATAAATGACGCACCCCGTTTTACCAATATACTAATTACATTATGTCAGTTATTTACAATAAACATTCTTTACATTCTTTAGCCTTCAGCTCACACAACATTTGTATAATCCATTGTTCTAACACATCAGATTAAATACAAACACAATCACAGACTTCTTGAATTAAATATGCAGCTAGATAAGAGGAAAAACCCTGGTGCATAAATTACACAGCAGTAAAGCTTGTTTACTGGCTATACAGACACACATTTACCTACAGGAATATAAGTATATTTAAAACTAAAGTGACGCCATTTTACACTAAACTAATTTAAACTAAAACCAAACGATGTAAAATATTTAAAAACACATGATATAAATGAACATAAAGTCTCTTGGGGTTTGAAGTATGGAGCGTTACATCAGCTCCATGACACCCTTCATCTAGCGTTCTTTCTGAAAAGACGTTCAGTGCCACTGGAGGTTTTGTCACAGACAAAAGAGTGCGTCTGTCCACCGATTCTGTAGACCGGCTGACATTTATATAAATGAATCAGTCCTGGATCAGCAGCTATCAATCCCCTGATGCTGAAGTAACTAGGGATGTGCATTTCGGGTTTCGGAATTTCGGATTTTTCACGAAATTTCCCGATTCGTGTTTTCGGATGCGGCCGATTTTCCGAAATTTTTTAGATCCGAAAATGTCCGAACCGAAAAGTTTTCCGAGCCGAAATTAAATATTTTCGGAAATTTCGAATGGACTTGAAATGTGTCAAATCGAAATTTATTTTTGCTCTATTCATGATTTCGGTTCCATTCGTGATTTCGGTTCCATTTCGGTAATTCTGGACATCGCATATTTAACTATTATCGGTTATATCGCTGATTCTGTAAATTTTGTATTTGTAAATGCTTATCACTTGTTTTTTTTGTTTCCATTTATCCGATCGATACGATAATTCGTAATAGGGTCGGATTCGATTCGTCCGCGGGTCGCGCATGCGCGCGCGCGCGGATGTCGTAACTTTATTGAGCCAGTTTTTTGACAACTTTTTTTGGACAAAATATTGTTATTATTATTCACCATGGCTGCAAGAGACGAGTGCCATTCTGACACCTCCTCATCGTCTCTCAATGAACCACCACCACCCAGAAAGAAGCGGGCCAGCAATATGTCGTTTGAGGAGATGCTCGAGCTGGTCCGGATCTTTGATCCGAAGGATTACGATTGCTGTAAGGGCCCTTACGGCAGGAAGAAGAACGCTAGAAAGAATCGTATCCTCGATAAGCTACGCACCACCATTTTGGAGTTGTTCGGGAAGGACCGGACGAAGGACCAGCTCCGGAAACGCTGGTCTGATCTGAAGGTACGCGAGGAGGATCAGCTGAGAAACATCCGTCGCATCATAGCGAAACGTAAGTGTCATGTTATATTGTAAAGCGCTGCGCAAACTGTTGGCGCTATATAAATCCTGTATAATAATAATAATGTGCTTGCATGTGCTAATGTGCACAGAAATACGTTGATTTATCTAGTCCTTTTTTCATGCAATGTGATTGTGTATAGCTTTGCGTTTTCACGACTCGTCATACATGCAGTTTTGCCATAGCTCTTCCTTTTTGTGATTTTACGTATTCGTGAAAATTGTGACATTTGATGTATGTAGATGAAGTTACAATGCTGGATTTCTTTTGGCACTGTGTGTACTGTAGTGTGTTGGGGGGGAGGTTGTTGTGATTGAGTGATGCATACGAGATGACCCGCAGCTTGCCCAATATTGGCTCCCACAAGCGCATCAATAAAAATCTCTGCGTCTTTGCTAAGTGGTAGGATGGGACATGTAGTTCTTTTGAAAGTGCATCCAAACAGAGCCGCGTTCAATACATCCTCAGCAGCTGCTGAATTGTTGCAGCGCAGCAATTCAGTTTGCTGCAGCAGTATCATTATTGAACGCTTTAGATGCAAATTTCAAAACAAAATGGACGATTTCTGTTGTTTCTGCTATATCCAGTTTTATTCACAGAAACTGAAAGTGAAACTGAGGCTGAGGCATCTATAAAATAAATAAAAGCAGTCGGCACAATGCGTTTTGTACGCAAACAACACAAATAATAGTTTTTATTGAATAAACGTAATGTTTACTTCTGAAAAAAATATATAATTAAACGGTAATATATGTCTATGTGCATAGGAAATAAATAAATATTTTGTGACTTTAGAACTATGAGATGGGAGTAGTGGTGGGTCAAGCTGAGGCCTGTTCAATACCTCAGCCGCTGCAAGTGCTAAGTTAGCAACTTGCCATTGAACGCCGTTCAACCGCTCAGCGCTCAGCAGTGCTAACCTAGCACTTGCAGCGACCCGAGGAGATGCTGAGTGTGACGTTTTAAAGATGGCCGCCGCCATGAAGCAGTAACAATGCCGTACAGCAAGATGGCCGCCGCCTCGAAGTAGGTAATAATTCCATACAGCAATGTTAATTTTGTGGTTTCTGTTCACCAAAGCACAAAATATTTATTTATTATTTCCCCCTGCACATAGACATATATTACAGTTCAATTCATATATTGTTTCAGAAGTAAACATAACGTTTATTCATTAAAAACTATCATTTGTGGTGTGTGCATACAAAACGGAATTGTGCTGACTGCTTCTCTGTATTATATTTTGTCCGAGTGATCCGAAAAACAATCTGAATTTTTCATTAAGAAATCATCGGCCATTTTAGATTCAAAATTCGCATCCAAAGGGTTCAACGACACTGCTGCAGCAAACTGAATTGCTGCGCTGCAGCAATTCAGCAGCTGCTGAGGTATTGAACAGGCCTCTGGTAGTGGGGTAGTGGAGGGGGTGTCGCAATACTTTCGGCAATATAGTGTATAGATATACCATTTTTTCCAGTCTGCATTATTTACGTGTTATTTTTTGGATTTGGCAGAAGACAGGAAGAAGGCAGCAGCATCTGCCCCAGCGGGCACCAGTGCCCCAGTGGAGGAGGAGGAGGAGCCACGGGCATCCACCAGCGCTGGTGTATACTGTTTTATTTTGCAACGACTTTTGGTCAAAAACAGAAACATTTTTTGTTTACTGTATTTTAATTTAATTTTTTTATGTATAGCACAAGAGGAGCAGGAGGAGGAAGAGGAGGAGCAGGAGGTTGGCGATGAAGAGAGGGAGCCGGAGCAGCAGGAGGCCGCCAGTCCAGGTTTTTTTTTTTTACTGTTGTATTTTGCATCGACTTTTGTTCAAAAATAAATCAGTTTTGTTGTTTACTGTATTTTTTATTTCTTTAATTTCTTAGATATAGCACCAGATATGCTGACGGTGGTGGTGGGGGAGGAGTCGGAGGAGGAGTCGGAGCCTCAGGAGGCCGCCAGCACTGGTATATACTACTGTTATATTTTTTCAAGACTTTCAGTCAAAAATAGAAACCTGCTTTACTTACTGTATTTTCCTTCTTTCATTTATTGGATATATAGAAGGAGAAGCCAGACCTAGCAATCGGGAGGCGATCGGCGAGCTACGCCTGGCAGTTGCAACGATCGATACCATCCAGGAACTGCTGCAGGAATTGCGGGAGCATATAAACAATACCGCGGACATCCTGGAGCGGCAGTGAGACAGACCAGTGGCAGCCTCCTCCCGAAATCTGCAGGTTCACTGAAGACGAGGTCGGACCGGACACGAGCAAGGATTGTCTGAACACGACTCTCTTCAGGAAAGGCAAACTTTATTGTGATATCACGGATGTGCCTCAGCTGCTCCTGCTCGCGTGCTTTGAGGTCGGACCAGCGTTTTCAGATCTGGTCCTTCGTCCGGTCTTTCCCAAACAGCTCCAGGATGGTGGTGCGTAGCTTGTCAACGATACGATCCTTTCTAGAATTATTCTTCCTGCCGTAAGGGCCCTTACGGCAGTCATAATCTTTGTAATCAAAGATGCGGACCAGCTCCAACATCTCCTCAAATGCCAGTAATTCTAAAAGTGAACCAATATTCTGAACAAGATGTTCGCCTGGCTTACAATGGCGGCCATCTTCCAGTCTATGTTTGTTTGTGTTGTTTGTGCCCCTGTTGGGCAGTTTGCCATCCTTGGCATGTTTCCTTCCCTTCCCCATGTTGTAAATAAATTTTCTATTTTTTTTATATTTTCCTGTTTGTGTGCGTTGCTTTTCCTTACTTAATAAGTTAAAATGTATTGCTTGGTTTCCACACTGTTAAAATTATATGTACATAAATTTATTGACATTTCTATGGACCCTTTGTCATAAATTTGTCAACATATTTGTGGCCATGAATGTGACTGTGCACATTCTACACTTCCTGCATGGCCAAAAAATGTCACACACTAACACAACCTTGTTGTACTGCCTTGAGATTTAATTACCGACGTGGCCTGGTTTTGTTAAGCTTAGGCGATGTCACAACAACCCTCCGCCACGTTTTTCGCTCCCTGCGAGCGTCCGAAGCATGCAGCTTCAGCGCTCGCCAGGAGGAAACAAGTCACCAGCCAATCGCGGCTGGTCACGTGGCTCCCCCTGGCGAGCGCCCAAGCTGCGCGCCGCCGGACGCTCTGAGGGAGCAAAAAAGGCGGCGGAGGTGAGCTGGGTCCATTATCATGAGGTGCTGGGGCATTCCATGTGCTGGGGCAAATCCATGAGGAGGGGGGCATATCCATGAGGAGCTGGGGCAAATCCATGTGTGAGCTGGGGCATATCCATGAGGAGCTGGGGCATATTCATGTGTGAGCTGGGGCATATCCATGAGGAGCTGGGGCATTCCATGTGCTGGGGCATATCCCTTAGGAGCTGGGGCATTATCCATGAGGTGCTGGGGCATATCCACGAGGAGCTGGGGCATATCCACGAGGAGCTGGGGCATATATTATCCACGAGGAGCTGGGGCATATCCACGAGGTGCTGGGGCATATCCACGAGGAGCTGGGGCATATCCACGATGAGCTGGGGCATATCCAGGAGGAGCTGGGGCATATCCATGAGACGAGCTGGGGCATATCCACGAGGAGCTGGGGCATATCCACGAGGTGCTGGGGCATATCCACGAGGAGCTGGGGCATATCCACGAGGAGCTGGGGCATATCCATGAGAGGAGCTGGGGCATATCCACGAGGAGCTGGGGCATATCCACGAGGTGCTGGGGCATATCCACGAGGAGCTGGGGCATATCCACGAGGAGCTGGGGCATATCCACGAGGAGCTGGGGCATGTCCACGAGGAGCTGGGGCATATCCACGAGGAGCTGGGGCATATCCACGAGGAGCTGGGGCATGTCCACGAGGAGCTGGGGCATATCCACGAGGAGCTGGGGCATATCCACGAGGAGCTGGGGCATATCCACGAGGAGCTGGGGAAAATCCATGTGTGAGCTGGGGCATATCCATGAGGAGCTGGGGCATATCCGTGTTTCAGCTGGGGCATATCCATGAGGAGCTGGGGCATTCCATGTGCTGGGGCATATCCATGAGGAGCTGGGGCATATCCACGAGGAGCTGGGCATGTCCACGAGGAGCTGGGGCATATCCACGAGGAGCTGGGGCATATTCACGAGGTGCTGGGGCAATATCCATGAGGAGCTGGGGCATGTCCACGAGGAGCTGGGGCATATCCATGAGGTGCTGGGGCAATATCCACGAGGAGCTGAGGCATGTCCACGAGGAGTTGGGGCATGTCCACGAGGAGCTGGGGCATATCCACAACGAGCTGGGGCATATCCATGAGGAGCTGGGGCAAATCCATGTGTGAGCTGGGGCATATCCATGAGGAGCTGGGGCATAACCATGTGTGAGCTGGGGCATATTATCCATGAGGAGCTGGGGCATTCAATGTGCTGGGGCATATCCATGAGGAGCTGGGGCATATCCATGAGGAGCTGGGGCATGTCCACGAGGAGCTGGGGCATATCCACAAGAAGCTGGGGCATATCCATGAGGTGCTGGGGCAATATCCATGAGGAGCTGGGGCATGTCCACGAGGAGCTGGGGCATATCCATGAGGTGCTGGGGCAATATCCACGAGGAGCTGAGGCATGTCCACGAGGAGTTGGGGCATGTCCACGAGGAGCTGGGGCATATCCACAACGAGCTGGGGCATATCCATGAGGAGCTGGGGCAAATCCATGTGTGAGCTGGGGCATATCCATGAGGAGCTGGGGCATAACCATGTGTGAGCTGGGGCATATTATCCATGAGGAGCTGGGGCATTCAATGTGCTGGGGCATATCCATGAGGAGCTGGGGCATATCCATGAGGAGCTGGGGCATGTCCACGAGGAGCTGGGGTATATCCACAAGAAGCTGGGGCATATCCATGAGGTGCTGGGGCAATATCCATGAGGAGCTGGGGCATGTCCACGAGAAGCTGGGGCATATCCACGAGGTGCTGGGGCATATCCACGAGGAGCTGGGGCATGTCCACGAGGAGCTGGGGCATATCCACAAGGAGCTGGGGCATATCCATGAGGTGCTGGGGCAATATCCGTGAGGAGCTGGGGCATGTCCACGAGGAGCTGGGGCATATCCACGAGGTGCTGGGGCATATCCACGAGGAGCTGGGGCATATCCACGATGAGCTGGGGCATATCCACGAGGAGCTGGGGCATATCCATGAGAGGAGCTGGGGCATATCCACGAGGAGCTGGGGCATATCCACGAGGTGCTGGGGCATATCAACGAGTAGCTGGGGCATATCCACGAGGAGCTGGGGCATATCCATGAGAGGAGCTGGGGCATGTCCACGAGGAGCTGGGGCATATCCACGAGGTGCTGGGGCATATCCACGAGGAGCTGGGGCATATCCACGATGAGCTGGGGCATATCCACGAGGAGCTGGGGCATATCCATGAGAGGAGCTGGGCATATCCACGAGGAGCTGGGGCATATCCACGAGAGGAGCTGGGGCATATCCACGTGGAGCTGGGGCATATCCACGAGGAGCTGGGGCATATCCACGAGGTGCTGGGGCAATATCCACGAGGAGCTGGGGCATGTCCACGAGGAGCTGGGGCATGTCCACGAGGAGCTGGGGCATATCCATGAGGTGCTGGGGCAATATCCATGAGAGGAGCTGGGGCATATCCACGAGGAGCTGGGGCATATCCACGAGGTGCTGGGGCATATCCAAGAGGAGCTGGGACATATCCATGAGAGGAGCTGGGGCATATCCACGAGGAGCTGGGGCATATCCACGAGGTGCTGGGGCATATCCACGAGTAGCTGGGGCATATCCACGAGGTGCTGGGGCAATATCCATGAGGAGCTGGGGCATGTCCACGAGGAGCTGGGGCATATCCACGAGGTGCTGGGGCATATCCACGAGGAGCTGGGGCATATCCACGAGGAGCTGGGGCATGTCCACGAGGAGCTGGGGCATATCCACGAGGAGCTGGGGCATATCCACGAGGAGCTGGGGCATATCCATGAGAGGAGCTGGGGCATGTCCACGAGGAGCTGGGGCATATCCACGAGGTGCTGGGGCATATCCACGAGGAGCTGGGGCATATCCACGATGAGCTGGGGCATATCCACGAGGAGCTGGGGCATATCCATGAGAGGAGCTGGGCATATCCACGAGGAGCTGGGGCATATCCACGAGAGGAGCTGGGGCATATCCACGTGGAGCTGGGGCATATCCACGATGAGCTGGGGCATATCCACGAGGAGCTGGGGCATATCCATGAGAGGAGCTGGGCATATCCACGAGGAGCTGGGGCATATCCACGAGAGGAGCTGGGGCATATCCACGTGGAGCTGGGGCATATCCACAAGGAGCTGGGCATATCCACGAGTGCGGGCAATATCCACGAGGAGCTGGGGCATGTCCACGAGGAGCTGGGGCATGTCCACGAGGAGCTGGGGCATATCCATGAGGTGCTGGGCAATATCCATGAGAGGAGCTGGGGCATATCCACGAGGAGCTGGGGCATATCCACGGTGCTGGGCATATCCACGAGGAGCTGGGACATATCCATGAGAGGAGCTGGGGCATATCCACGAGGAGCTGGGCATATCCACGAGGTGCTGGGGCATATCCACGAGTAGCTGGGGCATATCCACGAGGTGCTGGGGCAATATCCATGAGGAGCTGGGCATGTCCACGAGGAGCTGGGCATATCCACGAGGTGCTGGGGCATATCCACGAGGAGCTGGGGCATATCCACGAGGAGCTGGGCATGTCCACGAGGAGCTGGGGCATATCCACGAGGAGCTGGGCATATCCACGAGGAGCTGGGCATATCCATGTGTCAGCTGGGGCATATCATGAGGAGCTGGGGCATTCCATGTGCTGGGGCATATCCATGAGGAGCTGGGGCATATCCACGAGGAGCTGGGGCATGTCCATGAGGTGCTTGGGCATATCCATGAGGAGCTGGGCATGTCCACGAGGAGCTGGGCATGTCCACGAGGAGCTGGGGCATGTCCACGAGGAGCTGGGGCATGTCCATGAGGAGCTGGGGCATATCCATGAGGTGCTGGGGCATATCCACGAGGAGCTGGGCATGTCCTGAAGTTAACCCTAGCTGCCACCAATGGTGGAGATATGGGGTTCATTGGAACCCCCTATCTCCCGATCCGTGGCAGCTAGGAGTTAAAGTTTGGTATTGTTGGATCGGCCAGAGCATGGCCGTTCCAACGATACCAAACACGAATGTGAAAACATTTTAAAAAAATTAAAACTAAAAAAATATTTTAAAAAATTTATAAAAAATAAACAATTTTTTTGTTTTTTTTTGTTTTGTTAATGCAGCAATATTGTTCCCATTTCCATTATAATGTGAACAATGATGCTGCACTAACATTTTTGTATGTGGTGCGTTTGTTAAAAATCGTGTAATTTTCCAAAAAAAAAAAATGTAACGAGACCCCATCTCTAATTTTTTAACAAGCGCACCCCATACAAAATACAACCGCAATTGCTCGCATGTTAAAATGTAAAAAAAAACACTTTACACATTGTAAATTATTGAAAAATCATATTTTAGGTGCTGGGGCATATCCACGAGAAGCTGGGGCATGTCTACGAGGAGCTGGGGCATATCCACAAGGAGCTGGGGCATATCCATGAGCTGGGGCAATATCCATGAGGAGCTGGGGCATGTCCACGAGGAGCTGGGGCATATCCACGAGGTGCTGGGGCATATCCACGAGGAGCTGGGGCATATCCACGATGAGCTGGGGCATATCCACGAGGAGCTGGGGCATATCCATGAGAGGAGCTGGGCATATCCACGAGGAGCTGGGGCATATCCACGAGGTGCTGGGGCATATCAACGAGTAGCTGGGGCATATCCACGAGGAGCTGGGGCATATCCATGAGAGGAGCTGGGGCATGTCCACGAGGAGCTGGGGCATATCCACGAGGTGCTGGGGCATATCCACGAGGAGCTGGGGCATATCCACGATGAGCTGGGCATATCCACGAGGAGCTGGGGCATATCCATGAGAGGAGCTGGGCATATCCACGAGGAGCTGGGGCATATCCACGAGAGGAGCTGGGGCATATCCACGAGGAGCTGGGGCATATCCACGAGGAGCTGGGGCATATCCACGAGGTGCTGGGGCAATATCCACGAGGAGCTGGGGCATGTCCACGAGGAGCGGGCATGTCCACGAGGAGCTGGGCATATCCATGAGGTGCTGGGGCAATATCCATGAGAGGAGCTGGGCATATCACGAGGAGCTGCATATCCACGAGGTGCTGGGCATATCCACGAGGAGCTGGGCATATCCATGAGAGGAGCTGGGCATATCCACGAGGAGCTGGGCATATCCACGAGGTGCTGGGCATATCCATGAGAGGAGCTGGGCATATCCACGAGGAGCTGGGCATATCCACGAGGTGCTGGGGCATATACACGAGGAGCTGGGGCATATCCACGAGGAGCTGGGGCATGTCCACGAGGAGCTGGGGCATATCCACGAGGAGCTGGGCATATCACGATGAGCTGGGGATCCAGGAGGAGCTGGGGCATATCCAGGAGATGAGCTGGGGCATATCCACGAGGAGCTGGGGCATATCCACGAGGTGCTGGGCATATCCACGAGGAGCTGGGGCATATCCACGAGGAGCTGGGGCATATCCATGAGAGGAGCTGGGGCATATCCACGAGGAGCTGGGGCATATCCACGAGGTGCTGGGGCATATCCACGAGGAGCTGGGGCATATCCACGAGGAGCTGGGGCATATCCACGAGGAGCTGGGGCATGTCCACGAGGAGCTGGGGCATATCCACGAGGAGCTGGGCATATCCACGAGGAGCTGGGGCATGTCCACGAGGAGCTGGGGCATATCCACGAGGAGCTGGGGCATATCCACGGAGGGCGCATATCCACGAGGAGCTGGGAAATCCATGTGTGAGCTGGGCATATCCATGAGGAGCTGGGCATATCCATGTTCAGCTGGGGCATATCCATGAGGAGCGGGCATTCCATGTGCTGGGGCATATCCATGAGGAGCTGGGGCATATCCACGAGGAGCTGGGCATGTCCACGAGGAGCTGGGGCATATCCACGAGGAGCTGGGGCATATTCACGAGGTGCTGGGGCAATATCCATGAGGAGCTGGGGCATGTCCACGAGGAGCTGGGCATATCCATGAGGTGCTGGGCAAATCCATGAGGAGCTGAGGCATGTCCACGAGGATTGGGGCATGTCCACGAGGAGCTGGGGCATATCCACAAGGAGCTGGGCATATCCATGAGGAGCTGGGGCAAATCCATGTGTGAGCTGGGGCATATCCATGAGGAGCTGGGGCATAACATGTGTGAGCTGGGGCATTTATCCATGAGGAGCTGGGGCATTCCATGTGCTGGGGCATATCCATGAGGAGCTGGGGCATATCCATGAGGAGCTGGGGCATGTCCACGAGGAGCTGGGGCATATCCACGAAGCTGGGGCATATCCATGAGGGTGGGGCAATATCCATGAGGAGCTGGGGCGTCCACGAGAAGCTGGCATATCCACGAGGTGCTGGGTCATATCCACGAGGAGCTGGGGCATGTCCACGAGGAGCTGGGGCATATCCACAAGGAGCTGGGGCATATCCATGAGGTGCTGGGGCAATATCCATGAGGAGCTGGGGCATGTCCACGAGGAGCTGGGGCATATCCACGAGGTGCTGAGGCATATCCACGAGGAGCTGGGCATATCCATGAGAGGAGCTGGCATATCCACGAGGAGCTGGGGCATATCCACGAGGTGCTGGGGCATATCACGAGTAGCTGGGGCATATCCACGAGGAGCTGGGGCATATCCATGAGAGGAGCTGGGGCATCCACGAGGAGCTGGGCATATCCACGAGGTGCTGGGGCATATCCACGAGGAGCTGGGGCATATCCACAATGAGCTGGGGCATATCCCGAGGAGCTGGGGCATATCCATGAGAGGAGCTGGGCATATCCACGAGGAGCTGGGGCATATCCACGAGAGGAGCTGGGGCATATCCACGAGGAGCTGGGGCATATCCACGAGGAGCTGGGGCATATCCACGAGGTGCTGGGGCAATATCCACGAGGAGGGGCATGTCCACGAGGAGCTGGGGCATGTGAACGAGGAGCTGGGGCATATCCATGAGGTGCTGGGGCAATATCCATGAGAGGAGCTGGGGCATATCCACGAGGAGCTGGGGCATATCCACGAGGTGCTGGGGCATATCCACGAGGAGCTGGGGCATATCCATGAGAGGAGCTGGGGCATATCCACGAGGAGCTGGGCATATCCACGAGTGCTGGGGCATATCCACGAGTAGCTGGGGCATATCCACGAGGTGCTGGGGCAATATCCATGAGGAGCTGGGGCATGTCCACGAGAGCTGGGCATATCCACGAGGTGCTGGGGCATATCCACGAGGAGCTGGGGCATATCCACGAGGAGCTGGGGTGTCCACGAGCTGGGGCATATCCACGAGGAGCTGGGGCATATCCACGAGGAGCTGGGGCATATCCATGTGTCAGCTGGGGCATATCATGAGGAGCTGGGGCATTCCATGTGCTGGGGCATATCCATGAGGAGCTGGGGCATATCCACGAGGAGCTGGGGCATGTCCATGAGGTGCTGGGCATCATATCATCCACGAGGAGCTGGGGCATGTCCACGAGGAGCTGGGGCATGTCCACGAGGAGCTGGGGCATGTCCATGAGGAGCTGGGGCATATCCATGAGGTGCTGGGGCATATCCACGAGGAGCTGGGGCATGTCCTGAAGTTAACCCCTAGCTGCCACCAATGGTGGAGATATGGGGTTCATTGGAACCCCCTATCTCCCGATCCGTGGCAGCTAGGAGTTAAAGTTTGGTATTGTTGGATCGGCCAGAGCATGGCCGTTCCAACGATACCAAACACGAATGTGAAAAACATTTGTAAAAAAATTAAAACTAAAAAAATATTTTAAAAAATTTATAAAAAAAAAATAAACAATTTTTTTTGTTTTTTTTTGTTTTGTTAATGCAGCAATATTGTTCCCATTTCCATTATAATGTGAACAATGATGCTGCACTAACGATTTTTGTATGTGGTGCGTTTGTTAAAAATCGTGTAATTTTCAAAAAAAAAAAATGTAACGAGACCCCATCTCTAATTTTTTTAACAAGCGCACCCCATACAAAATACAACCGCAATTGCTCGCATGTTAAAATGTAAAAAAAAACACTTTACACATTGTAAATTATTGAAAAATCATATTTTAGGTGCTGGGGCATATCCACGAGAAGCTGGGGCATGTCCACGAGGAGCTGGGGCATATCCACAAGGAGCTGGGGCATATCCATGAGGTGCTGGGGCAATATCCATGAGGAGCTGGGGCATGTCCACGAGGAGCTGGGGCATATCCACGAGGTGCTGGGGCATATCCACGAGGAGCTGGGGCATATCCACGATGAGCTGGGGCATATCCACGAGGAGCTGGGGCATATCCATGAGAGGAGATGGCATATCCACGAGGAGCTGGGCATATCCACGAGGTGCTGGGGCATATCAACGAGTAGGGGCATATCCACGAGGAGCTGGGGCATATCCATGAGAGGAGCTGGGGCATGTCCACGAGGAGCTGGGGCATATCCACGAGGTGCTGGGGCATATCCACGAGGAGCTGGGCATATCCACGATGAGCTGGGGCATATCCACGAGGAGCTGGGGCATATCCATGAGAGGAGCTGGCATATCCACGAGGAGCTGGGTATCCACGAGAGGAGGGGGCATATCCACGAGGAGCTGGGCATATCCACGAGGAGCTGGGGCATATCCACGAGGTGCTGGGGCAATATCCACGAGGAGCTGGGGCATGTCCACGAGGAGCTGGGGCATGTCCACGAGGAGCTGGGGCATATCCATGAGGTGCTGGGGCAAAATCCATGAGAGGAGCTGGGGCATATCCACGAGGAACTGGGGCATATCCACGAGGTGCTGGGGCATATCCACGAGGAGCTGGGGCATATCCATGAGAGGAGCTGGGGCATATCCACGAGGAGCTGGGGCATATCCACGAGGTGCTGGGGCATATCCATGAGAGGAGCTGGGCATATCCACGAGGAGCTGGGGCATATCCACGAGGTGCTGGGGCATATACACGAGGAGCTGGGGCATATCCACGAGGAGCTGGGGCATATCCACGAGGAGCTGGGGCATATCCATGTGTCAGCTGGGGCATATCATGAGGAGCTGGGGCATTCCATGTGCTGGGGCATATCCATGAGGAGCTGGGGCATATCCACGAGGAGCTGGGGCATATCCACGAGGAGCTGGGGCATATCCATGAGAGGAGCTGGGCATATCCACGAGGAGCTGGGGCATATCCACGAGGTGCTGGGGCATATCCACGAGTAGCTGGGGCATATCCACGAGGTGCTGGGGCAATATCCATGAGGAGCTGGGGCATGTCCACGAGGGTCTGGGGCATATCCACGAGGTGCTGGGCATATCCACGAGGAGCTGGGGCATGTCCGACGGGAGCTGGGCATATCCACGAGGAGCTGGGGCATATCCATGTGTCAGCTGGGGCATATCATGAGGAGCTGGGGCATTCCATGTGCTGGGGCATATCCATGGAGCTGGGGCATATCCACGAGGAGCTGGGGCATATCCATGTGTCAGCTGGGGCATATCATGAGGAGCTGGGCATTCCATGTGCTGGGGCTATCCATGAGGAGCTGGGGCATAATTCCACGAGGTGCTGGGGCATATCCACAAGGAGCTGGGGCATATCCACGAGGAGCTGGGGCATGTCCACGAGGAGCTGGTTCATATCCACGAGGAGCTGGGGCATATCCACGAGGAGCTGGGGCAAATCCATGTGTGAGCTGGGGCATATCCATGAGGAGCTGGGGCATATCCATGTGTCAGCTGGGGCATATCCATGAGGAGCTGGGGCATTTCATGTGCTGGGGCATATCCATGAGGAGCTGGGGCATATCCACGAGGAGCTGGGGCATGTTCACGAGGAGCTGGGGCATATCCATGAGGTGCTGGGGCAATATCCATGAGGAGCTGGGGCATGTCCACGAGGAGCTGGGGCATGTCCATGAGGAGCTGGGGCATATCCACGAGGAGCTGGGGCATATCCATGAGGAGCTGGGGCAAATACATGTGTGAGCTGGGGCATATCCATGAGGAGCTGGGGCATATCCATGTGTGAGCTGGGGCATATTATCCATGAGGAGCTGGGGCATTCCATGTGCTGGGGCATATCCATGAGGAGCTGGGGCATATCCATGAGGAGCTGGGGCATGTCCACGAGGAGCTGGGGCATATCCACAAGGAGCTGGGGCATATCCATGAGGTGCTTGGGCAATATCCATGAGGAGCTGGGGCATGTCCACGAGGAGCTGGGGCATGTCCACGAGGAGCTGGGGCATGTCCATGAGGAGCTGGGGCATATCCATGAGGTGCTGGGGCATATCCACGAGGAGCTGGGGCATGTCCATGAGGAGCTGGGGCATATCCATGAGGATGTCGGATGTCGGCCAAGCTTCCGGGAACTCTCCCTGAGGACTGGCGTCATCGTGCATAGCACGATGACGCCAGTCCTGAAGTTAACCCCTAGCTGCCACCAATAGTGGAGATATGGGGTTCATTGGAACCCCCTATCTCCCGATCCGTGGCAGCTAGGAGTTAAAGTTTGGTATTGTTGGATCGGCCAGAGCATGGCCGTTCCAACGATACCAAACACGAATGTGAAAAACATTTGTAAAAAAATTAAAACTAAAAAAATATTTAAAAAAATTTATAAAAAAAAATAAACAATTTTTTTTCTTTTTTTTTGTTTTGTTAATGCAGCAATATTGTTCCCATTTCCATTATAATGTGAACAATGATGCTGCACTAACGATTTTTGTATGCGGTGCGTTTGTTAAAAATCGTGTAATTTTCCAAAAAAAAAAAATGTAACGAGACCCCATCTCTAATTTTTTTAACAAGCGCACCCCATACAAAATACAACCGCAATTGCTCGCATGTTAAAATGTGAAAAAAAAACACTTTACACATTGTAAATTATTGAAAAATCATATTTTATTGCATATTTTGTTATAATATACAGACAGGACATGACGTATACATATAATAATGACATATTATGAATCTGCCGAGTCTGACGGAAAGTACGATATATAATATGTCTGGGTCATATACTAAAATAAGCCTTCAAAACGCGTTTAAACAAGATGAGCAAAACCAGTAAAAAATAAAAATGACCTCAGCACAGGGGCGGGAAAAGCCTCAGCAGCGAAAGGTTTAATTAAAAAAAAACACGATAGAATCGCCAGAATTATCATATCGACAGAATGAATTATCGGATCCGAAAAACAAACCAAAAATTTATTATAAAAAAATATATAAAGTATAAAAAAGTAAACCATAGTAGTTTATATCAAAACGAATAGAGTTAGACAGCTTTGAAACGAGAACAGACGTTCCGAAAAAACGAAAATTTCTGAAATCACGAAAAGTCGATACAAAAAAACGAGTAAAGTGACACGAAAATACGAAAAATTGTCGATATTCCGAAAAAAAAAAAAGGACCCGAAAAACGAGTCGAACCGAGCCGAATCGAAACATAAATAGGTCGAAACGAGCCGAATCAAAAATTTTAAAAATCCGAAAAATCGAACCGAATCGAACCGAAAAAAAAAATCGGTGCACAAGCCTAGAAGTAACGGAATAGATCTGGGATGTCTTCTGCATTCACAAAACCTCCAGCACTGAACTCTTCCACAATACCACAAGAGGGTTACGGTGTGAAGGCACTTGCTGCCATGAAAGGCACAATATTTGGCTGCACTGACGCCTGTGCCACATTTATATAATTTAAATTTTTTGAACCGTAGGGTCCAACCCTGCACTCTTCCACAATACTACAGAGGGGTTACTGTATGATAGTACTTGCTGGCCTGGCAGTCTGGCACCAAAAGCACAATATCTGGGTGCACTGACGCCCATTACCAGATTCATATATTTTTAATATAGGACCACTTGGTCCACCCCTGCATTCTTCCACAATACCACAGAGGGGTTACTGTATGATAGTACTTGCAGGCTTGGCACCAAAAGCACAATATTTGGGTGCACTGCCACTGACGCCTGTATCAGATTCATATCCTCAGAGGGGTTACGGTGTGACGGCACTGTTGCCGACGCTAAAGGCCCAATTTTAAAGCACCTATTTTTACTTTCATCCAAAGCCTGCATAAGTTTCACAATAATTTAGCCAAAAAATCACTAAACTTTTTCTACGTGTCTGAAAATGTCTCCTCTTTTCATACAAACTGCCGCCCCAAGCAGTTGTTTATGGATAGATTAAAGAAAAAGCATTTACCGTCTTTTGAAACGTAATTTTTTTGTTTTCAAGTGTTTCTATACATCCTAGAAATCCGCCACTTTATGGGCAGGTTATGGGGACCTCCTAGGCACGATAGTTGAAGGAATTTTTCATTTTTATTTTTAACCCTTATTTCATGGAAAACTCACTGTCCCTTTAAAAACGTTTTTTTAAAAACTTTTTGTCCTTGTTTCCTGTCCCCCAGGGCACTACCCGGACCCCCATACACCTTTTATGGCAAATATCTAGCATATATGTCCTCTTGGAGGACACTCTAAAAATCGAATTTTCAGCCGCCTTGACTTGACTTGAGTTTGTGTTTGAGTTCGGATTCGAACATTTGGAAAGTTCGATTTCGAATACGAACCGAACTCGGGGGTGTTCGGCTCATCCCTAATTCTGATTCCTACAGAACGCACTGGCATAAAGGGCTTTTGTACCGAAGAAGGCAGAACAGTTTCCCCTGATAGATCTCCCCGGGATAGACAACCGGCCCGCAGGGGTTGACCAGGTACAGATAGGGGAGGAGTTGGGTCCCCAGAAACAGGCCTAGATTAGACAGCTCCTCCACAACCACCAGGAGGTCTTCTCCGCCTGCCCCGGCTGTACCAGCCGGGCCTTACACCAAGTTGAGACCCCAGGCCAGAGACCCCTCCGGCAGCCAGCCTACCGACTCCCGGAGGCAGTCCGCGAACTCATGCGGGCTGAAATCTGGGAGATGCTGGAGCTGGGGGGTTATCGAGCCCTCCGCCAGCCCATGGGCCTCCCCCGTAGTGTTGGTCCCCAAAAAGGACGGGACCACCTGGTTCTGCGTGGACTACCGGAGGTTAAACGACTGTACCACGACTGACGCATACCCCATGCCTCGAATTGATGAGCTGTTAGATCAGATCTCCCAGGGGCACTATCTGACCACCGTAGATTTGTGTAAGGGGTATTGGCAGATTCTCCTGGCAGAGGAGGCGACCCCAAAGTCAGCCTTCATCACCCCGTTCGGCCTGTACCAATTTCGGGTCATGTCGTTCGGGATGAAGAACGCCCCGGCTACTTTCCAGCTGTTGATTGATCACCTCCTTGATGGCCTACAGGAGTTTGCCTGTGCCTACTTAGACGACATAGCCATCTACAGCCAAACCTGGGAGGAACACCTTCACCATCTAGGGGTAGTGTTAGAGCGGATCAAGGACGCCAACCTGACCCTTAAACCAGAGAAATGTAAAATAGGGATGTCTGAGGTACAGTACATCGGCCACCGGGTGGGCTGCGGGAAACAGCGACCGGAACCCGCCAAGATAGAAGCCATTCTCAACTGGCCCACCCCCGGGACCAAGACTCAGGTCCTTGCCTTCCTAGGGACCGCAGGCTACTACCGAAAGTTCGTCCCCCGGTACAGCGCCCTCGCCATACCCCTGACTGACCAGACCAAAAAATCCCTACCCCGCCAAGTCCTGTGGTCCCCGGAGTGCGAGGCGGCCTTCCAACAACTGAAGACCGCCCTAACCCAAGCTCCCCTCTTAGCTGCTCCGAATTATAATAAACGTTTTGTCGTCCATACAGACACCTCCATGTTTGGACTGGGAGCCGTGCTGAGTCAGGTGGGAGACGACGGGGGGAACATCCGGTGGCGTTCATCAGCCGCAAACTTCTCCCCAGGGAGGTGGGATATGCCGCAGTGGAGAAGGAGTGTTTGGCCCTGGTTTGGGCCCTGAGAAAGTTCCAGCCCTATGTTTACGGGCGCTCCTTCACCGTCATGACTGACCACAATCCCCTGGTGTGGCTGAACCGAGTGGCTGGGGAGAACGGCCACCTGCTACGGTGGAGACTGGGCCTCCAACCGTTTAACTTCACAATCCAATATCGGCCCGGGCCTCAAAATGGGAACGCCGATAGATTATCACGGAAAACGGCCCAGGAACCCGGAGACCGTTCACCGACTTCCCCGAGTCGACCCGTGTGGGTCCAACCGTGTCCGTCGGACTCTAGAAGGGGGGAGAAATGTCACGGAACGGACATGAGAGCTCTTTTCAGCGAGCCACAGGACTAAAGACTGAACCCTTTTTAAAGACCATTTTTCCTGTTTTCGTTTTGGTTTTGCGTGTGAGCCTATGGACCTCTTATTTTATTGCTAGATGTGGTTTTATTGGTGTAATGTAATAAAAATGTACCCTGTATGATGTGACTGTAAAAGTATGAAAGAAACCGTTTGTATATGTTTTTCCCCGTCGCCATTTTGCTCATCCCAGCATGGTTTCACAGAACAAAGGATCTCATGCCCCAAGATGGAGGATGCAGCGGGCCAGAGGATTGGAGGCTTTTCCAAGACCTCATCTGCCTAATCCCCTGGACAATGGGGGAGCCTGAAAGGGCAAGATAGAGGATACAGCAAACCAGCTGATTGGAGGCTTTTCCAAGACCTCATCTGCCTAATCCCTGGACAATGGGAAGGCTGAAAGGGACCTGATAGGGAACAGGAGGCTGGGAAAGGAGCCAATCAGTGCTGGTTGTGTGGGTGGGGGAGTGGGTAATCTGTTTGTGTGAAGTTGTATAAATGACCCTGTTGAAACCCATAAAATTCAGTTCACTGTTTTAAAGCATACAGCCGCGTCTGGTGTCTTCATTTCAGAGCTACAATCACTATTGCGGGAGACACTCAGCGGTCTCCTACATCACCACTCAACCCAGGAACGGGATCCCCAAGGCAACACCGCACCATCTCTCCAGACGCCGGACCAACGCCATTTCATCCTCCAGGCCACTCGAGACGCCGAGTGCCGTGCCACTCGGTAGTCGGGCCGGACGCCATCAAAGGGGGGGTCAGATAGAGCAGGACCGCAGGCGGACTTCCATCCCGCCACACTCCTCCTCCTCCCTTGACTCCTCTGTTCGATTAGGCACCCATGTGGAGTCAATCACCTCATCATTGTCATCACCCCCTATCTCTTCGTCACTGGAGCCAACTTGGCAGTGTGCTGCAGCTGCTGGGGGAACATGAGTGCCAGTTTTTTGTGTGTCACTGGCACCCCCTCCCTCTAGGCTGATTATACTCCCTTCCTCAACCTCAGAGTTTGAATCAGAGCACTGGAGTTGCTGCGCATCCTCAAGCAGCACGTCACTGTCACTGTAGTCAAACCATTCAACTGACTCCTCCGTGTATGATAGTGAGACTACGGCAGGAGTAGCTGTGGACATGGAGGCTGAGTTAGATGTTTTGGCAGCTGAGGTGGACTGTAAACCACTACAAGCCTGCATGGCAGAGGACTCGAAGGATGAGGATGGCCTGGTTAGCCAATCCTGCAAATCCTCTGTATGTTGCTGCTGCTTAAGACGGCCAGCACCAGTTAGAAAGGACAAGCGTGCCCCTGCAGAGGATGCACCTCGTCCACGATGACCAGGGGCACAGCCTTCCGACACAGAGGCTGCGTGCCCTCTTATCTGTGTCTGGAAGCGTCTGCCTGTCCTTTTTTGTCTTTCTGACATGGTGAGTGATATATAGATTAAAGGTATACAGATTTTCCAGAACAATGCTATACGTCAGTAATACAGCCTGGCTGATAGCTGGCAACACCCAGATTCTACTCTGAATAGATAAACAGATGAACTCTGATTAAACTGTGCTATTGTATGGTATCTAGAATTAGATTAAAGATATCCTGATTTTCCAGAACAATGCTATAAATCAGTGATACAGCCTCATAGCCTGGCAGCAGCTGGCAGTGCCAACACACAGATTACAATCCCAGATATCTGCTAGAAGTATGTGGGACCCCCTGATAGCTGGCAGTGAGAAGACACAGATTACAATTCCCAGATATCTGATAGAAGTATGTGGGACCCCCTGATAGCTGGCAGTGAAAAGACACAGATTACAATTCACAGAAATCTGCTAGACATCTGTGAGACACACTGGAAGAACAATCTCCTCTCACTCCTGCAAAAAAAAACACGTGCTGGGGCTGCGGGGAAGCCTTATATAGTGTGCTGCAGGACTTAGCTCTGTGAGCCCATGATTGGGCAAAACTTGCCCAATCAGGACTCTGAGCCCCGATTGGCATAGTCTTGCACCTGACCTGTGGTCAGGTGCAAGGCTGTAGCCAATTACAAGCTTCAGGCCAGTGGAAAAGTGCATTGTGGTTGAACACGCGGAAATGTTCTATGTTCGCCGAACGGGCAATGTTCGATTCGAACCACCAGCCCATCCCTAGTTCCAACCACACAGTTGCATGGTCAAACCAAATGATAGTTCCGATCGAGGAGGACTTAACCCACGGCATCAGTGATGGGGCAAAATAATATTATCGATCCTAGAGTAGGAGCCATGAGTGTTAGAATAGAAAGTATAGTCCCTGGTAGAGGGGTGGGAAACCCGCCACACATACACATTGAGTAAGAAAGAGGTCAAAAAGGGTCTTCTGGCTGGTGATAGCCAGTGAGCACTGCAAAGCAGCCGTACTAGTCCACCAAAGGGCGTGGAACTGCATTAACCCCTTCACTGCTGAGCCATTTCACGTCTTAAAAAAACCCACATTTCTTTCTTGTATGATTATTTTTTTTACTTTAAACATGGTCATATTTGATATCATTGAAAAGGCCATGCTCTGGCCTTTCTAATGATACCAATCATGACCCTGCTAGCTGAAAACAGTCGGGAGATATCTGGGTTAAAAAGGAACCCTTCTCTCCACCCCTATCTTTCCTTAGGAGTCAATGAGGACGTTCCCCACACGTCCTCAGCAGTGAAAGGGTTAAAGTCTCCACACAAAGAACATCCCTGTCAGAACCCCTATCTCCATGTCACATTGTAAGCTATCCCAGAATAGTTTATTAAGGATATTAAGGGCGTATACAGTACATTTATCAAACTAATGGGTTGGGAGCCCAGTAAAATAAGATAGCGACCAGCTGGATCAGAAACTAAAGATGTCATAGTAAAGGAGCAACCTTTATGCATGAGGATGGACGCAGCATTATGTTTACTCTACGCTTAACAGTACACGGACAGGAAATGAGAGCCCTGCATCTGAAGCGAGTCCACCCTAGGGAGTCTCGTTTCCTGTAAAAAGGCCACATTGCTATGTCTACGTTTGAGCTCTTGGAAGAGTAGGCATCTTTTATGAGGAGTGTTTAACCCTTTTGAAGTTTAGAGGGAAAATAGATGGACAGGGCTATTCAAAGAGAATCGAAAAGTCGCCGCACGTTCGGTGACTTTTCGTTCTCTTCAATTCGGTGCGATTTGGCGATCCCATTTCGGCAACCCTGCGGTGTATTCAGCAAGCACCACAGGGCCGTCGTAGTGCAGGGAAAAGCTGGTGCAAACCCGATGAACTCACCGCAAAACCCAGCGAACACCCACCGATATCCGTAAAAACATCTGCATTAACCCCACCGAACACGCCGGGAAAAACCCGAGCAGGAGCCAATCACAGCGCAGAGCAGCCGCCGGAGAAACCCAACACCGCAGACGAATGGAGTGGAAAAAAAACAAAACAGTATGCTTGAATGCTTGAAAAGTGAAATGCTGTTTACAATGAAACTACACAACGAAAATGTCTGAAATTTACATATAAGATCCAATGAATGATAATAAAAAGGGCTGTTACAGAAAAAAAAAAACGATTAAAAAAAACAGAAAAAAAGTTTGCAAAAAATGCCTAAAAGATCCTAAAAAATCTATAAATACAGAGACTTTTTACTGCAGAATACTATAATCAACGGTTTATTATATATTGAATTAAAACGGGAATATTTTTAACATTGAAGCCTATGGGATTCGCCTGAATAAACCTGTCGCATGAAACCACCGAATGGCAGGGCATTTCGGCAACCTTTCACTGCTGGTTTTTGTTCTCTGAATAGACGAAGCATTGCTTCTCTATGGGGATTTCACTGCCCTCGAACAGGCACCGTATGTGCAGGCAATTCGCCACAAAATCTCCCCCAAAGGTAATAATCACCAGGTCCTTCAAGAAATTTAATCTTGAATCCTTCCTAAATGATCTCAAACGGCTCACGTGGTACAGGCTAAACCTAATCCCAGACCTGGACTGTGCAATTGAATACTTTCAGTCAGAGCTCCTGCAAGTCTGGAAAGTCCATGCTCCGCTGCGTAAAGTGCGAGTCAAAGGGGCACATCTCCCCTGGGTTAAAGCTGACCTCACACACATGTACCAGCTTAGAGATTCACTCTGGTCAAATTTCAAGAGTACTGGATCCATGAAAGATCACTGTGAATACCGAAAATGACGGAATGCATGCACAAAGCAAAAAAAACAGCCAAAGCCCAATACTTCAATGAAAATCTAAACTATAACATATCAAACCCGAGAAATTTTTGGAAAATCATAAATAACATACAATCGCCCCCAGTCCACTCCCAACCAGCTGCTGTCAAAGTAAACAACCAAACCCTGCAACACCCCCTAGATGTAGCAAATGCCTTTAATAACTATTTCGTTGGATGCGCCAACAACCTGATTGCTAAGCTAGCAATTGAAACACATTCAGAAAGACCGCACACAAGTCAGATCCTTCCAACTGTGCAAAAACCCTGTATCAAAGAGAAATTCCATTTTAGACCGGTGTCTGTCAGTGCCATTACTAAACTTCTCTGTAACCAAAAAATGAAACACCAGTCAGGACCTGACCAAATCCCGGCAATGCTGCTGAAAATCAGCGCGCTGGCAATTGCAAAACCTGTCGCAACCCTAATCAATGAATCACTGGCGACTGGACATATACCCAAACTCTGGAAGACTGCGAGAGTGGTACCTATCCATAAAAGTGGAGACAATACTTTGGTATCCAACTACAGTCCAATATCATTGCTTCCTGTAATGTCAAAAATCCTGGAAAAATGTGTTTACACTCAATTACGCGATTACTATCAGTATTGGAACTATGTAAATATTATAAAAAACACTGGGTAGGTGCAAATGTGTTTGGCGCTGTGATTATTCACATATAAAATCTGTTGTTAGTGATTATCCCACAATCATGCAGCTCACCACAAGGTGTGTCTCTCACCCATATAAAGCATAAATAATACAAACGAATTTGTTGGGAGTGCAATTGACACGATATACTGTGACGTTACTTCCAAAAACGATCCCAGCTTGTGGCTGCAACCAGATGAATCGACTACAATATAAAATAAAGGATAATTGTGCAATATTGTAACATATGTATTATAGAATATAGGTAAGTGGATCCACTCACAAAGGTAGAGCCAGCTGGCTCAAGTGATTAAACAGATGAGTCTCTCTGGGGGACTCCTCCCATCCAACGGTTCTTCATATGTTGAATGCTGTACTGTGATGGTCTATTTTCGTGATGTATATATCTCAAACAAAAAGAGAGATATACATGGCACAATACCAGTGAGATATACAATTCTAATTATAGGTTCAGGTACTCACGAATTATTGAGCCTCTAATATAAGTGGCTCAGTAGATATGCTTTGGACCAATTTGTCTCCGCGGGAGGTCCTACCCCTACTCGATATTGCGAATCCGTGGATGAGATGGAATAAATCTTGCAGATGAGTTGGTTTTTAAAAAGGGGGTTTTATTAAATGATTAAAAACAAAACATATAAAAAGGGCTAAACCAAGACGCGTTTCTCTCGTCGTCCTGCGAGTTTCATCAGGATGGCGAGAGAAATGCGTCTCGGTTCAGGACAAGGAAACCTAACTGGAGCCATCTTCCTTGATTTTGCCAAGACCTTTGACACAGTAGACCATGGCATCTTATTACAAAAACTTAAAAACTCTGGTATTGGTGATCGCACGTTAACCTGGTTTCAATCATATGTGTCTGATCGGTCGCAATATGTGTCCATTTTTGACAGCACTTCCCTCCCTCTCCCAGTTACGTGCGGTGTACCCCAAGGCTCGATACTCGGCCCCCTGCTATTCACAATATTCATAAATGATCTGCCCAGTGTCTGCAAAGCCTCAACTGTACACATGTACACAGACGACACTGAAATCTATACCAGCAAACCAGATCTCCCACAGCTGGAGGCCGTGCTGCAAGACCAATTCACAGAGGTAGAAAAGTGGATCAAAGATAACAAACCTTTTCTAAATGCTGACAAAACTGTTACAATGCTCTTTGGAACAGCAGCTAAACTACACAAATTGCAAACACCCCATCTATGTGACAGGACAATCAAACACCCCATCTATGTGTCAGGACAAATCAAATGGCACGCTGACCACAGTGTGGTCAAATCTAAATCTATCCTTTGGCCCCCACATTGAAAAACTTTCATCTAAAATTTACCCCAAACTAGGTGCCCTGTACAGAAACAAATCCTGCCTGAGCCCCACGATAACAAAGCAGATTGTACAACAAATGCTTATGCCAGCTATTGAATACGGAGATGTAGTGTATGCAGCCGCCCCACAAACGCACCTCCAGAAACTTACTACATTGTATAACTCATTCTGTCGCTTTGTGCTACAATGTAACTACATGACCCACCATTGTGACATGTTAAAAGAACTAAACTGGCCGTCGCTGGAATCTAGACGCACCCTTCACCTGTCCAACCTGGTGTTTAAGAGCTTTTCTGGGAAGCTACCACCCTACCTGAATAGGCTGCTTCCCTCAGCAGTTCCCTCATCCTATAACCTCTGATCCAGGACCGGCACCTTATTTGCAATACCACAATACAAAAAGCAAGTGGCTCGATCCTCATTTTCCTACAGAGCACCACAATTATGGAATAACCTCCCAGACGCCATCAAATCTTCCCCCAGTCTAAAGTCCCTTAAGAGCTCCATATTAACATACCTCAATAAGGAATGCACCTGTAAACATGTAACATAGTGACTTTATTTCCTACATATTTATTTTCTGTTAATCTGTATATTTGTTTTGTGTTAATTTCTTGCATTTTACTACTTTGTATTTCTGTAACCATGTTCTTGAACCCAGGACATACTTGAAAATGAGAAAAATCTCAATGTATCCTTCCTGGTAAAATCCTTTATAAATAAATAAATTTGGCGAACTGCCTGCTCTCTGGATAGCCGAGTGGCCAGGAAAGGTAACCGAACGTTGAATTTCAGCGTTCGGTTACCTTTTTGCCAGCAATTCGGATCTCTTTGAGTAACCCTGATAGTGTTACGATCCCCACTAGGAGGAGAATATGATCCCTGCACACAGTACCCTTTCCTTTCCCTCCGATCCTTATAAGTGGTCGGTAGATATACAGTGGCAAGAAAAAGTATGTGAACCCTTTGGGATTACGTGGAGTTTTGCATGAATTGGTCATAAAATGTGCTCTGATCTTCATCTAAGTCTCAACAATTTGAAAAACACAGTCTGCTTAAAATAATACAACACAAACATTATATGTTTTCATGTTTTTATTGAACAGAACATGTAAACATTCACAGTGCAGGGTGGAAAAAGTATGTGAACCTTTGGACTTAATAACTGGTTGACCCTCCTTTGGCAGCAATAACCTCAACTAAACGTTTCCTGTAGTTGCAGATCAGACCTGCACAACGATCTGGAGTAGACATGTGCACAGCACAAAATTTCGTTTTGAACTAATGGATTCGTCCTAAAACGCAATTTATTTAGTTGTTAAAGAAATTCGTTTTCAGTTCTTTAGTATGAAAACTAATTTCATTCATCCGAAAACCAGTGGATACAATTACTATTGTAGTGGCTCCTCAGAGGGCTGAGATCGCTGCTTGTTACAGTATCTCTCACTCAGCACAATGTGGGCCATATTACATAGTTGGTGCTAACTTAACCAGAGCTGTTGTAAACTTCCCAGAGCCATTATAGCCTATGGAGGTATTCAGTTTACAACAGCTCTGGTTAAGTTAGCACCAACATTGTAATACTGCCCCGTGTCAGGCAAAGCTGTTACAGTAACTGACTGCTGCTCATCACAGTGCTCAGAGTTTCAGTAAAACTAGTAAATAATATTTTTTATATATAAGAGGTTAGAACAATATTATTTCCTTGTTTTACTGAAACTCTGAGCGCTGTTACAGTCAGTTACAGTAACAGCTGAGCCTGGTACATTGTACTGAGAGATAATGTAACAAGTAGCCGATCTCAGCACTCACAGCCACTGGATTTAAAGGGCTAAAAAAAAAAAGGCTCCTCTCTGTATAATGTTTAGAACATCCTCCTGCATTAATTAATACCCCTCTCTGTATAATGTATACAACATCCACCTGCATTAATTAATACCCCTCTCTGTATAATATATAGAACATCCTCCTGAATTAATTAATGTCCCTCTCTGTATAGAACATCCTCCTCAATTTATACCGTTCTCTGTATAATGTATATAACATCCTCCTGCATTAATACCCCTCTCTGTATAATGTATAGAACATCCTCCTGCATTAATTAATGCCCCTCTCTGTATAGAACATCCTACTGTATTGGCATGTGGAGGGTGCAGAACTACGGATGTTGCAATGCTGTGCTCTTTATTGCTGGTCTCCTTCACTCAGTGTAATATCACAAAAAGGACTGAAACAAAAATGTAATGCATTTTATTTTAGTTTCTTTCGTTTTTTGTACTGAGCAGTTTCGTTTCTCTTGAGTCATACGAAAACTAAATTATCCCAAAATTCGGACTAAATCGTTTTAGTACTAAAACGAATGCACATGTCTAATCTGGAGTAATTTTGGACCACTCCTCTTCACAAAACTGTTTCAGTGTAGCAATATTCTTGGGATGTCTGGTGTGAATCGCTCTCTTAAGGTCATGCCACAGCATTTCAATCGGGTCGAGGTCAGGACTAGGGATGTGCGTTTCGGGTTTCGGAATTTCGGAATTTTCACGAAATTTCCCGATTCGTGTTTTCGGATGCGGCCGAATTTCTGAAAAATTTTAGATCCGAAAATTTCAGATCCGAAATGTTTTCCGAGCCGAAACGAAATATTTTCGGATTTTTCGAATGGGCTTGAAATGTGTCAAACGAGGAGAACAGATGTTCCGAAAAACGAAAATTTTCCGAAAAACGAAAATTTTCCGAAAAACGAAAATTTAGCAAAAACGAAAATTTTCAGAAAAACGAAAATTTTTCGAAAAAACGAAAAGTCGATACAAAAAACAGGCAAAATGACACGAAAAATACGAAAAATGGTCGATATTCCGAAAAATGTGCAATTCCGAAAAACGAAAATTACCGAAATTACGAAAAGTCGATACAAAACCCGAGCACAGTGACACGAAAATACGAAAAATGGTCGATATTCCGAAAAAAAAATGTACCCGAAAAACGGGCCGAACCGAATCAAATCGAAACCGAAATCGGTCGAAACGAGCCGAATCGAAAAGTTGAAAAATCCGAAAAATCTAACCGAATCGAACCGAAAAAAAAATCGGTGCACAAGCCTAGTCAGGACTCTGACTGGGCCAATCCAGAAGGTGTATTTTGTTTTGTTGAAGCCATTCTTTTGTTCAATTAGTTGTATGCTTTGGGTTATTGTCCTGTTGCATCACCCATCTGTCACGCCCCACGCCGCGGTCGGACCGCGGCCGCCATGTTGGGACACCTTGCATACTCACCCGAGGTCCCTCGTGGCGCGTCGCTCCCTGGTTCAACCTTCAACTCGGAGGAGGAGAGCCAGGATGTGTCCCACGCCGCCTCCGGGATCCAACTGAGCAGAAACCAAGCGCACATGCGCGATCGTCCATCCCAAAGCATGAAGACCTAGGTACTCTGGCGCCCTCTGCTGGTCAAGTAAAGGTACTGCATTACACCTGCACTGGAGATCCTCGTATGCCACCAATTAACCTATCAAGTATTCAGGTATCCCAACTCCACCTACGAGCCCCAGGTGAACGGTGTTCTTATGATCCTCTGAACCCTATTTAAATCTGCCGCCTTTCCCAGTTCATTAACCAGGTAATACTGTGGTTCACCACCACGTTATCCAGTGGTCCCTCTTCATATCTGCTCCAAGAGAATCCCGAGTCCCAGACCTGCTTCCACGGTACCAGCTCCGCTTCCAGACCTGCTTCCACGGTACCAGCTCCGCTTCCAGACCTGCTTCCACGGTACCAGCTCCGCTTCTAGACCTACTTCCACGGTACCAGCGCCGCTTCCAGACCTGCTTCCACGGTACCAGCTCTGCTTCCAGACCTGCTTCCACGGTACCAGCTCCGCTTCCAGACCTGCTTCCACGGTACCAGCTCCACTTCCACGGTACCAGTTCCATCTTCAGGCTTGCTACCACAGTGCCAGTTCCATCTTCAGGCTTGCTACCACAGTGCCAGTTTCCTCTCCAGGCTTGCCTCCACGGTGCCAGCTCCATCTACAGGCTTGCTTCCACGGTACCAGCTCCATCTACAGGCTTACTTCCACGGTACCAGTTCCATCTCCAGGCTTGCTTCCACGGCACCAGCTCCATCTCCAGGCTTGCTTCCATGGCACCAGCTCCATCTCCAGGCTTGCTTCCATACCCATGGTACCAGTTCCAGATCCTATCTTCGAGTCCAATTCATCTACCCTGGTCTATTTCAAAGATTACAACTCGTGTTATTTACCCCTACAATCCTTCGTTCTGGACTTTACTCTTGTCAAAGAAATCTTGCGCTATCTTTTGTTCTGGACTTATATTTTGTTCCATCCAGTAAATGCTCAACTGATCATACATCTCCTGGTCTCCTTCTTCGGCTTGCCATTGGGTTCCATACACACAACACTACACAGGGGTCATAGCCTCTGCCCTTACACCATCCTCTGCGGAGCTTCAGTTGGCAGACAGATGGTCTTACGTTTTCCTGCAAAATGTCTTCATAAACTCTGGAATTCATTTTTCCATCAATGACAACAATCTGTCCAGGCCCTGAGGCCGCAAAGCAGCCCCAAACCATAATGCTCCCTCCGCCATGTTTTACAGTGGGGATGAGGTTTTGATGTTGGTGTGCTGTGTCTTTTTTTCTTCACACATAGTGTTGTGTGTTTTTTCCAAACAACTCAATTTTGGTTTCATCTGTCCACAGAATATTTTGCCAGTAGTGCTGTGGAACATCCAGGTGCTTTTTTGCAAACTTCAAACACTCTGCAATATATTCTTTTTGGACAGCAATGGCTTCCTCCGTGGTGTCCTCCCATGTACTCCATTCTTGTTTAATGTATTCCTTATTGTAGATGTGTCAACAAAAATGTTAGCATGTGCCAGGGATTTCTGTAAGTCTTTAACTGACACTCTAGGATTCTTCTTTACCTCATTAAGCATTCTGCGCTGTGCTCTTGCAGTCATCTTTTACAGAACGACCATGCCTAGGAAGAGTAGCAACAGTGCTGAACTTTCTCCATTTGTAGACAGTCTGTCTTACTGTGGACACATGAACATCAAGGCTTTTGTATATACTTTTGTAACCCTTTCCAGCTTCATGCAAGTCAGCAATTCTTGATTGTAGGTCTTCTGAGAGCTCTTTTCTGCAAGGCATGGTTCACATCAGGTAGTGCTTCTTGAAACCAGTAAACCCAAAACTGGTGTGTGTTTTTAAAAGGCAGGACAGCTTTCAGCAACACATCCAATAATATCACACTGATTGGACTCAAGGTTGGCTCACTCCTGGCTCCAATTAGCTCTTGGAGAAGTCATTAGGCTAGGGGTTCACATACTTTTTCCACCCTGCACTGTGAATGTTTACATGTTATGTTCAATAAACACATGAAAACATATAATGTTTGTTTTGTATTATTTTAAGCAGACTGTTTTTTTCAAATTGTTGCGACTTAGATGAAGATCAGAGCACATTTTATGACCAATTCATGCAAAACTCCACGTAATCCCAAAGGGTTCACATACTTTTTCTTGCCACTGTATATATATCCCTATGCTGAACAATGAGAGATAGCAAGCAGAACACTTAGGAGCCAAGCCAGTAACAGAGAATATCTTAAGCCGTTGCCAGGGGTCAGTGTGCCAGAGTATATCGTAAGCCTTTTCCAGGGGTCAGTGCGCCAGAGAATATTGTAGGCCAAAGCCAGGAATCAGTCAACCAGTAAACAATCAGAATATTACAAGAGCAGCTCAAAGGGTTTGTTAAACCACGATCGGGCAATGTTATGCTGCTTCGCCTGTGGTTTTAAACCCGGCGGGTCTGCGTCACGGCCCCTGGCTCTGACCCCTGGCGTCTCATGTGACCGCCCGGGTTTCCTTCTTCACTCGGTGCCCGAGCAACAAGGACGATGCTGCCGGGCACTGAGGATTCAAAGCGCGGTACGTAACAGTACCCCCCTCTCTACGGGAGAGCTCCGCACGACCCCCGGGTGCCCGGGGATGACCCCTATGAAAAGCACGGGCCAGACGAGGAGCATGGACGTCTCGAGCATGCAACCAAGATCTATCCTCGGGCCCATAACCCTTCCAATCAACCAAGTACTGAAGGGATCCCCTACACAGCCTAGAATCAAGGACAGAATTGATTTCGTACTCCTCCTCACCCTCAATCTCAATAAGTGGAGGAGCGACCGAGTGTGTGAAATGATTACACATCAACGGTTTCAATAAACTTACGTGAAACACGTTATGGATGCGGAGAGAACATGGTAAGGCTAATTCATAAGATACAGGATTAACACGACGTAAGACCCTGTAAGGACCTATGAAGCGGGGGCTAACTTCATAGTGGGTACCTGTAACTTAATATGGTGGGTGGACAACCAAACCTGGTCCCCAGACTTATAAATCGGTGACATGCGCCTACCCTTGTCAGCTCTCTCTTTTTGTTTTCTGACATTTCTTTCAGATATATCCTTTACTTGTACCCAAATCTGCCTGAGGGCACGTAAGTGATCCTCTAGTGCGGGCAGATTGGAGGTCGGGAAGTGAGATGGAAGTGTCGGAGGGTGGAAGCCGTAAACAGTAAAGAACGGGGAGTCACCAGTAGTATCATTATCACTATTGTTGCGGGCATACTCAGTCAAAGGCAAATAATCAGACCAGGAATGCTGCTGCTGAGATACAAAACATCGGAGATACTGTTCTAGGCCTTGATTAGCTCTTTCTGATGCCCCATTTGTTTGAGGGTGATAGGCGGATGAAAAAGCCAATGTGACACCCATGTTTTTACAAAAACCCTTCCAAAACTGGGAGACAAATTGAGTACCTCTGTCAGAGACTATTTCCAGAGGCATACCGTGAAGCCTCACAAGCTTGTTTATAAAAATCGGTACCAGGTCTGCGGCAGAGGGTGATTTGGGCAGAGGAACGAAGTGAGCCATTCTGGAGAATCTGAGGATCGTTGTATTACCCTTAGATGTAGGTAGATCTACTATGAAGTCCATAGAAATTTGAGACCAGGGTCTATCTGGAATGGGTAAAGGGTGTAATAACCCCACTGGTAAACGTCTTTGACTCTTGTTTCTGGCACATACTTCACATACGGACACAAATTCTTTTACATTGTGGTGTAAGGCAGGCCACCAAAACTGTATCTTCAAACTAGACACTATCTTGGATACTCCCATATGACCAGAAGGTTTGGTTTCATGATGCAATCTAATCACATATTCTCTTTGATTCTCAGGGACAAAGAGCTTGTCGGGAGGTCTGTTCTCAGGAGCAGATTTCTGAGCTAACTGAAGACGTAGAGGAGAGGAGACAGTGACGGTGGTAGCTGAAACGATACATTCCTTAGGAACGATGGGATTGTTATCCTGAATGTATTTCTTGTAAGGGTCGAATTGTCTGGACAGGGCATCTGCCTTGATATTCTTTGACCCAGGTCGATATGTAAGGAGGTAATTGAAACTGGACAAGAACCACGACCATCTAGCCTGTCTGCCATTCAACCTTTAAGCATCCCCTATGTATTTAAGGTTATTATGATCTGTAATAATCATGACAGGAATGGAAGACCCCTCCAGTAGATGTCTCCACTCGGACAAAGCAGATACAACCGCTAATAATTCTCGATTCCCTATATCGTAGTTCATCTCTGCTGAAGACATTTTGCGTGAAAAAAACCCACATGGATGTAACGGTTTATCTGACGCTTCTCTTTGAAATAGAATAGCTCCTATTCTGATCTCCGAAGCATCAACCTCTATCTGAAATGGTAATTTAGGGTTTGGATGTCTCAGAACCGGAGCAGAAGTAAAAGCAGTTTTAAGGGGTTGAAATGCTTGAATAGCACATGAGGACCATTTCTGATTTTGTATACCTTTCTTGGTCATGGCAGTTAAAGGGGCAACCATGGAGGAGAAATTCTTTATGAAACGTCTATAATAGTTAGCAAAACCCAAAAATCTCGGGATGGCTTTCAGACCTTGAGGTAAGGGCCAGTCCAGAATAGAAGACAGTTTGGATGGGTCCATTTGGAATCCCTCTGGTGTAATTACGTATCCCAAGAAATGTACCTGAGTAAGATCGAACATACATTTTTCTAGTTTGCAATAGACATGTGCACAGCAAAAAATTTCGTTTTGAACTAATGGATTAGTCCAAAAACGCAATTTATTTAGTTGCTAAAGAAATTCGTTTTCAGTTCTTTAGTATGAAAACTAATTTCATTCATCCGAAAACCAGCAAATACAATTACTATTGTAGTGGCTCCTCAGAGGGCTGAGATCGCTGCTTGTTGCAGTATCTCTCACTCTCAGCACAATGTGTCAGGCAAAGCTGTTACAGTAACTGACTGCTGCTCATCACAGCGCTCAGAGTTTCAGTAAAACTAGTAAATAATATTTTTGTATATGAGGTTATAAGAATATTATTTCCTTGTTTTACTGAAACTCTGAGTGCTGTGATGAGCAGCAGTCAGTTACTGTAACAACTGAGCCTGATACATTGTACTGAGAGATAATATAACAAGCAGCCGATCTCAGCGCTCACAGCCACTGGATTTAAAGGGCTCAAAAAATGCTCCTCTGTCTATAATGTATAGAACATCCTCCTGCATTAATTAATACCCCTCTCTGTATAATGTAGATAACATCCTCCTGAATTAATTAATGTCCCTCTCTGTAAAGAACATCCTCCTCAATTTATACCTTTCTCTGTATAATGTATAGAACCTCCTCCTGCATTAATTAATGTCCCTCTCTGTATAGAACATCCTACTGCATTGGCATGTGGAGGGTGCAGAACTTCGGAATGCAATGCTTATCCAGCACAGGAGAGGGAACTTTTACTTAAACTTTGTATCTCTGCGAGGGAGACAGACAGGATTATAAAAGCAGGGAGAGGGAAAATATTAACGTAAATCAGTCTGAAAGCTCAGAGAAGAGATGGCTGGTGCAAATTTATTTTTATAATAAAATTAAGCACTTTAAATCCAGGAAAACATTCAAATAAATCACACTGAAGGCTCATAATGACAGAGTAACTGTGAGAGCTGGATACTAAATGTATCAAAAAACGTTATAACAAGCAGCACTGGGAGAGGAGAGGGACTTTATATAAAACATGTATTATAGATGAGGAAAGGGGGATAGTGCTCCTGGATAATATAAAATGTATCAGACCTAAGCCCCTATTATGCAGAGCGGGAGGGGAGATAACACACGTTTTATAAAGTCCCTCTCTTCTCCCAGCGCTGCTTGTTATAAAGGGGTTTTTAGTATCCAGCCCTCCTCTGTCATTAGCTTTTAGTGTGATTTATTTGAATGTTTTCCTTCTCCAGCTGCTTTTATCATCTTGTCTGCCTCATAGACATGCAAGGGTTAAGTAAAGGTTTCCTCTCCTGTGCTGGCTGTCTGTGCTGTGAGTGAGTATTCTGGAGCTCTATCACTGTCAGATTTTTGGGTCGGGAAGGATAACGCATACAAACCTTTTCTGTAGCTTTGCGATGTTGCGCTCTTCATTGCTGGTCTCCTTCACTCATCAATGTAATATCAAAAAAAAGGACTGAAACTAAAATGTAGAGCATTTTTTTTTAGTTTCTTTCGTTTTTTTGTACTGAGCAGTTTCGTATCTCTTGAGTCATACGAAAACTAAATTATCCCAAAATTTGGACTAAATCTTTTAGTACTAAAACGAATGCACATGTCTAGTTTGCAATATAAGCCATTTTCTAGCAATCTCCTTAGTACCGACCGAACATGTTCATGATGAGTTTCAAGATCAGGTGAATAAATCAAGATGTCATCTAAATAAACAATGACAAAAACCTGCAGAAAGTCTCTGAGTACGTCATTGATGAAGTCCTGAAATACTGCAGGAGCGTTACAGAGCCCAAAGGGCATCACCAAATATTCGTAATGCCCACTTCGGGTATTAAAGGCAGTCTCTTTCACTCATGATGTTCCTTAACTCTTACCAAATTGTAGGCACCCCTAAGATCCAATTTGGTGTACACCTTGGCACCTTGTAATCTATCAAATAATTCAGAAATGAGCGGTATAGGATACATATTATGAATGGTAATACGATTTAACCCCCGGTAGTCAATACAAGGTCGTAGGTCTCCCTCTTTCTTGGACACAAAAAAAAATCCGGCCCCAGCCGGGGTGGATGAACACCTTATAAAACCTTTTGCCAAATTCTCTTTAACCACTTCAATGCTAAGGACGCGCTCAGCGCGTCCTCAGCATTGCCCCTGGTATGCGGAGGACGCGCTGAGCGCGTCCTCGCATTGGGGTCAGCGTTCGGCCGGTTCCGGCCGATCGCTGGCCCCTCCGGTGCGGGCTGACATCCTGGATGTCAGCCCGGCATCCGGAGCAGTGGCCGCCTTATTATGTGTCATCGCGCCCCCGCGATGACACATAATTCAGGCGCCCCCCCCGCATGTGCGGAGGAGGCGCCTGAAAGGGAGGGGGGAGGTCCTTCGGACCTCTCTCCCTCCCGATCGGCGGCTCACAGGGGCTTAACCCAGGCATCATTTGGAAGGGCACAGCCTGCCCTTCCAAATGATGCCTGGCATTAACCCCTGGGGAGCTGGATCGCAAATCGGCGCTGAAAAGCGCCGATTTGCGATCCTTCCCGGGAGCTGGCCGACATCTTGGATGTCGGCCAAGCTTCCGGGAACTCCCCCAGAGGACTGGCGTCATCGTGCGCAGCACGATGACGCCAGTCCTAGCATTAACCCCTAACTGCCACGAAGTGTGGAGATAGGGAGTTCCAATGAACTCCCTATCTCCCGATCCGTGGCAGTTAGGGGTTAAATTTTGATATCGTTGGATCGGCCAGAGCATGGCCGTTCCAACGATACCAAACATGAAAGTAAAAAAAAATGTAAAAAAAAAATAAAAAATAAAAAATAAAATAAAAAAAAATTAAAAAAAAAAAATTAAAAAAAAAAAATAAACACTTTTTTTTTTTTTTTTTGTTTTGTTAATGCAGCAATATTGTTCCCATTTCAATTATAATGTGAACAATAATGCTGCATTAACGATTTTTGTATGCGGTGCGTTTGTTAAAAATGGTGTCATTTTCCCCACAAAAAAATGTAACGAGACCCCATCTCTAATTTTTTTAACAAGCGCACCCCATACAAAATATAACCGCAATTGCTCGCATGTTAAAATGTGGAAAAAAACACTTTACACATTGTAAATATTGAAAATACATATTTTTATTTGTTTTTATAATATACAAACATGACATAACGTATACATATAATAATGACATATTATGAATCTACCGAGTCTGACGGAAAGAACGATATATAATATGTCGATGTCATATACTAAAATAAGCCTTCAAAACAGGTTTAAACATGATGCGCAAAACAGGTAAAAAATGACCTCAGCACAGGGGCGGGAAAAGCCTCAGCAGCGAAAGGGTTAATGTACTCTTCCATGATTTTGTTTTCTTTTAAAGATAGAGGATAGACATGGCCTCTAGGAGGCATGGTACTGGGAAGTAAATCAATCGCACAGTCATATGGTCTATGAGGAGGTAATATATGACAATTATTTTTCTCGAATACCTCCCTCAGATCTTGGTACCACTCAGGAACCTCAGTAGATAGAGAAGAAGCAGTAGGCATATTGAGGCTCCCTATTATGGTGACAGGTCGCAAACACTGTGCCCAGCAATGAGAACTCCAAGACTTGATCTCCCCTTGCTCCCAATCAAGGGACGCATTGTGTCTTGCCAACCAGGGAAAACCCAAGACTACCGGACACGAGGGTGAATCAATAACCTGGAAAGCGATTTGTGGTGGTGAGATCTAAGACGGCTGTATCGTGAGTCACCCAGGGTTGAGACAGAGGTCTTCAATCAATAGCCTCTACATACAAGGGTGTCACTCTTTCAACCAAAGGAATAGCGTGGGTATCAGCAAACTCCTTATCTATGAGATTCCCTGCTGCCCCAGAATCAAGAAAAGCAAGTGTGTGGACCAAAGAGGTCTCCCAGCAGAGAGAGACGGGTACTACCATGCGTGTTCTATTTCTTTGCATAGGAGACATATCAATCAAGCCAAGACATATCAAATCAAGTGTGTCTCCTGGGAGACCTTAGGCTGTCTCGTTTCCCGACATCCTTACTCTCCTAGGTCTCCTGGTACACTGGTTACAGAAATGCCCCCTGCCAGCACAGTAGAAGCACAATCCCACTCTCCTACGGTACTCTCTCTCCTCTTGGGATATTCCGGTGTTACCTATTTGCATGGGTTCAGGGGGATGGTGTTCGGCTGCTGGTTGTACGGGAATGTGTGGAGCAATGTTGGGAATGGGTGGCAATACCCTACGTACTCTCTCTCTGGGACCCCTTCTATCATGGATCTGGTCATCCAGGGCGATACAAAAGTCAATTAACTCCTCTAGTACATCAGGCAATTTCATTGGTGCTAATTCATGCATAAGGGAGTCAGACAAACCCTCCGTGAAGGCCAATACTAGAGCCTCGTTGATCCAATTAACCTGGGATGCAAGCATCTTGAATTCAATAGAATAAGTGGCCCCACCAGCCGTCTGAGATCTACGAGTAGGATTGAACGTACGCCGCAGTTCTGACATAAACATCTCGTAATCTTACACAATAGGTTTCTTATTCTCCCATAGCGGTGTAGCCCATTCCAGAGCTTTATCCGAGAGATGATTAATAAGAAACCCCACCTTGGATTTATCAGACGGACACATACCCGGATTAAAGTCAAAATGAATCCCAACCTGAATCAAGAAACCCCGGCAATCACCATCAAAACGCAGTGGCCCTGTCATGTGCACATGGTGATTGGGTGGTACAATGGCAGTAGATGAGGTAGCGTCAGAAACCGGCCGAGGCAGCGAGGTTGGCGTACGACTTGGCTGGTTCAACAATGCATGCAAAGCTTGAGCAATCTGATCCATTCTATGATCTTGCTCCTCTTGCCGTGCAGAAATATTAGACAATTGGGCGTATAGGTCCGCAGGACCCATGGCCCGATCGTAATGTTACGATCCCCACTAGGAGGAGAATATGATCCCTGCACGTAGTACCCTTTCCTTTCCCTCCGATCCTTATAAGTGGTCGGTAGATATATATATATCCCTATGCTGAACAATGCGAGATAGCAAGCAGAAGACTCAGGAGCCAAGCCAGTAACAGAGAATATCGTAAGCTGGTGCCAGGGGTCAGTGCGCCAGAGAATATCGTAAGCCAAAGCCAGGAGTCAGTCAACCAGTAAACAATCAGAATATTACAAGAGCAGCTCAAAGGGGTTGTTAAACCATGATCGGGCAATGTTATGCTGCTTTGCCTGTGGTTTTAAACCCGGGGGGTCCGCGTCACGGCGCCTGGCTCCGCCCCCCCCCGGCGTCTCACATGACACATGAGGATTCAAAGCGCTGTACGTAACAGATAGTTTTATAGGCCATGAACATTCAGACAACAATAATGGCCACCTGCGTGTCCAGAGAGTGGGGGAGGGGGATAACAGAGAGGGGGGAAAAGACTTCAGTCGCAAAGTAGGAAACAAAGAGACAAAAGGAAAAAACAGTCACGAGATACCCAGAAAAGGGAAGCTCGAAGAAATCAATAGGAGGGGAAAACAAGAAGCGTGTACCACAACAAGTACCCAAGCTCCTCAGTGACACGTGAAGCAGCAAATATGGAATAATATTGAACCTGACCATCGAATAAAATACAAATATATGGAAAATTTAAGCAACATAGTAAATTTTGTGAAACGAGCAATATACTGAGTGAACAAAATCAACCTGGAGCTATCTCCACATACTGAGCAGATGAGAATTAGGGAAATCCCAACAAGAAACACAGGGCCAAACTAAGCCCCGCTGAGTGACCTAATACCCCAGAGGCCTAGAGCCACATTTAACTTCTAACATAGGAAACCATGGTCGTGGCAAGGCACCCACAGCACAAAAAGGCAGAGGGGGGAAAAAGGGCATGCAGTGGCATGAGCACCCACTCTTCAGGTGGGGGCAGGAGTGGGATCAAAGGGGGGGACAGACTCCCAATCGACAGGGGCCTGCTCCAGTGGTGGAAAGGGATCTCCGTCCCAAGGCTAGTCCAGAGGAGGCAAGTCCAGATGGGTTAGATAAACAGGAACGGGATGTTAAAGCTGAACAAATAATGGTGGTACCATTCATGGACCCCAGGATCTGCAATGGGTTTCCAGGTGTGTCAGGGTACCCGGCGCTAAGTCTTTAAACAGTTGAAGGGTGGTACCTTGATGCACCAGAAGGGTGTATCGCACAATTTGTTTGATGGCCTCTTTTGTAGAAAAATAATGGAGGCACAGGATGATGTCCCTGGGGCCGGCAGGCAGAGCGACTCTGGCTCTGATGGACGCGGTCGATGATCAGTTAATCGGGTGCAAAATCTGGCAGAAGGGACCTAAACAAGGCCTGATTGGTGTCTCCTACCGCCGCTGAGGTAACAGATTCCGGGAAGCAGACCGGGAGCTCCTGGTGTTTTTTTAAGGACACGTGAGACGCAGCGGTTTTATGCTTGGCAGTGGGTGAGACCATTTCAACAACCCACTTGCTATTTTGTACGTATATACATATTGTTAGCAGGTCACCCGTAAAATAAAGGGTATAACACTATCAATCCTCTCTCCTTTTCTATGAGATATACATTCCATCGGATATGAATTGCCAAGAAGTGGTTTCCGTTTGAAAAAGATTGGGAAATACGAACCCCTTTTCTCCAGCAAGAGCTGAAGCTATCCAAACGGGCTTTTTTTGACAAGAGAAGAGAGAAATAAGTATTTTTCTTTTTTCTTTTTTGTTTTTATTTTCTCTCTTTTGTCCATAGGACTGGTATAATTGAGACAATTTGTATGGTATCTACCGTTTTTTTCCCCACCGTTTTTATTATGGGGGCAATATATATCCATGTGAGCTGGGGAAAATATATCCATGTGAGCTGGGGCAATATTTATCCATGTGAGTTGGGGGCAAAATATATCCATATGAGCTGGGGGCCATATATATCCATGTGAGCTGGGGGCCATATATATCCATGTGAGCTGGGGCAAATATATCCATGTGAGCTGGGGCAATATTTATCCATGTGAGCTGGGGCCAAATATATCAATGTGAGCTGGGGGCCATATATATCCATGTGAGCTGGGGGCCATATATATCCATGTGAGCTGGGGGCAAATATATCCATGTGAGCTGGGGCAATATTTAGCCATGTGAGCTGGGGGCCATATATATCCATGTGAGCTGGGGCAAATATATCCATGTGAGCTGGGGCAATATTTATCCATGTAAGCTGGGGGTCAAATATATCCATGTGAGCTGGGGGCCATATATATCCATGTGAGCTGGGGGTAAATGTATCCATGTGAGCTGGGGCAAATACCCATGTGAGCTGGGGGCAAATACCCATGTGAGCTGGGGGAAAATATATCCATGTGAGCTGGGGCAAATATACCCATGTGAGCTGGGGCAAATATATCCATGTGAGCTGGGGAAAATATATACATGTGAGCTGGGGGCAATATATATATATCCATGTGAGCTGGGGGCAAATACATCCATGTGAGCTGGGGCAATATATCTATGTGAGCTGGGGCAAATATATCCATGTGAGCTGTGGCCAATATATATATATATGTATATATATATCCATGTAAGTTGGGCAAATACATCCATGAGAGCTGGGGGCAAATATATCCATGTGAGCTGGGGGCAATATTTCCATGTGAGATGGGGAAATATATATATATATCCATGTGAGCTGGGGGCAATATATCCATGTGACCTGGGGGCCATATATATCCATGTGAGCTGGGGGCAAATATATCCATGTGAGCTGGGGCAATATTTATCCATGTAAGCTGGGGGCCAAATAATATCCATGTGAGCTGGGGGCCATATATATCCATGTGAGCTGGGGGTAAATATATTCATGTGAGCTGGGGCAAATACCCATGTGAGCTGGGGAAAAATATATCCATGTGAGCTGGGGCAAATATACCCATGTGATCTGGGGGCCATATATATCCATGTGAGCTGGGGTAAATATATCCATGTGAGCTGGGGCAATATATCCATGTGAGCTGGGGCAATATATATATATCTATGTGAGCTGGGGCAATATATCCATGTGAGCTGGGGGCAATATATATATATCCATGTGAGCTGGGGGCAATATATCCATGTGAGCTGGGGTCAATATATCCATGTGAGCTGGGGTCAATACTATCGTTTTTATATTGCAGGAAAAAAAGAGTAAAAATATAGATCTTTTTTGGAGGGAGGGGGAGGGAGGGGGAGAGGGGGCCCTTCATGGATTCTTGCAACGGGGCCCTCAGGTTTCTAGTTACACCACTGCCTCCACCTGTAGAATCTGCTCCACGAGAACGTTGGAGCGGTCCACCATGCCGTTATGAAGGTGAGTCATGGCCGCTATGCTGTCTTCCAGTGCTGACAGGCGCAGGTCCATCGCCTGGTTCTCAGCTCGGACAGATTTATCCAGCTCCCCTGCCAGATATGTCTGGACCTCCACTAGCTGGGCGAGAATCTGTGGGACATCCTCCTTTGTGGCTGCCTCTGAAGGACTCCCCAGGCTGGAGTAGGTAGATGTGGTTGCCGACGAGTCCTGGCTGCCATCTTGACGGCCGGGCGTTGTGTGCAGCGACCAAAAAATTGGGGCACAGAAGAATCCTGGGCACCCTTCTTCCTCTAGCGTTTCAAGGGAGACATCATGAGGCTGGAGGCAGCAAAAGAAGCCAGAAAAAGACTATGCCATGATAAATCAGGTTCAATGCTCCTCAGGCATGCAGAGTCCGACCCCGACATGTTAGTTTTAAATGTTTTTTGGAAAGTCAGACCTTGCCGCCTATATTGCAGAATGGAGTTGATCTTCTGTGTTTATCAGCATAATATTTTGTTCTATATTGTGCTTGTAATAACATTCTACGTGTTCTTCCACAGTTTCTTGTTATGTCTTTTAGACGAGTTTCAGAAGCTGGCATATCTACAAGAATTGGGGATCCCGGTGACATTACTGGATGTCTTCCGTAAATGAGAAAAGGGGACATTTTTATGGTTGCTTGTTTTGGTTGTTATATGCGAACTCTGCAGGTGGAATATTGTCTAGCCCAGTTATCCTGTAACTAGGAAATAAAGCATTTTACGTATTTCTTCAGAATACTATTTACTCTCTTGGTCTGACAATTAGTCTGTGGATGAAATGATGTTAAAAGGTTATGATGAGTGATGTGGAGACCTTTGTAGAATGAATGCCAAAACCTCGATCCATGGTTATCAATTTGTGTATGCCATGAATATGAAATACATGTTGTATGAAGAGTGTAGCAGTTTTGGATGCTCTGGTAATCCTATATTGGGTATGCAATGTGCCATTTTGGAGAATCTATTACCACCATAACAGTATTATGGTTGGAAGACATGGGAAGTTCATCTATAAAATCCATTGCTATGTTGGTCCAAGGACCTTCTGGACCAAGTAAATACAATACAATAAACCCTGTGGATGGAGGTTTGATTCTTTTTTTTCAGATGCATATAGGACAGTGATTAATGTACTTAGTTATTATTTCTAATTTCTTATTTATTTATAAAGTATTTTACCAGGAAGGATACATTGAGATTTCTCTCGTTTTCAAGTATGTCCTGGGCTCAAGAACATTGAATCGTTACTTTGTATTTCTGTACCTACTGTAACAGAACATAAATATGTAGGAAATATAGTCACTAAGTTACATGTTTACAGGTGCATTCTGTATTGAGGTATGTTAATAGAGATCTCTTAAATGACTTTAGACTGGGGGAAGATTTGATGGCGTCTGGGAGGTTATTCCATAATTATGGTGATCTGGAGGAAAATGAGGATCGAGCCACTTTCTTTTTGTATTGTGGCACTGCAAGTAAGGTGCTGGTCCTGGATCGGAGGTTATAGGATTAGGGAACTGCTGGGGCAAGCAGCCTATTCAGGTAGGGTGGTAGCTTCCCAGAAAAGCTCTTAAACACCAGGATGGAAAGGTGAAGGGTATGCCTAGATTCCAGTGACGGCCAGTTTAGCTTTAACATGTCACAATGGTGGGTCATGTAGTTATATTGTAGCACAAAGCAGCAGAATGAGTTATATGATGTAGTAAGTTTATGAAGGTGCGTTTGTGGGTGTCACGATGGGCGCCCCACTTGAGCCATCATGGTTCGCTTGGAACAAGGAGTGCAGCCTTTAGGCAGGTGAGCTGGTGGCTTGATACAGGACAGATATACAGTCAGGTCCAGAAATATTTGGACATCGACACAATTCTAGCATCTTTGGCTCTATACACCACCACAATGGAGTTGGAATGAAACAAACACAATGTGCTTTAACTGCAGACTGTCAGCTTTAATTTGAGGGTACGTACACCCAACTCATTTGAGCGGTGTAGGACTTACAGCAGTTTGCAGATGTGCCTCCCATGCAATGTGATTGTGTATAGCTTTGCGTTTTCACAACTCGTCATACATGCATTTTTGCCATAGCTCTTCTTTTTTGTGATTTTACGTATTCGGGAAAATTGTGACATTTGATGTATGTAGATGAAGTTACAATGCTGAATTTCTTTTGGCACTGTGTGTATAGTCTGTAGTGTGCTGGGGGGGTTGTTGTGATTGAGTGATGCATACGAGATGACCCGCAGCTTGCCCAATATTGGCTCCCATCTGCGCATCAATAAAAATCTCTGCGTCTCTGCTAAGTGGTAGGATGGGACATGTAGTTCTTCTGAAAGTGCATCCAAACAGAGCCGCGTTCAATACGTCCTCAGCAGCTGCTGAATTGTTGCAGCGCAGCAATTCAGTTTGCTGCAGCAGTGTCATTATTGAACGCTTTAGATGCAAATTTCAAAACAAAATGGTGGATTTCTGTTGTTTCTGCAATATCCACAGTTTTATTAGCAGAAACTGAAAGTGAAACTGAGGCTGAGGCCTTCTATAAAATAACTAAAAGCAGTCAGCACAATGCGCTTTGTATGCACACAACACAAATAATAGTTTTTATTGAATAAACGAAATGTTTACTTCTGAAAAAAATATATAATTGAACGGTAATATATGTCTATGTGCAGAGGAATAATAAATAAATATTTTGTGACTTTAGAACTATGAGATGGGAGTAGTGGTGGGTCAAGTTGGTAGTGCTAGTGGGTAGTGGAGGGGTGTCGCAATACTTTCGGAAATATATTGTATAGATATACCATTTTTTCCAGTCTGCATTATTTACGTGTTATTTTTTGGATTTGGCAGAAGACAGGAAGAAGGCAGCATCTGCCCCGTGGAGGAGGAGGAGGAGCCACGGGCGACCACCAGCACTGGTATATACTGTTTTATTTTGCAACGACTTTTGGTCAAAAATAAATCAGTTTTGTTGTTTACTGTATTTTTTATTTCTTTAATTTCTTATAGCACCGGATGAGATGCTGACGGTGGTGGTGGAGGAGGAGGAGGAGGAGGAGTCGGAGGAGTCGGAGCCTCAGGAGGCCGCCAGCACTGGTATATACTACTGTTATATTTTTTCAAGACTTTCAGTCAAAAATAGAAACCTGCTTTACTTACTGTATTTTCCTTCTTTCATTTATTGGATATATAGAAGGAGAAGCCAGACCGGACACGTCCTCCAGTGTCAGGATGATAAATCGGGAGGCGATCGGCGAGCTACGCCTGGCTGTTACCTCCATAGATGCCATCCAGGAACTGCTCCAGGAATTGCGTGAGCATATAAGCAATGCCGCTGACATCCTGGAGCGGCAGTGAGACCAGCCTCCTCCCGAAATTGCGCTTTACAATATAACATGACACTTACGTTTGGCTATGACGCGACGGATGTGCCTCAGCTGCTCCTGCTCGCGTGCTTTGAGGTCGGACCAGCGTTTTCGGAGCTGGTCCTTCATCCGGTCCTTCCCGAACAGCTCCAGGATGGTGGTGCGTAGCTTGTCAAGGATACGATCCTTGCGGGTGTTATTCTTCCTGCCGTAAGGGCCCTTACGGCAGTCATAATCTTTGTAATCAAAGATGCGGACCAGCTCCAACATCTCCTCAAATGCCAGTAATTATCTCAAGTGAACCAATATTCTGAACAAGATGTTCGCCTGGCTTACAATGGCGGCCATCTTCCAGTCTATTTCCACTACACTATGTTTGTTTGTGTTGTTTATGCCCCTGTTGGGCAGTTTGCCATCCTTGGCATGTTCCCTTCCCTTCCCCATGTTGTAAATAAATTTTCTATTTTTTCTATATTTTCCTGTTTGTGTGCGTTGCTTTTCCTTACTTAATAAGTTAATATGTATTGCTTGGTTTCCACACTGTTAAAATTATATGTACATAAATTTATTGACATTTCTATGGACCCTTTGTCATAAATTTGTCAACATATTTGTGGCCATGAATGTGACTGTGCACATTCTACACTTCCTGCCTGGCCAAAAAATGTCACACACTAACACAACCTTGTTGTACTGCCTTGAGATTTGATTACCGATGTGACCTGGTTTTGTTAAGCTTAGGCGATGTCACAACAACATGGATTTTTGTCCACAGTCACATTCATTGTATAACCAAGAATTTATCAAAAAATATTGATGGCAGCACTGCGTGAAGTCTTCTCCGACACAACCCAAAGATCCTCAGTGCGGCTCAGGTCTAGTTTATTTGTCCCTGTTTGCAGCTTCACGCAACACCTCCTCCCAGCTATGAGCTCTCTCTCTCCCACCGCTGCCCGCTAAGACGCTGCGCGCCAACATGGTCACACCTTTGCAGGAAGGCAACAGCGTGGGGGAACGGGAGCTGCCGACAGTCCCAAGACCTCGTCACAATGACGTCAGTTCTGGAGTTAACCCCTAACTGCGACCAATGGTGGAGATAGGGGGTTCATTGGAACCCCCTATCTCCCGATCCGTGGCAGCTATCGGTTGGTTAATGTTTGGTATCTTTGGATCGACCAGACCCTTTCCAACAATACCAAACATGACAATGTTAAAAATTATAAAAAATTAAAATATAAAAAAATAAACAGTTTTTTTTGTTTTGTTTTGTTAATGCAGCAATATTGTTCCCATTTCAATTATAATGTGAACAATGATGCTGCACTAAGGATTTTTGTATGGGGTGCGTTTGTTAAAAATAGTGTAATTTTCACCCAAAAAAATATAACAAGTCCCCTTTTCAATTTTTTTTAACAAACGCAACTCATAAAATATAACCGGAAACACTCGCATGTTAAAATGTGAAAAAAATACTTTGCACCTTGTAAAACAAACATTGAAAATTCTAAATTTATTGCATTTTTTGTTATAATATACAGACAGGACATGACGCATACATATGATAATGATATATTATGAATCATCTGCCGAGTCTGACGGAAAGAACGATATATAACATGTCTGGGTCATATTATAAAATAAGGCTTAAAAAAAACACGTTTAAACAAGAGGAGCGAAACTGTTAAAAATTAGCTCAGCAGCAGACCGCAGTGCCGCACACAGGCGTGAAGGGAAGCCGTGAAATGCCTCAGCAGCGAAAGGGTTAATTTTTTTTGTCTGTTTTAAATCATTTTTTTTTGTTTCAGATCATTTTGATCAACTATTTTTCAGTTTTAAAACCTTTTTGTTCTGGTTTTTATTTTTAAAGTCAGACCATTCGGGTCAGTTTAGCGTTTTTTAAATCGTTTTGTTCATTTTTTTTTGTTCCTTGGCTTTCATACCATTTTTTAATGTGATTAAATAAAGTTGTGAAATGTATATTCATAAGAAAAAAAGGATCTTTATTTAAATAAAAAAAAACACGATAGAATCGCCAGAATTATCGTATCGACAGAATGAATTATCGGATCCGAAAAACAAACCAAAAATTTATTATAAAAAAATATATAAAGTATAAAAAAGTAAACCATAGTAGTTTACATCAAAACAAATAGAGTTAGACAGCTTTGAAACGAGGAGAACAGACGTTCCGAAAAAACGAAAATTTCCGAAATCACGAAAAGTCGATACAAAAAACGAGCAAAGTGACACGAAAATACGAAAAATGGTCGATATTCCGAAAAAAAATGTACACGAAAAACGAGTCGAGCCCAACCGAATCGAAACAGAAATCGGCCAAAACGAGCTGAATCGAAAAGTTTAAACATCCGAACGAATCGAACCGAATCGAACCGAAAAAAAAATCGGTGCACAAGCCTAATAAGCATTTGTTGTACAATCTGCTTTCTTACCATGGGGCTCAGGCAGGATTTGTCTCTGTACAGGGCACCTAGTTTGGGGTAAAGTTTAGATGAGAGTTTTTCTATGTTGGGTGGGGGCCAAAGGATAGATTTGGGTTTAACCACATACCTAGATATTTGAGTGCACTGACTGTGGTTAGCACACCATTTGATTTTGTCCTGACACACCTTTGCAATTTATGTAGTTTAGGTACTGTTCCAAATAGCATCGTAACAGTTTTGTCAGTATTTAGAAAAGGTTTGTTATCTGCAATCCACTTTTCTATGTCTGTGAATTGTTCTTGCAGCACTGCCTTCAGCTGTGGGAGATTTGGTTTGCTGGTATAGATTACGGTGTCGTCTGCGTACTTGTGTTCAGTTAAGGCTTTGCAGACGTTGGGCAGATCATTTATGAATATTGTGAATAGCAGGGGGTCGAGGTGGCATTAGCTTCAGAGTGTTCCTGGTCGCAGAGGATGATCGTATCGTGCACTACCTCCTCCCAGCCACGTACTAGTCCTTGGGTTTCTGGGGCACAAAACCCTCCCTTGAGGAATCCCCACCTTCAATGCCCCCACAACTTAAATATTCCTCCACCTCCTCATCCTCCTCCTGTCTGATCTGAGGACCCGCAGGAATGCTGTCTGCGGAAAGACTGGGGCCTTGAGAGCTAGGGAAGTCCTCCTCTTCCTCCCACTGCTCTGCCTCTAGTGCCACATCTATAATTCCCTGCAGAGTGCGCTCCAGCAGGTAAACTACAGGAATTGTGTCACTGATGCATGCACTGTCCCTGCTCACCATCCTCGTTGCCTCCTCAAATGGTGACAGTACAGCGCATGCATCCTTGATCATCAGCCACTGTGGGGGGACAAGTTGACCTGAACCTGACCTTGTGCCTTACTCACACAGGTACTCATTGATGGCATGCTGCAGCCACCTGGTGGGCATGTCACAGATCAGATGGTTTGTGGAATTCTCTTTGAATGACCGTCTGAAGTGGCTGCAGACTTTTCTGGTCTGGCTGAGAAGCTCTGCCATCCCTGGGAACCTGATTAGGAAATGCTGTACCACCAGATTTAGGACGTGTGCTAGGCATGGTACATGCATCAACTTACCCAGGCGCAGGGCGGAGAGAAGGTTGCTGCCATTATCACAGACGACCATTCCCAGCTCAAGCTGGCGTGGTGTTAACCATCTCTGCGCCTGGCCCTGCAGAGCTGACAGAATTTCTGGCCCGGTGTGGCTCCTGTCCCCTAAACAAACCAGCTCAAGCACAGTATGGCATATTTTTGCTTGAGCCATTGCGTAGCCACTGCCACGCGTTGGTTTAACTGCCACTTCGCCAGAGACATTGAAGGAGGAAGAGGTGGTGGAGCAGACAGACCTCATATAAGCAGCTTTCTGGAGGCGTGGTGGATGAGCAAGCTCCAGCACAGAGCCCTGTCCTGGATCCCTCCCAGCTGCAAGCAGAGTTACCCAGTGTGCCGCGAAGGAAATGTAACGACCCTGTCCATGCTTGCTGGACCATGTGTCTAAAATAATGTGCACCTTGTTGCTGACTGCCTTTCCCAATGACTCCATAACATTGTCTTCCATGTGCTGGTATAGTGCTGGAGTGGCCTTCTGTGAAAAGAAATGGCGTTTTGGAACCTGCCACTGTGGTACAGCACATTCGTCAAATTCACGGAAGGAGGCAGAGTCCACCAGCTGGAAAGGCAGCAGCTGTAATGCGAGTAATTTTGCCAAGCTGGCATTTAGACGTAGTGCATGTGGATGGTTGGGACAATATTTTTTCTTCCGCTGCAGCAGCTGGAGCAACGAAATCTGACTGCATAAATCTGCAGCTGATGGGATGCTGGCAGATTCAGAGGAAGGACGTGGTACACCCATTACTGTAGCATCATCCCTGTCAGTGGAGGTTGTAGACAATGACATGGCAGGACATATAGTGGGGGTAGAGGCAGATGAGGAGGAGGACCTATGCAAAGTGTTGTGCCAACGGGATGCGTGGCAGGTGGTCATATGTCTCCTCAAGCACGTGGTACCTAAGTGTCTGTCTTTCCCACGCTTGATCCTCTTCTGACATAGCTTACAAATAGCAATGCTGCAGTATGCTGCACATGTCGTGAAGAACTCCCAGACAGCAGAGATCCTGGACGTGTGCTGCGAGACAACAGCGCTCTGCACCTGAGCAGCTCTGACATCTGATGCCTTGGACTGGCTACGGTTGCTCATAGAGGACATTCTGCCTCTTTTTTGTTGTGCCTCCTCCTCCCTTGACTCCTCTGTTCGATCAGGCACCCAGGGGGAGTCATTGACCTCATCATCATTGTCATCACCCCATCTCTTCATCACTGGAGCCAACTTGGCAGTGTGCTGCAGCTGCTGGGGGAACATGAGTGCCAGTTTTTTGTGTGTCACTGGCACCCCCTCCCTCTAGGCTGATTATACTCCCTTCCTCAACCTCAGAGTTTGAATCAGAGCACTGGAGTTGCTGCGCATCCTCAAGCAGCACGTCACTGTCACTGTAGTCAAACCATTCAGCTGATTTCTCTGTGTATGATAGTGAGGCTACGGCAGGAGTAGCTGTGGACATGGAGGCTGAATTAGATGTTTTGGCAGCTGAGGTGAACTGTAAAGCACTACAAGCCTGGCTGGCAGAGGACTCGGAGGATGAGGATGGCCTGGTTAGTCAATCCTGCAAATCCTCTGTATGTTGCTGCTGCTTAAGAAGGCCAGCACCAGTTAGAAGGACAAGCGTGCCCCTGCAGAGGATGCACCACGTCCACAATGACCAGGGGCACAGCCTTCCGACAGAGGTTGCTTGCCCTCTTATCTGTGTCTGGGAGTGTCTGCCTGTCCTTTTTGGTCTTTCTGACATGGTGAGTGATATATAGATTAAAGATATACAGATTTTCCAGAACAATGCTATACGTCAGTGATACATCCTGGCTGATAGCTGGCAACACTCAGATTCTACTCTGAATAGATAAACAGATGAACTCTGATTAAACTGTGTTATTGTATGGTATCTAGAATTAGATTAAAGATATACAGATTTTCCAGAACAATGCTATAAATCAGTGATACAGCCTGATAGCCTGGCAGCAGATGGCAGTGCCAACACACACATTACAATTCCCAGATATCTGCTAGAAGTATGTGGGACTCCCTGATAGCTGGCAGTGAGAAGACACAGATTACAATTCCGAGATATCTGCTAGTCATCTGTGAGGCACACTGAAAGAACAATCTCCTCTCACTCCTGCAAAAAAAAACACATGCTGGGGCTACGGGGAAGCCTGATATAGTGTGCTGCGGGACTTAGCTCTGTGATCTCATGATTGGGCAAAATTTGCCCAATCAGGACTCTGAGCCCTGATTGGCATAGTCTTGCACCTGACCTGTGGTCAGGTGCAAGACTGTAGCCAATTACGAGTTTCAGGCCAGTGGAAAAGTGCATTGTGGTCCATTGTGGGCGAACACGCGAAAATGTTCGATGTTCGCCCTACTTATTACTAGGGATGAGCCGAACACTCCCCGAGTTCAGTTTGAGCCCGAACCCCCCATTTGTTCGGGACCGAACCCGAACCCGAACCCGAATGCAAGTCAATGGGGCTGAAAATTCGTTTTTTTAGAGTGCCCTCCAAGAGGGCATATATGCTACATATTTGCCATAAAAGGTGTATGGGGGTCCGGGTAGTGCCCTGGGGGACAGGAAACAAGGACAAAAAGTAAAGTTTTTAAAGGAACAGTGAGTTTTCCATGAAATAAGGGTTAAAAATAAAAACCCAAAATTCCTTCAAATATCGTGCCTAGGAGGTCCCCATAACCTGCCTGTGAAGTGGCGGATTTCTAGGATGTATAGAAATATGTAAAAACCAAACAAATGACATTTCAAATGACGGTAAATGCTTTTCCTTTAATCTATCCATAAACAACTGCTTGGAGCGGCAGTCTGTATGAAAAGAGGAGACATTTTCGGACACGCAGAAAAAGTTTACTGATTTTTTGGTGGTGAAAAGCAGGAGAATGACTGGAGAATGGAAAATTCTAGACCAAATAGCTGATTTGGAAAGTGAGATAAATGGGAGAATTTTTCTGGTTTGGCTATTTTGACCTAGAATTTTCCATTCTCCAGTCATTCTCCTGAGTTTCACCTTTTTCTGAATAACCCTGTCAGGGTTATTCAGAGAGCGGTGAAGAGCAGGAGAATGACTGGAGAATGGAAAATTCTAGGTCAAAATAGCCAAACCAGAAAAATTCTCCCATTTAGGCTAGGGTCAGACTAGCGAATTTTTAACTTGCGTTTAGGCGCACTTAATCACGGCCGCACTAGCAGCAAATGACGGGCAATGACGGCCAATATACGAAGTACGGTCGCACTAAAGTCCGGCTGCGCAACGCAAGTGGAAAATGAACGCATTTTTTCGAGAACGCAGAACCGCTAGTACGGACGAGTGCACTGCGTCCACTAGAGGCGTGTGTGCGTGATTTGGAGACGTCAGACCCTGCTCATGTCCGGCCAACATAACGTCCAATCACCCAAAGTTTCCTGGTTTGGATCCGTAAAAAATCACGCACAAAAATGCGCATCGTATGACCGTTTTCGCGCAATCCGTGAAAAAATACGGCAGTGCGTTCGGACGCACTTTTTGACGGTCGCTGCGAAAAATGCGTTAGTCTGACCCTAGCCTTATCTCACTTTCCAAATCGGCTATTTGGTCCAGATTGTTCTCTTTTCCTGCCTTTCTCCTGGTTTTCACCTTTCTCTGAACAACCCTGAGAGAGAGGTTAAAGCCAGGAGAACTGGCAAGAGAAGAGAACAATCTAGACCAAATAGCCAATTTGGAAAGTGAGATAAATGGGAGAATTTTTCTGGTTTGGCTATTTTTTATTTCTTTATTTTTTTTTGTATTTAAGATTTTTTATTTTCCAAACAAAGGGTCACAAATCGACCAGTAAGGTAGGCCTCGCAGGGCCAGACTTCGTAGTTGCAAAGAAAACTCATAGGGGGGGTCACATAAAAAAAAATATATCAAACTGTGGGGGAAGGAGGAACACAAAAATAAAGAAAAATGAACACAAGTCCTCAAAAAGGTCGCAGAAACAGTCAAAAAAGGCAAAATGAAAAAAGAAAGTCCTCAGCTACAACAGAAAAATAAGAAAACTGTAAATCTTCATATTAGAGACTAGGGATGAGCTGTTCGGGTTCGGACGGTTCGGGGTTCGACCCGAACTTAGCCTGTTCGAGCAGATCGCGAACCCCGAACAATGGACCACAATGCATTTTCCCACTGCCTGAAGCTCGTAATTGGCTACAGCCTTGCACCTGACCACAGGTCTGGTGCAAGACTGGTTGAACACTATGCCAATCACCGCTCAGAGTCCTGATTGGGCAAATTTTGCCCAATCATGGGCTCACAGAGCTAAGTCCCGCAGCACACTATATAAGGTTTCAATGCGCCGATTCTGCACGCATTTCAGAGGGATTTCAAAGAAGATAGTTGTGTATGTTGTTACTGCCGGTCTGCCACGCTACTGGGGGGTCTGGGGGGTCTAATTTCGACCAAATATCAGGGAATTTAGGTGATGTGTGTCTTGTCACTGTGCCAGCAAGTTATTTTGGGGTTTACAACTTTATTTAAAACATTTGTGTATTGAGGTGATTTTCTGGGTCTTGTCACACTGTGCCAGCAAGTCTTTTTGGGTCTCATTTATACCAAATATCAGGGAATTTAGGTGATGTGTGTCTTGTCACTGTGCCAGCAAGTTTTTTTGGGGTTTACAACTTTATTTAAAACATTTGTGAATTGAGGTGATTTTCTGGGTCTTGTCACTGTGCCAGCAAATCTTTTTGGGGCTCACTAATTTCTTTAAAACACTTGTGAATTAAGGTGATCTGTGTCTCGTCATACAAAAAGTACCACGCTGTATTTTGGGGCTCACTAATTTCTTTAAAACACTTCGGAATTAAGGTGATCTTCTGTGTCTCGTCACACAGCCAGCAATTTTTTTTGGGGCTCACTAATTTCTTTAAAACACTTGGGAATTAAGGTGATCTGTGTCTCGTCATACATACAGTACCACGCTGTATTTTAGGGCTCACTAATTTATTTAAAACATTTGTGAATTAAGGTGATCTATCAGTGTGTCTCACTGAGTTATACCAGAGTTATTTAAATCTTTATACCAGAGTTGAATCAGAGTTCTGTATATATTAATCTATATATCACTCACCATGTCTGAAAGAACAAAAAGGACAGGCAGACGCTCCCAGCCACAGATAAGAGGGCAAGCAGCCCCTGTGTCGGGAGGCTGTGTCTCTGGTCATGGTGGACGTGGTGCATCCTCTGCAGGGGCACGTTTGTCCTTTCTAACTCGTGCTGGCCGTCTTAAGCATCAGCAACATACAGAGGACTTAGTGGATTGGCTAACCAGGCCATCCTCATCCTCCGAGTCCTCTGCCAGCCAGGCTTCTAGTGCTTTACAGTCCACCTCAGCTGCCAAAGCATCTAATGCAGCCTCCATGTCCACAGCTACTCCTGCCGTAGCCTCGCTATCACACACGGAGGAGTCAGCTGAATTGTTTGACTACAATGAGAGTGACATGCTGCTTGAGGATGCGCAGCAAGTACAGTGCTCTGATTCAATCTCTGAGGTTGAGCAAGGGAGTATAATCATTCTAGAGGAAGGGGGTGCCAGTGATGATACACAAATAACTGGCACTCATGTTGCCCTAGCAGCTGCAGCATACTGCCAAGTTGGCTCCAGTGACGAGGAGATAGGGGGTGAAGATGACATTGATGATGATGAGGTCACTGACTCCACCTGGGTGCCAGATCGAACTGAGGAATCAAGTGAGGAGGAGGGGGGGACGAGGAGGAGGAGGAGGCACAGCAAACATGAGGCACAACATCCTCTGTGACCAACCGTAGCACTAGCCAGTCCAAGGCATCACATGTCAGAGCTGCTCCGGTGCAGAGCGCTGTTGTCTCAAAGAACACATGCAGGAACTCTGCTGTCTGGGAGTTCTTTAAGAAATGTGCAGCAGACCCCACCGTTGCTATTTGTAATCTATGTCAGAGGAGGCTGAAGCGTGGGATAAACACCGGACGCTTGGGTACCATGTGCTTGAGGCGACATATGAACAAGTGCCACACATCCCGTTGGGGCAAAACTTTGCATAGGTCCTCCTCCTCCTCCTCATCTGTCTCTACCCACACTGTATGTCCTGCCATGCAATTGCCTACAACCTCCACCGAGAGGGATGATGCTACAGTAATGGATGTACCAGCAGGTCCTTCCTCACAATGTGACATCATCCCAGTAGCTGAAGATTTACGCAGTCAGATTACATTGCCGCAGCTGCTGCAGCGAAAGAAAAAATATAGTCCCAACCATCCCCAAGCACAGCGTCTAAATGCCAGCTTAGCAAAATAACTCGCATTGCAGCTGTTGCCTTTCCAGCTGGTGGACTCTACTCCCTTCCGTGAATTTGCTGAATGCGCAGTACCACAGTGGCAGGTTCCAAAACGCCATTACTTTTCACGCAAGGCCATTCCAGCACTATACCAGCACGTAGAAGGCAATGTTATGGAGTCATTGGGAAATGCAGTCAGCAGCAAGTTGCATGTCACTTTAGACACGTGGTCCAGCAAGCATGGACAGGGTCATTACATTTCCTTCACGGCACACTGGGCAACTCTGATTGCAGCTGGGAGGGATCCAAGACGGGGCTCTGTGCTGGAGCTTGTTCATCCACCACACCTCCAGAAAGCTGCTTGTATGAGGTCTGTCTGCTCCACCACCACCACCTCTTCCTCCTCCTCCTCCTACTTCTCTGTCTCTGGTGAAGTGGCAGTTAAACCCACGCCTGACAGGGTCTACGCAATGGCTCAAGATGCCATACTGTGCTTGCGCTGGTTTGTTTAGGGGACAGGAGCCACACCGGGTCAGAAATTTAGTCAGCTCTGCAGGGGCAGGTGCAGAGATGGTTTACACCACGCCAGCTTGAGCTGGGAATGATCGTCTGCGATAATGGCAGCAACCTTCTCTCCGCCCTACGCAAGGGTAAATTGACGCACGTACCATGCCTAGCAGACGTCCTAAATCTGGTAGTACAGCGTTTCCTAACCAAGTACCCAGGGCTGCCAGAGCTTCTCATCCAGGCCAGAAAAGTCTGCAGCCACTTCAGACGGTCATTCCCAGCAAGCGTTCGCCTGGCAGAAATTCAAAGAGAATTCCACCTTCCCACAAACCGTCTGATCTGTGACATGCCCACCAGGTGGAACTCGACATTAGCAATGCTGCAGCGTCTGCACAAGCAGCAGAGGGTCATCAATGAGTACCTGTGTGAGTATGGCACAAGGACAGGTTCAGGTCAACCTGTTTTTTTTCCCCCCCCGCAGTGGCTGAAGATCAAGGATGCATGCACTGTACTGTCACCATTTGAGGAGGCAACGAGGATGGTGAGCAGGGACAGTGCATGCATCAGTGACACAATTTCTTTAGTTTTCCTGCTGGAGCACACTCTGCGGGGAATTATAGATGTGGCTCTAGAGGCAGAGCAGCAGGAGGAAGAGGAGGCCTTCCCTAGCTCTCAAGGCCCCAGTCTTTCCACAGACAGCATTCCAGCGGGTCCTACTCAGATCAGACAGGAGGAGGATGAGGAGGAGGAGGACTATTTAAGTAGTGGGGGCATTGAAGGTGGGGATTCCTCAAGGCAGGGTTTTGTGTGCCCAGAAACAGAAGGGCTTGTGTGTGGCTGGGAGGAGGAAGTGCACGATACGGTCATCCTCATTGACCAGGAAGACTCGGCAGCTAATGCCACCTCAAACCTACGCTGCATGGGCTCCCTAATTGTAATGGCGAGCCCCCAATAGGGTGATAGGGAGCCCCCAATCTGCAGAGGTTGAAGCCTTTAGGGCAGGTATGTGGTAAACAGGCAGTAACAGAATCAAGCACAACACCTTCAGACTTTACTTAGAATCCAAGGAGTAATACAGGAGAACTAACAGGCTACTAAGCTCCAAAGGTTGAGACCAATGGATAACTTAAAGCACCCAACAATATAGAGGAAAGCAAAACTTGAGCTTTAGAACTAAAAGGTATTTGGCAAGACAGAATGAATTGTGTAAGCTGCAGGGCAGCGCTCAATACTGATACAATAATACAGACTGATGAACCAGACACTCCCAGCCAGGGAGCACAGGCAAGGCCCTGAGTGCCACTCAACAGCAAGCTGGCTTCGTGGCCAGATGTCTGCTGAGCGAAAACAGCTACAACTTGCACAAACACAATAATACATAAAACAGACAAGGTTATAACTAGAGAGGTCCAAAATTCCAAGCAAAAGGTCATACACAGGATATCAGAAATACAACAGGGGTCAGGCAAGAGAGGAATCAAACACAAGAGCCAGAGGTCATACACGGGTAGTCAGAACAAGAGGAACAATGATATAGCGCACAGGAACTAGGTAGAATAAGGTCTATCCTGGTCCAAGGATCAAGGGGAATCCTGGGCCTACATATAGGGCAGAACAGGTCATGTGACCGCAGACCAATAAGCCCAACAGATGGCCTGCAGCCTGAAAACAAAAACAAACAGGATTCCCTGCTACCACCAGCAGGGGGCAAGGCCGAGACGTGACACTAATGATGCAAAGCCTGCTAAAGGACCCCAGGATTCGTGCTATCAAGGAGAGGGATCATTACTGGTTGGCAACCCTTCTTGATCCACAATACAAGGGGAAAGTTGCAGAGCTCATCCTGCCCACACAGAGGGAGCACAGGATGACAAAACTTGAGGATGCTCTAAAGCGAAACTTGTGTAACACCTTTCCAGGCACTGTTAGATTACCAAGTGCTGACACACGTGCTTCTGAGGCTGCAGGTGATCAGAGGAATAGCGGTGAAGGCCAGGGCCGCTTGACTGATGCATTTTTACATTTTTTTAGTCCTCGACGCCCAGGGACTTCAAATGTAGGCACCCATTGCCAGCGTCTTCACCATATGGTGCAGGACTACCCAGGGGCAAGGGCAGACCTGGATACCTTTCCAGCAGATGATCCACTGGCTTACTGGGTGTTGAGATTGGATCACTGGCCAGAACTTAGCCAATATGCTATGCAGCTACTAGGTTGCCCTGCATCTAGCGTGCTTTCCAAAAGGACGTTCAGTGCCGCTGGAGGTTTTGTCACAGACAAAAGAGTGCGTCTGTCCACCGACTCTGTAGACCGGCTGACATTTATAAAAATGAATCAGTCCTGGATCAGCAGCTATCAATCCCCTGATGCCGAAGTAACGGAATAGATCGGGTATGTCTTCTGCATGCACAAAACCTCCAGCACTGAACTCTTCCACAATACCACAAAAGGGTTACGGTGTGAATGCACTTGCTGCCATGAAAGGCACAATATTTGGCTGCACTGACACCCGTTACCAGATCCAAACTTTTCAATATAGGACCACATGGTCCACCCCTGCACTCTTCCACAATACTACAGAGGGGTTACTGTATGATGATACTTGCTGGCCTGGCATTAAAGGCACAATATCTGGGTGCGCTGACGCCCATTACCAGATCAAAAACTTTTCAATATAGGACCACATGGTGCACCCCTGCACTCTTCCACAATACTACAGAGGGGTATGATGATACTTGATGGCCTGGCATTAAAGGCACAATATCTGAGTGCACTGACGCCCATTACCAGATCAAAAACTTTTCAATATAGGACCACATGGTCCACCCCTGCACTCTTCCACAATACTACAGAGGGGTTACTGTATGATGATACTTGCTGGCCTGGCATTAAAGGCACAATATCTGGGAGCACTGACGCCCATTACCACCAGATCAAAAACTTTTCAATATAGGACCGCATGATCCACCCCTGCACTCTTCCACAATACTACAGAGGGGTTACTGTATGATGATACTTGCTGGCCTGGCATTAAAGGCACAATATCTGGGTGCACTGACGCCCATTACCAGATCAAAAACTTTTCAATATAGGACCACATGGTCCACCCCTGCACTCTTCCACAATACTACAGAGGGGTTACTGTATGATGATACTTGTTGGCCTGGCATTAAAGGCACAATATCTGGGTGCACTGACGCCTATTACCAGATCAAAAACTTTTCAATATAGGACCACATGGTGCACCCCTGCACTCTTCCACAATACTACAGAGGGGTATGATGATACTTGATGGCCTGGCATTAAAGGCACAATATCTGGGTGCACTGACGCCCATTACCAGATCAAAAACTTTTCAATATAGGACCACATGGTCCATCCCTGCACTCTTCCACAATACTACAGAGGGGTTACTGTATGATGATACTTGCTGGCCTGGCATTAAAGGCACAATATCTGGGTGCACTGACGCCCATTACCACCTGATCAAAAACTTTTCAATATAGGACCGCATGGTCCACCCCTGCACTCTTCCACAATACTACAGAGGGGTTACTGTATGATGATACTTGCTGGCCTGGCATTAAAGGCACAATATCTGGGTGCACTGACGCCCATTACCAGATCAAAAACTTTTCAATATAGGACCACATGGTCCACCCCTGCACTCTTCCACAATACTACAGAGGGGTTACTGTATGATGATACTTGCTGGCCTGGCATTAAAGGCACAATATCTGGGTGCACTGACGCCCATTACCACCAGATCAAAAACTTTTCAATATAGGACCGCATGGTCCACCCCTGCACTCTTCCACCATAACACAGAGGGGTTACTGTATGATGATACTTGATGGCCTGGCATTAAAGGCACAATATCTGGGTGCACTGACGCCCATTACCAGATCAAAAACTTTTAAATATAGGACCACATGGTCCACCCCTGCACTCTTCCACAATACTACAGAGGGGTATGATGATACTTGATGGCCTGGCATTAAAGGCACAATATCTGGGTGCACTGACGCCCATTACCAGATCAAAAACTTTTCAATATAGGACCACATGGTCCACCCCTGCACTCTTCCACAATACTACAGAGGGGTTACTGTATGATGATACTTGCTGGCCTGGCATTAAAGGCACAATATCTGGGTGCACTGACGCCCATTACCACCAGATCAAAAACTTTTCAATATAGGACCGCATGATCCACCCCTGCACTCTTCCACAATACTACAGAGGGGTTACTGTATGATGATACTTGCTGGCCTGGCATTAAAGGCACAATATCTGGGTGCACTGACGCCCATTACCAGATCAAAAACTTTTCAATATAGGACCACATGGTCCACCCCTGCACTCTTCCACAATACTACAGAGGGGTTACTGTATGATGATACTTGATGGCCTGGCATTAAAGGCACAATATCTGGGTGCACTGACGCCCATTACCAGATCAAAAACTTTTCAATATAGGACCACATGGTCCACCCCTGCACTCTTCCACAATACTACAGAGGGGTTACTGTATGATGATACTTGCTGGCCTGGCATTAAAGGCACAATATCTGGGTGCACTGACACCCATTACCACCAGATCAAAAACTTTTCAATATAGGACCGCATGGTCCACCCCTGCACTCTTCCACAATACTACAGAGGGGTTACTGTATGATGATACTTGCTGGCCTGGCATTAAAGGCACAATATCTGGGTGCACTGACACCCATTACCAGATCAAAAACTTTTCAATATAGGACCACATGGTCCACCCCTGCACTCTTCCACAATACTACAGAGGGGTTACTGTATGATGATACTTGCTGGCCTGGCATTAAAGGCACAATATCTGGGTGCACTGACGCCCATTACCACCAGATCAAAAACTTTTCAATATAGGACCGCATGGTCCACCCCTGCACTCTTCCACCATAACACAGAGGGGTTACTGTATGATGATACTTGATGGCCTGGCATTAAAGGCACAATATCTGGGTGCATTGACGCCCATTACCAGATAAAAAAAAAAATTCAATATAGGACCAACCACATGGTCCACCCCTGAACTCTTCCACATTACTACAGAGGGGTTACTGTATGATGATACTTGATGGCCTGCCATTAAAGGCACAATATCTGGGTGCACTGGCGCCCATTACCAGATCAAAAACTTTTCAATATAGGACCACATGGTCCACCCCTGCACTCTTCCACAATACTACAGAGGGGTTACTGTATGATGATACTTGTTGGCCTGGCACCAAAGGCACAATATCTGGGTGCACTGACGCCCATTACAAGATCAAAAACTTTTCAATATAGGACCACATGGTCCACCCCTGCACGCTTCCACAATACTACAGAGGGGTTACTGTATGATGATACTTGCTGGCCTGGCATTAAAGGCACAATATCTGGGTGCACTGACGCCCATTACCACCAGATCAAAAACTTTTCAATATAGGACCGCATGGTCCACCCCTGCACTCTTCCACCATAACACAGAGGGGTTACTGTATGATGATACTTGATGGCCTGGCATTAAAGGCACAATATCTGGGTGCACTGACGCCCATTACCAGATCAAAAACTTTTCAATATAGAACCACATGGTCCACCCCTGTACTCTTCCACCATACCACAGAGGGGTTACTGTATGATGATACTTGCTGGCCTGGCAGTCTTGCACCAAAGGCAGAATATCTGGGTGCACTGACGCCCATTCCCAGATTCATATCTTTTTAATATAGGACCGCATGGTCCACCCCTGCACTCTCCCACAATACCACAGAGGGGTTATGATAGTACTTGCATGCCTGCCACTAAAGGCACAATATCTGGGTGCACTGCCATTGACGCCTGTATCAGATTCATATCTTCAGAGGGGTTACGGTGTGACGGCACTGTTGCCGACGCTAAAAGCCCAATTTTAAAGCACCTATTGTTACTTTCATCCAAAGCCTGCATAAGTTTCACAATAATCTAGCCAAAAAAACACTAAACTTTTTCTGCGCGTCCTAAAATGTCTTTTCATACAGGCTGCCGCCCCAAGCAGTTGTTTATGGATAGATTAAAGGAAAAGCATTTACCGTCATATGAAACGTCATTTTTTTGTTTTTAAGTGTTTCTATACAACCTAGAAATCTGCCACTTCACGGGCAGGTTATGGGGACCTCCTAGGCACGATATTTGAAGGAATTTTTGGTTTTTATTTTTAACCCTTATTTCATGGGAAACTTTTTAAACTTTTTCTCCTTGTTTCCTGTCCCCCAGGGCACTACCCGCACCCCCATACACCTTTTATGGCAAATATGTAGCATATATGCCCTCTTGGAGGGCACTCTAAAAAAACGAATTTTCAGCCCCATTGACTTGCATGGGGGTTCGGGTTCGGGTTCGGTCCCGAACAAATGGGAAGTTCGGGTTCGGGCTCGAACCGAACTCGGGGGGTGTTCGGCTCATCCTTATTAGAGACACAAAAAGAGGCGAAACGGCTCCCGGGGTATGACATTCAACCGGCGTCCCTGAACAGCAACTGCCACAATACAGGCAGGGCCACGCTTCGCAGGCCAGGTCGATCAGCAACAGCACACCGGGGGATGGACAGCAAGGACCGCACAACATTCAAGTCCACATGGTGGGCACGATGGACATCCAGTTCCGATGTCGGCCCAATGACCACGCCGGCCACAGTGCACGACCGAAGCAGACACTGCCTCTCTGCAGCTGCCGGCCCAGCAGTCCCAGTCAGTGCACAAAGCGCAGCCCCTGGTGAAAGTTCCGCATCCGCCGTCCTCGCAGCCGCAGTCACAGCAGCTCCAGCCTCGGATGCAGGCCTCCCAGTCACGCTCTCTTCCGGACACGAATTCGGGTCTGCCGGCTCATCTCTCTGCGTGTCGGCGGCGCTGTCCAGACCTCCACCAGGTTCAGCCTCTTTCGACATCTCTTCCGTTAGGCCTCCAGGCTCCCGACCAACTCCCAGCACCACCATCAGCCGCCTCCACGGACCCTGGGTAAGTGGACTTTCTTCCTCTCCCGGTAGTTGCTCGAGGCAGGCCTCGAAGGCCGCAAACAAGGCCTCCATACCACAGGCAGGTAGGGGGTTTTCCATGCGGCATCCCTCCTGATGCGTCTCCATCTGCCACCCGGGGGGGGCATCAGGCACGGCCAGAGGATGGGGGCCCTCCATACCCACAGTCTGCGATCGACAGTTCCCCATCAGTGGTGTAATACTCAGAAGGGGTACCTCAGGAAGAACGAGGCGTCCAGGCGTCAGGATATAGGCCTCAAAATGGCCGACGGCGCTCGGTGCCACCGGGGAAAAAACTTAAAAAAAAACTAAGCTGTGCTCCGAAGGGGGGCAAAACGGGCCACAAAGCAATCCCCGTAATGGCCAGCCGCGCAGGGTCTCTACTTGCGAGCGATTCTCAAGAGAAAAACAAACAAAAACCCCCGGTAACAGGAGGATACCGCAGAGGTCCAGAGAAACACGACTGCTTCCATGCAGAGCCGGCCACGCCCCCCCTGGTTTGGCTATTTTGACCTAGAATTTTCCATTCTCGAGTCATTCTCCTGAGTTTCACCTTTCTCTGAATAACCCTGTCAGGGTTATTCAGAGAGCGATGAAGAGCAGGAGAATGACTGGAGAATGGAAAATTCTAGGTCAAAATAGCCAAACCAGAAAAATTCTCCCATTTAGGCTAGGGTCAGACTAGCGAATTTTTAACGTGCGTTTAGGCGCACTTAATCACGGCCGCACTAGCAGCAAATGACGGGCAATGACGGCCAATACACGAAGTACGGTCGCACGAAAGTCCGGCTGCGCAATGCAAGTGGAAAATGAACGCATTTTTTCGAGAACGCAGAACCGCTAGTACGGACGTACAGAGTGCACTGCGTCCACTAGCGGCGTGTGTGCGTGATTTGGAAACGTCAGACTCTGCTCATGTCCGGCCAACATAACGTCCAGACACGCAAAGTTTCCTGGTTTGGATCCGTAAAAAATCACGCACAAAAATGCGCATCGTATGACCGTTTTCGCGCAATCCGTGAAAAAATACGGCTATGCGTTCGGACGCACTTTTTGACGGTCGCTGCGAAAAATGCGTTAGTCTGACCCTAGCCTTATCTCACTTTCCAAATCGGCTATTTGGTCCAGATTGTTCTGTTTTCCTGCCATTCTCCTGGTTTTCCCCTTTCTCTGAACAACCCCGAGAGAGAGGTGAAAGCCAGGAGAACTGGCAGGAGAAGAGAACAATCTAGTCCAAAGAGCCAATTTGGAAAGTGAGTTAAATGGGAGAATTTTTCTGGTTTGGCTATTTTGACCTAGAGTTTTTACTTCTCCAGTTATTCTCCTGCTTTTCACCGCTCTCTGAATAACCCCGTGAATGTTTAATCCTGAGGTGAAAAATAACATTGCTTTAGATTTTTTTCAAACTCCGAACCGTCCGAACCTGAACAGCTCATCCCTACTTATTACCTATGTGCCAGCCATAATGCCAGTCTGCCATGCCTATTACCTATGTGCCAGCCATATTACCAGTCTGCCATGCATAATACCAGCATGCCAGCCATAATACCAGTCTGCCATGCATAATACCAGTGTGCCATGCATAATACCAGTGTTCCAACCATAATACCAGTGTGCCATAACACCAGTCTGCCATACATACCACGTGCCATAACGTATACGCTACAAAGAAAATGGCTGCCCGAACCCAACACTAGAGTGTTCTGGTTTGGCTTGAAGGAAAGGTGGCAACCCTAAGCTGAATGCATAAAATATTGAGTTTCCAGTAGACTAATATCCAGAGCTACTAATACCTTTTAACAGGACTTTCACCAGAGCTTCAGTGCACTTGGCAGCTATAATACATTTTTTTAATTTTAACCAATTTGTATTTGTTTTGCCAGTATAAATAAAAGTCAAGTTTTTATAATTTTTTTCCTTCACCTCAGCCTTTCTTTGCAATTCCATATACCCCCCCAGTTAATAAGGCTAATAGAGCTATTTTTTACCCATCTCCATGCTGCAGCATCTGCCCAAGGTGCATCGGGGTACATTTATCTGTGCTCCTCCTCCTTTGAGGACCCAGCACTCAGGACAGCTGCCTGGGGGAATGCCTGAATCTCACCCTGGTTAAGACGGCATCTTAACCAGGTTCTGTCTGACAGAGGGGCAGCACAACAGCTCTATCTTCTCACTCCTCACGACACATGGAGTGAACAGGAAGCTGTGTGCAGGAGGATGGGGAGGAGCAACTGCAGCAGCATGAGAGGCTCCCGAGTCCCGAACTCAGACAGGGGCAGAAAGATGCCAATTTGCTGCTTGGCGATGCCCCCCCTGACAGGCACCCCCCCTCGCTACGTCTCTGGGCTCAGGTGGTGCTGGAGAAGGGCTGGCACGGCGCGGCCGAGGTGTCATGGCAACCATCGGCGTCTTCCTTGTTGGGGGACGTCGGGCATTGGGAGCTCCCTTGCCACGGGTTGTGGTGACCTTTCGGTCCAGCGCTGGGGTCCCCCCGCTGCCTCCCTCTCCCTTCCATCGGCCTCTCGCGTGGCGGTCATCGCTCGCGGGCGCGGCGTGGGGCGCGGTCCTCCTCTCGAGTCTCGGCGGGATCAGGGGGGTGGCGTCTCCCAGCTCGCCTGCGGGGGCGTGGCTCCTGCGAGTTCCGGATGGAGCCTGGGGAGACCCAGTGGGTAGGAGGGGCAGGGGAGGGGCCTCTTCCCAGCAAACGGGCGGAGCCCATTACCTGCACACATAAAAGTTCAGAACACCAAAGGAAAGACGCTCAGTCATCAGCTCCCTAAGCTACTCAAGTTCCTTGCATTATTTACCTCTGAATCCTTGTTGAACGAACCCTTGCTTCCACCTGACCAAGTCTCCAGTCTACCTCCCTTTTGTACCGCGCTCGATTCTGACTGACCTCCCGGCTACCGACTCCTGGCTTCCTCCCTCGCTAAAGAACGAACTCCGCCTGGACCGACACCAATTCCTTCCCAGGTTACGCCTCTTGCATCTTTCCTTATCAATTATATCTGCATACTGGCCTCCAAACAAACCTACGATACCACAGCATGACAAGGGCAATGGTGGACACTGAGCTGTGTGCAGGTGGGAGAGAGACGCTTTGCGCGCGCCTCTCCAACGGATCCTTTTTCTAATTCCACTCGCAAGTGCCGGCTGTTTCCCCCCCCGTCACGCATTGCAACGTCGCGAATATGAAAATCGCACTGAAAAACACACAATTTTCAAATCGCACAATGTGAACGGGGCCTTATGCTTAATCGAATCCCATAAGGATAGCGAGGGGGCAGCGAAAACCAATTCAAGGATGGATGTAATCTTCGGTAATAGTTGTTTCTGGTTCTTCCATTTGAGATAAGGCATCAGCCTTTTTGTTTCCGCTGCCAAGTCGGTGAAAGGTATTTTAATATGATAGGTAGTTTTTAATTTTTGCATTAGTGTGAAATCCCCCCTCCTTTTTCCAGCATGGTGTCTGTTCAATTTCGTTTCCTCTCGAGGGTAGTCAGCGGGGTGATGGAAATAGATATCCTGTGTTGACTTAGAATGCCCGCAAAATCTTTGTTACATGATGTAGAAATGTATCTGCTCTGATTGGTTGTTGTATCACATTCCTATGTTGGGAGTGAAAACTGCAGGAAGTTTTTATGTATGTATAACGAACATTTCTATTGGATGATTGAAACAATAAACCAATCTGACAGACCACGGACTGATCAGATGCTAATCTTCCATATCTCGGTGTGGTTGGGTCTGTCGTCTCCTCTGATCAGAGTCGAGCAGCGCCTTACTTCATTTTTGATATATAAGAAGAAACTTGAAAAAGGTTTATGGTAATTATAATGGAAATTAGAACTTAACAGTTGGTGTCAAAAGTGGAATTTAATAATTCAATTGTCTGATATGATTTATTTCATGTTAAACAATTGCTTATATAGATAAAAGAATTTTTGCTTCCATGGGAGGCTGTCTGTGAGAGCCACTGCGTTGTTGTAGGACGCTGTGTTTGTTTTTCTTTGTTGTTTGTTTATCTTAACTCGCCTGATAGAGAACTGTTAATGAGCGGTGACTCACTCGTTATGTTGATGTACCCTGATGAAGTTCTGGTGCTGAGTATTCGTTATGTCACTCACCCGGGAAACTGAAAGATGTTTCTAGCGTTGAGTAAATGTGTGTCTTTGTGTCCATAGTGTAGCTCTATTGTGTTCTGGAGTTCTGGCTCGTAGCATTTTATTTTAATTGATTAGATTTTGATTTAGAAACATAGAAAAATGTCGGCAGATAAGAACCTTACGGCCCATCTAGTCGCCCAATTACATGGATACTTTACCTGGATTTATCTTTTGTTTAGGATAGCCTTATGCCTATCCCATGCCTGCTTAAATTCAATTACTGTTTTGGCCTCTACCACTTCAACTGGAAGGCTGTTCCATGTATCCACCACCCTCTCAGCAAAATAATGCTTCCTGATGTTACTTTTATACATAATATATGATTTCTTCTTGTATATCGAATAATTTTATCTCCCATTGAGAGACAGTTTTTTCTTTTTCCTCTTAATTTTTTATTTTTATTTTCTTGCGCGCTGCTGCCATTTTTTCTTTATTCTTAACAGTCGGTAGGTTATGTGCATCAAACCTGCTAAAAATAAAGCCCATCTGGCCTGTCTGGGTTTCAGTCTTTTAGCCTGTTGTAAATATGCAACATTTTTATGGTCCGTGAAAACTATAATAGGGTATCGTGCTCCTTCCAGGTGATTATGCCACTCTTCTAAGGCCATTTTGTTTGCCAGTAATTCATGTTCACTTACATTATAATTCCTTTCTGCTGCAGGATAATGTCTTAGAGGAAGAGGCAACAGGGTGAAGAGTCTCCTTATCGCCTACTCTTTGGGAGAGAACTACTCCTAATTCATATTCGGAATTGATGCATCGACTTCTAGTGTATATGGTGTAGAGCAGTGGTTCCCAACCTTTTTTTCTCACGAGTTCCCCCCGGCGGCCCATTTCCATAAATTGTACCCCTTCTATTAAAAAAATCTTTCAGATTTAATATAATTAACTTTTTTTAGGTTTCTTTTGCCTCCATTTGTCTCACAACCATCTCTCCTTTTTCTCTGCCTTATCTACCCTGGTCTCGCACCTTCTACCCAGCTTTTCCTCTTCTCCCCATCCCCCCTAGTTTCTCCTCATCTTCATCTTCTCCCCATCTTCTCCCCTGCTTCTCCTCATCTTCTCCCCATCTTCTCCCCTGCTTCTCCCCATCTTCTGCTGCTCCCCAGCTTCTCCCCTGCTTCTCCCCAGCTTCTCCCCAGCTTCTCCCCTGCTTCTCCCCAGCTTCTCCCCATCTTCATCTGCTTCTCCCCATCTTCATCTTCTCCTTTGCTTCTCCCTATCTTCATCGTCTCTCCTGCTTCTCCTCCTCTTCCCCCTGCATCTCCCGGTCTCACTAGCTTTCCACATCTCCGCCCCAGTTTCTTCTGGTCTCTTCCATAGCTTCTCATTCCAGCACCCCCTCAACTCCACCCCAGCTTTTCCTTATCTTTTCCTCTGCATCCCCACCCCAGCGTCTCCCTATCTCCACTCCATTGTCTCCTTATCTCCGACCCTGCATTTCCCCATCTCCTACCCAGCGCCTCCTTATCTGCTCCCCAGCTTCTCATTATCTCTTCCCATCTACTCACACTTATTAGATATATTTACTGTTGTTACTCACCTTCTCATTTATCACACCGCAAGCAAGGCCTGTGTTTTATGCAGAGTTATAAAATTCATAAAACAAAATGCGCCAAAATAAAAGCAAAAAAATTGGCTTTTTTCAGTTTTAGTTAATGTAATGGAAACCCCTCTCTTCCGCCTGTCCTGGCTCTCCAGACACCCCTTTACCAAGATCAGGCCGGCCGCTGAGTTGCTCGGAACTCAGTGGCTCGAGCAGCCTGATCTGGAGCTCCAGACCTGCTTGGTCTGATCCTCTGCCTCTTTGACTTTCCAGAAGGCCGCTCTGTGCCTTCTGAGGGTGAGAGTGGGTACTCTGAATGAGACACCAGACAGGCTGTATGTTCAAACAGGAATCTGAGACTTTTATTGAAAAACGCCACTATTTATGTCCAGGTCCAACAGTTATAATTTGCATACCAACCAACGAACATTGACCTACTAAAACTCTAATTACATTATGTCAGTTAGATATTAAACAGTAAACATTCCTTAGCCTTCATATCACACATCATTTAATAATCTATTGTTCCAATAGATCAGATTAACTTTTCAATCAAATACTGCCCCAGACTCATGACTCCTTAACCAGATAGCAGACACAGAGAAAAGCAATCTTGCATAATCACACATTATTACACATTCCACAAAAAAGAGTGCATTGAACATTGCTTCAGGTTGCATCATTAAAACACATCTCCAATTGCCCATTCACATACAGTAATAAAAGTACATTTAAAACTAAAACCAAGCAATTTACAATACATTTAAAGCCACACCACGCAATATAAATGAACATAAAGTCTTTCCCAAGGCAAATGTCTATGGGCTCTATTACATTCTCCGCGGAAAAATGTGCGCGCAGTGCAATAAATTTTGCACTCAGCTTTCAGCGCATTACAGTGGCATCCGTGAAAAAATAATGCAAGTAAAACGAACACGCAAAACGCAGATAAATACGCACGCAGTAACGTAGAGCGCGGAAATCAGTGTGCGGATTGTTTTTTTTTCACGGGATTCAGCCAATCAGAATTAAGAACCTTAATTGACATTAATTTACCTTAATTGACTCACTTAAGTTTTTGTGCCTGTCAAAGTAAATCTGCGTATATATGCTGCAGCAAAAATAAAAACACGCACAAATTCTCAAATTTATTGTTTGGGTATGTGTATAATGTGTAACTATACTTAGCTGTATTTTTTTTTGTGGTGGTGTATTTGGGTTCGGCCAGGACGTTCAGATTTGACATTAACACCAGCTTTTCAAAAACGTTAAAATTACGCACGCAAACGTTGTTCATCAACATTTGCGCATAGATTGTAATACCATCTGCGTACCAGTGCACAAACACATTTGCGCTCACAATGTTAAGTACAGTAAGCTCGCGCAGCGTTTGCATAGGATCACCCGCGGTAGACGTTAAGGTGCATTTGTTGCGCGGACATTGTAATACAACGTTCTGCGCAAATGCTTTTTCCCCTCGCGTCAATGCGTTTTTGCACACTCGTTAATGTTTGCGTGAAGAATGTAATAGAGCCCTATGTCTTTTGGGGTTTTTGCCAGCCAGGAAAATAAAAATCTTGGTTTGAAGCGGGGAGCGCCACGTCAGTTCCATGACAGTTTAACATTGCGGGCCCTATTACATTCTTCACGCACACGTTAATTCGTGTGCAAAAACGCATTAACATGAGGGGCAAAACCCTTTGCGCTGAACGTCGTATTACAATGTCAGCGCAACAAACGCGCGTATACATCTACCGCGGGTGAACCTGCGTGAAACCAAACCAATAAATTTGAGAAGTTGTGCGTGCTTTTTTTTTTTTGATACAGCATACATGCGCAGATAGACTTTGACAGGCGCAAAAACTTAACGTGAGACAATTGTGGTTTTTAATTCTGATTGGCTGAATCGCGTGAAAAAAACAGTCCGCACTCTGATTTCTGCGCGCAACGTTTTTGCACGTCCGTTTTACGCGATTTATTTTTTGACTGATGAAAAAATGCGCGAGGATTGTAATACCTGCGTTGATTTACGCTCGTTAACGTCTGACGCTTCGCGCACAAATTCACGCGCTGCACGAGCGTTTTTGCGCGAAGATTGTAACAGGGCCCTGCGTTTTTCTGAGATAATATGCAATTAACAGGTTCCCAGTGAAATATAAAAGCACAAGGTCTGAATGATAGAATGTGGAAAAATAATTATACAGACTGCAAATGACTGACATCTGAATAGAAATGTCCTTTTTTTTTTTTTTTTTTGCTATAGCATTGACATACCCAAATATGCAGTCACACACATGGATTTGTGGGATATATGGAGTACTGTGATACGATCATACACACCGCATATTACTGTGAGTTTTATTGCTGTGCAGCTTTGTTATACGGTCATACACCGCAAATTACTGTATCACAGAGCTGCACAGCAAAAAAACTCACAGTAGTGTGTGTGTATCAAAGCCCCACAGTAACGCATGCGTGTCACAGAGCCCCACAGTAAGGCGCGCGTGTCACAGAGCTCCACAGTAAGGCGCTTGTGTCACAGAGCCCCACCGTAACGTGTGTGTCACAGAGCCCCACCGTAAGGTCTGCGTGTCACAGAGCCCCACAGTAAGGTATGCTTGTCACAGAGCCCCACAGTAACGTTTGCATGTCACAGAGCCCCACAGTAACGTTTGCGTGTCACAGAGCCCCACAGTAACGTGTGTGTGTTTGTGTGTGTGTGTGTGTGCACTGACCAGGTGCTCCAGCGGTGGCTGCTTGGGCGGCAGTGTGATGCTGGGGGGATCCAGGCTCTGCGTGGGGGGGTCTGGGTTGCCACCCGCTGGGTGCAGAGCTCCTCTCCGGAGCCTGCACAAGCTTCCCGTGCCAGCTGTTGACTGCGCCTCCCCGTGATGTCACTGCCGGGCGGGGTCAGCAAGAGCCGGAGATCAACTAGGGGGAGGTGGGCATGACCTTAACATGATGTGAGGAGAGTGTTGCCAGCGGAAGGGAATCCCTGCGACGCTCCTCTCACATCTAGGGTTGCCTGCTCCCCTCTGATGTCATCAAAGGGGGCCGGATGAAAACCATCTTTCATCCAATTTGGGCCCAGGTAAGCAGGTGGTAAAAAAATAATTGTAATGGCTGACCCCTCCGTTCCGAACGGAACAGAGGTCTGCCATTACGGGGTTTTTTATGCGTACCCCGGGGGTCCTTGTGCGTACCCCTGGGGGTACGCGTACCACAGGTTGGGAACCACTGGTGTAGAGGGATCAGGTATGTATAGTATAGGAGAGAGAGACACACTCCAGAGCGCAAACCTGTACCTAATGAAAGAGTGGGAGGAGAGGTCTTTTCTCTCTAGGTGGCGTAATGCTCAAAGGTTGAGTCTATGTGTACATACATTCACACAAAATTGCATACATTCACACAGAATTGCATAAGCAAAGATGTAAGCATGCATATACCATATAAAATCTAAAAACATCATTGCATATATGGTCTGATTGATGTAAAAGATCCTTTGTAATGCAGTATTGGTGATATATCGCCACCTAGTGTCCATATTTCAAAAAGTCTTTCAATTGAAGAAATGTGTAGTAAATACAAGTTCTCTCTGATCTGCGGCACTTCTCTGTCTCTCTTGTACCTCCGAGAGAACAGGAGAGTGTGATTAGAATTGTGCCAAGCACTGTATGTTAATGTTTTGAATGATGGATGCACACTTACGCAGGTTTATTTCTCGTGCTGCAAGCGGCTGGTCTGTGAAACCACTCTTCTTTTGGTGCTTACTCCTCTGTTCCTGTGATGATTGGTCTCAGCCATAACTGAAGCTGCCACCTGAGCGGCGAAACGAGTTTTAAAGGACACCATTTATTTTAATTAGTTTTATATCTCCACCAAGCCCGTTTTATTGGTTTTTTTATACTTATGTGAATAAAATCCACTTCTTTATTGGCCATCCCTTTTTCCGGCATTCCTTTCAAACAAGGCACCATACAAAGAATCCTAGCACCCCCAGAAGGGAAGTCCTGGATCTGCTGGGCCCTGAGACCGATCATCACAGGAACAGAGGAGTAAGCATCAAAAGAGTGGTTTCACAGACCAGCTGCTTGCAGCACGAGGAATAAACCTGCGTAAGTGTGCATCCATCATTCATACCATTAATATACATTGCTTGCCACAATTCTAATCACTCTCTCCTGTTCTCTCGGAGGTACAAGAGACAGAGAAGTGCTGCAGATCAGAAAGAACTTTTATTTACTACACATTTCTTCAATTGAAAGACTTTTTGAAATACGGACACTAGGTGGCGATATATCACCAATACTGCATTACAAAGCATCTTTTACATCAATCAGACCATATATGCAATGCCGTTTTTATATTTTATGTGATATATGTATGCTTACATCTTTGCTTATGCAATTTTGTGTGAATGTATGCAATTTTTTGTGAATATATGTACACATAGACTCAACCTTTGAGCATTACGCCACCTAGAGAGAAAATGCCTCTACTCCCACTCTTTTATTAGGTACAGGTTTGCTCTCTGGAGTGACCAGCTCTCTCTTCTAAAAAATGTTATTACAGAGTGTTTAGGGGTTTTGACTCTGTCAACCCACTCACCACAGAGCTGCACCCAAAAGGTACCCTCACCACCTCACACAGCGCTCCATATATATATAGGTATTGTGAAACCTTTTCATGTATAGTATAGGAGCTGTTGGTAGTCTGCAGGTGGTGGCAGACGGGGTGGTCAAAGACAGGAAAGTGTTCGGCAACAGGATATCAGTAAATGCAGCGTAAGCAGAAGGGTTCGGTTCAGGAACAGCTCAGTGTATTAAACACAATAAATGAGCAGCGACTCACCTGTCTGGCATTCTTTTATCCAGGATAGGTGATGGGGTTCTGATCCAGGTGTGTAGTGCCTCCATTCGCATCATCATACGGGGACATATGGTGCACGCAACGCTGAGGAGGAGGGGTCTCTGGTCGGAGTATGCTCCTTTCATTTTGTGGTCCGATCTGGAGCAGAGTGGATTGCTGAACGCCGCTTGTGGAAGCGAACACCCGGCGTGTAGGATGTGGGCGAAGGCCCATTCTCGCTGGTGCTCTAGGAGCAGCCTATCCATTAGGGATGACAGAGGTATCGGAGCAGGGACCGTGACAGACCTTGGTTGCAGTGCTTGGCCAGACGTGTGTGGAAACTTTGCCTGCCGCTCCATTCCAAGACGAAGATAATGTGGACAAAGGAGAAAAAGTGTGCCATAGAGTGATAGATCTGAAAGATTCTCCTCTCCCTTCTCGGGTCTCTGTGTGCCCCCCCCATCTCCATTACAGGTCTCTCTGGTCGCTGTACCCAGGCATTGATGAGCGGTCGCTTGTGCAAAATGATTGAGACACAGACAACCTATGTCCTTCAAATTGAAATTGTATTCATCAACAGTCAGGAGTATATATGCCCTACATACAAAATAAATAAATAAATAAATAAATAAATAAAATGTCATAACCAATCAGACTGCCACGTGTACAAGTGATTGTAGCACTTCTTCCATATAAGGTGACAACAATATGTCTTTGCAAGCAGGTTTAAGGAATTTGCCTCGGGTATAACGGGTGGCGGTCTCACATACAGTAGAACAGGATTTAGCAGGCATAGGGGGGTTGGGACAGATGGTTTATGTGATGAGGAACATAAATTGCATATTCCAATTATTTATATTTCGGATAACTTGTAAAATCCTTTACAATAGAGCACATGGGAGCAAAAACTGCCCACCAAGTTTCGTGCAAGGCAGAGTCACGTAGAACAGAGCATTGATACCTCTTACTCCAGGGACTGGTTTGAGGTGGCAGTGGGGGAGGTACAGCAGAGGGATTTCCAGGTGAGGGACGAAGGCAAACAGATTGGCTGAGTTACAGGCACCGGATCAAAGCTGGAAGCTATTTCTGAAGGTGGATGAGTCTGTGCAGAAGGTTGGGTGCATACCGGTGATGCATAACACCTCCAAGGGGTGAACATTATCAAATTGCATTGTAAAACAAGGCTAAAAACAACCTGTCAGATGGCTTATTCCTCCGGTGGTAGAGAGACAGTAAGTTGCGAGGTCGCTAAGAAGCGTACACTGTGCTGAAGTCCTCATCTTTTTTATGTCACCGTTGGCCCATATTTCCAAATCAAGGAGTTGAGCTATGGTAAAGCCAGGGCTGTAATAAGCACATGGACATCAAAGTAGATGCAAACGCTGGGTCTTGAGGTAGGTACAAAGGGTGAAGGGGGAGCCTCAACAATAAGGTATCCTCCTCAAGTGCAACTTGGAATAAGAGAGTGGAAAGGGTATCATGTATTTAGTGTACAGGTAGAAAAATCCTGGAACAACCCTTCCCCCCTCCCACATCCACGACCTGTGCCTTAGACTTAAGGGGTTATTCAGAGAGCACCAAAATGTCGCCAACATTAAGGTGCTCTCTCGTTCCCCGCAGTTCCCCGTACTTCGGGGAATCAAAGTTCCCCACACTTGTGAATTCAGTGTTCACCGCAGGGTCCCCTAAATGAAAACAAAATGCTGAAAAAATGCCTAAAAGATCCTAAAAAAAATCTAGAACTAAAGGGACTTTTTACTGCAGTTTAAATTAATAATAAACTGTTTATTAGACATTGCATTAAAACGGGAATATTTTTAACTTTGAAGCTATGGGATTCGCCTGAATAAACCTGCCGAATGAAACCAACAAACAGCAGGGCACTTAAGCAACGTTTCACAGCCGTTTGGTGTTCTCTGAATAGATTAACCATTGCTTCTCTATGGGGAATTTCACTGACCTCAAACAGGCACCGTACTTGAAGGCAGTTCGCCAAAATTTGGCGAACTTCCTGATCTCTGAATAGCCGCATAGCCCCAAAATGTCACCGTACGTTAAATTTCACTGTCCAGTTACATTTCGGGGCCAGATCAGCTCTCTGAATAACCCCTATAATCTCCTCTTTCAGATTGTAAATGGCAAATTGGCAAATAATATTCCAAGGTGGGAGGGGGCGAGGCGGGCTGGCGGTGTCTGTAGGGCTCTTCTTTAAACTCTGTCCACATTAGTGGACTGTAGGCAGGCCTCACTAAGGATCTCATTGAAGAGTTTAAAGAGGTAGGGGCATATATCCGTGATCAATTCACCCACTCCTTGCACCCAAATATTCTGCCTTTTTCCTCTAGTCTCCACATCATTCTGACACTGTCTAACAGTTCTGACCAGTCCCAGGTAGTGAGGTCTGTTTCTTTTTGTATTGGCTGGTCATCGGCCTTCTCAAGGCGTGAGACCCATATTGATAGGTCTTTGATATTGTGATGGAGGGACAAGCGAACTACCATGTTGGAGGAGGTTGCTCCCATAGTCTTGGAATGGGAGGCTATGAAAAAGTTGTGCAGCCTGTTTCTGGAGGAACTGCTGGTTGTCGTCTGGGTTTTAGGGTCTGCAGGGTCTGTTTGGTGCTTACCATATTGTAATACCAATGTATAGTGCCTTCTGAAAAGCAGGGTTAAAGGAGAGCTACAAGGTTGCGCTGCCATCTTGTCTCAAGGTTCAGAAATGCCCCCCTTGCGTATAGTATTTATACTTTTGACTTTGATGAAGACAAGTTGACAGTTTATGATCAATTCATTCATGCAGAAAATCAACTAATTCCAAAGGGTTCCCATACTTTTTCTTTCTACTGTATGGTCCCTTTTACCAATAACCTAAATAAGAAGTCCTGATTAAGCAACAGACTATGAAATTTGATTAAACAACCGATTAACATTTAAGAAACAATTTAGCCTGTAGTAACAGGATGGTTTGTATTAAACTATTACTTTTTACATAGAAGAAAACATGTGTTTATTTTCTCCTTTTTCATTGACAGGCTTTGCGACACTTTTTTCTCATTGCCCTTTAAACATGTAAAAGCATATCTTCATGGAGCTTGTACTGGTGTTAGCATCGCTGCAGGTGGTGACATAATGTCAGGTGCTGTTGTGCATGCAGCTGGTGTTCTGTTTGTAAGTGATGGTATGACATATGGCGGTATGATGGCAGGTGGATGAGTGATAGCAGGCGGTAATATGGTTAGTTTACAATAGCTGATAAAATGTAGTTTCCTCTAACACAATTCGATTTAATATTTCTACCTAAAAAATCAGGTAGTTTACAATAAATGTAAAACATGGTTGTACTTAAACAGCATTTACACTGTTATAATTTTATTAATTATATGGTAACTGAAATGCAATGCTTTTAGCATAAAATACCTAGAAACAAAGCTTCACATTTAAACTTTGGGTGATGTGTCTTCAAAGTCAACAGTTCAAGCTTTTTTACTTTTCTCAAAACATATTATTTCAGTGTCAAAAAAATTGTAATGTCCTACAAAAGCCAAGCCTAGTGAAAATATTATGTCTCAGATCATTTACCATTCATCTTTTCTAACTAGATTTCAATATTATTATAGTGAATTTTAGGAAAGCGATTGCCAAGGCAGATTGTTAGGATTATGTAAACTTAAAATGATCAGAACATTTTGAAATACATTGTGGGAGGGATTTTAAGGGTGCAGAGATTGAAAAATAAAATTAAAACTAAAGTTTTTGTAAGAGAATTGATTGAAATATTCTTTTAAAGGCCACTGTAATTTTATAACTCGGATCGTGGATTTTCCATTTTGTTATAAGCTAATGAAACCAGAATGCACAGTCTAATTAGCAATCAGGCAGTGCCCACTACACATGAAGGCTGGCATAACTTTCATAACATATGGTAATGGGCTTAGCAGACATGGTGGTATTTTGTACAAGTGAATTGGCATATAGCCAATCACAGGCAACCTAACATTGCCATTTCAATAAAAATTGCTTATATCCAGTCAGAAACCGTGACATTCACTTGTCAGTCAGAATATAAACATTATAGAAAACTATGAAAGTGAACCAAAGGATGCCTGAGGATCATTCACATGAATCAGATCACATTAAAATAATAATGCACATAATAAAAATAAAGCACATAATAAAATAATAATGAACATAATAAAAAAAAAGCTCATCCACTGATACTTATCAGAAGCCATTACATAGATGCAGGTGCCAGAGGTGGCTCTAGACTTTTTGAGGCCTTAGGCAAAACTCTAGCATGAGGGCCATCTAATGCCCCTATTGAAAAAAAATGGCACTGATACAAAACTAACTATACATTCCATATTTTAAGACAGACAAACCTTAAATCCTAAGAACTACGAATTCATAGCTTCTATAAATGTGTGTTTCATATCAAATTATTTCTTAATCAAATATCTCCAGATAAACACAGGGTACAGCTAGAGTTGCCACCACTCCCTCAAACCAAGCCGAACTCTCTACTGCAGGGGTGGGCAGACTTTTGTAAGGCAAGGGCTACCTCTTATATACTCCAAGTGACGAGGTCACCTAACAACTGAAAAGAAAAAAAAACGCCAGTTCTGATGATAATAAGTACAATAATGTGAAAACATGAGTGTTCATTATTAGGTTGACGAGGAAGACTTGCACTGCATACTGTCTGCTAATTTTGAGTATGTCAGTTTATAATTGCTAACTGCTACTCTTGCACGGGATTGAGTGCTGCTGAGTCTGTCAGACTCAACAGCAGCACTCAAACTCAGCAGCAGCAGCAGCACTCTGTCAGACTCGGCAGCATCAGACTCAGCAGCAGCACTCAGTCAGACTCAGCAGCAGCAGATTAAGTTGCAGCACTCAGACTCTGCAGCATTAGAGTGCTATTATGCTCCGCCCTCACCGATGCCAGTGCCTCTCCTCAGGGCCGTCTTTAACTTCTGGGCAAAAGGGGCAGTTGCCCCGGGCCCAGTCACTTGAGTGGCCCAAAGCAGCTGCCTCCTTGGGCCTGCGGCAACGACCGCTGCCGAAAACGACTTGTTAATTGTTGTCCTCAGGCTCAGCTCCGGTAGGAAGCTCGCTGCTGGCGCCATCTGACTGTGTCACGGAGGCAAGCGTGCCTTCCTTCTAGCAGACACAAGGCTGGGAACAGCACTCATGCTGTTGACGCCGCCCTCTACACGTACCACGTGATGCGAGGCGTCGTGCATGCACAGAACGTCCACGCATGTCTCACTGGTGGTGGCTGCAGCCTGCACAAGTTCGCCGGAGAAGGCCGGCAGCCGCTCAAGCAGTAAACCAGCACAGCCCAGGCCAACATGTCACCCGGCCCGGTAACTGTCGATATTAAAAGTGCTGTTGCAAGTGGCTAAAGGTGGCTCGGATTTATGGTTGACACTGTGCACATCAGCTAAAGGTCAGTTCAGTTCTGGGGAGGCATGTACTGGCCATCAGGACCAACGGGAGATTCCCGAGGGGGCCAATGGCTCAGTGGGCCGAGGTGCCATCCAAGCCTGGGCCTGGCCGCCGGCCGAGTCTGGGAACATATTTTTTGTGCCTTGTGGTGGTGGACATGGATTTCCATGGTAAAAAGTACAAGCACGGCAGTAACTGGTCAGACCCGGTGATGGAGCTCATCCATCTTTGGGGCAACCAGTCACTGCAGATGGAGAGCTGCCTCCGGAACCAGCCACATCTTCATTGCCAACATCCTGCGGGATAAGGTCCTGGGAATCACCTGGACTGGGCCCCGTCTCCCCAAGCAGCGGCTACAGAGAACGCAGAGAGTTACCCCCTCTGTGCCTGGTGCATGGGGACTGCCTTCTCACAGAATGGTTGGGTGGCCTCAGAAAGGGTTAACCAGCTAATGGGCCCCAGATTTGGATCACGGCTGGGGGTGGTAGAGGAGGGGGAGCAGCCACTGGAGCCTCAGAGTGAGGAGCTTGCCTAGAATGGCTGGGAGTGAGGATCCTGCCCAGAACCTGATAGACGACACCAACGCTGCTGTAGAGCAGCACAAGCCACCCTCCATGCTTGATGGTGCAGCTGGTGAGCTCACAGGCCTCCCCTGATTTCCTCCAACCTGTGTCTAGTTGTTATTTAGACCAAACTCCGGTGTTACTTGCCTTCTTTGTTGAAAGCAGCTGTCTGGGGATCATGGGTGTCGCGGAACCCCTTTGCTCAGAGACTGTGGACTGTACTAAAACCTCGCCCCTCTGCTATTCCCCTCATTTAAGCTATTTGTCTGTTTATGTTTTAATGTTTAAAGTGGTGTTTTTGTGACGTGTTTGTGACTTTTACTCTCTATCAGCACGTAATCAAAATGCCGTTAAGCCTGTCGCTTATGCTCACTGTGTTATCAGACACCAGGGTTAGCCTGGGATTGAAAGCATGAGCTGGGTTTGAAACCCCAGCCAATCACCATCCAAGGAGCTAGACGGGCCAACCAATCCCATTCCAAATCTGCACTGCATTGACTTTAATAGAGCCCTCTGCAGAAACTCTAAACCTCTGTACCATGAAAGGCATTTGATCCAGCAGCGTGCTTTTTTGGGGTTGGGGTACTCCTCATGTGAGCTACCGTTGTGGTGATTTTAAGGAGGGAGCTCCATTGGGAACCCACGTTGCTGAGCCTTTCTTGACCCCAGGAGCTCAGGCTGCAGTGAACATGCGGCATCAGCTGGGAATAAATTCTATATGCGGCCATCCGTGCCCCTGCCCCCAGATCTGGGCGCTTTTTGGACTGTGACACCCTAGGGGCCCGAGCTATCAAACGGTACCCCTGGATTGCCGCTGCTCCCCTGGAATCCCCCTCCAAACAAGGATCTGTGCTCTGTATGACTGCAGTTACAGTTATTTATAAGGCGCCACCAAATACTGTAGCACTGTACAATCGGAAAGACAGGATAACCAATATACATACAAGTTAAACACATAGAACAGTACCAGAGAAGCACCTACTCAAGAGCTTGCACTCTGAGAGGACCAGATGGGGAACAGGCTGAATGGCGGTGCCGAAATGCCTGGGGGGCGGGAATGTTAACTGTTGTTATCTGATTCTGAACCAAATTAAAAAAGGCCATGTGAAATGGCCAGAGAGAGTCTGCTTAACCCAATCTGAAGAGTGTCGTCTGCTTTATCGGGAGAAATTAAGATCTGACATTGATCCAGTGCTGCAGGCGGAGGGAAGAATCTGGGAACTGGCGAATTCGAGCAGCTCGAGACGGACGAGGGAACATATTCGACCTGGGCATCTCGTTACACTGGTGTCGAGAAGCGTGATCCTTCGTGCAAAACAGTTCCCCACAGATTCTATAATTCAGCAAAGTCAGGATGGCCGGAAACTACAGGCATCTGACGGTTCTAGCCCAGCACGGAGAAAAGATGCCATCTAACATTCTCAGCTGAGAGGCATCACCAGGCACCAGTAGCTCCTCCTCAGCAGCATCCAAGACAGGACAGGACAGGTTGTCCCAGAGGGTGAGAGCGCGCCTGGCATTCTATAGGCCAAACCCACCCATAGAAGTGATCGACCGGATTATGAAAGCCACAGAAAAAGAAATAGCTGCAGAGCAGGACATTCGCAAAGCCATAGCAGAAGAGTTTAATCGGCGGGTGCATGACGCGCTGGCCCAGTATGACGGACCTAGCTCTGCACAGTACAAGCTGGACTGCAGGGATATTGTTCGCCTGGAGCTGTGGAGGGAGGCTCTTCAATGGGAGAAGGACCATCATGGAAAGGTCCTTCCCACTGACATGGAAATGTACTGGCACCAGTGGGACTTACGTGTGCCTTTTCTGGGAGAGCAGCCACGAGAGGAATGGCTGTGTGGATTAGATGGACTGGTCCAGACAGAGATGATGCTGGATGTTGGATACAGAGCGCTTCAATGGTATGCTGCACAGATGTGTCCATTGCTAGAGGATGGCAACTCCACAGAGGGCTTTGGCTTCAGCGGCCCTAGATTGTTATTTGAGAAGCTTACTACAGACCCAGCCTGCGTGAGTGAGTCGCAGTGGCGTCTGGAGATCAGAGAGTATCGAGATAAACTGCTGAATCTCTGAGGTACCCTGGTTGCAAAATTATTTGGATTTTATAAATTTCCAGGAATGGGAGCTGGAGACAGGGGCGGATCCAGGGGGGCAACGGGGCAATTGCCCCCCCCCCCGAGATTCTGATTCAGAGAAATTTACTTTTACAGCCTGTCTGCCTCTTTCATCTCAGGCCAGCAACAGACTTAGTGCATTGCCTGGCCGGCCAAACTGAAGCAGCGCGCGCCACGACCCGCGGCGCGCACTGCCTGCCTGCCCTGCCCATTATCATATCTCTCTGTCTGTTTGAAAAAAATGTAACTAGTCTCTGTCTCTCCTGATTGTGAACTCGTCTCCGCCGCCCCGCTCACAGCCCTCACGGCCACGCTGGGCCAGGCTTGCCGCCGCACTGACTCAAAGCGAGCGAGTGGCGAGGCAGTGACCAGGAACAGGAAGTGAGCGAGGCGAGCCAGCCATGCCCCAGCCACTTCACTAGCTCAGTGACAGTCACGTGTCAATCCAGGGCGGGCGCATGGTGAATGTCACATGGGCGGGAAAGCTAGCAGGAGGTGCCACACTGTCTCTGGCTCTGCTGCACACAGTGCAGCAGCCTGTGCCCTGTGTGCTGTGCAGCAGCCTCCTGCCCTGCCAGTCAGTCAGTGTGTGAGTCACTCTGAGACGAGTGACTAATCTATATGTGGGCTGTGCTAAGCCTAAATTCCGCTGGCCTGCTGCGAGTGCGTGCGCACACCACTCGCACAGCGTCAGCGGCACAGTCAGTCAGTCACTGTCACACTCACACTGCACTCGCGTGAGAGACACTGAACTGAAGACAGTGTCAGTCAGAGACAGTGAGTGATATAAATGTGATTGTGCCTGCCTGCCTGCCCTCATCTTCATGCCCTGCAGCCACTGCCACGTGACACCACCAGCCAGGCACCAGCCACCTGATCATCGCCCACCCCAGACGCCACGGCCCACCCCACGGTCCTCAGACCTCAGTCTGTCCTCATCTGTTGATCGGGCCGAGCGGCCGCCCGAGCCGAGTCTCTCGAGACCGAGTGACCCACTGAGTGTCCAGAGTGACCAGTCCATCATGATCGAGCCCAGCCCAAGCAGGGCCCACCTGGCTGGCGGCCCAGCTTTGCCCCCAAGTTCCCAGTGTCTCTGTCTCAAGCAGGTACTACCACTACCTCTCTCCTGGGGCCTGGCCCTGCCTGCGGCCTGCGGTTATGGTACCTGGGGGGGTGTCACTGTATGATACGTTAAATAAAATATTTCAGTTCTGTAAGCAACACCTTATTTTCAGTCATTGCCCCTCCCGAGACTAGGCTCTGGATCCGCCCCTGGCTGGAGATGGCCTATAAAAAGCTGCTAGATTCCACTCAGCAGCAGATTCTGGGGCCTGGGGATTGTGATGGTGTTGCAGTAGCAGCAGAAGAGCTGACAACCGTGCAGAACATCCCTGGCCTCTGTCTTCAGGTAGCAGAGGATCTTTGTCAAGCAAACGTGGATGGGACTGCAGTCTCCAACGATGTGACCCCAAGAGACTATCCTCTATTGAAAGAGGACTGCCTGGTAATGGTGGGTGAGACTGAGGACCCCACAAACAATATGCTGGAAGGCTTGGGAGGAGACCCTGCACCCCAGCAAAGCGCTCCCACCTGCGGATTGGTGGAGGAGCGGGGGACAGCGGACTTGGTCTGGCCCGCAGAGCAGTGGTGTAATTAGGATTTGTGCTGCCCTAGGCCTGACTAAGCTCGTGCACCCTCTAAATTTATTTGGACACACTCCTTCCTTTTAAGGCCGCACCTCCTGTTTAAACAGCAAGACACTTTCTGGTTTTAAAGACGGCTGATGCTATAATGCAGTGGCCATCATCCACTTAGTGCAGTACAGGCTGCATGGAGAGGCCTGCCAACAAGTTTAGGAAATTTTTGGGTCCCCTCCAAATTTACAGATTACTTCTGTATTATACATAATAATACACAGAGGACACAATACAGGGAGTCTGGGATTTACCAATATGTCTGCATTACACATTATCAGGCCAGCCATTGGAAATTTTGGGGCCCCTTACTGACCCTCAGAATAGGGCCCCCCCATGATCCCCCTCTCTCCATAGGAAATACATTTTTACTGTGAATCATGATAACATTATAGAGTGTTAGTCCCAATATCTTAAAATCACACATATTGCTCGCACAACAGCACATTTAACATAAAAAAGTATCTATCTGGTTCAAATAATTTAAGACAGTAAAAAAATCAAATTTTTATTAAAAAAAAGAGTGTTGCTCCCAATACCTTAAAATCACATAAAATGTGTATTCGTGCAAACAATGTAGCATAAAAGTATAATTAGATAATTCCACTGGATAAGCATCACAGAGCATCACAGCAACAGAACTCTCAGTAATGTGCAGTGCGTATGAGCATATCAAAGCAACACAGCAATAGAACTCTCATGGTAAAGGCAGTGAGTATGAATGTACACAGAATCCACAGCAATAGACCTCCAACAGTAAAGGCAGTGAGTATGAATGTACACAGAATCCACAGCAATAAACTTCCAACAGTAAATGCAGTGAGTATGAACGTACACAGAATCCACAGCAATACACCTCCAACAGTAAAGGCATTGAGTATGAACGTACACAGAATCCACAGCAATAGCCCTCCAACAGTACAGCTCACAAGGGCTTGTCAGTGGTCTACTTCCTAAGTGGGCTATTTCAAGTGGAGTTTAAAAACAGTTCTACCTGTACTGGTCTGTGGTTTGTATCTCTAGAGGGAGAGAAACCTCTGGTTTATTTATCAATTTGTTTAATTTCTCTTTTTGGGGATTTGGTTTGTTTTTTTCTGTTGTGCTTATATATTTATTTTTTTCCTGTGAGCAGCTGGTGGCTTGTTAGTTGGGGGTGTGTTGATGTCAGGTGATTTCACTTGTTTGGCTTCATAAACTCACTGACAACTCACTGAGCTTGCTCACAAGGGCTTGTCAGTGGTCTACTTCCTAAGTGGGCTATTTTCAAGTGGAGTTTAAAAACCGGAGTTCAAATAACAGGTACCAATTGTGAGATATATATATATATATATTTGTTATCTTGTTGTGGGTATGAGTGTTAGCAAGCTTGGAGGTTTACCCAGTGCACATCATGCTGCATGTATGCATGTCTGGAGGAATCCTTCCAGGTACCATAGCTCTGTAGCAAGTGTAAACGTGTACCTCTTCTGGAAGCTCATATTGGAGATCTGGAAGGGCAAATCGTAACGCTGAGGCAGATTGACAATCTTGAAAGGAGCCTGCTTCTCACGGAGCAAAGTATAGTTGAGGAATCTAGGGGTGTGGGAGGAGTGGAGTTAACTGGGGAACAGGTTGGTAGCTGGGTGTCAGTGACACGTGGTAGCAGGGGGGGAGGGAAGAGGAAAAGGTTTGCTAGTCCTGATCTTGCGCACACAAACAGATTTGCCCCTTTGAGCAAAGATGTTGGGTGCATCAGCTCAGGTGTAGCAGTACTGGAGGAGGCTGCTCCCTCTAACAGCAGGGGGATCAGCCCACCAAGTAAGGGAGGGATAAAGAGGGCAAGTAAGCCTAGACAGGTTGTGGTGGTAGGGGACTCTATTATTAAGAGAGTAGACAGGGTAATCTGTCGCGCTGGTCGCCTTAACTGGACAGTTTGCTGTCTGCCAGGTGCCCGTGATAGGCATATGGTTGACAGAGTTGATAGATTATTGGGAGGGGCTGGAGATGACCCAGTTGTCATGGTCCATATTGGTACCAATGACAAAGTAAGAGGAAGATGGAAGGACCTGAAGAATGATTTCAGGGAATTAGGAAGTAAACTGAAGAAGAGGTCCTCCAAGGTAGTATTTTCTGAGATACTACCTGTACCATGCGCTAAAGTGGAAAGGCAGCGGGAGATCAGGGAGGTCAATGTGTGGCTTAAATCTTGGTGCAGGAAGGAGGGCTTTGGGTTTTTAGAGCACTGGGCTCATTTTACACTGGGGTACAATCTGTATAGTCGTGATGGATTGCCCCTGAATGGAAGAGGGTCTGCTGTGCTGTGGGAGAGGATGGTTAAAAGGTTGGAGGAGACTTTAAACTAGTGGAAGGGGGAGGGATAAAGTAGCTTACAAAATGGAGACAGAGCAGATAGCGGAAGGGTTTCAGCTCAGACTAATGTCAGAACAGTGGAGACATGCAATGTAAAGTCGCATTTAGCATGTGTGGGTAGAGACAACATTAAATGTATGCTTGCTAATGCAAGGAGACTCAATAACAAGATGGGGGAACTAGAGGCAATAGCATACACTAAGCAATACGACATAATAGGAATAACAAACATGATGGGATGAAACGCATGACTGGACTGTAAACTTAAATGGTTATGCATTGTTTAGAAGGGATAGGAAACATAAGAAAGGGGGTGGAGTATGTTTATATGTAAATCAGGATTTATAGCCAAATATTGCACAACTGGAAAGCGATGAGGGAAATGTGCAATCCTTATGGGTAAATATTTCACTGGGGAATAAACAGGGAAGTCAACTATTGGTTGGCATATGCTATAAACCAGTGGTCCCCAACCCAGGCCCTCAGGGCCCACTACAGGCCAGGTTTGCCAGATATCTGAAGCACAGCACAGGTGTTATGATTTGCTGCTCAGTGATTGCAGGATTCAGTCTGCATTTCCCCAAGGTGATCTGCAAAATCTGGCTGTTAGTGGCCCTGAGGGCCTGGGTTGGGGACCACTGCTATAAACCACCTAATATAGATAATGATGAGGAAGAACAACTGTTAGAGCAAATTAGGAAGGCTGCACATCGTGGTAGCACTTTAATTATTGGAGATTTTAATTACCCGGACATTAATTGGGATAGTGGGACTAGTAATTCAGCGAAAGGAGTCCGGTTTCTGAACCTTTTAAATGATACCTTCATGACACAACTGGTAGAAACACCAACTAGAGAGGATAACTGTCTAGACCTGGTTATAACAATTAATGTGGATTTTTTCTCAAATATTAATGTAAGGAAGCAGCTGGGAAACAGTGACCATAATATGGTGTCTTTTGAAATAAACTCAAAAAAACACATTCATAGGGGGCATGCTAAAACATATAATTTTAAAAAGGCCACCTTTATTAAAATAAAGGAAGCTCTCAATGGCATTGACTGGCAGAAACTCTTTCATGGAAAAAACACTGAGGATAAGTGGAATATCTTTAAACTAACACTAGAAAAGTACACGTCACAATATATTCCACTGGTTAATAAATATAAAAGAAACAGAATTAAACCAATGTGGCTTAGTAGGAACGCAACCAAGGAAATGAAAAATAAAAAGAAGGCATTTAAAGCTTTTAAATTTGATAAATCTGAGGCATCCTATAAAGCAGTGGTGTATTTAGCTTTTGTGCTGCCCTAGGTCTGACTAAACTTGTGCACCCCCTAATTTAAATTTGACACACCCATTCCTATCAAGGCCACACACTTTCCTGTTTAAGCACCACCCTTCATCGTTAGGCTCCACCTTTTCCTCTCTGTATATTAAAAGTGGGTACCAAGTGCTTACTTGTATATTTTGTTGTTTTGTATACCATTTCAAAGGATGTATTATTTTAAGTGATGATCAAATTTATGAAACGTGTAAATTCAACCATTTTTACAAAACTCAGCCATGTATTTCAAGTATAATGTATCATAGCCTCTCTAATTGGTTGAACAATAAAACCCACAGTAATGTACGTTGTGTATGAGTGTATCACAGAGCTCCACAGCAATAAAACTCACAGTAATGTGCGGTGTGTATGAACGTATCACAGCGCTCCACAGCAATAGAACTCTCAAGGTAAAGGCAGTGAGTAAGAATGCACACAGAATCCACAGAAATAGACGTCTGACTGTAAAGGCAGGGAGCCTGAGCGTACACAGGATCCACAGCAATAGAACTCTAATGGTAAAGGCACTGAGTCTCTCCTTTTTCATGTCCTCTCCCTTTATCATGTCCATTTCACCCCTTCTTTTTCATTACCCACAATTTCCATTTCAACCCCCAACCAATGTTCAATTCACCTTCGGTTAGTTACAAGTTTTTGTACAGCACTACAGAACTTGTTAGCACTTTATCATGGGAGGCAGAATAACAAATATACATACAGGTTAAACACACAGAACAGGATAGCGGACCCCGCTCAAGAGCTTACAATCTAACAGACAACTATTATTTATACAGTAATCTGATCCAATGAAGCTTTTAAATCTGAAACTGTAAATTAGTATTATCATTACTACTATCTTAAAATGTATTGCTGGATTACAAGTCAATATACAAGTGCATTTTGTAGAATTTGCCACTTTTACAGGAATGTGTGGTTTTGGTGGATATATATATTCAGTTACTGTGTTATGGCAGAGAGGAAGGATGCTTGCATTTTGGAGAATGTGGTCCTGTTATGTGAAGGAGTGTGGCTTTAAAGTGGTAATACTGGAGCAGGAGGATAATATGTGAGTGTGACCTGGGAGGCAGGAATGGATTTGCTGTTAATGATATTTATGTTAAGCAGATACTGCACATCCAGTATTCCATGCTTTAGAGGTTACAATATGGCATTCCAAATATATCATAGCATATGAATAATATAGATTATTTTTGTACAATATCTATGTCATGGGTAAAATGGTTTGTATGGATAGCAGAGGGGTACACACGCTTAATCTGAGATATTGTACCCTGTGGAAAAAAGTTTGGATTGGTTAAATGTGTGTTTTAGCAAGAAGCTGCCTGTGGGTCATCATGCAATATATAAGTGCACCAGAAGTTGCTTTTTATATAAGACTGGTAGTATAGGATTCTGTGGGTGGGTATAAGGTGTAGGTGCCCCAGAGGTTGCCCTGTGGGTAAGGCTGGCAGGATAGTATGCCCTGGGTGGGTATAAAGTGTAGGTGCCCCAGAGGTTGCCCTGTGGGTAAGGCTGGCAGGATAGTATGCCCTGGGTGGGTATAAAGTGTAGGTGCCCCAGAGGTTGCCCTGTGGGTAAGGCTGGCAGGATAGAATGGCTCATACCTTGGTTCCTGATGCCCTGCTTGTTCTCCAGGTAGTTGGAGATGTAGGTGAACATCCTTGGCTGGCTGCTGGAGGCCTGACTGGGAGGCTTTGGGGCCTGGCTGAACTTGCCAGAGAAGTGCACAGTGAAGGCGCTCAGGCACTGGCCCTCCTTTGACTCCACATTCCAGCCTTGCTCCTGCTTGATAGATTGCAGAGCCAGCAAGCTGTAAGGAGCCCCGGGGGAAGGGGGGTCCAGGACAGCTCACTGCCATGTTACAGCTGCTGGGGAGGACACAGGGGGGGAGCAGCCCGTTTAGGTCCTGCACATCGGACCCCATCTGATCACCCAGCTGCTCAGGGGATCCATCCAACCTGGGGGAGAGGACCTGCCTCTAAGAAGAAAAAGGTAGGATACGAGTGTGTCCAGACTTCTGCAGGGATCCGGTGCCTGAATGTGGAGCTGGGGTCCTGGGGGGGGGAGTCTCCAGATGCCAGGACCTACTCAGTGATGCTGACTTGGTCCTAGGGTAGCAGAGCTGTGGAGTGTGGAACCTGCCTTCCCTTGTGTCGGTGAATCTGGGGGCGGATACACGTGATGGTGGTGGCATGACTGCAGGGGGGGAAGTCTTCAAACGCTCGGCGGCAGGATGTTCCGGAGCTGAGGCTGGAGACATAGAAACCGGCGGCCGCGGGTCCCGCTGAGCGGCAGAGTGGCATTTTTTGCCGCCCCTGGAACGTGACAAAAAACTGCCGCCCTAGGCCTAGGCCTTGTCAGCCTAGAAAGGAGAACAGTGGAGCGCTCTCAGGATTAATGAAAAATCGTAAACGCTACACAATGAATATGGAGGTTCTCCTAAAAACCTAAGAACATGCAATTAAACAGTCAATGGAGCGCCAGTTCAAGACTGGAAATACGAAAAATCACTTCACATGTCCTTCAATGAATCTTCTCAGTCTTCCCAAAAATCGCTCTTGAATAAAGCATCTCTACAAAAGAAAAAATATAATCGCGCAATACGTTGATTCACCATACGCAGAAAATAAGGGAATGATGGTCCTACTCACATATTGATGAGCCTAACCTAGGCTCTAGGATGAATAACAATTATGGGTCTTCAAGGATATTCAGGTGCCCATATACCCCCAATGTGATGGTAATCTTCAATGACTTTTTTCTGTAGTAAATAACAGAAAGAGAGACAATACACTCCCCTAGTGCAATATCGTTAAGATATAATAGCAATAGGTCAATTATAAATATTGCACTCACATGTAGGTGAGCCGCATTGGCTCCAAGACCTCGCGTGGGAATTAATAAGGCAATTCCGAAAAACCTTCTTTTAAAATCACGTATCAGGAAGCAGCAGTAGTATATAAAATAATTTTAATAATACATAAAATAAAGATTGATATTACCAGAACGTGTTTCGCTCCTCAGAGCTTCTTCAGCTGGTATCACTAGTTTAATAAAGATTGATATTACCATAACGCATTTCACTCCTCAGAGCTTCTTCAGCTGGTATCACTAGCTTGATAAAGATTGATATTACCAGAACGCGTTTCGCTCCTCAGACCTATTGCTATTATATCTTAACGATATTACACTAGGGGAGTGTATTGTCTCTCTTTCCGTGATTTACTACAGAAAAAAGTCGTTGAAGATTACCATCACATTGGGGGTATATGGGCACCTGAATATCCTTGAAGACCCATAATTGTTATTCATCCTAGAGCCTAGGTTAGGCTCATCAATATGTGAGTAGGACCCATTATTCCCTTATTTTCTGCGTATGGCGATTATATTTTTTCTTTTGTAGAGATGCTTTATTCAAGAGCGATTTTTGGGAAGACTGAGAAGATTCATTGAAGGACATGTTAAGTGATTTTTCATATTTCCAGTCTTGAACTGGCGCTCCATTGACTGTTTAATTGCTTGTCGGCCTAGGCCAAGATGCATCACTGCTATAAAGCATATAGGGCAGCCAATAAAGCATGTAAAAAACGATTAGATGGGCTAAACTAGAAAATGAAAAAGAAATAGCCAAAGAGAGCAAGACCAATCCTAAAAGATTCTTTAGGTACATAAATTCTAAAATAAACAAGAGTGAAAATGTAGGTTCACTAAAATCTGAGTCAGGGTTATTGTTAACTGAAGATTTGAATGATTATTTTTCTTCCATATTTATCAAAGAGAAACCTATAACAGGAAACATAAAATTCATTAATAAAAACTTACTAATACAAAGTGACTGGTTGACTCAGGAGAAGGTTTTGCAGCAATTAAACAATGTGAATAAAGCCCCAGGACCAGGTGGAATTCACGCGCGAGTACTGAGGGAGCTATGTGTTGAAATATGTAAACCTCTGTTCTTAATCTTTCAAGATTCTTTTCTTTCAGGAATCGTACCAGAGGATTGGAGAAAAGCTGACGTGGTCCCTATATTTAAGAAAGGTTTAAAATTTGTGCCTGGGAATTATAGACCTGTGGCTGGTAAAGTATTTGAGGGGTTACTAAGGGATAATATTCAGGAATTTATTGGGAGGTATAATGTAATTGGCAAAAATCAGCATGGTTTCATGAAACACAGATCATGTCAGACTAACCTAATTACGTTCTATGAGGAAGTAAGTAAAAGTATAGATCAGGGGGTCGCAGTGGATGTGATTTACTTAGATTTTGCCAAAGCTTTCGACACAGTTCAACACAAAAGGTTACTATTTAAATTAAGAAAAATTGGTCTAGATCAAAATACTTGTTTTTGGATAGAAAACTGGCTAAAAGATAGGGTACAGAGAGTGGTCATAAATGGCACATTTTCAAGATGGACATCAGTGGTAAGCGGTATCCCTCAGGGGTCTGTTATAGGACCAATACTATTCAATTTATTTATAAATGACCTCGAGATAGGCATTGAAAGCCATGTATCAGTGTTTGCAGATGACACAAAACTAGGAAAAGTAATACAATGTGAGCAGGATGTTACCTCACTGCAGAGGGATTTAGATAGATTGGGGGACTGGGCACTTAAATGGAAGATGAATTTTAATGTAGATAAATGCAAAGTTATGCACTTTGGAGTGAAGAACACACAAGCAACTTATACCCTGAATGATCCATATGCCAACCAATAGTTGACTTCCCTGTTTATTCCCCAAAGAAATATTTACCCATAAGGATTCCACATTTCCCTCATCGCTTTCCAGTTGTGTAATATTTGGCTTTAAATCCTGATTTACATACAAACATACTCCACCCTCTTTCTTATGTTTCCTATCCCTTCTAAACAATGCATAACCATGTAAGTTTACAGTCCAGTCATGCGTTTCATTCCACCATGTTTGTTATTCCTATTATGTCGTATTGCTTAGTGTATGCTATTGCCTCTAGTTCCCCCATCTTGTTATTGAGGCTCCTTGCATTAGCAAGCATACATTTAATGTTGTCTCTACCCACACATGCTAAATGAGACTTTACATTGCATGCCTCTACTGTTCTGACATTACCCATCCCCCGGCTCCACCCCCCTTAGTCTGAGCTGAAACCCTTCCGCTATCTGCTGTCTCCATTTTGTAAGCTACTGTATCCCTCCCCCTTCCACTAGTTTAAAGTCTCCTCCAACCATTCTCTCCCCCACCACAGCAAACCCTCTTCCATTCAGGTGCAATCCATGACGACTATACTGATTGTACCCCAGTGCAAAATGAGCCCAGTGCTCTAAAAACCCAAAGCCCACCTTCCTGCACCAAGATTTAAGCCACGCATTGACCTCCCTGATCTCCTGCTGCCTTTCCACTTTAGCGCGTGGCACAGGTAGTATCTCAGAAAATACTACCTTGGAGGACCTCTTCTTCAGTTTACTTCCTAATTCCCTGAAATCATTCTTCAGGTCCTTCCATCTTCCTCTTACTTTGTCATTGGTACCAATATGGACCATGACAGCTGGGTCATCTCCAGCCCCTCCCAATAATCTATCAACTCTGTCAACCACATGCCTATCACGGGCACCCGGCAGACAGCAAACTGTCCAGTTAAGGCACTCAGCGCGACAGATTAACCTGCCTACTCTCTTAATAATAGAGTCCCCTACCACCACAACCTGTCTAGGCTTACTTGCCCTCTTTATCCCTCCCTTACTTGGTGGGCTGATCCCCTTGCTGTTAGAGGGAGCAGCCTCCTCCAGTACTGCTACACCTGAGCTGATGCACCTAACATTTTTGCTCAAAGTGGCAAATCTGTTTGTGTGCGCAAGATCAGGACTAGCCAACCTTTTCCTCTTCCCTCCCCCCCTGCTACCACGAGTCACTGACACCCAGCTACCAACCTGTTCCCCAGTTAACTCCACTCCTCCCACACCCCTAGATTCCTCAACTATACTTTGCTCCGTGAGAAGCAGGCTCTTTTCAAGATTGTCAATCTGCCTCAGCGTTAAGATTTGCCCTTCCAGATCTCCAATATGAGCTTCCAGAAGAGGTACACGTTCACACTTGCTACAGAGATATGGACATTATACACACAGATGACACAATACAAGGAGTCTGGGATTTACTTATGTCTGTGTTACACAATACAGAGTCTGGGATTCACTTTCGTCTGTGTTACACATATTAAGTTAAAACCGCAAAACAACTAGAATAGTAAAAGATATGATCGCATAACTCATTGGCAGAGACACGCACACACATATGGAGGAGCCCATATAAACATCTACACACCCCGAATATGGAGGAGGGTCTAAAGACATCCAGAAACAACCTACAGAGGATTCCTTAAAGACAACCCAAACCCAGTATATGGAGGAGTCCCTAAAAAGAGGGAGATTAAGGACAGAGAGATTTGCTGCCAAAATTGGGGTTGCCCTTAGTATATAGGATACATAAAGTTTAACTAAAACTGAATAACAAGCACCACACTTATATCACCAAAATCATTTTATTTTAATGTTAGTTGAAAAATAAAAAGGAATGATTAAATCAGGACTACATGACATGTATTGTGGACAGTATATATGGAGAGAGGTAGTATGGTGACAGTATATAGAGAGGCAGTATGGTGACAGTATATATGGACGTAAGCAGTATGGCGACAGTATATATGGAGGGATGCAGGATGGTGACAGTATATATGGAGGGTGTGTGTGATGTGTGTTAGTCACTCACCACTTAGAAGAAATGCCCTCAGCTCAAACATTAAAGGAGGCACCTCTTATCAGATCAGGATGCTGCAGAATGCCTGTCAGGTGGCATCATCTGGTGGCAGTGTAATAGATGGGGCTGACTGGGCATGTTGGGAGGGGCTGGAGGCCAACAGTATCTCTGGGGTCCCTGCTTCCCGAGTCCACAGCCTGTCATTGCTGCACGTGGGCAGTCGGCTCCTCCCTGGCTGTCAGCTGACAGGGGCATGGTGTCAGGCAGTGATTGCTGCTCATCGAAGCCAGCCTGCCCTCACTGAGCACTGGCACTGCTGTAGGGCCGGTGAGAAACTTTGTCTTTCCCTTAGCAGCTTTACAATCATTGGGCAAGTAGTGCAGTATGCCAGCAGCCAGTGAAGGCCTGGCTGCTGCTTGCTTTTATAGCAGAGGCGCAACTAGAAACCTCAGGGCCCTGGTGCAAGAATCAATGAAGGGCCCCCGCCCCCCCCCCCCGTGCGAGAGAATTTAGCATTTTTACTAAACTTTTTGCAAAAATACCTGTACACAGGTCTCCTGCACTATCGCCTAGTATCCCTATTATCCCTTTCGCTGCGGATGACGTGTGGGGCACGTCCTGATTGACTCCCACTATATGCGGAGGACGTGCCCCACATGTCATCTGCCAGCAGGAGCCCCGGTGGAGATTAGGGATGTGCGTTTCGGGTTTCGGAATTTCTGAATTTTCACGAAATTTCCCGATTCGTGTTTTCGGATGCGGCCGAATTTCCGAAACATTTTAGATCCGAACATTTCAGATCCGAAATGTTTTCCGAGCCGAAACGAAATATTTTCGGATTTTTCGAATGGACTTGAAATGTGTCAAACGAGGAGAACAGATGTTCCAAAAAACGAAAATTTTCCGAAAAACGAAAATTTTGTAAAAACGAAAATTTTCGGAAAAACGAAAAATTTTAGAAAAAACAAAAAGTCGATACAAAAAACGGGCAAAATGACACGAAAAATACGAAAAAGGGTCGATATTCCGAAAAATGTGCAATTCCGAAAAACGAAAATTTCCGAAATTACGAAAAGTCGATACAAAAACCGAGCACAGTGACACGAAAATACGAAAAATGGTCGATATTCCGAAAAAAAAATGTACCCGAAAAACGGGCCGAACCGAATCGAATCGAAACCGAAATCGGTCGAAACGAGCCGAATCGAAAAGTTTAAAAATCCGAAAAATCAAACCGAATCGAACCGAAAAAAAAATCGGTGCACAAGCCTAATGGAGATACTTACCTCTCTGTCTGGGGCAGTGGTGTATTTAGGTTTTGTGCTGCCCTAGGCCTGACTAAACTCGTGCACCCCCTAATTTAAATTTGACACACCCCTTCCTGTCAAGGGCACACCTCTTCCTGGTTAATCCCCACCCTTCCTCTTTAAACTCCACCTTTTCCTCTTAGAGCTCCGCCTCTTCCTCTCTTTATATTAAAAGTGGATACCAAGTGCCTACTTGTATATTTTGTATACCATTTCAAATGTATCTATTGAGATAAATAAAATTATGAAATGTTTAAATTCAAGCATGTTTACAAAGAACAGCCACGCATGTCAAGTAAGCGGGATCACAGCCGCTCTAATTGGTTGAACAATAAAATCCACAGAAACGTGCACTGCATATGAGCGTATCACAGAGCTGCACAGCAATAAAACCCACAGAAATGGGCACTGTGTATGAGCATATCAGAGCTGCACAGCAATAAAACCCACAGAAATGTGCAGTGTGTATGAGCATATCACAGAACTGCACAGCAATAAAACTCACAGTAATGTGCAGTGTGTATGAGCGTATCCCAGAGCTCCAGGGCAATAAAACTCACAGTAATATGCAGTGTGTATCACAGAATCCACAGCAATAAAACTCCCAGCAATGCAATGTTTGGTGTGTGTCAGCGTATCAGAATCCACAGCAATAAAACTCCCAGCAATGCAATGTGCGGTGTGTATGAGTGCATCAGAATTCACAGCAATAAAACTCACAGCAATGCAATGTGTGGTGTGTGTCAACGCATCAAAATTCACAGCAATAAAACTCACAGCAATGCAATGTGTGGTGTGTGTCAACGTATCAGAATCCACAGCAATAAAACTCCCAGCAATGCAATGTGCGGTGTGTATGAGTGCATCAGAATCCACTGCAATAAAACTCCCAGCAAACCGAGTGTATATGAGCACACAGCAATTATGCTGTGGAGCATCTTGTCAGCGGTGGGGTGCCACTACCAGAGGGTGCACTGTAGCTTTGATTCCCTTCCCGGTGGGTGTTCAGTCCAGAATAGAGTCTGTGTTAACGAAAGGGCGGGCAGCTGCGCGCGTGCGTTTCACGTGGTTCAGCCAGTCATGTGGTACTGAGACTCAGAGAAATGGCAGTGAAATGCCCTGATGTTCGGTGGTTTCAATCAGCAGGTTTATTCAGGCGAACCCCATAGGTTTCAATGTTAAAAATATTCCCGTTTTTATGCAATATCTAATAAATCATTTATTATTTTAATCTGCAGTAAAAAGTCTTTACTTATTGATATTTTTTTAGTACCTTTTAGTCATTTTTCAGATATTTTTGGGCAAAATTCCCTCCCCCTTTTTTTTAATAGCAGTTTTTCTTTTTTCTGTAACAGAACTTTTTATTATCAATCATAGGATCTTACATGTAAATTCCAGACATTTTCGTTCAGTAGTTCTTTTGAAAACAGCAGGCCACGGGTTTGCGGTGGCAGCATTCAGCGGCCGACTCCATGCACTTTGGGGACCCTGCGGTGAATGGTGAATTCACTGCAGGGTGGGGAAATTTTATTCTCCTAAGTGCAGGGAACTACAGAACACCAAAAGGTTGGCGTCATTTCGGTGCTCTGTGAGTAACCCATTTAGTGGTGAGGTTTTTTGCTGCCCCCTGGAAAGTGAAATTGAAAGTGTAAATTAGTGAAATCTCAATGTATCCTTCCTGGTAAAATACTATGCAAAGTAAAAAAGAAAAAAAAGAAAAAAATTTTTTTAGGGGTGGGGCCACCCAGTGCGGGCCGCCGCCCCCTGGAAAGTGCCGCTCTAGGCCTGGGCCTAGTCAGCCTAGGCCAAAATACACCAGTGGTCTGGGGTCCCGCGGCGTTCTGGCTTCAGGGAAGCCAGGCGCCGAAGATAGGCCGGCCAACGACGACGTCATTTCAAGGCAACCGGGAGATCGACTGAAAGGGAGGGGGGATCCTTTTGGATCCCTCTCCCTCCGATCGGGAGGGTTTTCAGCCAGAAACCAGGCACCGCTTTGAAGGGCAGTGTCTGCCCTTTAAAGCGGTGCCTGGTTATAAAACCTATAATTGCCAGATCGCAATCAGCGCCGCTCGGCAGCCGATTGTAATCTGGCTCCACCTCCGGGTTCCCCCTCGGCTCCTGACGTGTTGTGCATAGCACAATGACGTCAGATAGCTGGGGAACCCCCAAGGAAATCCCCTGGTGGATATACAGGGTTCATTTTAACCCTGATGTCTCCAGAAGCGTGGCAGCTAGGAAGTCATGCATGGTGTCATTCGAAAGGCCTGAGCATGACTTTCAAATGATACCAAACATGACCATGTTCAAAGTAAAAAGAAACTAAAAAAAAATTTAAATTAATAGAAAATAAAAATAAAAAAAATAATTAAAAAAAATAAAAACAGGGTTTTTTGTGTGTTTTTATTAATGCAGCACTATTGTTCACATTTCAATTATAAAGTGTACAATGATGCTGCACTAATGATTTTTTTCTATGTGGTGCGTTTGCAAAACATCACGTAATTCCCCCCAAAAAATGTAACGAGTCCCCTTTTCTAATTTTTGTACAAGCGCACCCCATAGAAAATATAACCGCAAACGCTCATGTGAAAAAAATTGAAAAAAAACCACTTTGCACCCTGTAAATAATTAAATTCTAATTTTATTGCATTTTTGTTGTAATATACAGGCAGGACATGACGTATACATATAAAAAGTATATGTAATGAATCTGCGGAGTCTGCCAGAAAGAACAATATATAATATGTCTTGGTCATGTAGTAAAATGTGGCTTCTAAATGCGTTTAAACATGATGAGGAAATGCGGTTAAAATGAGCTCAGCACACAGCGGTGAAATGGCTCAGCAGTGAAGGGGTTATATATCGATTAGCTGTGGAATTTAATGCTATGATAATATTAATATAATAGGATACTAGGCGATAGGTTATAGTATTATCAGGTTTTGAAACCAGCAGTTTTTGGATCGTACAGGAGACACGTGTCGTATACAGCTATTTTTTGCACTCTTAAAATGGCCATTCAATTTGGAAGTATTTTTAAAGAACGGGTTATGGATCCTCATTTAGATTTCTCTTGTGTTATGTTACCTTATCTAGTGTTTCACCCCTCTCCTCCTAGATTGTAAACTCTTGAGCAGGGTCCTTGCTCCTTCTGTTCAGTGTGTGTAACATGTATATTTGTTATTATGTCTCTCCCATTGTACAGCGCTAAGGAATTTGTTGGTGCTTTATAAATGCTTGTAACTGTTATAAGGTGGAGTATTAATTAAGATCTAGTTTACTAGCCCTCTCCCCCTTCTTTTATAACCCTTTTTTTAATGAAGTTTTTTCATTAATGGAGTTTTAACAAACAGGGTTATTCAAAGAGCTCCGAATTGATTGAGTAAGGTAACCAAACGCTGAAAATCAGCGTTCGGTTACCTTTCTTGTCCATTCGGCTATCCAGAGAGCAGGCAATACGCCAAATCCTAGCGAATTGCCTGAACATACGGTGCCTGTTCGGTGCCTGTTCGAGGGCAGTGAAACCCCCATGAAAAGCACTGCTTCGGCTATTCAGAGAACACAAACCAGCAGTGAAAGGTTCCCCTAATGCTCTGCCATTCGGTGGTTTCATGCGGCAAATTTATTCAGGAGAATCCCATAGGCTTCAATGTTAAAAATATTCCCGATTTAATTCAATATCTAACAAACCGTTCATTATAAAATTATGCACTAAAGAGTCTCTTTATTTATAGATTTTTTAGGATATTTTAATCATTTTTCTGATTTTATTTTAAAAGTCAGATTTTTTTTTTTAAAGTTTTCTTCTTTTTTCTGTAACAGCCCTCTTCATTATCATTCCCTGGACCTCATATGCAAATTTCAGACATTTTCGCTCAGTAGTTTCTTTGCAAACAGCGTTTCACTTTCACACATTCATACAAACTGTTTTGCTAATTTATTCACTAGCTCTTCTGCGATGTCGAAGGCTGCGATCGGCTCCTGTTCGGGTTTTTCTGTGGTTTTCGGCAGGTTAATCCAGATGTTTTTGAGGGTTTTCGGCGTGCATTCGGTGGGTTTTGTGGTTCGTTTTCGTCGGGTTTGCGGCAGCTTTTCCCTGCAATTCGGGACCCTGTGGTGCTTGCTGAATACACCGCAGGGTCACCGAAATGGGATCGGCAAAAGGAACCAAATTGAAGAGAACGAAAAGTCACCGAACGTGTGGTGACTTTTCGAATCTCTTTGAATAACCCTGAAAATGTTTTTAGTAAGAATGAAAAACTCCCTTCCCTTTTTTCATTTTTATTGTTTTTTCGATATAGAAACATAGAAAAATGTCGGCAGATAAGAACCTTTCGGCCCATCTAGTCTGCTCAATTACATGGATACTTTACCTGGATTTATCTTTTGTTTAGGATAGTCTTATGCCTATCCCATGCTTGCTTAAATTCAATAACTGTTTTGGCCTCTACCACTTCAACTGGAAGACTGTTCCATGTATCCACCACCCTCTCAGTATAATAATGCTTTCTGATGTTACTTTTAAACCTTTGCCCCTCTAATCTAAGACTATGTCCTCTTGTTTTGCTACTTTGTGTCCTTTTAAATATACTCCCTTCCTCTACCTTGTGGATTCCCTTTACGTATTTAAATGTTTCTATCATATCTCCTCTGTCTCGTCTTTTTTCCAAGCTGTACATGTTGTCGTCCTGTAAATGTTTGCCTATTTGCTATTCTCTCGTAAGTTTATTTTTTGATGTTGTGTCTTCTGGTGCGACATACATGTGTTGTTATCTTATCTCTTTATATTTAAAATAAAGAATTGCAAAAATAAAAAAAGAAGAAAAATGCTCTACATTTAACTGAATGGGTTAATAAGCTGACCAGACACTGCAATGAGACACCAGGAAGTGTCAGACTCATGATGGATAGCTAGACAAAAGATAACAAGGCCTCTGCTGCCTAATTAACCCTTAAGGACGAATGACAGAACTGTTCCATCATAAATGCATTGACTTGAAAGACCCTAGGTCCTTAAAGGGTTAACAATCCACCAGACAGACACACAGTAGCTGCTGTTTTTGCCGCCACACTGGAAACTGCCACCCTAGGCCTTGTCGCCCTAGGCCAAGATACAGCACTGCTGCAGAGCAAGGGGCTGCGTTCCTACCCCTGGTGCCAGGGAATAGAGGGGCAGCTGGCCCGGATTCCCAGGTTGTAACGGCTGATCTTCTAGAGGTCAAGGAGGACAGTTTGTGCATGGGGGAGCAGTCCCCCACCCCAATAGAGAGAATGACACCGCAGCAGCTGGGCACTAACTTTTGGCCTCAACCGACGGCTCCAGAGATCGGGGAAAACAAGGAGCCCCGGGAACTTACAATCATCCCCTCTTTAGCCCAGTGGCAGGGAGTACCCCAAGGAGAAGGTACTGGCAGTACGGCTTTGCCGCAGCAGTCCCAGGGAGAGGAGGTAATCGACACATCTCCCCAACTACGAACCGAGCTCCTGGCCGATGTTGCAACCGAGGAGACAAAGACCCTGCAGCTGCAGCATAAAGTGCCCTCTTGGGAGGAGAAGAGCCACCAGTGTGCAAAGGAGGCCAAGGGACAGTTAACCACCCCATCCTTACACCAGCCACCATGCAAGTTCCAGGGAGGGGAGGCAGTCAGCCTCGATTCCCAACGGCAGCAGGAAAGTACTGGCGATACCGCTCCCCAGCGGCGGTTTGTGATTCTGGGAGCAGAGACTGCTAATACCGCTTTCCAGCTGCAGAGTGTGTCCCCGGGAGAGAATACAGGGGGCACTTCGCCCCGGCGGTGGATTGAGCCCCAGGGAGAGGGTGGGGGTGGCCCTTCTTCAAGCAATGATTTGTTACTGACCCCCTTTCACAAATGGCAGGCGATGCTTAGTGTAGAATTGTGGATGGGGCTGGGAGTTCCAGATGCGTACCCCCGGGATGCTGGGCAGTTGGCCTGGAACCCCAACCTTTTTCTATGGAGATACCAGCCAATCTCGGAATTACCCATCTGGGCAACCTCAGATTGTCTTCTTCAGAAGGGGAAAGTAATGTCATGGAACCCCTTGCTCAGAGACTGTGGACTGTACTAAAACCTCGCTCCTCTGCTATTCCCCTCATTTAAGCTATTTGTCTGTTTATGTTTTAATGTTTAAAGTGGTGTTTTTGTGACGTGTTTGTGACTTTTCCCCTCTATCATCATGTAATCAAAATGTCGTTAAGCCTGTCCCTTATGCTCACTGTGTTATCAGACACCAGGGTTAGCCTGGGATTGAAAGCATGAGCTGGGTTTGAAACCCCAGCCAATCACCATCCAAGGAGCTAGACGGGCCAACCAATCCCATTCCAAGACTGCACCGCATTGACTTTAATAGAGCCCTCTGCAGAAACTCTAAACCTCTGTACCAAGAAAGGCATTTGATCCAGCAGCGTGCTTTTTTGGGGTTTGGGTACTCCTAATGCGAGCTACCATTGGGGTGATTTTCAGGAGGGAGCTCCATTGGGAACCCACGTTGCTGAGCCTTTCTTGACCCCAGGAGCTCAGACAGCAGTGAACATGCGGCATCAGCTGGGAATAAATTCTATATGCTGCCATCCGTGCCCCTGCCCCCAGATCTGGGCGCTTTTTGGACTGTGACACCCTAGGGGCCTGCGCTATCAAACGGTACCCCTGGATTGCCGCTGCTCCCCTGGAATCCCCCCAAACAAGGACATGTGCTCTGTATGACTACAGTTATTTATAAGGCACCACCAAATACAGTAGCACTGTACAATGGGAAAGACAGGATAACCAATATACATACAATTTAAACACATAGAACAGTACCAGAGAAGCCCCTGCTCAAGAGCTTGCACTCTGAGAGGACCAGATGGGGAACAGGCTGAATGGCGGTGCTGAAATGTCTGGGGGGGTGGGAATGTTAACTGTTATCTGATTCTGAACCAAATAAAAGCAGGCCATGTGAAATGGCCAGAGAGTGTCTGCTTAACCCAATCTGAAGAGTGTCGTCTGCTTTATTGGGAGAAATTAAGATCTGACATTGTTCCAGCGCTGCGGGCGGAGGGGAGAATTTGGGAACTGGCGAAGGCGAACGGCTGAAGACAGCCGAGGGAACATATTCAACCTGGGCATCTCGTTACAATGGGAAATGTAGTCAGCAGCCCCAGAGCCAGTGTTTACAGCCTTGGGTCCTGGAAGCTTCGTAATCGGCTACCCTGTGTATTTACTCCTTGTGTTCTGTTTAACCACCTGTGCTGGAAGCAGATTAACCCCTCAGTCTCTATGAAACTGTGTCTTTACAGCATCATTTCCTGATCTGTATGTCTAATCTGGTCGCCCCAGAGCCTTGTGAACTACATTTCCTTTTGATGCTTTGCTATTTCATCCTTAGAAATCCTATTTCTTAGTTTTTGGACTGTTGCTGCTGTTGCTACCAGGTAGCCATCTGGCATCATGGGAGTTGTAGTTCTAAACCTTATGGAATCTCCGCTTGGCCTGTGGTTAATTACAATTTCTGAATACATTGCACGCTGTGTTTGGAACCATAATAACCTGTGCTGTATTGTGTTGTGCAGGTGATTGGTGCCTGCATACCACCTAAGTTGTACCACACATAGACGGGACAGGCGCTATTCTGGTTTCCATTAATTCCATTCCTGTTTTTAGAGTGTGGGTGTCTGTATAGGGTCTTCTCCATATATTCAGGATGTGCAGGTGTCTTTTTCAGCAAAACACAATGAACAGTCACTAGTGAATTTACTGTATTTTCGGTGAAATGGAATCACCGAAGAGCGTCGCAATTCAGCGAACCACAAAGCACTGAAATTGCATGCAATTTTAAAAAACATAAAATGTTTTCATTTCTCCAAATGCCAAAAATCCAAAGAAAATCTTTACCTCTAGCCCATAGAGATGTTAATCTGACCCTGCGTGTTTGCATATGGGAGTGGGCCGCTCTCATGAAGTCCAGGGCCGCTTTTTTGTCCCAATCCAGCCCTGTTCTGGGTTCAATACATAGGTTGACAATCCGTGTTAGAAAGTTCAAAGAATGGTTAAAATTCAGGCTAAATGCACGAGGCTAGCATTCATGGTCGATTTATAAAGCTGGCGGATGAAGTGAATAGCTGAGATACAGGCTAAAAGTTGGGACAAACAGTTGAGGATCAAGGCCTAAAGCCGAGAGGAAGGTTCTCAGAGAGAAATGACAACACAAAGAATCGACTATTACCTGTGTGATGAAGGTCAAAAGCTAAGACTGGAGCTACCTGCTGCTAACCACTTGTCAGTTTGGTGGAAGAAATAAGTCTGATGGTAACTGGCAATTCAGATGTTCAAAAAAATACCATAGGAATGCCAATGGTATGATCACATGATGGACTTCTGCTTGTGTATGCTAGTTACAGTAGCAGGGCTAGTGTGTGTTGATGTGGTGTGCTCAGAAATGTGGTGTGTCTGCCAGTTAATTGCTCCTGCCTTTGATATTGCCAGCATGTTTCATGGCCAGGAGCGGACTGGCAATTAGGGCCAGATGCATAACTAGAAACCTCAGGGCCCAGGTGCAGGAACCATGATGCCCCCCCACCCAAGGCAAAAACATATTCCCTCCCCCTCCCGTCAACATGCATTGGTCCCCTCCAGGTCCACAAGACAGGACTCCAGACAGTGTAGCCGCCAACGTGTCGCCTGGCCTAAATTAGCCGCCAAAGCATCCCCAGGCCCAAATTAGCCGCTAACGCATCCCCAGGCCCATTGCTGCAGCAGCACACAGGACTGGAGCCAAGTTACTGCTGTCAGAACAAAGTTCAAGTACAAACTGTGACAGTGCCGCTGGATCTGGAAGGATTCCCTGCACAGGTCAGGATAACTATTCACAATTTGTCTGACTCCCGATGAAGCCGGTCTAGTACCGGCGAAACACGTGTCGAGTCTTTGTTTTTTATTCATGTTACGTGATGTGTAAACTCTGTAGGGATATGATAGAATCTATCTAGATGTAGGGACAGTTGGATTTAAAATGCCTTTGTTTGGTTGAAATACGATTTGGTGGGCATCAGTCATGTGCTGATATGGCTGGTATTGAGATTGAAGCGTTGTGTATCTTTTGTAGCTTATTTATTACTGTGGCACTGCTGACTATCTGTCCTTATTTTGCAATACAAGGTGACCAGTCCAAATGAATTCGTTGAGTACTGTTCCATATGTGAACTCTGGCACTATTTTACCTTGAACGCACTTATTTGCAGTCCCCTGCTCTATAATCTAAAACAATCAGTACACCTTTTTTCGCCTCCACCCATCTGGGATATACACCTTAGCGTTGCCATTTGGCGTCTTGTCCACTATATAGATTCAGCCTTACCTGCAGGTTCACATCGCATCCGTGTTTATGTTTTTTATCAGTCGGTTAATGTATGTGTGTCTATATTGCAACTAATAAAAGTTACGGTTTATTCGGCACTCCTATTAGTTTGTGAGAGTTTATCTCTCGTTCGTTGTTACAGGTCAGGTGTAGCGATGTGTTAAAGTTTACTGTGGCAGTACCCATTTTTAGCCACAAGATGGAGACAATCACGATTAAAGACTCTGGACACTCAAACTACATGTCCGGCATGCTTTGCGAAGAAACAGGAAGTGGGTGGGTTTGTGGAGACGCTGTACATCCTGCACCTCGTGGAGAACAGGCAGAGCGCGCCAGGGAGCAGAGGAGAGCGGATACACACACACACAGAGAAGGAGAGACCAAAAGATAGGCCGGAGCGCAGGCAGAGTGGATCGGCTTTAGGATTGGGTCACCCAGCCTTGCGGGAGACAGACATCACCATTTACATTATCCGAGTGCAGTGCTGAGGAGAGAAGACCCCTCGAGTAAGGAGTACCGCGGTCGATGGAAGCGGGGAGCAGGCGGTAAACTGGCTGAGTCGCGGCTGACAGACAGAAGGCCAGACAACAGATCCGGTGGTCGGCGTCCCCAGTTAAAATCGAGCGGAGAGACGTCCTGGGTCAGCGGAATCTCAAGCTTGCGCTGGATGGGTGAGAGGCCCCCAAGGCCGTATGTGAATAAGAGCGTACGCTGCTGTTTTTCTTCTAAAACCCACAGGGCCCCAACTGACTAGTCGAAGACATCATTAAAGTAAACTCACTGGCCAGTTGAAAAGTACCCGGGTACCACATATACACGAACACACACTACCTCATGTTTTGGGATTTAACCTGTGCAGGACTCATTTTCCTTTTCCGAATCGGTACAAGGGGGCAAAGTTAAAGTTACATTCTGAACATTTTTTCCTTTTTTTGTTCCCGCTGCGCGTTTACCGTGATACGAGAACTGTGTATTTTATTGTGTCCCGCTACGCGGTTTTTCCTCGAAATTCGTATCTTTTAATTTTCTGCTCGGTCGGGGTTTTTTTCCGAAAATACGAAGCCCTCGTGTTTTCGTTTCTTTTACCGCTACGCGTTTATCGTGTTACGAAAGTACTGTAAATCTTCCTGCATATACCGTGTCTCAAGAACTGCAAACCTTTTAGTAAACCTTTTAACTTGTAAAACTTACAGCGTGTTGGAGTATATTTATTCCCTAGTGCGGGGAGACTGACCCGTGGTTCATTTTCAGCGGCTCCTCCGGGAGTGAGCGCTACACAGGATAAACCTACACGGACTGAAAAACACTGACACAAGTTACACAGACAATAACAAGGCAGTCCTTACAGTCCCAAAGAAAGTATATTTTATACAGTATAAAGGTGAAGGTGTAATGCTTTGATACTGAAGAGTAATGCTTTTATACTGTGTGTTTTGCGTTTTGGACAACCTTAAACTCTGTCATGATCCCATAATCAACACATTTATTGCAAATCCTTAGTGAGAAATCACTCCTTATGCCCCTTTATGTGATGGTGATTGGTAGTCTGCTGGTCTAGGGAGGAAGCAGCTGACGTATACCATCTAGTCCTGGTCCCCCGCACATCCAGCACAGCGCTGCCCAATGACAGAGACAACAAAGTGTGATTTATATGGAGAATGACAGGAACATAGAAGCCCACTTCTGTGAGGTTACAATCTAAGAGGGGAAAATAGGAGCCTTCTCCCAACCCAAGAGCTTACAATCTCTAAGATTCATCCCCTTTCAAGCGGCACTTAGTGAAATATCCAGGAGCACAAATCATCAGCCTTGGCTCCTGACTCTGCTCCAGAATCCACAAACCTCTGCAGAGGTGCAGTACAACAGTGCCCACTGTGCTACCCGAAACATTATAGAGCGCACCTTCGGGGTTCTAAAGTCCAGGTTTCTATGCCTGGACAAGTCTGGTGGGTACCTGTTGTATCCTCCATTGAAGGCAGCCGATATTGTCCTTGCATGCTGTATATTGCATAAAGTGGCTTTAATGCATCGTGCGCCCGTTATCCGCATTGGCGACATAGCGCCTGAGGAAGATATGTACCCTCTTGCAGAGGATGTGGATCCCTGTGACGGGGGTCCCGTGGTAAGGGCGAACCTCATCGCTACCCACTTCCGTGTAAGAAATGTTCCTTTATCATATATTAGCACAATCCATATACTTTGTCATGTTGTATTAATGTCTCCTCTATTCATTGCCTGTATGTTTTGAGCAGAACGCACCTTGAAAACGATGCTACCTGTACGTCTCCTGCCACAGGCCACTATGGGTCCCAGCTATTTGTCAATAGGGTAAGTACATGTTCCTATAAATGATACACCATAGTTTATCTATCCCTTTTAACATGTCCTCATTGATCACCTCTGGTTTTCGTCCAGCAGTTATTGTCAGTGGTTTTATATTATGTTCTTCATAGAGTACGTTGAAATCCCTCCCTGAACGACCACGACCTCTTTGAAGAACTGCAAAGTTCCAATATATTCCATGATTGATTGTCAACTCCTATGCAATTGTCATGATATTATCCCATTTTGACAATCTATTGTTATTTCTACTGCAGAATGTGTCATTTGTGATTTGTGCTGCCTATGTGGCGCTCTGCGCATCATCCTCTGCTGCCAGTGTCTGCACCTTGTCTGGACCAGTGACCCAGTGTGACATGCGAATCATCTTCTACATCAGGTACAGCCTTCTCCCATTCCATTTACTACGCGAGTTAATCCTTTTACCTGTGCGTAGAGCGTCTGCATGTAACCCTTGTCATGTCTGTCTCTCCCACTGTAGATGTGTACGAGACCTTGCTGCCTATGTGGCTCTCTGCGCATCATCCTCTGCTGCCAGTGTCTGCACCTTGTCTGGACCAGCGACCCAGTGTGACATGCGAATCATCTTCTACATTAGGTACAGCCTTCTCCCATTCCATTTACTACGCGAGTTGAACCGGTGACCTGTGTGGAAAGCCTCTGTATCTAACCCTTGCCATGTCTTTCTCTCCCACTATAGATGCACCTGCATGTTACTGACTGTTCAGATGGTGTACCTCGATCGATGACAGTGTGACTGTCAATTTTGTCAGAGTACCATCAGTTGATGTGTTATTGAGAATAGTATGTCTTATGAGTCCAGAAATATATTTATATGTTGTATTGTTGGAAATGTGTTTTGTCTAATGATATGTGCATGTAACAATACTAGCTGTATCAAATCATATGAATACAGTGCGGTAACCTACAAGAAACCCTGTTTGTGTTGCACATTGTCATGTAATGCTGTGTTTATACATTCAAAGTAGACCAGAAATAACAGACACGAGACATGTTTTCATTTTTTTCATCAATTGATTATTAGTTCTTTGCCAGGGGGCACCTGGCTAAATAATGCCCCAAAAGAAATTAATTTTTTAAAATCAGAATCAACTTTTTTTCTTGTATTTTTATATAAAAATATAATAAGAACAAGGGGATAGTGGTTTGCTGCCGGGAAGAAGTCGTTCACGTCGGAGAAGGAGAGTCCGGGGCTGTGAAAGGAACCAGAACAACCGGACAGAAAATGTAAACCTGTACCTTTTGGAAACTTTAAACTGCATCAGCTGGCGAACTACTCATCGAGGAAAGTGAGGAGTAAGAGCCTCATTACGCAGCCATCTTACGTCATAGGACGTTAGTCATCACCTTCCGAACTTTCGTCCGGCTGTGCATGCCCTACACGGAATGGATCAAGTAAACGCTGAGGTGTAGTGCCCAGCAGCCCAGCGCCAACTACAGTCTGAATATCAACCATCCGGCTGATTAAATTGCACAATCGGGGCAAATCCCGGGTGCGAAGGCCCCTCACCTCAGCAACCATCTCATCCAAACGCGACACAACATCAGCGTTTTGCTGATGGCGTTGGCCTATGGCTGCCCTTTCCCTTTCTAGCGACTCAGCCGAGTGGGCCGCATAGGCGCACATCTCTACGACAGCCTGACTCAGCTGAGTCGCTATGCTGGCCAGGTCAGAAGGCTGAGTGGGATCGGACGATGGTCCTGGCGCTGCTGCTGTAATGGAATCAGCAGGGGAATCCACCATTGTTAGGACGATGGATGACTCTGACTCCTCGTCTGGAGTCGATACTGTGGAAAAACCCAGAACACATGTGTCAATGATATGTGTGTCAACAGATGTGACATGACTCTACAATGCTAGTCTGCAGTGCCTTGTGTACAAAGTGCTGCTGGTTAGCATTGTACAGCCATGAGTCATAGAACACGATTCATTATGTGCATATGTACACACTTACTCTCAATGTTGGATCCCGGGGAAAATACAGCGCCAGGAGGTTGGTGGGACAGACCGGGTACCTCATCATCCTTGATGAGGGTGGGATGTGCTGTTAGAAGAAATACAAATCATTAGCTAATTATCTATGACATATTAATGATAGCTGTTACAATAGGACGAATGTAACATATGCATAACATTAACACTTCAACAGGATAAAGTGGGCAGGCACCCACTCCTCCATAATTGTTGTCACCCTCCCCAACAGAATGCAGTATATGATACTCGCACACAGCACAATTATCCTCCCCCTCCGATCCTTAGGAGTGGTTGGTCAATATATCCCTATGCTTGGAAAATGTTTTCCCCCATAGGCTTCATTGTTACAGGTGTAGGAAATGTTTCACCCCATAGGCTTCATTGTTAAAAATATTCCTGTTTTAATTAAATATACAATAAACGGTTGCTTATTATATCCTGCAGTAAAGACTCTCTTAAAGGTTTTTTATTCAATAGGAGCTTTTAAGCAATTTTTAATAAATAAATACACAAATAATTTTTTTTTTATATCAATTCTAAATTTAACCTGACTTTTCAATCTACCAGAAATTTCGAATCGAATCACCCACTGGAAACACTGAATCGAAAACGGTACGAAACTAAATAAAACCATGGAAAAAAATTAATTTTTAATTTTAAATAAGTTTTAGCAGTGCACATTTCTACAGTCTATGACGGCCGCCACATGTCCGGGTGTTCTGGAATCAGCGGCCTGTACACCATCTGCTGGCGAGGCGTACCTGTACGCCTCACCAGTCGTAAGCCACCCCAATGGGCAACAGCCACCTGCTGTAAAAGTGTTCATGTCTGAGGAGTGTTTGAAAAGGGAAACTTACAAGACGCCAGGGACGCAAGCCTCTCTGCCAGGGTCGGCTGTGAATCCGGATCTGCCGTTTCCTGGGTTTCCAGTGAGGACGCGGGAAGCTCGACAGGTGACTCCGATGCCCCTGATGCTGTGATATGAGAGATGATAAAAGAACATTAGGGACAAAATGCACAATTTAAAGAACAAACAGCATGAAAGAAACATGTTTCAAAGACATCCCCTATGTGAAGGTTCACACAGTGCACATTCACATGAGGATACCTCCCACACAAATATATTGGATTCACCAGACAAATGTGCACATACTGTTGTGTTCTGATATATTACTGTTCCCAAGAGGATGACTGCACTCCCTTTCAACAGCATACAGTATTTGGTGCTCACAAGGGTTAACATGGGTAGAGTCAATTATGAGCAGAGAGTATTGATCGTTATGATCACAAACTCTAACCGCTCATTCAAAACATCAGCCGCGGGAAAAGAACATTTGCACCAAATGAGAACAAATGAGGAATCTGTTTACTGCAGCTGAACAAACTTAAAAGATTTGAAATACTAAACTCTCAGCATACGGACAGAATGGCGGCTCAATCCACCGCTTCCGTCTTCTTGGAGCGGAGCGAGACTGTGTCCAAAATGTGAGCAATCTCACTCAGCGGACCTGCAGGATTTCTTGTGAGACGAGATACCGCTGGTCATGTGACCTGGCAGCAAAAGCCTACATGGATTCCTAAGGATGCTCACAACAGCCATTAAGTGCTTGCCCAAGCATCATGGAGACTAGCAGACAATACAGGACAGGCTGCTGGACTCTGTGCATGCACCATGATCTACAGGTTACACAGGGATGGTAAGGTTCAACCTAAACATGTACATTTAAACCTTTGTGTCCCTGTTTGACCTGTAGAAAGCTGATGGGGCCCTTGATATGTAGCTTCTAGGAGCACTTGACAAATGTCCATTGCGTATGCAAATGAAGACTAGACTTACATATTGGGGCATCGGTGTCTATCGCCCCCCACACGCCCTTGAATGTCACCGGCCCCATGAACTGATACAACTCCTTTTCATAGTCCGACAGATCTGGATCTTCAGCTGGGCCTCCGCCGGCGGAGCGTGCGACCCTGGCCACCTTGCGTCTGATCTGGCGCTTCACATCAAAGTAACTGTGAAAGGACACAAGAATTACAATATTAATTTCTGTGAAACTTCAATGTCATATCTGTTTCAACATTTAGTACACATTTGTGATCTGAAGTGAGCCATTGCATCTGTACATAATGATGGATTCAGGAATCAGGATGCACTAATGTGACCCGTCCTCTTCCTAGAAACAATGATATGTTTACAGCGGTTTATGATGTAACCCTTTAACAGCATGGGACCTTCTAGGGCTTCCGCATGGCAGGAGGGTCTTGAAGCTGCAGGGTGTCCAGGTAGGCCCCGCTGTGTGTATATTTGCACATATACGCATGTATACGCAATATTCAATTTTACTCTTGTGTTGTGTGTAGGTGAGGCCATGGGCTGTGCAGGCAGCCCCAATTAGAGGTGCATGACTGCACCTGACAGTGAAGCATACCTATGCACCTCGCCATCAGTGACCCCCATTACATCAGACACCTGGCCACCCTTCAGGGTTTGGAATGCCCAGCAACTGGCTACAATCCTGTTTCAAGGGTGAATGGATTATATTTAGGACGCAAGGTACTGTATATGTGATATGGATTGTGTGCGAGTCAATGGACACAGCATGTACACTTCATGAGATGGCATGTTCACATTATGTTCCCAATACATACACTGCAAGGCATATGGCCGAAATATATGGATATGCCACAATTATCTTTGTGAGCTCACATATGTCCTACTGGAGGGGCACCGATCATACAAATCCTGTAAATGCACATTTGTAGTACACAATACGCAGGTATATCGCATTCAGACATGATGCAAAGACTAGTAATACATATAGAAGGAATAATGAGACCTTATCTGACTTTGATCTACTTAAATATAGGGATTCAAAGGGAAAATGTAATAACCCCCTAAAGGACACAAGGTAACATTTACATCATGAATGCATTGACTTAACTGTGCCCTGGTCCCTATATGGGTTAACCAGCATATGAATTTGAGGGACATGAGGTAGAGATTAACAGTGATTCAAATTCAGAAGCCCAGGTATTGATACATTTGCAAAACCACACCCTGTGAAGCCAGCTGCAAATGTATCTAATTAATGAGACCAGACAGATGATTCACACCTAATTTAAATAAATTACTTTCCACCTGTCAATAACATGGGCTAAAGTCCATGCTTTCACTTCTATGAAGAGATTTAAAAGCAAATTTTCCAGCATTTAAACATTAACTACACTGGCAGATTCACTATTCAATGGCACTAACATTGCACAGCCCATGGAATTTGAACCTGTGACATATTACACCTGAGAAACACATGGCCCATAACACACACTTTGAGGCAATGCTACAGATTTAAATGCACATATTACAGCATTTAACCCTGACATATACTGGCAGATTCACTATTCAATGGCACTAACACTGCACAGCCCATGGAATTTGAACCTGTGACAAGTTGACGCCTGATATCTACATGGGCAAATATGTAAGTTAAAGCATGCATGAGTGTTTTAAAAGCACATTTGTATGAACTAACAGATAACACATTATGCTGCACCATGTGTGGACATATGTTGGCTAATGTATTTTACGTGTGCTATGTGTATGTGTATGACAGGTTTATGCTATTCTATTTACCGCTTCTTGACAACATCCACGGTCCTTCCAATCCCACCAACCACGTTCACTGCGTCCGTGATGTTCTTCCACATCTCAGCCTTCTTGCCCTGGATGGTCTTCTTTGCTGCAGCCCCGAACAATCCATTGTAGTAGTGGAGGATCTTCTCCACTAAGGTCTTATTCTCCTCCGACGTGAAGGACTCTTTGCGCTTCTTCCTGACACTGCTATCCCCCTGTCTCCTCTTGTGCTTCCCTTTGTCCGCCATGTTGCTGGATTATCTTGGGTAGTACACCTTCAATTATAATAGTAGTGAAAGAGCGCTACCTGGGAATAACCCCCAGCGTCACCCTCTCTGTTCCCTGTCCACCATTTTTAGATAGAAAATAGAACTGTATAAACTAACAGCTAAGTGTAGCCTCTAATAAACCTGATTTCTGCTGATTGAAGAATTACCTCTTCTTCCCCCCAGGTCTCTAACTCTAAGCCATAAAAGTTGCTTAATATATCGAGACAGCAGAAGGAATGAATAAACCCCCGTAAATCCCTTAGCTGGCTATATTTGTTTTGGAAGAATGATTCCCTTTTTACAACCTTATTGACTAGACAGAGAATTCAGATTGTCTCCAATATGTATGATGAAGGTTGATATGGGAAGTGGGAGGATAACCTGGGGAGGGGAATAAGGTGTGCATTTTTACTCGCCATGTATAAATTCTTTGTTTCTCTGTTGGCTCAGGACTTGAGCTTTGATTTGTGAGCAAGACTTGCAGCTCTCGTCCGGTACTGAATAAAACCTTTTTTCCTTTCAAGAATCAAGGCCTCCGTCTGGCATTTCTTTTGTCGAGTCATCACCTAAATACCCGGTCAGATAGCCATAACATTTCTGGGGGCTCGTCCGAAGGGATAAAGGCCTTGACTCGGCAAAGAAGCCTGAACGGCAGTGATTGCTGCATCTCGGCGGAATCCGGCGGGAGATGGTCCAGGTATGCTGATCTTCTACTAGGCACCAAGGCGAGAGTTCTCGCTCTGTGGACCATCAACCTGCTGAGGGCACGCTCCCAACCGAGAATCCAAGGAGAGGAACAGGCCAAGGAAAATTGGTGACGCCGCGGCAGAAGGGGTAAATAACAAAATTGTATTTCTTTGTGTTGAATAAGGTAGCAGCTAGTTTCAATCTGTGTGTAAAGAGTTTTCCGCGCAGCGGAGGGGGCCGAGCTCCAGACTTCTGCACCTGTGTGTGATACAGAGGCTGGGGATCGACCGCCCTCTAGCAAGGATAGACGAGGTCTGTAGAGCCTCAAGAGAGCCTGTGATGCTCATAGCCGTTCGGATCAGTTACGGTAAATACAGATCCCAGACAAGGGGACAGGCCACCCCATTTGTGCTAAAAACCCCTGCAGTAGGGTAATAAATACTGATGGTGAAGTAAATACTGATGTTAAGGATTGAAAGCTAGCTGTCTACGACAAGAACTGTTACACAAATATTGTGTTTGTATTTTATGTTTATTGTATCTGGTGTTGAGTGTGTAGGAGAGTGGACTTGTTCTCCCTGATGAAAAGTCACCTGAAAGAGTAGAACTGTTTATGTACTGTTTTGTGCTGAATGAATTTGGTACAGTATGTGCTGTGATTGCTGAGAGTGTTGTGAGTGAGTATGCGCCTACTTGCTTAGCAAGGAAGCAAATCTGAGAGTGACCTCCGGAGGTACGTTTCCAGCTCAGGCAACTGCAGTTGGCTACCAAAGGAGGAAGCGAATACGACACAAAAGAACTGTTGTTTGAAGTACCAGACAGTTGATTTAAGAGTGATTTTGCTGAAAGTAATATCTGTATTGTGAAGAAGTTACTGCTTTCAAGAAGTAACCATGGGTAACGGGTCATCTGAACCCAAGAAAGCAAAGGAGGGTGAAACATCCCTGGAATATATGGTACGCAAATTCGAAACTCTTTATGCAGTTCACCAGTATGGAAAGAAACTGCACAAGAGCAAGTTGTGAACATTGTGTGAAATTGAGTGGCCTGTCTTGTATCTTTCATGGTCACGAGAGGAAACAATGGATCCTGTCTTGATACAGGGGGATTCATTCAGTGGTCACTGGACGCCCAGGGCATCCGGATCAATACCCTGTATGGATATATGGAGTAGGGATGTGCACCGATTTTTTTTTCGATTCGATTCGATTAGATTTTTCGAATTTTTAAACTTTTCGATTCGGCTTGTTTCGACTGCTTTCTGTTTCGATTCGGTTCGGCTCGATTCGGTTTTCGGGTACATTTATTTTTCGGGATATCGACCATTTTTCGTATTTTCGGGTCACTTTACTAGGTTTCTGTATCGACTTTTCGTTATTTCGGAAAATTTTTGTTTTTCGGAATTGTACATGGTTTTCGGCATATCGCCCATTTTTCGTTTTTCAGAACTTTTCGTTTTTTCGGAACGTCTGTTCTCGTTTCAAAGCTGTCTAACTCTATTCGTTTTGATGAAAACTACTATGGTTTACTTTTTTAATACTACTTTATATATTTTTTATAATAAGTTTTTGCTTTGTTTTTCGGATCCGATAATTCATTCTGTCGATACGATAATTCTGGCGATTCTATCGTGTTTTTTTAATTAACCCTTTCGCTGCTGAGCCTTTTCCCGCCCCTGTGCTGAGCTCATTTTTACCGGTTTTGCTCATCATGTTTAAACGTGTTTTGAAGGCTTATTTTAGTATATGACCCAGACATATTATATATCGTTCTTTCCGTCAGACTCGGCAGATTAATAATATGGCATTATTATATGTATACGTCATGACCTGTCTGTATATTATAACAAAAAATGCAATAAAATATGATTTTAATAATTTACAACGTGTAAAGTGTTTTTTTTTCACATTTTAACATGCGAGCAATTGCGGTTATATTTTGTATGGGTGCGCTTGTTCAAAAAATTAGAAATGGGGTCTCGTTACATTTTTTTTTGGGGAAAATTACAAAATTTTTAACAAACGCACCGCATACAAAAATCGTTAGTGCAGCATCATTGTTCACATTATAATTGAAATGGGAACAATATTGCTGCATTAACAAAACAAAAAAAAGAAAAAAAAATTGTTTATTTTTTTTTTATAAAAATTTTTAAATATGTTTTTATTTTTAATTTTTTTACAAACGTTTTTCACATTCGTGTTTGGTATCGTTGGAACGGCCATGCTCTGGTCGATCCAACAATACCAAACTTTAACCCCTAGCTGCCACGGATCGGGAGATAGGGGGTTCATTGAAACCCCCTATCTCCACCATTGGTGGCAACTAGGGGTTAACTCCAGGACTGGCGTCATCGTGCTATGCACGATGACGCCAGTCCTCAGGGGGAGATCCCGGAAGCTTGGCCGACATCCGACATCCTCATGGATATGCCCCAGCTCCTCATGGATATTGCCCCAGCACCTCATGGATATGCCCCAGCTCCTCGTGGACATGCCCCAGCTTCTCGTGGACTTGCCCCAGCTCCTCATGGATATTGCCCCAGCACCTCGTGGATAATGCCCCAGCTCCTCGTGGATATTGCCCCAGCACCTCATGGATATACTCCAGCTCCTCGTGGACATGCCCCAGCACCTCGTGGACATGCCCCAGCTCCTTGTGGACATGCCCCAGCTCCTCGTGGATATGCCCCAGCTCCTCGTGGATATGCCCCAGCTCCTCGTGGATATGCCCCAGCACCTCCTGGATATGCCCCAGCTCCTCGTAGACATGCCCCAGCACCTCGTGGACATGTCCCAGCTCCTCGTGGACATGCCCCAGCTCCTCGTGGATATGCCCCAGCTCCTCGTGGATATGCCCCAGCACCTCGTGGATGTGCCCCAGCTCCTCGTGGACGTGCCCCAGCTCCTCGTGGATATTGCCCCAGCACCTCCTGGATATGCCCCAGCTCCTCGTGGATATGCCCCAGCTCCTCGTGGATATGCCCCAGCTCCTCGTGGACATGCCCCAGCTCCTCGTGGACATGCCCCAGCTCCTCGTGGACATGCCCCAGCTCCTCGTGGATATTGCCCCAGCACCTCCTGGATATGCCCCAGCTCCTCGTGGATATGCCCCAGCTCCTCGTGGATATGCCCCAGCTCCTCGTGGATATGCCCCAGCACCTCGTGGATGTGCCCCAGCTTCTTGTGGATGTGCCCCAGCTCCTCGTGGACAGGCCCCAGCTCCTCGTGGACATGCCCCAGCTCCTCGTGGACATGCCCCAGCTCCTCGTGGATATTGCCCCACCACCTCGTTAGTGCAGCATCATTGTTCACATTATAATTGAAATGGGAACAATATTGCTGCATTAACGAACCAAAAAAAAAAAAAAAAAATGTTTATTTAATTTTTATAATTTTTTTTAAAATATATTTTAATTTTAAATTTTTATTTATTTTTAAAAAACTTTTTTCACTGTAGTGTTTGGTATCGTTGGAACGGCCATGCTCTGGCCGATCCAACCATACCAAACTTTAACCCCTAGCTGCCACGGATCGGGAGATAGGGAGTTCCAATGAACTCCCTATCTCCACCGTTGGTGGCAGTTAGGGGTTAACTCTAGGACTGGCGTCATCGTGCTATGCACGATGACGCCAGTCCTCACTCAGGGGGAGTTCCCGGATGCTTGGCCGACATCCAAGATGTCGGCCAGCTCCGGGAAAGGATCACGAACCGGCGCTTTTCAGCGCCGATTCGCGATCCAGCTCCCCAGGGGTTAATGCCAGGCACCATTTGGAAGGGCAGGCTGTGCCCTTCCAAATGGTGCCTGGGTTAACCCCCGCAACGCCGCCGATCAGGAGGGAGAGAGGTCCGAAGGACCTCCCCCCCTCCCTTTCAGGCGCCTCCTCCGCACATGCGGGGGGGCGCCTGAATTAGGTGTCATCGCGCTGTCGCAATGACACCTAATTTCACCGGTGGCGGTTCCGGATGCTGGGCTGACATCGAGGATGTCAGCCCGCACCGGGGGGGCCAGAGATCGGCCGGAACCCGGCCGAACGCTGACCCCAAAGGGAGGACGCGCTCAGCGCGTCCTCCGCATCGAAGTGGTTAACAGTGTGGAAACCAAGCAATACATAATTAACTTATTAACGTAAAGCAACGCACACAAACAGGAAAATATAGAAAAAATAGAACATTTATTTACAACATGGGGAAGGGAAGGGAAGGGAACATGCCAAGGATGGCAAACTGCCCAACAGGGGCACAAACAACACAAACAAACATACAATGGCGGCCATCTTCCAAGCCAGGCGAACATCTTGTTCAGAGTATTGGTTCACTTTTAGAATTACTGGCATTTGAGGAGATGTTGGAGCTGGTCCGCATCTTTGATTACCCTTACGGGCAGGAAGAATAATTTTAGAAAGGATTGTATCATTGACAAGCTACGCGCACCACCATCCTGGCGGTGTTTGGGAAAGACGGGACGAAGGACCAGATCAGAAAACGCTGGTCCGACCTCAAAGCAGGCGAGCAGGAGCAGCTGAGGAGGCACATCCGTATTGAGTATTGTCTCTGTCTTACTGCCGCTCCAGGATGTCCGCGGTGTTGTTCAGGTGCTCGCGGAGTTCCTGCAGCAGTTCCTGGATGGCATCGAGTGTTCTGACTGCCAGGCGTAGCTCGCCAATCGCCTCTTGATTGCTAGGTCTGGCTTCTTCTATATATCCAATAAATGAAAGAAGGAAAATACAGTAAGTAAAGCAGGTTTCTATTTTTGACTGAAAGTCTTGAAAAAATATAACAGTAGTATATACCAGAGCTGGCGGCCTCCTGAGGCTCCGACTCCTCCGACTCCTCCTCCCCCACCACCACCGTCTGCATATCCAGTGCTATATGTAAGAAATTAAAGAAATAAAAAATACAGTAAACAACAAAACTGATTTATTTTTGAACAAAAGTCGATGCAAAATACAACAGTAAAAAAAAAAAAACCTGGACTGGCGGCCTCCTGCTGCACCGGCTCCCTCTCTACATCATCGCCATCCTCCTCTTCCTCCTCTTCCTCCTCCTGCTCCTCTTGTGCTATACATAAAAAAATTTAATTAAAATACAGTAAACAAAAAATGTTTCTGTTTTTGACCAAATGTCGTTGCTAAATAAAACAGTATATACCAGCGCTGGTGGACGCCCGTGGCTCCTCCTCCTCCTCCGGGGCACTGGTGCCCGCCGGGGCAGATTCTGCGGCCTTCTTCTTCCTGTCTTCTGCCAAATCCAAAAAATATAACACGTAAATAATGCAGACTGGAAAAAATTGTATATCTATACACTATATTGCCGAAAGTATTGCGACACCCCTCCACTACCCCACTACCAGCTTGACCCACCACTACTCCCATCTCATAGGTCTAAAGTCACAAAATATTTATTTATTTCCTCTGCACAGACATATATTACCGTTCAATTATATATTTTTTTCAGAAGTAAACATTACGTTTATTCAATAAAAACTATTATTTGTGTTGTGTGGGTACAAAGCGCATTGTGCGACTGCTTTTAGTTATTTTATAGATGGCCTCAGCCTCAGTTTCACTTTCAGTTTCTGCGAATAAAACTGTGGATATTGCAGAAACAACAACAGAAATCCACCATTTTGTTTTGAAATTTGCATCTAAAGCATTCAATGACACTGCTGCAGCAAACTGAATCGCTGCGCTGCAACAATTCAGCAGCTGCTGAGGACGTATTGAACGCGGCTCTGTTTGGATGCACTTTCAGAAGAACTACATGTCCCATCCTATCACTTAGCAGAGACGCAGAGATTTTTGTTGATGCGCAGGTGGGAGTCAATATTGGGCAAACTGCGGGTCATCTCGTATGCATCACTCAATCACAACAACCTCCCCCCCAGCACACTACAGACTACACACAGTGCCAAAAGAAATCCAGCATTGTAACTTCATCTACATACATCAAATGTCACAATTTGCACGAATACGTAAAATCACAAAAAAGAAGAGCTATGGCAAAAATGTATGTATTACGAGTCGTGAAAACGCAAAGCTATACACAATCACATTGCATGAAAAAAGGACTAGATAAATCAAGGTATTTCCGTGCACATTAGCACATGCAAGCACATTATTATTATTATACAGGATTTATATAGCGCCAACAGTTTGCGCAGCGCTTTACAATATAACATGACACTTACGTTTCGCTATGACGCGCCGGATGCGTCTCAGCTGCTCCTGCTCGCGTACTTTCAAATCAGACCAGCGTTTCCTGAGCTGGTCCTTCGTCCGGTCCTTCCCGAACATCTCCAAAATGGTGGTGCGTAGCTTCTCTAAGATACGATCCTTCCTGGCGTTATTCTTCCTGCGGTAAGGGCCCTTACTGCAATCATAATCTTTGCTATCAAACATCCGTACCAGCTCCAACATCTCTTCAAACGCCATATTGGGGGCCCCTTTCTTCCTGGGTGCCGGTGGTTCATCATGAGATGATGAGGTGCTTGTACGGCACTCCTCTCTTTCAGCGGCCATTATGATGAATAATAAAAACAATATTTTGTTCAAAAAGTTGTCAATAAAACTGGCTCAATAAAGTTACGACATCCGCGTGCGTGCGCATGCGCGACCCGCGGACGAATCGGATCTGACCCAAATACGAATATTCTTATCGGATCATTGGAAACAATAAGAAAATTTACAGAATCAGCGATATAACCGATACTAGTTAAATATACGATGTCCAGACTTACCGAAATGGAACCGGAATCCCGAATGGAACTGAAATCATGAATAGAGGGAAAATAAATTTCGATTTGACACATTTCAAGTCCATTCGAAAATTCCTAAAAATTTTCGATTTGGCAAATTTTTCGTTTTTTTTCGGAAAGTCTGTTCTCGTTTCAAAGCAATAGATTTCGATTTGACACAGTTCAAGTCCATTCGAAAATTCCGAAAAATATTCGATTTGGCAAATTTTTCGTTTTTCGGAAAGTCTGTTCTCGTCTCAAAGCAATAGATTTCGATTTGACACATTTCAAGTCCATTAGAAAATTCCAAAAAAAATTCGATTCGGCTCGGAAAACAGTTCGGATTCGACTTTTTCGGATCTAAAAATTTTCGGAATTTCGGCCGCATCGAAAGACCCGAATCGGGAAATTTCGTGAAAATTACGAAATTCCGAAACCCGAAACGCACATCCCTAATATGGAGTAGTCAATGTAATAGAGCAGCAGGAAATGCTGTCAGAATGCTTGGTTGTGTAGGGAGAGCTATTAGCAGTAGGAAAAGGGAAGTGCTCATGCCACTGTACAGAGCACTGGTGAGACCTCACTTGGAGTACTGTGTGCAGTACTGGAGACCGTATCTCCAGAAGGATATAGACATCTTAGAGAGAGTTCAGAGAAGGGCTACTAAAATGGTGTACGGCTTGAAGGAGAAAAGTTACCAGGAAAGGCTTAATGATCTTAACATGTATAGCTTGGAAAAAAGACGAGACAGAGGAGATATGATAGAAACATTTAAATACGTAAAGGGAATCCACGAGGTGGAGAGAGGGAGTGTATTTAAAGGGAGACAAAGTGGCAAAACGGGAGGACATGGTCTTGGATTAGAGGGGCAAAGGTTTAAAAGTAACATCAGGAAGCATTATTTTACCGAGAGGGTGATTTAAGTGGTAGAGGCCAAAACAGTGATTGAATTTTAGCAGGCATGGCATAGGCATAAGGCTATCCTAAACTAAAGATAAATCCAGCTAAAGTATCCATGTAATTGGGCAGACTAGATGGGCCGAAAGGTTCTTATCTGCCAACATTTTTTTATGTTTCTATGGTATATGGAGGTACTGTATGTCCTTTGTATATATGTGCTGTGTTTGTTTAAAAAATGCTTTGTGTGTGTTTCCTGTATCTATGCTTTGCAGTGTGTATACAGAAGCTATTATTTGTTGCATTGAATGAATGTGTGTTGAGTAGTATTACATATGGCTGCAGCCAGTGTGGATATGTGCTATTCACATAGCAACAGGGCCGGACTGGGGATAAAAACCAGCCCTGGAAATAATTTTATACCAGCCCCATAGCATTATTATACCAGTCCAACATCATCTGACTGTCTGTCTGCTCGTCTGTCTGTCTGCTCGTAGGGCTGTCTGTCTGCTTGTATGTCTGTCTGTCTGCTTGTATGTCTGTCTGCTCGTATGGCTGTCTGTCTGCTCGTATTGCTGTGTGTCTGCTCGTATGTCTGTGTGTCTGCTCGTCTGTCTGTCTGCTCGTATGGCTGTCTGCTCGTATGGCTGTCTGCCTGACTGGCTGTCTGCTCGTCTGTCTGGTCGTATGGCTGTCTGCTCGTATGGCTGTCTGTCTGACTGGCTGTCTGCTTGTCTGTCTGCTCGTATGGCTGTCTGCTCTTATGACTGTCTGTCTGCTCGTATGGCTGTCTGTCTGACTGTCTGTCTGCTCGTCTGTCTGACTGTCTGTCTGCTCGTCTGTCTGACTGTCTGTCTGCTCGTCTGTCTGCTGACGTGTAATGGTCTGGCTTTTTTTCTTGTTATGTATCATGTTGGCCGCTCTCCCTGTGTGACACAGTGTGTGTGCAGGGATATACATATATATATACTGTATATATACTGATTACAGGAAAGGCTCACATGGTATGCAGACAGTTACAATATATACACATGCTAATAAGTGGCACCCAGAGGGGACATGGCACAGATGGTACTGGCCCACAGGTAGGTATGGGCAGACATGTACATGGCATAGAAGGTTGTGGCAGGCAAGGCATGGCACTGTTGATAGATGACACACAGACAGGTACTAGCCTATAGTACAACATGATGGCATACAGAGACAGACCTGACGCCTAGATGGTGCATGGCACAGATAGTACATGGCACAGATGGTATGGTACACTGGTATGAAAAGATGGCACAGTTCATCAGGAAGGATGTGCAAGTATCACTTAGAACAATTGGTATATGCATGGCACAGTCACATGGCTCATTTGACACCCAGTTACATGGCACAGAGTCAGTTACATTGACACAGTTGGTAGATGGCAAATCATGGCATCATTGGGAATCGGGATGAAGTCGTGCCATAAGGAGCATGGTCCCCTGAATCCTCAGATTTGACAAGATAAGAAACCATTCCTTTATCTTCCAAGTTACATAGTGTTGTATAAACCTTATCCTTCCAATCCTTACCATATAAACAGGCAGCCAGCAACACACAGTGTGTAGAGTACGTTAGAGACAGACAGCAGTCAGACTCAGCAGCTCAGCTCTCTAGTGACTATGACTCTGCTCACGCCGCTCGGACTTCAGCGCGGCGCCTGCGTATCGCAATATGTCAACGTAGGTATGTAGCAGGGCGGCGCCAATGCAGCGTGCTGCGTGCGTCCCACTCCCTTGTGTTCGCTGGGTGGGACGCACGCAGGCTGCAGCGGCTATCGGCTGAGTGTCACTCAGGCTGTCCAGCGGCCCCCCCGAGCGTTTCATTCTAGCGGTGGCAGCCGCAGGGCAGGCGCCGCACACTGACACAGACAGGGACAGCCTCAGCAAGGCGGCAGCCGCTCCTCGCCGGCGGGCGTCGCGCCGGCCGCTGCTGGCTGGCCGGCGGCTGCTGGCCGCGCTAGTACCAGCCCGATCATTCTAGCCTACCGGGATACCTCCCGGTATCCCGGTAGGCCAGTCCGGCACTGCATAGCAAATGTGTATATATATATGTTATGAATATGTGTTTAGAGTTGTGTGTGTATATGTGCTCTGTGCAGTAAGTGCATATATGTGCCGTGTTTGCGTATATGGCGCAATGTATATGTGCTGCAGAGTCTGTATAAGTGCTATTTATATGTATAGTGGGTTTATATGCTCTTTGGTTTTGTATGCATTGCAATGAAAATGATCTATGTATGTAATCTCTGTTATGTGTGTGTATATGTATTATGGTGTGTACAGTGTATGTGGTTTCTGAGAGTGCAGCCGTTGTTTTGTGTTTTTCGGGTGTGCCCCTACAATGCATACCGTTAAAATGAATGTAAAAAAAAATTGTTTGTAAGACAGGATGAATTCTAATGAACACAAGTACAGAGCATTGATTAAAAGGGCTCCAGAAGGATATAGACATCTTAGAGAGAGTTCAGAGAAGGGCTACTAAAATGGTGTACGGCTTGAAGGAGAAAAGTTACCAGGAAAGGCTTAATGATCTTAACATGTACAGCTTGGAAAAAAGACGATACAGAGGAGATATGATAGAAACATTTAAATACGTAAAGGGAATCCACAAGGTAGAGGAAGGGAGTATATTTAAAAGGAAACAAAATAGCAAAACAAGAGGACATAGTCTTAGATTAGAGGGGCAAAGGTTTAAAAGTAACATCAGGAAGCATTATTTTACTGAGAGGGTGGTGGATACATGGAACAGTCTTCCAGTAGAAGTGGTAGAGGCCAAAACAGTAATTGAATTTAAGCAAGCATGGGATAGGCATAAGGCTATCCTAAACAAAAGATAAATCCAGGTAAAGTATCCATGTAATTGGGCAAACTAGATGGGCCGAAAGGTTCTTATCTGCTGACATTTTTTCTATGTTTCTATATTTCTAAATTAGGAAGAGACCTGCAATTAGCACAAGAGAAACAAAAAAACTGTTTTGACTGAGGAATGTTTGAAGTCTGTTCAAACCAAGACAAAAGGTGATTCGATTGTGTGTGCTAAACATGCGTTTTTTGAAAGTGTGTGGCGTACTGTGCTACAGTCGTTCATTAAGTGTATATGTCTATGGCAGAATTGCCACTTGTTCTGGTATGTTATGTTTGATTCAAAGATCTAGTATGATTTATGCACCAGTATTTTTGTCCCAGTAAGCGAATGTGTTGGGTATTGCAGGCTGCGAGAGTTTGTTGATATTTTACGAAAATCAGTGCTGTTACATTCCAATTGCATTTGTGTCTATTGTAAGAGACTCTGCTGATTTAAAAAAAAAAGGTTGTTGGAACTTTGAAGCCCAACCCCCCCCCCTATGCAAACAGTAACACTGATAGAGGAGAAAAGGTGGGAGGGAGGAGAGGAATCTGAGAGAGACGGCAGATATAGAGGAAAATACTGCAGGCGTTAGATCAGTTTGGAGAAATTGTAAACTAAATAGAAAAGATAAGAAAGGAAAAGACAAGTAAAATGGGGAATGCACAAAGAAGTTGCTTATGATGAGAAGAGAGAAACATGTTATAAAATGTGTATTTTTGAAAGTAAGATGAATAAAAAGGTAACAGAAACTGACCTACGCCAGCAAGTGATCAGGTTAGATCAGACGATGCAGAGCATGTACACATGGGTTAGTGAACACATACCACATTTCCTATACCTACCTTTACACAGATACTGTCCTGGGGACTCAGTATGGGTTAAGGAATGGAAGGTAGACCCTTTAGGGGCTAAATGGAGAGGTTTTTATGTTGTCTTGTTATCCACTCCCATAGCAGTGAAAGTTGCTGAGGTGCTGCCGTGGATGCGGATTCCCCTTGGAAAGTGATAGCCAGTGAATCTGACCCGCTGAAGCTATTTTTCCACCATACCCGAGCAGCCGCACAGACCAGAGACGAATAAGGGAGATCCAAGTCTAGTTGACCACCGGCTCTCCAAACATCAGTCTATGTGCCTGTTGTTATTGAAAGACCGTTAAGTTTACTGCATTCCCAATCGATGGAAGCTCCGGATACCCCATGAGGCCCATGAGCCTCTGCTTCCAGATAAGTACCAAAGGATCTTTATATGTATTGGGATTATTGTTTTATTTTTGACCTTATTGACAATTGTCGCTGGACTATTTTTTTCCAATCCAGCTCCCTAAGGGAGTGTTGTCAGCCCCTATTGTGTTGACACCAGAATTTGACATGACTGTCCCACCAGCACAGGACCGATGGAAATGAGAATTGACAAAACCAGAGGATAATCTGCTTATTAAATTTACGTATGCGTATGCAAAGAAGTCAGGATAGGAATCCTGTTGGGTGTGTAACAAATTGAACCAAGGGTCATCAGTTATTCCCACCTTAGCGGTACCCCTTATCTTGTCTGACTTCCCTGTGAATAAAAGTGTAGTGTCCCCTAGTGTTCTTAGACTGACTGAGAGTCTAGATATGCCAAAAACAAACCACACCATTCGGATTACTAATTTGGCCTATTTCCCCCTCTGGTGTTTTAAACAAAAAAAAAGCCAGGTTCCACCTAGTACAATGTGTAAAGAATCTTTGTTTAATGCAACACTAGATGTATCTGATCCAGGGGCATTGAGAAATAGTCTCCAAGTAATGGTTTGTTGCGGAACCTTATGTCACATGTGTATAAATACTGATATAAAAACATGGTGTTGTTTGTCTTGGGTAGTACCCCTGCAGCGGATCCAAGGTGACACCCTGGACCTAGGGACACCACACCCACATTATTCCTTAAATTTTGATAAGCGAGAACTGTTTTCCAAAAGGTTTTCCAAAATGATCTTAACATGTACAGCTTGGAAAAAAGACAAGACAGAGGAGATATGATAGAAACATTTAAATACGTAAAGGGAATCCACAAGGTAGAGGAAGGGAGTATATTTAAACGGAAAAAAAGTAGCAAAACAAGAGGACATAGTCTTAGATTAGAGGGGCAAAGGTTTAAAAGTAACATTAGGAAGCATTATTTTACTGAGAGGGTGGTGGATACATGGAACAGCCTTCCAGTTGAAGTGGTTGAGGCCAAAACAGTAAGTGAATTTAAGCAAGCATGGGATAGGCATAAGGCTATCCTAAACAAAAGATAAATCCAGGTTAAGTATCCATGTAATTGGGCAGACTAGATGGGCCGAAAGGTTCTTATCTGCCGACATTTTTCTATGTTTCCATGTGATATGGCCTGGTCCTGGTTTCCTTCCTTCACAGGATGGGGCATTGAAATGATGAGAAGACTTAATCAATATGTTGTACTAAAGGATGAAATTGTGAATATTACTATTGCTGACATCCAACTGTTGAATGCGGAGCACCGAGAAATTCGTAAATTAAAGTTATATCACAAAATAGCTACTGAACAGATCCAGGCTGTATTAAATGGAATGTGTGAAATGACGATACAATATGAATGTTGTACTTATCTCCGCACAGCTGCTGATGATGTACCTGAATATTTTGATGTAATTCTCAAGCACCAAGAGAAAGTGTCCCATCTGGGTACATTTGGGTCATGGTTTGGCTCAATCCTAAGTGCTATTTCCAGAGTAGGGTCCCTGATCCTCATTGGTATACTAATTCTTCTTATCTGTGCACTAACCTACAAGTTAGCCATGTGTCTGTGGCCAATCTGCCGTAAATTCCTGAAGCCAGAAGATAGGCCCTGGGGGACACTTCAAATTACCATCCAATGAGCCAAGTAACCCCTAATGATTATAAATCTTTAATGATATAGAGTAAGTTGGCTAAGAGAGATCACTTTGTGACTCTCCGCCAAAGGGGGGAATGAAAGAGCGCTACCTGGGAATAACCCCCAGCGTCACCTCTCTGTTCCCTGTCCACCATTTTTAGATAGAAAATAGAACTGTATAAACTAACAGCTAAGTGTAGCCTCTAATAAACCTGATTTCTGCTGATTGAAGAATTACCTCTTCTTCCCCCAGGTCTCTAACTCTAAGCCATAAAAGTTGCTTAATATATCGAGACAGCAGAAGGAATGAATAAACCCCCGTAAATCCCTTAGCTGGCCATATTTGTTTTGGAAGAATGATTCCCTTTTTACAACCTTATTGACTAGACAGAGAATTCAGATTGTCTCCGGTGGGCTCAAGGGTCGTGTCTTTGAGGTGAACCTTGCTGACTTGCAAAATGATGAATAAAGTCCAATATGTATGATGAAGGTGGGAGGATAACCTGGGGAGGGGAATAAGGTGTGCATTTTTACTCGCCATGTATAAATTCTTTGTTTCTCTGTTGGCTCAGGACTTGAGCTTTGATTTGTGAGCAAGACTTGCAGCTCTCGTCCGGTACCGAATAAAACCTTTTTTCCTTTCAAGAATCAAGGCCTCCGTCTGGCATTTCTTTTGTAGAGTCATCACCTAAATACCCGGTCAGATAGCCATAACAGTAGCTCACTCTTCAGCAGGTTCAGAGTTTTTAGCTGGCAGATCTGGTGCACGTGTATTTAAGGCCTTTTTTGTTTCATAAATCCACAGGTGCACTGATTGCAAGACTTGATGCATTTTTTTTTGGTAATTAGGGAATTTATATTGGCTCTTTTTTAAGATTCATTCGGCGGCCGTTCGGTGACTTTTCCGCGGTTGGTGGGCTTTTCCGGAGCCGTTCGGCTACTTGGCGGCATGTTTTCACCTCGTACGTCGGGTTTTCAATGAGTACATCATTCGACAGCGTTTCCTTCGGCGGCTTGTCGGCAGGTTTTCACAATGTTTGGCTACTTGTCAACAAGTACATCGTTTGGTGGCGTTTCCTTTGGCGGTTTGTCGGCAGGTTTTCACGATGTTCGACTACCTCTCAACAAGTATGTAGTTCGGCTGCGCTTTGTTCGCCGTCCTGTTTGCCAGGTTGTTCGGCGGCTTCCATCGCCTCCTGTTCGAAGCAATTCGGCGACCCTCTGGTGCTTGCTGAATACACCGCAGGGTCGCCAAATTAAGTTCGCCATATCGCGCCGAATTGAGGAGAATGAAAAGGCACCGAACGTGCGGTGACTTTTCGAATCTCTTTGAATTACCCTGTTACTCTCTTACATGTATTGCGTGTGGCGTGCGTGTGTGATATGCATTCCATATTGAAATTCATGATAGAGAGCAGGAAAATAGATAACGAGTAATTATAGTAAAGCATAAAAAGTTTATTATGAAAAATCACAGCACTCTCCTATCCTTTGAACTGTTACAGGGGTCAGCAACCTTGGCTCTACAGATGTTTTAGAACTGCATCTCCCATGATGCTCAGCTACTCATTAGATTGGGTGAGTCTCATGGAAATGTAGGCCTAAAACATCTGTAGAGCCAAGGTTGCTGACCCTGCACGTGTATCACAGAGCTGCACCGGAATAAGACTCAGTCACAGTAATATATAGTGTGTGAGTGTATTGTAGTGCTTCACCACAGCAATAAAACTCACAGTAATGTGCTGCGTGTGGGTCAGTTTTTTTGTGTGGTTTTTTTGGGATGTTGGGGGTGGAGGGCAAGTTATGCGGTGGGTGGGCTTTCGGGGGGCCCAAAAAAATGTTTGCCCAGGGTCCAATCAATATTAAATACGGGCCTGCCTCTCCTGTCCCTCCTGCTCCCTCACTGACACTGAGACTATGTCACTCTCAGTCGATGGGGAGGGTGCAGAGGAGCTGTGGAGGAGGAGCTTAGTGTTAGGATGCGAGTAGTTGCATCTTCACGCTAAGCTCCAGTGAGTACTCATAGCGTGGTGACCCAAAAATTTGGTTGCGGTCCACCAGTGGACTGCGATCGACGTCTCATCCCTGCTCTAGTGCCAGATGGCAATTTATTTTAAAGGGATACTACCACTTACATAAGCTGTAACTGCTACAGCGATGCCATTTTTTACATATTCCGGTGACCATTTCCTAAATAGGGAATTCACCATATTTTCAGTGAAATGGATTCGCTGAAATGTAGAGAAAAGGAAAGGGTCTAAAGGTATATTGACCCTTTAGTTTCTAACGTCTATAAAAACCCCTAAGATGCCATAAACCCAGGGAAATACAATAAAAATAATACAGTGTGGCATGTAGCCTACTCATTAATTCCTAAAATGCCATTAATCTAGGGAAAACACGAAATTAATGCACTGAGGTGTGTAACCTACCCATTAACCCCTAAAATGCCATTAATCAAGGGAACACATGAAAGTATACACTGTGAGTGATGAAGCCTGCCCATTAACCCTTAATATACAACTAAACAAAGGGAAAATGAAAGTAATACACAATGTGATATATTTCCTGACCGTTAACCCCTTCACTGTTGACCATTTCAACCTTGTGAAAAGAAAAATGGAAACATGTTTTTATTTTATTATGATTGTTACGAAAGCCCAGTGAAACGGAAACACACTCTTCCACCTGTCCTGTTCTCCAGACACCCGCTCGTTGCGGTCAGCCCGGCTACTGGAAATGCAGTCCGCAGCACCTCGAGCAGCTTGATCCACAATAAATGAAAATAGAGTCTTTCCCAAAGCAAAAGTTTGTGTCTTTTGGGGTCTTCGCTTGGAAAAGAAATGGTCTTGGTAATTGAAGTGGGGAATGCTACGTTAGTTCCATGACATATCTCCCCACCCCCGAAGGAGTCCGACGGCCACAATTGGACCACAATCGGGTCGACTCAGGGTTGTTAGGAAAAGGAGATCAAGGCTCTAGGGCTGTCTGCCGGGATAATCCATCGGTGTTTCCGTTTTGAGGGCCTGGCCAGTACTGGATTGTAAAGTTATACGTTTGTAGGGGAGGGCTCCAGCAGAGCAATTGGCCGTTTTCGCCGGCCACTTGGTTGAGCCATATCAGGGGGTTGTGGTTGGTCATCACGGTGAAGGTTCTCCCGTAGACATACGGCTGAAATTTCTTTAGGACCCAAACCAAGGCCGGACACTCTTTTTTGACGGCTGCTTATCCCACTTCACAGGGTGGGAGCTTTCGGCTGATGAACGCCACTGGGTGTTCTCCTCCATCGTCTCCCACTTGGCTTAGCACAGCTCCGAGTCCAAACATGGAGGCGTCTGTGTGGATGATAAAACGCTTGTTATGATATGGAAAAAATGAAAAAAATAGTGGATATAGCCGAAGGATAAAATACAACGTAGCTTTTAATCAATCAGAAATGCAGTAAAATAATGCTTTCAAAGCTGTATCGCGATTAGGGATGAGCCGAACAACCCCGTGTTCGGTTCGCATTCGAACTCGAACAATTTCAAAAGTTCGAGTTCGAACTCGAACCGAACTCAATGCAAGTGAATGGGACTCAAAAGTTTGGTTTTTAGAGTGCCCTGCAAGAGTGCATATTTGCAAGATATTTGCCATAAAAGGTGTATGGAGGTCCGGGTAGTGCCCTGGGGGACAGGAAACAAGGGCAAAAAGTAAAAAAAAAACGTTTTTAAAGGAATAGTGAGTTTTCCATGAAATAAAGGTTAAAAATGAAAAAGGAAAAATTCCTTCAAATATCGTGCCTAGGAGGTCCCCATAACCTGCCTGTGAAGTGGTGGATTTGTAGGATGTATAGAAACATCGCCATCAGAGACCCTCACACGACACCTAGCCACCCTTAAGGGGTTAAAATGCACAGGGACTGGCTACTATCCTGTTAGATGAGGGAATGTATTATATGTATAAAGCAAGGTATATATGACAATGGATAGTCAGAGACTCTAGGGACTCAGCTTGTACGCTTTATGATAGACATTTTCACGTTGTGTTGTGTTACTAATGCAGAAGCAGCAAGCCCTTCCACCACGCTTGCACCAAAACTATAGATCTAACACAATAATAATTGTACGCTCACATAGGCCCTTCGGGAGAGGTACATGAAATACAAATACTAGGATATTACGTTTAAATCTAAAGAGTGTGATAAAGATTTTATTAAGCCCTTGATGACAAATGACGTAACATCTACATCATTAATGATTGGCTTTACAGAGCCCTGGTCCTTAAGGGGTTAAACAGCATATCAGAGGATCATATAGTAAAAATTAACACTTCTTAGAATTCAGAAGCATACAGAGTTCATACATGTGCAGGAGCCACATCCAGTCTGCAGGCAATGTATCAAATTCATAAGAACAGACTAATTAGAAGCAGATGTTATTTCCAAACACTAAATAACACCTGTTGTTTACGCCGTTTGACGGTCCTGCTGTAAGCACAGGTCATTTAGAGGTGAGAATCTTTGCACCTACACATTAGGCAGACTGTAAAGCATGCTTTCCTTGTAAGCTAGAAAATCCACATCACCCATTGAGGTGTGAAAGTTTCAGAAAAATGTACACGTGTGCAAATATTTTAAATAAAGCCAGAATAATTTTATGACAGTCACATTTGTCTGACAAACAGATAATACATTATGCTGCAGCATGTGCTGACATATGTTGGTAGATGTATGTAATGTGTGTTATGTGTATGTAACATGTTTATGCTATTATACATACCGCTTCTTGACGACGTACACAGTCCATCCATTGCTAATCATCGCCCACATGCATGCCTTCTTGCCCTGGGTAGTTTTTTAATTCAATATCTAATAAACCGTTGCTTATAATATTCTGCAGTAAAGAGTCTCTTTATTTCTAGATTTTTTTGTATTTTTTAAGCATTTTTTATACTTTTTAAAAAAAAAATATTTCGAACTCGAACCGAACACGCCAAAAAGTTTGAAGTTCGCGAACTTTCGAACTGCTGATGTTCGAGTCGAACTCTGAACTGATCGAACCGAACAGCTCATCCCTAATCGCAATAGGCAGACAGACAGTCACAGTGCTTACCTAGGACGAACATAACATATGCTTTCGCCTCCGCTGAGACATGTATAAGTAAAAGCAGGCCGCTACAAAAAAGAGGCCATCAAGCAAGTTTGGAAATGTGCTAGATTGGAAATACTAACATGATGCTGGACCCTCCCTGGGAACTGATATAGGGAATAAAAGGCAGTGTGGAAACATTGCAAGTATCAAATATAATAGATGAAAACAGGGCTTCGAGGGTCTGTAGTTATAGGAAAGCATAAGAAAACACACAGCCTTTATGAAGAGTCCTATCAGGAACAAACAATACAGGCTTGGAAGGAGAAAACCAAAAAAAAACCACCAAACGAACACAACAAACAGCCTGGCCTCAGTGTATTGAAACTGAGATAGTTGCCTAAATTGGGAGCGTTCCCAGTAGGTAAGGTATATTCCTATCAAGCCAGAAGAAACAGTTTCCAGAGTAAGGATTAAAGGGTCCCTAAAACAAAATGAACATCTCTATTGGCTCAACGCGTCATCAGGAGCAGAGAGTGCAGCCTACTTGTTGCATAGGCTTGAGTGTAAGTTTACATATTTATTTTCTGTGTTAATCTGTATATTTTTGTTTTGTTTTTAACCCCTTAATGACCCCTTAGTGACTTAGTTTTACACAAATCCGTCTTTTAGTGACCGCTGCTGTTTTTACGTTTCTGCGCTGTTAGTGTTTAGGACAATTTTTCCTCTTACTCGTTTATTCGACCCACACATATTATACACCCTTTTTCCCGCCATTAAATGGACTTTCTAGAAATACCATTATTTCCATCATATCGAATAATTTACTATAAAAAAAAATATGAAATATGAGGAAAAAAATGGTAAAAACACACTTTTTCGTAATTTAATCCCCAAAATCTACAACCACCCAAAAAGACCCCGGCTAAATAGGTTCAAAATTTTAGAAATACCCAATTTTAACATGCGTTTGCTTTTTAACCCCTTCACTGCTGAGACAGTTCACCTATGTGCGCTGCGCTCATTCTGACCATTTTGTGCTAATTATTTTTAGATGACAGCCTAGGTCCTATTTAATTAAACTCCCCCCAGACAAAAAAATTTTTTAAAAAAAAACACATTTTTTTATTTTATTTAATTTTTTTATTATTTTTTTTTTATTTAATTTTTTTAAAAAAACTTTTTTAAAACCAAACCTGGTCATGTTTGGTATCATTTGAAAGGCCATAATCAGGCCTTTTAAATGATGGCAAATATGACCATCCAGCTGCCATGGATCGGGAGATAAAGGGATCCTTAGGATCCCCTTATCTCTACATGGCAGCTAGAGGGTTAACTGGCCCACTGACATCCTCACACATATGGTGAGGTTGTCAGTGGGTGGGGGGGACCTGGAGGCTTGGCTGACATCCAAGATGTCAGCCCCCCTCCAGGTTTGAATCACGTTTTGGCGCCAATTGGCGCCGAAAAGCGATCCGGCGGCAAAACTGTTAATGCCATACACCGCTGGAAAGGGGAGGCTCTCCCCTCTCCAGCGGTGCAAACGGCATCTCCCTAGCTTCAATGGGTGGGGAGATAGAGGGCTCCGAAGGAGCCCCCCCTCCCCTCTATTGAAACACATGGGGGCACCTTCTGATGACGTCACCACGCAGCGTGGCGACGTCATCAGCCTCGCCTGCCCATGTAAATCACATGGGCAGGCTTCCTCCCTGCCAGATCGCCGTGGGATCCGACGAGGGAGGTGAGTATCGGGCGGGAGGGGGATTTGGCGCCGCTGATGTACCCTGTACGTCCGCGGGTCTAAGGGAGACCCGAGGACAGGACGTACAGGGTACGTCAGGGGTCATTAAGGGGTTAATATCTTGCATTTATTACTTTGTATTTCTGTACCGACTGTAAAATTTCAATGTTCTCTAACCCAGGACATACTTGAAAATAAGAGAAATCTCAATGTATCCTTCCTGGTAAAATACTTTACAAATAAATAAATAAATAAATAAATAAATTCATCACCATTTCAACAAACTGTGGCCCCTATTACATTTTTCGCGCACTCTGTCGAGTATATTATAATGGAAAAATTAAAATGGATGCCTGTAGCCATCTTGTTTTAATGTAAAGTCTTTCTTTTTCAATTTTCCCTAGTTTTAGAAATGGACAGAGATTTTTTTTAAATAGTTCATGGCTAGGTGAACCTTAAGAGTTATAGTTTTTTTTTTCTATAAATGCCAGACATGATGTTATAAGACGATAAAATGTCTTTATTTGATATAATGCTGAGCTAAGTGCCAGACATGTCATATTTAAATTTATTGGTTTGTTTTAACAAGTCCTTAAAAAAAAAGATATTTTCTTTTTGGGTATAGGAACAAATTTAAAAATATTTTTGCAAATGTATATTCACGAAATATATTTTTATAATCAATATATATTTTATTATACGGAAATAGATGCTCCAAATATTTGTAGAGTATAACTGATAAAAAATATAATTAGGGGCGTGGCTAAGCAGCCGAGCAAGATGGACGCGTGTTGAGAACGCTCTGAGCTAACCGAGGTTCACCAAGCACTATATGCACTCAGCCTAAGCTATGGTGAAGGGGAGAAAACGCAACTCCACTGCGGCCACCCCGGGGACCCTTTCTACGCCACGTCCGACCCGCCTGGAGGCTTTTTTTATCCCGCGAGACGTGTCCCCATCTTCCACGCGCCTTTCTAATATGGCGGCCTCCCCTGAAGCGGCCACCTTCACGCTGCCGGAACTCGGAGCAGCCTCCCAGCGCATAGAAAGACTGCTGGCGGAGATGCCGACTCGCGCTGATATCAAGGAGATGGTTGCTGAGGTGCGAGACTCTCTGCAGCAAGAAATTAACTCCCTACGGGCAGAGGTGGAATCGGTGGAAAACCGGGTCGTAGGCCTGGAACAGACAGAAGCACGCGCCACAGACCAGGCCGCCGAGGAATGCCCCATGACCACGGCTGCGTCCGGTATATGGAGAAGATTAGACGATCTAGATAATCGATCTCGCCGTCATAACCTGAGGATTCGGGGAGTGCCGGAGACAGAATCTGCGGTCAGGCCTTATCTGGTAGGACTCTTCAATTATTTGCTGGATTCCCGTGAAGTTAGAGCTGGAGATATGGCCAGAGCTCACCGGGCCCTTAGACCCCCCCCTAGCGCATCCGCAGCACCACCGCGTGATATAATCTGCTGCCTGGTCTCTTTCGTACTTAAAGACAGAATCTACGCGGCAGCACGTTCCCAACAATCGTGGAATTATGGGGGAGCAGCGATTGCGGTCTTCAATGATCTCTCACCGACCACATTACAGGCCAGACGCCTACTACGCCCAATTACACAGGCACTCCAAACTGAGAAGATTCCGTATCGCTGGGGCTTCCCCTTATCTTTGTCGGTGAGACATAATAATACGCAACTTGTGCTTCGCACGCCAGAAGACGTCCCGCATTTTTTGAATACCCTGGGACTGCCGGGAATGACCATCACCAATTGGGAGATTTTTGACTTCAAAACACCTCAGGCCGTCGAAGCTATGACGCAAAGTCGAAGGCGATCACGTCAACCCCCTCGACTCCTGGACTCTCAAGATACATCTGCAGAATGACACTTTTCTACTTGATATTAAGCCCGCCTACTCAAGATTTTTGATCTATATCCCTGAAATCGGACTACGACTATCAATCGTTTCTTGAGCTAGACTGTGAGTACTGATCATTGTTTTCCAATGGAACATGATCATTGAGGATGACCATGACTTTCTACGGTCGCGTTATTTGGTTTTCGCTTTACTTAAAGTGCTCCGAGGTTACTCGCACAGGACCGTATTTTGCTTCATCCTCCTATATACTGAACAAGCATTATTCCATATTGTACATATAACGCTGATTACATATGTTACCTGTTGAGGTCTATGAGGGTTGAGGGAGGATGGGAGCCTCATGTCGGGCAGGAGGGGGGAGGAGCGGCCCTAGGCGGCTCACATCGGGGGATGTTCGCATCTCGGCATCCTCGAGGGGGAAGGGTCCCCTAGATATAGGAATACTGGGGCTGGCTTCGACTTACTATGGGACTTGTATTGTACACATACATTGACTATTATATTTCCGCCCTTTTTCGTTCTGCAACTTTTCTTATGGTTCGTTTTTTATTTTGCGGATTCTACCTTCGCCTGGCGTTATCTGTAATTAACGTAGGGTGAGCTTCGGTTCAGCTCACCTGTAATCTACTACACGAAATTTACTGGTTTTTCTGTAACTTTTTCTAAATTCTTATCTTTTTCTATCTTTCTCTTGCTGGCCACCACTCACCCCCACGAGGCCTGGTGTTTTGGCCCCAGGGGATACTCGGGAGGGTCCTGTTGGTTCTCCCTGAAGTAAATTCCTCGGCACACCGATTACCTCATACTCTACGCCTCCTGTCTCTAGGCGTCTTCATTCTTTTCTCTCTCTTTCTCACACTTTTCTTTTTTTTTTTTTTTTTTTTTTAGATATCAGTTTTACTCTTCCATCCGCATACCTTATTTAATCCTCCCCACCCGACCACCCTTTCCCTCCTGACCCTCTCCCTACTGAACAGCTATGTATGCTCCGGGTTCGTTGCACTGTGTCTCCTACAATGTGCGAGGATTAAATACCCCAGAGAAAAGACGGAAAATACTTCGAGAATTGAGAGCACAAAAAACATCGATAGCGTTTCTACAGGAAACTCATTTCAAACAGGATATGGCTCCTACCTTCCGTGATAGCTATTTCCCACTTGGTTTCTTTGGGAATTATGATGGGGGGAAAGCCAGGGGCACAGCGATCATCATGTCTCGAGAGGTTCCTTTCGTGGAGACGGGACTGAGCGCTGATCCGGCTGGCAGATTCTTATTTGTTAAGGGCACTATTGCTGGGACTAAGTATACCCTTGCCTCAATTTACCTGCCAAATAAGTCCCAACACCGTAGCCTGGCAACTATCTTGCGATTACTTTCCGCATTCCAGGATGGCATTTTAATCTTGGCTGGCGATTTTAATGTGGCTATAGACCCTAAAATTGACACGTCGTTGGGCGCATCTTCACTTCCTCGTAATATTCTCACACATCTCAAACGCACGCTGGACCGTTATCAACTGGTAGATGTATGGAGAGCTCTCCATGGGACTGAGAGAGGGTACTCTTTTTACTCCCCGGTCCATGCAAGTTACTCCCGAATTGATTACTTTTATGTCTCCAACATCAGATAACGACTGTTCGATCCTCGTCATCCATACAGGCACATGGTCAGATCACGCCCCCCTTTCGATCCACGTCGTTTCCCCTCTGCAAGTTCCGAGGGAACGCACCTGGAAACTTAATTTGACATTGTTGAACGACCCGGTCGTTTTACAAGAGGTTAAAAAACTACTTACCGATTATTTTCAGGACAACCTGACACCAGACATTTCCCTTTCCACGGTCTGGGAAGCCCATAAGGCGGTGATCAGAGGCCTTTTAATCTGTAAAGGTACGGCAGCTAAAAAACTCAGACAAACTCAGATGAAAGACCTGTTTCAAAAAGTCAACTCACTTGAGGCACTGCATGCAGATAATGGGGACCCATTGACATATCAGTCCTTACTAGAAGCAAGGACGGCACTCACTACGCATCTTTCGTCCGATCTTAAATATCTGGCCGTTAAAACTGGCGCGTTTTACGCTCTTAACGAAAACAAACCGGGTAAATTGCTTGCTCACATCCTGCGCACCAGGCGTAGTAGGGCTTACATACCTCGCCTACGTCTCCCCTCTGGCCAGGTCACCGTCAATCCAGACATGATTGCTGGGGAATTTTGCTCTTACTTCACTAAGTTGTATTCTATTCAAACATCACAATTCCCACAGTTAAACATAGATGACATCACTCAATACTTACAACACACTATCCACCGCTCTCTGACTTGCGATGAGGCGGAAACATTAGGCTCACAGATAGGGAAGGAAGAATTGACTCTGGCCATCAAACAAAGCAAGGCCTATAAATGCCCAGGACCTGATGGTCTTCCAGCCGAATATTTTAAGATCCTACAAGAAGAACTCCTACCGCATATGCTATCTACCTTTCATTCTATACTGGAGGAAGGGACCTTTCATCCATCCGCTTTGGCAGCGACCATTTCTTTACTCCCAAAAACAGGCAAGGACTTATTATATAGCTCTAGCTACCGACCCATTTCCCTCCTCAACGCCGACATCAAACTCCTGGCAAGAGTCTTGGCTAATCGCTTGCAGAAGCACTTACCTGGTCTGGTAGACCCGGATCAGGTCGGCTTTATTCCGGGCAGGGAGGCAAGAGATGCCACCACAAGAGTGATCAATGCCATTTGCCGCGCGCACTCTGATAACACGCCTTTTTTACTCCTATCGACAGACGCCGAAAAGGCCTTCGATAGAGTTTTATGGCCATATTTACAAAAAGTTCTGGAAGGTTTTGGGCTCGGAGAAGGCTTCTTAAAATGGATTACTGCGCTGTATTCAACACCTACAGCGAGGATTAGAGTCAATGGAGCCCTGACTCCTAGTTTCCCAATACAGAACGGGACGCGCCAGGGCTGCCCCCTGTCCCCCTTATTGTTTGCCCTTGCGCTAGAGCCACTGTTAATTTCGATCAGAGCTAATCCAAGTATTCCAGGCATTCCAGGCCTATCCAGTCAACATAAAATCTCAGCTTATGCTGATGACCTCATGTTCTTCCTCTCGAATCCTGAGCTCTCACTGCCGGCTGTTATTTCTGAACTACATGCCTTTGGTAAGATATCGGGCCTTGCGATTAATGAAGATAAATCTGAAATTTTAAATGTTTCACTGTCGCAAGGGTCTGCTGTGGTCTTAAAGCGACAATTTCGCTTTCGGTGGTGTGTAGAGAAACTTAAATACTTGGGGGTCTGGATATGCCCGGACCTCAATAACCTTCCGGCTTTGAATTATGAGCCACTACTGGAAACACTCCAACGTGATTTGGACAATTGGACTCCCAAACCACTTTCCTGGTTTGGGAGAATCGGGGTCATTAAAATGAATGTCCTTCCGAGGATCCTATATCTTATACAAACCATCCCGCTCCCTTTGCCAAAAGGGTTCCTACTTAAAATACGACGTCTCTTTCTGAACTTCATTTGGCAAGGCCGACGCCCGAGACTAAAGTACTCTGTCATGTGTCAACCGACCACAACTGGTGGCCTGGCCGTACCAGATATCCGACTCTATTACTACGCCTCTCAGTTAACGCGGATTATAGACTGGATGGCTGATTCCCCAAGGAAAAGATGGGTGGACCTAGAGGGAGGACTAGCTGAATCCCCAATGTGTGTGCTGCCTTGGCTTTTACCAGACCAACTGCCTAGACGTTGCCTTGCCCTGCCCACGATACATAACACGCTTAAACTCTGGCATAAACTTCGGGTCTCCCACTCGTTATCCTCCTTCCCAGCCCCTCTGCTACCGATCTCAAACAATCCAGCGTTTTCTGGGGGGGTCCTGCCATCCCTGCGGAGGAGATTTACGACTGCGAGGGAGTTACGGGCCATCCATATACTCGACAATGGACAATTCAAGGACATACCCACTCCTGCAGACGCACTAGCACCCACGTTTATAGAGCGTTTTAATTTCGCTCAAATACGCCACTTCCTGTTGTCACTACCGAATGGCACGAATCTCTCCAGAACCCTTCAACCATTTGAAGAAATATGTTCCTCGACACATCCACTTCCACATAGTCTTTCCACATTCTACAGACTATTACAGGCTGTAGATGACGCACTACCAGAGTACACCCACCGTTGGGATTCACTTCTGGATACAGTTGTTCCAGACAGTCATTGGCAAAAAACATTTGCCCTGATCCACCACGGATCACAGTTAACCAAATTGAAAGAAACATCTTTCAAATTAACAGCCCTGTGGTACACTACTCCGGCTTGGACTGCCCGCTTTCAAACCTCGGCCTCGCCACTCTGCTGGAGATGTGAAATGGAGACTGGAAACTATATACATATGTGGTGGTCCTGTCCCCGAATTGCATTCTTCTGGAGGGCCGTCCAGGATTTGATTAAACTTACCACAGATGTCCTGCTGGACTTTACACCGGAATGTTTTCTGCTCAGCCAAACCCCACTGTCCACACAGTCCCTCAAGAAATCTGTGCTCCTACGCATCCTGCTGGCGGCCAGGGCTCTGGTCCCAGTACACTGGAGACAGTCCTCCATACCCTCCTCTCGAGATTTAGTGAACAGAGTTGACTTGATACGCACATATGAACTCTCTGCTTTACCTTCCGAAAGATATGCAGAAGTTTATATGGCTACTTGGTTTCATTGGAATGAATTCATTTCCTCCTCAAAACTACCTCCATGGCTTGAGGCATTTACACCCCAGATGACGGGATAGGACGATGCTACACAACCCAATATATATTCTATTATTACACTGTCTGCTGATACCTGGAAAGACGGGAGTGGATAAAACCTCACCACCCTCGATGGGTGGGAGACCGGAGCTTCTAGCCCGGAAGTTGTACCAGAGTTGCTCTTGCCCTCTCTACCCAATCCGCCTTCCCGATTACCCATCCCATTCCTGATGCAGTACCCCCTTCCCCTCATTACCCCCCTTTTTTTTTTTTTTTTTTTTTTGTTTGTCTTCTTTACCTCTCTCTCTTGCTCGTTTCTTTCTTTGAATTAGTTTTTACCTGTTCGTATGCTCTATATTTCTCCTACCTTTATTCCACCTCCTCTACCACCATAACGGTCAGGGTATAGGTAAACCGCTTCTTGGATTTATTTAATTGATCGTAAGGTCAGACAGTTTTTCTATTTGAATAATCCCCCCTCACATCCCTGTACACGGATCAACACCAATATTAATTTGAGAAGCACTGAGATTGGGGCGGTGGACCGGAGCGACATCCTTGATGGCGAGCACTGGGCCGCGGGACTGGTTGGTGGTCAACTAAACCCTTTTTTTTTTTTTTTTTTTTCCCTACCCTCTATTCTCTTTCTCTTCTCCTGTTTCTCCAACTTGTTCCCCTACGAACAGATTTATTACGCGGTACCTCTTTTGAGGATTCTGTTAATGTATTGTTTGACGAACAACTTAGATTTTGAATGTTTCTAATATGTACATGGTAAACGTTATGCTTGTTGGAATAATTCACTCATCGGGTGATTAACATATGTATACTGTAATGTTCCCATGCGCTGACGAACAACTTAGATATTGAATGTGTCTAATATGTACACGGTAAACGTTATGCTTGTTGGAATAATTCACTCATCGGGTGATTAACATATGTAGACTGTAATGTTTTCGTGCTTTGACGAACAACCTAGATTTTGATTGTATCTAATATGTACGGTAAACGTTATGCTTGTAGGAATAATTCACTCATCGGGTGATTAACATATGTAGACTGTAATGTTTTCGTGCTTCTATTGCTCTTAATAAAACAAAATATTGAACAAAAAAAAAAAAATATATATAATTACTGAAGAATAGAATTTCTGTTGATTTTTAACGAAATTTAACTGATAAAGAGACGCAGTAAAAACTTTGAGAGGAGTAGAGATATTAATTAAATTTTGACAGGAGAGACCCAAAGTCTAGGATTGAATATAGGGTCTTTGTTAAGACAGATTGATCTTTTGACCTGAGATAAGATATATTAAAATAAAATTGTGGAATTAATTTGAAGAGCAACACTGCCCTCTTGAGGCATAGTAAATATTATATTAATATAGAGAATGTAATATTTAAATTAAAAGGGTAGATTGTCAGTGACGTCAAATTGACTATAATTGGAGCTGTACTGTTCGTTGCATGTCATTCAGATCATCCCAGGACAATGCACTTCAGATCATCCCAAGACACGATCATGCAGTGATTCAGATTGCAGATCATTCCAACACCATATTTCATATCACTTAATCAGGTCCACACCTCTAACTCACATGCATTGATTATCTGACACTGATAATTTTCACATATTCCAAAAACAATATATTACATAAAGAATATTCAAAGGCTGTAACTCATTGAATCCAGATTGGACAGGTAATGTATGAGAAAGCAAAATTAAGTAATTAATGTAATTATATATATCTGGAGTATTTCTTGCAACAGATAGATCCAGAGTCTTCAAAATATTTCTAAATCTGCAGATAGAGATATGAAGAAGAATCGTATATAAGGATTTATCCTAAAGAAATTGTTGCAAAGTGAAATACAAAGAAATATATATATATATATATATATTATATATATTGAATTTGGAAATTACTGTGATTGAAATTAATAAGCAAGGAATTATATAACTGCAATATAAGAAGCAGAAGATTAGAAGCTTAATTCTCGATATTAGGGGAGGATTCACTAAATAAGTTTTTATTACTTATCATTCTAGAAATAGAATAAGTGATAGCTCATCTTTTGTTGTTCCACGTAGCATAGAGAGATACATATATCTCTACAAGATCTAGCTTGTTAAACATTGGTTTGCTGGGAAATACATGTTAATTGTTTTCGTTAAGCAGAAATGTTTATTAACCATTTGTGTATAGTTACTAACTGATAAAGTAAATGATATTAATCATATATGCAGTTACTAACAGGATATATATATATATATTGGGAAGCTAGTGTCTATGTGCTGATGGATGGATATGTTGTTCATAAATATTTGTTTATGATATGAAATTTGAAACTTTTTTGTATACATAATAAATATATATATGTTTTTATCCGATTAGTGTATTCTTCAAAGCAAAACAGAGAATTAAAAGAATTTAGGAGAATTTCTAGGAAATATAAACGATTGATATTTGTGTCTCATATAAGTTTCTTATTGAATATAAATCTCGACATATTGGAGGCACTGAACCGAGATTGTAGTTTTTGTTTGGAATATAACTGTCAGTATTGTCGGATTAGACAGAGGTAAAATATATATATATATATTCTGATTTTTGTTGTAGTATACTGATTGTGGTTTTAGGATTGTTTAGTAAACAATGTCTGAATCAGAATCTGAGATTTGTGAACGCTAATGAAGATGATGTACGTGCAAATCAAACAATTTTGATAGATGTGATGTCTTATTTAAAAGACAAGTTACACGTCACAGATGATTTATTTGATTGGACAAAAGTATTACAATCAAATGTTTCTAATTATGCTGTTGCAATTTGGTCTGATCATTCAACTTTTCTTGATTATTTGCGACAAATCTGTGCCGCGAAGACAAAAAAAGACAAGGAAACTCTGGCTTGTCAATTTTTGCCTGAATGTATATACTTGATTGTAGAATTAAACAAAAGATGGAATGATACAAATGAGACTGTGCAAAGTGTAGAAAAAAGAAACAATGAATTGCATGTTACTGTAAATCAATTAAGTTCTGAATCGGAATGTATGATCAAAGAATTGCTGTTTATGAAAAAGTGAAAAATCAACTGCAAAATTAGATTGATCAGTTATCAAATTCAAATAAGGAACTGAGAGTACAATAGGCGAGAATGAAACACGAACATGAGAAATTTGCTGATGAGTTACGTCAGGTTGAAGCTGATGCTCAAAGGGTTAAAACTCCTTCCTTAGAGAAGTTCCCTTTGAAAGCTGTGAGCTATAAATTACAGCCTGCTGACAGGTCTGTTTTTTTGCAGAGCCAGAGCCAGAGCGATAGCGAAAGTGAAACTAACTCTCATGATGAAAAAAGAGCAAAGCCTCTTACACAGGAGTATTTCAAATCACATCACTCTAGCCAGCCACAGCCTATTAAGTATGATAGAAAATCTCATAAAGTGAAGGATTTAACTAAAATCGTCCAATTTTTAAAGCAGTCAATTCGGATATAGGATCAAAGGAATTCCCCAGCGATCATAAACCATTTAGAAGTGTTTGAAGAAGCATTATCAGTCCTAGGTATCAATTCAGATGCTCAGAAAATTGAGTTTATCCCATGGGTCTTTATAGGCAAACATAGGTATTTTTTTCAGTGTTTGAAAGAATCTGGTATACGTTACTGGAGTAAAATAGTCTCCAAGGTCAAATCTGAATTTGGGCCTCACCGCACCAGCCTAGCTGCGAAAAGAGCAATTTTAACTCTAAAATGCAGACCTAATCAAAGCCCCCGTGAATTTCTTTCAGTCCTTAAAAATGCGTACAGCTTGGCTGAAAGAAACCCAAATTTTGAAAACCCTGAATTTATCCAATTATTTTATGATGCATTGCCAAATAAAATAAAGGTTATTTTGGCAAGAGATTATGACCCGAGAAATGGTTTGGATTGGGTACTAAAAGAGAGTATGACCCTATTTACTGTATTTGAATATAGTGAAGAAACTCAGGGGAAAGGAGTGAAAAACTCACCTGAGGAAATAGCGGAAACTCACGTTAAAAAGGGCGATATTAAATTTGAGTCCCAGAAAAAGAGTTATGCGGAAATTGTGCGTGACTCCATACCTAAGAGGGAAAAATCCAAGCCAGATCAGGAAAGAGGGTTTGCCAGAGAAAATTCAGGAAGTAAATTTCAATCTAGGAAGCAATGGGTACCTAGAAGTCAATGGGTTAAATCAAGGGAAAATGTGCCTAGACAGAATGCGCAAGCTTCGTCCCCAAGGACGAATAGAAAGCGGAGATATAATGTACGCCAGCGTATTGGCCAAATGCAGGAAAATTTCCGTGTGCTTACAGAAAAACTGGATCAGATCACTCAGTTGATGACTGGAAATAACCCTGGTCAGGTTGTAAGCGATGCAACACCGGCAGCCCCACCCAACCAGTGACTAGATGATGATTCTGATGAAGTAACCAGTGTCCATGACAATTTACCAGAAAGTGATGATGAAATGGTTAATACAAATGTTTGTATGGTTGATAGAACCCCTCCTGACTTCCGACCAGCCACCATGCTACTACATCATGAGACCGATGAGACCGAGCAGTGGTGTGTGAGGTCACAGATTTTCCCCCATTGAGGGTCTGACAGAGTGGTTTCCAACATCATCTCCCAACTGCCCATAAACCTTGGCGGGGGTGTCCTATTTGAGCGCTGGAGAAGTTCATACAGATAAGACACTCCATGGGGCATTAGATCAGCTGTCATGCACTGTTTTTCAAATTCTGTTAAAGGACGGGTCAGTTTCGGTCGTTGGGGTATGGATCTGATAAAGCTAACGATCTGCTGATATCGGAAATATCGTAGGAAAGTCACTGCCCTGTCGCCCAGTATGTCTGTAAGCGTAGCAAGTTGTTGGTCTCGAAATACGTCTCAAATGCGTGGTGTTTGTGTTTGCAGCAAGTCTGTAAATATCGACGGGGTGTAGGACATGGGTGTGGAGGCTTGACACAACAACGGCGTGAGCGGCGATGGGTCTGAGGACAGGTCTAAAAGACGCATTACTCGATGCTATATACGTAGTGTAGCTGAAGTGTAAGTTAGATCACGTACACTGCGTAGCCCTTGCAGTTTAGGCAGCCAAGGGAGGACAGTGAGGGGAATCCCAGCTTCGTCTTGTTCAACCTCCCCCCACGCTTTAAGTTTGCAGGGTTTTGCCCATTCCAGAATACGCTGTAGATGGCAAGCCATATGGTACATCGCGAAATCTGGGATGGCAAGCCCTCCCCGTGTTTTAGGCAGGGTAAGGATGGAAAATTTTAGTCTCGGTCTAGACCCCCTCCATATATAGTTCGAGATCTGCGCTTGTAGGTCCCGGAAAAAGGTTCTCGGGAGGTCAATGGGAATTGTCTGAAAGAGGTAGAGAATACGCGGGAGTATATTCATTTTGATTGCCTGGACGCGCCCCAGCCAGGAAATGGGCAGATAATTCCAGGCCTTCAGATCCGTAGTGATAGTCGCAAGCAGGGGCATAAAGTTGTCTCTCAACATTTGAGTATGGTCAGAGGTCAACCAGATTCCCAGGTACTTTATCCTGTCCTCAGCCCATTGGATCGAGAAGTTTGGCCTTATGTTTTGAGCTGTCAACCGTGGCATAGACACGTTTAACAGGAAGGATTTAGCAAAATAAATTTTCAAGTTGGAGAGGCTACCGTATACTTCAAAAGCTTTCAATAGGTTGGGCAGGGTCGTTTCTGGTTGAGTCACAAAGAAAAGGAGATCATCTGCGAAGGCAGCTACCCTGTGTTCCGTCCGACCAGTCCGGACCCCCCTGACATCCGGGCTAGCCCTGACAGAAGACAGGAAGGGTTCCAATGCCAATACAAATAACAATGGGGAAAGCGGGCATCCCTGTCTAGTTCCATTCCTTATCTTAAAGGGTTCCGTATAGATCCCATTCACACAAATCCGTGCCGTCGGATCCGAATATAAAGCCCGGATCCAGGTGCATAGATTAGGACCTAGTCCAACCTGTGAAAAAGTTGCAAAAAAATTCCCAGTTTACTCTGTCAAAGGCCTTCTCCGCATCCGTAGAGAGGAGGAGAAGGCCTTCTCGTCTCCTCGCTGCCCTATGCATGATTGTCAGTGCCCGTATTGTATTATCCCATGCCTCCAGCCCTGCTACAAATCTCACCTGGTCTTGATGTATCAAACCAGGGACATAAGGCGTAAGTCGCGTGGCCAGAATCTTCGCATACAGTTTGAGATCGCAATTTAATAGAGAGATGGGGCGATAGCTTTAGCAGCGCTCAGCATCTTTACCTTCCTTAGGAATCAAAGATATGCTAGCCGCCTGAGTTTGAGATGGAATGGCGTAGCCTTCCAGGATGGCGTTGAAAGCCACCAGGAATCTAGGGTAAAGAATTTTCGCAAATCGTTTATAATATTGTAGGGGAAGGCCGTCTGGACCAGGGCACTTGCCTGTTTTAGAAGATTTTACCGCGTCACTCAATTCCTCTATAGTTAAGGGTGCGTCTAACAGTTGGGCCGTATCAGGTGTCAGGCATCGCGTGACGTGTTGGGATAGATAGGCATGAATCTTTTGCGAATGAAGTTTGCGTCCCGCGTCCGTCGCCGGAGTAGGCAGGTCATATAGGGCTGCAAAATAAGAACGAATGGCAAGGAGAATGCGGTTCGGTAGGTGTTGTGTTTTACCGTGGATGTCTCTGATTTTGGCGATATAAGTAGCCGATTGGCGAGCGCGTAGCATACAAGCCAGCAGTCTCCCACTTTTGTCTCCATGGGCAAAGAAAAATGTCTTGGAACGTAAACAGTGACGGTGATACGTGGAGTTGAGAAGAGTGGCCAGTTCCCGATGTAGGGCTGTCAAGTCAGTTAACTGAGCTGGGTCAAGGGATTCCTTATGTAAAGTCTCCAGATTGTGAATGCAAGCTAAGAGGTCAATTGTAGCGGCCTCCCTGTGTTTCTTTTGCTCTGACGCCTTACGAATATAAAACCCACGTATGACACATTTATGTGCTTCCCAGATGGACAATGGAGACACGTCCGGCGTTTCATTGTTCTGAAAATATAGGGCTAGGGTCTGCTCACAGTCGTTTGAAGTCTGGGGATCAGTCAGGAGGAAATCATTAAGTCGCCAGGCTGGGACAGTAGGACGATGGAGAGGAGAAAGGAGGCGCATTGTAACCGGGGTGTGATCAGACCATGTCATAGATCCAATCCGGACCGATTGTAAATCAGGTAAATAATAGTGCGGTAGAAAGAAATAATCCAGTCGGGAATAGATCTGCGCAGGGTGGGAAAAATATGTGTAGTCTTTGTCCTCCGTATGCATTGCCCTCCAACAGTCCACTAATCTGTGCGTATGTAGTAACTTGGAGATAGAGCGAGTGACATGTGGGGGGATAGCTGAGCGTCCCGAGGACGTGTCAGGGCGGGGATCCAGTGGAACATTTAAGTCGCCTTCTAGAACCAGACAGCCCTCGGAGAACTCAGTGATGAGAGGAAGCAATTTGTTCATGAATCTATGTTGTCCTTTGTTTGGTGCGTAAAAGTTCACAAAAGTATATTTTCCTGCTATATCTCCCTTTACCATTACATAACGGCCATCTTTATCAGGTAGAGTTGCTTGTTGGACAGAGGGGACAGATTTATGAAATAAAATCGCCACGCCCTTAGATTTGGCCACCGCATTGTTACCAAAAAAGCCTACTGGAAACCAGGAATTTGTGAGTCTCGGGGCCGCCCCTTCTCTAAAGTGTGATTCTTGGATAAACACTACTGAGGCATGTGCTTTCTGGAAATCGCATAGAGCTCCTGAACGTTTCTCACGTATGTTTAGGCCTCTGGCATTTATGGACATTAACGTAAGAGGTTCCTGATGTACGGCCATTACCCAGGGAGTATGTTGGAAGTATCCAGGCTAACCCCCACTCCCACAGGAAGATATAGGGAAGGGAACCGGAAGTTTAAGGGAAACGGTAATAGGTAGTAACTTTGTACACTCGGAGAGGCGGGGTTGACGGGGGCAGGAAGAATCCAACAGACCAGTGGTCCGAGTATCCTGTCCACCTCTCGTGTCAACCAACCTCGTGGGGAAAACGCGACCTAACGTTCGCGGGTACTAAAATCTATTTATGCATCAGGGCCTCCGCAGACCCCCCAAGAAACAATGAATATCAATACAATAATACATTGAACGTTGTGTGAGAAAAATATAAGAGAAAAAAGAATATTTCAAACCAGCAGGACCCATCTTGTCCGAGAGTCCGAGGGAAGGAGTATCGAGCGGTCTTTGAGCTTGGGACCCATCTTCGGGGGGGGGGGAGATAGAAAGACCACGCTCGAGACAGCTCGGGTATAATCCCAGTCCAGAATCTGCTCCCCCCCGTAAAGAGAAGAGAGAAATTATAAGTATAGCAGAGTCAAACCTTTACACAAGGGAGTAATAGCAACAGGTGTCGCGGAGCTATATCAGGTAGAAGGTCAGGCATACTGGGACCGCAAGCCTTACGGTAGGTGTCCTTCCGGGCCAAGTTTAGGCGCTGGTCGTAGTGTTCAACAAAAAGGCACAATAGGGAAAAAAAAAAGAGACCCAAAAATCTTTGCATGTTGAAGATCCAGCTCTGGAAGCGCAGGTCATGGGTTGCTTCCAGCCTGTTCACACTTTAAGCTTGAGCACGGAGTCTCACATCTGTGGCCCCGGTCCTCGGGCAGATTGTTGACGGTCAAGGCGGGATCGTTGAGAAGACGGCCGTGGTCGTGGTCTTCCGAGACCACCATTATACAGTGCCAGAGGATCGGGCCATGTCAGTGAGATTGGTGGAAGTTGCAGTAAACGAACCAGTTCTGGAAGATCCTCAGCCTCTTGTACCAGAAATTGTCCCGCAGGAGTCGTCACTGAGAGTCCCGTCGGCATTTGCCATCGATAACGTATTTGCTGCGTTAGCAGGGCACTAGTTAGTGGCTTAAAAGCCGCCTGTATGCCAAGGTAGCCGGAGCAAGGTCTGGGAATAACTGCAGGTTCGCACCCTCAAACGAAAATTCCATAGTAACTCTGGCAGGGTGCAGTATTTCTTCCTTCAGGTCAAAGTGAGTCAGGCAGCAGATAACGTCCCGGGGGGGGTCGCCGAGGGGTCCCTTCGGTCGCAAGGCCCTGTGTGCCCGGACAAAATCAATTTCGGATTGAGGTGGTCTGTCAAGGAGGGCGTTAAAGATATGCAGCAACACTTGTTTCAGGGTTGAGGGTGAGTCTTCGGTTTCTGGCAGACCCCTGAGCCGGAGGTTGTGGCGTTTGCCCCTATTATCCAGGTCCGTGAGGTGGAGCGCCATGCTTTGCATCTGAGAAGTGTGTTTGTACAGCACGTGCAGTTGAACCTGCTTGCAAACGGAGAGTGTCACAATCCCCTTCCAAGTGAGTATCCTTTGCAGCTAGACTTTGAATATCTGTGCGAATGTGATGCAGTTCTGACATAATGGCGGTGCTCAAATTTTCATTAGCAATTCGCAGGTCAGCCTTAGTAGGGAGGTTGCTCAGGATGGATTGCCAGTTAATTGTGGAAAGAGTCCCGTTAGTCTCAGGTCCCTGGTTGGTGTCATACAAAAAAGAAGGGCCTCAGAGAAGCCGGGGGCTCGAGTTGGGAGCTCTGCCCAGCCTGGGCCAGCGCTTCTGGGTGGGTCTCCGGCCCTGTATGGGAAGGCGGCTTTTGGGTCATTATTTGGCTCTGCATTGTGTCTGGGGTAGTGTTCATCCAATCCCCCTGTGAATTGAGGCCTGGAGCAACTGGGGATGGTGCAGGTTCGGCCGCCTGGGTAGGCCGTGGTGAAGCCGGGGCCTCTAGTAGTTCATGCTGCCCAAATCGAGCGTGCGCTTCCGGCCCATCGGCGCGGTCTGGTTGTGGGGTGAAAAATTGCCGCAGAGGAGTCACTGAAGCGCCACGATTTTTCTCCCCTTGCCTCTGGACACCCGTTGCCTTACTTAATTTACCCATTCTGGGGTCTGCTGGATGCCAAAAACGTTCTGGTGGGGGAATCTGCGGAGGAGCTCGTGCTTCACACAGCCATCACCATCGGCAGTCAGGCCACGCCCCAGGAAAATGTATTTTATCTCTCCAGTCGAAGTGCGAGCAAGCTGAGAAGACTAAATCCGAGAAGGACAGCACAGTTGCCAAGAGCATGCCTGAGAGAGGAAATTCTGTCGGTAAAATCTGTACAAGACCTAATTTCGTATCTCACTCTAAATTTCTCTGTAAATTGTATAGCATTGAAGACCGATATTATGTGAATGTAGAATTACAAGATAATTTACCACATATTATATCTTTGCTAGACACGGGAAGCCAGGTTACATTAGTATCAACAAATTATTTTGTACAGGTTCAAGAACTGTCCTCCAGGAAGCTTAGACTAGATAAATCTAATGCTAATCTAGTGAGTGTGAGTGGCACGTCTCTGAAAGTTCTGGGCACAGCTAAATTGGATTTTAGATTGGGAATAAAGTAATTCGGCATCCAACGCTTATCATGGATCTGCCCCAAAATCACCTAATTATTGGAATGGACCTTCTCAAAAGGTTAAATCCAATCATTGATTTTATCAATGAGGCCATTTGGTCCCAAGTAAATGTTCCAATTAGTTACGATAGATCCCAATCCCATCATGATCAGCGTAACTGCCACGTGATTGAGAAAAGGCCAGATTCTATTGAAGTCCACTTCAGAAATAGACAGACACCCGATATCTCTTTCTTAAGGCCAAAGCCCCTGACTCCAGGAGAGCAGGAGGAGAACACCATATGTGTTCCCCCTGAGAGAATTCGAGATATATGTCTGGAGAATGACGTGCTAATTATTCACCTCCACAAGAGAGAGACAGAACCAAATGGGCATAGTGACCATTCTCAGTTCTTAACTGAAATAGAGAAGATAAATGACGAGGTATTTTTCCCTATATGTGTTAACAGTTTAGCTAGAGAAAAAATGGCTAAGCTAGATTTGCGCCCGGAAAATAGCTACATTAGCAGGGAGCTGCTGAATAAAATGGCTAACCTTAAAGTGATCAGATATCCTAATCCTCAAGATGAGTGGATAACAGATCTAGATAATGACAGAGACAGTCATAATGTTATAGAAATACATAACATACAATTTCCAATAAGAAATAAAACTGCCACACTCAATTGCATGATTGTCATCCTAGATCACCTCAGGAATGTGAAGATAGAAACATAGAAAAATGTCAGCAGATAAGAACCTTTCGGCCCATCTAGTCTGCCCAATTACATGGATACTTAACCTGGATTTATCTTATGTTTAGGATAGCCTTATGCCTATCCCATGCTTGCTTAAATTCAATTACTGTTTTGGCCTCAACCACTTCAACTGGAAGGCTGTTCCTTGTATCCACCACCCTCTCAGTAAAATAATGCTTCCTGATGTTACTTTTAAACCTTTGCCCCTCTAATCTAAGACTATGTCCTCTTGTTTTGCTACTTTGTTTCCTTTTAAATATACTCCCTTCCTCTACCTTGTGGATTCCCTTTATGTATTTAAATGTTTCTATCATATCTCCTCTGTCTCGTCTTTTTTCCAAGCTGTACATGTTAAGATCATCAAGCCTTTCCTGGTAACTTTTCTCCTTCAAGCCGTACACCATTTTAGTAGCCCTTCTCTGAACTCTCTCTAAGATGTCTATATCCTTCTGGAGATACGGTCTCCAGTACTGCACACAGTACTCCAAGTGAGGTCTCACCAGTGCTCTGTACAGTGGCATGAGCACTTCCCTTTTCCTACTGCTAATACCGCTCCCTACACAACCAAGCATTCTGACAGCATTTCCTGCTGCTCTATTACATTGACTACTTACCCTTAGATCCTCTGAAATAATAACCCCTAAATCCCTTTCCTCAGATGTTGAGGTTAGGACTGCTAAAATGGACCAGCAGAAGGCACTTAACTGGTATCATGTGAAGTGATGTTTTGATTAACATGTGATTATTCTTCCCAGCATTCAGATGTTTAACTCAAGTTAGTAGGTAGACTAGATCCGTACGGTTAATTAAATTTATTCAGAGATCAGAGTATCTATAGGGAATTTGAGTGAAATCGCTAGTTGTGTTTAAGGAAAACTGACTGGTGTATAGATTTAAATCTATGAATGGTTATTTATACTCTTTCTTTCAACAGAAATAGAGAAAAGTGGTTAATCTGAACTGCAAGACTAAGCCGCAAAGATGAGTCGGACCACCAAGGAGATTGCGATTATCTGGAAATTCTACTTTTTTCCGCACAATTCCGAGCAGATCCAATACTTGAACCAGGACTGTCTTCTGGTAGTATAAACCAAGAAGTGCCTGGATTTCTTCTGACGGAAAGGAGAATGTTAAAGTCCCATGTGAATCAAGCTCATGTAAGCGTGAAAGACATGCTGGATAAAGCCAGGAAACCGTTGATTGCTATGTACAAGAACCACGGAAGAAAAGATTTGCCGCATATTTTATTGCAACCGCTGTTTTACACAGAAAGAGAAGCAAATGTTTATTGGAAGGATCTGGTTCAAAACCAGAAAGTGTTGATACCCATACCAGTGATTCTCGTGAAAGTTTTTAAAGAATCAAGAGTTGTTATCAGAGAAGTTACTCTTTATCCGGTCGGAAATGAAGTCTGGTATGACGAGATACAAATCGTCAACGCATTCCAAGGACGAGAGATACCTATGAATCCGGATTTGAAATTTCTGCTAGAGAACAAGCCTGATCATACCATTGAACTTCTAATAAAGAAAGATAATCTAACGATTTATGCTCCAATGTATTCACAGCTTAAACATCAATTGCTATCTGCTTATAACAGGCCAAAAATTACAGAGATTGTGATTTGTATAGTAATTATGTTTCTAACTGTCTGGATGATTGTACTAACAAAGAAAGTACATTGAAGTTTAAAAACACTGCATCTTGTAGCCGAGGAAGCGAGCGGCTGCATGTTGAAGGAGCTCCGTGATAAACACGGTTTTTAAAGTTATTTCCGCCGCTTGCTCGCACTTGAGAAACACTCTACGGTCTCTGGTGGCACTGGGGGACTCAGTGAGTTTGCCTTACCCCCGAAATTGACGCTCCGGAGCAGATTAACCCCCGCGGCACAATCGGGGCCTAGTACTAGCGGCCATTTTAGAAACCTGGAAGGAGATTTCTGAGACCTTTTACCGCTCTTCTTCCTTGTGCCTGCGCTTTTGGTGACATGACCACCGGTCGCTCACAGAAGCTGCGGTCCAGACAGAGGGACATTCGGGACTCCATGAGAGGTGGGTCCACTTCGAAGGGAGATGCGATCTCCTCCTCCCTCCCCCCGGGCTATGACTTTTCGGAAGATGTAGAGGACCCCTGGCAATCAGGTGGTAGCTCTGCGATGACCTGGATCTCCCCACAATCTCGGACACCAGACTCCCAACCACTATCTGCAGCAGCAAAAAAAAGGGCGCAAAAGAAACGAAAAGCAGCGCTGACAGCGTCTTTGAGTGCCTCACTTACTGCTGGTGGCCTCTCTGACGGGGATTCGGCCGAGGAACACCAGCTTTCAGCCAGCAGTAGTGTGGCTTCATTACGACAGGACATTTTGAGACCGGGTGCCCAACCGCAACAAACGAGAGCGACCTCACTCGAAACCCGTATGACACAGCCTGAGGAAAGTCGGCAGGAGGAGGATGATGATTTTCCTCTTACGAAAAGAGACCTTCGGAGGATCCTGGACGAACTCCGGGAGATCCGGGGGGTGTGGAAACCTGAAGTGGCGGCAGTTCGGGAGGAGGTTGCAACAATCTGTGCGCAGGTGACAGCAGTGCAGGCGACGACCTCTACAGTGCTATCGGAACATACTCACCTGTTGGGACAGGTCGCTGGTCTAAGATCCCAGGTCGAGCTTTTGTCCCGCTCTGTGGAGATGCTGGAAACAAGACACCGCCGTCATAACGTCAGGGTCAGAGGCATCCCGGACTCTGTGTCGTCGGATGAACTCCCAGCTTATGTGTCTCGTTTGGCCCTTCGGATGGCGGGACTCCCTCCTGACAAGCCAGATGTGATCGGATCGGTATTCAGGGTTCGGAAACCTGTGGCGCTTTCGAAGGGGACACCCCTTGATGTCGTGGTGGCCTTTCGTGACGTAGCATTTAACGTCAAGCTTATGTCTGCTCCTGGCGCAAGAGATCCAGTGAAATTTGAGGGCTCCACATTGGCTTTGTATCACGATCTTCCTTTCCAGACTCTGCTTGCTCGCAGGCGGTTCCATCCTGTGACTGCGGTTCTTCGTCGGAGGGGGATCCGTTATCGGTGGGGCTTGGCGGGAGCATTGGTGGTGACACATGATAATGTCCCCTACACCATCACTGATCCTGAAACCGCCTGGTCCGACCTTGAGGCGGTGGGCATCTCGCCGGACCCTCCGGAACAGCCAGACTGAGACCTGAGCGATATTGTTTACCCCTCCCCAACTTTTTTCTTCTCTGTTTACGTGTCACTGGTCTATAGATAAGCTCTGAGTATAATTTAGCAGGACAATTTATGGCATTTACGTTGATAGTCCTACATGCTTATGTGTTTCTTTTGTGTTTTCTTCCTTCACTGAGGTTGGGACTTCTTGCTTTTTGTTTTTTGTTTTTATTATTCCCTTATTGACCTGTTACTACTTGCATCTTACATTATCTGACTGGCTGACCGTAGTTAGTTTGGCCAGCCCTAGACGGCTGTCTTTTTCTACATTTGATTTTGTGAATTTCTTGTTATGTATAATTCTCAAAATAAAGAATTAAAAAAAAAAAACACTGCATCTTCAATTATTAAATGGATGAAAGAAGAAAGACGTGTTGCGAAAGGTGGAAACCTAGCCTAATTGGTTAAAGGTGGAAATTTTGCATGCTTCTATCGATCTCTCTTGAAAAGGATCAGATGCAACCAAGGGGGGGGGGTTATGTTGGGTATATTATAATGGAAAAATTAAAATGGATGCCTGTAGCCATCTTGTTTTAATGTAAAGTCTTTCTTTTTCAATTTTCCCTAGTTTTAGAAATGGACAGAGATTTTTTTTAAATAGTTCATGGCTAGGTGAACCTTAAGAGTTATAGTTTTTTTTTTCTATAAATGCCAGACATGATGTTATAAGACGATACAAGGTCTTTATTTGATATAATGCTGAGCTAAGTAACAGACATGTCATATTTAAATTTATTGGTTTGTTTTGACAAGTCCTTAAAAAAAAAAAGGATATTTTCTTTTTGGGTATAGGAACAAATTTAAAAATATTTTTGCAAATGTATAATTATATTCACGAAATATATTTTTATAAAATCAATATATATTTTATTATACTCTACAAGTATTTGGAGCATCTAACTGATAAAAAATATAATTACTGAAGAATAGAATTTCTGTTGATTTTTAACTAGAAAGGAATTTAACTGATAAAAGAGACTCAGTAAAAACTTTGAGAGGAGTAGAGATATTAATTTAATTTGACAGGAGAGACCCAAAGTCTAGGATTGAATATAAGGTCTTTGATCTTTTGACCTGAGATAAGATATATTAAAATTAAATTGTGGAATTAATTTGAAGAGCAGCACTGCCCTCTTGAGACATAGTAAATATTATATTAATATAGAGAATGTAATATTTAAATGAAAAGGGTAGATTGTCAGTGACGTCAAATTGACTATAATTGGAGCTGTACTGTTCGTTGCAGGTCATTCAGACCATCCCAGGACAATGCACTTCAGATCATCCCAAAACACGATCATGCAGTGATTCAGATTGCAGATCATTCCAACACCATATTTCATATCACTTAATCAGGTCCACACCTCTAACTCACATGCATTGATTATCTGACACTGATAATTTTCACATATTCCAAAAACAATATATTACATAAAGAATATTCAAAGGCTGTAACTCATTGAATCCAGATTGGACAGGTAATGTATGAGAAAGCAAAATTAAGTAATTAATGTAATTATATATATCTGGAGTATTTCTTGCAACAGATAGATCCAGAGTCTTCAAAATATTTCTAAATCTGCAGATAGAGATATGAAGAAGAATCGTATATAAGGATTTATCCTAAAGAAATTGTTGCAAAGTGAAATAGAAAGAAATTATTGAATTTGGAAATTACTGCGATTGAAATTAATAAGCAAGGAATTATATAACTGCAATATAAGAAGCAGAAGATTGGAAGCTTACCGTAGATACTCGTGTATACCGCAAGATTTTTTAGCAATAAATCAAGCTTAAAACTGTAGGGGGTCACGTTATACACGGGACAGCCGCGAGGGAGTGTAGATCTGATTGCTTCCAGGAGCTGTCTGACACTTGCACGCTCTGGAATCCCAATTTAACCCTGCAGCCCTGACTTTAACCATTAACCCTTAATGACTGCAGCCCTCAGGTACCCCTGTACAAAACATCTCCAATACTATTCAGCCCTCTATTAACCCTTCAATCCAAAAACCTACATTAACCTTTGCAATAAAAAAACGTAACATTAACCCCTTTAATTATTTCTGTATGTTACAATTTATCATATACTCTGCTTCATATAAACAATATTAATTTTTCAAGGTAAAGCAAGCTTTTATCAATTTCAAAATGTGTCTTTTTGTAGTGCATGAGTATATGCATAGGTTCCTAACATTATATATATATAATCTTATTAAATGCAATTGCAATAATTAAATCTAAAAAAATGTGCCCTTATGCCATACCTGCAGTTACGGATTTTATTTATTTAGTTTCATGTGCAGAACTTTATCATAAGAGAATTATATACCAAGCAATCAAAACGCTCAATTACATCTATCACCATTCAAAAATAGCCACGATAATGCATTACCTCTCACTCTGAACCCCTGCTCTCTAACAACCATTGGAGGAACGAGGGGGAGAGTGGGGTGGAATGAACATGAAATGAAAACATGGAACAACAGTAACTTAACAGACTTTTGTCGTGTTTTGAAAAAATTATACTTTCATAATTTTGCTCCTAGCGTTATACTCGAGTTTTTTATTTCCATAATGAATCTCTACCCCTCGCGTTATACTCGAGTATCTATGGTAATTCTCGATATTAGGGGAGGATTCACTAAATACGTTTTTATTACTTATCCTTCTAGAAATAGAATAAGTGATTGCTACATGGATCAACAAAAGATGAGCTTAGAGAGATACATATATCTCTACAAGATCTAGCTTGTTAAACATTGGTTTGCTGGGAAATACATGTTAATTGTTTTCGTTAAGCAGAAATGTTTATTAACCATTTGTGTATAGTTACTGATAAAGTAAATGATATTAATCATATATATATATATCTCCTGTTAGTAACTGCATATATTGGGAAGCTAGTGTCTATGTGCTGATGGATGGATATGTTGTTCATAAATCTTTGTTTATGATATGAGATTTGATACTTTTTTGTATAAATAAATATATATATATGTTTTTATCCGATTAGTGTATTCTTCAAAGCAAAACAGAGAATTAAAAGAATTTAGGAGAATTTCTAGGAAATATAAACGATTGATATGTGTCTCGTATAAGTTTCTCATTGAATATAAATCTCGACAACGCAAAAAACTTTATCGCGCGCAAATTAACGTGGTATTCCTATCCGAATGCATTTTTTCCCATGAGCAAAGCCGTTCACAAATGAATGTTGCGTGCAGGAATCGGGGTGCAGACTGTTTTGTCACGGGAATCAGCCAACATCAAATCACCCATTTCCAATAAAATATTTGCAAACTAAAAAAAAAAAAAAAAAAAAATAGGAGAAAAAAAAATAATTAACCACCAGCCAAAAAGAAAAAATGAACAATGACACAATTTATAAATTTAATGTTTGGGTATCTGTAACTGTACTGTATTTTTTTTTGTGCTGGTGTATTTCGTTGCAGCCAGGACGATCAAATCTACAGTTACCACCTGCTTTTTAACCCTTTCACTGCTGAAGACGTGTGGGACACGTCCTCATTGATGCACGTTGCATGCTGAGGACGTGCCCCACACGTCATCAGCTGTGCGGGACCCCCGGCGGAGATACTCACCTCTCTGTCCGGGGTCCCACGGCGTTCTGACTTCAGCGTCCTCAGACGCTGAAGTCAAGCTCCTCCCGGCGTAAATGACGTCATCGTGCCATGCGCGATGACGTCATTTCCAGGCGACCCCCGGCAGATAGCCTGGAAGGGAGGGGGGGATCCGTTCGGATCCCTCTCCCTCCCGATCGGGAAGGAGCAGCGCTTAAAGCCAGGCACCGCTTAAAAGGGGAGAGTCTCCCCTTTTAAGCGGTGCCTGGCTTTAACCCCTCAAGTGCTGGGTTGCACTTCAGCGCCGAAGTGCAGCCTATCTCCGGTGGGGGCCGCCATCTTGGATGGCGGCTCCACCCCCGGGACTCCCCTCGCTGTCTGACGTCATCACGCATAGCGTGATGACGTCAGATAGCCGGGGAACCCCTAGCTGCCGGGGATTTCCCGAGGAAATCCCCTGGTGGAGATAGGGGGTTCTTGTGAACCCCGATATCTCCAGAACCGTGGCAGCTAGGGGGTCATGGAGGGTGTCATTTGAAAGGCCTGAGCATGGCCTTTCGAATGATACCCAACATGACTAGGTAAAAAGTAAAAAAAAAAAAAAAAAAAAAAATTAAAATAATAAATAAATTTAAAAAAAATAAATAAATAAAAAAAATACATGTTTTTTTTTTTTGTGTGTTGTTTTTATTAATGCAGCAATATTGTTCACATTTCAATTATAATGTGAACAATGATGCTGCACTAATGATTTTTTTCTATGGGGTGCGTTTGCTAAAAATCACGTAATTCCCCCCAAAAAAAGTAACAAGTCCCCATTTCAAATTTTTTGTAAAAGCGCACCCCATAGAAAACATAACCGCAAACGCTCATGTGATAAAATGTGAAAAAAAACACTTTACACACTGCAGATGATTAAAAATTCAATTTTTATTGTATTTTTTGTTATAATATACAGGCAGGACATGACGTATACATATAAAAATGATATATTATCAATCTGCATAGTCTGCCGGAAAGAACGATATATAAAATATGTCTGGGTCATTTATTAAAATGTGACTTTAAAATCTCGTTTAAACATGATGAGCGAAAGCGGTAAAAATGAGCTCAGCACACAGTGGTGAAATGCCTCAGCAGTGAAGGGGTTAAAGACGTCACGAAAATGCGCGCAAACTTTCGTTGTGCTAAGATTGTATTACCATTTGCGTACCAGCGCATTTTTCGCTGTCAATGTTAAGTATAGGATGCGCGCACGGACTTGCGCTCGCGCTGGGTTCGCGCAGGGTCAATCGCGGTAGACGATTATGCGCATCGTCTGCGCGAACGTCGAAATATGACGTTCTGCGCAAATGGTTTTGTCCTTGCGCAAATGCGCATTTGCCTGCGCGCAAAACCAATGCGCAAGGAGTGCAATAGAGCCCTGTCTGTATTCCCCTTTACAGAAACTTTGGTAAAATTTAGAGGGGGGGGGGTCTCAATTCTGTATGTATAAACTCATCTTGAACCGCAATCTTATCAACCACCAGATGACATTATTTCTTTTTTTCAAAAATCTTTTCACTGTCATTTTCCTGGCAAATTTCTGGACATCCATAAACACATTAAATTCCTTCGATCTATTACTTGGGGCAAACTTCAATCCTGTAGACAAAACGTCCACCTCCTCCTTTTTTTTTATTTTCAAAATATTTTTATTGAGAGGTGTTTACAACATAATCACTGTAAATAACATTCAACCATCGTATGAAATAATCTGGTATGATTGCAGCGGTATCTCTCAAACATTTTTGTAAGGACATGTAAACTATAATAAAATAACATACAAATAAAGGAAATACATAAAAATAAAAAATGAACTAACAAACAGGGAAGGGGATCTCAGGATCAGCAGGAGAAGGCAATTTCTCTGAGGCAGAGAGTGCACCAGGAGTTCTCCTTAAACCTCGCAGAAAAGTGACCTAGAACCATAATTCTATCAACACTGTTATCACAAACCACACGCCTCATAAATCTTATGAATGTCCCAGATAGCCCATGGGTCATGTTTAGTGGGGCGAAATCCCCACGCCGAATTAGCTTTGGAGTCGAAGGAACGATATTGTGTTAGTAACGTAGCTATCTGTCTTTGTGTTGGGACAGCGGTCGATTTCCAGTTCCGGGCAATAAGCAACATTGTTGTAGAGACAATTATAAATAACATTCTGAGGTGTGATCGAGGAAGGTGGACCATTCCCAGGAGTAAGATCTCCGGTGCGCACTGTATCTGACTGCCCAAGACTTCCGACGCAAGAAGAGATATATCTTTCCATAATGGTGTTATCAGTGGACAGTGCCACCAGATATGTCCCATCGTACCCGGGGCAGACAAACATCTCCAGCAGACGTCCGAAGTGTTTGGGGCAAAACGGCTAATCCTTGAGGGCGTAAGATACCAACAGTATAGAACTTTTCGTTGTGTTTCAATCAGCGTTGCACACCTTGAGGCTCCAGACGAAAACAAATGTGCCATGGCCCATTGCGAGGGGGTAAATTGCATAGAAAGGTCTTTTTCCCAAGTGTTGTGAAACTTCCACGATGTTATTCCAGTCGGGGTATTAAGCAATCGATAAAACAACGAGATGGGTTTTGTGGTGGTGTGCAGGTCTAGCCAAAATAGTTCAGTGTCCGAGAGGAGCGGCAATGTGGTACGTAAATTAGATATTACTGCATTGGATTTGAAATAACAATAGAGTTGCATGTATGACAAAAACATTGAGGATGGTACCTTAAATTTCGTTTGTAAAGTTTGGAAGGACAAGATGTCCGGCAGCGAAAACAGATGGTGTAGGTGCGTGACTCCAGATTGAATCCAGGGCCCCGCTCTAAAGTGAGGCAGCAAATATGACATAGATGTGAGAGGTGTGGCCATGGATACTGGAGTGTAGTTTTGAAATAAGTGGGCATAACGGTCCCACGCCTTAACATACAAAATCGTGGAGGGTAGGATCTCCGGCAGACGTGGTCTCTTTGTACGAGGCACGAATAATAGGTCGGCCAAAGTGTGTCCGGGAATAAAAGTATATTCCACTACCAGCCATTGAGGCATAGGGTGGGTGTGAACCAGTTCTGCTAGTGATGCCAAACATGTGGCCCAATAATAGTTATGTATGTGGGTAACGTTAAGGCCTCCATCTCTATGGCGGTAATACAATAGTTTTTTCGGTATTCTGGGCCTTTTATGATTCCAAATATATCTCATTATGATAGATTGTAAGGTATCTAGGAAGGACGTGGGCAGCTGCAAGGGGAGGGTACGAAAAACGTATAAAATTTTTGGCAACACCATCATCTTCACCGCCGCCATCCTGCCCAACCATGAGATCTCCCGAAGTCTCCAGTGATATAACTGTGATTACCTCTGACAGTAATCTATCATAATTATAATTAAACAGTTTGTCTGGAGTTCTAGCTATTTTAAGACCCAGGTACACAATATAATCAGTTCGCCAGTCAAACTTATAACTGGCTCGAAGGGCTTCCAGGTGGTGATGGGATATATTAATCGGGAGTGCTTGGGTTTTTAATATGTTCACCAAATGATATGAAACCTGACTATACAAGTCTAACTCTTGTTGGAGGGAAGGGAGAGAACAATCCGGGTCAGTCAAGGTTAAAAGGATATCGTCCGCGTATAGGTTGAGTTTATAAGTCACCGGGCCTGCCTGTATTCCACAAATGGAATCATTTTGTCGTATGGCCTGCGCCAAAGGCTCCAAAACCAGGGCATATAATAGTGGGGAAAGTGGGCATCCCTGTCTTGTCCCATTAGTTATTACAAATTCCTCCGACACAAACCCGCTGCAGAGTACCTTAGCAGAGGGAGAATCATACAGAGCCTGTATCGCAGTTATAAAGGAGGGTGGAAATCCGAACTTGTGTAAAACTCGATACAGAAAGTTCCAGTGAACCCTGTCAAAGGCTTTTTCTGCGTCCAATGACAGAATCAAGCTTGAAGAGTCCCCACGTCCCATCAGGCCAAGTAAATTAACCAGTTTTTTAGTGCTGTCAGCTCCTTGGCGCCTTGATATAAACCCTACCTGATCTAGACCTATTAGAGTGGGAAGAATATGTTGAAGTCGGTTGGCCAGTATTTTGCTGAATATTTTAACATCTATATTAAGCAAAGAGATAGGGCGTAGGTTAGGGCAACGGTCAGGAATTTTACCCGGTTTGGGCAAGGTAATAATGTGTGCTCTCAACATGTCTACTGGGAAGGAGCCACCCTCCCACGCTTCGTCAAAGCCCGCACTTAAATGTGGTACTAGTTGGGAAGCGAAGGTGGAGTAATACAATCCCGTCAGTCCATCAGGGCCCGGGGCCTTACGTTTTGGGAGGTTTTTAATAGCCTTCAAAATGTCTTCTGTCATTATGGGTGTGGTTAAACTTGCAATATGTGTCTGGGACAACGAAGGAAGATGAACCCGCTCCAGGTAGGTATCTATATCTGCCACTGTAGGGCAATGGACTGTCTGTTTCGCATCCAAATTATATAGACTTTCATAATAGGTGGCAAATTCATTCGCTATAATTTTGGGGTCATAAATAAGTCCAGTGGGGGATTTAAGTGTAATTTGTTTACGGGGCGTGTTTACTGGTTGAAGTTTGCGAGCTAAGAATCTACCAGGTTTGTTTCGAAGAGCGTAATACATAGCATTGCGCTTGGTCAATGCCTTGAAATAGCTCTCCGCCTCCAAATCTCTCAACAGACCCATTGTGGAGTCTATAGTTTCTATTATTTCTTGAGACGGGGCTGTTTTATTGCGCGTGTCTAGATCTTGTAATTTAGTAAGTAGGTCCAGTCTTCGTGATACATATTGCTTCCTAAGATGAGTCGCCCATTTTATACATTCCCCTCTTATTACAGCCTTATGGGCTTGCCAGATAGTAAGGCGGTTGACATCAGGCGTCACGTTTTCTTTAAAATAGTTATCTAAGGCTGCTTGTATAGCTATTCGCGCCGGTTCATGAAGTAAAAGGTCGTCTCGAAGTTGCCAAGGGGGCCTGGCAGAAGTCTGATAAGCGTCGCCTAACGTCAATATCACTGGAGAATGGTCAGACCAAGTAAGGGGCAGTATAGTGCAGTCTATTGTGTATGGAAGGGCTGAACCCGCTATCAGAAAATAATCTATTCTAGAATAGCTATTGTGGACTCTTGATCGAAATGTATAATCCCGTTCGGTGGGGTGAAGGAGACGCCACGCGTCGTAAAGATTATATCTATTTAACAATTGGCGAAATCTCTGGGAGGAGGTCCCATGCTGTCTACAAGTAACCGTGGACGAACGGTCTTTTAAGGGATCTAGTCCCATGTTTAAGTCTCCACAGATTACCAGAGTGCCCGATTGAATATCCGTTACCTTTTGCAAGACCTGGGACAGAAACTGAGATTGGGCAGCGTTGGGAGCATAAATGGACACCAGAGTATAAATTCTCGAGTTTATCGTACAGACTAATATTATGTAACGACCTTTCGGGTCTTTAAGGATACGGTGCATTTGGAATGCCACTCTATTGTGAATCAACAGGGTGACCCCTCTTGCTTTAGTTTTGAACGTGGAGTGATATTGTGTTAGGTATTGGGGGTATATAGCTTGGGATGATCCAGACGGCGAAAATGCGTCTCTTGAAGACATACAATATCTGCATCATGAGCTCGGAGATCTCGATATAAAGAGTGCCTTTTTACGGGCATATTTAAGCCCTTAACATTAAAGGTTAATACTTTCATATATTTTCCATTAAGTGCGTCATGGAACGGGGATTGACGAGGCCAGGGGGCTTCATATTCATGGGGCATTGCAACGTGTGGGTGGGATAGAAGAACCAGTCACATTGAAAACATAAGTCCTGAGATTGAAAAAGGGAGCAAAAACAAATAAATAACATTCCAAGAATAAAGAACAACCATCGTGTTGTACCATTGTAGCTCAGAAACAAAAAACAAGTAAACAAAACATTATATACAAACCCAGAAGGGTACATCTCCTGTGAAAAGTCCCGGAATTCGGGTACACTTCTCAGACTCCTCAGCCGAGGAGGGAGAGTTGGGTACGGAGGGCCAGACCCGCACACTGCACACCAAGCGGTCCCCTTGGCATTTTGGCCCACTCACCAACCCGGGGGGAGGGGGGGTTGAATGGTCCTCTGGCAGGTAAAGCAACGGAGTCTCGGAGATCTTGCAGAGACCAGGTAAAAGATTATTGGAGGAGCCAGACATTGAAATTTGGAAATGGGCAACATGACCCAGGGTCAACAAGTCAGCGTTTGTGCCACTCCGGATCCAACCGACGAGGCGCTGTTTGTCTCCTAGGCTGGGGAGGATGATCTCCAAAACCCCAGTCACGAAGCAGCTTGTCACCTTCCTCCACAGAAACCGCCACATGGACAGTGCCATTGCGTGAGATCAGCAGTTTAGTCGGAAAACCCCATCTATAGCCGGTGTTATTATTTCGAAGTATCGTTGTGATGTGTTTAAAATCCCTCCGCTGCTGAAGAGTAGCTTTGGACAGGTCAGGGTATACAGTTATGTGGTCGTATTCGGGTTGTAGCGCCCCTGGGTCCCGTAAAGCTCTCAGTATATCCTCACGTGGTTTAAAATAATGGAGGCGCAGGAGAACGTCACGAGGGGCTTTCACCGGGGCTGATGGAGGTTTCGGCAGACGGTGTATGCGGTCAAATAACAACGAATCTGGCGTAGCATCTGGGAGTAAGCTCTGAAACAAATCTGTCACGTAGGAAGTAAGTTGGGATGAGGTGACAGAATCCGGGACGCCGCGTATTTTTAAATTATGGCGTCGCGAGCGGTCTTCCATATCTGCCAATTTTAACATAGTCACCTTAAGTTTTTCCTCCAGAGTTTCAACTTGTTCAGCCATGGTATTGTGGGATTCCGCAAACTCAGACATCTTCGTTTCCAGTCTGTCTGTTCTCTCACCAATTTCCTTAATGTCGCTGCGGATAGCTGTCGCCACTGCATCCAGCCTAGCTGTTAGCCATACGGGACATAAGTGCTTCCAGATTTGGATTAGCTGGTGTTGCGGCGCTCCCTGTCTCCATCGCGCTAGGGGAAGCTGGAGAGGAGCTGCCGCCATCTTGGGAGGCCGCAGATTCCTTCAGTTTTGTGGCGCGCGGCGTAAAAAACTCGGATTTTCCTGCTTTTTTTCCCCCTTTGGAGGTAGCCATGGTGGGCAGTACTTGTTCCCCCCCCCCGAAATCGAGCGAGTGGGGGCCGATTCGCTTATGTAGTCCGCTGATTTAGAGGATCCGGTGCAGGAGCTCTGCTCTCACACGTCCTCCATGTGCTGCGGTTAGGCCACGCCCTCCACCTCCTCCTTTTTAGTTTGTTTGATGCTAGATTAAAGATCCCTTATTTCATTAGTTTTACTGGGATCCTGCACTGTTGTTAGACTTCTTCTTCTGATTATTATTAGTTATTAAGCGGCAACACATTCCACAGCATTGTACAAGGTGCGATGGGTAAAGACAGGACAATTCTACAATACATACAGGAGACAGGTCAGTATTCCTGCCAGCAGAAGCAGGAGGATACGAGGACCCTATTCCCGTGGGAACCTACAATCTAGAGGACTAGTTTGATTTCTTTCTCCTCTATTTCCTCTGATTGTCTTCTCTTGCCCGGGGTACCTACCATTCCTAATCTCTGGAACTGATTTGGGTGAAACCACGGTTCTTAATCTTCTATCTCCTCCAATTCCCTTATTCTGGAATACTTTTCTCCTAACCACTGGTTCATTTACCTCTGGCATACCTGCTCCAGTTGATTTCTTCTATCCCTTTGTTGGTGACCCACAACTTCCTTACTCATAGTTCCATTTCTTGGTTTCTTATCAAATCCTCTTCCTACATGCTGTCTTCTAACATCATTACACCACTGTCATCCTCCAAGTCTCTCACGTCTACCTTCGTTGTAATTATTCTAGTCAAATCCTTACCCATTAAACCATCTTGACAATCCTGTTTATCCCTATTTAATTTTCTATCCTTGGTTTCCAAAATCTGATCTTCTAAATCGCTCTACTTTATCTTTTAACTGTTTGCCTCTGTTCAATGACTTCCTTATCCACTCTTTAATTTCCCCCTCCAATTCCTTAAATTTACTTCACCAATTTATCCATTGATTCCTTCTGATAATCTATCAACAAATCTGTTGAGCATTTTTCCAGTATCTCTTTCCATAAAATCCACATTTTCAGTACCAGATGCAGTAGACTTATATACCCATAATCCTCTAGGGACAATATTCAATTTCACATACTGTTGTTAATACCTTACTTCCCACCATTTTTTGTCTCCATCACCACCACTTTTTCTCAAGTTTATTAAACAAATTAGCTGAATTCTTTGTAGGGTGGGTAACACCCACCACATTAAACTAGTCTTCCAATCTTTTTAACCGGGCCTCATGCAGTTAGTCCACCATTAGCCTACTGTCACGTGGCGTGTGCGAGTCAGGTGAGAGCCCAGCAGGCGGCGACAGGGGAGGCCAGACAGGAATCACACAAAGAATAAGTTTAATGAAACTTAAAGAGGCCTTGGCAGCAGGCACTGAATGAATAAATAAATATATTAAGTCCCAGGAGAGTTCTTGGTTGGAGAGCCAGGATAGTGGACTATGCAGTCCTAGACTGCAGACAGGGTCCACTAGCAATAAATCCAGATAGCTGACAGTGGTACCTTGGGATCAAAAGGTCAGAGTCGGTGGTAATCACTTGTAATCCACAGGTAGCGATCGCTGAGAGTCCCTTGCACAGGCAGATGTATCCAGAAACAACAAGGTAGACAGATGGATTTAGCAGGAGCAGGTTTGCACATGTCCAGATGACCTCAGTCAGGGAGCACAATAATGCAGAACCACTGCTAGTTGGGTCTCTCTGCTATTTAAGGAGGCTTGATAGCAGATGGGCCTCAGCTGTAATTCCAGGGCTAGACAGGAAAACCCAGGCTGGATCTCCAGGAGCCTGGACATGGTGCTTAGCCTGGGCAAAACCTGGACTGGAATCCAAGAATGAAGAAATCCAGGGCAAAGTTCTTAGATCCAGGTTTGCTAGACAGGTACACGGGGTAGACCGTGTCAGTACCCCCCCTGACGGGTGCCCTCTGGGCACCGAGGCTGGAGCAGGGGACGGAGCACCTTCCTCTAACTAGAGTCCTCAGAAGAGATGTCAAAGTATCTCCAGAGCTCGGAGAAGCACCTGAGCACTGCCAAGTGCTCCTGCCGGACTAACACGCCAGAGGGCGTCGTGGTGTAGCCCGTAGGGGCAGGTCCTCTTGGGCACCTCTTTCCAGTCCAACTACCTGGATTCTGGTAGTCCTCAAAGACAGCAAGGAGCACAGCCCTGTCAGACTCAGTGTCAGCAAAGGTGTCATGGGCACAGCTCGGTGGGACAGCGCCCTTGGCGCAGCTCGATGGTGCAGCACCCTTGGTGACAACCTTGGAACTGCACGGCTCAACGGCGGTGTCCTTGGCGAGGCACGGAGGGGCAGCGCCCTTGGTGCAGTACGGCTCAATGGTGGCAACCTTGGTGAGGCACGGCACTTGCTGGGCAGTGAGCGGCTTGGCATTATGGCGGCGTCGACGACCCTGTGGCGGCGACACCTCGAGATCCTGCGGGATGCAGGGCAGCGTCACCCGGAGATCCTGCGACGTGCAGGGCAGCGTCACCCGGAGATCCTGCGACGTGCAGGGCAGCGTCACCCGGAGATCCTGCGACGTGCAGGGCAGCGTCACCCGGAGATCCTGCGACGTGCAGGGCAGCGTCACCCAGAGATCCTGCGACGTGCAGGGCAGCGTCACCTGGAGCGTCTGCGACGTGCGGGGCAGCAACCTCCGTAATCAGTGTCAAAGCAACCTCCATGGGCATATAAGGCTCCAAATCTGTGGGCAAGGTAGGTTCCATGTCCATGGGTTCAACGTCAGCAGGCTCAGATGGCGGGGTCTCCAAGTAATCAGAGAGGGAGTCATCCTCTGTACTCTCCAAATCAGAGAAGGTTTCCCTAAATTCAGGTCTCTTAGATCTGGGTACCGGAGTGTGGCGAGACTTGCCAACTGTGGTTGCCTGGCGAGACCTAGCAGGAGCAGAGACTGGGCGAGGCTTGGCTGTGGGCTGGCGAAGCTTGACAGCAGCTTGGCGAGACTTGGCAGGATTAGAGACTGGGCAAGACTTGGCTGTGACCTGGCGAGGCTTGATAGGGTGCTGTCGAGCTTTGGCAATTGGAGTTCTCTTGGACATTGATGGCAAGGACTCAGCAGGTAATGTCTTTTTGCTGTTGGCATGCACAGACACAGGAGGAGCAACCAGTTGAGAAGCAGGAGTAACAGGGTTGACTCTGGTCTGTGCAGGGGATGGCTTGGGTGGGCGCACAGGGCATGCAGATATGAAATGTCTACAATGGAACTGGCACTACAATAGAAACACAGTCCCAAAGACCTCCTCCGACAAGGGTCTCCTGCAGCCAGACATAGAAGTAGAAGAGCGCACCTTAGGTGAGGTGCCCCTTAATCCTTGCAGCACTTTAAGCAACATAGAGTCCAGTTGCTGCAGAAGTTCTCCACAGCCATTTTCATGGATGCCACCACCACCTGTATCACCGCAGACTCGTAATAAGATGGGTTCTGCATTCTGTCACGTGGCGTGTGCGGGTCAGGTGAGAGCCCAGCAGGCGGCGACACAGAGGGGAGGCCAGACAGGAATCACACAAAGAATAAGTTTAATGAAACTTAAATATGCCTTGGCAGCAGGCACTGAATGAATAAAGAAATATATTAAGTCCCAGGAGAGTTCTTGGATGGAGAGCCAGGATAGTGGACTATGCAGTCCTAGACTGCAGACAGGGTCCACTAGCAATAAATCCAGATAGCTGACAGTGGTACCTTGGGATCAAAAGGTCAGAGTCGGTGGTAATCACTTGTAATCCACAGGTAGCGAGAGTCCCTTGCACAGGCAGATGTATCCAGAAACAACAAGGTAGACAGATTGATTTAGCAGGAGCAGGTTTGCACACGTCCAGATGACCTCAGTCAGGGAGCACAATAATGCAGAACCACTGCTAGTTGGGTCTCTCTGCTATTTAAGGAGGCTTGATAGCAGATGGGCCTCAGCTGTAATTCCAGGGCTAGACAGGAAAACCCAGGCTGGATCTCCAGGAGCCTGGACATGGTGCTTAGCCTGGGCAAAACCTGGACTGGAATCCAAGAATGAAGAAATCCAGGGCAAAGTTCTTAGATCCAGGTTTGCTAGACAGGTACACGGGGTAGACCGTGACACCTACAATATGCCATTGGCAGTTAAATGTAATGATACAAAAAATACACTTCACACTATAAAGGTGGAACTAAACACCAAGGTGTAAACAATCATAGGACAGTAAAAATATAGTATAGTTCTCTACCTCCTGTAGCCAATCAGGGGCTATATTACAATTTTCACGCAAAAACCCTCGCGCAAAGCGATTTTTTTTGCGCCAAGCGGTAAAGTTTTGCGCGCGCAAATCACCGCTGGAATTACAATCCTCGCGGCTCTTTTCTTCCGCCGATAAATTGCGCGCACAAACAGGACGCGCCCAAATGCACGTGCAGTACCGTCTCACGCAAAAATCTTTGCGCACGCTGTTGTTTTTCACGATTCAGCCAATTAGAATTAAGAACCACACCTATCTCATGTTAATAAATTGCGCCTGCCACAGTCACTCTGTGACTGTGTCTGTTCTATTTTTAGGCAGTTACATCGTCCCGGGCGGTTGGTGATTTTGGTGAGTATAGAGATAGAGAGAGAGGAGATATTAGTACAGGAGCAGGTTCATTTGCTTGTCATCACACATACGTCACATAGATCCACATTACACATAGTCACACGCACACCCATACATTACTCAGCAGCACACATCACTACACATAAATACACATTACACATAGTCACACATACACCCATACACCACCAAAAAGCACATACATACTTGTCACAACACCTATCCTACCCCCCTATTTGTATCCATTTTGTCTCCCTAACCCAGTGTATTCCCCATTGTACCTGTCTGTCACTGTTTGTCATGGAGGGTGCAGGGAGAGGAGATGGAGAAAGGAGGGGCGTTGAGGAGCAGCATAAGGTGAGGAGAGGTAGAGAGGTGTCAGGGCGTGGGATTCAAAGTGAGAGGACACGGTGCAGGGTGTCAGCAGGCGTGGAGATGGCACACATGGAGGTAGCAGAAGGGCTGCAGAGCGTGGCAGTGGTAGGAGTGGAGAGCGTAGCAGTGTCAGGAGTGGAGAGCGTAGCTGTGGTAGGAGTGGAGAGAATAGCAGTGGTGCCAGGGCTGTGAGTACTGATAGGGTCACCTGTGGAGAGGGGGAGAGACGTAGCACTGAGAGCGAGGGGAGTGACAATGCTAGGCCAGGCCCATCTAGCCAAGGGACAGGTGTTGTGCAAGGGACAGGACAGGGAGTCAGAGGGCAGACACACTCCAGGACACAGGTGTCAGAAGGGGCCTCATCGCAGCGTATCCGCAAGGAGCGCTACACGCTTGAGGAGAAAAATGTCCTGATAGGGGAATACATGGCAAGGGCACAGCGGCTCGATGACAAGGATATTACTGGAAACCACCGTCAAAGGCTGTGGAGGGAGATTCGAGAAGCTGTGTGTGCGCTTGGGAGGAACCGCTCCATGGAATCAATAAAGCACCGGTACCAGGACTGTAAGCGGAGCTGAAGGCAAAGCTGGCCAGGGAGCTACGTGAAGCGAGGCAGACTGGTGGTGGACCACCGCATGTCTATGTGTACACGCAGTGGGAGGAGCAGTTGAGGGAAAGGCTGAGTGCAAACGGCATGGAAGGATTCCCCGGCGTCTAAACTCAGGCAGAGGACACAACCACAGAGCGTGAGTATAGCTTACATCCAGACTATTTCATGTGTCAAATGCGATTCATGATTTTGTACAGCCAAATAGAGTATGCTGATGTTTGGACTACATATCCCATGATGCCCTGTCACCCAATTGCTACACAGTGCATCATGGGACTTGTAGTGCAAAACTATCAGAAGGTGCCAGGATAAATGAAACTCTGAAAGAGACAATAATGTGAAGTTGTAGTCCTGTTTCTAGTTGATATGGGGGAAATGCAAAAACAGAGTGGATATGACTGTGATTTAAAACAAGGTCAAAGGTGTTGAGGCAAGACAGGGTTAAATGTGTATTTGGTTAGTGGGGGATGTGTCTCATTCTTTGTAGATATCAGTAGGGCTCTATACAATGGTCTAATGCAGGGGTCAGAAAACCTGGCTCCCTGATGTTTTGGGAACTACATATCCCATGATGCTCAGTCACCCGTTGGGCTGATAGAGCCACCTGGGAATTGCAGTTCCCAAAACATCAGGGAGCCAAGTGTGCTGACCCCTGGTCTAATGGCCAGCTGTGCACGGCCCACTCATTGTTGTTGAGCCTTGATAAAGTTGATGGCATGGCTGTGCACCATATCTGTGCCAATAGCACACATCTCCTTGATGGTCACAGCGTCAAAGTCAGTGAGATGTCTCAATGACTTCACATCTGACAGGTCAACACTAGTGATGCATACAATGTATCGAAGTATGAAGCCGAGTCAGGTTCCTCATCAGTGGAAATGATTACAAACAGCATGTAGATTGCGAAAAAAAAAGAGAAAAAGAATTGTGATTCATAATGGTGTGTTTTGAATTCATTGTCATGTGTGTTAAACGTAATTGCATGTGGGTTTCAACAAGAATAGCACAGTGCACAATCAATATTGTATACAGCACAGATTATGGCTTTCATTTGCAGGGGGGCATTCTTAGGGGGAACATGTGCAAATTTCCACAGGGACAACATTTATTCATTCATGCTGATGCGCACTTCACGTACAGTGCTGCCCTGCAACATGTATAATCCAAACACAGCTGGTGCAAAATCCGAAAGCAAATAGTGGGGACCTGCCCTTATTGTACATCACCATTAACATTAGGCTGCGTCACGTGAGCACTAGGGATGAGCTGTTCGGTTCGATCTGTTCGGATTTCGCATGGAACATTGGCCGTTCGGCTGCTCGCCGAACTCCGAACATTTCCGCGTGTTCGGTTCGAGTTCGCCCACAATGCACCCCAATGGACCACAATGCACTTTTCCACTGGCCTGAAGCTTGTAATCGGCTACAGCCTTGCACCGGTCAGGTGCAAGACAGGTGCAAGACTATGCCAATCACGGCTCAGAGTCCTGATTGGGCAAATTTTGCCCAATCATGGGCTCACAGAGCTAAGTACCGCAGCACACTATATAAGGCATCCCTCGCAGCCCCAGCACGTGTTTTTGAGAGGAGATTGTTCTGTTAGTGTGTGTTCTCACTGCCAGCAGCTATTGGGGGGGTCTCACTTCTACAAGATATCTGGGTATTGTTGTAATCTGTGTGTTCTCACTGCCAGCAGCTATTGTGGGGGTCTCACTTCTACAAGATATCTGGGAATTGTTGTAATCTGTGTGTTCTCACTGCCAGCAGCTATTGGGGGAAGTCTCACTTCTACAAGATATCTGGGAATTGCTGTAATCTGTGTGTTCTCACTGCCAGCAGCTATTGGGGGGCGGGTCTCACTTCTACAAGATATCTGGGAATTGTTGTAATCTGTGTGTTCTCACTGCCAGCAGCTATTGGGGGGGGGTCTCACTTCTACAAGATATCTGGGAATTGTTGTAATCTGTGTGTTCTCACTGCCAGCAGCTATTGGGGGGTCTCACTTCTACAAGATATCTGGAAATTGTAATCTGTGTCTTGTCACTGCCACCCATCAGGGGGTCTCACTGATTTATAGGAGGTTCCTGGGAATTGTAATTTGTGTCTTGTCACTGCCACCCATCAGGGGGTCTCGCTGATTTATAGGAGGTTCCTGGGAATTGTAATCTGTGTCTTGTCACTGCCACCCAACAGGGGGTCTCACTGATTTATAGAAGGTTCCTGGAAATTGTAATTTGTGTCTTGTCACTGCCACCCATCAGGGGGTCTCACTGATTTATGGGAGGATTCTTGGAATTGTAATCTGTGTCTTCTCACTGCCAGCAATCAGGGGTTCCACATACTTCTAGCAGATTTCCGCAAATTTTAATCTGTGTCTTGTCACTGCCACCCATCAGGGGGTCTCACTGATTTATAGAAGGTTTCTGGGAATTGTAATCTGTGTCTTCTCACTGCCAGCTATCAGGGGTCCCACATACTTCTAGCAGATTTCTGCAAATTTTAATCTGTGTCTTGTCACTGCCACCCATCAGGGGGTCTCACTGATTTATAGGAGGTTCCTGGGAATTGTAATTTGTGTCTTGTCACTGCCACCCATCAGGGGGTCTCACTGATTTATAGGAGGTTCCTGGGAATTTCAATCTGTGTCTTGTCACTGGCTGCCAGCTATCTGGGTGTCTCACTGAGTTATAACAGAGTTCTGGAAATATTTAATCTAGATAACAGAGTTGAATCAGAGTTCTGCATATCTCCAATTTTTATAACAGAGTTGAATCAGAGTTCTGTATATCTTCTTTAATCTATATATCACTCACCATGTCAGAAAGACCAAAAAGGACATGCAGACGCTCCCAGACACAGATAAGAGGGCAAGCAGCCTCTGTGTCGGAAGTCTGTGCCTCTGGTCATCGTGGACGTGGTGCATCCTCTGCAGGGGCATACTTGTCCTTGTTTCTAACTGGTGCTTAACCATCTTAAGTAGCAGCAACATACAGAGGATTTGCAGGATTGGCTAACCAGGCCAGCCTCATCCTCCGAGTCCTCTGCCAGCCAGGCTTGTAGTGGTTTACAGTCCACCTCAGCTGCCAACACATCTAATTCAGCCTCCATGTCCACAGCTAATCCTGCCGTAGCCTCACTATCATACAGGGAGGAGTCAGCTGAATTGTTTGACTACAATGACAGTGACATGCTGCTTGAGGATGCGCAGAAACTCCAGTGCTCTGATTCAAACTCTGAGGTTGAGGAAGGGAGTAAAATCAGCCTAGAGGGAGGGGGTGCCAGTGACACACAAAGAACTGGCACTCATGTTCCCCCAGCAGCTGCAGCATATTGCGAGGTTGGCTCCAGTGACGAGGAGATAGGGGGTGATGATGAGGTCACTGGCTCCACCTGGGTGCCTGATTGAACAGAGGAATCAAGGGAGGAGGAGGCACAACAAAAACGAGGCAGAACGTCCTCTATGACGAACCGTAGCCAGTCCAAGGCATCAGAAGTCACAGCTGCTCAGGTGCAGAGCGCTGTTGTCTCAAAGCACATGTCCAGGAAGTCTGCTGTCTGGGAGCTCTTTAAGAAATGTGCAGCAGACCGCACCATTGCTATTTGTAATCTATGTCAGATGAAGATAAAGCATGGGAAAGACATCCCACGCTTGGGTACCACGGGATTGAGGCGACATATGACCAGTCTTAAGCAGCAGCAACAAACAGAGGATTGGTAGGATTGGCTAACCAGGCCATCCGAGTCCTCCGAGTCCTCAGTCAGCCAGGGTTGTAGTGGTTTACAGTCCGCCTCAGCTGCCAAAGCATCTAATGCAGCCTCCATGTCCACAGCTCCTCCTGCCGTAGCCTCACCACCATACACGGAGGAGTCAGCTGAATTGTTTGTATACAATAACAGTGACATGCTGCTTGAGGATGCGCAGCAACTCCAGTGATCTGATTCAAACTCTGAGGTTGAGGAAGGGAGTATAATCAACCTAGTATAATCAAATAACTAGCACTCATGTTCCCCCAGCAGCTGCAGCATACTGCCAAATTGGCTCCAGTGACGAGGAGATAGGGGGTGATGACGATGATGAGGTCACTGACTCCACCTGGGTGCCTGATCGGACAGTGGAGTCAAGTGAGGAGGAGGAGGCACAACAAAAACGAGGCAGAACGTCCTCTGTGAGCAACCATAGCAAGTCCAAGGTATCAGATATCAGAGCTGCTCAGGTGCAGAGCGCTGTTGTCTCAAAGCACACGTCCAGGAACTCTGCTGTCTGGCAGTTCTTCACGACATGTGCAGCAGACCGCAGCATAGCTATTTGTAAGCTATGTCTGAAGAGGATCAAGCGTGGGAGAAACATCAGCCGCTTGGGTACCACATGCTTGAAGCGACATATGACCACCTGTCATGCATCCCATTGGAAAAACACTTCCCATCGATCCTCATCTGTCTCTACCCCCACTATATGTCATGCCATGTCTACAACCTCCACTGAGAGGAATGATGTTATAGTAATGGGTGTACCAGGTCCTTCCTCAGAATGTGACAGCATCTCATCAGCTGTAGATTTACGCAGTCAGATTTCATTGCCCCAGCTGCTGCAGCATAAGAAAGAATATAGTCCCAAACATCCCCTTGCACAGCGTCTAAACTCCAGCTTGGCAAAATAACTGGCATTACAGCTGCTGCCTTTCCAGCTGGTGGACTCTGCTTCCTTCCGTGAATTTGCTGAATGTGCTGTACCACAGTGGCAGGTTCCAAAATGCCAGTTCTTTTCACGGAAGGCCATTCCAGCACTATACCAGCACGTGGAAGACAATGTTATGGAGTCATTGGGAAAGGCAGTCAGCAGCAAGGTGCACATTACTTTAGACACGTGGTCCAGCAAGCATGGACAGGGCCGTTATATTTCCTTCACGGCACACTGGGTAACTCTGCTTGCAGCTGGGAGGGATCCAGGACAGGGCTCTGTGCTGGAGCTTGTTCATCCACCATGCCTCCAGAATGCTTCTTATATGAGGTCTGTCTGCTCCACCACCTCTTCCTCCTCCTTCTCTGTCTCTGGCAAAGTGGCAGTTAAACTGACGCGTGGCAGGGGCTATGCAATGGCTCAAACAAAAAGATGCCATACTGTGCTTGAGCTGGTTTGTTTAGGGGACAGGAGCCACACCGGGCAAGAAATTCTGTCAGCTCTGCAGGGGCAGGCGCAGAGATGGTTAACACCACGCCAGCTTGAGCTGGGAATGGTCGTCTGTGATAATGGCAGCAACCTTCTCTCCGACCTACGCCTAGGTAAGTTGACGCATGTACCATGCTTAGCACACGTCCTAAATCTGGTGGTACAGCGTTTCCTAACCAGGTACCCAGGGCTGCCAGAGCTTCTCATCCAGGCCAGAAAAGTCTGCAGCCACTTCAGACGGTCATTCCCAGCAAGCGTTCGCCTGGCAGAAATTCAAAGAGAATTCCACCTTCCCACAAACCGTCTGATCTGTGACATGCCCACCAGGTGGAACTCAACATTGGAAATGCTGCAGCACCTGCACAAGCAGCAGAGGGCCTTCAATGAGTACCTGTGTGAGTATGGCACAAGGACAGGTTCAGGTCAACTTGTTTTTCCCCCCCCCCGCGGTGGCTGATGATCAAGGATGCATGCACTGTACTGTCACCATTTGAGGAGGCAACGAGGATGGTGAGCAGGGACAGTGCATGCATCAGTTTCACAATTCCTTTAGTGTTCCTGCTGGAGCGCACTCTGCGGGGAATTATAGATGTGGCACTAGAGGCAGAGGAGCGGGAGGAAGAGGAGGACTTCCCTAGCTCTCAAGGCCCCAGTCTTTACGCAGACAGCATTCCTGCGGGTCCTCAGATCAGACAGGAGGAGGAGGAGGAGGAATATTTAAGTAGTGGGGGCATTGAAGGTGGGGATTCCTCAAGGGAGGGTTGTGTCCCCAGAAACTTAAGGTCTAGTACGTGGCTGGGAGGAGGTAGTGCACGATATGGTCATCCTCAGCGACCTGGAACACTCGGAGGCTAATGCCACCGCCAACCTACGCTGCATGGGCTCCCTTATCCTGCAAAGCCTGCTTAAGGACCCCAGGATTCGTGCTGTCAAGGAGAGGGATCATTACTGGTTAACAACCCTTCTTGATCCACGATACAAGGGTAAGGTTGCAGAGCTCATCCTGCCCTCACAGAGGGAGCACAGGATGAAACAACTTGAGGACACTCTAAAGCGACACTTGTGTAACACCTTCCCAGGCACTGGTAGGTTACAAAGTGATGACACAGGTGCTTCTGAGGCTGCTGTTTATCAGAGGAAGAGTGGTGAGGGGGCCGCTTGACTAATGTCTTTTCCAATTTTTTTAGTCCATGACGCCCAGGGACGTCAAATGTAGGCACCCATTGCCAGCGTCTTCACCATATGGGGCAGGACTACCTAGGGTCAAAGGCAGACCTGGATACCTTTACAGCAGATGATCCACTGGCTTACTGGGTATTGAGATTGGATTACTGGCCAGAATTTAGCCAATATGCTATGGAGCTACTAGGTTGCCCTTCATCCAGCGTGTTTTCTGAAAGGCCGTTCAGTGCCGCTGGAGGTTTTGTCACAGACAAAAGAGTGTGTCTGTCCACCGACTCTGTAGACAAGCTGACATTTATAAAAATGAATCAGTCCTGGATCAGCAGTTATCAATCCCCTGATGCTGATGTAACTGAATAGATTGGGGATCTCTTCTGCGTTACCAAAACCTCCACCACTGCACTCTTCCACAATACCTCAGAGGGGATACATTGTGAAGGCACTAGCTTGCACCCACTGGCCAATATTTGGGTGCACCGACGCGTGTACCAGATTCCAATCATTTTAATATTTGAATGCAGAGTCCACCCCTGCACTCTTCCACAATACCTCAGAGGGGTTATGTTGTGAAGGCACTAGCTGGCACCAAATGGCCCAATATTTGGGTACACTGACGCGTGTACCAGACAGAGCCGTAGCTAGCTCCTTTTGCACCCGAGGCAAAAACAGAAAATTGTGCCCCCCACATAATTTAAAAATCAGAGTCCCTGACCAGTGGCGCAGTGCTAAGCTCCTGGATGCTCCCCGCAACCAGAAGCAGTGGATCGGACCACCCTTTGTGCTGTGGGATGAGAGGCAAGTATGTGATTTTTGGGGGTTCCAGCTGGTGCTGGCTGATTCTGCAGAAGCGGTATCAGTTAGCACCAGCGTCTAGCTGTGGGTAACTTTTGTAGATATGGCTGGATGGTAATTAGCGTTAGGACTTTGTAATCCTAAAGCTATTTACTCTTTGCGCTCCCCATGTTAAGTATAGAGAGTGCAAAGTACAGTAACCTCGCGCTGAAAAGCACAATCTGCTTTATTTTTTAACCTGTTACCGTTCGGATTGTAATATGAGAGTCCTGTGCTAGGATGTGATATGGGCAGCATGCAGTAACCTCATTTAACCTAGCACCAACGCTCACATGTGTGAGTGCTAACGTTAAAGAGGTGATGGGGCCCTACATATATAGTACATGTACAAATACAGTACACACAGAATACATGCACGTATAGCAAAAGAACATTTAGCATAATATACACCCCCCAGAATAATATACACAGCACTGAGCCCCCAGACTATTTCCCCCAGTTCACATGGATATTATTGACCCCAGCTCATATGGATATTATTGACCCCAGCTCAAATGGGTATATATTGCCCCAGTTCACATGGAAATGGCCCAGCTCATGGATATGCCCCCCAGCTCTCATGGATAGTGCCCCAGCTCTCATGGATAATGCCCCAGGTCTCATGGATATGCCCCAGCTCTCATGGATATGCCGCCCCAGGTCTCATGGATAATGCCCCCCAGGTCTCATGGATAATGCCCTACCTCTCATGGATAATGCCCCAGGTCTCATGGATATGCCCCAGGTCTCATGGATAATGCCCCAGCTCTCATGGATAATGCCCCAGCTCTCATGGATAATGCCCCAGCTCTCATGGATATGCCTCCAGGTCTCATAGATATTGCCCCCAGTTCTCATGGATATGCCCCCAGGTCTCATGGATAATGCCCCCAGGTCTCATGGATAATGCCCCCAGGTCTCATCATGGATATGCCCAAGGTCTCATGGATAATGCCTCCAGGTCTCATGGATAGTGCCCCCAGGTCTCATGGATAATGTCTCCAGGTCTCATGGATAGTGCCCCCAGGTCTCATGGATAATGCCCAAGCTCACCTCATTGGATAATGCCCCCCCAGGTCTCATGGATAATGCCCCAGCTCTCATGGATAATGCCCCAGATCTCATGGATATGCCCCAGGTCTCATGGATAATGCCCCAGGTCTCATGGATATGCCCCAGGTCTCATGGATATGCCCCAGGTCTCATGGATATGCCCCCAGCTCTCATGGATAGTGCCCCCTGCTCTCATGGATAGTGCCCCCAGGTCTCGTGGATATTGCTCCCAGGTCTCGTGGATAGTGCCCCCAGGTCTCAAGGATAATGCCCCCAGGTCTCATGGATAGTGCCCCCAGTTCTCATGGATAATGCCCAAGCTCACCTCTCATTTCCGCCGCACATTGCTGGCGGCCACATGCTTCCTGCTAGGACGGCCGCTGACAGGAAGTGCAGCCGCTCGCCTGGGATCGATGAAACAGCCTGCCGCGATCTCGCGAGATCGCGGCTGACTGTTAGATCCCAGGAGGAGCGGCTGCACTTCCTGTCAGCGGCCGTTCTAGCAGGAAGCACGCAGCCGCCGGCAATCATTCCCGCAGGACTCGAGCCATGGCTGCGCCCCTTCACAGCTGTGCCCGAGGCACATTCCTTCACTCGCCTCGCCCTTCCTTCGGCCCTGGTACCAGATTCATATAATTTTAATATTTGAATGCAGAGTCCACCCCTGCACTCCTCCACAATACCTCAGAGGGGTTATGGTGTGAAGGCACTAGCTTGCACCAAAGGCCCAATATTTGGGTGCACTGACACGTGTACCAGATTCCAATCATTTTAATATTTGAATGCAGGGTCCACTCCTGCACTCTTCCACAATACCTCAGAGGGGTTACGTTGTGAAGGCACTAGCTGGCACCAAAGGCCCAATATTTGTGTGCACTGACGCGTGTACCAGATTCATATCATTTTAATATTTGAATGCAGGGCCCAGCCCTGCGCTCTCTCACAATACCTCAGAGGGGTTACGTTGTGAAGGCTCTAGCTGGCACCAAAGGCCCAATATTTGGTGCACTGACACTGGCGCGTGTACCAGATTCATATCATTTAAATATTTGACTGCAGGGTCCACCCCTGCACTCTTCCACAATACCTCAGAGGGGTTATGGTGTGAAGGCACTAGCTGGCACCAAAGGTCCAATTTTAATGCACCTGTTTTTACTTTTATCCAAAGCCTGCATATGTTTCACCATAATTTAGCCAAAAAATCACTAAACTTGTTCTTCGTGTCCTAAAACGTCTCCTCTTTTCATACAGGTTGCCGCCCCAAGCAGTTGTTTATTAAAAGATTAAAGGGAAAACATTTACCGTCATTTGAAATGTCATTTTTTTCTTTTTAAATGTTTCTATACTTCCTACAAATCCGCCACTTCACGGGCAGGTTATGGGGGCCTCCTAGGCATGATATTTGAAGGAATTTTTCATTTTTTTTCCCTAAACTTTATTTCATGGAAAAATCACTGTTCCTTTTAAAACGTTTTTTTTTAAACTTTTTTTCCTTGTTTCCTGTCCCCCAGGGCACTATCCGGACCCCCATACACCTTTTATGGCCAATATCTTGCATATATGCACTCTTGGAGGGCACTCTAAAAATCGAACGTTTGAGTCCCATTAACTTGCATTGAATTCGAATCGTGTTCGCGTTCGAATCCGAACTTTTTCAAATGTTCGTGTTCGAATACGAGCCGAACTCGGGGGGTGTTCGGCCCATCACTAATCACCAGTGAGCGCCGGAGCCCATACGGGGGGTGCACGTGCACAGAAGGCGGTCCCAGAGCACTGTTCAGAGCGCACCTGCCTTCACATGCCGTGGCACCTTGGGCAGAGCACAGCATCCAGAAGCAGAGGGGTAGCGAGGTCATAAATCAAATCGATTTCATTGCGAATTCAATGTTTCGGTCCACGATCTGCAGACTCTCACCAGGTTAACGGGCTGAAACACTGAAAACACAAGAAAAGTCAATTTGATTCGATTTAACAAGTCCCAGGATGCCAGAGCTCCCTCCAAATAAACAATATACACAAATATATTTTAACACCCCCTCAAGGATATTGAATTATACAGCTGACAGCCTCCACATTAAATGACATCATCTACACCTAAAGTTAAGCAGGAAAGATCTTAATTTTTTTAATTGAAATTTTACATATATTTTGAAAACATAACAGCAGATATAGATACAAGAGCGATGTACACAAAGCATCAAGAGTAAGGCTCCGTTCACACCTGGGCGTTTTACAGCACATTCCTGTGCGCTGTAAAACACCTAAACACAAAAATCCCATGATTTCCTATGGGGTCCTTTCACACCTGGGCATTTTACAGCGCGTAGGAAAGCACTTTAAAACGTCATACACCCAAAGAAGTACAGGAGCTTTTTTGGGATGTATTGCAGCACGTTCGCAGCCTATAGACTGCAGCTGAACGCGCTGCAATGCGCGTTTGCACGTTTTTTACGCTTGTGCGATACGCGCGTCAAAAAACGCGCTTTTTATGCATGTCAAAAAAACTCGCAGGTGTGAACCAAGCCTAAGAAAAGAAGAGGTTAGCTTTGTGAATAAATCATCATATTAAAGAATGTTTTACTATGTGGATGATCTCTAGCTCAATGGCACAAACAAAAGCCAAATATGCCAGCCCCCATGAAACGGCAGGAGGGGGAGTGCTGCCAGCGAGAGTGTGAGCCAGCCCGAAGAAGTGTGTGGGGGCCGGAGCAGGGTTCCCCCTCTCCTCTTAGAGATCAGTGTTTCCCAAACCTGTCCTCGCGACCCTCAACCAGGCCAGATTTTGCAGATCACCTTGGGGAAAAGCAGACTGAATCCTGCAATCACTGAGCAGCAAATCAATTCAATGTTCTTGAACCCAGGACATACTTGAAAACGAGAGAAATCTCAATGTATCCTTCCTGGTAAAATCCTTTATAAATAAATAAATAAATAAATATCACCTGTGCTGTGCTTCAGATATCTGGCAAACCTGGTGAGGCAGAGGGTCCTGAGGACAGGTCTGGGAAACACTGTTTTAGATTGTAAGCTCTGGAGCAGGGTCCCCTCTCCTCTTAGATTGTAGGCTCTTGAGCACGGTGCCCTCTCCTCTTAGATTGTAAGCTCTGGAGCAGGGTCCTCATCCCCCTTGCCTGTCCAGGCAAGACCCTGCCAAAAAGCACCTGTATACTGCCAATATTGCCCTGGCCTGTGCCTCATGTAAGCTCTGTGAGCTTAACACAGGCCCCCACCAGATTGCAGTTAATCATTTTGTGTCCCTTCTCCCCAGACAGATAAACTAGACCTCAAACCAGGTTGCCTCTCATAAATAACGACAAAAATGTATTTATTTGAAAATCACCTTTTTTCTTGTGTCCAGCATTCCAGCCAGTAGTCCATAGGAGCAGCTGCACTTGCATCTCAGCCCTGCCTCTCCCAGCCTTCAAAATGAGTGGGAGCGCGTGGTGGATTGGAGGTTGAGTGGGGATGTGATGCTTGTGCAGCCTAGTGGAGAGCTAAGGAATGGCAGCAGTGCAGTGAATAAATTATCATAATTTAAGCCTGTTGATCCATTGGGTGGCAATTGCCCCCTTTGCCCCATCCTGTGGACGCCCATGGATGGGTCTACATTTTTCGCAATCTAATGGGTCCTTTCCCATGTTGGAAAGGACTGCTATGGAGGCCTCCAAGGTTGCCTGTACCAAACGATGTAGGGAGCTGAGGAAATGAAAGGCTTTAACAAAGGGAGGGGCCAGGAGTTCCCGGAAAGTCTTATAATATTGTGTCCGGGCTCTTAGAAATGCTCTTAGACACCAGGCTGGAGAGGTGAAGGGTGCGTTTAGACTCCAGCGATGGCCAGTTTAGCTCTTTTAACATGTCACAATGGTGGGTCATGTAGTTACATTGTAATGCAAAGCGGCAGAAGGAGTTATACAATGTAGTAAGTTTCTGAAGGTGTGTTTGCGGGGCCGCTGCATACAATACATCTCCGTAATCAATAGCTGGCATAAGCATTTGTTGTACAATCTGCTTTCTTACCGCGGGGCTCAGGCAGGATTTGTTAATGTCAGGGCTCGAGTCGAGCGGGAACACGCGGGAACGGCGTTCCCGCACTTCTCCCACAGCGGGAACGCTGTGGGAACGCAGCGTTCCCACTGTGGCCCAAGCCTGAACGCCGCCGCCGCACATTGCCGGTGGCCGCGTGCATCCTGTTAGAATGGCCCGCTGACCGGAAGTGGAGCCGCTCGGCTTCACTTACTGTCAGCGGCGTTGAAGCAGGAAGCACGCGGCCGCCTGCAATGTGCGGCGGCAGTGGCAGCGGCAGCAGCCACAGAAGAAGCAGAGGTGAGCTGGGGACAATATCCATGACACGGGGACAATATCCATGACACGGGGGGGCAATATCCATGAGACCTGGGGGCAATATCCATGAGACCTGGAGGCAATATCCATGAGACCTGGGGCAATTTCCATGAGACCCGGGGCAATATGCATGAGACCTGGGGGTAATATGCATGAGATCTGGGGGGCAATTTCCATGAGACCTGGGGGCAATATCCATGAGACCTGGGGGCAATATCCATGAGACCTGGGGGCAATATCCATGAGACCTGGGGCAATATGCATGAGACCTGGGGGGAAATTTCCATGAGACCTGGGGGCAATAGCCATGAGACCTGGGGGCAATATCCATGAGACCTGGGGGGCAATATCCATGAGACCTGGGGGCACAATCAATGAGACCTGGGGTCAATTTCCATGAGACCTGGGGGCAATATGCATGAGATCTGGGGGGCAATTTCCATGAGACCAGGGGGCAATAGCCATGAGACCTGGGGCAATAGCCATGAGACCTGGGGGGCAATTTCCATGAGACCTGGGGGCAATAGCCAAGAGACCTGGGGGCAATTTCCATGAGACCTGGGGGCAATAGCCATGAGACCTGGGGGGCAATATCCATGAGACCTGGGGGCAATTTCCATGAGACCTGGGGGCAATAGCCATGAGACCTGGGGGGCAATTTCCATGAGACCTGGGGGCAATAGTCATGAGACCTGGGGGCAATAGCCATGAGACCTGGGGGCATATCCATGAGACCTGGGGGCACAATCCATGAGACCTGGGGGCAATTTCCATGAGACCTGGGGGCAATATGCATGAGAGCTGGGGGCAATAGCCATGAGACCTGGGGGGGCAATATCCATGAGACCTGGGGGGGCAATTTCCATGAGACCTGGGGTGCATTATCCATGAGACCTGTGGGGTGGGGGCAATATCCATGAGACATGGGGGGCATTATCCATGAGACCTGGGGGCATTATCCTTGAGAGCTGGGGGGCATTATCCATGAGAGCTGGGGGGCATTATCCATACGAGCTGGGGGCAATATATACCCATATGAGCTGGGGGCAATTATATCCATGTGAACTGGGGAAAATATATCCATATAACCAGTGCTGTGCATATTATTCTGGGGGCTCAGTGCTGTGTATATTATCCTGGGGGCTCAGTGCTGTGTATGTTATTCTGGGGATTCAGCGCTGTGTATATAATTCTGGGGGGGGTCTGTGCCTGGAGATATATATATATATATATATATAAAATGCGTTAGTCCAGTTGCCACAATCACGAGTATACCTGTAGGTAGTGATACCTTTCACTGATCAGTATAGTTTCCAGTTTACACTCTTGAAAGCTTGTCTTTTAAATGTAAAGTTAACCCAATAGAAATGGTATCACCACGTACTGCTATACTCGTAATATATATATATATTCTTCAGGTAATAGGGGTTGTGGAATTCGTGGGTGAGTTCCCTCACTTTTTTTCCCAGGACTTGACCCCTGGTTTCTGTACAGGGCACCTAGTTTGGGGTAAAGTTTAGATGAGAGTTTTTCGATGTGGGGGCCAAAGGATAGATTAGGGTCCAACCACATACCTAGATATTTGAGAGAAGTGACTGTGGTCAGTGTGCCATTTGATTTTGTCCTAACACATAGATGGGGATTTTTCAATTTGTGTAGTTTAGGTGCTGTTCCAAAGAGCATCGTTACAGTTTGTCAGTATTTAAAAAAAGTTTGTTGCGTTTGATCCACTTTTCTACCTCTGTGAATTGTTCTTGCAGCACGGCCTCCAGCTGCAGGAGATTTGGTTTGCTGGTATAGATTACAGTGTCATACAGATGTGTGCAACATAGAATGCACTTCTAGAGCACGGCAACGTATACACGAGATTCCAATGCGGATGGTCGAGATAATAGCGGAATTAGTCGGCAGGCGGCAAACAGGCATAAACGATAAGACGTGAGCAGAAGAATAAACAAAGCAAGGGACTGACACTAACTGAATTCACAGAATGCTATACTACAGCGTCTGTATCAGGGAAGAGCCACGTTTAAATAATGCCAGGTTACAGGCCCCGTCCCCGTACACCAATCAGTCCAGTGATGTCATTCCCGGGTGCCCACATGTGTCAGGATGTAAAAGGAGGCCATAGCAGGCATGTGTGCCGCTAGGGGATGGTAGGGGTGGTGACCAGGATGGACACAACAGCGCGGCTCCGCGTAGTGGACTGCAAAGGCACTGCAGTATACTGAGGCGGTGCAAAGGTAAGCGAATGCGGGCAGCCCGGTGGCGGATGCTTGACAATGTCCGAGATATCTCTCTGTCGTCGCCATTTAAGAGCCGTCGCTTTACCACAAGGGCTTGACAGTGGTCTACTTCCTAAGTGGGCTATTTTCAAGTGGAGTTTTACCTGTACTGGTCTGTGGTTTGTATCTCTAGAGGGAGCGAAACCTCTGGTTTATTTATCAATTTGTTTAATTTCTCTTTTTGTTTTTTTTTTTCTTTGTTTTTTCTGTTGTGCTTTTTTTTTTCTGAGTGGCTGGTGGCTTGTTAATTGGGGGCGTTTAGATTGTCAGGTGATTTCACTTGTATGGCTACATAAACTCACTGGCAGCACACTGAGCTTGCTCACAAGGGCTTGTCAGTGGTCTACTTCCTAAGTGGGCTATTTTCAAGTGGAGTTTAAAAACCGGAGTTCAAATAACAGGTACCAATTGTGATATATATATATATATTTGTTATCTTGTTGTGGGTATGAGTGTTAGCAAGCTTGGAGGTTTGACCCAGTGCACATCCTGCTGCATGTATGCATGTCTGGAGGAATCCTTCCAGGGTCCATATCTCTGTAGCAAGTGTGAACGTGTAGCTCGTCTGGAAGCTCAAATTGGAGATCTGGAAGTGCAAATCGTAACGCTGAGGCAGATTGACAATCTTGAAAGGAGCCTGCTTCTCACAGAGCAAAGTATAGTTGAGAAATCTAGGGGTGTGGGAGGAGTGGAGTTAACTGGGGAACAGGTTGGTAGCTGGGTGTCAGTGACACGTGGTAGCAGGGGAGAGGGAAGAGGAAAAGGTTGGCTAGTCCTGATCTTGCGCACACAAACAGATTTGCCCCTTTGAGCGAAGATGTTGCTCAGGTGTAGCAGTACTGGAGGAGGCTGCTCCCTCTAATAGCAGAGGGATCAGCCCACCAAGTAAGGGAGGGATAAAGAGGGCAAGTAAGCCTAGACAGGTTGTGGTGGTAGGGGACTCTATTATTAAGAGAGTAGATAGGGTAATCTGTCGCTCTGATCGCCTTAACTGGACAGTTTGCTGTCTGCCGGGTGCCCGTGTTAGGCATGTGGTTGACAGAGTTGATAGATTATTGGGAGGGGCTGGAGATGACCCAGCTGTCATGGTCCATATTGGTACCAATGACAAAGTAAGAGGAAGATGGAAGGACCTGAAGAATGATTTCAGGGAATTAGGAAGTAAACTGAAGAAGAGGTCCTCCAAGGTAGTATTTTCTGAGATACTACCGGTGCCACGTGCTACAGTGGAAAGGCAGCGGGAGATCAGGGAGGTCAATGCGTGGCTTAAAGCTTGGTGCAGGAAGGAGGGCTTTGGGTTTTTAGAGCACTGGGCTCATTTTGTACTGGGGTACAATCTGTATAGTCATGATGGATTGCACCTGAATGGAAGAGGGTCTGCTGTGCTAGGGGACAGGATGGTTAAAAGGTTGGAGGAGACTTTAAACTAGTGGAAGGGGGATGGATACAGTAGCTTACAAAATGGAGACAGAGCAGATAGCGGAAGGGTTTCAGCTCGGACTAAGGGGGGTGGAGCCAGGGGGATGGGTAATGTCAGAACAGTGGAGGCATGCAATGTAAAGTCGCATTCAGCATGTGTGAGTAGAGACAACATTAAATGTATGCTTGCTAATGCAAGGAGCCTCAATAACAAGATGGGGGAGCTAGAGGCAATAGCATACACTAAGCAATACGACATAATAGGAATAACAGAAATGTGGTGGGATGAAACGCATGACTGGGCTGTAAACTTAAACGGTTATACATTGTTTAGAAGGGATAGGAAACATAAGAAAGGGGGTGGAGTATGTTTATATGTAAATCAGGATTTATAGCCAAATATTACACAACTGGAAAGCGATGAGGGAAATGTGGAATCCTTATGGGTAAATATTTCGTTGAGGAATAAACAGGGAAGTCAACTATTGGTTGGCATATGCTATAAACCACCTAATATAGATAATGATGAGGAAGAACAATTGTTAGAGCAAATTAGGAAGTCTGCACATTATGGTAGGACTTTAATTATTGGAGATTTTAATTACCCGGACATTAATTGGGATAGTGGGACTAGTAATTCAGCAAAGGGAATCCGGTTTCTGAACATTTTAAATGATACCTTCATGACACAACTGGTAGAAACACCAATTAGAGAGGATAACTGTCTGGACCTGGTTATAACAAATAATGTGGATCTTTTCTCAAATATTAATGTAAGGGAACAGTTGGGAAACAGTGACCATAATATGGTGACTTTTGAAATAAACTCAAAAAAACACATTCATAAGGGTGCATGCTAAAACATATACAGGGTTATTCAAAGAGCTCCGAATTGCTTGAGAAAGGTAACTGAACGCTGAAAATCAGCGTTGGGTTACCTTTCCTGGCCATTCGGCTATCCAGAGAGCAGGCAATTTGCCAAATCCTGGCGAATTGCCTGAACATATGGTGCCTGTTCGGTGCCTGTTCGAGGGCAGTGAAATCCCCATAAAAAAGCACTGCTTCGGCTATTCAGAGAACACAAACCAGCAGTGAAAGGTTCCCGAAATGCCCTGCCATTCGGTGGTTTAATTCGGCAAGTCTATTCAGGAGAATCCCATAGGCTTCAATGTTAAAAATATTCCTGTTTTAATTCAATATCTAATTCATTATAAAATTCTGCAGCAAAAGTCTCTTTATTTATAGATTTTTTAAGATACTTTAAGCATTTTTCTTAATTTTTTTTTAAAGTCCGATTTTTTTTTTAAGTTTACTTATTTTTTCTGTAACAGCCCTTTTTATTAACATTCCCTGGACCTCCTGTGTAAATTTCAGACATTTTCGCTCAGTAGTTTCTTTGCAAACAGCGTTTCATTTTCACAGATTCACACAAACTATTTTGCTAATTTATTCACCTCCCTCGTCTGCAGTCTCGGCTGCTTCGGCTGATTCGGCTGTGCGCGATCGGCTCCTGCTCGGGCTTTTTCCGTGGTTTTCGGCAGGTTAATCAAGATGTTTTTGCAGTTTTCGGCGTGCATTCGCTGGGTTTTGAGGTTCGTTTTCGTCAGGTTTGCGGTAGCTTTTCCATGCAATTCGGGGACCCTGTGGTGCTTGCTGATGTAGAGGTCGGCAGGGCTGGGTCCTGGATGGACAATATGTTTCACCCCTATTTGGGTTGTGGACCCTTTAAGGGCAACCACAGGGTTAATCTTCCTGTCCAGGAAGAGTTTTAAAGCCAGCAACTCCCAGATAGGATTGTGGGAGTTTAGGAAAGTAATCAGCGGAAGCTGTGTGTGTTGGTGTTCCAAAAGCAGGAGACCTGCTGTGCCTGGCTGGAGAGGCTTCTACATACTGGGGAAAGGATTCTCCAGGTTTGGGACTGTTTAAGCATTGGTGAGCCACCATTATTTTTCTGTTTATTTGTGCTGAAGATCAGGACTTTGCTTTAATTTCGCTGAACCCAAGCGTGTACTTATTATGTTGCCTTTTTGACTGCCCTGAAAGAGTGAATAAAGCTGTTTTGTTTGTGAAAGACATTGTGCACGTGCTCTGTGGGCCCCCAAACGTCACAACTGGTGTTTCGAATGCGGGCAATTTGCTACCCCTCACACGCCAAGCAAGAGGAATTTTTTTGTGGAGAAAAAAAAAAAAACTGACATTTTAAAAAGGACAGTGTTCTGATTGCATGTCCTGGGCTAAGGCTGCACTGAAGTCCACAGCTATGGAGGAGCTGGTTAAGCAGATGGTCTTTGTCAGTGTGCAGGCCCAGACTCCCCATGAAGAGGCGATGGCTCAGCAGCAACAAGCCCTGGCACAGGCTGTTGCTGCCCAACAAGAAAGCACCCATTTGCTGGCTGCACAACTTGCAGCACAGCAGGTAGCCACACAGACGCAGATCACTGCCCTGCGGGAGGCCATGCAGCAACTTGCACCTGGACGTGATCAAGCAGTGGTCGCTGCTGGTAACCATGTCTCCATAAGGGCCAGTCACTTCCTGCAAAAGCTGTCTCCCAGTGATGATGTGGAAGCATTTCTCACCACGTTTGAAAGGACTGCTGAGAGAGAGGGGTGGCCCCAAGACCAATGGGCCGGTCTCATTGCCCCGTTTCTGACAGGAGACCCTCAAAAGGCATTTTGACCTGCCCCTAGAAGATGCAAAGAATTATGACCGGCTGAAAGCTGAGGTTCTGGCCTGCCTTGGAGTAACTGTTGCTGTCCGGGCTCAATGTGTTCACTGCTGGAAGTACTGCCCTGACCAGCCACCTCGGTCCCAGATGCACGACTTAGGACAGCTGGTTAAAAAGTGGTTGCAGCCAGAGACCCTGACTAGAGAGCAAATGGTCGAAAGGGTTGTGATGGACCACTACCTGAGGTCTCTACCAAAGGATCTACAGCGCTGGGTCAGCCATGGGGACCCCAAGACTGCAGCACTGGTAGTCGAGATGGTGGAGAGATACACCGTGGTGGAGGACCTGCTCAGACCAACCAGTCGTCGAGGACCAGTCTTGCCACCGCCTGTGAGGCCTGCTTCAGTTCCTCGGAGGGAAGCGTCACTGGACCCGGGAACCAGCACCCCAAAATCATCTTCCTCGGTTCTGCAGAGGCCTGTCGCTACCCGAACTGCTGGCGATATACAGTGTTGGAGGTGTCGCGCCTGGGGCCATACCCGGGCGCAGTGTCCGTTAAAGGAGGAGCCCATGGAGTGTGGATCCGCTCGGAGAGTGTCCTTCTACACCCTCACAATGTGCACTACCCACCTTGACCTAGAGGGGGGTCAGTTTGAATGTACTGTGTGGGTGAATCACCGCACAGGCAAAGCTCTCCTGGACTCTGGGAGTATGGTCACCCTGGTGCATGCCCGGGTAGTCGGAAGGCTCGGTCCAGTACAAAGAACCCTCCGGGTTGTCTGTATCCATGGGGATACTCGGGAGTATCCGCTGATCCCTGCCACCATTTCCGCCAGGAATAATTTGGTCACCCAAAAGGTCGGGGTGGTGAGTACTCTGATACATGATGTGATTGTGGGACGGGACTGCCCCTTGTTTGCTGAACTGTGGTGCTTGGCACAAACTGAACTGCCCATCGAACTGAGGAACAATTCAGGGTCACCTCCACCAAACATGACTGTGGACACTGTTGATGAGGAGTTGCTAAAATGTGTTCAAAATGAGAATGTTGTAACTGATGTGAGTGTCCTAGCTCCTCAACCTGAGATAATATTTTTATTAGTGATATTGCAGAAGGTATTAATGGAAAAGTATGTCTTTTTGCTGATGACACAAAGATTTGCAACAGGAAGTTGGAGGGATCAGCCAAATGACAAATGATTTAGGTAAACTAAAAAAATGGTCAGAGTTGTGGCAATTGAGTTTTAATGTGGATAAGTGCAAGATAATGCACCTGGGACGTAAAAACCCAAGGGCTGAATATAGAATATTTGATACAGTCCTAACCTCAACATCTGAGGAAAGGGATTTAGGGGTCATTATTTCAGAGGATCTAAGGGTAAGTAGACAATGTAATAGAGCAGCAGGAAATGCTAGCAGAATGCTTGGTTGTGTAGGGAGAGGTATTAGCAGTAGGAAAAGGGAAGTGCTCATGCCACTGTACAGAGCACTGGTGAGACCTCACTTGGAGTACTGTGTGCAGTACTGGAGACCGTATCTCCAGAAGGATATAGACATCTTAGAGAGAGTTCAGAGAAGGGCTACTAAAATGGTGTACGGCTTGAAGGAGAAAAGTTACCAGGAAAGGCTTAATGATCTTAACATGTACAGCTTGGAAAAAAGACGAGACAGAGGTGATATGTTAGAAACATTTAAATACGTAAAGGGAATCCACAAGGTAGAGGAAGGGAGTATATTTAAATGGAAACAAAGTAGCAAAACAAGAGGACATAGTCTTAGATTAGAGGGGCAAAGGTTTAAAAGTAACATAAGGAAGCATTATTTTACTGAGAGGGTGGTGGATACATGGAACAGCCTTCCAGTTGAAGTGGTAGAGGCCAAAACAGTAATTGAATTTAAGCAAGCATGGGATAGGCATAAGGCTATCCTAAACAAAAGATAAATCCAGGTAAAGTATCCATGTAATTGGGCAGACTAGATGGGCCGAAAGGTTCTTATCTGCCGACATTTTTCTATGTTTCTATGACACCCAAGGAGGGGGAATCCTCTCCCGTGCCGGTTATGGTAGGAGAGGATGAAGAGGAATTATCCCCTGTAGATATTACACTTGGGGTGGATGAGGGGGAAGGTTCTTCTTATCCAGTACACCCTGATTTAGATGTGTCCAGAGGTGCATTTGGCAGGGCTCAAATGGGTTACCCGATGTTGATAAATGCTCGCAAACAGGTAACTGTTGTCAGTGGGGTGCCTCAAGCACCAGATGCAGAGAAAAGATTTCCTCACTTTATGGTCAATAATGATCTGTTCTACCGGGTATCAGAAATTCGGGGAGAAATTGTGGAACAATTACTAGTACCCCAGCCCTACCAGAGAATGGTGCTGGATCTGGCTCACAATGATGCCCTAGGTGGTCACCTGGGATCTGAAAAAACCGAGGCCCGGATAACGGACCGGTTTTACTGGCCTGGGATCGGTGCCGCGGTTAAGAGGTACTGTTCATCCTGCCCCGTTTTCCAGTTAACTGCCCCAGCACCCCATTTATGTCCCGAGTGATAGTTGTTCCAAATCAAGCAGTTACGAACATCTGTTTATCACCCTCAGACAGATGGTCTGGTAGAAAGATTCAACAAGACTCTGAAAATGATGCTTAAAAGGGTTGTGCAGAGAGATGGTAGAGACTGGGATCATTTGCTTCCCACACTGCTGTTTGCTATTCGAGAGGTTCCTCAGGCCTCCACAGGGTTCTCACCTTTTGAGCTGGTGTATGGTCGCAGACCACGGGGATTGCTAGATTTGCTGAAGGAGACATGGGAAAGTGAGTCCTCTCCACACAAATCGCTCATTGAACATATCTCTCAGATGAGAGAGAGAATTTCTAAAGTGATGCCTTTGGTACAGGAACATTTGCAGAAAGCTCAGGAGGCCCAGAAAAGGGTGTACAACTGGTCAGTCAAGCTGCGGCAATTTCAGGTTGGGGACCGGGTAGCACACTTATACCCACGGTGGAAAGTCGGTTCCTGGCCAAGTGACAGGGACCATATGAGGTGGTTGAAAAAGTAGGGGAAGTAAACTACCGAGTGCATCAGCCTGGGAAAAGAAAACCATACCAGATCTACCACATAAATTATTTAAAACCCTGGAGAGACAGAGAGGAGGTGTCCGCCATGGTTGGGGTGGGTATAGAGTCTGATGGTGTTGACGCAGTACAGATTGCTACCACCCTATCCAAACCCCAAACCCAAGAAGTTAAGGAGTTTCTGCAAAGAAACAAAGGCATGTTTTCAGGACTACCGGGACACGCGTCCGGGATTAAACATGATATTGTGACGGAACCCCATGTAAAGGTTCGGGTAAAGCCGTACCGCATCCCAGAAGCCCATAGAAAGGCTGTTTCTGAAGAGGTTAAAAAAATGCTTCAACTTGATGTCATTGATGAGTCACAGAGTGAATGGTCGAGCCCCATCGTGTTGGTACGGAAGCCCAACGCCACTCTGCGATTCTGCAATGACTTCAGGAAACTTAACGAGGTGTCAAAATTTGACACGTATCCCATGCCAAGGGTGGATGAATTAATAGAGAAATTGGGTCCGGCCCGTTATATAACACCACCCTGGACCTTACTAAGGGATACTGGCAGATACCCCTGACTAGGAAGCCAGGGAAAAGACTGCTTTTTCCACTCCAGAGGGTAATTTTCATTATAAGTGGATGCCTTTTGGGTTACACTCAGCCCCGGCCACCTTCCAACGAGCGATGGATAGGGTGCTCCGTCCCTACCTGAGATATACCTCGGTCTACCTGGGTGACATTGTCATCTTCAGTCCAGATTGGGAGTCCCATCTTCCCCGGGTTCAGACAGTTTTGGACAGTTTGAGGAAAGCGGGCTTTACTGTTAACCCTGAGAAAAGTGCGGTAGGGATGGAGGAAGGCAGGTACCTGTGCTTTTCTGGGTATAGTGGGTATTACCGGCGGTTTGTCCCCAATTTTGCCTCTATTGCTGCACCACTGACTGACCTGACGAAAGGTAGGAAGTCAGTGATGAATCAATGGAATGCCAATGCTGAAGAAGCCTTCAAGCAGCTTAAAAATGCGTTGTGTCAGCACCCAGTGCTGGTAGTCCCTGATTTCTTGCGGGAGTTCATTGTACAGACGGATGCCTCAAGTGAGGGTTTGGGGGCTATGCTATCCCAAGAAGTCAATGGGGAAGAGCACCCCGTGGTTTTTCTTAGTAGGAAACTGACGGCAGCGGAGAAAAACTATGCTGTGGTGGAAAGAGAGGGCTTGGCCATAAAGTGGGCCTTGGATTTTTTGAGATACTTCCTGTTGGGCAGGAAGTTCCGTTTAGTGTCTGACCATGCCCCATTGAGGCAGCACCGCCACGCTAATGCCAGGGTAACCAGGTGGTTCCTGTCTCTCCAGGAGTTTAACTTTGTGGTGGAACACAGGCCTGGGACACAGCACCAAAATGCTGATGCCCTGTCCCTGATGCATTGTGTTCTGTCTACTGTTGCCTCAAACACCTCCGCGTTGAGACAGAGGGGGGGGATATGTAGAGGTCGGCAGGGCTGGGTCCTGGATGGACAATATGTTTCACCCCTATTTGGGTTGTGGATCCTTTAAGGGCAACCACAGGGTTAATCTTCCTGTCCAGGAAGAGTTTTAAAGCCAGCAACTCCCAGATAGGATTGTGGGAGTTTAGGAAAGTAATCAGTGGAAGCTTGGTGTGTTGGTGTTCCAAAAGCAGGAGACCTGCTGTGCCTGGCTGGAGAGGCTTCTACATACTGGGGAAAGGATTCTCCAGGTTTGGGACTGTTTAAGCATTGGTGAGCCACCATTATTTTTCTGTTTATTTGTGCTGAAGATCAGGACTTTGCTTTAATTTCGCTGAACCCAAGCGTGTACTTATTATGTTGCCTTTTTGACTGCCCTGAAAGGGTGAATAAAGCTGTTTTGTTTGTGAAAGACATTGTGCACGTGCTCTGTGGGCCCCCAAACGTCACACTGAATACACCGCAGGGTCACCGAAATGGGATCGGCAAAAGGAACCGAATTGAAGAGAACGAAAAGTCACCGAACGTGCGGTGACTTTTTGAATCTCTTTGAATAACCCTGATAATTTTAAAAAGGCCAACTTTATTAAAATAAAGGAAGCTCTCAATGTCATTGACTGGCAGAAACTCTTTCACGGGAAAAACTCTGTGGATAAGATTAATATCTTTAAACTTACACTTGAAAAGTACACGTCACAATATATTCCACTGGTTAATAAATATAAAAGAAACAGACTGAAACCAACGTAGTAGGAAGGTAACTAAGGAAATGAAAAATAAAAAGAAGGCATTTAAAGCTTTTAAATTTGATAAATCTGAGGCATCCTATAAAGCATATAGGGCAGCCAATAAAGCATGTAAAAATGCGATTAGATGGGCTAAACTAGAAAATGAAAAAGAAATAGCCAAAGAGAGCAAGACCAACCCTAAAAGATTCTTTAGTTACATAAATTCTAAAAAGCCCAAGAGTGAAAATGTAGGTTCACTAAAATCTGAGTCAGGGTTATAGTTAACTGGAGATCGAGATAAGGCAGAAATTTTGAATGATTATTTTTCTTCAGTATTTATCAAAGAGAAACCTATAACAGGAAACATGAAATTCATTAATAAAAACTTACTAATACAAAGTGACTGGTTGACGCAGGACAAGGTTTTGCAGCAATTAAACAATGTGAATGTGAATAAAGCCCCAGGGGCAGATGGAATTCACCCGCGAGTACTGAGAGAGCAATGTGTTGAAATATGTAAACCTCTGCTCTTAATCTTTCAAGATTCTTTTCTTTCAGGAATCGTACCAGAGGATTGGAGAAAAGCTGACGTGGTCCCTATATTTAAGAAAGGTTTAAAATTTGTGCCTGGGAATTATAGACCTGTGAGCTTAACATCTGTGGCTGGGAAAGTATTTGAGGGGTTACTAAGGGATAATATTCAGGAAATTATTGGGAGGTATAATGTAATTGGCAGAAATCAGCATGGTTTCATGAAACACAGATCATGTCAGACTAACCTAATTACGTTCTATGAGGAAGTAAGTAGAAGTATAGATCAGGGGGTCGCAGTGGTTGTGATTTACTTAGATTTTGCCAAAGCTTTCGACACAGTTCCACACAAAAGGTTACTATTTAAATTAAGAAAAATTGGTCTAGATGAAAATACTTGTTCTTGGATAGAAAGCTGGCTAAAAGATAGGGTACAGAGAGTAGTCATAAATGGTACATTTTCAAGATGGACACCAGTAATAAGCGGTGTCCCTCAGGGGTCTGTTATAGGACCAATACTATTCAATTTATTTATAAATGACCTTGAGATAGGCATTGAAAGACATGTATCAGTGTTTACAGATGACACAAAACTAGGAAAAGTAATACAATGTGAGCAGGATGTTGCTTCGCTGCAGAGGGATTTAGATAGATTGGGGGACTGGGCACTTAAATGGCAGATTAAATTTAATCTAGATAAATGCAAAGTTATGCACTTTGGAGTGAAGAACACACAAGCAATTTATACCCTAAATGGTACGGAGTTAGGTAAATCCAAGCAGGAGAAGGATTTGGGAATAATCATAGACTTCAAACTAAGTAATGTCAAACAGCAGCCGCCAAGGCCAGCAAAGTATTGGCATGCATTAAAAGGGGTTTTCACTCTCGAGATGAAAACATAATTTTGCCTCTGTATAATATCAATGGTCAGACTGCACCTTGAATATGCCGTGCAATTTTGGGCACCTGTCTTAAAAAAAGATATTATAGCGCCAGAAAAAGTGCAGAGATGGGCAACTAAATTAATAAGGGGAATGGAAGGGTTAAGTTATGAGGAAATATTAACAAGCTTAAACCTGTTTAGTTTAGAGACACGGCGCCTTAGAGGGGATCTGATAACCTTATACAAATATATACGGGGCCATTATCAACCACTGTCTGATAACCTATTCATTAACAGGACTATACAAAGGACAAGGGGTCACCAATTTAGACTGGAAGACAAAAAATTCAGCCTAAAGTATAGGAAGGGTTATTTTACGGTGAGAACAATAAAGCAGTGGAATTCTCTGCCTGTTGAGGTGGTTGGGTCAGAGACTGTACAGACTTTTAAAAAGTGACTGGATGACTTCCTGCAGACACATAATATTAAGGGTTATAATATTTAATATGTGGGTAAAAGCTTCTTGATCCAAGGAGAAATCTGACTGCCATTCTGGGGTCAAGAAGGAATTTTTTCCCAGTTGCATATTGGCAAGCATTTCAGACTGTGTTTTTTGCCTTCTTTTGGATCAACAGCAGTAGGTGATGTGGGAGAGGCTGAACCCGATGGACGCATGTCTTTTTTCAGCCTATTTAACTATGTAACCTATGACAATGCCTCTGATAACCGCTTTATGAGCTTTCCAGTCTAGTGGTGTTGAAGTCTCTAGTAGGAGGTTCTCTGTAAAGTAATTCTGGATGGCAGCAGAAACAACAGAGAACATTGGGTCGGAAAGAATTGAGGTGTTAAAGTGCCAAGTTCTATCTGTAGGATGAAAAAGGGGAGATTGAATCAGTAATCTCACCCGTGCATGGTCTGGCCACGTCCGAACCCTGACCGACACCTCCAGGATAACATTGAAGCAATGTTGTTGCATGAGAATATAATCTATTTGAGAGTATGTATTGTGTAGGTTTGAGAAAAAGGTGTATTCCCATTCCAAGGGGTCAAGGACCCGGCAGCTATCAATGAAGCATAAGGCATTGAATGAGCGACGCATGTGACTGAAGGTGCCACTGGGGAGACTAGAGGTACCAGGAGATGTGTGTGTCTACCCTAGGGTCCAATGGTGCATACAGATCACCTCCAATAAAGAGGTAGCCTTTCTGAAAAGCACAAAAGGAGTGTAGAATTTGGGCTAAGGATCTATTTTTTGGTTTAAGGAACCAGAGTTCAGAGTATTGATTAGAAAAATGGAAGTTACTTCTTTAAAACATATATTACCCGTTTGGTACGCATTTAAAAGAAAATCTAAACTAGGCAACAGGGTCCTTCCTAGTGTCTCCATGAATGTGCTGAAAGATCGTATACACTCATTATCAGAAGGGATTAGCTGTTCGGTTCGATTGGTTCGGAGTTCGATTCGAACATCGCCTGTCCGCATGTTCGCGAACTACGAACATTTCCGCGTGTTTGCCGCATGTTCGCTTACAATGCACCACAATGAACCACAATGCACTTTTCCACTAGCCTGAAGCTTGTAATCGGCTACAGCCTTGCACCTGACCACAGGTCAGGTGCAAGACAGGTTCAAGACTATGCCAATCACGGCTCAGAGTCCTGATTGGGCAAAATTTGCCCAAATCATTGGCTCACAGAGCTAAGTACCGCAGCACACTATATAAGGCTTCACACAGCCTTCAGCACATGTTTTTTGAGAGGAGATTGTTGTGTTAGTGTGTGTTCTCACTGCCAGTCTGCCACCAGCTATTGGGGGGGTCTCATTTCTACAAAATATCTGGAAATTGTTCTAATCTTTGTGTTCTCACTGCCACCAAGTATTTTGTCTTTTTTTAAACTTTTTGTCCTTGTTTCCTGTCCCCCAGAGCACTACCCAGACCCCCATACACCTTTTATGGCAAATATCTTGCATATATGCCCTCTTGGAGGGCACTGTAAAAATCGAACTTTTGAGTCCCATTGACTTGCATTGAGTTCGGTTCGTGTTCGCGTTCGAACTCAAACTTTTGAAATTGTTTGAGTTTGAAAGCAAACCGAACACGGGGGTGTTCGGCTCATCCCTAGTCATCACTTGGTAACCTACTAGTGCCTGGAAAGGTGTTACACAAGTGTCGCTTTAGAGCGCCCTCAAGTTTTTTCATCCTGTGCTCCCTCTGTGCGGGCAGGATGAGCTCTGCAACTTTACCCTTGTATCGTGGATCAAGAAGGGTTGCCAACCAGTAATGATTCCTCTCCTTGATAGCACGAATCCTGGGGTCCTTTAGCAGGCTTTGCAGGATAAGGGAGCCCATGCAGCGTAGGTTGGTGGTGGCATCAGCTTCCGAGTCTTCCTGGTCAATGAGGAGTATGACCCCATTGTGCACTTCCTCCTCCCAGCCATGTACTAGTCCTTGGGTTTCTGGGCACACAAAACCCTCCCTTGAGGAATCCCCACCTTCAATGTCCCCACAACTTAAATATTCCTCCTCCTCCTCATCCTCCTCCTGTCTGATCTGAGGAGGACCCGCTGGAATGCTGTCTGCGGAAAGACTGGGGCCTTGAGAGCTAGGGAAGTCCTCCTCTTCCTCCCGCTGCTCTGCCTTTAGAGCCACATCTATAATTCCCTGCAGTGTGTGCTCCAGAAGGAACACCAAAGGAATTGTGTCACTGATGCATGCACTGTCCCTGCTCACCATCCTCGTTGCCTCCTCAAATGGTGACAGTACAGTGCATGCATCCTTGATCATCAGCCACTGCGGGGGGGAAAAAACACCAAGTTGACCTGAACCTGTCCTTGTGCCATACTCACACAGGTACTCGTTGATGGCCCTCTGCTGCTTGTGCAGACGCTGCTGCATTGCTAATGTCGAGTTCCACCTGGTGGGCATGTCACGGATCAGACGGTTTGTGGGAAGGTGGAATTCTCTTTGAATTTCTGCCAGGCAAACACTTGCTGGGAATGACCGTCTGAAGTGGCTGCAGATTTTTCTGGCCTGGCTGAGAAGCTCTGCCAGCCCTGGGTAACTGGTTAGGACATGCTGTACCACCAGATTAGGATGTTTGCTAGGCATGGGTCAACTTACCCTGGCGTAGGGCGGAGAGAAGGTTGCTGCCATTATCACAGATGACCTTTCCCAGCTGAAGCTGGCGTGGTGTTAACCATCTCTGCACCTGCCCCTGCAGAGCTGACAGAATTTCTGGCATGGTGTGGCTCCTTTCCCCTAAGCAAACCAGCTCAAGCACAGTATGGCATCTTTTTGCTTGAGCCATTGCGTAGCCCCTGTCACGCGATGGTTTAACTGCCACTTCGCCAGAGACACAGAAGGAGGAGGAAGAGGAAGAGGGAGAGGTGGTGGTGGAGCAGACAGACCTCATACAAGCAGCTTTCTGGAGGCATGGTGGATGAACAAGCTCCAGCACAGAGCCCCGTCTTGGATCCCTCCCAGCTGCAATCAGAGTTACCCAGTGTGCCGTGAAGAAAATGTAATGGCCCTGTCCATGCTTGCTGGACGACATGTCTAAAGTCACATGCACCTTGCTGCTGACTGCCTTTCCCAATGACTCCATAACATTGTCTTCCACATGCTGGTATAGTGCTGGAATGGCCTTCTGTGAAAAGTAATGGCATTTTGGAACATGCCACTGTGGTATAGCACATTCAGCAAATTCACGGAAGGAAACAGAGTCCACAAGCTGGAAAGGCAGCAGCTGTAATGTGAGTAATTTTGTTAAGCTGGCATTTAGACGCTGTGCTTGGGGATGGTTGGGACTATATTTTTTCTTACGCTGCAGCAGCTGGGGCAACGTAATCTACTGTGTAAATCTTCAGCTGATGGGATGCTGTCACATTGTGAGGAAGGACCTGGTATATCCATTACTGTAGCATCATCCCTGTCAGTGGAGGTTGGAGTCAATGACATGGCAGGACATATAGTGGGGGTAGAGACAGGTGAGGAGGACCTACGCAAAGTTTTGCACCAACGGGATGCATGGCAGGTGGTCATATGTCGCCTCAAGCACGTGGTACCCAAGCGTCCAGTGTCTTTCCCACGCTTGAGCCTCATCTGACACAGATTACAAATAACAACGGTACGGTCTGCTGCACATTTCTTAAAGAACTCCCAGACAGCAGAGTTCCTGGATGTGTGCTTTGAGACAACAGCGCTCTGCACCTGAGCAGCTCTGACATCTGATGCCTTGTACTGGCTAGTGCTACGGATGGTCATAGAGGATGTTGTGCCTCGTGTTTGTTGTGCCTCCACCTCCTCACTTCACTCCTCTGTTCGATCAGGCACCCAGGTGGAGTCAGTGACGTCATCATCATTGTTATCACCCCATATCTCCTCGTCACTGGAGCCAACTTGGCAGTATGCTGCAGCTGCTGGGGCAACATGAGTGCCAGTTATTTGTGTGTCACTGGCACCCCCTTCCTCTAAGTTGATTATAATCCCTTCCTCAACCTCAGAGATTGAATCAGAGCACTGGAGTTGCTGCGTATCCTCAACATGATTTGGACTACAAGTCCCAGGATGATTTCAATGCAATACATGGCGAGGAAATCTTGGGAGTTGTAGTTCAAAAACATCAGGGGCACCAGAGTTTGAGACTAGAGCCCTGCTGGGAGCACATGCCATTTAGAGGTGAGAATCTTTGCACCTAGACAATTCATTAGGCAGACTGTAAAGCATGCTTTCCTTGTAAACTAGATAATCCACATCACCCATTGCAGCATTTTAAAGAAGAAACACACAGGCGGCGCAAAAAATCCTATGCAAGCCTCATGCACTCTAAGCACATGTAATTTTGAGGTGTGAAAGTTTCAGAAAAATGAACACGTGTGTAAATATTTTAAGTAAAGCCAGAATAATTTTATGACAGTCACATTTGTCTGACAAACAAATAATACATTACGCTGCAGCATGTGTTGTTGACAATGACATATGTTGGTAGATGTATGTAATGTGTGTTATGTGTATGTAACATGTTTATACTTTTATACATACTGCTTCTTGACGAGGTACACAGTCCGTCCATTGCTAATCATCGCCCACATGCATGCCTTCTTGCCCTGGGTAGTTTTTTAATTCAATATCTAATAAACCGTTGCTTATAATATTCTGCAGTAAAGAGTCTTTTTATTTCTAGATTTTTTTAGTATTTTTTAAGCATTTTTTATACTTTTTTCAAAATTATTTTTTTCAAACTCAAACCGAACACGACAAAAAGTTCGAAGTTCGCGAACTTTCGAACTGCCAATGTTCGAGTCGAACTCCGAACTGATCGAACCGAACAGCTCATCCCTAGTGATGACACAGGTGCTTCTGAGGCTGCGGATGATCAGAGGAATAGTGGTGAAGGCCGGGGCGCTTGACTGATGCCTTTTTAATTTTTTTTAGTCCACGACGCCCAGGGACGTCAAATGTAGGCACCCATTGCCAGCGTCTTCACCGTATGGTGCAGGACTACCTAGGGGCAAGGGCAGACCTGGATACCTTTCCAGCAGATGATCCACTGGCTTACTGGGTGTTGAGATTGGATCACTGGCAAGAACTTAGCCAATATGCTATGCAGCTACTAGGTTGCCTTTCATCCAGCGTGGTTTCTGAAAGTACGTTCAGTGCCGCTGGAGGTTTTGTCACAGACAAAAGAGTGTGTCTGTCCACCGACTCTGTAGACCGGCTGACATTTATAAAGATGAATCAGTCCTGGATCAGCAGCTATCAATCCCCCGATGCTGACGTAATGGAATAGATCGGGGATGTCTTCTGCATTCACAAAACCTCCACCATTGAACTCTTCCACAATACCACAAAGGGGTCACGGTGTGAAGGCACTTGCTGCCACCAAAGGCACAATATTTGGGTGCACTGACGCCTGTACCAGATTTATATCATTTAAATTTTTTGGACCGCAGGGTCCAACCCTGCACTCTTCCACAATACCACAAAAGGGTTACGGTGTGAAGGCACTTGCTGCCACCAAAGGCACAATATTTGGCTGCACTGACGTCTGTACCAGATTTATATCATTTAAATTTTTTGAACCGCAGGGTCCAACCCTGCACTCTTCCACAAAAGGGTTATGGTGTGAAGGCACTTGCTGCCACCAAAGGCACAATATTTGGCTCCACTGACGCCTTGTACCAGATTTATATCATTTAACTTTTTTGGAACACAGGGTCCAAAACTGCACTCTTCCACAATACCACAGAGGGGTTAGGGTGTGACGGCACTTTCGCCGACACTAAAGGCCCAATTTTAAAGCACCTGTTGTTACGTTCATCCAAAGCCTGCATAAGTTTCACCATAATTTAGCCAAACAATCACTAAACTTGTTCTGCGTATCCTAAAAGGTCTCCTCTTTTAATACAGACTGCCGCCCCAAGCAGTTGTTTATGAATAGATTAAAGGAAAACCATTTACCGTCATTTGAAACATCATTTTTTTGTTTTTAAATGTTTCTATACATCCTACAAATCTGCCACTTCACGGGCAGGTTATGGGGACCTCCTAGGCACGATATTTAAAGGAATTTTTCATTTTTATTTTTAACCCTTATTTCATGGAAAACTCACTGTCCCTTTAAAAACGTTTTATTTTTAACTTTTTGTCCTTGTTTCCTGTCCCCCAGGGCACTACCCGGACCCCCATACACCTTTTATGGCAAATATCTTGCATATATGCCCTCTTGCAGGGCACTCTAAAAACCGAACTTTTGAGTCCCATTGACTTGCATTGAATTCGGTTCTTGTTCACGGGGGTGTTCGGCTCATCCCTAATTATCAGCTAATAATTGGGTCAATAAGGTCATTGTATATGTAGATAAGTTATTATGCAAAAACAAAATGAAAAACTTTCAAGTGTAAGAGATGAATACGGAATAGCTGAAATATTTAACTATTTAAGATTAAGATAATTTGTGGATAAACATACTACTAGTATAAAAAATAATAAAAGAGCAGATTCAATAGAAAGGTTGTTAAAATATGCGAAGGCAAAAGGACTGGCTGCAAAGTGCCATAATACCCATTGTGGAATGTAGTAAAGAGACCATACCGATTGCCTTGAACAAGTGGGAAAAAAATTAGATATTAAGATCAATAAAAGCGATTGGTATTGATCGTCAGTAGACGTGTTTCGGTACATCCGTTGCTTAAATATATGTGAACTTCACTATAAATTACTGAACAGATGGTATATCTCCGTATTTCAAAGTAGGCATGGTATACCTTTTATCATAGGCCTTGTTGATGGCGTGAGGACAATACAGAACAGTAGGTATATAGTGTGCGGAAGGATTACGTGACGTAAGGACTAGGGATGAGTGGTTCGGGTTCAGACAGTTCGGTCCGAACTTAGCCTGTTCGGGTAGATCGCGAACTCCGAACATTTCCGGGTGTTCGGCGCATGTTCGAGTCCACAATGCATCACAATGACCCACAATGCATTTTCCCACTGGCCTGAAGCTCGTAATTGGGTACAGCCTTGCACCTGACCACAGGTCTGATGCAAGACAGGTTCAACAGTATGCCAATCACCGCTCAGAGTCCTGATTGGGCAAATTTTGCCCAATCATGGGCTCACAGAGCTAAGTCCCGCAGCACACTATATAACGATTCCACGCGCCAATTCCGCACGCATTTCAGAGGAAATTTCAGAGGAGATTGTTGTGTGTTGTTACTGCCGGTCTGCCACGCTACTGGGGGGGTCTGGGGGGGTCTAATTTCTACAAAATATCAGGGAATTGATATGTGTGTCTTGTCACTGTGCCAGCAAGTTTTTTTGGGGTCACTAATTTCTTTAAAACATTTGTGAATTGAGGTGATGTGTGTCTTGTCACACAGCCAGTACCACGCAGTATTTTGGGGCTCACTAATTTCTTTAAAGCATTTGTGAATTGAGGTGATCTTCTGTGTCTTGTCACACAGCCAGCAAGTTTTTTTGGGGCTCACTAATTTCTTTAAAACATTTGTGAATTGAGGTGATCTTCTGTGTCTTGTCACACAGCCAGCAAGTTTTTTTGGGGCTCACTAATTTCTTTAAAACATTTGTGAATTGAGGTGATGTGTGTCTTGTCACACAGGCAGTACCACGCAGAATTTTGGGGCTCACTAATTTCTTAAAACATTTGTGAATTGAGGTGATCTGTGTCTTGTCACACAGCCAGTACCACGCAGTATTTTGGGGCTCATTAATTTCTTTAAAACATTTGTGAATTGAGGTGATGTGTGTCTTGTCACACAGCCAGTACCACGCAGTATTTTGGGGCTCACTAATTTCTTTAAAGCATTTGTGAATTGAGGTGATCTTCTGTGTCTTGTCACACAGCCAGCAAGTTTTTTTGGGGCTCACTAATTTCTTTAAAACATTTGTGAATTGAGGTGATCTTCTGTGTCTTGTCACACAGCCAGCAAGTTTTTTTGGGGCTCACTAATTTCTTTAAAACATTTGTGAATTGAGGTGATGTGTGTCTTGTCACACAGGCAGTACCACGCAGAATTTTGGGGCTCACTAATTTCTTAAAACATTTGTGAATTGAGGTGATCTGTGTCTTGTCACACAGCCAGTACCACGCAGTATTTTGTGGCTCATTAATTTCTTTAAAACATTTGTGAATTGAGGTGATGTGTGTCTTGTCACACAGCCAGTACCATGCAGTATTTTGGCGCTCACTAATTTCTTTAAAACATTTGTGAATTGAGGTGATCTTATGTGTCTTGTCACACAGCCAGCAAGTTTTTTTGGGGCTCACTAATTTCTTTAAAACATTTGTGAATTGAGGTGATGTGTGTCTTGTCACACAGGCCGTATCACGCAGTATTTTGGGGCTCACTAATTTCTTTAAAACATTTGTGAATTGAGGTGATCTGTGTCTTGTCACACAGCCAGTACCACGCAGTATTTTTGGGGTTACTAATTTCTACAAAATATTTGGGAATTGATATAATCTGTGTGTTCTCACTGGCTGCCACCCATCAGGGGGTCTCACTGATTTATAAGAGGTTTCACTGCCACCCATCAAGGGGTCTTACTGATTTATAAGAGGTTTCTGAGATTTGTAATTTGTGTCTTCTCACTGCCACCCATCAAAGGGTCTCACTGATTTATAGGAGGTTTCACTGCCACCCATCGAAGGGTCTCACTGATTTATAGGAGGTTTCACTGCCACCCATCAAAGGGTCTCACTGATTTATAGGAGGTTTCACTGCCACCCATCAAAGGGTCTCACTGATTTATAAGAGGTTTCACTGCCACCCATCAAAGGGTCTCACTGATTTATAAGAGGTTTCACTGCCACCCATCAAAGGGTCTCACTGATCTATAGGAGGTTTCACTGCCACCCATCAAGGGGTCTTACTGATTTATAAGAGGTTTCTGAGATTTGTAAATTGTGTCTTCTCACTGCCACCCATCAGGGGGTCACAGTGCATTTTAGGAGGTTTCTGCAAATTGTAATCTGTGGCTTCTCACTGCCACCCATCAAAGGGTCTCACTGATTTATAGGAGGTTTCACTGTCACCCATCAAAGGGTCTCACTGATTTATAGAAGGTTTCACTGCCACCCATCAAAGGGTCTCACTGATTTATAAGAGGTTTCACTGCCACCCATCAAAGGGTCTCACTGATTTATAGGAGGTTTCACTGCCACCCATCAAAGGGTCTCACTGATTTATAAGAGGTTTCACTGCCACCCATCAAATGGTCTCACTGATTTATAGGAGGTTTCACTGCCACCCATCAAGGGGTCTTACTGATTTATAAGAGGTTTCAGAGATTTGTAATTTGTGTCTTCTCACTGCCACCCATCAGGGGGTCACAGTGCATTTTAGGAGGTTTCTGCGAATTGTAATCTGTGGCTTCTCACTGCCACCCATCAAAGGGTCTCACTGATTTATAGGAGGTTTCACTATCACCCATCAAAGGGTCTCACTGATTTATAGAAGGTTTCACTGCCACCCATCAAAGGGTCTCACTGATTTATAAGAGGTTTCACTGCCACCCATCAAAGGGTCTCACTGATTTATAGGAGGTTTCACTGCCACCCATCAAAGGGTCTCACTGATTTATAAGAGGTTTCACTGCCACCCATCAAAGGGTCTTACTGATTTATAAGAGGTTTCACTGTCACCCATCAAAGGGACTCACTTATTTATAGGAGGTTTCACTGCCACCCATCAAGGGGTCTCACTGCATTTTAGGAGGGGTCTGCAAATTGTAATCTGTGTCTTGTCACTGTTGCCAGCTATCAGGGGGTATTATAAGGGGGTCTCACTGACTTGTAGCAGATTTCTGTGAATTGTAGTTTGTGTCTTGTCACTGGCACCCATCAGGGGGTCTCACTGATTTATAGGAGGTTTCTGGGAATTGTAATCTGTGTCTTGTCACTGGCTGCCAGCTATCAAGGTGTCTCACTGAGTTATACCAGAGTTCTGTAAATCTTTAATCTTTATACCAGAGTTGAATCAGAGTTCTGTATATATTTAATCTATATATCACTCACCATGTCTGAAAGAACAAAAAGGAAATGCAGACGCTCCCAGACACAGATAAGAGGGCAAGCAGCCCCTGTGTTGGGAGGCTGTGCCTCTGGTCGTGGTGGACGTGGTGCATCCTCTGCAGGGGCACGCTTGTCCTTTATAACTGGTGCTGGCCGTCTTCTTAACCTGCAGCAACATACAGAGGATTTGGTGGATTGGCTAACCAGGCCATCCTCATCCTCCGAGTCCTCTGCCAGCCAGGCTTCTAGTGCTTTACAGTCCACCTCAGCTGCCAAAGCATCTAATGCAGCCTCCATGTCCACAGCTACTCCTGCCGTAGCCTCGCTATCACACACGGAGGAGTCAGCTGAATTGTTTGACTACAATGAGAGTGACATGCTGCTTGAGGATACACAGCAAGTACAGTGCTCTGATTCAATCTCTGAGGTTGAGCAAGGGAGTATAATCAACCTAGAGGAAGGGGGTGCCAGTGATGACACACAAATAACTGGCACTCATGTTGCCCCAGCAGCTGCAGCATATTGCCAAGTTGGCTCCAGTGACAAGGAGATAGGGGGTGATGATGACAGATCGAACTGAGGAATCAAGGGAGGAGGAGGGGGAGGAGGAGGCACAGCAAACACGAGACACAACATCCTCTGTGACCAACCGTAGCACTAGCCAGTCCAAGGCATCAGATGTCAGAGCTGCTCCGGTGCAAAGCGCTGTTGTCTCAAAGAACACATGCAGGAACTCTGCTGTCTGGGAGTTCTTTAAGAAATGTGCAGCAGACCACACCGTTGATATTTGTAATCTATGTTAGAGCAGGCTGAAGCGTGGGATAAACACCGGACACTTTTGTACCACGTGCTTGAGGCGACATATGACCACCCACCATGCATCCCGTTGGCGCAAAACTTTCTGTAGGTCCTCCTCCTCCTCATTTGTCTCTACCCCCACTGTATGTCCTGCCATGTCATTGCCTACAACTTCCACTGACAGGGATGATGCAACAGTAATGGATGTACCAGGTCCTTCCTCACAATGTGACATCCTCCCAGCAGCTGAAGATTTACGCAGTCAGATTACGTTGCCGCAGCTGCTGCAGCGTAAGAAAAAAAATATAGTCCCAACCATCCCCAAGCACAGCGTCTAAATGCCAGCTTAGCAAAATTACTCGCATTGCAGCTGCTGCCTTTCCAGCTGGTCGACTCTGCTCCCTTCCGTGAATTTGCTGAATGTGCTGTACCACAGTGGCAGGTTCCCAAACGCCATTACTTTTCACGCAAGGCCATTCCAGCACTATACCAGCACGTGGAAGACAATGTTATCCATTCATTGGAAAGGCAGTCAGCAACAAGGTGCATACCACACCCTTTTGTGGTATTGTGGAAGAGTTCAGTGCTGGAGGTTTTGTGAATGCAGAAGACATCCCCGATCTATTCCGTTACGTCAGCATCAGGGGGTTGATAGATGCTGATCCAGGACTGATTCATTTTTATAAATGTCAGCCGGTCTACAGAGTCGGCAGACAGATGCACTCTTTTGTCTGTGACAAAACCTCCAGCGGCACTGAACGTCCTTTCAGAAAGCACGCTGGATGAAGGGCAACCTAGTAGCTGCATGGCATATTGGCTAAGTTCTGGCCAGTGATCCAATCTCAACACCCAGTAAGCCAGTGGATCATCTGCTGGAAAGGTATCAAGGTCTGCCCTTGCCCCTAGGTAGTCCTGCACCATACGGTGAAGACGCTGGTAATGGGTGCCTACATTTGACGTCCCTGGGCGTCGTGGACTAAAAAAATAAAAAAATGAATCAGTCAAGCGGCCCTGGCCTTCACCACTATTCCTCTGATCATCCACAGCCTCAGAAGCACTTGTGTCAGCACTTGGTAATCTACCATTGCCTGGAAAGGTGTTACACAAGTGTCACTTTAGAGCGTCCTCAAGTTTTTTCATCCTGTACTCCCTCTTTGCGGGCAGGATGAGCTCCGCAACTTTACCCTTGTATAGCGGATCAAGAAGGGTTGCCAACCAGAAATGATCCCTCTCCTTGATAGCACGAATCCTGGGGTCCTTTAGCAGGCTTTGCATTATTAGGGAGCCCATGCAGCGTAGGTTGGAGGTGGCATTAGCTTCCGAGTATTCCTGGTCAATGAGGATGACCGTATCGTGCACTTCCTCCTCCCAGCCACGCACTAGTCCTTCTGTTTCTGGGCATACGAAACTCTCTCTTGAGTAATCCCCACCTTCAATACCCCCACTACTTAAATATTCCTCCTCTTCCTCCTCCTCATCCTCCTCCTGTCTGATCTGAGTAGGACCCGCTGGAATGCTGTCTGCGGAAAGACTGCGGAATTTCTGGCCCGGTGTGGCTCCTGTCCCCTAAACAAACCAGCTCAAGCACAGTATGGCTTCTTTTTGCTTGAGCCATTGCGTAGACCCTGTCAGGCGTCGGTTTAACTGCCACTTCGCCAGAGACAGAGAAGGAGGAGGAGGAGGAGGAGGAGGAGGAAGAGGTGGTGGTGGTGGAGCAGACAGACCTCATAGAAGCAGCTTTCTGGAGGCGTGGTGGATGAACAAGCTCCAGCACAGAGCCCCGTCTTGGATCCCTCCCAGCTGCAATCAGAGTTACGCAGTGTGCCGTGAAGGAAATGTAACGACACTGTCCATGCTTGCTGGACCACGTGTCTAAAGTCACATGCACCTTGTTGCTGACTGCCTTTCCCAATGACTGGATAACTTTGTCTTCCACGTGCTGGTATAGTGCTGGAATGGCCTTGTGTTAAAAGTAATGGCGTTTTGGAACCTGCCACTGTGGTACAGCACATTCAGCAAATTCACGGAAGGGAAGAGTCCACCAGCTGGAAAAGCAGCAGCTGGAATGCGAGTAATTTTGCTAAGCTGGCAAATAGACGCTGTGCTTGGGGATGGTCGGGACTATATTTTTTCTTTCGCTGCAGCAGCTGGGGCAACGTAATCTGACTGCGTAAATCTTCAGCTGCTGGGATGATGTCACATTGTGAGGAAGGAGCTGGCACATCCATTACTGTAGCATCAGCCCTGTCGGTGGAGGTTGTAGGCAATGACATGGCAGGAAATACAGTGGGGGTAGAGACAGATGAGGAGGAGGAGGACCTACGCAAAGTTTTGCGCCAACGAGATGTGTGGCAGTTCAAATGTCGCCTCAAGCACGTGGTACCCAAGTGTATCTTTCCCACGCTTAATCTGACATAGATTACAAATAGCAACGCTGCGCTCTACTGCACATTTCTTAAAGAACTCCCAGACAACAGAGTTCCTGCATGTGTTCTTTGAGACAACAGCGCTCTGCACCGGAGCAGCTCTGACATGTGATGCCTTAGACTGGCTAGTGCTACGGATGGTCACAGAGGATGTTGTGCCTCGTGTTTGCTGTGCCTCCTCCTCGCCCTCTTCTACACTTAATTCCTCTGTTCGATCAGGCACCCAGGTGGAGTCAGTGACCTCATCGTCATTGTCATCATCACCCCCTATCTCCTCGTCACTGGAGCCAACTTGGCAGTATGCTGCAGCTGCTGGGGCAACATGAGTGCCAGTTATTTGTGTGTCATCACTGGCACCCCCTTCCTCTAGGTTGATTATACTCCCTTCCTCAACCTCAGAGATTGAATCAGAGCACTGTACTTGCTGCGCATACTCAAGCAGCATGTCACTCTCATTGTAGTCAAACAATTCAGCTGACTCCTCCGTGTGTGATAGCGAGGCTACGATAGCGAGGTGGACTGTAACGCACTAGAAGCATGGCTGGCAGAGGACTCGGAGGATGAGGATGGCCTGGTTAGTCAACCCACCAAGTCCTCTGTATGTTGCTGCTGCTTAAGACGGCCAGCACCAGTTAGAAAGGACAAGCGTGCCCCTGCAGAGGATGCACTACGTCCACCAAGACCAGAGGCACAGCCTCACGACACAGGGGCTGCTTGCCCTCTTATCTGTGTCTGGGAGCGTCTGCCTGTCCTTTTTGTTCTTTCAGACATGGTGAGTGATATATAGATTAATATATACAGAATTCTGATTCAACTCTGATATAAAGATTTAAAGAACTCTGGTATAACTCAGTGAGACACACTGATAGCTGGCAGCCAGTGACAAGAGACAGATCACCTCAATTCACAAATGTTTTAAAGAAATTAGTGAGCCCCAAAATACTGCGTGTTACTGGTTGTGTGACAAGACACAGATCACCTCAATTCACAAATGTTTTAAAGAAATTAGTAAGCCCCAAAATACTGCGTGGTACTGGTTGTGTGACAAGACACAGGTCACCTCAATTCACAAATGTTTTAAAGAAATTAGTGAGCCCCAAAATACTGCGTGGTACTGGTTGTGTGACAAGACACAGATCACCTCAATTCACAAATGTTTTAAAGAAATTAGTGAGCCCCAAAATACTGCGTGGTACTGGTTGTGTGACAAGACACAGATCACCTCAATTCTCAAATGTTTTAAAGAAATTAGTGAGCCCCAAAATACTGCGTGGTACTGGTTGTGTGACAAGACACAGATCACCCCAATTCACAAAAGTTTTAAAGAAATTAGTGAGCCCCAAAATACTGTGTGGTACTGGTTGTGTGACAAGACACAGATCATATAAATTCACAAATGTTTTAAAGAAATTAGTGAGCCCCAAAATACAGCGTGGCACCGGTTGTGTGACAAGACACAGATCACCTCAATTCACAAATGTTTTAAAGAAATTAGTGAGCCCCAAAATACTGCGTGGTACTGGTTGTGTGACAAGACACAGATCAGCTCAATTCACAAATGTTTTAAAGAAATTAGTGAGCCCAAAAATATTGCGTGGTACTGGTTGTGTGACAAGACACAGATCACCTCAATTCACAAATGTTTTAAAGAAATTAGTAAGCCCCAAAATACTGAGTGGTACTGGTTCTGTGACAAGACACAGATCACCTCAATTCACAAATGTTTTAAAGAAATTAGTGAGCCCCAAAATACGGCATGGTAACGGTTGTGTGACAAGACACAGATCACCTCAATTCACAAATGTTTTAAAGAAATTAGTGAGCCCCAAAATACTGTGTGGTACCGGTTGTGTGACAAGACACAGATCACCTCAATTCACAAATGTTTTAAAGAAATTAGTGAGCCCCAAAATACTGCGTGGTACCGGTTGTGTGACAAGACACAGATCACCTCAATTCACAAATGTTTTAAAGAAATTAGTGAGCCCCAAAATACTGCGTGGTACTGGTTGTGTGACAAGACACAGATCACCTCAATTCACAAATGTTTTAAAGAAATTAGTGAGCTCCAAATTACTGCGTGGTACTGGTTGTGTGACAAGACACAGATCCCCTCAATTCACAAATGTTTTAAAGAAATTAGTGTGCCCCAAAATACTGTGTGGTACTGGTTGTGTGACAAGACACAGATCACCTCAATTCTCAAATGTTTTAAAGAAATTAGTGAGCCCCAAAATACTGCGTGGTACTGGTTGTGTGAGAAGACACAGATCACCTCAATTCACAAAAGTTTTAAAGAAATTAGTGATCCCCAAAATACTGTGTGGTACTGGCTGTGTGACAAAACACAGATCACCTCTTTTCACAAATGTTTTAAAGAAATTAGTGAGCCCCAAAAAGACTTGCTGGCTGTGTGACAAGACACAGAAGATCACCTCAATTCACAAATGTTTTAAAGAACGTTGTAAACCCCAAAAAACTTGCTGGCACAGTGACAAGACACACATCACCTAAATTCCCTGATATTTGGTAGAAATGAGACCCAAAAAGACTTGCTGGCACAGTGACAAGACACAGAAGATCACCTCAATTCACAAATGTTTTAAAGAAAGTTGTAAACCACAAAAAAAACTTGCTGGCACAGTGACAAGACACACATCACCTAAATTCCCTGATATTTGGTAGAAATTAGACCCCCCAGACCCCCCAGTAGCATGGCAGACCGGCAGTAACAACACACAACTATCTCCTCTGAAATCTCCTATGAAATCTCCTCTGAAATGCGTGCAGAATCGGCGCGTGGAAACGTTATATAGTGTGCTGCGGGACTTAGCTCTGTGATCCCATGATTGGGCAAAATTTGCCCAATCAGGACTCTGAGCCGTGATTGGCATACTGTTGAACCTGTCTTGCACCAGACCTGTGGTCAGTTGCAAGGCTGTAGCCAATTACGAGCTTCAGGCCAGTGGGAAAATGCATTGAGGTCCATTGTGGTCAAACATGCGGTGAACACCCGGAAATGTTCGGTGTTCGCGATCTAATCGAACAGGCTAAGTTCGGGTCTGAAAAATCTCATCCCTACTACAGAGGGGTTACTGTATGATGATACTTGCTGGCCTGGCACCAAAGGCACAATATCTGGGTGAACTGACGCCCATTAACAGATAAAAAAAAACACTTTTCAATATAGGACCACATGGTCCACCCCTACATTCTTCCACAATACTCCAGAGGGGTTTCTGTATGATGATACTTGCTGGCCTGCCACCAAAGGCACAATATCTGGGTGCACTGACGACCATTAACAGATAAAAAAACCAAACTTTTCAATATAGGACCACATGGTCCACCCCTGCATTCTTCCACAATACTACAGAGGGGTTACTGTATGATGATACTTGCTGGCCTGGCACCAAAGGCACAATATCTGGGTGCACTGACGACCATTAACAGATAAAAAAACCAAACTTTTCAATATAGGACCACATGGTCCACCCCTGCATTCTTCCACAATACTACAGAGGGGTTACTGTATGATGATGCTTGCTGGCCTGGCACCAAAGGCACCAAAGGCACAATATCTGGGTGCACTGACGCCTTGACCAGAATTATATCTTTTTAATTTAGGCCCGCAAGTTTCACCCCTGGATTCTTCCACAATACTACAGAGGGGTTACTGTATGATGATACTTGCTTGCCTGGCACCAAAGGCACAATATCTGGGTGCACTGACGCCCATTAACAGATAAAAAAAACACTTTTCAATATAGGACCACATGTTCCACCCCTGCATTCTTCCACAATACTACAGAGGGGTTACTGTATGATTATACTTGCTGGCCTGGCAGTCTTGCACCAAAGGCAGAATATCTGGGTGCACTGCCGCCTTTACCAGATTCAAATCTTTTCAATATAGGACCACATGGTCCACCCCTGCATTCTTCCACAATACTACAGAGGGGTTACTGTATGATGATACTTGCTGGCCTGGCACCAAAGGCACAATATCTGGGTGCACTGACGCCCATTAACAGATAAAAAAAAACACTTTTCAATATAGGACCACATGGTCCACCCCTACATTCTTCCACAATACTCCAGAGGGGTTTCTGTATGATGATACTTGCTGGCCTGCCACCAAAGGCACAATATCTGGGTGCACTGACGACCATTAACAGATAAAAAAACCAAACTTTTCAATATAGGACCACATGGTCCACCCCTGCATTCTTCCACAATACTACAGAGGGGTTACTGTATGATGATACTTGCTGGCCTGGCACCAAAGGCACAATATCTGGGTGCACTGACGACCATTAACAGATAAAAAAACCAAACTTTTCAATATAGGACCACATGGTCCACCCCTGCATTCTTCCACAATACTACAGAGGGGTTACTGTATGATGATGCTTGCTGGCCTGGCACCAAAGGCACCAAAGGCACAATATCTGGGTGCACTGACGCCTTGACCAGAATTATATCTTTTTAATTTAGGCCCGCAAGTTTCACCCCTGGATTCTTCCACAATACTACAGAGGGGTTACTGTATGATGATACTTGCTTGCCTGGCACCAAAGGCACAATATCTGGGTGCACTGACGCCCATTAACAGATAAAAAAAACACTTTTCAATATAGGACCACATGTTCCACCCCTGCATTCTTCCACAATACTACAGAGGGGTTACTGTATGATTATACTTGCTGGCCTGGCAGTCTTGCACCAAAGGCAGAATATCTGGGTGCACTGCCGCCTTTACCAGATTCAAATCTTTTCAATATAGGACCACATGGTCCACCCCTGCATTCTTCCACAATACTACAGAGGGGTTACTGTATGATGATACTTGCTGGCCTGGCACCAAAGGCACAATATCTGGGTGCACTGACGCCCATTAACAGATAAAAAAAAAAACCTTTTCAGTATAGGACCACATGGTCCACCCCTACATTCTTCCACAATACTACAGAGGGGTTACTGTATGATGATACTTGCTGGCCTGGCAGTCTTGCACCAAAGGCAGAATATCTGAGTGCACTGACGCCTTTACCAGATTCATACCTTTTCAATATAGGACCACATGGTCCACCCCTGCATTCTTCCACAATATTACAGAGGGGTTATTGTATGATAGTACTTGCAGGCCTGGCACCAAAAGCACAATATTTGGGTGCACTGCCACTGACGCCTGTATCAGATTCATATCCTCAGAGGGGTTACGGTTAGGGAAGTGCGTTTCGGGTTTCGGAAATTTCGGAATTTTCACGAAATTTCCCGATTCGTGTCTTCGTATTCGGCCGAATTTCCGATTCGGGTCGGACCCGAAAACCGATAGATCCGAAAAGTTTTCCAAGCCGAAACGAAAAAATTTCGGATTTTTCGAATGGTCTTGAAATGTGTCAAATCAAAATTTATTTTTGCTCTATTCATGATTTCGGTTCCATTCATGATTTCGGTTCCATTTCGGTAATTCTGGAAATCGTATATTTAACTATTATCGGTTATATCGCTGATTCTGTAAATTTTGTATTTGTAAATGCGTATCACTTGTTTCTTGTGGCATTCGGGTCAGTTTAGCGTTTTTTAAATCGTTTTGTTCATTTTTTTTGTTCCTTGGCTTTCATACCATTTTAATATGATTAAATAAAGTTGTGAAATGTATATTCAATTATTCATAAGAAAAAAAGGATCTTTATTTAATAAAAAAAAACACGATAGAATCGCCAGAATTATCATAGACACTTTGAAACGAGGAGAACAGAAGTTCCGAAAAAAAGGAAAATTTCTGAAATTTCCGAAAAGTCGATACAAAAAACGAGCAAAGTGACCCGAAAATACGAAAAATGGTCGATATTCCGAAAAAAAAATGTACACGAAAAACGAGCCGAACCGAACCAAATCGAAACAGAAATCGGTCGAAACGAGCCGAATCGAAAATTTTAAACATCCAAACAAATCGAACCGAATCGAACCGAAAAAAAAATCGGTGCACAAGCCTAGTTACGGTGTGACGGCACTGTTGGGGACGCTAAAGGACCAATTTTGAAGCACCTATTGTTACTTTCATCCAAAGCCTGCATAAGTTTCACAATAATTTAGCCAAAAAAATCAGTAAACTTTTTCTGCGTGTCCGAAAATGTCTCCTCTATTCATACAGACTGCCGCCCCAAGCAGTTGTTTATGGATAGATTAAAGGAAAAGCATTTACCGGCTTTTGAAACGTATTTTTTTGGTTTTTAGTGTTTCTATACATCCTAGAAATCCGCCACTTCATGGGCAGGTTATGGGGACCTCCTAGGCACGATATTTGAAGGAATTTTTAATTTTTATTTTTAACCCTTATTTCATGGAAAACTCACTGTCCCTTTAAAAATGTTTATTTTTTTACTTTTTGTCCTTGTTTCCTGTCCCCCAGGGCACTCCCCGGACCCCCATACACCTTTTATGGCAAATATGTAGCATATATGCCCTCTTGGAGGGCACTCTAAAAACCGAATTTTCAGCCCCATTGACTTGCATGGGGTTCGGGTTCAGGTTCGGCCCCTAACATATGAAAAAATTCAGGTCCGGGCTCGAACCGAAGTCGGGGGGGGGGGGGGTGTTCGGCTCATCCCTAGGATGGGTTTGCAGTCAGACAGTTCCCATAGAGATGTCGTGTCTCACATGTGGTATCTGGCTTTAACGGCAAGTGTGGTGCTGGTAAAACATTTCCAACAGTCCGAGCACTGAAACAGCCTCCCTCCATGATGAGTAATTTGTAATGTGCAACGTCCCACATTCACAGTATGTAACGTAGGTGAGAGGGTGAGTGTGCAGCAGTGTCTGCTGGGTGTCACTGGGTGACGAAATGCCCCAGAGTGTTGCGTCTGATGTCATACAACGTGAAGGGCCTGAACGCCCCTGAGAAACTCTCTAAACTCTTGTGGGAGTTGAAATCGCTGTGGACACCGGTGGCTCTTTTGCAGAAGACCCATTTTCGCCAAGGCTCGGCTCTGCCCTTGCATAACTCAGATTTCCCGTTAGGATATTATGGTAACTTTACGGACAGGAAGTCCAGAGGGGTGGCAGTTCTGTTCTCCCATCATGATCATCATCTCCCATCATGATTCATTTTTGTCAGGGGACAAATAGCCGGGGTTTACTACACTTTTGTCACAATTTACCTTCCTAATTCCTAACAACACAGAAAGGGTGACACCATCGATATGGAAGGTTGGCATCGAGAAGCAGCGCTGTGATAGGTCTCAGGGCCTTCCTGACTTGTATGGTATATGGAGACAGGTCATGGTAGAGCTCGACATCGTTGTTTGCAAAGCGCCAAATGCTGTCTTTGCACCATCTCCATGATGGAGCCTTTCAGCAGGAAATTGGGGAAATGGCAGATAATATCCTGAGGGGGTGCTGGAGGACTCTGAGGAGTTATCCAGATCATCCAGGTGACGGCACAGATGGGAGATAGCTGCCTTGTGGGAGTCTATATCTTTACAGGCCTCAGCCCGGGCCTCGATAGCCACGACACGTACATCCAGGCCAGGAACCACTTCCTTCACCTTCGCCAGCTCCATCCAGAACATGTTTTGGACTGATAAAATCAGTTTGTCAATGTTGTCCCGGGTGGGAAGTGTAGGCATGAGTGTCTCCAGTCTGTGAATTGTCCCAGGGTCTGTTGGCCCATAGGTGGGGGAGACAGAGCAGCGGCCGCCATGTTAGGTTATGCATGCCAAAGGCTTGACGCATCCAGAGTTGAAAGAAACGGGTCAGAAGTGGGCCAGAAGCAGGGCCAGGGAGTGCTTTAGATGCTGGGGTGCTGGTGGACAGTTTTCTGCTTTTGCCCATGTCCAGGAGTGTGCTGTGGAGGGCGAAATTTAATGGTGGTGGCAGGAGTGATCTGACTAAGCAGCCATTCCGATCGACATCGTGACCATTTAATTTTCAGAATTTTTTTATTTATTTATTTATATATTTCTGAACATCTCATTTTTGCTGTGCGCAATACAAAATGCGATGCATGGACGAAATTGCGCGAAGAATGTAATAGGGCCCATAGAGTGGCCCAAAGGACACCTGTATAACGACCTTGAACGATTATATGAGTGTTAAAGGGTAGACCTACAGCGAGGGAAAAATGTCGGTGAAAGAAATGACAGTGGAGGGCAGGCAGCCAGTGGCGACTCTAAGAACAATATTTAGGGGGACTATAAGATACCACAGTCAAAACTGGGCGGCACTAATAATTTTCGCCACTAAATCATACCACTGAAAAAAACGAAGGGCCCTATCACCTGCTGTGAGCTAAAACGCCATCGCGAAAGGAAAAATTTAGCACGAGTCGCTAAAACTTAATGCCTGACGACCTACTAACAGATCACCTTGTTCGCAGGAGACCATGTACAAGGTCGTTTAGAACACACTAGCAAATCGCTAAGATCTGGGCTGAGACCCAGCGCTAATGCAGTTGTGTACAGGATGGAACTGTTTTTTTCCCAGTGGTAAGTGCCAGGCCAAACTTGTATAAGTATGAACACATCCAGTGAAGAGCCCTCACACCCCTGCATTATTAAAATCCTCCGTGGTGGCTGTAGGGCAAGACTTATTCATGTGTCCCTTTAAACATGGTCCACACGGTCACCCTGGATTAGGCAGTGGCTGAGTGACAGGCAACAGATGGTTGTGGTAAATGGAGTTTATTCGGCGCAAGGTCTTGTTACCAGTGGGGTACCTCAGGGGTCAGTACTTGGACCCATTCTCTTTAATATTTTTATTAGTGATATTGCAGAAGGTATTATTGGAAAAGTATGTCTTTTTGCTGATGACACAAAGATTTGCAACAGGGTTGACGTTCCTGGAGGGATCAGCCAAATGACAAATGATTTAGGTAAACTAAAAAAATGGTCGGACCCGTGGCAATTGAGTTTTAGTGCTGTTGAGAGACTGGATGGGAACGAGAAAAGTTTAAGCAATTTCCCTGTTTAAAGAGAAGAGTTGAAAGTTGGGAGGAGTTACAATGGTTCTCCTTTTGTTTCAGGGTATAGCTGGGATTGGGTCTCGGGGGCAGATAACAGAAAGGGGAGGGGCAGGGGTAATAGAAAAGGGCAAGCAGAGGACAGAAGGAATCAGTCTAACCTTTGTCTTTTTTGTTACAGGATCCCAAACCCTGCTGCCACATCGAGATGCCTGGAAGGAGGATTAACGTGCCCAAGAGATTCCTGGACTTGGAGCTTCAGGGGACAGCCCGGCCGGAGCACGTTGCTGGAGCGAAGAGGAACCAAGCAGGACAGCAGAGGAGACGAGCCGATCCGAAGAGGAGCCGAGCAGGACAGCAGAGGAGCAGAGATGATTCGAAGAGGAGCCGAGCAGGACAGCAGAGGAGCCGAGCAGAACCTGGAAAAGAAAAAATACAGGGAGTATCAGTGCCTGCAGAGCGCGTCCTCTCCCCTTCTCTCTCTCCTATCTCTACCTCTGCTATCTCTCCTTCCTATGCTTCGGCGCCAGCGGCTTCCCTCTCTGTCCCTGCTGTTTTTTATAATCCCCTTCCACCACCCCCCTCCGGTGCCGAGTGTGGACCCGATCAGGCGGCTGATCGGGTGTCCGTGCAGAGAGCTGTGCAGGCGGGCAGCCCAGCTACCATGCGGCAGGGGGGTGTCCAGGACATCAGAGGGTCCTCGTCTGGCCATTTTCCCGGGCATTTAAACAACCCCTATGGCCATTTCGGAGCTTTGTCCTCCCCTCCTCGTGGCCGGCCGCCATTTTCTCAGCCTGCGATGGCTGATCTGCGGCCGGCCAGCCCTTTGCCCCGCCCCTCTGATGTCACATGGCCAGAACAGCACGGCGCTCGCGGGTGGGCGGGGCCTCCTCGCAGGTGGGCGGGGCCTCCTCGCGGGTGGGCGGGGCCTCCACCATTTCAAAAGGCACCAAATTTAAAAATGCCCAGGAACCTTCCCATGCTTCCCAGGCATACCGATCGCGGTATGGGGGAGTATGCAAGCCGGGACATCGCCAGCAGGGGTGAGGGGCAAGCCAGCTACCAGGTAGGGCAAGGGTGGCCAGTTAGGGGCAGCATGGGGGGGTGCAGGCACCTGAAATTACGCAGGGGGGGGTGAATGGCAGCTGGGAGGTTTTCAAACAGGGGGGGGCGAGGCCCAGGGGCACCAGAGGGACTCTCCCAGTGGCAGTTTTGGGCAGGGGGGGCGCATAGGGGGGCGCATAGGCGCAGGAGCGGCGCGCACTCTTTTTCGTCCTTTGGGTCCGGACCCACCATTGTGCCCACAGGGGACGGGCAGGGTTATGGCAGGGACAGGTTGGGGAACTGGTACAGGCGCATTGAGGAGCCGTCGCAGCGCGGGGGGGAGAGCAGCAGTGAATCTGTTCGTAACGATATGCCATTGCAGGAGACGGACCGTGATTCGGCAGCATGGACTCGCAGCGGCGCAAGAGAGGACAAGAGAGCGGAGCAGACGGAGCGAGCGGAGGACATGGAGCGGCCAAGCACCAGCAGGGAAGGAGCCGCTCAGTCGGAGATCGGAGGCGCGAGAGGACCGGCGAAAAAAGGTAAGAGAAAAAGGGGTTTTTCATCTGACAGTTCGGGGGAGGATTCTAGTTCGGGTTCTGCAGGGAAGGGGAGGGGGGCGAGTAAAAAACTGTTTAAAATGGCTAAAAAACTGTATGGTAAACATAGAAAGGGGGGCAGCGATTCAGAGCAGGATAGCGCTGATAGTGTGTCGGTCAGCGGGGAGGAGAACGAGTTTCAGGGTACAAAGCTGATCCCCTTGTCGTCGCATTTGCGCTCTAAGGTGATCAAGAAGGCGCAGGAGGGAAAATACGTAGACTTTTTTGAGATAACTAGGGAGGCAGTTGTCAGCAAGGGAAGAGGGGGGGAACACTTTAGGAAAAAGGGCACTTTTATGGAATGGGTAAAAGGTTTTGCAGTTTACGCAGAATGTTTTTTAAGTAAGCACCCGGATCAGGTAAAGAGCATGTTGCGCTATTTGCACCTAATTACGGACTGCGCCACGGCGTATGGAGGTTTTTCTTGGCGCGACTATGACGACGAGTTCAGGAGAGGTAACGTGGGGACAGGGAGACATGGTAGAAAGGATTTCGGGGTTAAGGTGCTGGACTCATGGTCTAGATTAGTTAAGGTTGCAGATGGGCAGGTGTCAGGAGGTCAAGGGGCGCAAAGGTCGTTTCGGGGGGAGGTTAGGGAATGCTGGGCGTTCAATGACAAGCGTTGCGAAAAGGGAATGTCATGCAGGTTTAAACATGTGTGTAAATTCTGCGGGGGGGCTCATCCCGGGGTGGATTGCAGGAGAAAAGAGGGAGGTAGGTTTAATTCCTTTCGGGGAAATGCAAAGTGGACAGGGGGAAATGTTGGGCCTGGCCAGAACGCCATTGCAGGTAAATGAGCTGGTTGCGGAGTTGGTAAGTTATCCAAATGTTGAGGATAGGATATGGTTATGTGATGCCCTTAAGAATGGTTTTAAGATTCCGGTTTGTGGGAAAGTGACGGGGGGAAGTAGGGTAAGGAATTTAAAATCAGCTTATGACTTGCCAGAGGTTTTGAAGGAGAAGTTGGGAAAGGAGGTGCTATTGGGTAGAATGGCCGGTCCATTTCAGAAATCCCCAATCCCTGATTTGGTTGTTTCCCCCTTGGGGGTTGTCCCCAAGAAAGAAGCGGGGAGGTATAGAATGATCCAGCATTTATCGTATCCAAGAGGTCAGTCCGTGAACGATGCTATTAGCAGGGAGGTCGCTTCGGTTACGTACCAGTCATTTGACCAGGCGGTGGATTTGGTGAAGGAAGCCGGGATGGGGGCAGAGTTAGCGAAGGTGGATATCGAATCAGCGTTTAGGTTGTTGCCGTTGCATCCGGAGAGTTTTAGGTTGACAGGGTGCAAATTTGAGGGGCGTTTTTATGTTGATAAGTGTCTGCCCATGGGTTGCGCAATATCCTGCGCTCACTTTGAACGATTTAGCACTTTCTTGCATTGGCTGGTAGAGAAGGAATCCGGCAGTGAGGGTATTGTGCATTACTTGGATGATTTCTTGATAGTGGGTTCAGAGGGGTCTGGTGAATGCAGGAGGGTCATGGAGGTGCTGTTGGGAACATTTAGGCGCTTGGGGGTGCCAGTGGCAGAGGATAAGTCAGAGGGGCCCTGTGCGAAGCTGACATTTTTGGGAATTGAAATCGACTCTGTGAGACAGCGTTGCAGGTTGCCCGAGGACAAAGTGGCTAAGATGAGGCTGGCTATTAGACAGGCTATGGAAGGGAAGAAAATAAAATTGAAGGATTTGCAGAGGTTGTTGGGTTTGCTGAATTTCGCATGCCGAGTGATTACGGTTGGTAGAATTTTTAAAAGACGTCTAGAGATGTGTACCAGGGGAGTGACGGGGCCAAATTTTCAGATTAAGTTAGGGCAGCAGGTCAAGGCAGATTTAAGAGTTTGGGATGTTTTTCTGCAAGGTTTTAACGGAGTGAGATTTTGGGAGCAGAGAGTGACTGCGGAGGAGATGCAGCTGTTTACAGACGCGGCAGGAGGCGCAGGTTTTGGGGCATATTTGAAGGGTAGATGGTGCGCAGGAGAATGGCCTCTGGAGTGGATTCAAAGAGGTTGGGTGAAGAATCTGGTTTTGCTGGAACTCTTCCCCATTGTAGCGGCAGTCGAGCTGTGGGGGGAAGAACTAGAGAATAAGAGCATCCTGTTCTGGTCGGATAATCAGGGAGTGGTGCAGGTACTGAATAACATGTCGGCATCATCTCCCCAGGTTATAGCCTATGTCAGGTATCTGGTGTTGATCTGTCTGAAGCGGAATATAAATTTCAGGGCAAAGCATATTCCGGGGGTAAAAAATACGGTTGCAGATGCATTATCTAGATTTAAGTGGGATCTGTTTCGGCGTTTGGCACCCGAGGCAGAGTTACAAGGTGAAGCGTGCCCTTCATTTCTCTGGCAGATCGGGAGCAGTTAAGATTAAACAGCGGTGGGGGAAGGGAATTTGTGTAAAGGGTACCGGTCTAGATGGTACTAAATAATTGACTAAGTTAAAGAGGAGAGGGTTGTGAATATGCAGGGGTATGTATATAACCCTGATTCAAGTTACAGTCGCGATAAAAGTCGGTATGTGTTCGAGCGTTAATATTCTGTTTTTGGGTTTTTTCTTTCAGAGCGGGCAAAGAGAGTATGGATCCTGGGACACTCCTACGTGCACTGGGCGGCTGTTCACGCTGCGGGCACAACGACGGGAGTGAACCTAGGGTTCAGCCTCACTAAAGCAGGCATTAGGTGGATAGGAAGGAGGGGTATGGGGTGGGCGCAGCTTTTAGGGGTAGCACAGGAATCTAGGAGAAGGTGGGGGAAGCCAGATATAATGATAGTGCATTTAGGGGGTAACGACATAGGGGCTATGACGACGATAGATTTGCAGAATAGGGTCCGGGAAACACTTAGGTGGTTCAGGAAGGAATGGCCGGACGTTCAGATAGTGTGGTCTAACGTAATTGCTAGATTAGTGTGGAGGAACTGCAGGGTGCAGGGTGCAGGATATATCGTGAGAAAGAAGATAAACCAGGCAGCGAAAAAGATTATGCTGGAGATGGGAGGGAAGGTTCTGGAGCATCAGAACATAGTGACAAGGCAGGAGGAATTGTTTAGGGATGACGGCGTCCATTTGTCCGAAGCGGGGAACAACCTTTTCGTTGGCAACATCAAAGGGCTGATAAAGACCCTTGTGTAAGGTAAGTGAAAAGGTCACGGTCTTTTATTGGTGGCGGAAAAAGAGGGTCCTCATTTTTGGTGGCGGTGAAATATGCGGCCCTGGCACGTGGAGAGGCGATAGAGGGGGAGGATCTGGGGGTCTGTGTGGTGGTTTGTGCGGCCAAAAACACAGGTAGCCTCCTGGTTTGAAGATCCTCCCGGGCCTGCTATCTGCTATAAAGAGAGCAGCGTGTGGTCGCGCTAGCTTAGCCACGTGGGGCCGGCCGCTATTTCTGGGCAATGCTGGTGGTTCATTGCGGTTGCCAGTGTTATCTGGCTGGATCTATGGTACCAGTGTTATCTGGTGTTACCTAGTCCAAGAAAGCGAGGATCGCTGATAATTCTGCCACAAAGGCAATGGTTTTTTGGCCTTGATTATAAATAAAAGACGTGACCTTTTCAAACCGCCAATACTTTTGTCATGTTGTTTTATTTTTGGGGAGAGCGGGGGGGTGGGGGGGATGGTTTGGGGGGGGGTTTGAAGGGAAGTAAAGGTAACTTAAGAGAAAGGTAATGGTGGAGGAGAAATAAGGGTAAATGCTTAGTGCTGTTGAGAGACTGGATGGGAACGAGAAAAGTTTAAGCAATTTCCCTGTTTAAAGAGAAGAGTTGAAAGTTGGGAGGAGTTACAATGGTTCTCCTTTTGTTTCAGGGTATAGCTGGGATTGGGTCTCGGGGGCAGATAACAGAAAGGGGAGGGGCAGGGGTAATAGAAAAGGGCAAGCAGAGGACAGAAGGAATCAGTCTAACCTTTGTCTTTTTCCCACCCTACCCACCCTGTTTTTGTAGGTTACTGCCTGGTTTACCGAGTCGAAAAGGTCACGTCGTCAGAGAGCAGCATGGACCACGGATAGGGGCTAATGAAGTGGTGATTCCGCCAGTCATTCCAAGACCGCCTGTGGGTTCCCATATGGAGTCATACCATGTAGCAGGAAGCCGGTTGGGGGTTTGTGCGGCCAAAGCCGGTGGATTGCTTTAGATATTGGCATGGTTAGTCGAGGTGCAGTCAGGAAATTTCACCATGTTACATGAAGCCAGCTGGTGGCTTGTGCGGCCAATAGCTGGGGGATTGTATCGACAGTTACTTCAGCTGGTGGTTTTTCTACGACCAAAGCCGGAGGATTGTTTTTGAGTAAAGACATGGTTAGTTGAGGTGCAGTCAGATCATGTTACCATGTTACACGGAGCCAGCGGGTGGTTTGTGCGGCCAAAGCTGAGGGGATTACATGGACAGTTACCTCGGGCGGTGAAATATGCGGCCCTGGCACGTGGAGAGGCGATAGAGGGGGAGGATCTGGGGGTCTGTGTGGTGGTTTGTGCGGCCAAAAACACAGGTAGCCTCCTGGTTTGAAGATCCTCCCGGGCCTGCTATCTGCTATAAAGAGAGCAGCGTGTGGTCGCGCTAGCTTAGCCACGTGGGGCCGGCCGCTATTTCTGGGCAATGCTGGTGGTTCATTGCGGTTGCCAGTGTTATCTGGCTGGATCTATGGTACCAGTGTTATCTGGTGTTACCTAGTCCAAGAAAGCGAGGATCGCTGATAATTCTGCCACAAAGGCAATGGTTTTTTGGCCTTGATTATAAATAAAAGACGTGACCTTTTCAAACCGCCAATACTTTTGTCATGTTGTTTTATTTTTGGGGAGAGCGGGGGGGTGGGGGGGGATGGTTTGGGGGGGGGTTTGAAGGGAAGTAAAGGTAACTTAAGAGAAAGGTAATGGTGGAGGAGAAATAAGGGTAAATGCTTAACGTGGATAAGTGCAAGATAATGCACCTGGGATGTAAAAACCCAAGGGCTGAATATAGAATATTTGATACAGTCCTAACCTCAACATCTGAGGAAAGGTTATTATTGCAGAGGATCTAAAGGTAAGTAGTCAATGTAATAGAGCAGCAGGAAATGCTAGCAGAATGCTTGGTTGTGTAGGGAGAGGTATTAGCAGTAGGAAAAGGGAAGTGCTCATGCCACTGTACAGAGCACTGGTGAGACCTCACTTGGAGTACTGTGTGCAGTACTGGAGACCGTATCTCCAGAAGGATATAGACATCTTAGAGAGAGTTCAGAGAAGGGCTACTAAAATGGTGTATGGCTTGAAGGAGAAAAGTTACCAGGAAAGGCTTAATGATCTTAACATGTACAGCTTGGAAAAAAGACGAGACAGAGGAGATATGATAGAAACATTTAAATACGTAAAGGGAATCCACAAGGTAGAGGAAGGGAGTATATTTAAAAGGAAACAAAGTAGCAAAACAAGAGGACATAGTCTTAGATTAGAGGGGCAAAGGTTTAAAAGTAACATCAGAAAGCATTATTTTACTGAGAGGGTGGTGGATACATGGAACAGTCTTCCAGTTGAAGTGGTAGAGGCCAAAACAGTAATTGAATTTAAGCAGGCATGGGATAGGCATAAGGCTATCCTAAACAAAAGATAAATCCAGGTAAAGTATCCATGTAATTGGGCAGACTAGATGGGCCGAAAGGTTCTTATCTGCTGACATTTTTCTATGTTTCTATGTTTCTATTATCCATGTTTATATGCACACATATATTAAGGCTGATGGGCATTGCATGATAAATGCCACCCGACAGCATGTAGAATCATTACAATGCATTTAATAGATCCAAAAGGAAGGCCAGGTGAGCGACAATAATTTCCCTGATGCAGCAAATACATGTTTCAGGGCAAGACTTATTCATGTGTCCCTTTAAACATGGTCCACACGGTCACCCTAATAATCAACCGATTACATATTGTGAATAACCCCAAGCATAAAATGTTTAGAATCAGACGATATATTAGAATACATCAATAAAGGATACATTTATAATAGAACCTACTGCCACAGCAGTGACATTGCTGACCAGATCCATTACTATGGTGTATGGACTAAGATAACACCTGTGCTGCATTCCTGTCCATTGCCTGTTAATTGCCTGTTAATTTTGGGCAAGGACCTGTTTTTTCTGTTGTTTTGGAGTTAACACCAGGGTTGAGCAGTAGGTAATATTTTGCGATTAACGTCGCTCCAGAAATTAGCACAGGCACAAAGTGATCTATTAGTTGCAAAAGCGCTAGAGATCTCCTCATGCGCTCCTCATGTTAAGTACAGGACGCGGAAAGTACAGTAAGCTTGCGCTATGAATCGCTAACAGTGACGCGCTAAGTGATTTTACCCATTTGTAGCAGGAGGCAAACAATCTGTTGGTTCAGTGCTAGACTGAATTTACCTGGCGGTAACGCAAAAACATGCTAGGGCTAGCTCACGCCAGCTGATAGTGCTCTAAATAAATATATATAAATAAGATCCCTAAACCCAGAGTAATGTGGTACAATGATACCTTTTTATTGCACTAACCTGATACATAAATTCAATATTTTATTTGGCGCAGTTCGGTGGTGTTCGCCAATGTCCAATAACTGCTTCAGCGACTCCAATTTTAGCAATTACAGTGACCATGCACTAAATAAGGAATTTGCAATATTTTCAGTGAAACTATTTCCCCGAAATGTGATAAAAAGCAAAGGATCTAAAGATGAATAGACCCTTTAGATTCTAACTTCCATAAACCCAGGAGAAATACAATAAAAAATAATAAACAGTGAGGCATATAGCTATCCATTAACCCCTAAAATGCTATAAATCAAGGAAATAAATAAAATGTATACTGTAAGGGATGAAGCCTGCCCATTAACCCTTAATACACAACTAAACCAAAACTGAAAGAAATACACAATGTAATATATAGTCTGAACGTTCACCCCTTCACTGCTGAACCATTTCAATCCTGTGCAAACATTTACTATGTACACCTTTTATTTTATTTTTTATGACTTTTATTTTACACTGAACCTGGTCATGTTGGATATCATTGAAAAGGCTGGAATCTGCCCTGCCCAACACCTGGATTGTACATATGCGATGCACAGGGACGGAGATACCGCAGTCCGAATATTTGAAGGAAGCTGGATGCTGATTTCTGATGGGTGGGCAAGGAATAACCTAGGGAGGGCAATTGCCCCCCTGTAGAGACGCCTATGCAGGCAGCAGATATTGTGGCAATTCTAGGAGCAATGCCATCCTTTTGGGTGCAGGTCTAGGGGGCCACGCCAGACACAGGTGCATACGTTTTTGCACAACAGCCTGTTTAACCCCTTTGCTGCGGGTGACGTGTGGGGGAGGTCCTGGGATGTCCCTGCAGCATGCTGAGGACGTCGCCCACACGTCACGGACGTTCAAATACCCTGTCGGAAATCTCGAGTGCTCCAGGAGAAGTCCCGCGATGGTCTGACTTACCAGACGTCAGGCCTCTCCGTGGGACTCCCCCCAGTGCACTGAAGTCATTGCGACGGTCGCGATGACGTCATTTGGTAGGCACCCGTCGGCAGAGAGTGAAGGGGAGGGGGGTCATTCCGACCTTTCTACCTCCTCATCCATAAGGGTCCCAGGCACCAGAGTGGCATCACTGGAAAGGTCATAGTCTGTCCGTTCCAATGGTGCCCCTCTTGAAGGTGTAGGCCCCACCCAAAAAAAATTAAAAATGCACCAAACACTATACACTATATAGAAATCAAAACTGCCTAGAGACCCCCAATCCCCCCACTTAATGAATATGAACTCCCCCAATAATATTTTATTAATAGTTTTTCTATTACAGATAGGTGATCACTGCAGTAGCAATGATCACCTACATGTAATAAATTACACTTCGCTGGAGGAAGGGGAGGGGGTTCCTTTGAACCCCTCTACCTCCTCATCCATAAGGGGTACAGACACCAGAGAGGCATCGCTGGAAAAGTCATAGTCTGACTTTTCCAACGGTGTCCCTCATAAAAGGTGCAGACCCCCCCAAAAAGTAAAAAACACACACACTACACAGGGGGGTGTAATTAGGGATGAACCGAAATGAAAATTTGGGACCGAAACCGATACCGAAAATGCACGAGGAGCTTGGCCGAAAACCGAAACCGATACTGAAAATGACTTTCTATAGTATATATGACTATCAGGGTTATTCAAAGAGAATCGAAAAGCCACCGCGCGTTCGGTGACTTTTCGTTCTCTTCAATTCGGTACGATTTGGCGATCCCATTTTGGCGACCCTGCGGTGTATTCAGCAAGCACCACAGGGCCGCCGTAATGCAGGGAAAAGTCGCCGCAAATCTACCGAAAACTCACCGCAAAACGAGGACGAATGCACACCGAAACCCGCAAAAACATCTGGATTAACCTGCCGAAGACGCCGGAGAAACCCGAGTAGGAGCCGATCACAGCGCAGAGCAGCTGCCGGAAAAAGCCGACACCGCAGACGAATGCAGTGAGAAAAAAAAAACAGTTTGCTTGAATGTTTGAAAAGTGAAACGCTGTCTGCAAAGAAACTACTGAGCGAAAATGTCTGAAATTTTCATATGAGGTCTAATGAATGATAATAAAAAGGGCTGTTACAGAAAAAAGTAAAAACGATTTAAAAAAAAAATCGGCAAAAATAGTTTGGCAAAAAATCCCGAAAAATTCTTAAAATATCCCGAAAAATCTATAAATAAAGAGACTTTTTATTTGCAGAATATTATAATAAACGGTTTATTACATATTGAATTAAACCAGAATATTTTTTGTCATTGAAGCCTATGGGATTCGCCTGAATAAATCTGCCGCATGAAGCCACTGAATGGCAGCAACTTTTCACCGCTGTTTTTTGTTCTCTGAATAGACAAAGCTATGGGGATTTCACTGCCCTCGAACAGGCACCGAACAGGCACCGTATGTGCAGGCAATTCGCCAACATTTGGCGAACTGCCTGCTCTCTGGATAGCCGAATGGCCAAGAAAGGTAACCGAATGCTGATTTTCAGCGTTCGGTTACCTTTCGGCAGCCATTCGGATCTCTTTGAATAACCCTGAATATATACACATACTGGGCCCTATTACAATCTTCGCGTTTAAATGCTCGCGCAATGCGTGAATTTGTGTGCCAAGCGTTAAACATTAACGCGCGGAAATCAACGCTGGAACTACAATCCTGGCGCATTTTTCATCCGTCGAGCAATAACGCGCATAAAACGGACACACACAAATGCTCGTGCAGTAACGTTGCGCGCAAAAATCAGTGTGCGCACTGTTTTTTTCACGCAATTCTTAGCCAGTTCACACCTGAGCTTTTTTCAGCGCATTCCTTTCACGCTGTAAAACGCTCAAACACTGAAATCCCATTACTTCCTATAGGGCCCGTTCACACCTGAGCATTTTACAGCATGTAGGAACGCGCTGTAAAACACCATACGCCCAAAGAAGTTCAGGAGCTCCTTTGGAGCGTATTACAGCTCGTTTGCGGCCATAGACTTCAACGTGAACGTGCTGAAATCGGCGTTTGCGTGTTTTCGTCTTCAAAAACATGCGTATGAACGCGCGTTCAGCACGTGGCAACACGCACAAAAGACTACACCCTGGGGACATGTGCTGAACGTACATGTTTCTGCAGAGTCCCGCTGGAAGCATGGAGGGATCTGGAGCTGGTGGCCTGAGTGACACAAAAGCCTTCATCCGCATGGTTCACGAACAACCGTGCGTCTATGACCTGCAGAATGCTGCATATAAGAACCAGCGAACCAGGCAGCGCGCATGGGACAGCATTGGCTTGCAGTTATGGGAGACTTTCAACAAGCAAGTGAAAGAAGCAAAAGGTACATGTGTGCAGTTATTTGTAGGTTCATCTACGTGTGTACATGTCTGCAAGCTGTATGTTGTGTTTGACTATATACACAGCAGTCGCATGCTGCAGGCTCATAAAGCCAGACTTGGGTATTCTGTGATTTGTAGTTCCACATGAGTTGATCATCAATGTTTCTGAATGGAGAAATGTACTGGATGACCTCCTAACAACTAGGGATGGGCTGCCGGTTCGAATCGGTTCAATGTTCGCATCGAACATCAGCTGTTCCGTTCGCAAAAAGTTCAAAAAAATAAATAATTTTGCAATTTTTAAAAAAATGCTTAATAAAATCTTAAAAAATCTAAAATTAAAGAGACTCTTTGCTGCAGAATATTATAAGCAACGGTTTATTAGATATTGAATTAAAATGGAAATATTTTTAACATTGAAGCCTATGGGATAAAACAATCTTGTTGCTAAAACATCAGGCAGATGAAGCCCTCTAATCAGGCACTGTAGAGGGCAGCCCACTGGAGCCTCCCAAGGATTCCTTTTAGGAGCATGCGGCCGCTGTATGACAGAGCAGCGACTGTGCGGGCAGGCCGGCCGGGGGCATGTGGCAGAGAGGTGTCAGGGTGCTGGTTCCGGGGTGGCAGTTTGAACTCAATATGCGGTGATATGTTGGAGTCACACAGGTTACAGGGCACAGAAGGATTTATTAAATAAACAAAACAGCAAGCAAACAGATGAATCAATCAGAATAACAGGCAAGCAACAGATTCTATAGGTTGGTTCCAGGGGTTGCTTGAAAGCAGAGTTCCACTTGAGAGCGGGGGTTCCACTTGAGAGTGAGGGGTTCCACTTGAGAGTGAGGGGTTCCACTTGAGAGCGGGGGTCCACTTGAGAGCAGGGGTTCCACTTGAGAGCGGGGGTTCCACTTGTGAGCGGGGGTTCCTTGTAAACAAGCAGTGTTTTAGTAAGCTAGAAACAGGATGTCAGATATACAAAGCTCTTGGGAGAGCAAGCTGCTTCTTTTACAGACAAGCTTAACAAAATAATGAAGCAAGGTGTTGTGGGTGCTACACCCTTAAATAGTGATAGATTGAACAGAAGGGTAGGAGCACCTGTATCTGCTATGGTGAATGGCAAGGTCCAAAAGTACCAGCTGGGTGGAGTAGAGGTAATGTCACTGCTCTGCATGGAGAGAGCCTGTGGAGTCATGGGTTTGATCCCAGCGAGCAGCCTCTCCTGTAAGTGTCCTTGGCAAGACACCTAACGGTACATACTCGCCGCCCAGGACATACTTGAAAACAAGAGAAATCTCAATGTATCCTTCCTGGTAAAATCCTTTCTCAAAAAAAAACAATAGTGCAAAAATCAAAGCTGAAAGGGGGCTGCCAGGTTATTGGCAGGAAGGAGCAGTCTTTGGTTTATTCTTCTTGCGCCGCCTGCTGCTAGGACTATGACAAGAGGTGGTGCAGGGAGGGAGCCACTGCACCTGCGGCCACGGCAGACCCCCCCCCCACAACCAGGATCCAGGAAGTCTCCACTGACTGACCACCAGGCTAAGGTAAGGCGACACATTTCTAAAAAAATAAAATCCGAGGACATTTTTAAATGTCCCAAGGAACATAAAATAAAACCTTTTTTTTCCATTTTATTACCTGATTCCTGGATCCACCAACAAGCGCAGCCTCCCGTCTCCCATGCTTTTAGACGCTGCATACACTGGTGCGCTGTGTGCAGCTTCTGAGAAGATACGCGATTAGTTTAGAGGGAGCGATGCAAAATGCGCAGCCGGCTTCCTCGCTACACTAATAGCATATCTTCTCAGAAGCTGCACACAGTGTGCCGGTTAAAGCTAGCTTCAGACTGTAGAGGTGCTGTGCGGCAGTGTGAGGATTCATATGCTGCATTAATTATTCTTCTTACAAATTTGGTTACTTAACCCATTTGGATTGTAATATTGTGGCATCCAGGGCCCCGGGTGGCTTTCGGGGGGCCCCCGGACGCATGGTGCCGCCAGCTGGCCGAATGCCAGGAGCTCCGGTGGCACCCGGTGCAGCTGTGAGTAATCAGGGGGCAGGGCGCGGCGACGCAGAACCGCCGGGACCTTTAAATCAGGAGCGCGCACTTACACCTCGCCTTGCCGTGGAGTTTCATTCCCGCATCGTTAGTTTACCGAATCAGTTTGTATACTTGTTACTTACCCTGCTTGTTCTGAGGACCCAATCTGTTGCCGGCTTTGCCTGCCATTTGACTATTCTCTCTGTGTACTCCCTGCCTGTTCTGTTTGCCTCCTGTTGCTAATGGTGTGCGCCATTTCTCACCATATACAGTAGCGCAGTACAAGTGCCTAAACGTTGCTGACCCGTTTTGGTTTTTTTTGAGAAAGGATTTTACCAGGAAGGATACATTGAGATTTCTTTCGTTTTCAAGTATGTCCTGGGTGGCGAGTATGTACCGTTAGGTGTCTTGCCCAAGGACACTTACTGGAGAGGTTGCTCGCTGGGATCGAACCCATCTCTCCACAGGCTCTCTCCATGCAGAGCAGTGATGTTACCTCTACGCCCCTGTCTGGTATATTCCGCTGCTGGTGCACTTCCATTCTGCCATATACTATAGCGCAGTACAAACATATATTGATCTCAGTCTGTGGTGTATATTGTTGGTGCTGTCTCCCTGGCCTGTGTGGCTGCTAGAGGTTAGGTTTAGTGGTCCCGAGTCCCGACCATCCTAAGGATCGGAGGGTTAGAGGTCTGTTACCAGGGATCCTACCAGGTCTGTCCTGGAGAATCGTTACAAATATGTGGTGAATGCCGCAGCAAATGTTAATGCTCACGTAAGTGAGCGTTAACGTTTGCATTAAGATCGTAATTTTTCCCACTCGTTGTTGCTCAAACATTTCCCATGGCTTCAAATCGCATTTAAACATGAGCAAAAGTGGTAAAAATTAGCTCAGCGCACAGCGGTGAAATAGCTCTAAAAAACATTTTTGGGTTAAAAACGCTTTTTTTTCTAAAATTTGTTTTTTATTGTTTCCTGTACCCCATGGCAGTACCCCGACCCCCATACACCTTTTATGACCAATATCTTGCATATATGCCCTCTTGGAGGGCACCTTAATGTTAAAACGTTCAAGCCCCCTTGACTTGCATTGCGTTCGAATCGTGTTCGTGTTCGAAGTCAAACTTTTTCAAATGTTCGAGTTCGAATGTGAACCGAACACGGGGGTGTTTGGCCCATCCCTACTAACAACTACATATTAATATTAATTGTATAATAGGTTGTGTTAGAATACATCCTTGTATAACGTCTGGCCTATTTCAGGTATACCCTGTCCTGTGTATTGGTAAAACATTTCCCACTCGTTGGTAAAACATTTCCCACTCTTTGTTGGGCATAATGTAGACTGACCAATGACTGTCCAGCTGCTAAATACCTAAGATATGAACATTTAAAAAAAAAAAATTAGTTCATGTTTACATTTTGTTTCAACAGTCAACATAATGAAGAGCAAGTGGAAAAGCCTCAAGGACACCTTCATTCGACACAGGCGAAAGGGTAGGGAGTATCGCAGTGGAGCGGCTGCCAGTGCGCCATCGCAGTACATCCATGCTAGGCTTGTGCACCGATTTTTTTTTCGATTCGATTCGGTTCGATTTTTCGGATTTTAAAAATTTTCGATTCGGCTCGTTTCGACCGATTTCTGTTTCGATTTGGTTCGGCTCGACTCGTTTTTTGGGTACATTTATTTTTCGGAATATCGACCATTTTTCGTATTTTCGTGTCACTTTGCTCGTTTTTTGTATCGGCTTTTCGGGATTTCGGAAATTTTCGTTTATTCGGAACGTCTGTTCTCCTCGTTTCAAAAGCTGTCTAACTCTATTCGTTTTGATGTAAACTACTATGGTTTACTTTTTTATACTTTATGTATTTTTTTAAAATAAATTTTTGGTTTGTTTTTCGGATCCGATAATTCATTCTGTCGATACGATAATTCTGTCGATTCTATCGTGGTTTTTTTTAATTAACCCTTTCGCTGCTGAGGCTTTTCACGCCCCTGTGCTGATGCTGAGGTCATTTTTACCGGTTTAGCTCATCATGTTTAAACGCGTTTTGAAGGCTTATTTTAGTACAAGGTGGAAAGCCTGCCCAGAGGGCAGTCTATTGTGGATATACTGCCCCAGCTCATGGATATATGCCCCAGCACGTGGATACTGCCCCAGCTCGTGGATACTGCCCCAGCTTGTGGATATTGCCCCAGCTCGTGGATATTGCCCCAGCATGTGGATACTGCCCCAGCTCGTGGATATTGCCCCAGCTCGTGGATACTGCCCCAGCTTGTGGATATTGCCCCAGCTCGTGAATATTGCCCCAGCTCGTGGATACTGCCCCAGCTCGTGGATACTGCCCCAGCTTGTGGATTTTGCCCCAGCTCGTGGATACTGCCCCAGCTCCTGGATACTGTCCCAGCTCCTGGATATTGCCCCCAGCTCCTGGATATTGCCCCCCAGCTCCTGGATATTGCCCCCCAAGCTCTCATGGATATATGCCCCAGCTCAGACCCCAGACCAGACATGGGGCGGCTGTTCGAATGCTCTATCGGCATTCGGACAGCTGCCCCATGAGCTCCAGCATACTTACCTTTCCGAGCGGCGCCGGGGAAGTGAAAGTTTCCCCGCTTCCGCTCATTGAAGGACCCAAGCTGCGGTCAAGTGGGACTCCGCTCGGGGGTTGGATGCGCGCGGCAGCCGGGGAGAGGCTGCGAGCGCAGCCTCTACCCGGCTACTGTGTGCATCTTGTAACCGCCGTGGCGAGCGCACAGCCGGCTCGTGCCACGGCGGTTGCATGCGCGCGCAACCAACCGCCGCTGGTTGCGCGCGCATGCGCAGAGTAAGGCTTGGCGACGGACACGCCAAGCCTTACTCTATTATAGTATAGATATGACCCAGACATATTATACATCGTTCTTTCCGTCAGACTCGGCAGATTCATAATATGTCATTATTATATGTATACGTCATGACCTGTCTGTATATTATAACAAAAAATGCAATAAAATATGATTTTTCAATAATTTACAATGTGTAAAGTGTTTTTTTTTCACATTTTAACATGCGAACAATTGCGGTTGTATTTTGTATGTGGTGCGCTTGTTAAAAAAATTAGAGATGGGGTCTCGTTACATTTTTTTTTGGGGAAAATTACACGATTTTTAACAAACGCACCGCATACAAAAATCGTTAGTGCAGCATCATTGTTCACATTATAATTGAAATGGGAACAATATTGCTGCATTAACAAACCAAAAAAAAGAAAAAAAACTTGTTTATTTTTTTTTTATAAATTTTTTTTAAATATTTTTTTATTTTTAATTATTTATTTTTTTTACAAACTTTTTTCACATTCGTGTTTGGTATCGTTGGAACGGCCATGCTCTGGCCGATCCAACAATACCAAACTTTAACCCCTAGCTGCCACGGATCGGGAGATAGGGGTTCCAATGAACCCCCTATCTCCACCATTGGTCGCAGTTAGGGGTTAACTCCAGAACTGACGTCATTGTGACGAGGTCTTGGGACTGTCGGCAGCTGCCGTTCCCCACGCTGTTGATTCTGCAAAGACGTGACCATGTTGGCGGGCAGCATCTTAGCGGGCAGCGGTGGGAGAGAGAGAGCTCATAGCTGGGAGGAGGTGTTGCGTGAAGCTGCAAACAGGGACAAATAAACTAGACCTGAGCCGCACTAAGGATCTTTGGGTTGTGTCGGAGAAGACTTCACGCAGTGCTGCCATCAATATTTTTTGATAAATTCTTGGTTATACAATGAATGTGACTGTGGACAAAAATCCGTGTTGTTGTGACATCGCCTAAGCTTAACAAAACCAGGCCACATCGGTAATCAAATCTCAAGGCAGTACAACAAGGTTGTGTTAGTGTGTGACATTTTTTGGCCAGGCAGGAAGTGTAGAATGTGCACAGTCACATTCATGGCCACAAATATGTTGACAAATTTATGACAAAGGGTCCATAGAAATGTCAATAAATTTATGTACATATAATTTTAACAGTGTGGAAACCAAGCAATACATATTAACTTATTAAGTAAGGAAAAGCAACGCACACAAACAGGAAAATATAGAAAAAATAGAAAATTTATTTACAACATGGGGAAGGGAAGGGAACATGCCAAGGATGGCAAACTGCCCAACAGGGGCACAAACAACACAAACAAACATAGACTGGAAGATGGCCGCCATTGTAAGCCAGGCGAACATCTTGTTCAGAATATTGGTTCACTTGAGAATTACTGGCATTTGAGGAGATGTTGGAGCTGGTCCGCATCTTTGATTACAAAGATTATGACTGCCGTAAGGGCCCTTACGGCAGGAAGAATAATTCTAGAAAGGATCGTATCGTTGAAAAGCTACGCACCACCATCCTGGAGGTGTTTGGGAAAGACCGGACGAAGGACCAGATCCGAAAACGCTGGTCCGACCTCAAAGCAGGCGAGCAGGAGCAGCTGCGGCACATCCGTGATATCACAATACTCCTTGCTCGTGTCCGGTCCGGCCTCATCTTCAGTGAACCTGCAGATTTCGGGAGGAGGCTGCCACTGGTCTGTCTCACTGCCACTCCAGGATGTCCGCGGTATTGTTTAGGTGCTCCCGCAGTTCCTGGAGCAGTTCCTGGATGGCATCAATTCTTGTAACTGCCAGGCGTAGCTCGCCAATCGCCTCCCGATTGGTTGGTCTGGCTTCTCCTTCTATATATCCAATAAATGAAAGAAGGAAAATACAGTAAGTAAAGCAGGTTTCTATTTTTGACTGAAAGTCTTGAAAAAATATAACAGTAGTATATACCAGTGCTGGCGGCCTCCTGAGGCTCCGACTCCTCCTCCGACTCCTCCCCCACCACCACCGTCAGCATATCCGGTGCTATGTCTAAGAAATTAAAGAAATAAAAAATACAGTAAACAACAAAACTGATTTATTTTTGAACAAAAGTCGATGCAAAATACAACAGTAAAAAAAAAAAACCTGGACTGGCGGCCTCCTGCTGCTCCGGCTCCCTCTCTTCATCGCCCTCCTCCTGCTCCTCCTCTTCCTCCTCCTGCTCCTCTTGTGCTATTCATAAAAAAATTCAATTAAAATACAGTAAACAAAAAATGTTTCTGTTTTTGACCAAAAGTCGTTGCAAAATAAAACAGTATATACCAGCGCTGGTGGACGCCCGTGGCTCCTCCTCCTCCTCCACTGGGGCACTGGTGCCCGCCGGGGCAGATGCTGCTGCCTTCTTCCTGTCTTCTGCCAAATCCAAAAAATAACACGTAAATAATGTAGACTGGAAAAAATGGTATATCTATACACTATATTGCCGAAAGTATTGCGACACCCCTCCACTACCCCACTACCAGCTTGACCCACCACTACTCCCATCTCATAGGTCTAAAGTCACAAAATATTTATTTATTTCCTCTGCACATAGACATATATTACCGTTCAATTATATAATTTTTTCAGAAGTAAACATTACGTTTATTCAATAAAAACTATTATTTGTGTTGTGTGGGTACAAAGCGCATTGTGCGACTGCTTTTAGTTATTTTATAGATGGCCTCAGCCTCAGTTTCACTTTCAGTTTCTGCTAATAAAACTGGATATTGCAGAAACAACAGAAATCCGCCATTTTGTTTTGAAATTTGCATCTAAAGCGTTCAATAATGACACTGCTGCAGCAAACTGAATTGCTGCACTGCAACAATTCAGCAGCTGCTGAGGATGTATTGAACGCGGCTCTGTTTGGATGCACTTTCAGAAGAACTACATGTCCCATCCTACCACTTAGCAAAGACGCAGAGATTTTTATTGATGCGCAGATGGGAGTCAATATTGGGCAAGCTGCGGGTCATCTCGTATGCATCACTCAATCACAACAACATCCCCCCCCCCAGCACACTACAGACTATACACTAGACATGTGCACAGCACAAAATTTCGTTTTGAACTAATGGATTAGTACTAAAATGCAATTTATTTAGTTGCTAAAGAAATTCGTTTTCAGTTCTTTAGTATGAAAACTAATTTCATTCATCCGAAAACCAGTGGATACAATTACTATTGTAGTGGCTCCTCAGAGGGCTGAGATCGCTGCTTGTTACAGTATCTCTCACTCTCAGCACAATGTGGGCCATATTATCTAGCTGGTGCTAACTTAACCAGAGCTGTTGTAAACTTCCCAGAGCTATTATAGCCTATGGAGGTTTTCAGTTACAACAGCTCTGGTTAAGTTGGCACCAACATTGTAATACTGCCCCGTGTCAGGCAAAGCTGTTACAGTAACTGACTGCTGCTCATCACAGCGCTCAGAGTTTCAGTAAAACTAGTAAATAATATTTTTATATATAAGACGTTAGAACAATATTATTTACTTGTTTTACTGAAACTCTGAGCGCTGTTATAGTCAGTTACTGTAACAGCTGAGCCTGATACATTGTACTGAGAGATAATGTAACAAGCAGCCGATCTCCGCGCTCACAGCCACTGGATTTAAGGCTAGGGTCAGACTGAGGCAGTGCGAACGCGCGTTCTGGCGCACTTAATCACGGCCGCACTAGCAGCAGATGCCGGGCAATGACGGCCAATATACGAAGTACGGTCGCACAAAAGTCCGGCTGCGCAACGCAAGTGGAAAATGAACGCATTTTTTCGAGAACGTGAAACCGCAGGTACTGACGTACAGAGTGCGCTGTGTCCGCTAGCAGCGTCTGTGCGTGATTAGGAGACGTCAGACGCTGCTAATGTCCGGCCAACATAACGTCCAGACACAAAAAGTGTTTTATTGATGATCCGTACAAAATCACGGACGAAAATGCGCATAGTATGACCACTATCACGTATTCTGTGAAAAAATGCGTCCATTCGTTCGAACGCACTTTTTCACAGACAACATAAAAATGCGTTCATGATGTGGGTGGGGATACCCTTATGGCGCTTCCCGGGTTTGTGTGGATATGGGTAGCGTGTATGCTGCCAATAGGGGGTTGTAGCAGAGCCTATGACTGCTACTATATAGTGAAACAGAAGAGGGGGTTCCCGCTATATGGCGCTCCTCGCTGAAAATGGGTGATTCTATCTGAAGAGATCCCCTTGTGATTAGAGCTCCTGTTTTCAACAGGTATCTCTAGGACAGCAAACAAAGCCCTTGTGGTGTATATATATATACAATGACATGCAAAATACGTCAAAACATGCGCATACATAGAGTGGATATAGTGGCTAGATGTAGCACAGAAGGTGTTAGTCTCTGTCCGAGATTGCCATCTAGTGGCTAGTGGGCATATACCCAAAGTCTCTTTAAAAAACAGGCCTTGATTTCCTTCTCCTGGTAAAATGCATCGGTTGTTTCTTCCTTGTATCTTGGTTCCTCTCTCTTGGTCTTGTACCTCCAAGACAGAGAGTTGGAGTTAGGGAATTGTATCTCAGAAAAATTCCAGAAAAATTGAGTGGATTGATCCACACGCACTTACGTTTTGCTCTGTCTCCCAGACGGTTTTATTGGAATGTTCCACCGGTATGTTCCCCTCTGGTTCGCCTTCCTCTGCTCCTGCGGTGTTCCTTTATGGAATTAGGCTTCCACGAATCCATGTAGCCCTTTTCTGGGTGCTAGAATGGAAGTGGGGCTGGGTTCCTTGGAATAAAAGCTGGATGCAGGGATACGGCTAAAATCGGGGTTAATGGGTGATAACAAAATGAATAAAAAGAACAGTGGGTCAGGCAGTAAGTGTTCCAATGGGTGGAGATGGGTAAAAAGTCCTCCACCCACTAGATGGCAATCTCGGACAGAGACTAACACCTTCTGTGCTACATCTAGCCACTATATCCACTCTATGTATGCGCATGTTTTGACGTATTTTGCATGTCATTGTATATATATATACACCACAAGGGCTTTGTTTGCTGTCCTAGAGATACCTGTTGAAAACAGGAGCTCTAATCACAAGGGGATCTCTTCAGATAGAATCACCCATTTTCAGCGAGGAGCGCCATATAGCGGGAACCCCCTCTTCTGTTATAAAAATGCGTTCGTCTGACCCTAGCCTTAAGGGCTAAAAAAAAAAGGCTCCTCTCTGTATAATGTTTAGAACATCCTCCTGCATTAATTAATACCCCTCTCTGTATAATGTATACAACATCCACCTGCATTAATTAATACCCCTCTCTGTATAATATATAGAACATCCTCCTGAATTAATGTCCCTCTCTGTATAGAACATCCTCCTGCATTGGCATGTGGAGGGTGCAGAACTTCGGATGTTGCGATGTTGCGCTCTTCATTGATGGTCTCCTTCACTCATCAATGTAATATCACAAAAAGGACTGAAACTAAAATGTAGTGCATTTTATTTTAGTTTCTTTCGTTTTTTGTACTGAGCAGTTTCGTTTCTCTTGAGTCATACTAAAACTAAATTATCCCAAAATTCGGACTAAATCGTTTTAGTACTAAAACGAATGCACATGTCTACTATACACACAGTGCCAAAAGAAATCCAGCATTGTAACTTCATCTACATACATCAAATGTCACAATTTTCACGAATACGTAAAATCACAAAAAGGAAGAGCTATGGCAAAACTGCATGTATGACGAGTCGTGAAAACGCAAAGCTATACACAATCACATTGCATGAAAAAAGGACTAGATAAATCAAGGTATTTCTGTGCACATTAGCACATGCAAGCACATTATTATTATTATACAGGATTTTTATAGTGCCAACAGTTTGCGCAGCGCTTTACAATATAACATAACACTTACGTTTCGCTATGACGCGCCGGATGTGTCTCAGCTGCTCCTCCTCGCGTACCTTCAGATCAGACCAGCGTTTCCGGAGCTGGTCCTTCGTCCGGTCCTTCCCAAACAACTCCAGGATGGTGGTGCGTAGCTTATCGAGGATACGATCCTTTCTAGCGTTAGCCTTTCTGCCGTAAGGGCCCCTACGGCAATCGTATTCCTTACGATCAAAGATCCGGACCAGCTCGAGCATCTCCTCAAATGCCATGTTGCTGGCCCGCTTCTTTCTAGGTGGTGGTGGTTCATTGCAAGACGATGAGGAGGTGTCCTCTGAACGGCACTCGTCTCTTGCAGCGGCCATGATGAGGAATAATAAAAACAATATTTTGTCAAAAAAGTTGTCAAAAAACTGGCTCAATAAAGTTACGACATCTGCGCGCGCGCGCATGCGCGACCCGCGAACGAATCGGATCCGACCCACTTACGAAAATTCTTATCGAATCATTGGAAACCAAAAAAAAAAGTGATACGCATTTACAAATACAAAATTTACAGAATCAGCGATATAACCGATAATAGTTAAATATACGATGTCCAGAATTACCGAAATGGAACCGAAATCCCGAATGGAACCGAAATCATGAATAGAGGGAAAATAAATTTTGATTTGACACATTTCAAGTCCATTCGAAAATTCCGAAAAATTTTCGATTCGGCTCATAAAACTTTTCGGATTCGACGTTTTCGGATCTAAAAAACTTCGGAAATTCGGCCGCATCCGAAGACACGAATCAGGAAATTTCGTGAAAATTCCGAAATTCCGAAACCCGAAACGCGCATCTCTAATCCATGCTGAGCAGCTTGCATTTCTAATCCCATGCATGGAAATGCGTAGGTAAGTCATGTCAATTACAATATTTATGAGGGTCATGGATATTGTTTTACAGAACATGTAGAGAATAATATATTGCACATACTAATGTATTATTTCCTAATGAGAGCACCGACAGCAGCTGGGAGCCTACGCAGAGGCAGGAAGAGGACGAGGAGGAGGACACGGCCACACAGGCGACTGATCCGTGCGCCTCTACAGAGACCCAGAGTCCACCACCACCATCACCAACACCGTCTGCCCCAACAGCCCTGGCCCCTGTACCTCGACAACGTACCATCCTCAGGCCCCATAGGCAGTGGCAAGAAGAGGACAGGCTCATCAGTGCCCTTGTGGCCATGGCGCATCCTGTGCTCAAGCAGTCATGTGAGGCCTTGTTCCTGCTCAGCTTGGAGGACAAAATGAAAAAGGTGCGTAGTAGTCGACAGAGGTATGTGAGGCCGTAACCCGCTGTATTGACTCCTTCATTCCACCTGATGGCTCCTCACAACATACTACTGTCCCTATACCCCAACCACCTCAACATTCCACACACATGCACACACACACTTCACATGCATACCTACAAACACCCATGCACCATCAATACCACCCCGAAACATGGCACCCACGCCGACAGTCCCCATATATATACCCCTCAACCAGCCTGGCACAAAGCACCTCCACCAGCCAAATGCCAGTTGACTTTCCCACATTTGGAATGAGGAAGGAGATGCAGGCGGATGAGCCACTTTATCAAAATTTATAGATTCGGCCATACGAGTTGTGTCGTTCTGTCACTCTAGGCACCTTTTTTTAATTTTTCGTGTGTTTTTTTATTTGTTGAGGAGGGAAAATGTCTTGCCCGTTGGCTGCTTTGTGATCCCTTGCCCGTTGGCTACTTTGTGATCCCTTGCCCGTTTCCTGTTTTATTATCACCTTGTGCAATTTGTGTATTTTGTGCATATGGTGTGTAAACTTCAAAGTTTTATATTATTATATTTTTAATTATAATATTTTATTACTATTTAACTATGAGTTTGTGTGTTTGTGTGTCTGTTTGGTTACAGGTTTGAAAAGTTTTTAAAAAAAAATAAAATGTGTTCCATTTTTAGTGTGTCTTTTGTTAACCACTTGGCTGCTAAGGACACGCTCAGCGCGTCCAGTAAAGTGGTTCCCCTGTGTGGAGGACGCACTGAGCGTGTCCTTGCACAGGGGGCAGCGATCGACCTGGTATTCCGGCATCAGACCAGCATCTGGGACCCCGCCGGGCACAATAGACATCATCGCGCTAGCGCGATGATGTCTATTGCAAGCACCACCCCCCACGAGTGCGGGGAAAGTGCCTGAAGGGGAGTGGGCTGGTCCTTTGGACTTCTCTCCCTCCCCAACCGAGCGGGCCACAAAGGAAAAGGCAAACACCGCGTGTAAGGGCACAGCCTGCCCTCCCAAGCGGTGGCTGTCTTCAACCCCTGGGGTGTTGGATCGCGATTCAGCACCTTTAGGCGCCGTATCGCAGTCCCCTCCTGGAGCTGGCCAACATCTTGGATGTCGGCCAAGCTTCCTGGATCTCCCCCTGACAATTGGCATCATCGCACATCGCACAGTTCTGGAGTTAACCCCTAGCTGCCACCTATGGTGGAGATAGGGGTTCCAATGAACCCCCTATCTCCCGATCCGTGGCAGCTAGGGGTTAATGTTTGCTATGGTTGGAATGGACAGAGCATGGCCTTTCAAATAATACCAAACATGACCATGTTAAGTGTAAAACAAAATAAAAAATAATTAAAAGAAATTAGTTTTTTGTTTTGTTAACCCTTTAAGGATAAGTGACGTAACGTTTGTCATAAATGCATTGACTTTAAAGACTCTTGGTCCTTAAGGGGTTAATGTAGCAATATTGTTCCCATTTCAATTATTTTTTTTCCATATAAAAGTTTTTATTAAGGTTCACACGTAAATAACAAATGCCAGAAATAAATCACAAATATTGAAGAACGAAGGGATCACGCAGGATCCTACAATTAACAAGTCTAGCAACAACATAAGGTTTGCAATGTAATCAGTCGGTTGAACCAATCTTTTTCATTCTAAACTAAAACACAGAAAAGTTTGTAACATTTTAAGCATAACAAAAAACACACAAATTATAAAATATACTCAAAAAAAAAAGAAAAAAAAAAGGAAAACATTAAAAAGAAAAAGAAAAAAAAAAATATATAATATATATGCTCAGTCAAGTCCAAGAACGGCAACACGTATGTCATATCCCCATCAATTATATCAAGTCCCCAGAAGCTACAAAGAGTTCCCAACCCTCCCAAATATACCTTGAAACAAGCTTAGAGAGTTAGCAGCCCTGTGGTACATCCCCTCATACTGATAAACATTCTCCAGAGATAACATGACTTCTCTCATAGAGGGACTGACTTTAGAAAGCCAGTGACGGGCTATAGTAGATTTAGCAACGCTAAGTATAATCGATATGATGCCTCTATGTCGTTGTTGTATAGTAATCGGAAGCATATGCAATAGGTATTGTTTAGGGCACAGGGGCATAGACAAACCGGTACAGTGAGATATCAGTCTACAAACTTTCCCCCAGAAGGTAGCAAGGATTGGACATTGCCAAAAGATGTGAAGAATAGATCCGACACTGGTGCCACAACGCCAACACATGCCGGAACGTCCGGGCATATAAGCCAAACGATTCGGGGTCAAATACCATCTATATAAAAGTTTAAGATGTGATTCCCGCAAATTAGTGCTCCTAGTGTATTTATATACCGTTTCAGTGGCATAGAACCAGTCCTCCTTAGAAGAATCGAACGACAAATCATTGTCCCACCTGATCATATAAGGCAGTTTCTTATTAGGGTGCGCATTCAACAAACTGTCATAACATAAAGACAAAGGTTTTTTCATAACTTTTTTACCTAAACACAGTCTGTGAAAGGCCGTAATATCCGTCGCTGCAAAGGAGGAAATACCTCGTTGAGTCAGTGCATGTTTTACCCTAAGGTACGTGAAACAGTCGCTAGCGGGAAGGGCAAACTCACGCGTTAGGTCCGGGAAGGATTTGATTGAGGAGGCAGTAAAATGCTGATTAATATGTGTAAGACCTAATTGAAACCATCGGTCAAGATTCAGGTCCTGGATAGTGCGGCAGAGGAAGCGCAATGGACCTAAGCTGAGTAGTGGGAAAGGTCGTAACAGTTGTCTACCCCATAGGCGCCATGACATAAGGGAAAGGGAAGTTGATGGCAAAATACCTTCCAACTTGTGGTGTGGGAGCGTCACAAACAACATAGTTACATAGTTACATAGTTATATAGGCTGAAAAAAGACATGCGTCCATCAGGTTCAGCCTCTCCCACATAACCTACTGCTGTTGATCCAAAAGAAGGCAAAAAACCCAGTCTGAATGCTTGCCAATATGCAACATACTGGGAAAAAATTCCTTCTTGACCCCAGAATGGCAGTCAGATTTCTCCTTGGATCAAGAAGCTTTTACCCACATATTAAATATTATAACCCTTAATATTCTGTGTCTGCAGGAAGTCATCCAGTCGTTTTTTAAAAGTCTGTACAGACTCTGACCCAACCACCTCAACAGGCAGAGAATTCCACAGCTTTATTGTTCTAACCGTAAAATAACCCTTCCTATGCTTTAAGGTAAATTTTCTTTCTTCCAGTCTAAATGGATGACCCCTTGTCCTATGTATAGTCCTGTTAATGAATAGGTTATCAGACAATGGTTGATAATGGCCCCGTATATATTTATATAAGGTTATCAGATCCCCTCTAAGGCGCCTTTTCTCTAAACTAAACAGGTTTAAGCTTGTTAGTCTTTCCTCATAACTTAACCCTTCCATCCCCCTTATTAATTTAGTTGCCCGTCTCTGCACTTTTTCTAGCGATATAATATCTTTTTTTAAGACAGGTGCCCAAAATTGCACGGCATATTCAAGGTGCGGCCTGACCATTGATTTATACAGAGGCAAAATTATGTTTTCATCCCGTGAGTGAACTCCCCTTTTAATGCATGCCAATACTTTGCTGGTCTTGGCGGCTGCTGTTTGACATTGCACATTGTTACTTAGTTTGAAGTCTATGATTATTCCCAAATCCTTCTCCTGCTTGGATTTCCCTAACTCCGTACCATTTAGGGTATAAATTGCTTGTGTGTTCTTCACTCCAAAGTGCATAACTTTACATTTATCTAGATTAAATTTCATCTGCCATTTAAGTGCCCAGTCCCCCAATCTATCTAAATCCCTCTGCAGCGAAGTAACATCCTGCTCACATTGTATTACTTTTCCTAGCTTTGTGTCATCTGCAAACACTGATACATGACTTTCAATGCCTATCTCAAGGTCATTTATAAATAAATTGAATAGTATTGGTCCTATAACAGACCCCTGAGGGACACCACTTACCACTGGTGTCCATCTTGAAAATGTACCATTTATGACCACTCTCTGTACCCTATCTTTTAGCCAGTTTTCTATCCAAGAACAAGTATTTTCATCTAGACCATTTTTTTCTTAATTTAAATAGTGACCTTTTGTGTGGAACTGTGTCGAAAGCTTTGGCAAAATCTAAGTAAATCACATCCACTGCGACCCCCTGATCTATACTTCTACTTACTTCCTCATAGAACGTAATTAGGTTAGTCTGACATGATCTGTGTTTCATGAAACCATGCTGATTTTTGCCAATTACATTATACCTCCCAATAAATTCCTGAATACTATCCCTTAGTAACCCCTCAAATACTTTCCCAGCCACAGATGTTAAACTCACAGGTCTATAATTCCCAGGCACAAATTTTTAAACCTTTCTTAAATATAGGGACCACGTCAGCTTTTCTCCAATCCTCTGGTACTATTCCTGAAAGAAAAGAATCTTGAAAGATTAAGAACAGAGGTTTACATATTTCAACACATAGCTCTCTCAGTACTCGCGGGTGAATTCCATCTGGCCCTGGGGCTTTATTAACATTCACATTGTTTAATTTGTGTAAAACCTTGTCCTGAGTCAACCAGTCACTTTGTATTAGTAAGTTTTTATTAATGAATTGCATGTCTCCTGTTATAGGTTTCTCTTTGATAAATACTGAAGAAAAATAATCATTTAAAATTTCTGCTTTATCCTGATCTTCAGTTAACAATAGCCCTGACTCAGATTTTAGTGAACCTAAATTTTCACTCTTGGGTTTTTTAGAATTTATGTACCTAAAGAATCTTTTAGGGTTGGTCTTGCTCTCTTTGGCTATTTCTTTTTCATTTTCTAGTTTAGCCCATCTAATCGCATTTTTACATGCTTTATTGGCTACCCTATATGCTTTATAGGATGCCTCAGATTTATCAGATTTAAAAACTTTAAATGCCTTCTTTTTATTTTTCATTTCCTTAGTTACCTTCCTACTAAGCCACATTGGTTTCAGTCTGTTTCTTTTATATTTATTAACCAGTGGAATATATTGTGACGTGTACTTTTCTAGTGTTAGTTTAAAGATATTCCACTTATCCTCAGTGTTTTTCCCGTGAAAGAGTTTCTGCCAGTCAATGACATTGAGAGCTTCCTTTATTTTAATAAAGTTGGCCTTTTTAAAATTATATATTTTAGCATGCCCCTTATGAATGTGTTTTTTTGAGTTTATTTCAAAAGTCACCATGTTATGGTCGCTGTTTCCCAACTCTTCTTTTACATTAATATTTGAGAATAGATCCACATTATTTGTTATAACCAGGTCCAGACAGTTATCCTCTCTAGTTGGTGTTTCTACCAGTTGTGACATGAAGGTATCATTTAAAATGTTCAGAAACCGGATTCCCTTTGCTGAATTACTAGTCCCACTATCCCAATTAATGTCCGGGTAATTAAAATCTCCAATAATTAAAGTGCTACCATGATCTGCAGCCTTCCTAATTTGCTCTAACAGTTGTTCTTCCTCATCATTATCTATATTAGGTGGTTTATAGCATATGCCAACCAATAATTGACTTCCCTGTTTATTCCCCAACGAAATATTTACCCATAAGGATTCCACATTTCCCTCATCGCTTTCCAGTTGTGTAATATTAGGCTTTAAATCCTGATTTACATATAAACACACTCCACCCCCTTTCTTATGTTTCCTATCCTTTCTAAACAATGTATAACCATTTAAGTTTACAGCCCAGTCATGCGTTTCGTCCCACCATGTTTCTGTTATTCCTATAATGTCGTATTGCTTAGTGTATGCTATTACCTCTAGTTCCCCCATCTTGTTATTGAGGCTCCTTGCATTAGCAAGCATACATTTAATGTATCTCTACCCACACATGCTGAATGCGACTTTACATTACATGCCTCCACTGTTCTTACATTACCCATCCCCCCGACTCCACCCCCCTTAGTCTGAACTGAAACCCTTCCGCTATCTGCCCTGTCTCCATTTTGTAAGATACTGTATCCCTCCCCCCCTTCCACTAGTTTAAAATCTCCTCCAACCTTTTAACCATCCTCTCCCCTAGCACAGCAGACCCTCTTCCATTCAGGTGCAATCTATCACAACTATACAGATTGTACCCCAGTGCAAAATGAGCCCAGTGCTCTAAAAACCCAAAGCCCTCCTTCCTGCACCAAGCTTTAAGCCACGCATTGACCTCCCTAATCTCCCGCTGCCTTTCCACTGTAGCACGTGGCACAGGTAGGATCTCAGAAAATACTACCTTGGAGGACCTATTCTTCAGTTTACTTCCTAATTCCCTGAAATCATTCTTCAGGTCCTTCCATCTTCCGCTTACTTTGTCATTGGTACCAATATGGACCATGACAGCTGGGTCATCTCCAGCCCCTCCCAATAATCTATCAACTCTGTCAACCACATGCCTAACACGGGCACCCAGCAGACAGCAAACTGTCCGGTTAAGGCGATCAGCGCGACAGATTACCCTGTCTACTCTCTTAATAATAGAGTCCCCTACCACCACCTGTCTAGGCTTACTTGCCCTCTTTATCCCTCCCTTACTTGGTGGGCTGATCCCCCGGCTGTTAGAGGGAGCAGCCTCCAGTACTGCTACACCTGAGCTGCTGCACCCAACATCTTCGCTCAAGGGGGCAAATCTGTTGGTGTGCGCAAGATCAGGACTAGCCAACCTTTTCCTCTTCCCTCCCCCCCTGCTACCACGTGTCACTGACACCCAGCTACCAACCTGTTCCCCGGTTAACTCCACTCCTCCCACACCCCTATATTCCTCAACTATACTTTGCTCCGTGAGAAGCAGGCTCCTTTCAAGATTGTCAATCTGCCTCAGCGTTACGATTTGCCCTTCCAGATCTCCAATACGAGCTTCCAGAAGAGCTACACGTTCACACTTGCTACAGAGATATGGACCCTGGAAGGATTCCTCCAGGCATGCATACATGCAGCAGGATGTGCACTGGGTCAAACCTTCAAGCTTGCTAACACTCATACCCAAAACAAGACAACAAATATATAAACAACAATTGATACCTGTTATTTAAACTCCTGTTTTTAACTCCACTTGAAAATAGCCCACTTAAAAGTAGACCACCTCAAGCCCCTGTAAGCAAGCTCAGTGAGTTGCCATTGAGATTATGTAGCCATACAAGTGAAATCACCTGACAGGCTACACGCCCCCAATTAACAAGTCACCAGCCACCCAGGGAAAAAAAACAACCAAAAGGCACAACAGAAAAAAAAAAAACAGCAGAAAAAAAAACCAAAAAGAGAAATTAAATTGACAAACCAGAGGTTTCTCTCCCTCTAAAGATACAAACCAGACCAGTACAGGTAGAATTCCTGTTTTTAACTCCACTTGAAAATAGCCCACTTAAAAGTAGACCACCTCAAACCCTTGTGAGCAAGCTCAGTGAGTTGCCATTGAGATTATGTAGCCATACAAGTGAAATCACCTGACAGGCTACACGCCCCCAATTAACAAGTCACCAGCCACCCAGGGAAAAAAAACAACCAAAAAGCACAACAGAAAAAAAAAAACCAGCAGAAAAAAAAAACAAAAAGAGAAATTAAATTGACAAACCAGAGGTTTCTCTCCCTCTAAAGATACAAACCAGACCAGTACAGGTAGAATTCCTGTGTTTAACTCCACTTGAAAATAGCCCACTTAAAAGTAGACCACCTCAAGCCCCTGTAAGCAAGCTCAGTGAGTTGCCACTGAGATTATGTAGCCATACAAGTGAAATCAGGTCATGAACTCGAAAAGGGGCAGTATAAGCATTCTCCATCCGTAGCCATAAAGGGGTTTCACGCTGGGACATCGAGGACAGTAACTGAGCCAATAAAGCCGCCCTATAATACGCTGTAACATTTATAAAGCCTAGCCCCCCCCCCTGCGTCTAGTCGCGTTAATTGTGGAAGCGGAAATGCGCGGAGGCCTCCCCTTCCATATGTGTGCCTGCAGCATTTTTTACATGCAAAGCAACATATGGGCCGGGATAAAAACTGGAATATTCCTAAAAAAATAAAGAATCTGGGGTAAAATACACATTTTCAATTCCGCCATGTGTCCCATCCAAGAGACCTCCAAGCCGTGCCAGGAGGTCAGTTGGGAGGAGCTGGAGGTCATTAGGGGGTTATAATTGAGTTTAAGGATAGAGCCTCTGGATTTGGTGAGATAGATGCCTAAATATTTCAAAGAGGTCGTTCTCCAGTAAAATGGGTACAAGGCACGTAGGGTGGAAAGCGAAAAATCATCAACATGTAGGGGTAGAGCCTGCGTCTTGCTCACATTGTTTTTATAGTAGGAGACTAGGCCATAGGAAGTAAGCTGGCGCAGTAGAGATGGCAGAAAGGTGTCAGGGGAGGTAAGAAAAATCAAAATATCATCTGCAAACATAGCTAATTTATGGACTCCATCTGGGGTAGAGATGCCAGAGATGGAGGGGTCTCGCCTGATCCGCGAGGCCAAAGGCTCCAATGCCAAAACAAAGATGAGTGGGGAGAGGGGGCAACCCTGCCTGGTACCATTGGTAATGGAGAATGAGGAGGAAAGAAACCCAGATGCCAGGACTTTTGCTGTTGGGAGGGAATATAGGCTCATGATACTATTAATAAATAGATCAGGGAAGCCAAAGGATTCTAGTGCCTTACGCATATAGCCCCAATGCAGGCGGTCAAATGCCTTCTCGGCATCCAGTGCCAGGAGGAGCCCAGTTGTATTGGTTCTATAGGCAATGTCAATTATATTATAAAATCGTCGGGTATTGTCACATGTTTGTCTACCAGGTACAAACCCGGTCTGTTCCGCTGAAATCAGGAGGGGGAGCAGAAGAGCTATTCTAGACGCCAACAACTTGGCGTACAGCTTAGCATCCACATTTAATAAGGAGATAGGGCGGAAATTCGCACAGCTCGTGGGGGGTTTGCCAGGTTTAGGTAACGTTATGATAGTAGCTTGAAGCATTTCTGGGGGTATTACACCTGTGGTTTTGATGTGATTGAAAAATCTCGTAAGGGTCGGTATTAAAATATCTGCGAATGTTTGATAATATAAATTAGAGAAACCGTCCGGCCCAGGGGCTTTATTCTTAGGGAGTGCCCTAACGGCCTTACGCACCTCCTCCTCCGTGAATGGAACCAGCAACTCTGCCGCTTGTGAGCAGGATAAGGAGGGGAGTTCTGCATCCTGAAGAAATCGAGATATCTCACCAGGGTCTGGGTCGTGGGTCGTAGGATCCGATTTTAAGTTATATAAAGAGGCGTAGAAGTCAGCAAATTCCTCCGAGATTTTTAGCGGGTTGTGAATCCTATTCCCTCTCTTATCTAATAGGTAAGAAATTTTGGTTTGAAGTCTTTTAGATTTCAATTTAAATGCTAATAACCGGCCAGCTTTGTTGCCTTGGGTATATTGAGTGAAATTTAAGCGTCGTATGGCCCGTTCAGAGGACTGTAATGTCAGGTGAATTAAATCCCGTCGAAGGGTCGTTAATCGAGACAAGAGGGCAGGTGTAGGATTTGTTTTATGTTGGCACTCCAAGTCAGATATTTGCCGCTGTAATGAGATCATCTGGGTATTGAATGCCTTTTTCCGTGCAGCCCCTCTCTGAATCAAGTGGCCCCTCACCACTGCTTTGTGCGCCAACCAAGCTGACGAAATGGCTACCTCTTCCGTCACATTTAATGCAAAATATTCCCTTAACACCGCCGATGTATCAGACACATCAGCGCCACTTACGATAAGTGAGTCATTTAGTCGCCACGTCCCCATCCCCCTAGCAGGATAGTCAGCCTCAAAATCCAACGTTATAGGAGCATGGTCAGACCATGTTATAGAGCCGATACGGGCTGCTAGGAGGCGAGGGACTGTAGCGCCATGTATCAGACATAAATCAATGCGACTGTAAGATGAGTGAACTGGTGAGAAAAAGGTGAAATCCCTGGTCGAGGGGTTGATAAGTCTCCATGCATCATATAAGTCCGAGGAGTGTAAAAAATCATTTAGTTGGCGGCTAGAGGGGGCCTGTTTAGGAGGCTGCGCGCGGATCTGGCCCGGCTGTGTATCCACAGCCGTGTCAGGCACACAGTTGAAATCGCTACACATAAAATGGGATCCCTCCATCATATTCTTAATCTTACTGTAAGCTTTTTTAAGAAAACATACCGGGTTGACATTAGGCAAATACAAATTAGCAACAGTTATTGGGAGGTCATGCATGGTGCCCACCAAGATCAAAAGGCGACCCAATGGATCTGCATACTGGTTCGAGCATTTAAAGACCCAGTCCTTATGAAAAAGAACCGAGACACCCCTAGACTTCGTCTGGGCAGTAGAATGAAAAGAAATGGGGTACATGGCGGATTGTAAGTGTGGGGTGCGTACAGCACTAAAATGCATCTCCTGCACGCAGACTATCGCCGGTTTATGTTTATGTAAGTCACGAAACAGAGCATGTCTTTTAAATGGAACATTCAGCCCCCTAACATTCATTGAGAAAATTCGGAACTGAGGCTTACTCATGATTAAGTAACCACAACGATATAATATGCATGGTAGGATTAGAAAAAACAGAGAGGAGGCATGGGGAATAGGAAGACCAGGACCATAAGAGCATATCAACAGACAAATTGAAAAAAAAAATAAGAAGACTAAAAAGAAAAAAAAGAAAAAAAACACAAAACAAACAGCGCTGCATCACAAAAATACAGCAAAAGTGAGTCATTCCAAGTGGCAATAAGAAAGCAAAAAAAAATATCAGCTAAGGAGACTCAAAAGGGGGACGAGGGGACGCTCGTTACACAGAGCTCGACGCAGGAACCAAGCGCTGAACCAAGAAGCATAGGGTCCCGAGGCGATCATGAAGAGGAACCACTCCCGCCACAGAGGTAACTGTCCAGAATTCCGAACAGATTGAAAATCGACACAGGGAAGGAGACACCCATCATTTAGGCCGGACTCTGTGCCATTTTGGGGAGACTTTGATCGGTGATAGAGAAGGCTCACGTGGAGGTGAGAAATCAGCCAGAATATTCCAATCTTTCAAGAATTGTAATCCAGTAGCGACATCGGGAATGACATGCAGGGTACCATCCTTCCATATCAAGAGCTTCGTAGGGAACCCCCACCTGTACGCCAACTTATGATTACGGAGAAGCTTGGTGAGAGAGGAAAACTCGCATCGTTTGAACATGGTCGAGGCCGACAAGTCAGCGAAGAATGAGATATCAGCATAAGGGGCAGCTAAAGGCATGGATTTCCGGGACGCCGACATCAGAGCCTCCTTAATATGAAAAAAGTGCACCCGGATAATAACATCACGGGCCACCGACGTAGGCAGGTTTTTCGCTCGTGGGAGGCGATGCGCTCGATCCAGAAGGAGGTCTTGTGGCGTAGCCTCAGGCAGCAAAGTTTGAAACAATTCCAGAAGGAAAGGATGTAAGTCCACTAGGGTGACTGCTTCTGCGATGTCCCTGATTCTAATATTATTACGCCGTGAGCGATATTCTATGTCAGCCATTTTAAGCGCCAGAGAGTCGTGGGCCGCTTGGAAAGCCTGATGTCGGTCCACCAGATCATTGTGGGCTAAACATAAGTCATCCTCCTTAGTTTCCAGTGCGTCGGTTCGTTCACCCAAATCCAGAACATCCCGGCTCAGCTCCTGCAGCACTCCTTTGATGTCTGCCTGTATGGTTGAACGCAGTTCCTGCAACATGGCATGTAACCTGCTCTCTGAGGGTGGCAACGATTCAGAGAGACCTAGTGGAGCCGAGGGCGACGTGTCCTGGCCATGGGCCAACGCATGCTGAGGTGATCCGCCATCTTGGGCCACCTTACTGCGATCTTTCCGAGCTGATTTCGGGGGATCCAGCACACGTTGTGCCTTGGGAGGTGCCATCTGAGGCGCAGAGTGAATTCCCCCTCCTGTAGTTACAAAAAATTTGCCTCGGGTACCCCTTATAAGCCGTTGGATTGAAAAAAAAATTCAGCGCTGGCCGCATGAGCTACATAGCCATGCGCTCACGTGCTGGTGCGTGCTGGACGGGTGAGAGTCCGCTGGCAGGGAACCCGATGAAGTCGGTCCCAGCCGCCACTCAATGCTTTAATGTAGGTCTACTGTAGGTGGAGATGAGGATTAAGCATTCCCGCCGTTCAGAGGACACGTGGGGGCCGCAGCTGAAGGCCGCTGCATGCTGCTGCACGAGGTGTCGGTCGTGCACACCTCCCGATGTCGAGGGGAGGGCGCCGTGCAGCGCACGGGGAGAAGCAGCAGAATTCCGCACTGTGCCTTACCCTGGACGGCTGGTTGTGGTAAGCGCGCCCCAGCTCACTCGTGAGGACCGGCGGCCGTATCTCCGGAGTGGAGGTGATGGTGGTAGCCTACACAGGCTCCGCTCGTGTTGCAGGCCCGCGTGGCTCCGGCGGCTCCCCCCCCAACAACCGATGGCCTCAAAACCCCCCCGGCGCCTCCTCAGTGATTGTGGGTGATAGAGGCAGGCAAGCGGCTCCGTAGGTGTGTAAAAAAAACACAGGGAACCCGATATTAGGAGTATATTGTGGGAGCTACTCCTGGACACGACTGTCCTGCTCGGCGTCAAGCCACGCCCCCCTCCCATTTCAATTATAATGTGAACAATGATGCTGCACTAACTATTTTCTATGGGGGGCATTTGCTAAAAAGCACGTAATTTGCCCCCAAAAAAAGGAACGAGTCCCCATTTCTAATTTTTTTAACAAGCGCAACCCATATAAAATATAATCGCAAACACTCACATGATAGAAAGAGGAAAAAAAACACTTTACACTAGACATGTGCATTCGTTTTAGTACTAAAACGATTTAGTCAGAATTTTGGGATAATTTAGTTTTAGTATGACTCAAGAGATACGAAATTGCTCAGTACAAAAAACGAAAGAAACTAAAATATAATGCACTACATTTTAGTTTCAGTCCTTTTTGTGATATTACATTGATGAGTGAAGGAGACCAGCAATGAATAGCGCAACATCGCAAAGCTACAGAAAAGGTTTGTATGCGTAATCCTTCCTGACCCCTACCCAAAACTCAGACAGTGATAGAGCTCCAGAATACTCACTCGCAGCACAGACAGCCAGCACAGGAGAGGAAACCTTTACTTAACCCTTGCATGTCTCTGAGGCAGACAAGATGATAAAAGCAGCTGGAGAAGGAAAACATTCAAATAAATCACACTGAAAGCTAATGACAGAGGAGGGCTGGATAGTAAAAACCCCTTTATAACAAGCAGCGCTGGGAGAAGAGAGTGACTTTACAAAACGTGTGTTATCTCCCCTCCCGCTCTGCATAATAGGGGCTTAGGTCTGATACATTTTATATTATCCAGGAGCACTATCCCCCTTTCCTCATATATAATACACGTTTTATATAAAGTCCCTCTCCCAGTGCTGCTTTTAGTATCCATCTCTCACAGTTACTCTGTCATTATGAGCCTTCAGTGTGATTTATTTGAATGTTTTCCCTGGATTTAAAGTGCTTTATTTTATTATAAAAATAAATTTGCACCAGTCATCTCTTCTCTGAGCTTTCAAACTGATTTACGTTAATATTTTCCCTCTCCCCTGCTTTTATATTCCTGTGTCTCCCCCACAGAGATACAAAGTTTAAGTAAAAGTTCTCACTCCTGTGCTGGATAAGCATTGCATTCCCGAAGTTCTACACCCTCCACATGCCAATGCAGTAGGATGTTCTATACAGAGAGGGGCATTAATTAATGCAGGAGGATGTTCTATACATTATACAGAGAGGGGTATTAATGCAGGAGGATGTTACATACATTATACAGAGAAAGGTATGAATTGAGGAGGATGTTCTGTACAGAGAGGGACATTAATTAATTCAGGAGGATGTTCTATACATTATACAGCTAGGAGCCTTTTTTTTAGCCCTTTAAATCCAGTGGCTGTGAGCGCTGAAATCGGCAGCTTGTTATATTATCTCTCAGTACAATGTATCAGGCTCAGCTGTTACAGTAACTGACTGCTGCTCATCACAGCGCTCAGAGTTTCAGTAAAACAAGGAAATAATATTCTTATAACCTCATATACAAAAATATTATTTACTAGTTTTACTGAAACTCTGAGCGCTGCGATGAGCAGCAGTCAGTTACTGTAACAGCTTTGCCTGACACATTGTGCCGAGAGTGAGAGATACTGTAACAAGCATCAATCTCAGCCCTCTGAGGAGCCACTACAATAGTAATTGTATCCACTGGTTTTTGGATGAATGAAATTAGTTTTCATACTAAAGAACTGAAAATGAATTTCTTTAGCAACTAAATAAATTGCATTTTAGGACTAATCCATTAGTTCAAAACGAAATTTTGTGCTGTGCACATGTCTACTTTACACGCTGTAAATCATTGAAAAGTCAAATTTTATTCTTTTTTGTTATAATATACAGGCAGGACATGACGTACACATATATTAATGCTATATTATGAATCTACGGAGTCTGCCGGAAAGAACAATATGTAATATGTCTGAGTAATATATTAAAATGTGGCTTCAAAATGCATTTAAACATGACGTGCAAAAGCGGTAACAATGAGCTCATCGCACAGCGGTGACATGGCTCAGCACTCAGCAGTGAAAGAGTTAAAAATTCAAACTCGAACTCGAACACAAACCGAACTCAATGCAAGTCAATGGGACTCAAAAGTTCGGTGTTTAGAGTGCCCTCCAAGAGGGCATATATGCAAGATATTTGCCATAAAAGGTGTATGGGGGACCGGGTAGTGCCCTGGGGGACAGGAAACAAGGACAAAAAGTTAAAAAAAAAAAGTTTTAAAGGGACAGGGAGTCTTCCATGAAATAAGGGTTAAAAATAAAAATGAAAAATTCCTTCAAATATCGTGCCTAGGAGGTCCCCATAACCTGCCCGTGAAGTGGCGGATTTGTAGGATGTAAAGAGACATTTAAAAACAAAAAAATGACGTTTCAAATGACGGTAAATGGTTTTCCTTTAATCTATTCATAAACAACTGCTTGGGGCGGCAGTCTGTATTAAAAGAGGAGACCTTTTAGGACACGCAGAACAAGTTTAGTGATTTTTGGCTAAATTATGGTGAAACTTATGCAGGCCCCTTAACCCCTCTGTGGTATTGTGGAAGAGTGCAGGGTTGGACCCTGCGGTTCAAAAAAATAAAATGATATAAATCTGGTACAGGCGTCAGTGCACCCAAATAATGTGCCTTTCATTGCAGCAAGTGCCTTCACACCATAACCCTTTTGTGGTATTGTGGAAGAGTTCAGTGGTGGAGGTTTTGCGAATGCAGATTGCAGAAGAGATCCCCGATCTATTCCGCTACGTCAGCATCAGGGGATTGATAGCTGCTGATCCAGGACTGATTCATTTTTATAAATGTCAGCCGGTCTACAGAGTCGGTGGACAGACCCACTCTTTTGTCTGTGACAAAACCTCCAGCGGCACTGAACGTCCTTTCAGAAAGCACGCTGGATGAAGGGCAACCTAGTAGCTGCATAGCATATTGGCTAGGTTCTGGCCAGTGATCCAATCTCAACACCCAGTAAGCCAGTGGATCATCTCCTGGAAAGGTATAAACGTCTGCCCTTGCCCCTAGGTAGTCCTGCACCATACGGTGAAGACGCTGGCAATGGGTGCCTACATTTGACATCCCTTGGCGTCGTGGACTAAAAAAATTTAAAAAGGCATCAGTCAAGCGGCCCCGGCCTTCACCTCTATTCCTCTGATAATCCGCAGCCTCAGAAGCACCTGTGTCATCACTTGGTAACCTACCAGTGCCTGGAAACATGATACACAAGTGTCGCTTTAGAGCGTCCTCAAGTTTTTTCATTCTGTGCTCCCTCTGTGCGGGCAGGATGAGCTCTGCAACTTTACCTTTGTATCGTGGATCAAGAAGGGTTGCCAACCAGTAATGATCCCTCTCCTTGATAGCACGTATCCTGGGGTCCTTTACCAGGCTTTTCAGGATAAGGGAGCCCATGCAGCGTAGGTTGGAGGTGGCATTAGCTTCTGAGTCTTCCTGGTGAATGAGGAGAATGACCCCATCATGCTCTTCCTCCTCCCAGCCACGTACTAGTCCTTGGGTTTCTGGGCACACAAAACCCTCCCTTGAGGAATCCCCACCTTCAATGCCCCCGCTACTTAAATATTCCTCCTCCTCCTCATCCTCCTCCTGTCGGATCTGAGGAGGACCCGCTGGAATGCTGTCTGCAGAAAGATTGGGGCCTTCAGAGATAGGGAAGGCCTCCTCTTCCTCCCGCTGCTCTGCCTCTAGAGCCACATCTATAATTCCCCGCAGAGTGTGCTCCAGCAGGAACACTAAAGGAATTGTGTCACTGATGCATGCACTGTCCCTGCTCACCATCCTCGTTGCATCCTCAAATGGTGAACGTACAGTGCATGCATCCTTGATCATCAGCCACTGCGGGGGGAAAAAAAACAAGTTGACCTGAACCTGTCCTTGTTCCATACTCACACAGGTACTCATTGATGGCCATCTGCTGCTTGTGCAGAGGCTGCAGCATTGCTAATGTCGAGTTCCACCTGGTGGGCATGTCACAGATCAGACGGTTTGTGGGAAGGTGGAATTCTCTTTGAATTTCTGCCAGGCGAACACTTGCTGGGAATGACCGTCTGAAGTGGCTGCAGACTTTTCTGACCTGGCTGAGAAGCTCTGCCAGCCCTGGGTACCTGGTTAGGAAATGCTGTACCACCAGATTTAGGACATGTGCTAGGCATGGTACATGCGTCAACTTACCCAGGCGTAGGGCGGAGAGAAGGTTGCTGCCATTATCACAGACGATCATTCCCAGCTGAAGCTGGCATGGTGTTAACCATCTCTGCACCTGCCCCTGCAGAGCTGACAGAATTTCTGGCACGTTGTGGCTCCTGTCCCCTAAGCAAACCAGCTCAAGCACAGTATGGCATCTTTTTGCTTGAGCCATTGCATAGCCCCTGCAACTTAATCTCGGTTTAACTGCCACTTCACCAGAGACAGAGAAGGTGGAGGAGGAAGAAGAGGGAGAGGTGGTGGTGGAGCAGACAGACCTCATACAAGCAGCTTTCTGGAGGCATGGTGGATGAACAAGCTCCAGCACAGAGCCCCATCTTGGATCCCTCCCAGCTCAATCAGAGTTACCAAGTGTGACGGAATGGGGTATCCGCCTGCGGTCCTGCTCTATCTGACCCCCTCTTTGGTGTTGCCAAGCCCGACTACCGAGTGGCACGGCACCCGGCGTCTCAAGCGGCTTGGGTAGAAGACCACGTGGCGGTGGAGATCTGGAGAGTATATGGGGCACCCACGGTGGAGATCCGCCCGACTACCGAGCGGCACGGCACTCGGCGTCTCGAGCAGCGGATCTACTGACCTTTGGAAGGCTGGAGACGGTCTGCGTGGTGAACCGCGGTTCGGTAGAGTCTCCTTGAAGATGCGGGGCACGGCGCTGAGCCGAGGTCCCGATTCGGGGTGGTTGCGGTATCCCGAAGTACCGATCCAAGGTGGCGCAACGGCGCGGCGAATCGATGTTCTGCTGCGGAGTTAGAGTGACCCGTTCCTGGGCGGTGGTGATATATAGCTGGCGTGAAATGACAACACCAGACGGAGCTGTATGTATCAAACACTCAGATGAACTGACTCTTTTAATGAACAACGCCACTATTTATGCTGAAGTACAACAGTCACAATTTGCATACCCATACTAATTACTAGCATACCCATACTAATTAGTTATGTCAGTTATTTACAATAAACATTCTTCACATTCTCTTAGCCTTCAACTCACACAACGTTTGTACATCCATTGTTCCAGCACATCAGATTAAACACACACTATCAGAGATCCCTTAAATTAAACATGTAGCTAGATAATGGGGAAAATCCCTGACGCATAAATTACACAGCAGCAAAACTTGTTTACTAGCTACAGAAAAACACATTTACCTACAGGAATATAAATATGTTTTAAAACCAAAGCTATGTCATTTCACTAAACTAAATTAAACTAAAACCAAACGATGTAAAATATTTAAAATCACACGATAAAACCGACCATAAAGTCTTTTGAGGTTTGAAGCATGGAGCGTTGCCTCAGCTCCATGACATAGGTCCTTTTAAAAATGTCTTGGGTTTGCGTCCTGGGCTTGCTGCGCCGAGCCTCTTGGGTCATTCCGTGACACTCCTCCCCCTTTCCAAAGTCCGACGGACCCGGTTGGACCCCAACGGGTCGCACCGGGGAAGTCGGTGCAGTCCTTGCGGCCCATAGTCTGTGGGAAGGAGGCGAGTCACCAGGCTTCTCCATTTGTCCTGGAGGCAGTGCCTGACATGTAGGGGGTACGAGTCTTTGGGGTTACCCCCTCCGGGATAGGGTTCCTGTGGTCGGGGAGGGTTACCGCCTGTACCATCTCCTGAGGTACCGTGCACCCGGGAAAAACGGGTGCCAAGTGCACGCGCCCCGAGTGTCCTGGTCAGCCGTTGGGGAAAACAGTGGCTGCATGGGGCCTCCGGGCCAAAGGGTTGTGGAGATGGGCAGAGGGGGACCAGGCTCTGCCCCATTGCTAGCGCGTCGGCTGGGTGGTTCAATGCCGAGAAAGGGTCCCCGGGCAGGAGAATGGCATCCTCCAGCTCCGGTGGGGTCCGTGGCTGCGGGATAAGTAGCCCGAGGGTACCCCCCTTCTGCTCCTCGGGGCAGATGGTGGAGGATGGGCAGAGGCCAGCGGCCCTCTGCCCCGTTGCCAGCTCTTCTGCTGGGGGAGTGGGCACAGGAACAACATCCAGGGGGTCAGATGGGGTCAACGGCTGCGGGCTAAGCAGCTCGGGTAAATTCTACTGTTCCTCAGGGCAGACGACGGAGAGTGGGCAGAGGCCAGCGGCACTCTGCCCCGTTGCCAGCTCTTCTGCTGGGGAAGTGGGCGCAGAAATGACATCCCGGGTGTCAGGTGGGATCAACGGCTGTGAGACAAGCAGCTCGGGTAAACTCGCCTGCTCCTCAGGGCAGACGACGGAGGGGGGACAGAGGCCAGATGCACTCTGCCCCGTTGCCAGCTCTTCCGCTGGGGAGGTGGGTACCGGAACAAAGTCCAGGGGGTTGGATGGGGTAAACGGCTGCGAGATCGGCAGCGCGGGGTTATCCCCTTTCTGCTCCTCGGGGCAGCTGGGAAAAGGTGGGCAGAGGCCAGCGGCACTCTGCCCCGTGGCCAGCTCTTCGGCTGGGTGGGGGTCTCCTTGCGGGAGGGTGGCTTCTTCCATCCCCAGGGCGGTCAATGGCTGCGAACAACCCAGCCCGGGGGAACCATCTGTCTGCTCCTCCTGGCAGACTGTGGGCAGTGGGCAGAGGCCAGCGGTGCTCTGCCCTGTGGCCAGCTCTTCGGCTGGGTGGGGAATAACTTTCTCTGCTGCTGAGGGTGGGCAGAGGCCAGCGGCGCTCTGCCCCGTTGCCAGCTCTTCCGCTGGGCCCACAGGCACGGACACCGTGTCTTCCTGCGGGTTGAAGGGGTAGCTTCTTCTGCTGGGGCCCCAACGGGGACCCATGGGAGCATCTCGGCCTCCCATACTTCCAAGTCCTGTGGACTGTCGGTTCCTTCCGCCGACCCGTCCCAGTACATGGGACTCAGACCCGACTGCGGAACGCTGTCCAACAATCTCCTGTAGGCCTTCTCGAGCTCCCACTCTCGCTCTGCTAGGAACTCCAGTTCCTTGAACTCCGAGTCCCTGCTGTCGTATGGGAGCTCCTGTTCCCGTCGCTCCAGTATCTCCTCCGATCGCTCTTCTGTCTCTTCTCCGAACCCAGGGTCTGTGGCCATGCTCTCATAAAGCAGCCCCGTGCCACCATAGTGGGGCCCTGCGGTGGAGGCGCCGTCAATGGTGCGGGGTATCAGGGGGCCGGCTAGCCGCCGGCTAGCCACCGGAGCGCGCGGTACGCGGCGTCCAGTGCAATCTCCTGCTGCACCAGGTACTGGAGCTCTGCCTCCCACTCCTCCGGGGCCCGATCTTGCAGGAACGCCGCTCGAGCGTCATACTGCACCTGGTGGATGACAGCGTCGGAGGGAACATAGACGTCATGGTAGTCCCTCTCATGGTACAGGGCCTCGTACCAAAGTTCCTGGCGGATCTCGTCTCGCCACTCGTACCCGGTGGGCTCCACTGTGGACCCATGGTACCGGACCAGGCCCTCCTGCAGCCTTCTCGGGAATTCCGCCCTCGAGTCCGCGAGGGTGCTGAAACAGTGGCACTGCCACTCGCTGGGGGGTGTGGCGTCCTCAGATGCAGCTCCAGGCGAGCTGTAAGCCTCCACTCAAGGGTCGCTGGGATGTGCGTTTTCCCCCATACAGGCTCCAGGCGAGCTGTAAGTCCCGAAAGGGGTATCGCTGGGGGGGTAGGTTCCCGGGGTGAAGCTCCAGTCGAGCTGTAAACCTCGACCCAGGGTCCTACGGGTTTGGGGACAGGGTTAGAAAGTTCACTCATTCTTGCACTGAGTGCCGCCATCCGCAACTCGTGCTGATGGTCCTTCTCTTGCTCCTCGCGGTCCTTGTCCCGCTCCTCTTCCTGCCGGACCTCCTGGATCACCTTGCTTATGTCAGCCTCCGATGGGGCAGCTCCGAGTAGGGCGATCCGTTGCCGCGCCTTTCTGACGAAGGCATCTTCCGTTTCCTCTGCGAGGACAGGGGTGGGGGCGGGTGGCTTCACCGTCGCCGCGCCCACCCGGTCTAGGACCTGCAGCTCCTTAATCAAGGTCTTCTTGCGTTTGGAGCCTGGGGTACCTCCCCGATTCTCCAGCATGCCCCGCAGGGTGTCCCTGTTGTAATGGCTGTACACCGCCATGGTGTAGGTCTCCTTGCTGGGGGGTTGCAGAGAGCGATCCCACCGCTGCCACCAGTGTGGCGGAATGGGGTATCCGCCTGCGGTCCTGCTCTATCTTGGGTTTGCGTCCTGGGCTCGCTGCGCCGAGCCTCTTGGGTCATTCCGTGACACCAAGTGTGACGTGAAGGAAATGTAATGGCCCTGTCCATGCTTGCTGGACCACGTGTCTAAAGTCACATGCACCTTGCTGCTGACTGCCTTTCCCAATGACTCGATAACATTGCCTTCCACGTGCTGGTATAGTGCTGGAATGGCCTTGCGTGAAAAGTAATGGCGTTTTGGAACCTGCCACTGTGGTACAGCACATTCAGCAAATTCACGGAAGGGAGCAGAGTCCACCAGCTGGAAAGGCAGCAGCTGCAATGCGAGTAATTTTGCTAAGATGGCATTTAGTGGCTGTGCTTTGGGATGGTTGGGAGTATATTTTTTCTTACACTGCAGCAGCTGGGGTAACATAATCTGACTGCGTAAATCTTCAGCCGATGGGATGCTGTCACATTGTGAGGAAGGACCTGGTACATCCATTACTGTAGCATCATCCCTGACAGTGGAGGTTGGAGTCAATGACATGGCAAGACATATAGTGAGGGTAGAGACAGGTGAGGAGGACCTACGCAAAGTTTTTCCCCAATGGGATGCGTGGCAGGTGGTCATATGTCACCTCAAGCACGTGGTACCCAAGCGTCCGGTGTCTTTCCCACGCTTGAGCCTCATCTGACATAGATTACAAATAGCAACGGTGCGGTCTGCTGCACATTTCTTAAAGAACTCCCAGACAGCAGAGTTCCTGGATGTGTGCTTTGAGACAACAGCGCTCTGCACCTGAGCAGCTCTGACATCTGATGCCTTGAACTGGCTAGTGCTACGGATGGTCATAGAGGATGTTGTGCCTCGTGTTTGTTGTGCCTCCTCCTCCTCACTTGACTCCTCTGTTTGATCAGGCACCCAGGTGGAGTCAGTGACCTCATCATCATTGTCATCACCCCCTATCTCCTCATCACTGGAGTCAACTTGGCAGTATGCTGCAGCTGCTGGGGCAACATGAGTGCCAGTTATTTGTGTGTCACTGGCACCCCCTTCCTCTAGGTTCATTATACTCCCTTCCTCAACCTCAGAGATTGAATCAGAGCACTGTAGTTGATGAGCATCCTCAAGCAACATGTCACTGTCATTGTAGTCAAACAATTCAGCTGACTCCTCCGTGTGTGATAGTGAGGCTACGGCAGGAGTAGCTGTGGACATGGAGGCTGCATTAGATGCTTTGGCAGCTGAGGTGGACTGTAAAGCACTACAAGCCTGGCTGGCAGAGGACTCGGAGGATGAGGATGGCCTGGTTAGCCAATCCACCAAATCCTCTGTATGTTTCTGCTGCTTAAGATGGCCAGCACCAGTTAGAAAGGACAAGCGTGCCCCTGCAGAGGATGCACCACGTCCACGACGACCAGAGGCACAGCCTCCCGACACAGAGGCTGCATGCCCACTTATCGGTGTCTGGGAGCGACTGCCTGTCCTTTTTTGTCTTTCTGACATGGTGAGTGATATATAGATTAAATATATACAGAACTCTGATTCAACTCTGTTATAAAAATTGGACATATGCTGCAGAACTCTGATTCAACTCTGGTATAAAGATTTCCAGAACTCTGGCATAAATCAGTGAGACACCATGATAGCTGGCAGCCAGTGACACGACACAGATTACAATTCCCAGAAACATCCTATAAATCAGTGAGACCCCCTGATGGGTGGCAGTGACAAGACACAGATTACCACAATTCCTAGATATTTTGTAGAAATTACTGACCCCCAAAATACTTGGTGGCAGTGAGAACACACGGATTATAACAATTCATAAATATTTTGTAGAAATTACTGACCCCCCCCCCCTGATGGGTGGCAGTGACAAGACACAAATTACAATTCCCAGAAACCACGTACAAGTCAGTGAGACCCCCTGATAGCTGGCAACAGTGACAAGACACAGATTACAATTCGCAGAAATCTGCTAGAAATCAGTGAGACCTCCTGATGGGTGGCAGTGAGAACACACAGATTACCACAATTCCCAGATATTTTGTAGAAATGAGACCCCCACAATTGCTGCTGGCAGTGAGAACACAAAGATTACAACAATTCCAAGATATTTTGTAAAAATTACTGACCCCCAAAATACTTGGTGGCAGTGAGAACACATGGATTATAACAATTCCCAAATATTTTGTAGAAATTACTGACCCCCCAAAATACTTGGTGGCAGTGAGAACACACAGATTACCACAATTCCCAGATATTTTGTGGAAATTACTGACCCCCAAAATACTTGGTGGCAGTGAGAACACACAGATTATAACAATTCCCAAATATTTTGTAGAAATTACTGACCCCCCAAAATACTTGGTGGCAGTGAGAACACACAGATTATAACAATTCCCAAATATTTTGTAGAAATTACTGACCCCCCAAAATACTTGGTGGCAGTGAGAACACACGGATTATGACAATTCCCAAATATTTTGTAGAATTTACTGTCCCCCAAAATACTTGGTGGCAATGAGAACACACGGATTATAAGAATTCCCAAATATTTTGTAGAAATGACTGACCCCCCAAAATACTTGGTGGCAGTGAGAACACACAGATTAGAATAATTCCCAGAAATATTGTAGAAATGAGACCCCCCCAGTAGCTGGTGGCAGACTGGCAGTGAGAGCACACACTAACACAACAACAATCTCCTCTCAAACACGTGCTGAAGCACTGTGTGAAGCCTTATATAGTGTGCTGCGGGCCGTGATTGGCATAGTCTTGAACCTGTCTTGCACCTGACCTGTGGTCAGGTGCAAGGCTGTAGCCAATTACAAGCTTCAGGCCAGTGGAAAGTGCATTGTGGACCAGTGTGGTGCATTGTGGGCGAACACGCGGCGAACACGCAGAAATGTTCGTAGTTCGCAAACAGGCGATGTTCGAATCGAACTGGGAGCCGAACAGCTCATCGCTGCTATTGACTTGCATAACGTTCCAGTTTGAACTTTTCTGCCGTTTGGGTGTTCGAGTTTGGACCAAACACGGGTGTGTTCGGCCCATCCCTACTTACCGTAAATTGCTAGTCTTAAATTATAATCTTAAGCAAACAAAAACAAATTCCCTAATATAATTACCATATATGAAATTTCAATAGACCGTTTTCTTCCCATATATCAAAGATGAAGTAAGGCGCTGCACGACTGATCAGAGGAGATGACAGAAACAACCACACCGAGATATGGCAGTTCAAGATCTGACTAGCTCGTGGCCAGTCAGAACCGTTTATTATTTTAACATCCAATAGAAATGTTCATTATAGAAAAGAGATTCCTGTCCAGTCCACATTGGCTGTTATATCTCACTCCTATCAGAGCAGATACATTTCTACATCAGACGTCACATAAATTTCGCAGGCATTTCTAAGTTAACACAGGATATCTATTTTATTTACCCCGCTGACCAGCCTCGAGAGGAAACGAAGCTGAACAGACATTGTATTGGGACAAGAAGGAGGGGGGAATTTCACACTAATGCATATTGAAATATGGCACGTATTTCAATTACAGGACATTTATAATCTTACAGAAAATTAAAAAAACTACCTATCAAATTAAAATACCTTTCAATCGTCTCTTTGATCACATATACAATAGTGATCACTAAAAAGGATAAAACAAACTAGGCAATTAAACTAATTATACCTGGGGCCATAGTATCCTTGCCTAATACCTCTAGATTATTCTAGATGCTCAGAGGGAAAAGAAAAAAATCTGGTAATTACTCCTAAAATACCTCACTACCTTTACGATGTACGAAATGGATTCTCCAAGGAGACCCTTTATGAGCAAAAATACACCCATCTATCTAGATTCACTCTTCCAGCGAACCACACTTGGAGCGTAGGCCAAAATACCTAATCTAGACATTAAATAACTATTTATTCCCATTTCCCAAAATGTACTTCACCGAACAAGAAAAATATAATAACTTGAATGTAAAAAGTTCATTTATCTAATAATCAACATGAGTCAGATCTATATTTGTATGTTTTCCTAGGTTCATCTTCACTCTACAAAACGCATACATGCCTGCATTCATACACACTCTCAAGAAATACATTCCCATTTTCCCAAATTCAATCCTTTCTCACACTTATCTCACATAATATCTCATAATCTAATACTGTAGTCCTTGTCCAAAGTGAGATCAAGGTTTCGTCTTTTTCAACATCCCAGCTTGAGACGCATAATCATTGAATGTCATCAGAGCTCCCGCCATAGGGACTCCTGAACAAGCTGTCTCTATACGCTGGTTGCTTATTATCTGTGACCTTTGACCTTGACACAAAATGTCCATGATTCGTTCCATAAGCAGTCATTGTGACTGTCAGATTTCTTGTGATGAAGGTGTGATACGGTTTTAGCAAAAATAAGAATAAAAAAATAAAATATGGTATACCCACTAATCATATACACATTCATTCATTGTCACTCTCAAGTGCACAAAAACAATAAAAATGTTAATGTACACAAAAAGAGACACAGATAATACATTTTAAAATTGCCCCGCAAAGCCTATGGGCCTCACGCAACAAAAAAAGAAAAATCATACTACCTCTGACTCATTGCATTAGAGAAAAATATATATACACAACTTTGGCTCAAAAGGGAAATAGCCGAAGTGCATATTCCACCCATTTAAATATCAAAAAATATTTAGTTACTATCCTATTCAGTCTTGTTTGGTGTTTTGAAACAAACCTGGTGTTTATAAAACACACCAATCCTCAAATAAAATCCAAAAAATAAAAACCACTTATAATTTTACCAAATTAAAACTTTCCATTTACCACTATATATGTCATGAAACGTATTTATGCAAATGCATTAAATTATATGTTACTAAATACATTAATTAACTCTAATTTTAATTGGATGTGTTCTTCAATAATCCTAAATGTTTCAGGGAATTTGAACAGTATTGATTGCAACTGAACAACAAAAATAATAAAAATTAAAATAATAAAAGATACAGAATAATTATCACTTGGACAACACAATGATAATCCATCAGCATATAAAAAATACATTATTTTCTTCTTTCTTTGTCTTCTGTCTTACTGGTTGAAAATAACTGTTTTGTGAAACTGACATGCCTTAAGTTTTATTTCCAAATCAATGATCTTCTTTAATCGCATTAAGTAATTGATGAATTTTTGATAAAATGTCTTCTTCATTCATTAATGTAAAATGAAATGCAACTCCTTTTATTAGAATGTTTTATTGCCTGGTGTCTGATAATTTCTTATTATCCGATTGATGTAACATTGTGATGTGGAATGATAATGTGATCAAATAATCTTCTATCTAGCTTGATCAAAGTTGCCATGCATGGGTCATTTTCACGTAAAGTAAAAAACTTGGGAAAAAAATGTATTATTAACCTGTCAAAAACTTTAAAATTGATATGGTTAAAATACTTTAAAGAAATCAAGAATCCATTTTGGAAAGGAAGAAAAAAAAATGCAGCACATTTTTGGATACAAAGATAAAGGAGTGGTCATGAGAGAAACAAAATGGAGGGGGCTAGGAGAAGAATGTGAAAACTTTTTTTACTTTTGCAACGGTCACCATTTTTTCTTAAAATGCTCTTCAATTCAAATAAAAAACACAAAACAAAAATATCATAAACTGGGAAAGAAAGTATAGAAGGGCATGTTTAAAACTTGACATGTTAACTAGCACAAATTTCTCAGAGGAAACTCAGAGAAAAAGATTCTTAATAAACATTTAAAATCAACAATCTTAATCAAGGATATTGATTAAAAACAAACTTTCAAATGTGAGGTGTTTGTGCAGCTATTTTACAGCCTGTTTTATTCCCTCCCCAAGAGAATTCAGTGGAGGCACAGTCAAACATTGTTGCACTTCATACCAAAAGACAAAAAAACATCAGACGGCAAAAAATAAATAAATAGACATATGGCTACCAACGCAGAAAAAAGAAAACAAACAAACAAAACTCAGGATACTAAACTACAACCTTCCATCTCCATTTGTCAACAAAAAACACCTTCTATCCCCACTCATCACCTGAAATGTGATAAACATGTGCAACATGTGATAAAAGAAACAGTCCCTATACATAGATTACATATAAAAAAACACAATATCAGAAATAGGAAATACAAAACATCAAAAATAAACACATACATTAATAGTTAGTAAAGACAAACAGTGAAATAAACAGACGTAATCAATGGCAAGAAATAGGGATGTGCGTTTCGGGTTTCGGAATGTCGGAATTTTCACGAAATTTCCCGATTCGTGTTTTCGGATGCGGCCGATTTTCCGGAAAATTTTTAGATCCGAAAACGGCAGATCTGAAAAGTTTTCCGAGCCGAAACGAAATATTTTCGGAATTTTCAAATGGACTTGAAATGTGTCAAATCGAAATTTATTTTCGCTCTATTCATGATTTCGGGTTCCATTCGTGATTTCGGTTCCATTTCGGTAATTCTGGACCTCGTATATTTAACTATTACCGGTTATATCACTTGTTTTTTTTGTTTCCAATGATCTGATAATTCTGTCGATACAAAAATTCGTAATCGAATCGGTCCGATTCGTCCGCGGGTCGCGCATGCGCGCGCACGCGGATGTCGTAACTTTATTGAGCCATTTTTGTAGACAATTGCCAAAAAATATAGAAATTCTTTATCATGGCTGAAGGAAGAGACCGAGAGTCCCATTCGGACACCTCCTCATCTGCTTCCACCCCAGAGACACCCAGGAAGAAGTGGGCCAGTAACATGGCGTTTGAGGAGATGTTGGAGCTGGTCCGCATCTTCGATCTTAAAGATTATGACTGCTGTAAGGGCCCTTACGGCAGAAAGAATGATTCACGAAAGAATCGTATCCTTGACAAACTCCGAACCACCATCCTGGAGTTGTTCGGGAAGGACCGGACGAAGGACCAGCTCTGCAAACGCTGGTCCGACCTCAAGACGCGTGAGCAGGAGCAGCTGAGGCACATCCGGTGTGTCATAGCCAAACGTAAGTGTCATGTTATATTGTAAAGCGCTGCGCAAACTGTTGGCGCTATATAAATCCTGTATAATAATAATAATGTGCTTGCATGTGCTAATGTGCACAGAAATACGTTGATTTATCTAGTCCTTTTTTCATGCAATGTGATTGTGTATAGCTTTGCGTTTTCACGACTCGTCATACATGCATTTTTGCCATAGCTCTTCTTTTTTGTGATTTTACGTATTCGTGAAAATTGTGACATTTGATGTATGTAGATGAAGTTACAATGCTGGATTTCTTTTGGCACTGTGTGTATAGTCTGTAGTGTGCTGGGGGGGATGTTGTTGTGATTGAGTGATGCATACGAGATGACCCGCAGCTTGCCCAATATTGGCTCCCACCTGCGCATCAACAAAAATCTCTGCGTCTCTGCTAAGTGGTAGGATGGGACATGTAGTTCTTTTGAAAGTGCATCCAAACAGAGCCGCCTTCAATACATCCTGAGCAGCTGCTGAATTGTTGCAGCGCAGCAATCCATTTTGCTGCAGCAGTGTCATTATTGAACGCTTTAGATGCAAATTTCAAAACAAAATGGCGGATTTCTGTTGTTTCTGCAATATCCAGTTTTATTAGCAGAAACTGAAAGTGAAACTGAGGCTGAGGCCTTCTATAAAATAACTAAAAGCAGTCAGCACAATGCGTTTTGTACGCACACAACACAAATAATAGTTTTTATTGAATAAACGTAATGTTTACTTCTGAAAAAAATATATAATTGAACGGTAATATATGTCTATGTGCAGAGGAAATAAATAAATATTTTGTGACTTTAGAACTATGAGATGGGAGTAGTGGTGGGTCAAGCTGGTAGTGGGTAGTGGAGGGGTGTCGCAATACTTTCGGCAATATATTGTATAGATATACCATTTTTTCCAGTCTGCATTATTTACGTGTTATTTTTTGGATTTGGCAGAAGACAGGAAGAAGGCAGCAGCATCTGCCCCGGTGGGCACCAGTGCCCCAGTGGAGGAGGAGCCACGGGCTACCACCAGCGCTGGTATATACTGTTTTATTTTGCAACGACTTTTGGTCAAAAACAGAAACATTTTTTGTTTACTGTATTTTAATTTAATTTTTTTATGTATAGCACAAGAGGAGCAGGAGGAGGAAGAGGAGGAGCAGGAGGAGGGCCATGATGGAGAGAGGGAGCCGGAGCAGCAGGAGGCCGCCAGTCCAGGTTTGTTTTTTTTTTTTACTGTTGTATTTTGCATTGACTTTTGTTCAAAAATAAATCAGTTTTGTTGTTTACTGTATTTTTTATTTCTTTAATTTCTTAGACATAGCACCGGATATGCTGACAGTGGTGGTGGAGGAGGAGTCGGAGCCTCAGGAGGCCGCCTGCACTGGTATATACTACTGTTATATTTTTTCAAGACTTTCAGTCAAAAATAAAAACCTGCTTTACTTACTGTATTTTCCTTCTTTCATTTATTGGATATATAGAAGGAGAAGCCAGACCGGACACGTCCAGTGTCCGGATAATCAATCGGGAGACGATCGGCGAGCTAAGGCTGGCTGTTTCAACAATTGATGCTATCCAGGAACTTCTCCAAGAATTGCGGGAGCACATAGTCAATGCCGCGGACATCCTGGAGCGGCAGTGAGACAGACCAGTGGCAGCCTCCTCCCGAAATCTGCAGGTTCACTCAAGACGAGGCTGGACCGGACACGAGCAAGGATTGTCTGAACACGAGTCTCTTCAGGAAAGGCAAACTTTATTGTGATATCACGGATGTGCCTCAGCTGCTCCTGCTCACGTGCTTTGAGGTCGGACCAGCATTTTCGGATCTGGTCCTTCGTCCGGTCTTTCCCAAACAGCTCCAGGATGGTGGTGCGTAGCTTGTCAACGATACGATCCTTTCTAGAATTATTCTTCCTGCCATAAGGGCCTTTACGGCAGTCATAATCTTTGTAATCAAAGATGCGGACCAGCTCCAACATCTCCTCAAATGCCAGTAATTCTCAAGTGAACCAATATTCTGAACAAGATGTTCGCCTGGCTTACAATGGCGGCCATCTTCCAGTCTATGTTTGTTTGTGTTGTTTGTGCCCCTGTTGGGCAGTTTGCCATCCTTGGCATGTTCCCTTCCCTTCCCCATGTTGTAAATAAATTTTCTATTTTTTCTATATTTTCCTGTTTGTGTGCGTTGCTTTTCCTTACTTAATAAGTTAATATGTATTGCTTGGTTTCCACACTGTTAAAATTATATGTACATAAATTTATTGACATTTCTATGGACCCTTTGTCATAAATTTGTCAACATATTTGTGGCCATGAATGTGACTGTGCACATTCTACACTTCCTGCCTGGCCAAAAAATGTCACACACTAACACAACCTTGTTGTACTGCCTTGAGATTTGATTACCGACGTTACATAGTTACATAGTTACATAGGCTGAAAAAAGACATGCGTCCATCGGGTTCAGCCTCTCCCACATAACCTACTGCTGTTGATCCAAAAGAAGGCAAAAAACCCAGTCTGAAATGCTTGCCAATATGCAACATACTGGGAAAAAAATTCCTTCTTGGCCCCAGAAAGGCAGTCAGATTTCTCCTTGGATCAAGAAGCTTTTACCCACATATTAAATATTATAACCCTTAATATTCTGTGTCTGCAGGAAGTCATCCAGTCGTTTTTTAAAAGTCTTTACAGACTCTGACCCAACCACCTCAACAGGCAGAGAATTCCACAGCTTTATTGTTCTCACCGTAAAATAACCCTTCCTATGCTTTAAGCTAAATTTTCTTTTTTCCAGTCTAAATGGATGACCCCTTGTCCTGTGTATAGTCCTGTTAATGAATAGGTTATCAGACAATGGTTGATAATGGCCCCGTATATATTTATATAAGGTTATCAGATCCCCTCTAAGGCGCCTTTTCTCTAAACTAAACAGGTTTAAACTTGTTAGTCTTTCCTCATAACTTAACCCTTCCATCCCCCTTATTAATTTAGTTGCCCGTCTCTGCACTTTTTCTAGCGATATAATATCTTTTTTTAAGACAGGTGCCCAAAATTGCACGGCATATTCAAGGTGCGGCCTGACCATTGATTTATACAGAGGCAAAATTATGTTTTCATCTCGAGAGTGAACTCCCCTTTTAATGCATGCCAGTACATTGCTGGCCTTGGCGGCTGCTGTTTGACATTGCACATTGTTACTTAGTTTGAAGTCTATGATTATTCCCAAATCCTTCTCCTGCTTGGATTTCCCTAACTCCGTACCATTTAGGGTATAAATTGCTTGTGTGTTCTTCACTCCAAAGTGCATAACTTTGCATTTATCTAGATTAAATTTCATCTGCCATTTAAGTGCCCAGTCCCCCAATCTATCTAAATCCCTCTGCAGCGAAGTAACATCCTGCTCACAATGTATTACTTTTCCTAGCTTTGTGTCATCTGCAAACACTGATACATGACTTTCAATGCCTATCTCAAGGTCATTTATAAATAAATTGAATAGTATTGGTCCTATAACAGACCCCTGAGGGACACCGCTTACCACTGGTGTCCATCTTGAAAATGTACCATTTATGACCACTCTCTGTACCCTATCTTTTAGCCAGTTTTCTATCCAAGAACAAGTATTTTCATCTAGACCATTTTTTCTTAATTTAAATAGTAACCTTTTGTGTGGAACTGTGTCGAAAGCTTTGGCAAAATCTAAGTAAATCACATCCACTGCGACCCCCTGATCTATACTTCTACTTACTTCCTCATAGAACGTAATTAGGTTAGTCTGACATGATCTGTGTTTCATGAAACCATGCTGATTTTTGCCAATTACATTATACCTCCCAATAAATTCCTGAATACTATCCCTTAGTAACCCCTCAAATACTTTCCCAGCCACAGATGTTAAGCTCACAGGTCTATAATTCCCAGGCACAAATTTTAAACCTTTCTTAAATATAGGGACCACGTCAGCTTTTCTCCAATCCTCTGGTACTATTCCTGAAAGAAAAGAATCTTGAAAGATTAAGAACAGAGGTTTACATATTTCAACACATAGCTCTCTTAGTACTCGCGGGTGAATTCCATCTGGCCCTGGGGCTTTATTAACATTCACATTGTTTAATTTGTGTAAAACCTTGTCCTGAGTCAACCAGTCACTTTGTATTAGTAAGTTTTTATTAATGAATTTCATGTCTCCTGTTATAGGTTTCTCTTTGATAAATACTGAAGAAAAATAATCATTTAAAATTTCTGCCTTATCCTGATCTTCAGTTAACAATAACCTTGACTCAGATTTTAGTGAACCTACATTTTCACTCTTGGGTTTTTTAGAATTTATGTACCTAAAGAATCTTTTAGGGTTGGTCTTGCTCTCTTTGGCTATTTCTTTTTCATTTTCTAGTTTAGCCCATCTAATCGCATTTTTACATTCTTTATTGGCTGCCCTATATGCTTTATAGGATGCCTCAGATTTATCAAATTTAAAAGCTTTAAATGCCTTCTTTTTATTTTTCATTTCCTTAGTTACCTTCCTACTAAGCCACATTGGTTTCAGTCTGTTTCTTTTATATTTATTAACCAGTGGAATATATTGTGACGTGTACTTTTCTAGTGTTAGTTTAAAGATATTCCACTTATCCTCAGTGTTTTTCCCGTGAAAGAGTTTCTGCCAGTCAATGACATTGAGAGCTTCCTTTATTTTAATAAAGTTGGCCTTTTTAAAATTAAATATTTTAGCATGCCCCTTATGAATGTGTTTTTTTGAGTTTATTTCAAAAGTCACCATGTTATGGTCGCTGTTTCCCAACTGTTCCTTTACATTAATATTTGAGAAAAGATCCACATTATTTGTTATAACCAGGTCGAGACAGTTATCCTCTCTAGTTGGTGTTTCTACCAGTTGTGACATGAAGGTATCATTTAAAATGTTCAGGAACCGGATTCCCTTTGCTGAATTACTAGTCCCACTATCCCAATTAATGTCCGGGTAATTAAAATCTCCAATAATTAAAGTGCTACCATGATGTGCAGCCTTCCTAATTTGCTCTAACAGTTGTTCTACCTCATCATTATCTATATTAGGTGGTTTATAGCATATGCCAACCAATAATTGACTTCCCTGTTTATTCCCCAACGAAATATTTACCCATAAGGATTCCACATTTCCCTCATCGCTTTCCAGTTGTGTAATATTAGGCTTTAAATCCTGATTTACATATAAATACACTCCACCCCCTTTCTTATGTTTCCTATCCTTTCTAAACAATGTATAACCGTTTAAGTTTACAGCCCAGTCATGCGTTTCGTCCCACCATGTTTCTGTTATTCCTATAATGTCGTATTGCTTAGTGTATGCTATTACCTCTAGTTCCCCCATCTTATTATTGAGGCTCCTTGCATTAGCAAGCATACATTTAATGTTGTCTCTACCCACACATGCTGAATGCGACTTTACATTACATGCCTCCACTGTTCTGACATTACCCATCCCCCCGACTCCACCCCCCTTAGTCTGAACTGAAACCCTTCCGCTATCTGCTCTGTCTCCATTTTGTAAGATACTGTATCCCTCCCCCCCTTCCACTAGTTTAAAGTCTCCTCCAACCTTTTAACCATCCTCTCCCCTAGCACAGCAGACCCTCTTCCATTCAGGTGCAATCTATCACAACTATACAGATTGTACCCCAGTGCAAAATGAGCCCAGTGCTCTAAAAACCCAAAGCCCTCCTTCCTGCACCAAGCCAGACGTGGCCTGGTTTTGTTAAGCTTAGGCGATGTCACAACAACACGGATTTTTGTCCACAGTCACATTCATTGTATAACCAAGAATTTATCAAAAAATATTGATGGCAGCACTGCGTGAAGTCTTCTCCAACACAACCCAAAGATCCTTAGTGCGGCTCAGGTCTAGTTTATTTGTCCCTGTTTGCAGCTTCACGCAACACCTCCTCCCATCTATGAGCTCTCTCTCTCCCACCGCTGCCCGCTAAGACGCTGTCCGCCAACATGGTCACGTCTTTGCAGGAAGACAACAGCGTGGGGGAGCGGCAGCTGCCGACAGTCCCAAGACCTCGTCACAATGACGTCAGTTCTGGAGTTAACCCCTAACTGCGACCAATGGTGGAGATAGGGGGTTCATTGGAACCCCCTATCTCCCGATCCGCGGCAGCTATCGGTTGGTTAATGTTTGGTATCTTTGGATCGACCAGAGCATGGCCTTTCCAACAATACCAAACATGACAATGTTAAAAATTATAAAAAATTAAAATATAAAAAATAAACAGTTTTTTTGTTTTGTTTTGTTAATGTAGCAATATTGTTCCCATTTCAATTATAATGTGAACAATGATGCTGAACTAAGGATTTTTGTATGGGGTGCGTTTGTTAAAAATAGTGTAATTTTCACCCAAAAAAATATAACAAGTCCCCTTTTCAATTTTTTTTAACAAACGCAACTCATAAAATATAACCGCAAACACTCGCATGTTAAAATGTGAAAAAAACACTTTACACCTTGTAAAACAAACATTGAAAATTCTAATTTTATTGCATTTTTTGTTATACTATACAGACAGGACATGACGCATACATATGATAATGATATATTATGAATCATCTGCCGAGTCTGCCGGAAAGAACGATATATAACATGTCTGGGTCATATTATAAAAGAAGGCTTCAAAACGCGTTTAAACAAGAGGAGCGAAACTGTTAAAAATTAGCTCAGCAGCAGACCTCAGTGCCGCACACAGGCGTGAAGGGAAGCCGTGAAATGCCTCAGCAGCGAAAGGGTTAATTTTTTTTTGGTCTGCTTTAAATCTATTTTTTTTTTTTTTTTCGTTTCAGATCATTTTGATCAATTATTTTTCTGTTTTAAAACCTTTTTGTTCTGGTTTTTATTTTTAAAGTCAAACCATTCTGGTCAGTTTAGCTTTTTTTTTTAATCGTTTTGTTCTTTTTTTTTGTTCCTTGGCTTTCATACCATTTTTTCAACGTGATTAAATAAATAAAGTTGTGAAATGTATATTCATAAGAAAAAAAGGATCTTTATTTAATAAAAAAAAAACACGATAGAATCGCCAGAATTATCGTATCGACAGAATGAATTATCGGATCTGAAAAACAAACCAAAAATTTATTATAAAAAAATATATAAAGTATAAAAAAGTAAACCATAGTAGTTTACGTCAAAACGAATAGAGTTAGACACTTTGAAACGAGGAGAACAGACGTTCCGAAAAAAATGAAAATTTCCGAAATCACGAAAAGTCGATACAAAAAACGAGCAAAGTGACCCGAAAATACGAAAAATGGTCGATATTCCAAAAAAAAAAATGTACCCGAAAAACGAGCCGAACCAAACCGAATCGAAACAGAAATCGGTCGAAACGAGCCGAATCGAAAATTTTAAACATCAGAACAAATCGAACCGAATCGAACCGAAAAAAAAATCGGTGCACAAGCCTATTAATATCTGACATCCCGATGTGAAACATCGGGACTTTTGCATTAGATTTCGACCATTTTTATTTTTTTAACTTTTGGGTAGTTGAAAATCGAAATCTATCCAAAAAGTCCCAATGTTTCACATCATTCTGAACTTTGTTTGGATAGATTAAGTCTGTGGGTGTGCGGCTGTTAAATGTATATACCAGTGGCGTCGCTACGTGGGGGCGGGGGGTGCGGCCCGCACCAGGTGACACCCGCCTTTAGGGTGACACCGTCACCCTAAGGGCGGGTGTCTCACCCTCCGCCGCGTTTTTCGCTCCCTGCGAGCGTCCGAAGCATGCAGCTTCGGCGCTCGCCTGGAGGAAACACGTCACCAGTCAATCGCGGCTGGTCACGTGGCTCCCCCTGGCGAGCGCCCAAGCTGCGCGCCGCCGGACGCTCTGAGGGAGCAAAAAAGGTGGCGGAGGTGAGCTGGGGCCATTATCATGAGGTGCTGGGGCATTCCATGTGCTGGGGCAAATCCATGAGGAGCTGGGGCATATCCATGTGTGAGCTGGGTATCCATGTGTGAGCTGGGGCATATCCATGAGGAGCTGGGGCATTCCATGTGCTGGGGCATTTCATGTGCTGGGGCAAATCCATGAGGAGCTGGGGCATATCCATGAGGAACTGGGGCAAATCCATGTGTGAGCTGGGGCATATCCATGAGGAGCTGGGGCATATCCAATTATCCATGAGGAGCTGGGGCATATCCATGAGGAGCTGGGGCAAATCCATGTGTGAGCTGGGGCATATTCATGAGGAGCTGGGGCATATCCACGAGGTGCTGGGGCATATCCACGAGGAGCTGGGGCATATCCACGATGAGCTGGGGCATATCCATGAGGTGCTGGGGCAATATCCATGAGGAGCTGGGGCATATCCATGAGGAGCTGGGGCATTCCATGTGCTGGGGCATATCCAGGAGGAGCTGGGGCATATCCACAAGGTGCTGGGGCATATCCACGAGGAACTGGGGCATATCCACGAGGAGCTGGGGCATGTCCATGAGGAGCTGGGGCATATCCATGAGGAGCTGGGGCATATCCATGAGGAACTGGGGCAAATCCATGTGTGAGCTGGGGCATATCCATGAGGAGCTGGGGCATATCCAATTATCCATGAGGAGCTGGGGCATATCCATGAGGAGCTGGGGCAAATCCATGTGTGAGCTGGGGCATATTCATGAGGAGCTGGGGCATATCCACGAGGTGCTGGGGCATATCCACGAGGAGCTGGGGCATATCCACGATGAGCTGGGGCATATCCATGAGGTGCTGGGGCAATATCCATGAGGAGCTGGTCATATCCATGAGGAGCTGGGGCATTCCATGTGCTGGGGCATATCCAGAGGAGCTGGGGCATATCCACAAGGTGCTGGGGCATATCCACGAGGAGCTGGGGCATATCCACGAGAGCTGGGGCATGTCCATGAGGAGCTGGGGCATATCCATGAGGAGCTGGGGCATATCCAGGAGGAGCTGGGGCATATCCACGAGGTGCTGGGGCATATCCACGATGAGCTGGGGCATATCCACGAGGAGCTGGGGCATGTCCATGAGGAGCTGGGGCATGTCCACGAGGAGCTGGGGCATGTCCACGAGGAGCTGGGGCATGTCCATGAGGAGCTGGGGCATATCCAATTATCCATGAGGAGCTGGGGCATATCCATGAGGAGCTGGGGCAAATCCATGTGTGAGCTGGGGCATATTCATGAGGAGCTAGGGCATATCCACGAGGTGCTGGGGCATATCCACGAGGAGCTGGGGCATATCCACGATGAGCTGGGGCATATCCATGAGGTGCTGGGGCAATATCCATGAGGAGCTGGGGCATATCCATGAGGAGCTGGGGCATTCCATGTGCTGGGGCATATCCAGGAGGAGCTGGGGCATATCCACAAGGTGCTGGGGCATATCCACGAGGAGCTGGGGCATATCCACGAGGAGCTGGGGCATGTCCATGAGGAGCTGGGGCATATCCATGAGGAGCTGGGGCATATCCAGGAGGAGCTGGGGCATATCCACGAGGAGCTGGGGCATATCCACGATGAGCTGGGGCATGTCCACGAGGAGCTGGGGCATGTCCACGAGGAGCTGGGGCATGTCCACGAGGAGCTGGGGCATATCCATGAGGTGCTGGGGCAATATCCATGAGGAGCTGGGGCATATCCATGAGGAGCTGGGGCATTCCATGTGCTGGGGCATTCCATGTGCTGGGGCATATCCATGAGGAGCTGGGGTATATCCATGTGTGAGCTGGGGCATATCCATGAGGAGCTGGGGCATTCCATGTGCTGGGGCATTCCATGTGCTGGGGCATATCCACGAGGAGCTGGGGCATATCCACGAGGAGCTGGGGCATATCCACGAGGTGCTGGGGCATATCCACGAGGAGCTGGGGCATATCCACGATGAGCTGGGGCATATCCACGAGGAGCTGGGGCATATCCACGAGGAGCTGGGGCAATATCCACGAGGAGCTGGGGCATATCCACGAGGAGCTGGGGCAATATCCATGAGGAGCTGGGGCATATGCATGAGGTGCTGGGGCAAATCCATGAGGTGCTGGGGCATATCCATGAGGTGCTGGGGCATATCCATGAGGTGCTGGGGCATATCCTTGAGCTGCTGGGGCATTCCATGTGCTGGGGCAGTATATTCATGAGCTGGGGCAGTATATCCATGTGCTGGGGCAGTATATCCATGAGCTGGGGCAGTATATCCATGAGCTGGGGCAGTATCCATGAGCTGGGGCAGTACCAAACACGAATGTGAAAAAAGTTTGTAAAAAAATAAATAAAAAAAAAATAAAATAAAAAAAAAAAAAATTTTTTTTCTTTTTTTTGGTTTGTTAATGCAGCAATATTGTTCCCATTTCAATTGTAATGTGAACAATGATGCTGCACTAACGATTTTTGTATGCGGTGCGTTTGTTAAAAATCGTGTAATTTTCCCCAAAAAAAAATGTAACGAGACCCCATATCTAATTTTTTTAACAAGTGCACCCCATACAAAATACAACCGCAATTGCTCGCATGTTAAAATGTGAAAAAAAAACACTTTACACATTGTAAATTATTGAAAAATCATATTTTATTGAATTTTTTGTTATAATATACAGACAGGACATAACGTATACATATAATAATGACATATTATGAATCTGCCGAGTCTGACGGAAAGAACGATATATAATATGTCTGGGTCATATACTAAAATAAGCCTTCAAAACGCGTTTAAACATGATGAGCAAAACCGGTAAAAATGACCTCAGCACAGAGGCGGGAAAAGCCTCAGCAGCGAAAGGGTTAATTAAAAAAAAACACGATAGAATCGCCAGAATTATCGTATCGACAGAATGAATTATCGGATATGAAAAACAAAGCAAAAATTTATTATGAAAAAAAATAAAAAGTATAAAAAAGTAAACCATAGTAGTTTACAGCAAAACGAATAGAGTTAGACAGCTTTGAAACGAGGAGAACAGACGTTCCGAAAAAAACGAAAATTTCCGAAATCACGAAAAGTCGATACAAAAAACGAGCAATGTGACACGAAAATACGAAGAATGGTCGATATTCCGAAAACATATACAATTACGAAAAACGAAAATTTCCGAAATCACGAAAAGTCGATACAAAAAACGAGTAAAGTGACACGAAAATACGAAAAATGGTCGATATTCCGAAAAAAAAATGTACCTGAAAAACGAGTCGAACCGAACCGAATCGAAAAAGAAATCGGTCGAAACGAGCCGAATCGAAAATTTTAAACATCCGAAAAATCGAACCGAATCGAACCGAAAAAAAAAATCGGTGCACAAGCCAAGCAAGAAACAATAGAAAAAAAAATAAAACAAAAACAAACATGAAATCTGAAAGAAAATACAGTTTGCAAATCCTTTAAAATTAGTTAGATTACAAAATAAGACAGCGCGCGAACATACAGCAACGCAAAAAAAAATGACAAGAACACAGAAAAAATTATAATAGCGCAAACGAAAAATTGCTCTCAATGGGAACAAAGGAAACCATTTTGCTATATAAGAAGAAAACCAGATCCAATCAGTTAAAATAAAATACTCTAATTACAAGCAGGTATGGACTTAATCAAAACTCAAACACAACGGAGACAGACATCTAGAAACGTCTCTTTTTTTTTATGACTTAAATTTCCAGCACTACATAATACAATATACTCAGCGCAGCGGGCGAGTTCAAACAACACACGTGAGGTCCTCAAACGATTTTTCCTTCACTACAATACACAAAATGACAAAAACAAACGAAGACAAAGAGTGTCCAACCGTGCACCAAAAAGGCATTAAGATTCATGATCTGAACAAACAAATGTAAAGAAGACATTCGAATCGCAGATTCCACTTCTGAACCAATTGTTAAATTATAATCTTAAGCAAGCAAAAACAAATTCCCTAATATAATTACCATATATGAAATTTCAATAGACCGTTTTCTTCCCATATATCAAAGATGAAGTAAGGCACTGCGTGACTCTGGTCTGAGGAGATGATAGAAACAACCTCACCGAGATATGGCAGCTCAACATCTGACTAGCTCGCGGTCAGTCAGAACCGTTTATTATTTCAACATCCAATAGAAATGTTCATTATAGAAAAACGATTCCTGTCCAGTCCACATTGGCTGTTATATCTCACTCCTATCAGAGCAGATCCATTTCTACATCAGACGTCACATAAATTTCGCAGGCATTTCTAAATTAACACAGGATATCTATTTTAATCACCCCGCTGACCAGCCTCGAGAGGAAACGAAGCTGAACAGACATTGTATTGGAACAAGAAGGAGGGGGGGAATTTCACACTAATACATATTGAAATATGGCACGTATTTCAATTACAGGACATTCATAATCCTACAGAAAATTAAAAAACTACCTATCATATTAAAATACCTTTCAGATGGTAATTGACAACTTTTGCTGGATCTCCCTCTCTCTTCAGCATGTACAGCATCTGGAAATGTCCATGAGTGTCTCCCACGGAGTTTATGGAATGAACCCACCACTTCCTTTTCTTCTTGAGTTTCTTCGAATACGCGTATGCCAACAGCAGGGCCCGCACAAGACCTTGTGCTGCCTGGAGGGGGAGGAAATGCTGCCCTCCCCAAAAAAGAACAACAAAAAAAAAACACCTAGTGTGTATGAGCGTATCACAGTGCGCCACAGAAATAAAATTCAAACGATCATATACACCGTACATTAGAATTTAGCAGAGCCCAGAATTTGACATACCCAGCAGAGCCCAGAATTTCAAATGACACGCATTGAGCAGAAAGATCGGGGGCCGGGCAATACCCTAATCGCAAGATACAGTCAGCCTGCGCCTACCAACCATGCGACACACTTTATATCATAAATAAGTAAAGTGACCCAGTCGCGCCCCCCTCTTACGTTTACAGTCTGTCATGGTCCGTAGCTGGTCCTCCAGGGGCCTGTCAACAGCAATCAGCTTCTCACGGCTCACAACTTCTGAGTGTGACCACCACCGCAGCACAGTGCTTGTGAAGGATGCGGATCTATCCGTGGGCCGGCAACCCACGCTCCCGTGTGGACGCATGCCTGGCATGTGGGTGGGCGCGATCAGCAGCGTCACGCAAGCCACACGCCGGCTGCCAAATTGATGCTGCCGCTGCACCGTGGACCGCGCTGGCAAACAAATAGTGCAACAGCCCAGCAGCGTCAGCAATCAAAATGGCTCGGCGCTGCTCTATCGTTGGGCCGACCCTGGCCAACAGAGTACACAGAACTGCATCTCTCCTGTCCATCTGGCAACAAACACCTCACCAAAACGCTTTTATCTTATTTCTTTTTTGTCTCCCTTAAAATTTTGTTTCTTCCAGCCCGACTGTTTTTTTTTTTCAAATCAAATTCGATTTTTACTGCCCCCGTCAAAATATATCGGATGGTCTGGTGTCTAACAATCTCTTCTGTCATAAAGGGCGACCTTTTTCAAGTGCGTACTGTGCGCAGCGGACTTAACACCAGCTTTTAGAAATTGCTAAATTTATACATTGTTGTCAGTCAGTAAGTACGTCCGTACTGCACGGACGCACAGTCCGTACAAAATGCGCTCATCTAACCCTAGCCTTAGATGTTATTTTGAATTTTTTTCAAACACCAATTAACCACTTGGCTGCTATGGACGCGCTCAGCGCGTCCAGCCAAGTGGTTCTCCTGTGCTATGGACGCGCTGAGCGCGTCCATGCACAGGAGGCAGCAATCCACCGGATTCCGGCGGATTGCTGCGCCCCCCGGTGCGGGCTGACATCTTGGATGTCAGCTCAGCACTCCGGGACCCTGGCGGAGCAATTAGATGTCATTGCGGCAGTGCGATGACATCTAATTCAGGCGCCCCCCCGCATGTGCGGAGGAAGCGCCTGAAAGGGAGGGGGGAGGTCCTTCGGACCTCTCTCCCTCCCAATCGCCGGGGGGCAGAGGGTTAATCCAGGCACCGTTTGGAAGGGCACAGCCTGCCCTTCCAAACAGTGGCTGTGATTAACCCCTGGGGAGCCGGATCACGAATCGGCGCTGAAAAGCACCGGATCGTGATCCTCTCCTGGAGCTGGCCGACATCTTGGATGTCGGCCAAGCCTCCAGGAACTCCCCCTGAGGACTGGCGTCATCATGCATAGCACGATGACGCCAGTCCTGGAGTTAACCCCCAGCTGCCACCAATGGTGGAGATAGGGGGTTCATTGGAACCCCCTATCTCCCGATCCGTGGCAGCTAGGGGTTAATGTTTGATATCATTGGATCGGCCAGAGCATGGCCTTTCCAAAGATATCAAACAAGAGCATGAAAAATGTTTTAAAAAAATAAATAAAAATAAAAAATAAAAAAATAAAAATATTTTAAAAAAAATTCTAAAAAAAAAATAAACAAGTTTTTTTTTGTTTTTGTTTTGTTAATGCAGCAATATTGTTCCCATTTCAATTATAATGTGAACAATAATGCTGCACTAATGGATTTTTGTATGCTGTGCGTTTGTTAAAAAAAGTGAAATTTTCCCCAAAAAAAAATGTAACGAGATCCCATTTCTAATTTTGTTTAACAAGCGCACCCATACAAAATATAACCGCAAACGATCGCATGTTAAAATGTGAAAAAAAACACTTTACACATAATAAATTATTGAAAATTCAAATTTTATTGCATTTTTGTTATAATATACAGATATGACATAACGTATACATATAATAATGACATATTATGAATCTGCCAAGTCTGCCGGAAAGAACGATATATAATATGTCTGGGTCATATATCAAAATATGGCTACGAAAGGCGGTTAAACATGATGAGCGAAAGCGGTAAAAATGACCTCAGCACAGAGGAGAGGAAAAGCCTCAGCAGCGAAAGGGTTAAATGCAGCATATTAGGATGTTTTAGGGAAATTAATTCTCAAATCTCAATCAGAAGCACACACCACCCCACCCCCTCACTATATTGTACAATGTATCAAATTGTTTACCAGACTAAAAACACCTGGTGTTATGCCCGTTTGTGAACAGAGGTAATTTAGAGTTGATAATCTTTCCACGTACACATTAGTTTTTAATTCAATATCTAATAAACCATTGCTTATAATATTCTGCAGTAAAGAGTCTCTTTATCTCTAGATTTTTTAGTATTTTTTTAAGCATTTTCTATACTTTTTTCAAAATTTCTTTTTTTCGAACATCTGCAAACTGCTGTAAGTCCTACACCGTTCACCTGAGTTGGATGTACATACCCTCAAATTAAAGCTGAAAGTCTGCAGTTAAAGCACATTGTGTTTGTTTCATTCTAACTCCATTGTGGTGGTGTATAGAGCCAAAGATGTTAGAATTGTGTCGATGTCCCAATATTTCTGGACCTGACTGTATATATATCTATATATAAAATCATACACTCACAGACACACACATATATTATATATTTAACCTTGATCTGCGGGGAGCTCCGGTAAGGACTTGTTCCTCAGTAAGTGAGTTTATCCCATGAAGGACAGTCATTAGGTTTGCAGAGTAGGACCTGCCAGAGGGTGGATTACATTGACGTTGTTGACAGGCTAAAAGCAATTCACGGCCGTTCGTTGCAAACTAAATTTTCAACATTTTATTCAACAAAGCTCATATTTAAGAATTTTTCAACATGTGGTAAAATCTGGTACAATGTTCCCATGCATGTAGCTGTTGTTGTTGGTTTTTGAATGTGTTGACTGGAGTGCGCGTTCCCTGGTTTTGTTTTGTATTTTATTTTTGAGACGCACCCGCACTGAAAGCTTAGTTTAGGTTGAGTGCTACTCCCCCATGTGTTTTTCATATGAATCTCTTGGGTATGCACTAGGGATGAGCCGAACACCCCCTGAGTTCGGTTCGGGCCCGAACCCGAGCTTCACATATGTACCCGAACCCAATGCAAATCAATGGGGCTGAAAATTCGGTTTTTAGAGTGCCCTCCAAGAGGGCATATATGCAAGATATTTGCCATAAAAGGTGTATGGGGGTCCGGGTAGTGCCCTGGGGGAAAGGAAACAAGGACAAAATGTTTTAAAAAAAATGTTTTTAAAGGGACAGTGAGTTTTCCATGAAATAAGGGTTAAAAATAAAAACGAAAAATTCCTTCAAATATCGTGCCTAGGAGGTCCCCATAACCTGCCCGTGAAGTGGCGGATTTCTAGGATGTATAGAAACACTTAAAAACCAAAAAATGACGTTTCAAATGACGGTAAATGCTTTTCCTTTAATCTATCCATAAACAACTGCTTGGGGCGGCAGTCTATATGAAAAGAGGAGACATTTTCGTACACGCAGAAAAAGTTTACTGTTTTTTTTGGCTAAATTATTGTGAAATTTATGCAGGCTTTGGATGAAAGTAAAAATAGGGGCTTCAAAATTGGTCCTTTAGCATCCCCAACAGTGCCGTCACACCGTAACCCCTCTGAGGATATGAATCTGATACAGGTGTCAGTGGCAGTGCACCCAAATATTGTGCTTTTGGTGCAGGCCTGAAAGTACTATCATACAGTAACTCCTCTGTGGTATTGTGGAAGAATGCAGGGGTGAACCTTGCGGTCCTATATTAAAAAGATATGCATCTGGTTAAGGCGTCAGTGCACCCAGATATTCTGCCTTTGGTGCAAGACTGCCAGGCCAGCAAGTATCATCATACAGTAACCCGTCTGTAGTATTGTGGAAGAATGCAGGGGTGGACCATGTGGTCCTATATTGAAAAGATATGATTCTGGTCAAGGCGTCAGTGCACCCAGATATTCTGCCTTTGGTGCAAGACTGCCAGGCCAGCAAGTATCATCATACAGTAACCCCTCTGTAGTTTTGTGGAAGAATGCAGGGGTGGACCATGTGGTCCTATATTAAAAAGATATGATTCTGGTCAAGGCGTCAGTGCACCCAGATATTCTGCCTTTGGTGCAAGACTGCCAGGCCAGCAAGTATCATCATACAGTAACCCGTCTGTAGTATTGTGGAAGAATGCAGGGGTGGACCATGTGGTCCTATATTGAAAAGATATGATTCTGGTCAAGGCGTCAGTGCACCCAGATATTCTGCCTTTGGTGCAAGACTGCCAGGCCAGCAAGTATCATCATACAGTAACCCCTCTGTAGTTTTGTGGAAGAATGCAGGGGTGGACCATGTGGTCCTATATTAAAAAGATATGATTCTGGTCAAGGCGTCAGTGCACCCAGATATTCTGCCTTTGGTGCAAGACTGCCAGGCCAGCAAGTATCATCATACAGTAACCCCTCTGTGGTATTGTGGAAGAATGCAGGGGTGAACCTTGCGGTCCTATATTGAAAAGTTTTTTATCTGGTAATGGGCGTCAGTGCACACAGATATTGTGCCTTTAATGCCAGGCCAGCAAGTATCATCATACAGTATCCCCTCTGTGGTATTGTGGAAGAATGCAGGGGTGGACCATGTGGTCCTATATTGAAAAGATATGATTCTGGTCAAGGCGTCAGTGCACCCAGATATTCTACCTTTGGTGCAAGACTGCCAGGCCAGCAAGTATCATCATACAGTAACCCCTCTGTGGTATTGTGGAAGAATGCAGGGGTGGACCATGTGGTCCTATATTGAAAAGATATGATTCTGGTCAAGGCGTCAGTGCACCCAGATATTCTGCCTTTGGTGCAAGACTGCCAGGCCAGCAAGTATCATCATACAGTAACCCCTCTGTAGTATTGTGGAAGAATGCAGGGGTGGACCATGTGGTCCTATATTGAAAAGATATGATTCTGGTAAAGGCGTCAGTGCACCCAGATATTCTGCCTTTGGTGCAAGACTGCCAGGCCAGCAAGTATCATCATACAGTAACCCCTCTGTGGTATTGTGGAAGAATGCAGGGGTGGACCATGTGGTCCTATATTGAAAAGTTTTTTAACTGGTAATGGGCATCAGTGCACACAGATATTGTGCCTTTAATGCCAGGCCAGCAAGTATCATCATACAGTTACCCCTCTGTGGTATTGTGGAAGAATGCAGGGGTGGACCATGTGGTCCTATATTGAAAAGATATGATTCTGGTCAAGGCGTCAGTGCACCCAGATATTCTGCCTTTGGTGCAAGACTGCCAGGCCAGCAAGTATCATCATACAGTAACCCGTCTGTAGTATTGTGGAATAATGCAGGGGTGGACCATGTGGTCCTATATTGAAAAGATATGATTCTGGTCAAGGCGTCAGTGCACCCAGATATTCTGCCTTTGGTGCAAGACTGCCAGGCCAGCAAGTATCATCATACAGTAACCCCTCTGTGGTATTGTGGAAGAATGCAGGGGTGGACCATGTGGTCCTATATTGAAAAGATATGATTCTGGTCAAGGCGTCAGTGCACCCAGATATTCTGCCTTTGGTGCAAGACTGCCAGGCCAGCAAGTATCATCATACAGTAACCCCTCTGTAGTATTGTGGAAGAATGCAGGGGTGGACCATGTGGTCCTATATTGAAAAGATATGATTCTGGTAAAGGCGTCAGTGCACCCAGATATTCTGCCTTTGGTGCAAGACTGCCAGGCCAGCAAGTATCATCATACAGTAACCCCTCTGTGGTATTGTGGAAGAATGCAGGGGTGGACCATGTGGTCCTATATTGAAAAGTTTTTTATCTGGTAATGGGCGTCAGTGCACCCAGATATTGTGCCTTTAATGCCAGGCCAGCAAGTATCATCATACAGTATCCCCTCTGTGGTATTGTGGAAGAATGCAGGGGTTGACCATGTGGTCCTATATTGAAAAGTTTTTTATCTGGTAATGGGCGTCAGTGCACACAGATATTGTGCCTTTAATGCCAGGCCAGCAAGTATCATCATAGAGTTACCCCTCTGTGGTATTGTGGAAGAACGCAGGGGTGGACCATGTGGTCCTATATTGAAAAGTTTTTTATCTGGTAATGGGCGTCAGTGCACCCAGATATTCTGCCTTTAATGCCAGGCCAGCAAGTATCATCATACAGTAACCCCTCTGTGGTATTGTGGAAGAATGCAGGGGTGGACTATGTGGTCCTATATTGAAAAGATATGATTCCGGTCAAGGCGTCAGTGCACCCAGATATTCTGCCTTTGGTGCAAGACTGCCAGGCCAGCAAGTATCATCATACAGTAACCCCTCTGTAGTATTGTGGAAGAATGCAGGGGTGGACCATGTGGTCCTATATTGAAAAGATATGATTCTGGTAAAGGCGTCAGTGCACCCAGATATTCTGCCTTTGGTGCAAGACTGCCAGGCCAGCAAGTATCATCATACAGTAACCCCTCTGTGGTATTGTGGAAGAATGCAGGGGTGGACCATGTAGTCCTATATTGAAAAGTTTTTATCTGGTAATAGGCGTCAGTGCACCCAGATATTGTGCCTTTAATGCCAGGCCAGCAAGTACTATCATACAGTAACCCCTCTGTGGTATTGTGGAAGAATGCAGGGGTGGACGATGTGGTCCTATCTTGAAAAGTTTTTTATCTGGCAATAGGTGTCAGTGCACCCAGATATTGTGCCTTTATTGCCAGGCCAGGAAGTACTATCATACAGTAACCCCTCTGTGGTATTGTGGAAGAATGCAGGGGTGGACCATGTGGTCCTATATTGAAAAGTTTTTTATATGGTAATGGGCATCAGTGCACACAGATATTGTGCCTTTAATGCCAGGCCAGCAAGTATCATCATACAGTTACCCCTCTGTGGTATTGTGGAAGAATGCAGGGGTGGACCATGTGGTCCTATATTGAAAAGTTTTTTATCTGGTAATGGGCGTCAGTGCACCCAGATATTGTGCCTTTAATGCCAGGCCAGCAAGTATCATCATACAGTTACCCCTCTGTGGTATTGTGGAAGAATGCAGGGGTGGACCATGTGGTCCTATATTGAAAAGTTTTTTATCTGGTAATGGGCGTCAGTGCACCCAGATATTGTGCCTTTAATGCCAGGCCAGCAAGTATCATCATACAGTAACCCCTCTGTGGTATTGTGGAAGAATGCAAGGGTGGACCATGTGGTCCTATATTGAAAAGTTTTTTATCTGGTAATGGGCGTCAGTGCACCCAGATATTGTGCCTTTAATGCCAGGCCAGCAAGTATCATCATACAGTAACCCCTCTGTGGTATTGTGGAAGAGTGCAGGGTTGGACCCTGCGGTTCAAAAAATTAAAATGATACAAGTCTGGCACAGGCGTCAGTGCAGCCAAATATTGTGCCTTTCATGGCACCAAGTGCCATCACACCGTAACCCTTCTATGGTATTGTGGAAGAGTTCAGTGCTGGAGGTTTTGTGAATGCAGAAGAGGACATCCGCGATCTATTCCATTACTTCAGCTTCAGGGGATTGATAGCTGCTAATCCAGGACTGATTCATTTTTATAAATGTCAGCCGGTCTACAGAGTCGGTGGACAGACGCACTCTTTTGTCTGTGACAAAACCTCTAGCGGCACTGAACGTCCTTTCGGAAAGCACGCTAGATGAAGGGCAACCTAGTAGCTGCATAGCATATGGGCTAAATTCTGGGCAGTGATCCAATCTCAACACCCAGTAAGCCAGTGGATCATCTGCTGGAAAGGTATCAAGGTCTGCCCTTGCCCCTAGGTAGTCCTGCACCATATGGTGAAGACGCTGGCAATGGGTGCCTACATTTGACGTCCCTGGGCGTCGAGGACTAAAAAAATTTAAAAATGCATCAGTCAAGCGGCCCTGGCCTTCACCACTATTCCTCTGATCATCTGCAGCCTCAGAAGCACGTGTGTCAGCACTTGGTAATCTACCAGTGCCTGGAAAGGTGTTACACAAGTGTCGCTTTAGAGCGTCCTCAAGTTTTCTCATCCTGTGCTCCCTCTGTACGGGCAGGATGAGCTCTGCAACTTCACCCTTGTATCGTGGATCAAGAAGGGTTGCCAACCAGTAATGATCCCTCTCCTTGATAGCATGAATCCTGGGGTCCTTTAGCAGGCTTTGCATCATCAGGGAGCCCATGCAGTGTAGGTTGGAGGTGGCATTAGCTTCCGAGTCTTCCTGGTCAAAGGGAGCACTTCCTCCTCCCAGCCACGCACTAGCCCTTCTGTTTCTGGGCACAAAATTCCCTTGAGGAATCCCCACCTTCAATGCCCCCACTACTTAAATATTCTGCCTCCTCCTCCTCCTCATCCTCCTCCTGTCTGATCTGAGTAGGACCCGCTGGAATGCTGTCTGCAGAAAGGCTGGGGCCTTGAGAGCTAGGGATGGCCTCCTCTTCCTCCCGCTGCTCTGCCTCTAGAGCCACATCTATAATTCCCCGCAGAGTGTGCTCCAGCAGGAACACTAAAGGAATTGTGTCACTGATGCATGCACTGACCCTGCTCACCATCCTCGGTGCCTCCTCAAATGGTGACAGTACAGTGCATGCATCCTTGATCATCAGCCACTGCGGGGGGGAAAAAAAACAAGTTGACCTGAACCTGTCCTTGTGCCATACTCACACAGGTACTCGTTGATGACCCTTTGCTGCTTGTGCAGACGCTGCAGCATTGCTAATGTCGAGTTCAACCTGGTGGGCATGTCACAGATCAGACGGTTTGTGGAAAGAAGGTTGCTGCCATTATCGCAGACGATCATTCCCAGCTCAAGCTGGCGTGGTGTTAACCATCTATGCACCTGGCCGTGTAGAGCTGACAGAATTTCTGGCCCCGTGTGGCTCCTGTCCCCTAAACAAACCAGCTCAAGCACAGTATGGCTTCTTTTTGCTTTAGCCATTGTGTAGACGCTGTCAGGCGTCGGTTTAACTGCTACTTCGCCAGAGACAGAGAAGGAGGAGGAGGAGGAGGAGGAAGAGGTTGTAGTGGTGGAGCAGACAGACCTCATACAAGCAGCTTTCTGGAGGCGTGGTGGATGAACAAGCTCCAGCACAGAGCCCCGTCTTGGATCCCTCCCAGCTGCAATCAGAGTTACCCAGTGTGCCGTCAAGGAAATGTAACGTCCCTGTCCATGCTTGCTGGACCACGTGTCTAAATTCACATGCACCTTGCTGCTGACAGCCTTTCCCAATGACTGGATAACATTGTCTTCCACGTGCTGGTATAGTGCTGGAACGGCCTTGCGTGAAAAGTAATGCCGTTTTGGAACCTGCCACTGTGGTACAGCACATTCAGAAAATTCACGGAAGGGAGCAGAGTCCACCAGCTGGAAAGGCAGCAGCTGCAATGCGAGTAATTTTGCTAAGCTGGCATTTAGACGCTTTGCTTGGGGATGGTTGGGACTATATTTTGTCTTTCGCTGCAGCAGCTGCGGCAACGTAATCTGACTGCGTAAATCTTCAGCTGCTGGGATGATGTCACATTGTGAGGAAGGACCTGGTACATCCATTACTGTAGCATCATCCCTGTCGGTGGAGGTTGTAGGCAATGACATGGCAGGACATACAGTGGGGGTAGAGACAGATGAGGAGGAGGAGGACCTACGCAAAGTTTAGCACCAATGGGATGTGTGGCAGTTATTCATATGTCGCCTCAAGCACGTGGTACCTAAGTGTCCGGTATCTGTCCCACGTTAAGCCTCATCTGACATAGATTACAAATAGCAACGCTGCGCTCTACTGCACATTTCTTAAAGAACTCCCAGACAACAGAGTTCCTGCATGTGTTCTTTGAGACAACAGTGCTTTGCAACGGAGCAGCTCTGACATGTGATGCGTTGGACTGGCTAGTGCTACGGTTGGTAAAAGAGGATGTTGTGCCTCGTGTTTGCTGTGCCTCCTCCACCCCCTCTTCCTCACTTAATTCCTCTGTTCGATCAGGCACCCAGGTGGAGTCAGTGACCTCATCATCATTGTCATCATCACCCCCTATCTCCTCGTCACTGGAGCAAACTTGGCAGTATGCTGCAGCTGCTGGGGCAACATGAGTGCCAGTTATTTGTGTGTCACTGGCACCCCCTTCCTCTAAGTTGATTATACTCCTTTCCTCAACCACAGAGATTGAATCAGAGCACTGTACTTTCTGCGCATCTTCAAGTTACATGTCACTCTCATTGTAGTCAAACAATTCAGCTGACTCCTCCGTGTGTGATAGTGAGGCTACGGCAGGAGTAGCTGTGGACATGGAGGCTGCATTAGATGCTTTGGCAGCTGAGGTGCACTGTAAAGCACTAGAAGCCTGGCTGGCAGAGGATGAGGATGGCCTGGTTAGCCAATCCACCAAGTCCTCTGTATGTTGCTGCTGCTTAAGACGGCCAGCACCAGTTAGAAAGGACAAGCGTGCCCCTGCAGAGGATGCACCACGTCTACCACGACCAGAGGCACAGCCTCCCGACACAGGGGCTGCTTGCCCTCTTATCTGTGTCTGGGAGCGTCTGCCTGTCCTTTTTGTTCTTTCAGACATGGTGAGTGATATATAGATTAATATATACAGAACTCTGATTCAACTCTGGTATAAAGATTTAAAGAACTCTGGTATAACTCAGTGAGACACACTGATAGCTGGCAGCCAGTGACAAGAGACAGATCACCTCAATTCACAAATGTTTTAAAGAAATTAGTGAGCCCCAAAATACTGCGTGGTACTGGATGTGTGACCAGACACAGATCACCTCAATTCACAAATGTTTTAAAGAAATTAGTGAGCCCCAAAATACTGCGTGGTACTGGATGTGTGACCAGACACAGATCACCTCAATTCACAAATGTTTTAAATAAATTAGTGAGCCCCAAAATACTGCGTGGTACTGGATGTGTGACAAGACAGAGATCACCTCAATTCACAAATGTTTTGTAGAAATTAGTGAGCCCCAAAATACTGCGTGGTACTGGATGTGTGACCAGACACAGATCACCTCAATTCACAAATGTTTTAAAGAAATTAGTGAGCCCCAAAATACTGCTAGGTACTGGTTGTGTGACAAGACACAGATCACCTCAATTCACAAATGTTTTAAAGAAATTAGTGAGCCCCAAAATACTGCGTGGTACTGGTTGTGTGACAAGACACAGATCACCTCAATTCACAAATGTTTTAAAGAAATTAGTGAGCCCCAAAATACTGCATGGTACTGGATGTGTGACCAGACACAGATCACCTCAATTCACAAATGTTTTAAAGAAATTAGTGAGCCCCAAAATACTGTGTGGTACTGGATGTGTGACAAGACAGAGATCACCTCAATTCACAAATGTTTTGTAGAAATTAGTAAGCCCCAAAATACTGCGTGGTACTGGATGTGTGACAAGACACATATCACCTCAATTCACAAATGTTTTAAAGAAATTAGTGAGCCCAAAAATACTGCTAGGTACTGGTTGTGTGACAAGACACAGATCACCTCAATTCACAAATGTTTTAAAGAAAATAGTGAGCCCCAAAATACTGCGTGGTACTGGTTGTGTGACAAGACACAGATCACCTCAATTCACAAATATTTTAAAGAAATTAGTGAGCCCCAAAATACTGCGTGGTACTGGATGTGTGACAAGACACAGATCACCTCAATTCACAAATGTTTTAAAGAAATTAGTGAGCCCCAAAATACTGCGTGGTACTGGATGTGTGACAAGACACAGATCACCTCAATTCACAAATGTTTTAAAGAAATTAGTGAGCCCCAAAATACTGCGTGGTACTGGTTGTGTGACAAGACACAGATCACCTCAATTCACAAATGTTTTAAAGAAATTAGTGAGCCCCAAAATGCTGCATGGTACTGGATTTGTGACAAAACACAGATCACCTCAATTCACAAATGTTTTGTAGAAATTAGTAAGCCCCAAAATACTGCGTGGTACTGGATGTGTGACAAGACACAGATCACCTTAATTCACAAATATTTTAAAGAAATTAGTGAGCCCCAAAATACTGTGTGGTACTGGTTGTGTGACAAGACACAGATCACCTCAATTCACAAATGTTTTAAAGAAATTAGTGAGCCCCAAAATACTGCATGGTACTGGATGTGTGACAAGACACAGATCACCTCAATTCACAAATGTTTTAAAGAAATTAGTGAGCCCCAAAATACTGCGTGGTACTGGATGTGTGACAAGACACAGATCACCTCAATTCACAAATGTTTTAAAGAAATTAGTGAGCCCCAAAATACTGCGTGGTACTGGATGTGTGACAAGACACAGATCACCTCAATTCACAAATTTTTTAAAGAAATTAGTGAGCCCCAAAATACTGCGTGGTACTGGATGTGTGCCAAGACACAGATCACCTTAATTCACAAATGTTTTAAAGAAATTAGTGAGCCCCAAAATACTGCGTGGTACTGGATGTGTGACAAGACACAGATCACCTCAATTCACAAATGTTTTAAAGAAATTAGTGAGCCCCAAAATACTGCGTGGTACTGGATGTGTGACAAGACACAGATCACCTTAATCCACAAATGTTTTAAAGAAATTAGTGAGCCCCAAAGTACTGCATGGTACTGGATGTGTGACAAGACACAGATCACCTCAATTCACAAATGTTTTAAAGAAATTAGTGAGCCCCGAAATACTGCGTGGTACTGGATGTGTGACAAGACACAGATCACCTCAATTCACAAATGTTTTAAAGAAATTAGTGAGCCCCAAAATACTGTGTGGTACTGGATGTGTGACAAGACACAGATCACCTCAATTCACAAATTTTTTAAAGAAATTAGTGAGCCCCAAAATACTGCGTGGTACTGGATGTGTGACAAGACACAGATCACCTTAATTCACAAATGTTTTAAAGAAATTAGTGAGCCCCAAAATACTGCGTGGTACTGGATGTGTGACGTGACAAGACACAGATCACCTCAATTCACAAATGTTTTAAAGAAATTAGTGAGCCCCAAAATACTGCGTGGTACTGGATGTGTGACAAGACACAGATCACCTTAATCCACAAATGTTTTAAAGAAATTAGTGAGCCCCAAAGTACTGCGTGGTACTGGATGTGTGACAAGACACAGATAACCTCAATTCACAAATGTTTTAAAGAAATTAGTGAGCCCCGAAATACTGCGTGGTACTGGATGTGTCACAAGACACAGATCACCTCAATTCACAAATGTTTTAAAGAAATTAGTGAGCCCCAAAAAGACTTGCTGGCTGTGTGACAAGACACAGAAGATCACCTCAATTCACAAATGTTTTAAAGAAAGTTGTAAACCCCAAAAAAACTTGCTGGCACAGTGACAAGACACACCTCACCTAAATTCCCTGAAATTTGGTAGAAATGAGACCCCCCCAGACCCCCCCAGTAGCGTTGTAGACCGGCAGTAACAACACACAACTATCTCCTCTGAAATCTCCTCTGAAATGCGTGCCGAATCGGCGCGTGGAAACGTTATATAGTGTGCTGCGGGACTTAGCTCTGTGAGCCCATGATTGGGCAAAATTTGCCCAATCAGGACTCTGAGCCGTGATTGGCATAGTGTTGAACCTGTCTTGCACCAGACCTGTGGTCAGGTGCAAGTCTGTAGTCAATTACGAGCTTCAGGCCAGTGGGAAAATGCATTGTGGTCCATTGTGGTCGAACATGCGGCGAACACCCGGAAATGTTCGGTGTTCGCGATCTAATCGAACAGGCTAAGTTCGGGTCGAACTCCGAACCGTCCGAACCGAACAGCTCATCCCTAGTATGCACCCCTCCCTGCCACAGGTACTCCTCCTCCAGGTTCTATTTAACCTTGATCTGCGGAGAGCTCCAGGAAGGACTTGTTCCTCTGCAAGTGAGTTTATCCCATGAAGGGCAGTCATTAGGTTTGCAGAGTAGGACCTGCCATAGTGTGGATTACATTGACGTTGTTGGCAGGCGTAAAGCAGTTCACGGCCGTTCATTGCAAACTAAATTGCCACCATTTTATTCAACAAAGCTCAGATTTAAGAATTTTTCAACATGTGGTAAAATCTGCTACAACTTTCCCATGCATGTAGCTGTTGATGTTGGTTTTTGAATGTTTTGACTGGAGTGCTCTCTCCCTGGTTTTGTGTTATATTCACACACAAATTTACACACTCTGATGGCATAATATTCTTTTGGAGAATAAGTTTATTTTTTCAAAAATAAATTATGGCCAAGCGATTCAGCGCTGAGGAAGCAGCTGATGTCCTTATGAGGTCAGACTCTGATTCCAGCGCTGATGGCAAATCTTCGTTTGAAGATTCTGACAGAGATTTCATCGCTGGAGCACCATCACTTAGTGACAGCTCCAGTGACGATGAGGAACAGTGAAGTGCGCCATGGCGTCGCCTCACGGAGTTCCCACATCGCTCAAGTGGCAGTGCAACTTCTGCGGTTGCACTGCCTGATCCTGCACCGGCCCAGAGGCCCACTGCAGGATCATCTGCCACACAATTAATAATTGTGCCACACAAGTAATTACTATGGGTAAAAAGGACAAAACGATGTCAACTCACATGGGTCTGAGCCGGTACAGAAACCACGCTCACTCTTATGTGCTTTCCCAGCCAGTAAAGGCGGCCAGGCACCCTCCTTTCCGTGGATCCAGCTGAAGAGGCCAGATTTACTTGGCGAAACGCGTCCTGGACCCTCATCCTTTGTTTTTATTTTACTCTGTTAAAACCCTTTTACAAAGATTGTTGTTATACCTTTTATTTTGATTAAAACCCTTTTTTCCCTTAAACCCTGTATCCTGATTATTCTCCAAGCCCAGCGACATTTACCCACAGGGCAGAATCCAGCTGTAACTCCGCGAGGACTCCAGCCCAGCAGAGGAAAATAGCCAGCGGCAAGGAAGAAACAAGGCAGTGGAGGGAAAGGAGGGTGCCTGGCCTCCTTTACTGGCTGGGAAAGCACATAAGAGTGAGCGTGGTTTCTCTACCGGCTCAGATCCATGTGAGTTGACATCGTTTTGTCCTTTTTACCCATAGTAATTACGGTAATACACTATCCTGCTTCTTTACCCCTTTTTTTGAGGCTCCATTTCAACATCAAGAAGAAGGAAAAGAATCCAATTTTTTCCCTGACCATCCCCACTCCACCCTTCGACCACAAGGTGGCAGCAAAGGATAGAAACATAGAAAAATGTCTTCAGATAAGAACCTTTCGGCCCATCTAGTCTGCCCAATTACATGGATACTTTACCTGGATTTATCTTTTGTTTAGGATAGCCTTATGCCTATCCCATGCTTGCTTAAATTCAATTACTGTTTTGGCCTCTACCACTTCTACTGGAAGACTGTTCCATGTATCCACCACCCTCTCAGTAAAATAATGCTTCCTGATGTTACTTTTAAACCTTTGCCCCTCTAATCTAAGACTATGTCCTCTTGTTTTGCTATTTTGTTTCCTTTTAAATATACTCCCTTCCTCTACCTTGTGGATTCCCTTTACGTATTTAAATGTTTCTATCATATCTCCTCTGTCTCGTCTTTTTTCCAAGCTGTACATGTTAAGATCATTAAGCCTTTCCTGGTAACTTTTCTCCTTCAAGCCATACACCATTTTAGTAGCCCTTCTCTGAACTTTCTCTAAGATGTCTATATCCTTTTGGAGATACGGTCTCCAGTACTGCACACAGTACTCCAAGTGAGGTCTCAACAGTGCTCTGTACAGTGGCATGAGCACTTCCCTTTTCCTACTGCTAATACCTCTCCCTACACAACCAAGCATTCTGCTAGCATTTCCTGCTGCTCTATTACATTGACTACTTACCCTTAGATCCTCTGAAATAATGACCCCTAAATCCCTTTCCTCAGATGTTGAGGTTAGGACTGTATCAAATATTCTATATTCAGCCCTTGGGTTTTTACGTCCCAGGTACATTATCTTGCACTTATCCACATTAAAACTCAATTGCCACAACTGTTTTTTTTATGTGAAAAAATAAAAAATAAAAGAAGGGAAGCAGGACGCAAACAAGAAAGTGAAACTAGAAAGATTAAATTGGTTCCTCTTTTTTTCCTATGACCGTGAAGATCAGATATTTTAACCCTGCTGAGAGAAAAAAAAAAAAAAAGAACAGAGGAATGTTCAACTCTATGCAGTTTAAACGTGGAGCGGGTTTTTCCCTGCTGCAATAGCTTATTTTGGTTTAAAATAGATAAGGTGTACTGTCCGTATCAGAAGAAAGCAGGTTTTTATTTCTTAGTTAATTTAGAGGATTTTCTAGTTGATGACGACCCTACAGACGGAGTGTGACCTTGCTAAGTACAAGATAAAGCTACTAATGCCAGGAAAGCTTTAGCCTCCAATTCTCTAACGACTCTATATTGGTAACAACAGTCTAATGATGCCTGCTGATTAAATATTAATTTGCACAAAACGGGTAGGGGTAAGCAGCCCAGAGTATTGGCACGACATGACGTTTCTGCGAGCCTACTGCGCCGGCGATATTCCCTCCTGCGCCCTGATAATGTCACTCTCCACTGATCTCTGTGTCTTAAACCCGCTACTCTCTTTCCTTTTCCTGGGGGGGTGATTCCGATTGTGATTCCGATTCTGGTAGTGTTGATGCTGTTAACTAGGAGGGATTTTCAATCAATTCTGTTCAACTTCCCCCCTCGCTCCCACCCTTTCTGCCAGAAGAAGGAAAAGAAACAAAACAAGCACAACTACACGCACTCACACAGGTTGCAGCGATAAAAGTAAATGCACATGGGAAGTTTAGTACACCAGAAGCTGATATTAAATCATTTTGCAGACCAAGCAGCAAGACAGACTCACTCAGTCAGACACAGGAAAAGGAACTCGAGCAGCTAGTCACACTACTAGTAACCCAGAACTAAGAAATAAAGTGTGCTTACCTAAGGCACTCTATCCAGCTGTAGTACAATAGGCACATGGGGCCTCACACCTCTCAAATACAATGATGAATGCTCTCATCGGTCTACACAATCTGTCACCTTTCAGAATACTGTTTCCCTCAACAGTTGCAATTACAGTCCGACTGTCTAATAAATTATGTCACAAGTGTTTCAAAAATATTAACTGATATCTATGGTCAAGTGTTCTCTTGCATTCCAGACCCTGAAAGTATCCACGACACTCATCAACTGGTCCCGGGAGACTGGGTACTAGTGAAGAGGTTTCTTCGAAAGAATCCACTTGAGCCCAGATACGACGGTCCCTTCCAGGTCCTCCTCACAACTGCAACTTCAGTAAAATTGGAAGGAAAAGCCACCTGGATCCACGCCTCCCACTGTAAAAAGACCTGTACACCAAAAGCGGACCAGACAACAAAACAAACATGATTATGTACATCCTTCTCATTTGGGGGGTGGGAATCCAGGGGCACAATGTAGCTGTTATACTGGGACAGGCAGCTGATGTTATGGTACAAGCGGTTATGAGAGCCCAGGTGGAAGCTGCCCTGGGACAACTGACGGACAATGCCCATGTCATGGGCCACGCAATGAATACTACTGCCGCCTAAAACAAACTAACTACTTTCTGGTATAATTCATCTAACACTCGCGTGGTTACATACACCTTTAACTATTGTGATATACACCCAGGCCCCCGCTTGCAATGTATCTGGAGAAATGGGATTCCACATGATTATGACATATATATGTGCGTTACCAATTGCTATTGGGGACAGGAGTGCGGTAGTTGGGCATCGGTGGGATGGAATACGGGAGTTCCCTGGGGACATATCCACAGATCTCCTTAAATAAGAAAGATGAAAATAGTAAATCACTTCTCGCTCATATGACACTGACAATGGCCCCAAACACCTGCCCCAAGTATGAATTACAGGAGTCGGATGATGATGGGGAGGTGCGGTTTAGAACAGGGGCAACAGCACTGAAACTAATTCTAACCCTAGAAAATCCAGGACCCAGGGATTCAGGTATCTATGTTCTGGGTTTGTGGGTAAAGGGGGGTTCAGAGAATCCGCAGACCCTGGGAAAATTCCGCCTACGAGATATGTACCTTGCCCCTGACTGGGTCCCTCTGCACCAACAGTCCAAACCCCTTAATCACCACATGATGATCTCTCCCAATGGTATAGTGGCCATCGCTGATCCCACGTTCGAGGATACTATGGCCATTGAAACAGGATACTCAGATATGAATGTTTGGTTAGAATGGATGAAATATACCGCTCAGTCCCACAACAGAACCAATTGCTATGTGTGTGGTACTGCTAGGCCTCATCTAGGTACGGTACCTCTCAATATCCCCGAGGATGTCGAGGAATGCTTTCTCAGTTTGTTTACCAACACCACTCTAAGTCACGATGCTTGCAAAGAATGGAGGTCCAAATACCCCCTCCAGAAACGAAACCCCAGACTCTCAGAGAGTATCACCATCTACCCCGGGAACTACACCTGTCACTCCTCTTGGGGAACCGGTGGCCAGGTAGTTGGAAACTTCACAGAAGGCTATTGTGCGCAGTACAGCGCTGTGGAGAAGGAGAAGGTGCAAAACCAGGTGATCTCCCTGGGAGATGTCTATTGGATCTGCGGTGACATGCGAGTCCGCTCCCGCTTGGTAGGTGCGTGGGACGGTGAGTGTGCTCTGGCTAAAGCCATCATGCCCCTCCACATCCTGCCCTTTGATGATGATCTGCCTAATGCCCACACCCCCGGACTCACTAGACAAAGGAGAGAGGCAAATTCTGTACCTGGCAGTTTCGATCCCCACGTCTACCTTGATGTCATAGGAGTCCCAAGGGGGGTGCCTAATGAGTTAAAACCTAGAAACCAGGTAAAGGCGGGATTTGAATCTTTAATCCCCATGGTAACCATCAACAAGAATGTTGATTGGATTAACTACATCTATTACAACCAACAGAGGTTTGTTAACTATACCCGAGATGCCCTCCAGGGTTTGGCCGACCAGCTAGGCCCGACCTCTGCAATGACCTTCCAGAACCGAATGGCCCTCGATATGCTACTGGCAGAGAGGGGTGGGGTCTGTACGATGCTGAAAGATACTGGTGGCTCCTGTTGCACCTTTATCCCGGATAACACAGGCCCCACTGGCAAAGTCACTAAAGCCATTAAACAATTGGAAGACCTGTCTGAAGAACTGAAGAAAAACTCTGGCATTACTGATCCATGGGATCAGTATTTTAGTTGGATGAGTGCCTGGCAGAAGATCCTCACACAAATAGGGATAGTTATCCTGGTAATGATGGTTCTGTTGACGGTGATTGGATGTTGTGTTTTACCCTGCATTAAAAAGGTTATCGAAAGAACTGTGGAATCCACTACACCTTTACTGCTTAATCAAGTGTGTAGGGACACTGGGGAGAATATTGGCACCTCCTATACTAGTCTAGAATTTCTGGGGGTTCCTGTGAATAAGAGGTATGACGAACTCCGCCCACCTGTAACAAGTCATCCACAGAATTATGAGTCCATGCGTCCCCTATCTCGAGAACACCGTCTATGATTTGGCTCTAAGCCAAGGTTAGTGACCTGTTGCAAGACGAGTTGAAGCCTGACTCTTGACCCACCAGTCTCGACCATGCACGGAAGCCCGGACTACACAGGGGTTTTATTCAATAGGAATTTCTCGTCTCAACCTCTGGCGAAGATTTGGGATGGCTGGCGAGACTATTAGGGGAACGGATGAAGGCACGGCTCGTCTCCAGGGGTACACTTGGGAAATGTGCATTTTTAGGGGGGACTGTTGTGGACAGAAATGTATATATTCGCTTTTATAATATTCAAAGGCTTAAAAGGAGGCCTAGAAAAATGCTCATTTGAGTAGATTACATGGTTAATCAAGATTTATGAATCAAATGCATATTATTCTTTAAACGCTATCTTAGCTGATTGTTTTTGTATGCACATGTAGTTTCTTTTCCAAGTATCAAGAAGAGAATGTTTTGGAACATCTTGGAGATCATCTTGGAGAATGTTTTGGAACATCTCGGAACGTCCTGTAACCAACGTCCTTGACGGCTAAAGGGACATCCGGAGACACTGTTGTTTATTTTCTTTAACTGTTATTAAACAAGGTCTATAATTTCACAATATTAATGACGAATAGAATGTTGGGCAACAGCCTGTTATCGTTACATGCGAAATAGCATAAAAAGCCTTGTAAATTGTCAAATAAAGACAGAGAAGTCATTGGCTTGGAAGCCACATAGACGTATTCCTTGTCTGTGTGATTTCTTTATGCGCACAGCTATCTGATTTCTGCACCGAATTAGAACAGAGGCTGGCATCCGAGGATGGACTCCATTGTCCATTGCACAATGACCGGGATAAACCAAGGGGGAACAATGAATAATGTATAAACACTGGGAGAGACAGGAATGCGACTGATTGAATAGTCACAAATAGAAGCATACAACGCAGATAGGACTGATAAACAGGTAGACAGAACAATGACTAAACCAAAGGGGACCATGAATAATGCATAACAGGTTTGAGAGAGAGAGGGAGGGAATGGATTAGATACATACAATAATGGGGATAAAGCAGACAGGGCTGAGAAATGGGTATATGGACAGTGCAGGAACTGGAATGGACAGAAAGATACACAGAACACAAAAATAAAGATAAGGAGAGCGGGATAGGAAAAGGGGGCTGACTATAAACAAATAGACAATACTGGAAGACACTAGAACACTTACTGAACAATGAATCAATGACAGATCATGTCAGACTAACCTAATTACGTTCTATGAGGAAGTAAGTAGAAGTATAGATCAGGGGGTCGCAGTGGATGTGATTTACTTAGATTTTGCCAAAGCTTTCGACACAGTTCCACACAAAAGGTTACTATTTAAATTAAGAAAAAATGGTCTAGATGAAAATACTTGTTCTTGGAAAGAAAACTGGCTAAAAGATAGGGTACAGAGAGTGGTCATAAATGGTACATTTTCAAGATGGACACCAGTGGTAAGTGGTGTCCCTCAGGGGTCTGTTATAGGACCAATACTATTCAATTTATTTATAAATGACCTTGAGATAGGCATTGAAAGTCATGTATCAGTGTTTGCAGATGACACAAAGCTAGGAAAAGTAATACAATGTGAGCAGGATGTTACTTCGCTGCAGAGGGATTTAGATAGATTGGGGGACTGGGCACTTAAATGGCAGATGAAATTTAATCTAGATAAATGTAAAGTTATGCACTTTGGAGTGAAGAACACACAAGCAATTTATACCCTAAATGGTACGGAGTTAGGGAAATCCAAGCAGGAGAAGGATTTGGGAATAATCATAGACTTCAAACTAAGTAACAATGTGCAATGTCAAACAGCAGCCGCCAAGGCCAGCAAAGTACTGGCATGCATTAAAAGGGGAGTTCACTCACGGGATGAAAACATAATTTTGCCTCTGTATAAATCAATGGTCAGGCCGTACCTTGAATATGCCGTGCAATTTTGGGCACCTGTCTTAAAAAAAGATATTATATCGCTAGAAAAAGTGCAGAGACGGGCAACTAAATTAATAAGGGGGATGGAAGGGTTAAGTTATGAGGAAAGACTAACAAGCTTAAACCTGTTTAGTTTAGAGAAAAGGCGCCTTAGAGGGGATCTGATAACCTTATATAAATATATACGGGGCCATTATCAACCATTGTCTGATAACCTATTCATTAACAGGACTATACATAGGACAAGGGGTCATCCATTTAGACTGGAAGAAAGAATATTTAGCTTAAAGCATAGGAAGGGTTATTTTACGGTGAGAACAATAAAGCTGTGGAATTCTCTGCCTGTTGAGGTGGTTGGGTCAGAGTCTGTACAGACTTTTAAAAAACGACTGGATGACTTCCTGCAGACACAGAATATTAAGGGTTATAATATTTAATATGTGGGTAAAAGCTTCTTGATCCAAGGAGAAATCTGACTGCCATTCTGGGGTCAAGAAGGAATTTTTTCCCAGTATGTTGCATATTGGCAAGCATTCAGACTGGGTTTTTTGCCTTCTTTTGGATCAACAGCAGTAGGTTATGTGGGAGAGGCTGAACCCGATGGACGCATGTCTTTTTTCAGCCTATATAACTATGTAACTATGTAACTATGTAACTATGAATAGGAAGAGAGATGACAGGAGATATAGAGACACAGGGCACTGAGGGTCTCTAGATGCAATGAGGGTCTCGAGATGCAAGGAGGGTCTCTGGATGCAATGAGGCCTGGACGTGCTGCAGAGGCTTGGAAGCACTGTTGAGGCCTTGGAGAGGCTGCAGATACTGTGAAGGTGTTGCAGAAGCCTGGGAGCTTGGAGGTCTGGGGTCACAGGAGGATCAGTTCTCAGGGAGGACAAGAGAGCTGTTGCAAGCAGGTTGGAGGAAACACTGAATGGATCCTAATGCACAAGCATTGAGCCATGGGAGTGTCTGGCTTAAATGAAAGTCTTAATTGGATCACCTGTAGTGTCAGCAAGAATGAAAGTAAACTTTAATGTAGCATGCTGAGGGTTAACTAGTGCTGCCAAGGAGATCACTGCTTTGAAGCAGCACCAGTTTTGTTCTTCTTGCGCCGCTGCCGGCTGGGGCATGACACCGGGCCAAAACCTGTCAGTTGATGAGTCCTTGCTTCTTTTCAAGGGACGTATTGCTTTCAAGTAGTACATCCCTTCAAAGAGATTTCGCTATGGCATAAAGCTTTATAAACTGTGCGAGTGCTCCAGTGGATCAGGGGCAGATCCAGACACAAGTTTCAGAAGGGGCACTTCATCAATTTTGGCTTAGCTGGTGTGTGGGACATCCAGAACCGCACCAAATCACAGGCTGCGCTCGTCACACTCTCTCTTCCCTGGACATTGCCATACAGGGTCTGTCATTCAGGTGACACCTGTCGCTCCTCAGTCTGCTTTCTGGAACATGTATATCTGATGTCACGTCAGAATGCCATTAAAAAAAATAAAATGTAAATTTCTATTAAGATATCAATCATTTTCGTCATGTAAATTTATTTACCCACATGTTATCATCCAAACCGTTGTGGTTATATATTTGACAGAATATCCATTTTCAAAACTTCTAATGGAGAACCTGTTACTGCATTTTTCTAAAGGAAAACACAATTTTAACCAAAATGGGGAACATTTTTTATAAATATATATATATGTTACGGGTAAAGCCTGAAGTGCGGTCAATCCTAAGATTGCCCGGTGAATCCTGACATTACCCAAAACCGCTGGGTAAAGCTGCAAAAATATGAAAATTCCGGACTTTACCCGGGTGATTTTAGGACTACCCAACTGCCCTTGGGTAACGGTCTGGAAGAGCTGAAAAATCTGCACTTCACCCGGATAATGTGCAAGTCTGAAGCTTCACCCGGGTAATCTGAGGACTATCCACAGCTTCGCCTGGGTAACCTGCAGAGCATCCAACCCCGCTTGGTTTGGATACTTTGCAGATTACCCAGATGAAGTGCGGATGTTTCGTTGCACATCACACTTTATCCAGCAGCACTCGGGTAATGTGTGAATTACCCAGTTAAAACAGTGCAGGAAACCGGGGTACACAGAGGCCTCTGGATATTTTGCAGATTACCCGGGTAAAGTCCGAAATATCATTTCACTTCGGACTTTTGCTAATGACGCCTGGGTAATGCTAGGATTAACCGGGTAATCCTAGGATTAACCTCACTTCGGGCTTTACCCATAACATATATATATATAGTGTGTTTATTATTGCAGAAGCCACTTGCACATCACAGCAATTCGATGAATTGCATCCCAGAGTTCCTGTGCCACATTCCCCATATGCAGCAAGGAATTCTGGGTAGGATATGCAAATGACATCTGTCTCACTTTTTTGCATCCTGGATCTGTTATTACACATAACCCTAAAATCAATGTCATGCCACACCGTGGCTTTCTAGCAGAGATAAGGCTATGCAACCAGCATAACCAGCCTTGTCTGACTCATGCTCATGCATGCAGGCCAGTCCAGGAGGCACAATCGCTTTGCGCGAGTGGCGTGTGCATGCAGCAGCCACGCACTGGTCCCGCAGTGGAGACAGTGTGGAGCCTCCTGCAGTATCTTTCCTGCCCACGTGACAGGCAGCAGCCCGGCGCAGGCACACTGCGTCACTGCCTGGCAATGAATGAGCTGAGACAATCACGTGCCGGCCAGCCAGCGGCAGCATTTCAGTCAGAGTGAGATTGTCAATCCAGGCAGCCACCCGCGGCACAGGCAGCCTGGCAGCTTCAGTTAGTTTGTGCAGAGTAGCCAGTTCTTCAGTTTGGCGCTGGTCGGCAGTTATATTTTGAATATAAGAAGCTGGTCGCCTACCTTATACAGATGTCAATGCTTAACGCATTTATTCTGCATAAGGCTACCTATGCCCCACTGATAACATTACTGAAATTTCAGGAATCTGTTACCCAGAGCCTGCTCTGCCCGCCAGAGAATGTAACCGTTGGCCATGAAGGAGATGAAATGGCAAAGTTACGCAGTCGTCACTTTGCCGACTTCCTTCCTCCAACGGAGAAAAAGGCTTCCCCATGTAAACAGTGTCGGGTTTGTGCACGCCAAGGGCGTCGCAAAGAAACCCAATATTACTGCCCCAACTGTCCATCTAACCCTGGACTTTGAATGCCCAAATGTTTTAAGATTTACCATACAGAGCTACAGTACTAGCTGCATGCTTGCTAAATCTAGGAATAACACTGCTACATCAGTCTTGAGCCCCTAAATTTATCAAAAACTACCCACCCCGCTTCACTACCCACCCTGGTGCACTACCCACTCCCAGTGCTTTTTTTCTGGAAAAATAGGTGAGGGTACTCTCAAGTCCGGGGAAAAATTTATTATTATGGCTATTTTCATGTCCTAATAAACAATAGTTGTAGCTCACTTGTAGCTCAATAGTTGTAGCTCAAGGAAGACACTATAAAAGAGAGCTATATTTTTTAATACTCTGTTCCTTTAAATGAACTATAACTACAGTATTGTTGTAACCCTATGGAGGTTATCCACTAAGTGTGTCTGCTGCACGAAAAGTCTGCATTGCAGTGCAGTTAGCTGTTTTTTTGGGGGGTTTTTTGCAATGCTGGCACTGAGTGGATAATCCCCTAGCATTTGTGAGCACCACAGCAATGAAAGTGTTTTGCTGAGTATGTAGGAGCTCCACAGCAATGAAACTCACAGTAATGCACAGTGTGTATGAGCTCCACAACAACGAAACTCACAGTGTTGTGCAGTGTGTATGAGCTCCACAGCAATAAAATTCCACCATTATTCAAGTACTATTTGAATAATATTGGGGACTCCAATGAGAGGGTGTTTGACCTTGAGAATACCCCCGCATGGTGGTAACAGCAGGACAAGGTGAACATACCTCTATTGCCAGAGCTGATATTTTTAAATGCTGTTTTGAAGTGTATTTTTTATTATTATTATTATTTTTTATTAAGCGGCAACTCATTCCGCAGCACTGTACAAGGTGCAATGGGTAAAGACAGGACAATTCTACAATACATACAGGAGGAGATCAGTATTACTGCCAGTAGATACAGGAGGATGTGAGGGCCCTATTCCAGTGGGAATTTACAATCTGGATGGGTGAGGGGATTAGAAAAAGGAGGGGGTCTCCAGTGATGAGTTAATGCAGAGAGAGGTGAGGACCATTATTAGGTCTGTCGGATGTCTTGTTACGGAGTCAGGTGGTAGGCTTCCCTAAACAGAAGAGTCTTTAGGGAGCGTTTAAATTATGCCAGATTTGGGGACAGTCTAATATTGTGAGGAAGCGCATTCCATAGGGTCGGCACCACACGGGAAAAGTCCTGCAGTCTGGCATGTGAAGAGGTAATAAAGTTCATTCAGGTTGCTACCACCCACCTTCGAGCTGCCCTGGAAAGTCCTCACTCCAAGGACATAGCACGATAGAGAAAAAAATATTCCAGCATATGGCATTAAATTCTGGTTTTATTCCATCAGCATAGCAGAACAATGTTTCGACCTGCAACCAGGTTTTTGTCAAGTCAGTGTCAGGTCTTGTGACGAGGTAATGGTGGAGGATGCCAGGCACAGGCCACTGTTTGATCTTAGAGAACAGGCTGGGGTGTATTAGTGAGGACAGGTAGTGAGCAGCGGCATTAGTGAGGGTTTTGTAGGTCAGAGTGAGTAGTTTGAATTTGATTCTGCTGTGGATGGGGAGCCAGTGTAGGTATTCACAGAGAGGAGCGGCAGAGACAGAGCGACAGGTGAGATGGATAAGCCGGTCTGATGTGTTCAGGATGGACTGCAGGGGCCTTCGGGGTCAATACCCCTGATAGATCTGGCTCACCCTGTAAAATTGGCCAAAATGTGTTTAGAATCTCCCTTATTTCTGAGTTAGCGTTATCATAATTCCCAATCAGTCTGATGAGGCTAGTGTTGAAGGCTGGGTGCTTACCTTGTAAAAGATCATTTCTATTTTCTCTTAGGGTCGATGGTATGCCCTCTTCAAGATACTATGAAGGTAACCTTTTTCGCGGAACCTAGTTCTTAAAAGTCAAGCTTGTTTGATAAACTCGCCTAAGGTAGAACAATTCCTCCTCAGTCTCACGTATTGCCCCATGGGAATGCCTGCCTTCAGGGATTCAGGATGAAAACTTTCCCAGTGTAACAGGCTATTGCTAGGGATGTGCGTTTCGGGTTTCGAAATTTTCACGAAATGTCACGATTCGTGTCTTCGGATTCGGCCGAATTTCCGAATCGGATCGGATCCGAAAACAGCAGATCCGAAAAGTTTTCCGAGCCGAAACGAAAATTTTCGGAATTTTTGAATGGACTTGAAATGTGTCAAATCGAAATTTATTTTCGCTCTATTCGTGATTTCGGTTCCATTCAGGATTTCGTTTCCGTTTCGGTAATTTTGGACATCGTATTATTTATCGGTTATATGATCGCTGATTCTGTAACTTTTGTATCATTTCCATTTCCAATGATCCGATAATTCTGTCGATACGATACGATAATTCTGTCTATATGGTAATTCTGCCCATTTTATCGTTTTTTTTATTACATAAAGATCCTTTTTTTTCTTATGAATATGCATTGCACAACTTTATTTAATCATATTAAAATGGTATGAAAGGGACAAAAATTAACAAAATGATTTTAAAAAACGCAAAACTGACCCAAATGGTCTGACTTTAAAAATAAAAACCAGAATAAAAGGTTTTAAAATGGAAAAAAGCTGAACAAAGTTACAAAATTATCAGAAACGAAAAATAAACAGGGTTATCCAAAGAGATTCGAAAAGTCACCGCACATTCGGTAACTTTTCGTTCTCTTCAATTCGGTTCCTTTTGCCGATTCCATTTCGGTGACCCTGCGGTGTATTCAGCAAACAGCACAGGGCCCCCGAATTGCAGGGAAAAGCTGCCGAAAACCTGACGAAAACTAACCGAATGCAGGCTGAAAACAAGCAAAAACATCTGGATTAACCTTCCAAGAAGCCGAACAGGAGCCGAACAGGAGCCGAATCACACAGAGCCGAAGCAGCTGTGACGTAGAGGAGGCAGTGAATAAATTAGAAAAAACATTTGTATGAATCTGGGAAAATGAAACGCTGTTTGCAAAGAAACTACTGAGCGAAAATGTCTGAAATTTTCACAGGAGGTCCAGGGAATGATACTAAAGAGGGCTGTTACAAAAAAAATAAGTAAACTGATAAAAAAAAAAAAAAATCGGACTTGTTAAAAAAAAAAAAAAAGAAAAATGCTTAAAGTATCCTAAAAAATCTATAAATAAAGAGACTTTTTGCTGCAGAATTTTATAATGAACGGTTTATTAGATATTGAATTAAAACGGGAATATTTTTAACATTGAAGCCTATGGGATTCTCCTGAATAAACCTGCCGAATGAACCCACCGAATGGCAGGGCATTAGGGGAACCTTTCACTGCTGGTTTGTGTTCTCTGAATAGCCGAAGCAGTGCTTCTCTATGGGGATTTCACTGCCCTCGAACAGGCACCGAACAGGCACCGAATGTTCAGGCAATTCGCCAGGATTTGGCAAATTGCCTGCTCTCTGGATAGCCGAATGGCCAGGAAAGGTAACCGAATGCTGATTTTCAGCGTTCGGTTACCTTTCTCAAGCAATTCGGATCTCTTTGGATAACCCTGAAAATGATTTAAAACGAAAAAGATAAATAAAAAGAATGCAGCATATGAATCCACACACTGCGGGGAAGCACCTCTCGGCGGTATAATTTATATGTATACGTCTGTGTTATATGTATATGTATCCTGTCTGTATATTATAACTTAAAATGCAATAAAATTCGAATTTTCAATAATTTACAAGGTGTTTGTAAAGTGTTTTTTTTCACATTTTAACATGCAATCGTTTACGGTTATAAATATATTTTCTATGAGTTGCGCTTGTTAAAAAAATTAGAGATGGGGACTTGTTGTTACATACATTTTTTTGGGTGAAAATTACACAATTTTTAACAAACGCAACCCATACAAAAATCATTAGTGCAGCATCATTGTTCACATTATAATTGAAATGGGAACAATATTGCTACATTAGCAAAACAAAAAACTATTTTTTTTTTAATTAAATTTTTTTAAATATTTTTTATTTAATATTTTATTTTTAAGATTTTTAATTAACTTATAACATGGTCATGTTTTGGTATGGTTGGAAAGGCTATGCTCTGGCCGATCCAACAATACCAAACATTAACCCCTAGGTAGGTGCCACGGCACGGATCGGGAGATAGGGGGTTCATTGGAACCCCCTATCTCCACCATTGGTGGCTGGCAACTAGGGGGTTAACTCCAGAATTTACTCTATCCGACATCCCGATGTGAAACATTGGGACTTTGAATAGATTTTGACTATTTTATTTTTCTAGCTTTCGGATAGTCGAAATCTATCCAAAGTCCCGATGTTTCACATCTGAACTTTGTTTGGATAGAGTAAGTCCGTGCGGCCGTTAAATGTATATATACATTACAATTTTCTAACCATCAGCTCACTGGATATAGCACTGTTGCTGTCCAGCATCCTGATCCTGACCGTTAGAAAATCTGACTGCCTATATGTTATTTCCAATGATCCGATATTTCTGTCGATACGATAATTCTGTCGTAGTCGGATCATTTACGTCCGCGGTTCGCGCATGAGGGGATATGTCCATGATGGGATACGCGCGTATGTCCGTCTCCATTACGGCCTGTCGTAAACTTTACGGAGCCATTGTAGAGTTAGAGAATTTTTTGGACAGACCAAAAAAAAAAACATCCCATCATGGCTCAAACTCAAAGAGAGTCCTATTCGGACACGTCATCCCCTTCCACCCCAGAGACACCCAGGAAGAAGCAGGCCAGCAACATGGCATTTGAAGAGATGGTGGAGCTGGTTCGCATCTTCGAGAAGCGTGACTATGACTGCCGTAAGGGCCCTTACGGCAGGAAGAGCAATGTCCGCAAGGACTGTATCCTTGCACCACCCTCCTGGAAATGTTTGATAAGGACCGAAGTAACGACCAGCGACGGAAGCGCTGGTCTGACCTTAAGACGGGCGAGGAGGAGCAATTGAGGCACATCCGGCGTGTCCTAGCCAAACGTAAGTGTTATGTTATATTGTAAAGCACTGCGCAAACTGTTGGCGCTATATAAATCCTGTATAATAATAATAATGTGCTTGCATGTGCTAATGTGCACAGACTACTTCCTCAGTAAAACTCTAACTATCAGAAGCAACATCCCAACACAAGATAGTTATCTGCCACCTCCACTCCCACAGGTCCCCTCTGCCACCCTCTGCCGCTTCCTCCCAACCACTGAATCAATTCCTTATTGTCCTCCTCACATCTCACCACGTGCCCGCTCGACCCCATTCCCTCACATCTAATTCCTCCCCTCTCCTCCTCCCTCACCCCTGCTCTCACACACATCTTCAACCTATCTCTCTCCACTGGCTCCTTTCCATCCGCCTTCAAACACGCGCTAGTTACCCCTTTACTAAAGAAACCATCCCTAGACACCAACTCTCCATCCAACTACCGCCCTGTATCCCTGCTTCCCTTCACATCAAAGCTCTTAGAAAAACTAGTCTTCAACCGCCTCTCCCTCTTCCTGTCCTCCAATTCCCTACTTGACCCCCTGCAATCTGGCTTCCGTCCGCTACACTCAACTGAAACTGCCCTCACCAAAGTCACCAACGACCTCCTAACTGCTAAAAAACACGGCCACTATTCTATTCTCATCCTGCTTGACCTCTCGGCTGCTTTTGACACTGTTGACCACCCCCTCCTTCTACAGACCCTCAACTCTCTGGGTCTCGGTGACACTGCACTTGCTTGGGTTGACTCCTATTTATCCAACAGGTCCTTCTGTGTGTCCTTTGCTGGTAACTCCTCCTCTTCATTGCCTCTATCTGTTGGTGTACCTCAAGGCTCTGTCCTTGGTCCTCTGCTCTTTTCCATCTATACCTCCTCCCTGGGCAAAATCATCAACAGCTTTGGCTTTAATTACCACCTCTACGCTGATGACACTCAGATCTACCTCTCTACCCCTGATCTCTCTCCCCCTGTCCTTTCAAAAGTCAGTGACTGTTTATCTGGCATCTCCTCCTGGATGGCCTCCCACCACCTAAAGATCAACATGTCAAAGACTGAGCTCCTACTTATTCCTCCCTCTAATGCCTCCCCACCTCCTGACTTCTCTATCACGGTGGAGGGTATCACCATCTCCCCATCAAACCAAGTTCGCTGTCTTGGAGTTACACTGGACTCTGCTCTTTCCTTCATCCCCCACATCAAGTCTCTTTCCTCCTCCTGCCGATACCAACTGCGTAATATTTCCAGAATTCGGCCATTTCTTACCGCTGTCACCACAAAACAACTCATACACGCCCTGGTAATCTCCCGACTCGACTATTGCAATAATCTCTTATCTGGCCTCCCTCTGTCCCGCCTCTCCCCCCTACAATCCATCCTGAACGCCTCCGCCAGGCTAATTCACCTCACCCGCCGCTCTGTCTCTGCCGCTCCCCTCTGCGAGTCCCTTCACTGGCTCCCCATCCACTGCAGAATTAAGTTCAAAATCCTTATCCTTACCTACAAAACCCTCACTAACTCAGCGCCCCACTACCTGTCCTCACTAATCACCAAATACACCCCAGCCCGCTCCCTAAGGTCAAACAGTGACCTGCGCCTAGCTTCTCCCCGCATCACCTCTTCCCATGATAGACTGCAGGATTTCTCACGCGCAGCCCCCACTCTCTGGAACGCTCTCCCTCGTGCTGTCAGACTTTCCCCTAACTTCTCTTCCTTCAAACGCTCCCTGAAAACATTCCTATTTAGGGAAGCCTACCACCCAACTCACTGACGCAACCATCAATCACTCTCACCTTACAGTCCTCTCCTCCTGTTTCCAACCCTCCTAGATTGTGAGTTCCTACGGGAATAGGGCCCTCATCTCCTCCTGTACTGTTTGTCAAATGTTGTTCAATGTATTGTAACCCTGTCTGTACTGTGCTTATTGTACAGCGCTGCGGAATATGCTGGCGCTTTATAAAATAATAATAATAATAAATACATTGATTGATCTAGTCCTTTTTTCATGCAATGTGTATAGCTTTGCGTTTTCAGGACTCATACATGCATTTTTGCCATAGCTCTTCTTTTTTTATGATTTTACGTATTCCTGAAAATTTTGATATTTGATGTATGTAGATGAATGTGTTAATTTTTTTAACAAGCGCAAATCGTATAAAATATAACCGCAAACGCTCGCTTGTTAAAATGTGGAAAAAAAAACACTTTATACCTTGTAAATTATTGAAAATTCGAATTTTATTGCATTTTTTTTTATAATATATAGACAGGACATGACGCATACATATAATAATGATATATTATGAATCTGCCGAGTCTGCCGGAAAGAACGATATATAACATGTCTGGGTCATATAATTAAATAAGGCTTCAAAACGCATTTAAAATTTAAATTTCGTTTTGGACCGGTTCGTTCGTTAGTCTGCGGGTCACGCATACGTGTTGATGTCCGTCATTACGGCCTGTCGTAAAACTTACGTATCCTTGACGATATTTTCGGATTGTAGCACAGGCCAAAGTTCATTTCTTCCCATCCATCCCATCATGGCTGAATGAAGGGAATCATGCTCCCCCAACCCACTGAACCCAGACACCGCAGAGACCCCAGGGCCCAGAAGAAAGAAGCGTGCCAGCAACATGGCATTTGAGGAGCCAAACGTAAGTGTTATGTAAAACGCTGCTCAAACTGTTGGCGCTATTTAAATCCTGTATATAATAATAATGTGCTTGCATGTGCTAATGTGCCCAGAAATACGTTGATTTATTTGCGTTTTCAGGACTCATACATGCATTTTGCCAAAGCTCTTCTTTTTTGTAATTTTACGTATACGTGAAAATTCTGATATTTGATGTATGATATGAATATGAAATTACAATGCTGGATTTGTGTTTTTGGCACTGTGTGTACCAGGGGAGTAAGTAGAAATCAATCACAGAGCCCCATTTCAAAATGTTGTATGGGCCCCCCTCCCCCGCCTGCAACCTAGCACTCGCATAGTATACCCCAAAAAAAATGAACACACGACCACTACACTCCCGCATGTGGCACAGTACCCAGGCAACACCTTATAATAATTAATTTGTCCCCCGGCATGAGCATACCAATTAATTAAGTACTGGCTGGGTGGAGTAGAGGTAACATCCCTGCTCTGCGTGGAGAGAGAGCCTGGAGGAGTGGGACTGGAGACATGGGTTCGATCCTGGCAAGAGCACCTCTCCATCTCCAGTAAGTGTCCTGTCCTTGGGCAAAACACCTAACGGTACATTACTCACCACCCAGGACATACAGAAAACCAGAGACATCTCAATGTTATGTATCCTTCTTGTAAAACATGAGAAATCTCAATGTATCCTTCGTGTAAAACATGAGAAATCTCAATGTATCCTTCATGTAAAACATGAGAAATCGCAATGTATCCTTCGTGTAAAACATGCGAAATCTCAATGTATCCTTCGTGTAAAACATGAGAAATATCAATGTATCCTTTGTGTAAAACATGCAAAATCTCAATGTATCCTTCGTGTAAAACATGCGAAATCGCAATGTATCCTTCATGTACAAAAATAAGAAATTTATCATTAGCATAATCCACAAAATACTCGTATCAACTGTCAAACCTATTTATCATCCTATACAAAAGAAAGCATTTGACAATAGTCGCACTCGCAGGCAGCCAGGTTGCTTGTATCTTTAAAAAAAAAAAAAATCACATTTTACCTAAAGAAATAACGTAACGTATATATATTTAAAACTAAAGCTAAGCAATTTAGTTACACTAAACCAATTTAAACTAAAAACAAGCAATGTACAATATATTTAAAAGAAATCAAACCACACGCTATAATTGAATATAAAGTCTTTCCCAAGGCAAATGTCTATACTTTGGGGTTTTTCGCCATGGGAAATAAAAGTCTTGGGGTTTGAAGTGTGGAGCGCTACGTGTTCTATGACGTAATCCTTCTTTGAAATGAAAACCAGAGAAATCTCAATGTATCCTTCCTGGGAAAACAGAGAAATATCAATTTATTTCTTACCAATATCAATTAATACCCCCATCCCCAATATCAAATCAATTTATCCCCCAATATCAATTTATCCCAAAGGCACCGGCTGCCCCCTGGTTGTTGTCACTTATCCTCACCGGGCCCCACTCGGCTGCGGGCCTCATAGCGCCCGCGTGGGTCGCTATGGCGGTAGTTCCACCAGTGCTAAGTACTGTAGTGTGTTGGGGGGGTTGTTGTGACTGAGTGATGCATACGAGATGACCCGCAGCTTGCCCAATATTGGCTCCCACCTGCGCATCAAAAAAAATCTCTGAGCCTCTGCTAAGTAACAGGGTTATTCAGAGAGCGTGAAAAGCAGGAGAATGACTGGAGAATGACTGGAGAATGAAAAATTCTAGGTCAAAATAGCCAATTTGGAAAGTGAGATGAAAGGGAGAATTTTTCTGGTTTGGCTATTTTGACCTAGAATTTTTCATTCTCCAGTCATTCTCCTGCTTTTCACGCTCTCTGAATAACCCTGTAAGTGGTAGGATGGGACATGTAGTTCTTCTGAAAGTGCATCCAAACAGAGCCGCTTTCAATTAATACCTCAGCAGCTGCTGAATTGATGCTGCGCAGCAATTCAGTTTGCTGCAGCAGTGTCATTGAACGTTTCGGATGCAAATTTCAAAAAAAAATTACCGATTATTGTTGTTTCTGCTATATCCACAGTTTTATTAGCAGAAACTAAGACTGAAGCCATCTTTGAAATAACTAAAAGCAGTCAGCACAATTCCGTTTTGTATGCACACAACACAAATAATAGTTTTTATTGAATAAACGTAATATTTACTTCTGATTTTTTTTTATAATTGAACCGTAATATACTGTATGTCTATATGTGCAGGGGTAAATAATAAATAAATATTTGGTGACTTCACTGACTTTAGAACTATGAGATGGGAGTAGTAGTGGTGGGTCAAGCTGGTAGCGGGGTAGTGGAGGGGTGTCGCAATACGTTCGGCAATATAGTGTATAGATATACAATTTTTTTCCAGTCTGCATTATTTACGTGTTATAATATTTTTTGGATTTGGCAGAAAACAGAAAGGCATCTCATGCCACGGCACAGGCAGGGACCAGCACCTCCAGTGCCCCACAGCCTGGCAGAATGGAGGAGGAGGGGGACCCACGTCGGGCAACCACCAGCTCTGGTATATACTGTTTCAAGCTGGTAGTGGGTAGTGGAGGCTTGTCGCAATACTTTCGGCAATATAGTGTATAGATATACAATTTTTTCCAGTCTGCATTATTTACGTGTTATTTTTTGGATTTGGCAGAAAAAAGTAAGGCATCTCATGTCCCGGTGCCGGCGGGAACCAGCAGCACCTCCACCAGTGCACCAGTAGAAGAGGAGAGGGAGCCACGGGCGACCACCAGCTCTGGTATATACTGTTTTATTTTGCAACGACTTTTGCTCAAAAACAGAAACCTTTTTTGTTTACTGTATTTTCATTTAATTTTATTATATATAGCACAAGAGCTACAGGAGGACTAGCAGGAGGAGGAGGATGAGAGGGAGACGGAGACGGAGCTGCAGTAGGAGGCCGCCAGTGCAGGTTTTTTACTGTTATATTTTGCAACGACTTTGGGTCAAAAACAAACCAGTTTTGTTGTTTACTGAATTTTTTTATTTCTTTAATTTCTTAGATATAGCACCGGAAGAGGTGCTGATGGTGGTTGTAGGGGAGGAGGAGGATGGGGAGTCGGACTCGGAGCCTCAGGAGCCCGCCAGCTCGGGTATATACTGTTATATTTTTTAATGACTTTCAGTCAAAAATAGAAACCTGTTTTACTTACTGTATTTTCCTTCTTTCATTTATTGGATATATACTAGCACGAGAAGTCAGACCGGACCATTCTTCCAGGTTACGGATGGCCATTTTAAAGCTGTGCCAGGCTGCCAGGAACCTGAAGTCCATCGCCGAACAGATAAATACAGCGGTCGACGTCCTGGAGGAAGTGGAATGCCTCTGCTAGGCCACCAGCCACCTCCTCACTCCTCAGTCCTGTTTTATTTTTCCCAATAGGGCAGTTTGCCATTTGGCATTTATTTGTTAATAAATTTTATATTTTTCAACTAGTTTCCTGTTTGTTTGCGTTGCTTTTCCTTACTTATGTATTGCTTGGTTTCCTCACTGTTAACATTATATGTACATAAATTTATTGACATTTCTATGGACCCTTTGTCATAAATTTGTCAACATATTTGTGGCCATGAATGTGACTGAACATTCTACACTGCCTGCTTGGTCAAAAAATGTCACACACTTTAACACAACCTTGTTGTACTGCCTTGAGATTTCATTACCATGGCATGATTTTGGTAAGCTTAGGCGATGTCACAACATGGATTTTTGTCCATAGTCACATTCATTGTAAAATGAAGAATTTATCAAAAAATATTGATGGCAGCACTGCGTGAAGTCTTCTCCGACACAACCCAAAGATTCTCAGTGCGGCTCAGGTGTAGTTTATTTGCCCCTGTTTGCGGCTTCACGCAACACCTCCTCCCAGCTATGAGCTCTCTCTCTCCCACCGCTGCCCGCTAAGACGCTGCCCGCCAACATGGTCACATCTTTGCAGGAAGACAACAGCGTGGGGGAACGGCAGCTGCCGACAGTCCCAAGACCTCATCGTGTGAGGGGTGTGTGAGGGGCGTGTGATTGTTGAGGGGGTGTGAGGGGTTTGGGGCATGTGAGTGGTGAGGGGTGTGTGAGGGGTGAGGGGTTTGGGGCGTGTGAGTGGTGTGAGGGGGGGAGGGAGGCGGGAAGCGAGAGGTGGTGTGATGTGGATGATGAGGGAGAGGGGTGGGAGGAGAAGGGAGGGCAGTGGCAGTTCCTCCTCCACCCTGTCCTTATATGTACTCCAGCCTGTGCAGAAAAGGGGGCCAAGGTTTACCACCGATGAGAACAATGCTCTGGTGGCGGCAATGGTGTCCGAAAAGAAAAAACTTCTCATCTAAGAGTAACAAGGCCATGAAGAGGGCTGCATGGGGATGGGTGAGGGATGCTGTTTACAGTTTTTTACACGGTCCAGCAAACCCATCGGACCATTGAATGCATTCGTCACCGTTAAGTAAACTACAAATTTTTTATACATCATGAATAGTAATGGACCGAACACCCCCGTGTTTGCCTCGCATTCGAACTTTAGAATTTGAACATGATTAGAACACAATGCAAGTCTATGGTTCTCAAAAAGTTTGAAAATTAAAGTGCCCTTGAGAGGGCATATGTGCAAGAAATTGGCTATAAAAAATAAGGTTTATGGGGGTCCAGCTAGTGGCTACTGCCCTGAAGAACAGGAAACGAAGAAAAACTAAAGATTTTAAAAAAAATGTGCACCTATTTGTATAATGACTAACTATCGAATTTGAAATGAACTATCAAATGGATATTCATTTGATAGTTCATTTGAAATGTTAAAAAAGGTGTGGGAAAGGTTTTAGCAACAAGGTGTGGAAAATGTTTTAGCCCCATAGAGTTCATTGTTAAAAATATTCACGTTTTAATGCAATATCTATCAAACCTTTGCTTATAATATTCTACAGGTGTCTTTACAGTCCTTTTTTAAAAAAAAATAAAAATTTGGTCGAACTTTTTTTGAATGGCCCAAAAAGTTTGCAGTTTGAACTTTCCAACTGCCGTTGTTCAAATCAACTTCGAACTGATTTAAACTGGCAGCCCATCCCTACTCATGAATAGGTAGCACACCTGACTAAACAAACACAGTATAGGACCAAATATTGTTCACTGACCCGACAATGAATAAATGGAATTTTTTAACTAATAATTGTTTTGTCAAAAAATGCTAATGAGCGGAGAGGAGGCTCATGATATAACTTGTTAACAAAACTATTTATTTCTTGTAGCACAAAATATAGTAAAATAAAAAAATATATAAATAAATCAGAACTGTAAATACTTCAATTGTTTACATATGTTGTCATAAATCACATAAAATTCGAATCCTAGTCACATAATTTGCTGCAATCAGTTCTACCTTCTTGTAAACTCAGAAAATTGTTCACTGACCCGACAATGAATAAACGCAATTTTTTAGAAAATAATTTTTTAACTAATAATTGTTTTGTTCTTTAGCTATTATGACTGCAAACGCAAGGCGACTGTACAGCGCAAGTTGGAGAAGATGCGCCATTGGGAAGTGAGCCGGTGGGAGAGGCGTCTGGTGGATCAGCTCTTGGATGTCACGATGGGTCAGGAATCAGGATACGGACTCTGAGCACAGCAGACAGCAGAGAGCTGGTGAGTTAAATGAAAAGAAATAGATCGTTACATAAATTGCAATCACTGTTGGTCGATTCAAAGAGTACAGAAATCCCACTGATTGGCCAGGCCACAATTGCACCATATAGCAAAATTAACTGATCTGCATGCAATTTCAGGGTCAGTTTGACTCTGAATAACCCCTTATGTATGTAAAAAAAATTGGTCTTTTTCACAACACTTGAGACTTACCTTATGCTTCACATCCCAACACAAGATAGTTATCTGCCACCTCCACTCCCACAGGTCCCCTCTGCCACCCTCTGCCGCTTCCTCCCAGCCACTGAGAAGGAAGTCAATTCCTTATTGTCCTCCTCACATCTCACCACATGCCCGCTCGACCCCATTCCCTCACATCTAATTCCTCCCCTCTCCTCCTCCCTCACCCTTGCTCTCACACATATCTTCAACCTATCTCTCTCCACTGGCTCCTTTCCATCCGCCTTCAAACACGCGCTAGTTACCCCTTTACTAAAGAAACCATCCCTAGATCCCAACTCTCCATCCAACTACCGCCCTGTATCCCTGCTTCCCTTCACATCAAAGCTCTTAGAAAAACTAGTCTTCAACCGCCTCTCCCTCTTCCTGTCCTCCAATTCTTCCTACTTGACCCCCTGCAATCTGGTTTCCGTCCACTACACTCAACTGAAACTGCCCTCACCAAAGTCACCAACGACCTCCTAACTGCTAAAAAACACGGCCACTATTCTCTATTCTCATCCTGCTTGACCTCTCGGCTGCTTTTGACACTGTTGACCACCCCCTCCTTCTACAGACTCCTCCTCTCTGGGTCTCGGTGACACTGCACTCGCTTGGGTCGAATCCTTTATCCAACAGGTCCTTCTGTGTGTCCTTTGCTGGTAACTCATCCTCCTCATTGCCTCTATCTGTTGGTGTACCTCAAGGCTCTGTCCTTGGTCCTCTGCTCTTTTCCATCTACACCTCCTCCCTGGCAAAATCATCAACAGCTTTGGCTTCAATTACCACCTCTACGCTGATGACACTCAGATCTACCTCTCTACCCCTGATCTCTCTCCCCCTGTCCTTTCAAAAGTCAGTGACTGTTTATCTGGCATCTCCTCCTGGATGGCCTCCCACCACCTAAAGATCAACATGTCCAAAGACTGAACTCCTACTTATTCCTCCCTCCAATGCCTCCCCACCTCCTGACTTCTCTATCACGGTGGAGGGTATCACCATTTCCCCATCAAACCAAGTTCACTGTCTTGGAGTTACACTTGACTCTGCTCTTTCCTTCATCCCCCACATCAAGTCTCTTTCCTCCTCCTGCCGATACCAACTGCGTAATATTTACAGAATTCGGCCATTTCTTACCGCTGTCACCACAAAACAACTCATACACGCCCTGGTAATCTCCCGACTCGACTATTGCAATAATCTCTTATCTGGCCTCCCTCTGTCCCGCCTCTCCCCCCTACAATCCATCCTGAACGCCTCCGCCAGGCTAATTCACCTCACCCGCCGCTCTGTCTCTGCCGCTCCCCTCTGCGAGTCCCTTCACTGGCTCCCCATCCACTGCAGAATTAAGTTCAAAATCCTTATCCTTACCTACAAAACCCTCACTAACTCAGCTCCCCACTACCTGTCCTCACTAATCACCAAATACACCCCGGCCCGCTCCCTAAGGTCAAACAGTGACCTGCGCCTAGCTTCTCCCCGCATCACCTCTTCCCATGATAGACTGCAGGATTTCTCACGCGCAGCCCCCACTCTCTGGAACGCTCTCCCTCGTACTGTCAGACTTTCCCCTAACTTCTCTCTTCCTTCAAACGCTCCTTAAAACGTTCCTATTTAGGGAAGCCTACCACCCAACTCACTGACGCAACCATCAATCACTCTCACCTTACAGTCCTCTCCTCCTGTTTCCAACCCCAACCCTCCCAGATTGTGAGTTCCTACGGGAATAGGGCCCTCATCTCCTCCTGTACTGTTTGTCAAATGTTGTTCAATGTATTGTAACCCTGTCTATACTGTGCTTATTGTACAGCGCTGCGGAATATGCTGGCGCTTTATAAATAAAGAATAATAATAATAATAATAATAATTCCTATTTTACGGATGCATCACCAGAGGGATCAGCTCCAAGGCAGCACGTCTGGGGCCCTTTCCAGTGAGTACCTACAAAACAAACACACAAGGGATAAAGAATGAGGGAGAGGGGGAGAGAACAAACCTTTATCCATCTGCTAAGTATTGTACTTTTGTCTTTAACAACAGTAGTCTGTAACCCATTGGTGGCATCCTGTGGGAAGAGTACCATCACCCGCTGTCAGTCCTGCACGAGTGCACATAAGTATACGCGCCGCACAGTCACACTGCAGGAAGAACACAATCCTAAAACAATTGCACAGATGTTACAGAATTATAAACTTTGCTTGTTTCTTGTCTCCTATTACAGTTGAACAGCCATGTCCAATCCACCAGGATACCTTGGAGAGGCTGGTTTCTCAGACACAACGGCTTGGGCAGGAGATCAGGAAGCAGACCCAGGCTGTGAAGCGGCTGGCGTCTGCGTCCAGAAATACCTTGTATTGGTGCACTGTCTATATATTAATTATTTAGGTTCAATTATATATATTTGTAAAAGTCCCAGGACATACTTGAAAACAAGAAAAAAACAAATGTATCCTTTATGGTAAAATCCAAAAAATATAAAAAAAAATATTTGAAAATATATTAAATAAATTCATTCTGATTAAATTATTTATATATTGTAAATAAAATAAATAATTGTCTATTTATTGTAAATATATTAAATCCAACTTAAATTATTGATTGTAAATATATTATTGTCTATTTATTATAAATTTACTTCAGCTTAAATTTCTTACCATATGCAGTCTGCAAAGCTCATAACTATCTTCCATCTTCTTCACCCATTTCAAGGTGCAGTGGCACTGGTAACTATTTTTTCAAAACTGTGAAAGGAAGAGGTATTTCCAGATTAATAAGCAGAAATGATTATTTTGAATGATGGTTTCGGCATAAGGTAAATAATAAATATATTGAGCCACTCACCTGGGTGCCTAAGGGTGAAGGTTTCATCATAAGCTGAGTGGTGTTTCTGGTGTGGGCCTACTCTTCATCAATACAAACTTTTAAAAATCTTAATCTATCGATCTTTAAAAAATAAAAATAAAAAAACCAACAGGGATTTATGAACGTCTAGTAACTGAACTTGTGTGCTTGCATTTCTAGATTGAATCAAAACCTAGGGCCGGGTATCCCAGCTTCGGCAAGTTCACCTTCAGAAATGTCATTTGCTCTAACAGCTGGGGTGATAATTGGGAGCGCTGAGGGCACAGAATATTCCCCATAATGGAGAAAATCCGCTCACTTTGTACAGTTGTTGGTGGACAAGAAAGGAGCTCCATGGCTATCTCTGCAAACGTAGGCCGTACACCTCTCTTGTTCTCCCAAAACTGAAAAGGGTCTGTATTGGGTTCCAAGGGAGACTCAGCAAGGTATGCCGTAACAAATGTCTTAGCATTTTCAATTGGCGGGTTTTTGTTAGGTCTGACTCCGTATCCTGACCCATAACTCGTGTACATTTTTGTAAAAAATACAGGTCTGGGAACTCTGCTCTGAGCAGCACCACTGGTCTCCTCTCACATCTGGGTGTGTCACTGTCATCATCCTCAACGACAGACTCCTCCAACTCCAACGTCTCATCCTCTGTCTCCTCCTCTTCCCTCTGGAACTGTGCACGGTTTTTATGCTCCTTGTCCCGTATCTTATCTATGAGTGTTTGCTGCCAAAATGAAAGGGAATCGTCACAGAGTGCAGACTTTCCTTTAAAAGTAGGGTTGCAAATTGTGGCCAGCATAAACTCAGGACAAGGGGCAATGTGCTGTCTTATTCGGTACTCCAGCTTTTCAGAGTCTGGTCAGAAGGACAGTGACATCGGCATGTGGAGGTTTACCACCAGGCAACTCTTCTCTGTTGGACAGAAAGTCATCCATAGAGTCACGGAGTTGGTAGAATACAGGTAGGATTTCAGACAAGCTAGCACTCGCTCTGCTCAAGTGTTCTGTAGCTAATCGGAAAGACTTCAGGACTTCCACTGCCTGTTCCATCACGGTCCAGTCATCCCTGCCTAGTGGGCTGCTAAAGAACCCCCTGGACCTTCAGGAAGGGGGACATGACTGATGGCCTGGGCCTGTAGGTTAAGGAAAGATCTGGAAGGGGTTTAGAATCCCTGGGGCCCCTCAGGGAGGGGGAAGGGGGGGGGTCAGTTGGAAGCATGGGCCTGTCAGTCAAGGAAAGCTACGGCGTTATTGGTGGAGTGGTTGCAACAGTGTTGCTTACCTGGACTATATATGCTGGTGATGGGTGCAGGGTTCTTCCTCTGTTCCTGCCAACGTGAGAAGTGCATCAAGGTGAGACTAGGTTTCCAGGTGTTTTTCAGGTGTTCTGGTGAGAAAGAGAAAAAAGTGAATTGGCTGGGATGGCTTCTTCTTCGCTGGAAGGGCTGCTGGAGCAGTTAAAGGAACACGCTGCGGCTCGGGGAGCATCGTTGCAAGAGTTAATGGCGGAGGCCTTAGCTACTCCTGGTGAACAGACGCCAGGGTCGAGTGAGGAGCCCCGCCAGTGGCGAAGAGAACGGCGTTCCCGGCCACCGAGTCGTCTCAGCCCGAGACCCCCGAGACTTCGAGGATCCAGGATGAGCGGCGGGGGTGAAGTGGATGCGGCCGGTGCCTATTCATCGGAGGGTCCGTGGTGATGGACACACCGCCCAGGGAGCTGCGGTCCGGTACAAGAGGGTGAGCATACTACGTGCGCCTGCAACAATCTCTCTCCCGGTTTAGGTGCCACTGGGGAAGGCCTGGATCGCAGGGATGGCGAAGATCGGGCTGGGGGGTTCGGAGGACCGCCCCCCCCTCGTGCTAGGCAGAATGTCCGGCGGATGCAGAGTTCTAGGAGCCCGCACAACGATCAGGCGCTTCCGGCAGCCAGGGGGAGAGCGACGAGGGCAGCGTCGGCGGCTTCCAGGGCCCCGCCCACTCGTCGCAGACGGACAGCGTCACGGGCTGTGCGTTTGGCCCGCCCACAAGATGGCGGCGCCCATCCGGCTGCACAGGAACGGAGGGGAAACATTCCAGCGGCTGCGAGGAGAGGCCCGGTGGCTGGTGGCAAGACGGCGCCGGTGCAGGAGGCGGCGGAGGGCAGCCCGCATATTGGAAACGGTAATTCACAAAACTCTCGGCCACGGAGCATCGCGGAGGCTGGAGATGGAGGTCGGAGAGAAATACCGGTTAACAGTGGAGGTGTTGATCCTGGGTGTCCAGCGCTGGGCTCACCTTTGGCTGCGGTTCGGATGGCATCTGGAGGATCATTGATGGCGGCACGTGAGTCACATGGGAATTGTTCCTCTGCATCTTCTGTTCTGTGCTTTACCCAGCAGGTGCCGGCGGACAAATACTTCACAATTCAGTGCATGAATGAAATTTCAGTGTCCTTTAGCGAGTGTACCCTGAGGTCCTGTAACTTGAGGTCCTGAGCTCCTGCACCCTGGGGTTCTGCACCCTGAGGTCCTGAGCTCCTGCACCCTGGGGTCCGGTACCCTGAGGTCCGGCACTGGAGAGAGGGAAAACTCTTATCACTTCGGGGGAACAAGGGAGATATGGTGCAGGAAACGTTTGAATACATAATTGTAGTAAACAGTTTCAATTGCTAGAATGCTTAATTTACTAGCGGTTTCGATAGGGGTTACTGCAGCATAATACCCCATTGACCCCTTAGGAACCGAGGGTTTTAAGAGTTCGGGGCGGTCACGGCGTTGCATGTTTGCAGATGCATTCAGTGTATGGTCGCTGTGTTGCATGTTTGCAGGCTCATGCGGTATGTGGCCACTGTGTTGCAGGTTTGCGTGTGCATTCCGGGGGTGGTCACGGTGTTGCATGTTTGCGTGTGCATTCCGTGTGTGGTCACTATGTTGCATGTGCATTCCGGGTATGGTCACGGTGTTGCATGTTTGCAGGCTCATTCTGTGTGTGGCCACTGTGTTGCAGGCTTGCGGGTGCATTCCGGGTATGGTCACTGTGTTGAATTTTGCGCGTGCGTGCTGTGCGTGGTCACGATGTTGCATACTTGCAGATGCATTCAGTGTATGGTCACTGGGTTGCATGTGTGCAGGCTCTTTCTGTATGTGGCCACGGTGTTGCAGGTTTGCGTGTGCATTCCGGGTGAGGTCACGGTGTTGCAGGTTTGCGTGTGCAATCTGTGTGGGGTCGCTGTTGCATGTTTGCATGTGCATTCCGGGTATGGTCACTGGGTTGCATGTTACAGGCGCATTCTGTGTGGGGCCACTGTGTTGCATGTTCGCAAGTCCAGTCGGTGTGGTCATGGTGTTGCATGTTTGCAGGTGCAGTCAGTATATGGTCATTGGATAATGTTTGCAGGTGCATTCGGATATGGTCATTGGGTTGCATGTTGGCAGGTGCATGCTGTGTTGGGGGTGCTGGTGGGGGGCTCTTGAGTGGCTTTGGACTGGGGAGGTTTGGTGGTGTTTGGAGGGTTGTTCCGTGGGTGCGGTGCTCTGTGGGTGGATGTGATTCGAGCCACTTTCTCTTGGTCCTTATGGGTTATTTGGTTCCAGGTGGGGTCCTTGCGGATTTGCCATTCCCAGGGCCCTGTCTAGCCTAAATTGGTAGAATGCCCCTCCGAGCCCCCCCCCCCCCCGGGGCATAGGGGAGCCCGGTTTAATATCAATAGAAGGAAGTGGATGCAGCCGGTTCCCAATCGGGTGAAGGGCGGTCGTCATGGACACGCCACCCAGGGACCTGCGTTCGAGTGTGCGGAGGAGGGTGAACATGGTGCGGGTGCCTGCTGTTTCTTCCCTGTCTTTACGTGTGGAGTCTGGAGGAGTTGGTCGAGGGGACTGGGATGGAAGGACTTAAGGGGGGTTTGGAAGGAACCACCCCCCCCCCCCGGACCAGGTAAGATGGCCGACGGAGGTCGCTCATCGAGGAGCCCGCGTGGAGGTCCTTCACTTCCGGCGGCCGGGGGGAGAGTGCCGAGAGTGGCAGCGGCTGCCTCCAGGCTCCCTCCCACTCGTTGCAGGCATGCAGCGTCTCGGGCGGCGCGTTCGGCCCGCCCGCAACATGGCGGCGCCCGTCGTGCGGCTGGACATCGGAGGAGGATCATGTCGGCAGCAGTTGCAGGGAGCCCGGTGGCTGGGGACGTACCGGTACTGGTGCAGGGGATATCGGATGGAGTATTTCAATTCGGAATGGACATTCTCAACGCTCTCAGCCGAGGAGTGTCTTGGTAGCAGGAGATGGAGGTCGGTGAAGGGTGCCGGTTACCAGTGGAGGTGCTATTCCTGGGCGACCATCGCTGGGATCACCTTTGGCTGTGATTCTGGGGCTCCGGGAGGATCCCCCTGCTGGCTGCACGGGAGTCGGATTTTGGGGGTGCAGCGTTTGGATCGCTCGGCCTTTCGGGGGTTAATGCGTCGGGTGGTGCTGGTGGTGTAACGACGGGGTTGCTAGAAGCCCGGGTTGCTGCTTTTAGACGCTGGCAGGATGGGTCGGAGGACGCGGCTAAGGGGAAGTCTTCGCTGAGTGTGGCGGGACACGTCGTTTCGGGGAGCGCGCGGTACCGGCGGCGGTTCTTGCGCCTAGCTCTGCTGCTGTTGGGGTTCCCGCGTCTGCGTGCACATCTGGGGCAGCGCCCGCGCCGGTTTTGGCACAGGTCGGGTCAGCAGGGGATTTCCGAGGCTGGCGCAGTTTTGGTTTCGGGGTCAGGGGGAATGACTGGGCCTGCAAGTTAATTGGGGTCTCAGCGGTGGGTGCTGGGGAGGTGCCTCCCGTTGGGGTGCGGGCATCTCTTATGGGTCCGGCGAGTTGTCTCCAATGGGTTTGCGGGTCACTGCAGGTTACGGGAGAGGGTTTGGAGAACGAATATGTGGATGTGCTTACACTACTTTCTGGGGATAGGGAGACGGTGGACCGTCCCAAACGGCCTGACCGGTTCATGAAAAAGAAGGAGAAGTTGAAGAAAAACGCTTCCTCCCACTTTTGGGAAGGGGCTACAGGGTTTCTTGGCTTCTTGGGCTATCGGGTGCGAGCGATTCCCGAAGCGCAGGGTTGTATTGTTTGCGTATGTCGACCTGATTTTAAGCGTTGTATTGCATCTTTGGGGCACGTCCCGAAGCAGTTCGCGCCGCATTCTTTTCGTATAGGCGCAGCGACAATGGCGGTGGAGGCGGGTGCGTCAGACGACATGATTAGGCGTGTGGGTAGATGGCCATCGGATTGTTGTCATTCCTATGTGCGCCCTAACCTCTTATAATTACAGGTTCATCCCCGACGACTGTTTGGATCATCGGACACTCGTATATACACTGGGTGGCCAAGCGGGCTGCACAACGGCCGCTTGGCAGGAACCTGAGTTTTCCAAAGGACTTGGCTACGATTGGACTTGGCTACGTTTCGGTGGATTGGCAGCAAGGGTTTGCGTTGGGCCCAGGTGGCTGGACAACGCAGGGTGTTGGCTAGACAAGCGGCTAAGGATGTGGTGTTAGTGGTACATGTTGTTTGGATCATCGGCCACTCGTTTATACACTGGGTGGCCAAGCGGGCTGCACAACGGCCGCTTGGCTGGAACCTGAGTTTTCCAAAGGACTTGGCTACGATTGGACTTGGCTACGTTTCGGTGGATTGGCAGCGGGGGTTTGCGTTGGGCCCAGGTGGCTGGACAACGCAGGGTGTTGGCTAGACAAGCGGCCAAGGATGTGGTGTTAGTGGTACATGTTGTTTGGATCATCGGCCACTCGTTTATACACTGGGTGGCCAAGCGGGCTGCACAACGGCCGCTTGGCTGGAACCTGAGTTTTCCAAAGGCTTGGCTACGATTGGACTTGGCTACAATTCGGTGGATTGGCAGCAAGGGTTTGCATTGGGCCCAGGTGGCTGGACAATGCAGGGTGTTGGCTAGACAGGCGGCTAGGGATGTGGTGTTAGTGGTACATGCAGGGGGAAACGATCTTGGGGTGGTCCGATCGGTAGACTTGGTTAGGAGGATGAAACGCGACTTAGCCAGTTGTTTCACCATTTTCCGGGGTTTATCACTGGTGTTTTCGGAGATAGTCTCTCGCCCCAGTTGGGAGGAATTTGCGGCCCCCAGGGCTCTGGGCAAGGCTCGGAAGCGGGTTAACAGGGAGATATCAAGGTTTGTGGGTAATCTGGGGGGAGTGTCAGTTAGACATACGAAGCTGGAGGGGGACAATACGAATGTCATTAGAGGGGATAGGGTACATCTCCCGGATATTGGGTTGGATATTTTCCTGGTGGGTCTGCAGTCTGACGTAGAGGAGGCGCTGTCTGCGGGGGGGCGCAGGGGCGGACGCTGAGGCGGCCCCTGGCGTTGGCGGTTTCCCTGGACAGCAGTGCTTAATGGAGGTTTTAGCCACCATCGGGTGAGGCCTTGGGGGAGACGGACCTCGCTTGCGGGGACGAGCTCAATGGTTTGGTAATGCCTATTGCATGGAGCGATAGGGCAGTTTGAGTAAGCACTGCAAGGGATGGTTATATATACATGGTTATATATATATATGGATTAATAAAGCTGTGGCCCATGCACATTCCAACTGACATATACGTGTTTGTGTTTATTCAGGTTATTGGGGTATGGGTTGGGAAGGGGTTATTGGGGTATGGGTTGGGAAGGCCTCAGGCTTAAGCAGTCAAGAACCCCCTGGACCTTCAGGAAGGGGGACATGACTGATGGCCTGGGCCTGTAGGTTAAGGAAAGATCTGGAAGGGGTTTAGAATCCCTGGGGCCCCTCAGGGAGGGGGAAGGGGGGGGGTCAGTTGGAAGCATGGGCCTGTCAGTCAAGGAAAGCTACGGCGTTATTGGTGGAGTGGTTGCAACAGTGTTGCTTACCTGGACTATATATGCTGGTGATGGGTGCAGGGTTCTTCCTCTGTTCCTGCCAACGTGAGAAGTGCATCAAGGTGAGACCCGCCCACCCACCCTTGGATTTCATCAAGTCGTGTCACAGCTGAAGGTTGGCGGTTTCCCTGGACAGCAGTGCTTAATGGAGGTTTTAGCCACCATCGGGTGAGGCCTTGGGGGAGACGGACCTCGCTTGCGGGGACGAGCTCAATGGTTTGGTAATGCCTATTGCATGGAGCGATAGGGCAGTTTGAGTAAGCACTGCAAGGGATGGTTATATATACATGGTTATATATATATATGGATTAATAAAGCTGTGGCCCATGCACATTCCAACTGACATATACGTGTTTGTGTTTATTCAGGTTATTGGGGTATGGGTTGGGAAGGGGTTATTGGGGTATGGGTTGGGAAGGCCTCAGGCTTAAGCAGTCATGCCAATGGAATGTTTGTACGCCAATGCGTGTATTGCTCTTTGCTGTTCGAGAATCCTTTCCAGCATGTCTAATGTGGAGTTCCACCTTGTTGCCACATCTTGTTTTAACCGGTGTTCTGAGAATCCTGCCCTCTTCTGCTCCTGCCTAAGGAGCTGGCTAGCTCTTGCACTGAGGTGGAAATGACTAGCAATTTTTCTGCAGGATTCAACAAGTGCCCCCAACCTTCCTCCACTAATACTCGCATCGAGTTCCTTTGTCACCACTAGATGGAGGATGTGAGCTGCGCACCGCACACCCACAAATCTTCCATCCCGGAGAGCCCTTATCATGTTGGTTCCACCATCGGTTACTACAAAACCCATTTGAGCTTGTGTACCAGACTGCTCCCCTACCCACTGTGCCATCATGTTCTTCAGTGCATGTAAGATATTCTCTGCGGTGTGCTGCTGATCCATCACCTCAGCTGGAGGAGGAAGGAATGTAATGTTGTCTTCTTTTCTGCATCATCGGCACAAGGCCAAACACTTTTTTTTTGCCCCTAAACTTGTTGCTGCTGGCTGCTTTTGCTCGGGCACATTGGGCTGTGACTGCCACCAATGTCCAGTCAAGGACAGAAAGGCATGCTGGCTATTTGGAGCAGTCCATAGACCTGTGGTGAAGTGCAGTGATCGTCCAGCAGCCTTTCCCAGCTCCTCCTTCAAAACTCCAACGCAGGACCGGTATATAGCGGGCACTACAGATCGACTAAATGTAGTGCGTGAAGGCACTTTATATTGGAGGGAGAGAGCCTGCATGAGGCGCTTGAAAGAATCACCGCCTATCAAATTAAAAGAAGCACCCCCAACAGTTATTAACTCTGCAATGAGTCTGGTGATTTTTCGGGTCTGCTGCTTCGATATTCCCCTGGGCTGAAACCCACCAAATTGCTCCATAGTGGGCTGTGTGGAGGATGGCTGTTTGCTCAGACTTTTATCAGCTGCTGCAGAAGTGGTGGTGTGTGGCACTGGTGGTGGGAGTAGAAGTAGATTCCCTAGTAGTGCTAGCACTGCTAGGTGGCAGTGCCGGTAGAGGAGAACCTTTTACTAAACCTAGCAGCACTGCCTTGTGGTGGGTTTTCATGTGTGAGTTCATGCCAGTGGTAGTGAGTTTGCTTGTCTGTTGACCACGACTGACCCATGTTCCGCACAAATGACATTTGGCTGTACGTTTATCTGCACTTTCAGCAAAATACTGCCACGCTTTCGACCAACGGCGGCCACTTGTTGCTGGTGAAGGTTCTTGTTTAGAGCCACATTCTTCATCCAATTCCACACGCTGAACCTGGCCTGTGCATTGTGATGTAATAGTAGCAGTACTTTCAGTTTCTCCTTGTTGTAACCCATGTTTATTGTTTTTAAACATTTTTGGGATAGTGGGGTGAAGGGCTCCTCCTACTGGTGTGGTGGTACTAGTGGCACTGGTGACGGGAGCACAAATTTTGATATTGGTACTAATAATTTCAACTTGGGAAGGAAGAGACAGGTGACACTGGTGATGCGATGAGTTTTCATGGGGAAAAAAAATTGGGGAACGATCAGGTGTACTATGGTAAAGGGATAGGGAACCTTGAAAAGGAGTATAAGGCTGTAAATCTTCTTGCTCCTGTAGATCCAAATTTAAATGAGATTTTCTATTATAGTCTTTGTGTGAAGATAAAAATTCATCACCAATGGGAGATGTTGAGTCCTCCTGCTGGATTCCTTCTCCCTGAAGGCTACTAGGATATAGGGAATGGGATAGAACACCACCAGTATCTCTCTCTTGGGTTCTATCAAGTTCAGCAGCGGTGGTGGTGGTGGTGGCACTTTGTGATTGAGCTAAAGCAATTCCCTCCTGATACTGCAGAAGCTCAGTCTTGGGCTGCTTAAATGAATGATGACTTTCAAAAACCTTCCCACATACCTTCGTGCCTCTACTAGAATAAAACATCTCTGGTACTAGCACATTTTTTGTCGCAGTAGAAGTAGCACTAGCTGCCCCAGCCAGGGTACTTGTTGCGCTTCTACAAGTTGCGCTGGTTATTGTGCACGTTGTTTTTGGAGGAGCTAGCTCCTTAACCCTTTCGCTGCTGAGGCTTTTCCCGCCCCTGTGCTGAGGTCATTTTTACCGGTTTTGCTCATCATGTTTAAACGTGTTTTGAAGGCTTATTTTAGTATATGACCCAGACATATTATATATCGTTCTCTCCGTCAGACTCGGTAGATTCATAATATGTCATTATTATATGTATACGTTATGTCATGTCTGTATATTATAACAAAAAATGCAATAAAATATGTATTTTCAATAATTTACAATGTGTAAAGTGTTTTTTTTCACATTTTAACATGCGAGCAATTGCGGTTATATTTTGTATGGGGTGCGCTTGTTAAAAAATTAGAGATGGGGTCTCGTTACATTTTTTTTGGGGGAAAATTACGCGATTTTTAACAAACGCACCGCATACAAAAATCGTTAGTGCAGCATCATTGTTCACATTATAATTGAAATGGGAACAATATTGCTGCATTAACAAACCAAAAAAAAAAAAAAAGTGTTTATTTTTTTTTTAAATATATATATTTTTTTATTTTTCCTTTTTTTTTTTTTACAAAATGTTTCACTTTCATGTTTGGTATCGTTGGAACGGCCATGCTCTGGCCGATCCAACCATACCAAAATTTAACCCCTAACTGCCACGGATCGGGAGATAGGGAGTTCATTGGAACTCCTATCTCCACCGTTGGTGGCAGTTAAGGGTTAAGTCCAGGACTGGCGTCATCGTGCTACGCACGATGACGCCAGTCCTCAGGGGGAGTTCCCGGAGGCTTGGCCGACATCCAAGATGTCGGCCAGCTCCGGGAAAGGATCACGAATCGGCGCTTTTCAGCGCCGATTCGCGATCCAGCTCCCCAGGGGTTAATGCCAGGCATCATTTGGAAGGGCAGGCTGTGCCCTTCCAAATGATGCCTGGGTTAACCCCCGCAGAGCCGCCGATCGGGAGGGAGAGAGGTCCGAAGGACCTCCCCCCCTCCCTTTCAGGCACCTCCTCCGCACATGCGGGGGGGGCGCCTGAATTAGGTGTCATCGCGCTGCCGCGATGACACCTAATTCGGGCGGCTGTGGTCCCGGATGCGCGGCGGAGATCCAGGATGTCAGCCCGCACCGGGGGGGCCAGCGATCGGCCGGAACCCGGCCGAACGCTGACCCCAATGGGAGGAGGCGCTCAGCGCGTCCTCCGCATACCAGCGGGAATGCTGAGGACGCGCTGAGCGCGTCCTCAGCATCGAAGTGGTTAAACTGCTGACACAGAATTATTTATTTATTTATAAAGGATTTTACCAGGAAGGATACATTGAGATTTCTCTCGTTTTCAAGTATGTCCTGGGTTCAAGAACATTGAAGTGTTACAGTTACAGAAATACAAAGTAATACAATGCAAGATATTAAAAAACAACACAAATATACAGATTAACAGAAAATAAATATGTAGGAAATAGTCATTATGTTACATGTTTACAGGTGCATTCTGTATTGAGGTATGTTAGTAAGGAGCTCTTGAGTGACTTAAGAATGGTGGCAGATTTGATGGTGTCTGGGAGGTTATTCCATAATTGTGGTGCTCTGTAGGAAAATGAGGATCGAGCCACTGTCTTTTTGTATTGTGGTATTGCAAGGTGCTGACTTAGTTCTTGACTCAGATAAATACGTCTTACTCTTAAGCTCAGCCGCCTTGCCAGTAAAGGATGATGATGTCTTTATTTGTTTGCTGGGTGGGACTGGGTTTCTCTTTCTCTTACTAGTACTACTACTACAACTGTCTGACTCTGTTCTGCTCGTTTTCCCTCGGGTTTTAATATTTGGCAGATCTTGAGAAACAGCGACAGCAGGACGACTTCCAAGCTGTTAATTTTTTTTTACTGCCCTTTGAAACAGTCCTGCGAGTACTAGTAGATGGGGCCCTCCTTTGAATGATGGTGCTTGGTGTGTCACCACTGCTTGAGTCCATGATGTTATGTTCTCTAAACAAATAAAAAATAAAACCCATAAATAAAATATTTTGTAACTGAATTTTTGTGTATAATATATAGGTCCAAAGACAAAACAACCACTAACGGGCCACAGTGTGGTGGCCATCTGTAAGTATGGAGGGTGCACAATGGATCCCCCAATTCACTGCTGGGTCCAAGTGGATTTTCAAAAAGGTTATTTTTAGGCGTTCAGAAATAAATTCTTTAGCACAATAATGTACACGTGGTTGCTGCATTTTAGGGAGTGTTTTTTTATGGGTGTGGCCCCCTGTGGGTGCAAACAAGGGGGGCCCCATGACCTCCTTTTGCCCGGGGGCCCATTTAGTTTTCCGCCCCTAGGCCTGCATGGGAGATAAAAAAAAATGAGACGCTGGACACACGGAGCAGTGAACACCGACAGGCATAATAAATATATCAGTCTCTCCACCACCACCAGCACTGAAAAACAAGGCAAAGCTAAATGAAAAATCATGAATAAAAAAAAAACACAAGTATGAAATATATTTGCAAACAAATGTTGCAGGGATAAATTAGGAATAAGAAGATATTATTACAAGTACTTTACTTACACTGTCGCAGTCAGTCCAATAAGAGTCTCTGCACTCCACTCCAGTCACTCACTGGTGCAAAGCAAAACTTTGTTTCTCTCCACTGTCTCCAGAGTCCAGACTCCTTCAGTGCTGTCTTCTTATTCAGTCAGAACAAAAGCAATATGGCACACCCAAGAGGAATGGAAGTATATATACCCTGCAGATGTATTTTGGAGGTAAAGTGTGAAAGCATATCTTGGAACACGTAATTTAGTTCCCACAAACTCAGATGTCAGTTGCATATGATGGAGCTCTAGACATGCCCATCGCTGTCCCACGTGCTTGTAAGTAATATTTCCCATTAAAAATAAAAAAGTTATGTGTCAACACAAATTCCAAAAGTCCTAACAGGAAGCTCTTCCATTCAGTGGACAACATGGTTTTAGTATCAAGGATGTATTGTGTGTTGAAGACCCTTATCATGGGGAAGGGAACTATACAAGCTCTCCACGTCAAGACTACAGAGGAGGGCTTCAGGAGGAACGTTCTGATGATTCAGTGTATTTAAGGTGTCTTTCGTATCTCGTAAACATGAGGGTAGATCTTTGACCAGTTTCAAAAATTGATCAATGAATTGACTTATGTTTTCTGTTAGATTATTATTTCCTGAAACAATTGGTCTTCCCGGGTAATCTACTCTAGTTTTGTATCTCTAGAGGGAGAGAAACCTCTGCTTTATTTATCTATTTGATTTATCTCTTTTTGGGGATTTTGGTTTTATTAATTCATTTTTTTCTCTGTTGTGCTACTTTTTTTTTTTTCCTGTGAGCCGCTGGTGGCATGTTAATTAGGGGTGTGTTGTTGTCAGGTGATTTCACTTGTTTGGCTTCATAAACTCACTGGCAACTCACTGAGCTTGCTCACAAGGGCTTGTCAGTAGGGATGAGCTGTTCGGTTCGGAGTTCGATTCGAGGCCCAGGAGTGGCCCTGTATGTGAAAAACAACATAAAAACGAACCAAATAAAAGTGAGCGAGGTGAACATAGAGTCAGTTTGGGTTACGCTAACATTTGGCAATCATACAGTAGCTCGTGTAGGTGTGATCTATAGACCCCCTGGACAAGTAGAAGAGCTAGATAATCTGCTGCTTGAGGAAATAGCCAAAATGGCAATGAAGGGGGAAGTTATTATCATGGGGGACTTTAATCTTCCTGATGTGAACTGGAAACCCAAAACAGCTGGGTGCACCAGGAGTACAAATATTCTAAACTCCCTACTGGGATTATCTCTAACACAAGTAGTTGAGGAGCCGACCCCTAAAGAGGCCATATTGGATTTAATACTCACAAATGGAGGTTTGGTATCGGACGTTGTAAGTGAAAATTTGGGATCTAGTGATCCCCAGTCAGTATGGTTTAATATAAGAACAGGATGGAGCCGCACCACACAAAAACAAAAGTTTTAGACTTTAAAAAAACAGATTTTTCTAAAATGAGACTTTGTGTGAAGGAGTCATTATCAGACTGGAGGGGTTTAAAGGGAGTCCAGGAGAAATGGGATTATTTAAAGGAAGCATTATTGAAGGCCACAGGCAATTGTATTCGACTTGTTAGCAAAAACAAAAAAGGGAAGAAACCACTGTGGTACTCTGCAGAAGTGGCCAAAATAGTGAAGAACAAAAAGACAGCATTCAATAATTATAAAACAACTCAGAGTGAAGAAGATAAGCAAACCTATAAGATTAGGCAGAAAGAGGCAAAGCAATTTATAAGAGCTTCCAAAGCACACGCAGAAGAGAAAATAGCTCAGTCAGTAAAAAAGGGGGACAAAACATTTTTTAGATACATAAACGAGAAAAGAAAAGTAAAACAAGGATTAGTTAGATTAAAAACAAAGGAAGGAATGTAGAAGAGGATAAAAGTCTCGCTGACTGCCTCAATGAATATTTTTGTTCAGTCTTTGCAGAAGAAAAGGATGGAAAGGGACCTAAGTTAGGAGAAAACACTAACGAGACATTTACATATCAGTTTACAGAGGAGGAGGTTCTACAGCAGCTGTCTAAAGTAAAGACAAATAAGTCAATGGGGCCTGATGGGATCCACCCTAAATTATTAAAAGAGCTCAGTGATGTAATAGCAAAACCGTTAGCAAGGATTGGTTAAATAAATCTGTTAACGGGAGTCGTCCCAGAAGACTGGAAATTAGCAAATGTTGTGCCCATTCACAAGAAGGGTAGTAGGGAGGAATCTGGGAACTATAGGCCAGTTAGTCTTACGTCAGTAGTGGGGAAATTAATGGAAACCATGTTAAAGGAAAGGATTGTTGAACATCTGAAAACACATAGATTACAGGATCAGAAACAACATGGGTTTACCTCAGGGAGATAATGCCAAACTAATCTTATTGATTTTTTTGATTGGGTAACAAAAATAATAGACAAAGGTGGTGCAGTAGACATTGCTTATTTAGATTTCAGTAAGGCTTTTGATACTGTTCTGCATAGAAGGCTTATCAATAAATTGCAATCTTTGAACTTGGATTCCAATATTGTTGAATGGATTAGGCAGTGACTGAGTGACAGGCAACAGAGGGTTGTGGTAAATGGAGTTTATTCGGCGCAAGGTCTTGTTACCAGTGGGGTACCTCAGGGGTCAGTACTTGGACCCATTCTATTTAATATTTTTATTAGTGATATTGCAGAAGGTATTAATGGAAAAGTATGTCTTTTTGCTGATGACACAAAGATTTGCAACAGGGTTGACGTTCCTGGAGGGATCAGCCAAATGACAAATGATTTAGGTAAACTAAAAAAATGGTCTGAGCTGTGGCAATTGAGTTTTAACATGGATAAGTGCAAGATAATGCACCTGGGACGTAAAAACCCAAGGGCTGAATATAGAATATTTGATACAGTCCTAAGTTCAACATCTGAGGAAAGGGATTTAGGGGTTATTATTTCAGAGGATCTAAAGGTAAGTAGTCACTGTAATAGAGCAGCAGGAAGTGCTAGCAGAATGCTTGGTTGTGTAGGGAGAGGTATTAGCAGTAGGAAAAGGGAAGTGCTCATGCCACTGTACAGAGAACTGGTGAGACCTCACTTGGAGTACTGTGTGCAGTACTGGAGACCGTATCTCCAGAAGGATATAGACATCTTAGAGAGAGTTCAGAGAAGGGCTACTAAAATGGTGTACGGCTTGGAGAAAAGTTACCAGGAAAGGCTTAATGATCTTAACATGTACAGCTTGGAAAAAAGACGAGACAGAGGAGATATGATAGAAACATTTAAATACGTAAAGGGAATCCACAAGGTAGAGGAAGGGAGTATGTTTAAAAGGAAACAAAGTAGCAAAACAAGAGGACATAGTCTTAGATTAGAGGGGCAAAGGTTTAAAAGTAACATCAGAAAGCATTATTTTACTGAGAGGGTGGTGGATACATGGAACAGTCTTCCAGTTGAAGTGGTAGAGGCCAAAACAGTAATTGAATTTACTGCACACATCCAGGAACTCTGCTGTCTGAGAGTTCTTTAAGAAATGTGCAACAGACCCCACCGTTGCTATTTGTAATCTATGTCAGATGAGGCTCAAGCGTGGGAAAGACACCGGACGCTTGGGTACCATGTGCTTGAGGCGACATATGACTAGGGATGAGCTGTTCGGGTTCGGACGGTTCGGGGTTCGACAATGCACAATGCATTTTCCCACTGCCTGAAGCTCGTAATTGGCTACAGCCTTGCATCTGACCACAGGTCTGGTGCAAGACTGGTTGAACAATATGCCAATCACCGCTCAGAGTCCTGATTGGGCAAATTTTGCCCAATCATGGGCTCACAGAGCTAAGTCCCGCAGTACACTATATAAGGTTTCCACGCAGCGCTTCTGCACGCATTTCAGAGGAGATTTCAAAGGAGATAGTTGTGTGTGTTGTTACTGCCGGTCTGCCACGCTACTGGGGGGGGTCTCATTTCGACCAAATATCAGGGAATTTAGGTGATGTGTGTCTTGTCACTGTGCCAGCAAGTTTTTTTGGGGTTTACAACTTTATTGAAAATATTTGTGAATTGAGGTGATCTTCTGGGTCTCGTCACACAGCCAGCAATTATTTTTGGGGCTCACTAATTTCATTAAAACACTTGTGAATTAAGGTGATCTGTGTCTCGTCATACAAGCAGTACCATGCTGTATTTTGGGCCTCACTAATTTCTTTAAAACATTTGTGAATTAAGGTGATCTGTCTCTTGTCACTGGCTGCCAGCTATCAGTGTGTCTCACGGAGTTATACCAGAGTTATTTAAATCTTTATACCAGAGTTGAATCAGAGTTCTGTATATATTAATCTATATATCACTCACCATGTCTGAAAGAACAAAAAGGACAGGCAGATGCTCCCAGCCAGATAAGAGGGCAAGCAGCCCCTGTGTCGGGAGGCTGTGTCTCTGGTCGTGGTGGACGTGGTGCATCCTCTACAGGGGCACGCTTGTCCTTTCTAACTGGTGCTGGCCGTCTTATGCAGCAGCAACATACAGAGGACTTGGTGGATTGGCTAACCAGGCCATCCTCATCCTCCGAGTCCTCTGCCAGCCAGGCTTCTAGTGCTTTACAGTCCACCTCATCTGCCAAAGCATCTAATGCAGCCTCCATGTCCACAGCTACTCCTGCCATAGCCTCGCTATCACACACGGAGGAGTCAGCTGAATTGTTTGACTACAATGAGAGTGACATGCTGCTTGAGGATGTGCAGCAAGTTCAGTGCTCTGATTCAATCTCTGAGGTTGAGGAAGGGAGTATAATCAACCTAGAGGAAGGGGGGAGCCAGTGATGACACACAAATAACTGGTGCTCATGTTGCCCCAGCAGCTGCAGCATGCTGCCAAGTTGGCTCCAGTGACGAGGAGATAGGGGGTGATTATGATGACAATGATGATGATGTCACTGACTCCACCTGGGTCCCTGATCGAACAAAGGAATCAAGTGAGGAGGAGGAGGGGGAGGAGGAGGGGGAGGAGGCACAACAAACACGAGGCACAACATCCTCTATGACCAACTGTAGCACTAGCCAGTCCAAGGCATCAGATGTCAGAGCTGCTCAGGTGCAGAGCGCTGTTGTCTCAAAGCACACACGCAGGAACTCTGCTGTCTGGGAGTTCTTTAAGAAATGTGCAGCAGACCGCACCGTTGCTATTTGTAATCTGTCAGATGAGGCTGAAGTGTGGGAAAGACACCGGATGCTTGAGGCGACATATGACCACCTGCCACACATCCCTTTTGGCACAAAACTTTGCGTAGGTCCTCCTCCTCATCTGTCTCTACCCCCACTGTATGTCCTGCCATGTCATAGCCTACAACCTCCACTGACAGGGATGATGCTACAGTAATGGATGTACCAGCTCCTTCACAATGTGACAGTATCCCCATCAGCTGAATATTTACGCAGTCAGATTACGTTGCCGCAGCTGCTGCAGCGTAAGAAAAAATATAGTCCCAAAAATCCCCAAGCACAGCGTCTAAATGTCAGCTTAGCAAATTTACTCGCATTGCAGCTGCTGCCTTTCCAGCTGGTGGACTCTGCTCCCTTCCGTGAATTTGCTGAATGCGCTGTACCAGAGTGGCAGGTTCCAAAACGCCATTACTTTTCACGCAAGGCCTTTCCAGCACTATACCAGCACGTGGAAGACAATGTTATCCAGTCATTGGGAAAGGCAGTCATCAGCAAGGTGCATGTCACTTTAGACACGTGGTCCAGCAAGCATGGACAGCGTCGTTACATTTCCTTCACAGCACACTGGGCAACTCTGATTGCAGGTGGGAGGGATCCAAAACGGGGCTCTGTGCTGGAGCTTGTTCATCCACCATGCCTCCAGAAAGCTGCTTGTATGAGGTCTGTCTGCTCCACCACCACCACCTCTTCCTCCTCCTCCTCCTTCTCTGTCTCTGGCAAAGTGGCAGTTAAACCGACGCCTGACAGGGTCTACGCAATGGCTCAAGCAAAAAAATGCCATACTGTGCTTGAGCTGGTTTGTTTAGGGGACAGGAGCCACACCGGGTCAAAAATTTTGTCAGCTCTGCAGGGGCAGGTGGAGAGATGGTTAACAGCACGCCAGCTTGAGCTGGGAATGATCATCTGCGATTATGGCAGCAACCTTCTCTCCGCCCTACGCAAGGGTAAATTGACACATGTACCATGCCTAGCACACGTCCTAAATCTGGTGGTACAGCGTTTCCTAACCAAGTACCCAGGGCTGCCAGAGCTTCTCATCCAGGCCAGAAAGGTCTGCAGCCACTTCAGACGGTCATTCCCAGCAAGCGTTCGCCTGGCAGAAATTCAAAGAGAATTCCACCTTCCCACAAACCGTCTGATCTGTGACATGCCCACCAGGTGGAACTCGACATTAGCAATGCTGCAGCGTCTGCACAAGCAGCAGAGGGCCATCAACGAGTACCTGTGTGTGTATGGCACAAGGACAGGTTCAGGTCAACTTGTTTTTTTCCCCCCCGCAGTGGCTGATGATCAAGGATGCACCATTTGAGGAGGCAACGAGGATGGTGAGCAGGGACAGTGCATGCATCAGTGACACAATTCCTTTAGTGTTCCTGCTGGAGCACACTCTGCGGGGAATTATAGATGTGCCTCTAGAGGCAGAGCAGCGGGAGGAAGAGGAGGCCTTCCCTTGCTCTCAAGGCCCCAGTCTTTCCGCAGACAGCATTCCAGCGGGTCCTACTCAGACAGATCAGACAGAAGGAGGATGAGGAGGAGGAAGACTATTTAAGTAGTGGGGGCATTGAAGGTGGGGATTTCTCAAGGGAGGGTCTTGTGTGCCCAGAAACAGAAGGGCTAGTGTGTGGCTGGGAGGAGGAAGTGCACGATACGGTCATCCTCATTGACCAGGAAGACTCGGCAGCTAATGCCACCTCCAACCTACGCTGCATGGGCTCCTTAATGATGCAAAGCCTGCTAAAGGACCCCAGGATTCGTGCTATCAAGGAGAGGGATCATTACTGGTTGGCAACCCTTCTTGATCCACGATACAAGGGGAAAGTTGCAGAGCTCATCCTGCCCACACAGAGGGAGCACAGGATGACAAAACTTGAGGACGCTCTAAAGTGAAACTTGTGTAACACCTTTCCAGGCACTGTTAGATTACCAAGTGCTGACACACGTGCTTCTGAGGCTGCAGGTGATCAGAGGAATAGCGGTGAAGGCCATGGCCACTTGACTGATGCTTTTTTAAATTTTTTTAGTCCACGACGCCTAAGGACGTCAAATGTAGGCACCCATTGCTAGCGTCTACACCATATGGTGCAGGACTACCTAGGCGCAAGGGCAGACCTGGATACCTTTCCAGCAGATGATCCACTGGCTTACTGGGTGTTGAGATTGGATCACTGGCCAGAATTTAGCCAATGTGCTATGCAGCTACTAGGTTGCCCTTCATCTAGCGTGCTTTCCGAAAGGACGTTCAGTGCCGCTGGAGGTTTTGTCACAGACAAAAGAGTGCGTCTGTCCACCGACTCTGTAGACCGGCTGACAATTATAAAAATGAATCAGTCCTGGATCAGCAGCTATCAATCCCCTGATGCTGAAGTAATGGAATAGATCGGGGATGTCTTCTGCATTCACAAAACCTCCAGCACTGAACTCTTCCACAATACCACAAAAGGGTTACGGTGTGAAGGCACTTGCTGCCATGAAAGGCACAATATCTGGCTGCGCTGACGCCCATTAAAAAAAAAAAAAAACACATTTCTATATAGGACCACATGGTCCACCCCTGCACTCTTCCACAATACCACAGAGGGGTTACTGTATGATGATACTTGATGGCCTGGCATTAAAGGCACAATATCTGGGTGCACTGCCATTGACGCCTGTATCAGATTCATATCCTCAGAGGGGTTACGGTGTGACGGCACTGTTGCCGACGCTAAAATCCCAATTTTAAAGCACCTATTGTTACTTTCATCCAAAGCCTGCATAAGTTTCACAATAATTTAGCCCAAAAAAACACAACTTTTTCTGCGCGTCCTAAAATGTCTTTTCATACAGACTGCCGCCCCAAGCAGTTGTTTATGGATAGATTAAAGGAAAAGCATTTACCGTCATATGAAACGTCATATTTTTGTTTTTAAGTGTTTCTATACATCCTACAAATCCGCCACTTCACGGGCAGGTTATGGGGACCTCCTAGGCACGATATTTGAAGGAATTTTTCATTTTTATTTTAACCCTTACTTCATGGAAAACTCACTGTCCTTTTAAAAACTTTTTTTTTTAAACTTTTTGTCCTTGTTTCCTGTCCCCCAGGGCATTACCCGGACCCCCATACACCTTTTATGGCAAATATATAGCATATATGCCCTTTTGGAGGGCCCTCTAAAAAACCGAATTTTCTGCCCCATTGACTTGCATGGGGGTTCGGGTTCGGTCCCGAACAAATGGGAAGTTCGGGTTCGGGCTCGAACCGAACTCAGGGAGTGTTCGGCTCATCCCTACATATGACCACCTGCCACGCATCCCGTTGGCGCAAAACTTTGCATAGGTCCTCCTCACCTGTCTCTACCCCCACTATATGACCTGCCATGTCATTGACTCCAACTTCCACTGACAGGGATGATGCTACAGTAATGGATGTACCAGGTCTTTCCTCACAATGTGACAGCATCCCATCAGCTGAAGATTTACACAGTCAGATTACGTTGCCCCAGCTGCTGCAGCGTAAGTAAAAATATAGTCCCAACCATCCCCAAGCACAGCCACTAAGTGCCAGCTTAGCAAAATTACTCGCATTGCAGCTGCTGCCTTTCCAGCTGGTGGACTCTGCTCCCTTCCGTGAATTTGCTGAATGTGCTGTACCACAGTGGCAGGTTCCAAAACTCCATTACTTTTCACGGAAGGATATTCCAGCACTATACCAGCACGTGGAAGACAATGTTATCGAGTCATTGGGAAAGGCAGTCAGCAGCAAGGTGCATGGGACTTTAGACACGTGGTCCAGCAAGCATGGACAGGGCCATTACATTTCCTTCTCGGCACACTGGGTAACTCTGATTGCAGCTGGGAGGGATCCAAGACGGGGCTCTGTGCTGGAGCTTGTTCATCCACCACGCCTCCAGAAATCTGCTTGTATGAGGTCTGTCTGCTCCACCACCACCTCTCCCTCTTCCTCCTCCTCCTCCTTCTCTGTCTCTGGCAAAGTGGCAGTTAAACCGAGTTTAAGTGGCAGGGCTTACACAATGGCTCAAGCAAAAAGATGCCATACTGTGCTTGAGCTGGTTTGTTTAGGGGACAGGAGCCACACCGGGCCAGAAATTCTGTCAGCTCTGCAGGGACAGGTGCAGAGATGGTTAACACCACGCCAGCTTCAGCTGGGAATGGTCATCTGTGATAATGGCAGCAACCTTCTCTCCGCCCTACGCCTGGGTAAGTTGACGCATGTACCATGCCTAGCACACATCCTAAATCTGGTGGTACAGCGTTTCCTAACCAGGTACCCAGGGCTGGCAGAACTTCTCAGCCAGGCCAGAAAAGTCTGCAGCCACTTCAGACGGTCATTCCCAGCAAGTGTTCACCTGGCAGAAATTCAAAGAGAATTCCACCGTCCCACAAACCGTCTGATCTGTGACATGCCCACGAGGTGGAACTCAACATTAGCAATTCTGCAGTGTCTGCACAAGCAGCAGAGGGCCATCAACGAGTACCTGTGTAAGTATGGCACAAGGACAGGTTCAGGTCAACTTGCTTTTTCCCCCCTGCAGTGGCTGATGATCAAGGATGCATGTGTACTGTCACCATTTGAGGAGGCAACGAGGATGGTGAGCAGGGACAGTGCATGCATCAGTGACACAATTCCTTTAGTGTTCCTGCTGGAGCACACTCTGCGGGGAATTATAGATGTGGCTCTAGAGGCAGCAGCGGCGGGAGGAAGAGGAGGCCTTCCCTAGCTCTCAAGGCCACAGTCTTTCTGCAGACAGCATTCCAGCAGGTCCTCCTCAGATCAGAAAGGAGGATGAGGAGTAGGAATATTTTAGTAGTGGGGGCATTGAAGGTGGGGATTCCTCAAGGGAGGGTTTTGTGTGCCCAGAAACCCAAGGACTAGTACGTGGCTGGGAGGAGGAAGTACACGATGGGGTCATCCTCCTCATTGACCAGGAAGACTCGGAAGCTAATGCCACCTCCAACCTACGCTGCATGGGCTCCCTTATAATGCAAAGCCTGCTAAAGGACCCCAGGATTTGTGCTATCAAGGAGAGGGATCATTACTGGTTGGCAAGCCTTCTTGATCCACGATACAAGGGTAAAGTTGCAGAGCTCATCCTGCCCGTACAGAGGGAGCACAGGATGAGAAAACTTGAGGACGCTCTAAAGCGACACTTGTGTAACACCTTTCCAGGCACTGGTAGGTTACCAAGTGATGACACAGGTGCTTCTGAGGCTGCAGATGATCAGAGGAATAGTGGTGAAGGCCGGGGCTTCTTGACTGATGTCTTTTTAAATTTTTTTAGTCCACGACGCCCAGGGATGTCAAATGTAGGCACCCATTGCCAGCGTCTTCACCATATGGTGCAGGACTACCTAGGGGCAAGGGCAGACCTGGATACCTTTCCAGCAGATGATCCACTGGCTTACTGGGTGTTGAGATTGGATCACTGGCCGGAACTTAGCCAATATGCTATGCAGCTACTAGGTTGCCCTTCATCTAGCGTGCTGTCTGAAAGTACGTTCAGTGCCGCTGGAGGTTTTGTCGCAGACAAAAGAGTGCATCTGTCCGACTCTGTAGACTGGCTGACATTTATAAAAATGAATCAGTCCTGGATCAGCAGCTATCAATCCCCGGATGCTGAGGTAACGGAATAGATCGGGGATGTCTTCTGCATTCACAAAACCTCCAGCACTGAACTCTTCCACAATACCACAAAATGGTTACGGTGTGAAAGCACAATATTTGGCTGCACTGACGCCTCTGCCACATTTATATCATTTAAATTTTTTGAACCGCAGGGTCCAACCCTGCAGTCTTCCACAATACCACAAAAGGGTTACGGTGTGAAGGTACATGCTCCCACCAAAGGCACAATATTTGGGTGCACTGACGTCTTTACCAGATTCATATCTTTTTAATATAGGACCGCATGGTCCACCTCTGCACTCTTCCACAATACCACAGAGGGGTTACTGTATGATGGCACTTGCAGGCCTGGCACCAAAGACACAATATTTGAGTGCACTGACGCCGCTACCAGATTCATATCTTTTTAATATAGGACTGCATTAGACATGTGCACAGCACAAAATTTCGTTTTGAACTAATGGATTAGTCTTAAAATGCAATTTATTTAGTTGCTAAAGAAATTCACTTTCAGTTCTTTAGTATGAAAACTAATTTCATTCATCCGAAAACCAGTGGATACAATTACTATTGTAGTGGCTCCTCAGAGGGCTGAGATCGCTGCTTGTTACAGTATCTCTCACTCTCAGCCCAATGTGTCAGGCAAAGCTGTTACGGTAACGGTTATGCTGCTCACAGCGCTCAGAGTTTTAGTAAAACTAGTAAATAATATTTTTATATATAAGAGGTTAGAACAATATTTCCTTGTTTTACTGAAACTCTGAGCGCTGTTACAGTCGGTTACTGTAACAGCTGAGCCTGATACATTGTACTGAGAGATAAAATAACAAGCAGCCGATCTCAGTGCTCACAGCCACTAGATTTAAAGGGCTAATGAAAAAAAGGCTCCTCTCTGTATAATGTATAGAACATCCTCCTCCATTAATTAATACCCCTCTCTGTATAATGTATACAACATCCACCTGCATTAGTTAATACCCCTCTCTGTAAAATGTATAGAACATCCTCCTGAATTTATACCTTTCTCTGTATAATGTATAGAACATCCTCCTGCATTAATACCCCTCTCTGTATAATGTATAGAACATCCTCCTGCATTAGTTAATGTGCCTCTCTGTATAGAACATCCTACTGCATTGGCATGTGGAGGGTGCAAAACTCCGGAATGCAATGTTTATCCAGCACAGGAGAGGGAACTTTTACTTTTTAAAAGCAGCGGAGAGGGAAAATATTAACGTAAATTGGTCTGAAAGCTCAGAGAAGAGATGACTGGTGCAAATTGATTTTTATAATAAAATAAAGCACTTTAAATCCAGGGAAAACATTCAAATAAATCACACTGAAGGCTCATAATGACAGAGTAACTGTGAGAGCTGGATACTAAATGTATCAGACGTAAAAAACCCTTTATAACAAGCAGCACTGGGAGAGGAGAGGGACTTTATATAAAACGTGTATTATAGATGAGGAAAGGGGGATAGTGCTCCTGGATAATATAAAATGTATCAGATCTAAGCCCCTATTATGCAGAGCGGGAGGGGAGATAAAACACGTTTTATAAAGTCCCTCTCTTCTCCCAGTGCTGCTTGTTAAAGGGGTTTTTAATATCCAGCCCTCCTTTGTCATTAGCTTTCAGTGTGATTTATTTGAATGTTTTCCTTCTCCAGCTGCTTTTATCATCTTGTCTGCCTCATACACATGCAAGGGTTAAGTAAAGGTTTCCTCTCCTGTGCTGGCTGTCTGTGCTGCGAGTGAGTATTCTGGAGCTCTATCACTGTCAGATTTCGGGTAGGGGTCGGGAAGGATTACGCATACAAACCTTTTCTGTAGCTTTGCGATGTTGCGCTCTTCATTGCTGATCTCCTTCACTTAATGTAATATCACAAAAAGGACAAACTAAAATGTAGTGCATTATATTTTAGTTTCTTTTGTACTGAGCAGTTTCGTATCTCTTGAGTCATACGAAAACTAAATTATCCCAAAATTTGGACTAAATCGTTTTAGTACTAAAACAAATGCACATGTCTTGTAAGGATATAGAGTCACCCAGCACACAGACAAAACCCAGAGAGGCAAGAAAAAACCCTAAACTGAGAAGCTGGTCCTTAGAATGGCCAGGTATTAATCTAAAATACATAGAAGTACAGATCAGGGACAGGAGAGATATCGTAGTAATAAGAAGCCAGAGGTCGGTACACAAGATAAACATAAGCCAAGGGATAATCACAGAAAACACAGTCAATATACAAGCCAGAAGTCAAACCAGAAAACCAATATGCAGAAGCTATACACACGCGCTGAGGGCTAGAAATAACCACGTCAGGGCTCAGAGCACAGTCAGTGACTGATATTTAAAGGCCTAGATCCCTGACCAGGTGCGGCATTAAAATTGGCCTGATTCAGAGACTGGCGCCCTCTCTGTTGGGAAGGCCACACTGCAGGAGCACCAGCAGGCATGACAGTACCCCCCCTCCACGAGCGACCTCCGGGTGCCGAGATCCCGGAGCAGTGGGATGAGAGCGGTGAAAGGCACGGACCAGACGGGGGGCATGGAGATCAGAAATTGGAACCCATGAGCGTTCCTCCGGGCCATACCCTCTCCAGTGCACCAAATATTGAAGACCACCACGGGAATCAACAATGGACTGGACCTCAAATTCTTCTTGTCCCTGGACTAGTACAGGACGAGGTCGAGGAATGACAGTGGCGAACCGATTGCACAGAAGGGGCTTCAACAAGGAGGTGTGAAAGGTATTCGGTATACGGAGAGTACGAGGTAGGTCCAGCGCATAACTGACTTCGTTGATACGTCTTAGGACTTTGAATGGACCAATGTACCGTGGAGCAAATTTCATCGATAGCACACGTAACCTAATGTTACGGGTAGATAACCAGACTCTCTGGCCTGGAACATAGGAAGGAACCATCCGCCTATGCCTATTTGCATAGGTCTTCTGTTGGACTGCAGCGTGACAGAGGTTGGAATGTACCAAAGTCCACACTTTATGAAGAGACTGAACCTAGGAGTCCAAGTCAGGAAGACCAGTGTCAGCACTAGGGGATGGCAAAAAGGTAGGCTGGAAACCATGGGCAACAAAAAACGGGGAGTGACCAGACGAGGCATTCACATTACTGTTCAGAGCAAATTCAGCCCAAGGAAGTAAAGAAACCCAATCATCCTGCCCTTGAGAAGAGAAGCTACGAATGTAGTTCTCACTAGACTGATTAGCACGTTCGGCAGCTCCATTGGACTGTGGGTGATAAGCAGAAGAAAATGATACTTTAATGCCCAACTGTGAACAGAAATTTCGCCAAAATCTAGAAATGAACTGGGGACCTCGATCAGAGACAATTTCATGAGGCAAACCGTGCAATCTGAATACCTCTTACCTGTCTCCACTCCTTCAAAGCAGAAATGATAGCCAGGAGTTCTCGGTTACCGATATCATAGTTCCTTTCAGCACTAGATAATTTCTTGGAAAAGAAGCCACAAGGCTTGAGTGGTTGGTCAGGGGATTCTCTTTGGGAGAGAACAGCTCCTACTCCTGTCTCAGAGGCATCAACCTCTAGGATGAAAGGCTTCCTTGGATCAGGGTGGACAAGTATAGGGGCCGTAGAAAAAGCCTCTTTAAGAGTCTCAAAGGCTTTAACGGCTTCAGGGGACCAAATACGGGTATTAGCTCCCTTCTTGGTCATATTGGTAATGGGTGCCAGTATTGTGGAGAAATTGAGTATGAATCTGCGGTAATAGTTGGCGAACCCTATGAATCTCTGAATAGCTTTTAGCCCTATAGGACATTGCCAGTCAGTAACAGCAGTAAGTTTAGCCGGGTCCATGGAAAATCCTTCCTCGGAAATGACATAACCTAGAAATGCTAACTTAGGTTGGTCAAAGAGACACTTCTCCAATTTACAGTAAAGGCCATTGTTCAACAACGTCTGAAGAACCTTTTTAACCTGCAAGTGGTGAGTAGCGAGATCAGGTGAGTAAATAAGTATATCATCCATATACACGATGACACAGTCGTGTATGAAATCATGCAAAACATCATTTATAAAATCCTGGAACACAGCTGGAGCGTTACATAGCCCAAAGGGCATTACAAGGTACTCGTAGTGACCAGATCTGGTATTGAAAGCGGTTTTCCATTCATCACCATCTTTAATACGCACTAAGTTATACGCGCTTCTTAAGTCAAGCTTAGAAAAGATCTGGGAACCTTTTAACCCGTCAAAGAGTTCAGCAATCAATGGAATGGGATAGGCATTTTTCACAGTTATTTTATTTAATCCCCTATAGTCTATGCAAGGTCTTAAGTCACCTTCTTTCTTAGAGACAAAAAAGAACCCAGCACCAGCAGGAGATGTGGATTTCCGTATGAAGCCCTTAGCAAGGGAATCCTTTATGTACTCCTCCAATATGAGGTTCTCATGTTGAGACAGAGGATACACTCATCCCTTGGGAGGAAAAGTGCCAGGAAGAAGATTAATAGCACAATCATAGGGTCTGTGCTCAGCCCCTCCTTTGTTGAAAACTTCCCTGACCTCCTCATACTGTATAGGAACCAATACAGATAAAGGAGCAGCAGTGGGTACATTTATGGTGTGCACAGACTTGACAGGAATCATGCATGAATCAAAACAAGACTTGCTCCATGACAGAACAGTGTTTCTTCTCCAGTCTATGACTGGATTGTGTTTTTGTAACCAAGGATACCCCAAAACAACAGGACATGAAGGAGATGATAGGAGTTGGCATACCACAGTCTCTTTATGGAGAACTCATACAGATAAGGAAATAGGACTGGTCTCCTTAGAAATATATGGGTTGGAAAGGGGTCTGCCATCTATAGCACGAATAGCTATAGGTGGGTTTTTTTCCACACAGGGAATTCCTTTCTCCAATGCAAAAGTGGTGTCCATAAAATTGTCCTCTGCCCCTGAATCAAGAAGTGCATCTACCTGAATAATGGAGGAACCCACCTCAATCATAATAGTAAAGTAACATCACTTTTTATAGACAGAAGGAGACAATGTCATAACCTCTGATACCAGTCCCCTCTCCTCTGACGGTTTAATCTCTCCAGACTGCATTGGGTGAGGTACAGGGTTGTCAGATGCAGCAGGGTTAAACTCTGGAGACACACAGGGTATTAACCTATTAGGTTGCGCTTTTGTTTTACACATGTCCCTGATTTGGTCTTCCATCTCCATACAGAAAGGAATTAGATCAGATTCCCAGGAAGATCTCTTGCTGTAATAGCAAGGGTTAACAAGTCAGACAAACCCTCCAGAAAACAGGACACCAGAGTTTCATTATCCCAATTAACCCGGGCAGCAAGCGTCTGAAAATCAACAGCATATTCCAACACAGTTCTGTCTCCTTGACTTAACCTCATTAACCGTTTAATAGCAGAATTAGTTTTTCTGGAAGGGTTAAACACACTTTTTAAGGTGGTAACAAATTCCTCGTAGTTATTTATTATGGGATTTTTAGACTCCCATAATGCAGTAGCCCAGTCTAAGGCCTTGTCTCTGAGATGTTTAAAAAGAAAACACACTTTAGCTCTGTCAGTTATACACATATGAGGATTTAATTCAAACCATACATCAATTTGATTCAGAAATCCTCTGCATGCAGCAGCCTCACCACTGAAAGTAACAGAGAGCACTGTACACTGGAACAGTTGATTTAACCATAGAAGTGTCAGAATGGGTTATAGGAGCAGGTGAGGGAGACTGCATGCAATCTGTATTCTCCAAGAACGTTTCCAGCAACATTGCAAAATGATACATCTTGTCATCAGCCTCCCTTATATGGGAACAGCAAGCAGCAAACTGCTGGGCAATGTCTGCAGGGTCCATGGCCCTGACGTAATGTAAGGATATAGAGTCACCCAGCACGCAGACAAAACCCAGAGAGGCAAGAAAAAACCCTAAACTGAGAAGCTGGTCCTTAGAATGGCCAGGTACTAATCTAAAATACATAGAAGTACAGATCAGGGACAGGAGAGATATCGTAGTAATAAGAAGCCAGAGGTCGGTACACGAGATAAACATAAGCCAAGGGATAATCACAGAAAAAACACAGTCAATATACAAGCCAGAAGTCAAACCAGAAAACCAATATGCAGAAGCTATACACACGCGCTGAGGGCTAGAAATAACCACGTCAGGGCTTAGAGCACAGTCAGTGACTGATATTTAAAGGCCTAGAACCCTGACCAGGTGCGGCATTAAAATTGGCATGATTCAGAGACTGGCCCCCTCTCTGTTGGGAAGGCCACACTGCAGGAGCACCAGCAGGCATGACAGTACCCCCCCTCCACGAGCGACCTCCGGGTGCCGAGATCCCGGAGCAGTGGGATGAGAGCGGTGAAAGGCACAGACCAGACGGGGGGCATGGAGATCAGAAATTGGAACCCATGAGCGTTCCTCCGGGCCATACCCTCTCCAGTGCACCAAATATTGAAGACCACCACGGGAATCAACAATGCAGGAGCACCAGCAGACATGACATGTCTAGACCAGTGACGTGCGGTGAGGTCAGTGGCTGGTGAGGCACTGGTTAGTATCAGAGCCAGATATACAAATGCAAAACAGCCAAAAAACATTCTAGCTCCCAAAGAGGAGGCTTCAGGCATTTAGTACATCAGAAGGACAGACACTGCGAGTAAGGACTGACTGAAAGTCGATTCTGTTCCCCCAGAACAATTATCTTACAATATGCCTTCTAAATTGCATTGGTAAAGACTTCTTAAATGAAGACTCTACAGTCCTGGGTCCTTGTACCTGGACTTGTATTCATACAGGGTTATTCATTCAGAGAGGTGAAAAGCAGGAGAATGGAAAATTCTAGGTCAAAATAGCCAAACCAGATTTGTTTTTCCCTTTCATGATCTGCTATTTTGACCTAGAATTTTCCATTCTCCAGTCATTCGCCTGCTTTTCACCGCTCTCTGAATAACCCTGAGACAGGGCTATTCAGAAAGGTGAAAACCTTGAGAATGACTGGAGAAGTGAACATTCTAGGTCAAAATAGTCAAACCAGAAAAATTCTCCCATTTATCTCACTTTCCAAATTGGCTGTTCATTTTCCTGCCAATTCTCAAGGTTTTCACCTCTCTCTGAATATCCCTGATAATCATTGTTCTGGCTACACTATCAGGGATATTCAGAGAGGTGAAAACCTTGAGAATTGGCACGAAAATGAACAGCCAATTTGGAAAGTGAGATAAATGGGAGCATTTTTCTGGTTTGACTATTTTGACCTAGAAGTTTAACTTCTCCAGTCATTCTCCAAGGTTTTCACCTCTTTCTGAATAGCCCTGATACAGGGTCATTCTTCTGCTTTTCACCGCTCTTTGAATAACCCTGATACAGGGCTATTCAGAAAGAGGTGAAAACCTTGAGAATGACAGGAGAAGTTAAAATTCTAGGTCAAAATAGTCAAACCAGAAAAATTCTCCCATTTATCTCACTTTCCAAATTGGCTATTTGGTCTAGATTTTTAAATGGGCTATTTGGTCTAGAATCTGTTTCTCAACTCGTTTCCTCGGCCGGGTTTGCCAGATATGTGAAGCACAGGTGATATAATTTGCTGCTCAGTGTTTGCAGTATTCAGTCTGCATTTTCCCAAGGTGATCTGAAAAATCTAGCCTGTAGTGGGTCCTGAGGACTGGAGTTGAGAAACCCTGGTCTAGATTGTTCATTCTCCAGCCAATTCAAGGTTTTCACCTCTCTCTGAATAACCCTGATAGTGTAGCCAGCACAATGATTCAATATCGGGGATATTCAGAGAGAGGTGAAAACCTTGAGAATTGGCAGGAGAATGAACAATCTAGACCAGGGTTTCTCAACTCCAGTCCTCAGGACCCACTACAGGCTAGATTTTTCAGATCACCTTGGGAAAATGCAGACTGAATACTGCAAACACTGGGGCAGCAAATTATTTCACCTGTGCTTCACATATCTGGCAAACCAGGAAACGAGTTGAGAAACAGATTCTAGACCAAATAGCCAATTTGGAAAGTGAGATAAATGGGAGAATTTTTCTGGTTTGACTATTTTGACCTAGAATTTTAATTTCTGTCATTCAAGGTTTTCACCTCTTTCTGAATAGCCCTGTATCAGGGTTATTCAAAGAGCGGTGAAAAGCAGAAGAATGACCCTGTATCAGGGCTATTCAGAAAGAGGTGAAAACCTTGGAGAATGACTGGAGAAGTTAAACCAGAAAAAATTCTCCCATTTATCTCACTTTCCAAATTGGCTGTTCATTTTCCTGCCAATTCAAGGTTTTCACCTCTCTGAATAACCCTGATATTTTTATTTTTTTTATGAGCCTAAAATGTTAAGCCAACGCTTGCCCCTGGCAAAAAAAAAAAAAAAAAACAACACGTGAAAGAAAGGGTGTGTAAAGAGACTGGCACTGTAAGAACACACACACACACACACACACACACACACACACACACAGCTCTATATGCTGCCCCTATAACAAAAGTATTAACCACTTCGATGCGGAGGACGCGCTCAGCGCGTCCTCCGCATGGCTCCTGCTGTGCTGAGGACGCGCTCAGCGCGTCCTCCCTTTGGGGTCAGCGTTCGGCCGGGTTCCGGCCGATCGCTGGCCCCCCCGGTGCGGGCTGACATCCTCGATGTCAGCCCAGCATCCGGAACCGCCGCCGGTGAAATTAGGTGTTATCGCGGCAGCGCGATGACACCTAATTCAGGCGCCCCCCCGCATGTGCGGAGGAGGCGCCTGAAAGGGAGGGGGGAGGTCCTTCGGACCTCTCTCCCTCCCGATCGGCGGCGTTGCGGGGGTTAACCCAGGCACCATTTGGAAGGGCACAGCCTGCCCTTCCAAATGGTACCTGGCATTAACCCCTGGGGAGCTGGATCACGAATCGGCGCTGAAAAGCGCCGGTTCGTGATCCTTTCCTGGAGCTGGCCGACATCTTGGATGTCGGCCAAGCCTCCGGGAACTCACCCTGAGGACTGGCGTCATCGTGCATAGCACGATGACGCCAGTCCTGGAGTTAACCCCTAACTGCCACCAACGGTGGAGATAGGGAGTTCCAATGAACTCCCTATCTCCCGATCCGTGGCAGCTAGAGGTTAACGTTTGGTATTGTTGGATCGGCCAGAGCATGGCCGTTCCAACGATACCAAACTCGAATGTGAAAAAGTTTGTAAAAAAAATAAATAAATAAAATAAAAATAAAAAAATATTTTAAAAAAAATTATAAAAAAAAATAAACACTTTTTTTTTATTTTTTTGGTTTGTTAATGCAGCAATATTGTTCCCATTTCAATTATAATGTGAACAATGATGCTGCACTAACGATTTTTGTATGCGGTGCGTTTGTTAAAAATCGTGTAATTTTCCCCAAAAAAAAATGTAACGAGACCCCATCTCTAATTTTTTTAACAAGCGCACCCCATACAAAATATAACCGCAATTGCTCGCATGTTAAAATGTGGGAAAAAAACACTTTACACGCTGTAAATTATTTAAAATTCATATTTTATTGCATTTTTTGTTATAATATACAGACAGGTCATGATGTATACATATAATAATGACATATTATTAATCTGCCGAGTCTGACGGAAAGAACGATATATAATATGTCTGGGTCATATACTAAAATAAGCCTTCAAAACGCGTTTAAACATGATGAGCAAAACCGGTAAAAATGACCTCAGCACAGAGGCGGGAAAAGCCTCAGCAGCGAAAGGGTTAAGAGGAGCCTGGCCACATCCATTAGGTTTCCTTAAAGCACCTATACATTTTTGCGTCATTCATATTATACTGAAGGGAAAGCAAGCCACTGACCTAACCTGACTTCTGCACACTGCAGGGCAGCACTTTCAGGCACTGACAGGGAGCAAAATGGAGATCTGACACCCCAGCCCAAAGCCAGTGACCCATGAAGCACACGCTGTGATCTGACAGCCCTGTTAGAAGGAGTTGAGAGAGTCTTGCTGGCAACTTTGCATCTGCTGAGTCCCCCACCTGTCCTGTCCTGTCCCTCCCCAGGCAGCCTGGCTAGAGGTACAATAAATCATACAGATTGGCAGCTAAGCACTATCTGAACACCAGCACAGAGGAAAGCCATGGCCATGGCCTCTCCCCCCCCCCCGGTGAGGTCACTTACCTTGCAGCTGGGCAAAGAGGGCTTCCTGCTGCTGCACCCCCTCAGATCCCTCCTGGGGGGCAGATGTGTTGTGCATTCTTCCAGCCCCAGTTAGCAGACAATAACCAGCCTGGGGTATAACTGGGCATCCCCAGCTGTGCCAGGCTCCTGGACTGCAGCTCCCCATGCAGCCAGTCAGGGGTTGTACATCATGCAATCTTTTCACAGCCTGCATTGGAGGACTGCCTGGCCTATCATTGCCAGGAAGGGGCATGTATAACTGCTAGACTTCCTGTCAATCAGAGGCAGTCCTCTAATGTAGGGGTTTTCTGGGAATGGCTTAGACCAATTGTGCTTTCCCATTGGTCCAAGCTTTCCCATGCTCTATCAGTGCCTGTCAGTCTGTGTGGCACTAATGAGCAGTGATCTCTGACGTGTGCTGCACACATCTTGAGCAGTTTACTCAATTAGTGCAGCGGGGAAACGTCCTGCTATGCAAATTGCGTAGGCTGGGAAAACAAATGCCTGCAGAAGCAGAGGATGGAGCTGACAGCGGGGGAGCAGGTGAGTTTGTTTTTAGTTTATTAATTTATCACTTAATGGCAGGTGCGGCTCTGCCTCACTTGCCTGCACTGACTGCACGTCCCTGGTCTAGACTGCATGGTCCACCCCTGCACTCTTCCACAATACCACAGAGGGGTTACTGTATGATGGCACTTGCTGGCCTGGCACCAAAGGCACAATATTTGGCTGCACTGACGTCTTTACCAGATTCATATCTTTTTAATATAGGACCGCATGCTCCACCCCTGCACTCTTCCACAATACCACAGAGGGGTTACGGTGTGACAGCACTGTTGCCGACGCTAAAGGCCCAATTTTAAATCACCTATTGTTAATTTCATCCAAAGCCTGCATAAGTTTCACCATAATTTAGCCCAAAAAATCACTAAGCTTTTTCTGCTCGTCCTAAAATGTCTTTTCATACAGGCTGCCGCCCCAAGCAGTTGTTTATGAATAGATAAAAGGAAAAGCATTTACCGTCATTTGAAATGTCATTTTTTTGTTTTTAAATGTTTCTATACATCCTAGAAATCCGCCACTTCACGGGCGGGTTATGGGGACCTCCTAGGCACGATATTTGAAGGATTTTTTCATTTTTATTTTAACCCTTACTTCATGGAAAACTCACTGTCCCTTTAAAAACATTTTTTTTTACTTTTTGTCCTTGCGTCCTGTCCCCCAGGGCACTACCCGGACCCCCATACACCTTTTATGGCAAATATCTAGCATATATGCCCTCTTGGAGGGCACTCTAAATATCGAACTTTGAGTCCCATTGACTTGTATTAATTTGAGTTCGTGTTCGAGTTCGAATTCAAACTTTTGAAACGTTCGAGTTCGAATGCGAACCCGAACTCGGGGGTGTTCGGCTCATCCCTACACCTGAGTGAAAGAGTGCAACGTCTGCCAGTTTGAACTGAGATAACGGCATGTGAGGCAAGTGGCAGTTGGAACAGATTTATTTTCAGATGGGGAGGGGGAGTATAACTCCTTAGCATAAGAGCGTGTTAATAACTAATGCTCTGATGGTCATTTCGAAAAATCCTTTCTTAGTGAGCACCTAGAAGCCGAAAGGAACATACGTGCTGAATTTCAAGTTTACAGGCTTAATGGTTCTGGAGATATCATGATGTCGAGTGAATGGCATTTTTTATATATATATATAATCCCTATACACAGCAAAACTGTCCTACACTTTCGATCGTTTGAATGGCTGGTGCTTCCACGTATAACAGGATCGGAGGAGTACATAACCAGTAACAATAGACCAAAGGATAATACAAATAAGGGTCGTATACCAGAGCAGGTTATCAGGAATGCCGAAGGTCGTATCGCCAGATTAAAATTTCAGCCAAATGCCAGAGGTCATATTGCCAAATCGGGTAGTCAAAGGAATGCTAGGGAGATTTAAGAGCTGGGAGAGGGGAGTTACACAAGCCAAGTCGATACACAGAATAACAATACGAATATAAAAGCACTGAGACGAGTGAGAAACACGTCAGGGGACCGGACCTGACTCAGGCTACTGTTTTTGAACACGGCGAGCACCGCATCATCATGCCACGCCCATGGCATACCACATGATCGCAGCCGTCCGCTACTTCACTTGGCGGGCCAGCGAGCAGCGTTGAAGGCGCTGCCTGCTGCCGAGGCGACATAGACAGCTGGGGCTGTGACAGCTCTGTTCTGGGTCCCCTACTCTTCAAAATCTATGCTGTCTCTCTGTACAACCTCATTTCTTCATATGGGCTCCAATGTCATCTTTATGCTGATGTCATTCCCCCCACTGCTGACTGTGCCGTGCTCACCATTTATGCTCAGGCAGCACATGTAAAGTGCTGCCCCATGCTCAGCACTGATATCTGGTACTCAAACAGTTAAACACCGCAAACACACACACACCACACCCCTGCCCTGCATAAAGGTCTACTCCACCCCTCCAGCAATGCTTCAGCATTAATGTGCTAACTGTGTTCCTATCCAGATCTACTTTCCTTAAGTTCCCTGATTTACTATTGAACTCCTTGTACTAGACCCCTGGCTTTGCCCACCAATTACCGCCTTCTATCAGCCTTTGACCTGCGGACCATCCTGACCATTCTCTTGGAATACCCACTTGTATCTTACCTGAAGTCCCCCTTGTGTCCTGTCTACAACCCCAAGGTACATTTCCCAGTGTCTCCCAAGAATCCTGGCCCCTCCTGTCTGCATATATGTGAATCCCTGGATAACTGGGTTCAGCCCACCTGCCAAGTGTTACAGAATGCTGAAGCCAGACACTACTGAGCCCGCCAGGATTCCGTCAGCCCTGAACTGTTTTGAATACTGGCTTTTGGTGTTATTGGAGGAGGTATGGAATCTAAAAGAATCTTTAAAGAGCACCTTTCCCAAGGTGCGTGTGCCCCCCGTGATAAAGGTTAAAGGCCCACTGACTCTTGAGGAGCGTATCAGAAGACTGACCCATAACCTCTGTTGGTTTTGTGTAGGTTCAGACCACTGGCTTCAGAGTGTCCTGTGAGACCCACCAACGGCAAACTCCGGTGTTCAGGCCTTCCAGGGAGGCTCTAGTACCCAAGCCTTATAAAAGAAGGGCTCCTGCTCTTAAGGCTGAACCCCTGCCCAAGCCTGCTACCAAAGAACCTCCAGCACCCAGAAGCACACTCCAGTCCAAGCCTGCTCCAAGAGAACCTCCGGTGTCTCAACCAATTCCGGTTCTCAGAGATGCACCTCGTCTCAAACCAGTTCCCAGGAATCCTACACCTAGACCCAGAGGAGATCTACCCTCCTTGCTTGCCAAACCTGGAAGTATAGAGTTTCAGGCAGCCAGATCCAGAGAGGAGGAAGACCCTGTCACCCCCAAGGAAGTGGAGACCACCACAGAGTGTGATCCTGATCCCCCCATGGACATTGCCTCTGTCATACCCTTGGTGATGACAGCTACCACCTCCATACCATATATTACGGCTTGTGCAACTTCCACCCAGAACCTGCATGTGGGAAGAAGACTGCTGCTCCAACCACCAGTACTCCAGATCCGATTCCCCCCAGTCGTGTATATGCTTCTAATGGAACCCAGGTTCATAGAGAGGGCCTGAAAGTATTTTAAGAAGCATTGATGATAAGGAAAGCTGCAAGACAACTCGTGAAGTCTGTTCATGTTTTAACTTCAACTCCCATCACTCTTGCAGATCATCGCTTACTCTCTCTTGTGGCTAGCTCCTCTTCTGCTCCGGTCCTCGAACAGCCTGGTGTTTAAGAGCTTTTCTGGGAAGCTACCACCCTACCTGAATAGGCTGCTTCCCCTAGCAGTTCCCTCATCCTATAACCTCCAATCCAGGACCTGCACCTTACTTGCAATACCACAATACAAAAATAAAGTGGCTCGATCCTTATTTTCCTACAGAGCACCACAGTTATGGATTTCCAGACACCATCAAATCTTTCCCCAGTCTTAAGTCACTCAAAAGCTCCTACTAGCATACCTCGGTACAGAATGCACCTGTAAACATGTAACATATTAACTATATTACTTACATATTTATTTTCTGTGTTAACCTGTATATTTGAGTTTTGTTCTTAATATCTTGCATTTATTATTTTGTATTTCTGTAACGACTGTAAAATTTCAATGCTCTTGAACCCAGGACATACTTGAAAACGAGAGAAATCTCAATGTATCCTTCCTGGTAAAATCCTTTATAAATAAATAAATAAATAAACCAGCCGTGCCCACTCCTGCCATAGAGTTCTGCATGCCCTGGCAAGACCTGCCACTGCCTTCACCATGCCCATCCTGGCAGGATTCCGAGGCTGACGGCAGATGGACAACATCCCTGGAGTCAGACAGCAAGATGGTGGCAGCCCAAAACCATCTGTGCCATACAAAGACGCTGCTGCAGATGGTACGATGCTCCCAAGAGCCCTCTGGTGGTCATGCCAGGTATATTTCTAATACTACTAATAACTCTTTCTCCATCTGGGCCACCGTTTCATTCCCTGGCCTCAGATGGGACATTTGTGAAGACTGCTGACCTTCCTTAATAGTGAGCTTTGGCTGCCTGGAGTTTGGCCTTAAGGGGGCATTATGTCATGCACATTATGTCATGCACACATGCACATTTAAAGTGCTGCCCCATGCTCAGCACTGATATCTGGTACTCCGTTAAAGATAGCAAACACACACACCACACCCCTGACCTGCATAAAGGTCTACTCCACCCCTCCAGCAATGCTTCAGCATTAATGTGCTAACTGTTTTCCAAACCAGCTCCACCTTCCTGAAGTTCCTTGATTTTCTATTGTACTCCTGTGCAACAGACTCCCGACTTTGCCCACCAATTACCGCCTTCTATCAGCCTTTGACCTGCGGACCATCCTCTTGGAATACCCACTTTAACCTTGTCTGGAGTTCCCATATGTCCTGTCTGCCACCCCAAGGTACATTTCCCAGTGTCTCCCAAGAATCCTGGTCCCTCTTGTCTGTATATCTGTGAATCCCTGCATAACTGGGTTCAGAGTAGGGATGAGCCGAACACCACCGAGTTCGGTTCGCATTCGAACTCGAACATTCCAAATGTTCGAATTCGAACTCAATACAAGTCAATGGGACTCAAAATTCGATTTTTAGTGTGCCCTCCAAGAGGGCATATATTGTATGCTATATATTTGCCAAAAAAGGTGTATGGGGGTCCGGGTAGTGCCCTGGGGGACAGGAAACAAGGACAAAAAGTAAAAAAAAAAAGTTTTTAAAGGGACAGTGAGTTTTCCATGAAATAAGTGTTAAAAATAAAAACGAAAAATTCCTTCAAATATCATGCCGAGGAGGTCCCCATAACCTGCCCGTGAAGTGGCGGATTTCTAGGATGTATAGAAACATTTAAAAACAAAAAAAATTACGTTTCAAATGACGGTAAATGCTTTTCCTTTATTCTATTCATGAACAACTGCTTGTATAAAAAGACATTTTAGGACGCGCAGAAAAAGTTTAGTGATTTTTTTGGGCTAAATTATGGTGAAACGTATGCAGGCTTTGGATGAAAGTAACAATAGGTGCTTTAAAATTGGGCCTCTAGCGTCGGCAACAGTACCATCACACCGTAACCCCTCTGAGGATATGAATCTGGTACAGGCGTCAGTGGCAGTGCACCCAAATATTGTGCCTTTGGTGCCAGGCCAGCATGTGCATTCATACAGTAACCCCTCTGTAGTATTGTGGAAGAGTGCAGGGGTGGACCATGCGGTCCTATATTAAAAAGATATGAATCTGGTAAAGGCGTCAGTGCACCCAGATATTGTGCTTTTGGTGCCAGGCCAGCAAGTGCATTCATACAGTAACCCCTCTGTGGTATTGTGGAAGAGTGCAGGGGTTAAAAAGATATGAATATGGTAATGGGCGTCAGTGCACCCAGATATTGTGCTTTTGGTGCCAGAGCAGAAAGTACCATCATACAGTAACCCCTCTGTAGTATTGTGGAAGAATGCAGGGGTGGACCTTGCGGTCCTATATTAAAAAGAGATGAATCTGGTAATGGGCGTCAGTGCACCCAGATATTGTGCCTTTGGTGCCAGACTGCCAGGCCAGCAAGTACCATCATACAGTAACCCCTCTGTAGTATTGTGGAAGAATGCAGGGGTGGACCTTGCGGTCCTATATTAAAAAGAGATGAATCTGGTAATGGGCGTCAGTGCACCCAGATATTGTGCTTCTGGTGCCAGACTGCCAGGCCAGCAAGTACCATCATACAGTAACCCCTCTGTAGTATTGTGGAAGAGTGCAGGGTTGGACTCTGCGGTTCAAAAAATTAAAATGATATAAATCTGGCACAGGCGTCAGTGCAGCCAAATATTGTGCCTTTCATGGCAGCAAGTGCCTTCACACCGTAACCCTTTTGTGGAATTGTGGAAGAGTGCAGGGTTGGACCCTGCGGTTCAAAAAATTAAAATGATATAAATGTGGCACAGGCGTCAGTGCAGCCAAATATTGTGCCTTTCATGGCAGAAAGTACCTTCACACCGTAACCCTTTTGTGGTATTGTGGAAGAGTTCAGTGCTGGAAGCTTTGTGAATGCAGAAGACATCCCCGATCTATTCCGTTACGTCAGCATCAGGGGATTGATAGCTGCTGATCCAGGACTGATTCATTTTTATAAATGTCAGCCGGTCTACAGAGTCGGTGGACAGACGCACTCTTTTGTCTGTGACAAAACCTCCAGCGGCACTGAACGTCCTTTCGGAAAGCACGCTAGATGAAGGGCAACCTAGTAGCTGCATAGCATATTGGCTAAAGTCTGGCCAGTGATCCAATCTCAACACCCAGTAAGCCAGTGGATCATCTGCTGGAAAGTTATCCAGGTCTGCCCTTGGCCCAAGGTAGTCCTGCACCATATGGTGAAGACGCTGGCAATGGGTGCCTACATTTGATGTCCCTGGGCATCGTGGACTAAAAAAATTTAAAAAGGCATCAGTCAAGCAGCCCCGGACTTCACCACTATTCCTCTGATCATCCGCAGCCTCAGAAACACCTGTGTCATCACTTGGTAACCTACCAGTGCCTGGAAAGGTGTTACAAGTGTCGCTTTAGAGCGTCTTCAAGTTTTTTCATCCTGTGCTCCCTCTGTGCGGGCAGGATGAGCTCTGCAACTTTACCCTTGTATCGTGGATCAAGAAGGGTTGCCAACCAGTAATGATCCCTCTCCTTGATAGTACGAATCCTGGGGTCCTTTAGCAGGCTTTGCATAATAAGGGAGCCCATGCAGCGTAGGTTGGAGGTGGCATTAGCTTCGGAGTCTTCCTGCTCAATGAGGAGGATAACCTCATCGTGCACTTTCTCTTCCCAGCCACGTACTAGTCCTTGTGTTTCGGGGCACACAAAACCCTCCCTTGAGGAATCCCCACCTTCAATGCCCCCACTACTCAAATATTCCTCCTCCTCATCCTCCTCCTTTCTGATCTGAGGAGGACCCGCTGGAATGCTGTCTGCGGAAAGTCTGGGGCCTTCAGAACTAGGGAAGGCCTCCTCTTCTTCCCGCTGCTCTGTCTCTAGAGCCACATCTATAATTCCCCGCAGAGTGTGCTCCAGCGGGAACACTAAAGGAATTGTGTCACTGATGCATGCACTGTCCCTGCTCACCATCCTCGTTGCCTCCTCAAATGGTGACAGTACAGTGCATGCATCCTTGATTATCATCCACTGTGGGGGGGAACCAAGTTGACCTGAACCTATCCTTGTGCCATACTCACACAGGTACTCGTTGATGGCCCTCTGCTGCTTGTGCAGACGCTGCAGCATTGCTAATGTCAAGTTCCACCTGGTGGGCATGTCACAGATCAGACGGTTTGTGGGAAGGTGGAATTCTCTTTGAATTTCTGCCAGGCGAACGCTTGCTGGGAATGACCGTCTGAAGTGGTTGCAGACTTTTCTGGCCTGGCTGAGAAGCTCTGCCAGCCCTGGGTACCTGGTTAAGAAACGCTGTACCACCAGATTTAGGACGTGTGCTAGGCATGGTACATGCGTCAATTTACCCTGGCATAGGGCGGAGAGAAGGTTTCTGCCATTATCACAGACGACCATTCCCAGCTGAAGCTGGCATGGTGTTAACCATCTCTGCACCTGCCCCTGCAGAGCTGACAGAATTTCTGGCCCGGTGTGGCTCCTGTCCCCTAAACAAACCAGCTCAAGCACAGTATGGCTTCTTTTTGCTTGAGCCATTGCGTAGCCCCTGCCACGCATCAGTTTAACTGACACTTCACCATAGACACAGAAGGAGGAGGAGGAGGAAGAGGGAGAGGTGGTGGTGGAGCAGAGAGACCTCATACAAGCAGCTTTCTGGAGGCGTGGTGGATGAACAAGCTCCAGCACAGAGCCCTGTCTTGGATCCCACCCAGCTGCAATCAGAGTTACCCAGTGTGCCGAGAAGGAAATGTAACGACCCTGTCCATGCTTGCTGGACCACATGTCTAAAGTCACATGCACCTTACTGCTGACTGCCTTTCCCAATGACTCGATAACATTGTCTTCCACGTGCTGGTATAGTGCTGGAATGGCCTTCCGTGAAAAGTAATGGCATTTTGGACCATGCCATTGTGGTACAGCACATTCAGAAAATTCACGGAAGGGAGCAGAGTCCACCAGCTGGAAAGGCAGCAGCTGCAATGCGAGTAATTTTGCTAAGCTGGCATTTAGATGCTGTGCTTGGGGATGGCAGGGACTATATTTTTTCTTACACTGCAGCAGCTCGGGCAACGTAATCTGACTGCGTAAATCTTCAGCTGATGTAATGCTGTCATATTGTGAGGAAGGAGCTGGTACATCCATTACTGTAGCATCATCCCTGTCAGTGGAGGTTGTAGGCAATGACATGGCAGGACATACAGTGGGGGTAGAGACAGATGAGGAGGACCTATGCAAAGTTTTGCACCAACGGGATATGTGGCAGGTGGTCATATGTCGCCTCAAGCACGTGGTACCCAAGCGTCAGGTGTCTTTCCCACGCTTGAGCCTCATCTGACATAGATTACAAATAGCAACGGTGGGGTCTGCTGCACATTTCTTAAAGAACTCCCAGACAGCAGAGTTCCTGGATGTGTGCTTTGAGACAACAGCGCTCTGCACCTGAGCAGCTCTGACATCTGATGCCTTGGACTGGCTAGTGCTACGTTTGGTCATAGATGATGTTGTGCCTCATGTTTGTTGTGCCTCCTCCTCCTCACTTGACTCCTCTGTTCAATCAGGCACCCAGGTGGAGTCAGTGACCTCATCATCATTGTCATCATCACCCCCTATCTCCTCGTCACTGGAGCCAACTTGGCAGTATGCTGCAGCTGCTGGGGCAACATGAGTGCCAGTTATTTGTGTGTCATCACTGGCACCCCCTTCCTCTAGGATGATTATACTCCCTTCCTCAACCTCAGAGATTGAATCAGAGCACTGTACTTGCTGCGCATCCTCAAGCAGCATGTCACTGTCATTGTAGTCAAACAATTCAGCTGACTCCTCCGTGTGTGATAGTGAGGCTACAGCAGGAGTAACTGTGGACATGGAGGCTGCATTAGATGTTTTGGCAGCTGAGGTGGACTGTAAAGCACTACAAGCCTGGCTGGCAGAAGACTCGGAGGATGAGGATCGCCTGGTTAGCCAATCCACCAAATCCTCTGTATGTTGCTGCTGCTTAAGACGGCCAGCACCAGTTAGAAAGTACAAGCGTTCCCCTGCAGAGGATGCACCACGTCCACCATGACCAGAGGCACAGCCTCCCGACACAGAGGCTGCTTGCCCTCTTATCTGTGTCTGGGAGCATCTGTCTGTCTTTTTTGGTCTTTCTGACATGGTGAGTGATATATAGATTAAATATATACAGAACTCTGGTATAAAGATTAAAGATTTACAGAACTCTGGTATAACTTAGTGAGACACCCTGATAGCTGGCAGCCAGTGACAAGACACAGATTACAATTCCCAGATACCTCCTATAAATCAGTGAGACCCCCTGATGGGTGGCAGTGACAAGACACAAATTACAATTCGCAGAAATCTGCTACAAGTCAGTGAGACCCCCTGATAGGACCCCCTTATAGCTGGCAACAGTGACAAGACACAGATTACAATTCGCAGAAATCTGATAGAAGTATGTGGGACCCCCTGATAGGTGGCAGTGAGAATATTTTGTAGAAATTACTGACCCCCAAAATACTGGGTGGCACTGGCAGTGACAGGACACAGATCACCTCAATTCCCAAATATTTTGTAGAAATTACTGAGCCCCCAAAATTCTGGCTGGCAGTGACAAGACACAGATTACCTCAGATTACCTCAATTCACAAATATTTTGTAGAAATTACTGAGCCCCCAAAATTCTGTGTGGCAGATTACCTCTGATTACCTCAATTCACAGATATTTTGTAGAATTTACTGAGCCCCCAAATTTCTGGCTGGCAGTGACAAGACACAGATTACCTCAGATTACCTCAACTCACAAATATTTTGTAGAAATTACTGAGCCCCCAAAATTCTGCGTGCAGATTACCTCTGCTTACCTCAATTCACAAATATTTTGTAGAAATTACTGAGCCCCCAAAATAGTTGCTCGGAGTGAGAACACAAAGATTACAACAATTCCCAGATATTTGGTAGAAATGAGACCCCCCCAGTAGATGAGACCCCCCAGTAGCTGGTGGCAGACTGGCAGTAAGAACACACACTAACACAAGATCAATCTCCTCTCAAATCTCCTCTCAAACACGTGCAGAAGCGCTGTGTGAAGCCTTACATAGTGTGCTGCGGGATTTAGCTCTCTGAGCCCATGATTGGGCAAAATTTGCCCAATCAGGACTCTGAGCCGTGATTGGCATAGTCTTGAACCTGTCTTGCACCTGACCTGTGGTCAGGTGCAAGACTGTAGCCAATTACAAGCTTCAGGCCAGTGATAAAGTGCATTGTGGTGCATTGTGGGCGAACACGCGGCGAACATGCGGAAATGTTCGTAGTTCGTGAACATGCGAACAGGCTATGTTTGATGCGAACTCCGAACCGATCAAACCGAACAGCTCATCCCTAGTTCAGAGCACCCTCCAACCGTTACAGCTGATGACACCCAAATCTTCCATTTCCTCCTCTGACTACTCTCCTGATGTGCTGGACTATGTTAAAGCCTGCCTGTCAGCTGTCTCCAAATGGATTACTTCCTGTTTTCTAAAGCTCAACCTCTCTAAAACGGAACTTCTCATTTTCCTTCCCTCTACAACCTCCATTCTTGTGCTCATTTCCCTTCAGGTGAATGGAGCCACCATTACTTCTTCCTCTCCGGCTCGTTGCCTAGTGGTCCTCTTGGACTCTGAGCTATCCTTTATTCCTCACATTCAGTCACTAACCAAATCTTGCTGCTCCCACCTAAAAACCACTGCATTCAGGACTCTACTAAAATGCTCATTCAAACTCTTATTATCTCCTGCCTTGACTATTGTAACCCCCTTCTCTCTGGCCTTAAAAAATCCCAGATTCTCCCTCTGCAGTCTGTAATGGACACCTGTGCTAGACTTGTTCACCTCACCCACCGCACCTCTCACACCTCACCCCTTTGTCAATCTCTACACTGGCTCTCTGTTTCCTTTAGAATCCATTTCAAAATACTGGTGCTCACATACAAACCTCTGCATAACTGTGCCCCTGCCTACATCTTCGCCCTTATTAGCAGGTATATTCCATCCCAGCCATTTCGCTCGGCCAACGATCTGATGTTATCAGTTCATCGTACCTGCACACCCAACTTCTGCCTTCGGGACTTCTCCGAGCTGCCCCCTTTCTATGGAACTCACTTCCCCTGCAACATCAGACTCTCCCCATCTCTCCAGTCCTTCAAAAAGTTTCTGAAAACATATTACTTTAGAGAAGTCTATCGGCTCACTCCATAATCCCCCACTGTACATTTCTTGCTCCATCTTCCCATTCAGCCCACATGCACCGCACTACCTTAAGTACTCTATTTATGTTCACCTAGTGGGTCACCCCACTCCTCTTAGATTGTAAGCTCTAGAGCAGCATCCCCTCTCCTTCTGTTCTGTGTGTGTGTGTAATGTGTATGTATATTTGTTATTCTCTCTCCCATTGTGCAGCTATTATGTTAGTCTTTATATTTTCTCATTGCATAAAATGTTTTAACCCCTTCACTGCCGAGCCATTTCACCTCTGTGTGCTGAACTAATTTGTTCCGTTTTGTGCTCATCATGTTTAAACGCGATTTGAAGTCATATTTTATTGTACGACCCAGACAATTTATATATCTTTTTTTCGACAGACTCTGCAAATTCATAATATATCATTATTTAATTTTATGTATACGTCATGTCCTGCCAGAATGCTATAACAACAAATGCAAAAAAATAAATTATTTTCCATTAAAATTTCAATCATCTACAGAGCATAAAATTATTTTTTCACATTTTATAATTCAGGGCTTTTTCGGTTATACAGTTGTGTTCAAAATTATTCAACCCCCAATGCTGTAAAGGGTTTTAGGGAATTTAGTGTACATTTGTAATTGTATTCAGAATGAAATCCTACAAGGACTTTTTAAAGAACCATATGCAACTAAAATGACATCAATTGGTTTTGTAATACAGTAGTAAATGTTTCTTTTGTGAATTCTTCATTGACACAATTATTCAACCCCTTAAAGACTACCACTCTGAAGAACAGAGGTTCATTCAAGTGTTTTCAATCAGGTATTGAAAACACCTGTGGATGTCACGGAGCAGCCATAAAGCATAATAAGCACCAATTAGGCAGCTTTAAAATGACTGTGATACTCAGCTCCTTCTAGACATTTACTGGTGTGGTTACAAACATGGTGAAGTCAAGAGAATGGTCCAGGAAGACAAGAGAAGAGGGGATTACTCTTCACAGGAAGGGCAATGGCTATAAGAAGATTGCAAAGATGTTAAACATACCAAGAGAGACCATAGGAAGCATCATTCGCAAATTCAAGGCAAAGGGCACTGTTGAAATGCTACCTGGTCGTGGCAGAAAGAAGATGCTGACTTCGACTGCTGTGCGCTACCTGAAGCGTAGAGTGGAGAAAAGTCCCCGTGTGACTGCTGAGGAACTGAGAAAAGATTTGTCAGATGTGGGTACTGAAGTTTCAGCTCAGACAATACGGCGCACACTGCGTAATGAAGGCCTCCATGCCAGAACTCCCAGGCGCACCCCCTTGCTGTCTCCAAAGAATAAGAAGAGTCGACTGCAGTATGCCAAACGTCATGTGGACAAACCACAGAAGTTTTGGGATAGTGTGCTGTGGACTGATGAAACAAAATTAGAACTGTTTGGTCCCATGGATCAACGCTATGTTTGGAGGAGGAAGAACAAGGCCTATGAAGAAAAGAACACCTTGCCTACTGTGAAGCATGGCGGGGGGGGTCAATCATGCTTTGGGGCTGTTTTGCTTCTGCAGGTACAGGGAAGCTTCAGCGTGAGCAAGGTACCATGAATTCTCTTCAGTAGCAGGAGATATTGGATGACAATGTGATGTCACAAACCTGAGGCTTGGGAGACGTTGGACCTTTCAACAGGACAATGATCCCAAGCATACCTCCAAGTCCACTAGAGCATGGTTGCAGATTAAAGGCTGGAACATTTTGGAGTGGCCATCGCAGTCACCTGACTTAAATCCGATTGAGAACCTCTGGTGGGACTTAAAGAAAGCAGTTGCAGTGCGCAAGCCTAAGAATGTGACTGAACTGGACGCTTTTGCCCATGACGAATGGGCGAAGATACCCGTAGATCGCTGCAAGACACTTGTGTCAAGCTATGCTTCACGTTTAAAAGCTGTTATAACTGTAAAAGGATGTTGTACTAAGTACTAAGATTGAATGTCACTTGGGGGTTGAATAAAACTGATAATGATGTGAGCACAGAAAAGACATTTGTGGTTATTTCATTATGAATGTTATGTTATATTTGTCTGACCTACACGTGCCTCTTTGATTTAATTGTAAGCAAGATGACTGAATGATCAAAATCAATGTCAAACTGGCCAAAACACTCAATTTCAGTGGGGGTTGAATAATTTTGAACACAACTGTATACTCTATGGGGTATGCTTGTTAAAAAAAATAAGAAATGGGAACTCGTTACTGTATTTTTCAGAGAAAATATGCGATTTTAGCTAAAAGTAAAAACAACATTTTTCGTTAGTGCAGCATCATTGTTCACATTATAATTTAAAAGTGAACAATAGTGCTGCATTAATTAATTTAAAAAAGGAAAAAATACATTTTTTAAATTTATTTTAAATTTTTTTAACATGCCTTTCCGACTATACAAAACACGACCCTCTAGCTGCCACCAATCCAAAGGAACCCCCTATTTCCACCATAGGGTTTCCATAAGGAAGCCTCTTGGCAGCTAGGGGTTAATTTACTAACTGACATCATTGCGCCGATGCGCGATGACATCAGTGGGCTGGATTGTAAACTCTCGAGAAGGGTCCACTCTCCTACTGTTCTGTGCATGTAAAGTGTATGTATATTTGTTATTTTGTCTCTCCCATTGTACAGCGCTACGGAACTTGTTGGTTACCCTTCGGTGATTGGGAGAAAGAGGGGTCTAAAGCAGCCCTCCCTCCCCTTCAGGCACTCTCCCTGCTCTGGTGGGGGGCATTGAAAACTGATTTCATTGCACCCTGCGCAACGACATCAGTGTGCCGAGAGGTGTATAAAAATGGAGTTCTGGCTAAAGTAATTTAGTCAGACCTCCGTGGGACACCGGAGAGAGAGGTGAGTATTTGGGAATGCAAGAGGGCCAGTCCGATGTTGGAATGTATCCAACATTGGACCGCAAACTGCGAATGGATGTGTCGGATATATTCTGACATAGGACCGAAATTGGTTAATGGTTATATATTTTACTGATTTTGTGTACTAACCTTTGTATATTGTATTTGTACTGTGTTGTCGTTCTTATAGCTATGGGTTCAGCATTTCTATGTATTGTGCTTCTGTTTATTTTGATATTCTTTGTGCAGTGTTCATGCAGCCATTCCAAGGACCGGCCTGACAGATTAGGGGTTTCCTCACTTAACTGGGTTTTGTCTGCGTGTTGGGTTACCCACTATCAATGACATTATTATGCAGACAAACTCATTGTAGTCAGTACATAGCAGAGCTTTACTTAAAAATGTGCGACACCATTTTTTTCTGTACTTAAAAATGCGCTTTTGTAATCCTCCTTAGTATTTAATAGAAATGAAATTCAAGGAATAATAATTTTTGCCATGACATGAAAATAAACAAGCCTTGGCTTTGGTTATAAAGATTGAGTTTCATACATCAATTAATTCAAGTTAATGATAGGAAAACCAAAACTTTTATGTATATTTTAAAATTATATATGAACATTCACTTTGCATATCAATAATTAAGTAGTTATTTTATTTCTTATGATGGAAAAGTAATAATATGAAATATAATAATAGATTCAAAGCTCAAGTTGGAGGTGAATAGTCTCAAGAATGAACAACAAAGTTTTTTTTTTAATGGCACATTTACTAATTATAAATGCTGTTATCTCTGAACAGCTAATGCCAAAATGAACATGTGCCTTGCACTAAGAAATCCCAGGATTGTCACAACTTGTGCCAGCTGTTGAGGTTATGACACCTGTGCCAGCATCGCCAGCTCTGCCCACTGTCATCTGTTCCAACTGTTCCATCTGCACTGTTTGTACCAATTCTCTGATTCCTGCATCTGTACCTTCTGCGGAAACCGTTCCAACAATGCCAGCTGTGTCATTTCTGCCAAATATGCCAGATGTTCTATTCATCCACCCAGGGCCAAATCAATGTACTTTTGTGCTCATTAGTTTAGCTGGTAGATTCTATACAGAGTATTTTCCCATTTATTAAGTGGAATCAATGTAAAATTATTTAATAACTGATTTGTGTTGATCAATTTGTCCCGTTACAAGTAAATTTTATATATTGCTGCATAATGTGTGTTGCAAAATATACAGTCATGCTATTTTGCTCATAAGGTGATTTTCAACTTGGCATTAATGACATGACAAGAGGAGGCGGCGGGGATTTGTTGATTTCTGCAGGCAGAATGGAGAGAAAAGAACCCCATAGAACACAGATAGTTATTGCTTTGCAAAAACATTATACATTAGCATTTTTGCGCCAAAAATAATTCAGTACATGTGTAGCACACTATAGTAGTTAAAATATTACACCTTGAAAAATCGCTTTGTGTGTAATGTTATCCATAATCTTGCAATTTGCAAAATGAAAATAAGACATATTACAATATAACATATCTAGGGCCACATTACAATCTTAACGCTAAAGTTAACGCTCACCTGCTTGAGCATTAACGTTAGCCGCGGTGTCTACCGCATATTACAATCCAAACGCAAAAGGGTTAAGTAACCTGTTTGTGTTTGGTACCTTGCACTTTTCAGCGTGAGGTTACTGTACTTTGCGCTCCCTATACTTAACATGGGGAGCGCAACATGTTAATCAGCGTTAGGATTACAAAGTCCTAACCCTGATTAACGTCCGTCTCTGGTTAGCGGAAAGTTAATGTTACATCCTCGGCCCCCGCGGTGCTGTCTGGAGGGTCTGGGCACTCAACGACGTTGGTGGCTGGCCGGGTGCCAGGAGTCAGTGATGGCCGATCGACACCTGAGGTGGTGGGGCTTGGCGTGGTCACGCGGAGGCGCCGGTCTTAAAAGCAGGGCGTGAGTATCTGCTCGTCACCCTGACGTGGAGTTTATTTCCCGCATCGCCTGCTGTATCTAGTTCAGTGTGTTTTGATTACCCAGTTGCCAACTTGCTTGTACGAGGACCCTGCTTACGTTTTGACTGGCTTGCCAATTGACGATTCTCTTGCTATATCCCATGTGTGTTTGTTCTGTGCAGTATTCTGTGAACACGTCTATGTTTAACCGCATATTATTGTTTGGGGATCTGCCTGCCTGGTTGTAAAACTCATCTGCTGCTCTAAGTCTCTGTTGTCCGCCCAATCTGGTTTCAGTCCTAATCGCAAGGCTTCAGATTGTGTGTCTGCCCGCCAGGGCGAGAGACGTACTTACAGCTCCAGTTGTTTGTGGAACATTCACTCTGGTTGCAGCATTAATCACAAGTTCTTTGATTGTGTGACTGCCCTGCATGCTGCAAAACTCACCAACCCCTCAAACAACCTGTTTAAGAGCAAGCCTATATACAGACACACTCTCTGATAATACACATGCAATTGATTACGCCTGTCTGGTAACGCAATATGCTCATGTCTCCAGTCAAGAAAGATATGTGAATAGAGTTATTGTGTTTTCGCTCAACAGTCTCTTGGTCTCGAAACCAATTGGGGTTGAGTGGTATTTTGAATCGTGTATTACCTCCCTGGCTTGGGATACAAGGTATTACTGCTTTCCTTGCCTTACGTATGTAGCGCTGTTTTAGTTCTGTTGCTGTAATTGCTCATTTCTGGCCACCAGGGGGAGACCAGCGCAATGTAAACTATACTGGACACTTTGGGACTACATTTTCCAGCATGCTTTGGGGCAGAGACAGGAAGTGGGTGGGGAGAACAGACAGACTTCCGCAACCTCGTGCGGAGGAGAGCCAGTGCGCGCCAAGGGGTAAACAGAGCAAGATGCACGTGAGACAAGGAGCGATTGTGACCAGGCCGGAGTGCAGGTGCTGCCTTGTGGACGCTGGAGATTGGTTTCAGTGACTTGCCAGAGACCTAGTAATCCACCGCTGTGAGGTTTACACAGATACAGAGCTGCAGATTGGACCCCGAGTTAGGAGACCGCGATGATCTAATGGGAGTGCAGGCGGTGAACTGAGAATCTTGTGGCAGAGACGGACAAGCAAGACAAGCGGATCCGGTGGCACAGAGTCCCAGCCAAATCGAGCAGAGAGACGTCCTGGGTCGAGCAGGGTGCAGAGTATCTGGTGGATGGGTGAGAGGCCTTCCAGGCCACAGTACAGTAACAAAGCATGCTGCAGTTTGCTTAAATCTACAGGACCCCAACGTGACTAGTCAAAGACACATTGAATTCATTCACTGGCCAGTTGAATCTAGTACCCGGGTACCAACACACGCATACATGTACACCTTCTTGGGACACAACCTGTATGGGACTTACACTCCGGCAACGAAGGGGTTAAAATTTCCTTTTTTACCGCTGCGCGTTTCTCGCATTACGAATTCCTGTAAATATATATATATACCGTGCTTGCTTTATATATGCCAGTTTATTTGAGACCAGTAAACTATAGAACTTATAAAATCCACAACAGTGCTGGTGTATATTTATTCCCTAGTGTGGGGAGACTGACCTGAGGTTAAATTCAGCGGCTCCTCCGGGAGTGAGCGCTACACGTACTATAGAAATCTGTTTATAAAGGTCCACACAACGCTGATCTGGGGTAAGCGCCATAGCGCCCATAACATTACGTCAGGGCCAAACATGGATCAAACAGATTTATCCGTACTCATGTCTAGACTGGGTGATATTCTAACCAAATAAGAAGAACAGGACCATCGCATGGAAACGTTCGCTCAGGCTTTGGGCCTACTTATGAATCAGTCCATTAAAGTCTCACCACCCTCTTCTCCTGTGATTAACATGGCCTCTCAGGCAGTCTCTGTTTCCTCTATGATTGCTGCTGAGGTGTCTCATGTGAGTTTGAAAACTCCTGCCTGTTTCACTGGCAATTCTGGTTCATGCCGAGGGTTTATTAACCAGATCTATATCATGTTGACTTCAAACTAAGTAACAATGTGCAATGTCAAACAGCAGCCGCCAAGGCCAGCAAAGTACTGGCATGCATTAAAAGGGGAGTTCACTCACGGGATGAAAACATAATTTTGCCTCTGTATAAATCAATGGTCAGGCCGCACCTTGAATATGCCGTGCAATTTTGGGCACCTGTCTTAAAAAAAGATATTATATCATTAGAAAAAGTGCAGAGATGGGCAACTAAATTAATAAGGGGGATGGAAGGGTTAAGTTATGAGGAAAGACTAACAAGCTTAAACCTGTTTAGTTTAGAGAAAAGGCGCCTTAGAGGGGATCTGATAACCTTATATAAATATATACGGGGCCATTATCAACCATTGTCTGATAACCTATTCATTAACAGGACTATACATAGGACAAGGGGTCATCCATTTAGACTGGAAGAAAGAAAATTTAGCTTAAAGCATAGGAAGGGTTATTTTACGGTGAGAACAATAAAGCTGTGGAATTCTCTGCCTGTTGAGGTGGTTGGGTCAGAGTCTGTACAGACTTTTAAAAAACGACTGGATGACTTCCTGCAGACACAGAATATTAAGGGTTATAATATTTAATATGTGGGTAAAAGCTTCTTGATCCAAGGAGAAATCTGACTGCCATTCTGGGGTCAAGAAGGAATTTTTTCCCAGTATGTTGCATATTGGCAAGCATTCAGACTGGGTTTTTTGCCTTCTTTTGGATCAACAGCAGTAGGTTATGTGGGAGAGGCTGAACCCGATGGACGCATGTCTTTTTTCAGCCTATATAACTATGTAACTATGTACTATGTAACTATGTTTGAACTCAATCCAGGGATGTGCCCCACAGACAGAGCCAAGGTGGGTTACGTTATCAACCACCTAACCGAGAAGGCTCTGCTCTGGGCAACTCCTCTATCGGAGTTAAAGAAACCTATTGTGTACAATTACTCTGAATTTATGAAGGATCTCAGGTGCACTTTTGATCCTGCTAGGAGAGCTACAGGTGCTGCCAAGGCTTTGTACCATATTTCTCAGGGCCACCACTGAGTTGCTGATTATACCATAGAGTTCAAAACTGTGGCTGCTGAATTGCACTGGCCAAATGATGCCCTTCACACTGCTTTTCTGGAAGGGTTATCTGAGTCGTTTATGTATTATTTAGCTCCTGTGTCGCTACCCGAGGAGCTAGACGATCTGCATAGCCCTCGCGATCAAATCCGCGACAGAAGGTCTGGCCATAGTAAGTCTCACAAACCTTCCCATGATACCCCTTCTACTCCTAGGAAGGCTCGTAATGTCTCACCTCGTAGGCTGTATCAGCTGAACCAGAGCCTATGCAATTAGGTCGTTCTAGCATCTCAGGGGAGGGAAGACAGTATTGCCTCAAAGAAGGCCTCTGTTTCTATTGTGCAGACAGGGGACATTTCCGTTTACAATGTCCTTAACCACCTAAAAGATCTACTGTATCGGGAAATGAGCATGCCTAGAATCCCTTGAGAGACAGGTTCTAGGTACTACTATGGTGTCTCTCGTTTCAAATAAGAAAAAGAGAAAACAATCATGTGGTGGTACCTGTGTCAATAGCTTGGGAGAGAACCAAGCTGGACACAGAGGCATTGATTGATTCTGGGTCTGCAGGGAATTTCCTAGACTCTGGGTTTGCGGCCGTTCACCAAGTGCCTTTGCTGGAGAGAGAGGTGCCCCTTCTCATTGAGAGTATCAATGGCAGGAAATTCTGAGACCTCATGTCGCGCATGACACTATCCCTGTATCTTTCTGCACAGGTATTCTACACAAGGAAAAGATCCAATTCCAAATAATAGAATCACCCACAGTGTCTATTGTGTTGGGTTATCCATGGTTAGCCAAGCATAACCCGGTTGTGGACTGGACTGCAGGGGAATTGGATTCTTGGGGATCTAAGTGTTGGTCTAAGTGTCTGGGTATGAGTGCTGTGGTGGGCAGTCTGAATGTGTCCACAGCTCATCCAATGTCCACAGAGATACCCAAGTGGTATAACGACCTTAATGAGGTCTTTGATAAAGGAAAATCTGAAATCCTGCCCCCACACAGACCCTATGATTGCGCCATCGACCTATTACCTGGTACCATGCCTCCTAGGGGACATGAGTGGTGAGGTCAGCACTTCCTTCAATGTTTTATCAGGTGCAAGTGGAGGTAGTGATCATTTTCTCCTATCAATAAAGGTGACCTCGAGAAAAATGATATACAGACATAGTATAGCCTATAGCCATTAATGGTAAGGTAAAAGTTGGAGTGTTATTCACGTTTTTGAGTGCCAATAATCTGGGCACTCGATATGTAGGCAGCCAGTGATTCTAAATGGGAGCGCTGGATCACCCTTCCAGGAATCAGGTGTCTCCTTGAATCTCCCGTTTTCAGCGGACAGCAAAAAGCAGGACCAGCAAGATAACATTAAAAATAATTTATTAAAGAAAAATGGAATAAATTTTGGCATAATTAACTAAATCATCATCTTTAATCACCAACATTATGTACTGTCTTCCATTTTTCTTCACCATCGATTACATCAATACACCATAAGAAGAAATAAAAAATTCTCAAATTCTTATGGATACTTTCCATGCCTTTATTCGATTTATCAACAATCAACCAATTAAAGTATTTTTAAGTTACTTTTATACAAGAGAGTTTATAGTACACTCTCACAGAATATATTTTCTGCATCAGCTCCTTTTTAGAAACATTATTTATTATCATTTTTCTTGTTGTATGAAGAATAACTTTTAATCGCTGATTTACTGCATCATGCACTTTCATCTTCTGTATTATTAGTTGTACGGATCGCCGTTAATACACCTCATAAGAAAAAGTAAAAGCACTTCCACTGGTAAGAAAGGAAGGATTCTCAGTTCAATGCATATTAATTTCCTTTTTTTGTTTGTCAGTATTTCATTTGAATTTCATACTATTTTTCAACTATGGTTAATCACACCCTGCAACAAGAGTGAAACCTCCATTGTCGAATCAGGAGAGATTTCCAGTGGAACGCACATTTGCCTTTCAATAACACGCGGAAGACGCCGTCCATAAACGCCGTACTTACCGTTTTTGGCGCACTTTCAGTCTCAATTTGCCCATGAAAGAAACAACTATATGTGGACACTACCGAGCAGGAAATTTTAAGATACACCAGCTGATGAAGCGAATCTTCGCGAAACGCGTACTGGCTGTATTTTATGCAATTTTATTTAATAAATTATTTTTAATGTTATCTTGCTGATCCTGCTTTTTGCTGTCTGCTGAAAACGGGAGATTCAAGGAGACACCTGATTCCTGGAAGGGTGATCCAGCGCTCCCATTTAGAATCACTGGCTGCCTACATATCAAGTGCCCGAATTATTGGCACTCAAAAACGTGAGTAACACTCCAACGTTTACCTTACCATTAATGGGTACAGGCTATACTATGTCTGTTTATCATTTTTCTCAAGGTCACCTTTATTGAAAGGAGAAAATGATCACTACCTCCACTTGCACCTGATAAAACATTGAAGGAAGTGCTGACCTCACCACTCATACCTACAAACTTTGATCTGCTTATTTTGGGATATCTAACAACGTGGAAGAGGACAGCGGCTGTTTCATATTAAGTGCTGATATACATATCATCTTTGTTGCAGATTGACTTGGCTACATTTCTTATCCTTGTCATCTATTCAGTAAACCACTAGGTGGCACCCAAAGTATAGATTTCTCCATTATCCCTCCTAGGGGACATGTCTACCCTCTCTCTCAAAAAGAGAATGACATAATGGAGGAGTGTCACATCTCGGCCCTGCCCCCTGCTGGTGGTAGCAGGGATTCCTGTTTATTTTTGTTTTCAGGCTGCAGACCATCTGTTAGGCTAATTGGTCTGCGGTCACATGACCTGTTCAGCCCTATATGTTGGGCCAGGATTGCCCTTGATCCTTGGATCAGGAAAGATCATATTCTACCTAGTTCCTGTGCGCTGTATTAATATTCTGATATTCTGATATTCCGATATTCCGTGTATGACCTCTGCCTCTTGTGTTTGGATCTCTCTTTCGTCTGTTCCCTGAAGTATTTCTGATATTCTGTGTATGACCTTCTGGCTTGGATTTTTGGACCTCTCTAGTATTAACCTTGTCTGTTTCAGGTATTATTGTGTTGTGTATTATTTAGCTGTTTCACTCTGCAGGCATTTGGCCACAAAGTCAATTTGCTGTTGAGTGGTTCTCTTCTCAGGACTTTATCTGTACTCCCTGGGTAGGAGCGTATGGATCATCAGTCTGTATCTGTTTATATTTAATGCTGCCCTGCAGCTTGCACAATTCATTGTCTGTCTTACCAAATACCTTAGTTCTGAAGCTCAAATCTTGCTATCCTCTGTATTGAGTGCTCTAAGTTGTCCGTTGGTCTCGAAACCTTTGGAGCTTAGTAGCAGTTCAGTTGTCCTGTAATACTCCCTGGATTTGGAGTATAAATCTGAAAGTATTGTGCTTGATCCTGTTACTGGCAGCTATTCCATATACCTGCCCTAAAGGCTTCAACTTCCGCAGATTAAAGGCTCCCCATCACCCTATAGGGGGCTCACTGTCACATTATTCTGATCCCAATACTAGAACCTGGCAGGTATGTGTCATACTGTATGTATGAAGCTGTATTGAACTTGGTGCTTGCTATGTTGAAAAGAGCTGCAGAGGTTAATGGAGGCTCTGGGCCTATCACCTGCTGCAGGTAACGATGCAGCACCACTCTGCACTACTTGCAAACCCATGTCTGAGAAGGAGAGACGCAGGTTATATAGACTCTGCTTCAATTGTGCCGATCCAAGACACACTATTGAAAATTGTGTATTAAAACCTGTCAAGCGATCTCAGGGGAATCATGTATCCATGTATCGCTATGGAGGTACTGGTGTGTCCTCCATAGGCGTCCAGACTGGCAGAATAGCCACCTCAAGTCTTTCGAGTCATGTAATCACTGTGCCCTCGTCCCACAGTGAGGCTGCAGTGTCTGTGGTTGGCAATGCGAAGCCAGTCATGCCTGTTTCCACTGGCAATGCTAAGCCAGCCATGCCTGTTTCCACTGGCAATGCTAAGCCAGCCATGCCTGTTTCCACTGGCAATGCTAAGCCAGCCATGCCTGTTTCCACTGGCAATGCTAAGCCAGCCATGCCTGTTTCCACTGGCAATGCTAAGCCAGCCATGCCTGTTTCCACTGGCAATGCGAAGCCAGCCATGCCTGTTTCCACTGGCAATGCGAAGCCAGCCATGCCTGTTTCCACTGGCAATGCAAAGCCAGCCATGCCTGTTTCCACTGGCAATGCAAAGCCAGCCATGCCTGTTTCCACTGGCAATGCTAAGCCAGCCATGCCTGTTTCCACTGGCAATGCTAAGCCAGCCATGCCTGTTTCCACTGGCAATGCTAAGCCAGCCATGCCTGTTTCCACTGGCAATGCTAAGCCAGCCATGCCTGTTTCCACTGGCAATGCTAAGCCAGCCATGCCTGTTTCCACTGGCAATGCTAAGCCAGCCATGCCTGTTTCCACTGGCAATGCTAAGCCAGCCATGCCTGTTTCCACTGGCAATATGTCACTCGTGATGCCTGAGACTGGCACAGTGCCAGTGGTGTCCAGGACAAGCTGTGTGTCAGCAGTGCCAGTGATGCCCTGGACTGCTGAGGTGCCAGAACCTGCCGAGACTGGCAAGTCTGTTACCGTCAATGAGAAACCAGTTGTGACTCATCTTGCTGTCATGCCTGTTGTGGGCCAAGAGCCCTTCAAGTCCTACTGCGAGGCAGCCATGCCCACGTTGAGCTTCGAGGAAGCTGTATTCACAACTGTTTTGGGCCAGGAGACCTTCGTGCCAAGTGTGGGCACTGAGCCCTTCAGGTCAAATTTGGGCAATAAGCCCTACAGGTCTGTTTCTAATGGTAAATCGCTAGTCATGCCCATGGTGAGCTGCGATGCAGTTGCGCCCATGTCGGGCAAGCTGACAACTGCTCAAATGTTGTGCGAGACAGCTGTGGCCGTATTCAGCTTAGAAGAAACTGTGTGCTCATTTACTCATGAGACCACTGTGCCCTCGTCCCACAGTGGGTCCAGTGTTGTCCCCACCATTGTCAAGCCTTGTGAGGTGGTCACCAAGTCTACGTCTCACTCAAAGAGGAGTCAGAAAAAGGTGACCAACCCTAGCCAATCTGGTTTCCGAAAATTCCACGCTCTGTTCTGGTTCCAGTGATGCTACACCCCCTTCTAAGTCCGAGACTAACTTAATCCGCAGAGTTCTCAAGGAAATTCAGCAAGATGGTGGCTTGACAGGTACTTTGATCCCCAAATCACGTCGTGTTCCCAAGGGATATATACGGACGCCCTCTGGATCTTTGGTGCGTGAGACGCATTGGGTAGTGCTCCAGAGATACCCTAACGTTCTGCGAGGGTTGTTGGAAGTGTCTGACGATTCAGATGATCCACTACTACTCCTGGGGAGAGGTGTAAGACTGGTGTAGTGCCAATTGTACCATGTCCTGGCGATGTCCCATGTTCTGAGGGTTTACCAGTCACGTACACACCCTGTACTGTATCGGTCGGGTCATGTCTGCCTGTAGGGTAGTTAAGTCCATGTCTAATGGCAAGGTCACGGTCTCTGGGGTAGACAGTAAGTCCACTGTGTCTAGTGGTTCCACTGTGGGAAGTAATGTGAACTCTCGGTAAGACTAATGTCACTGGATCTGGCAGTACCTCAACTATCTCTATGTTCCGTGCTGTGTGGACATATCTCCTAGATCTCGGTCCAGGAGACGCAAGAAGGTGACTAACCGTAGCAAACCTGGGACTGATAATACACTCTGTTCTAGGTCCGAGGTACTCAAACTGTCAGGCCCTGGTGTACGAGACTCTAGCCAGGTTGCCGAGGGTTGTGTACGGGCCTCTAATGGTGTGGCGATATGCACAGAGGACCTGGAGGTTAAACGGAAGAGCTCTGCTTGCTCAAACACATAATGACTACTCAGTCTGATTGGGATCCCAATGGGTACTGGTGACTATTGGTCATTAGGGATGAGCCGAACACCCGCGAGTTCGGATCGCATTCGAACTCGAACTTTTCAAATGTTCGGATTCGAACTCAAACTCAGTGCAAGTCAATGGGACTCAAAATTCGATTTTTAAAAAGAGGGCATAAAAGCTAGATATTTGCCATAAAAGGTGTATGGGGGTCCGGTTAGTGCCCTGGGGGACAGGAAACAAGGACAAAAAGTAAAAAAAAAAAAGTTTTTAAAGGGACGGTGAGTTTTCCATGAAATAAGGATTAAAAATAAAAACGAAAAATTCCTTCAAATATCGTGCCTAGGAGGTCCCAATAACCTACCCGTGAAGTGGCGGATTTCTAGGATGTATAGAAGTATGTAAAAACCAAAAAATTACATTTCAAATGACGGTAAATGGTTTTCCTTTAATCTATCCATAAACAACTGCTTGGGGCGACAGTCTGTATGAAAAGAGGAGACATTTTCGTACACGCAGAAAAGGTTTAGTGATTTTTTTGGCTAAATTGTGGTGAAACTTATGCAGGCTTTGGATGAAAGTAACAATAGGTGCTTTAAAATTGGGCCTTTAGCGTCGGCAACAGTGCCGTCACACAGTAACCCCTCTGAGGATATGAATCTGATACAGGCGTCAGTGGCAGTGCACCCAAATATTGTGCCTTTGGTGCCAGGCCAGCAAGTACCATCATACAGTAACCCCTCTGTAGTATTGTGGAAGAATGCAGGGGTGGACCATGCGGTCCTATATTAAAAAGACATGAATCTGGTAATGAGCGTCAGTGCACCCAGATATTGTGCTTTTGGTGCCAGACTGCAAGGCCAGCAAGTATCATCACACAGTAACTAGGGATGAGCTGTTTGGTTCGGACGGTTCGGAGTTCGGACCAAACTTAGCCTGTTCGTTCTGTTCGCGAACTCCGAACATTTCTGGGTGTTCGCCGCATGTTCGACCACAATGCACTTTCCCACTGGCCTGAAGCTCGTAATTGGCTACAGCCTTGCACCTGACCACAGGTCTGGTGCAAGACAGGTTCAACTCTAAGTCCCGCAGCACACTATAAAAGGTTTCCACGCAGCGCTTCTGCACGCATTTTGAGAGGAGATTTCATAGATAGTTGTTGTGTGTTCCTACTGCCGGTCTGCCACGCTACTGGGGGGTCTCATTTCTACCAAATATCTGGGAATTGAGGTGATCTGTGTCTTGTCACTGCCAGCAAGTATTTTGGGGGTCACAAATTTCTACAAAATATTTGGGAATTGTTATAATCCGTGTGTTCTCACTGGCTGCCACCCATCAGGGGGTCTCACTGATTTATAGGAGGTTTCTGAGATTTGTAATCTGTGGCTTCTCACTGCCACCCATCAGGGGGTCCCACATACTTCTATCAGATTTATGCGAATTGTAATCTGTGGCTTCTCACTGCCACCCATCAGGGGGTCACACTGATTTATAGGAGGGAATTGTAATCTGTGTTTTGTCACTGGCTGCCAGCTATCAGGGTGTCTCACTGAGTTATACCAGAGTTCTGTAAGTCTTTAATCTTTATACCAGAGTTGAATCAGAGTTCTGTATATATTTAATCTATATATCACTCACCATGTCTGAAAGAACAAAAAGGACAGGCAGACGCTCCCAGACACAGATAAGAGGGCAAGCAGCCCCAGTGTCAGGAGGCTGTGCCTCTGGTCATCGTGGACGTGGTGCATCCTCTGCAGGGGCACGCTTGTCCTTTCTAACTGGTGCTGGCTGTCTTCTTAAGCAGGAGCAACATACAGAGGATTTGGTGGATTGGCTAACCAGGCCATCCGAGTCCTCTGCCAGCCAGGCTTGTAGTGCTTTACAGTCCACCTCAGCTGCCAAAGCATCTAATGCAGCCTCCATGTCCACAGCTACTCTTGCCGTAGCCTCACTATCACATATTTTAAATATAGGACCGCAAGGTCCACCCCTGCATTCTTCCACAATACTACAGAGGGGATACTGTATGATAGTACTTGCTGGCCTGGCAGTCTGGCACAATATTTGGGTGCACTGCCACTGACGCCTGTATCAGATTCATATCCTCAGAGGGGTTACGGTGTGACGGCACTGTTGCCGACACTAAAGGCCCAATTTTAAAGCACCTATTGTTACTTTCATCCAAAGCCTGCATAAGTTTCACAATAATTTAGCCAAAAAATCACTAAACTTTTTCTACGCGTCTGAAAATGTCTCCTCTTTTCATACAGACTGCCGCTCCAAGCAGTTGTTTATGGATAGATTAATGGAAAAGCATTTACCGTCTTTTGAAACGTAATTTTTTTGTTTTCAAGTGTTTCTATACATCCTAGAAATCCGCCACTTCATGGGCAGGTTATGGGGACCTCCTAGGCACGATATTTAAAGGAATTTTTTGTTTTTATTTTTGACCCTTATTTCATGGAAAACTCACTGTACCTTTAAAAAATTTTTTAAAACTTTTTGTCCTTATTTACTGTCCCCCAGGGCACTACCCGGACCCCTATACACCTTTGATGGCAAATATCTAGCATATCTCTTGGAGGGCACTCTAAAAATCGAATTTTTCACCCCATTGACTTGTATTGAGTTCGAGTTCGGATTTGAACATTTGGAAAGTTCGGGTTCGAATACGAACCGAACTCGGGTGCTCGGCTCATCCCTAGTGAACATAGAGTCAGTTTGGGTTACGCTAACATTTGGCAATCATACAGTAGCTCGTGTAGGTATGATCTATAGACCCCCTGGACAAGTAGAAGAGCTAGATAATCTGCTGTTTGAGGAAATAGCCAAAATGGCAATGAAGGGGGAAGTTATTATCATGGGGGACTTTAATCTTCCTGATGTGAACTGGAAAACCAAAATAGCTGGGTGCACCAGGAGTACAAATATTCTAAACTCCCTACTGGGATTATCTCTAACACAAGTAGTTGAGGAGCCAACCCGTAAAGAGGCCATATTGGATTAATACTCACAAATGGAGGTTTGGTATCAGACGTTGTTGTAGGTGAAAATTTGGGATCTAGTGATCACCAGTCAGTGTGGTTCAATATAAGAACAGGGATGGAGCCGCACCACACAAACAAAAGTTTTAAACTTTAAAAAAACAGATTTTTCTAAAATGAGATTTTGTGTGAATGAGTCCTTATCAGACTGGAGGAGTTTAAAGGGAGTCCAGGAGAAAAGGGATTATTTAAAGGAGGCATTATTGAAGGCCACAGGCAATTGCATTCGGCTTGTTAGCAAATACAAAAAAGGGAAGAAACCACTGTGGTACTCTGCAGAAGTGGCCAAAATATTGAAGAAAAAAATAGCATTCAAGAATTATAAAAAAACTCAGAGTGAAGAAGATAGGCAAACCTATAAGATTAGGCAGAAAGAGGAAAAGCAATTTATTAGAGCTTCCAAAGCACACGCAGAAGAGAAAATAGCTCAGTCAGTAAAAAAGGGGGATAAAACATTTTTTAGATACATAAACGAGAAAAGAAAAGTAAAACAAGGATTAGTTAGATTAAAAACAAAGGAAGGAAGGTATGTAGAAGAGGATAAAAGTCTTGCTGACTGCCTCAATGATGACTTTTGTTCAGTCTTTGCAGAAGAAAAGGAAGGAAAGGGACCTCCGTTAGGAGGAAACACTAAAGAGACATTTACATATGAATTTACAGAGGAGGAGGTTCTACAGCAGCTGTCTAAAGTAAAGACAAATAAGTCAATGGGGCCTGATGGGATCCACCCTAAATTATTAAAAGAGCTCAGTGATGTAATAGCAAAACCGTTAACAGATTTATTTAACCAATCCTTGTTAACGGGAGTCATCCCAGAAGACTGAAAATTAGCAAATGTTGTGCCCATTTACAAGAAGGGTTGTAGGGAGGAATCGGAACTATAGGCCAGTTAGTCTTACGTCAGTAGTGGGGAAATTAATGGAAACCATGTTAAAGGAAAGGATTGTTGAACATCTAAAAACACAGATTACAGGATCAGAAACAACATGGGTTTACCTCAGGGAGATCATGCCAAACTAACCTTATTGATTTTTTTTGATTGGGTAACAAAAATAATAGACAAAGGTGGTGCACTAGACATTGCTTATTTAGGTTTCAGTAAGGCTTTTGATACTGTTCCGCATAGAAGGCTTATCAATAATTTGCAATCTTTGAGCTTGGATTCCAATATTGTTGAAATGGATTAGGCAGTGGCTGAGTGACAGGCAACAGAGGGTTGTGGTAAATGGAGTTTATTCGGAGCAAGGTTTTGTTACCAGTGGGGTACCTCAGGGGTCAGTACTTGGACCCATTCTATTTAATATTTTTATTAGTGATATTGCAGAAGGTATTAATGGAAAAGTATGTCTTTTTGCTGATGACACAAAGATTTGCAACAGGGTTGACGTTCCTGGAGGGATCAGCCAAATGACAAATGATTTAGGTAAACTAAAAAAATGGACGGAGCTGTGGCAATTGAGTTTTAATGTGGATAAGTCCAAGATAATGCACCTTGGACGTAAAAACCCAAGGGCTGAATATAGAATATTTGATACAGTCCTAACCTCAACATCTGAGGAAAGGGATTTAGGGGTAATTATTTTAGAGGATCTAAGGTAAATTAATGTAATAGAGCAGCAGGAAATGCTAGCAGAATGCTTGGTTGTGTAGGGAGAGGTATTAGCAGTAGGAAAAGGGAAGTGCTCATGCCACTGTACAGAGAACTGGTGAGACCTCACTTGGAGTACTGGAGACAGTATCTCCAGCAGGATATAGACATCTTAGAGAGAGTTCAGAGAAGGGCTACTAAAATGGTGTACGGCTTGAAGGAGAAAAGTTACCAGGAAAGGCTTAATAATCTTAACATGTATAGCTTGGAAAAAAGACGAGACAGCGGAGATATGATAGAAACATTTAAATACGTAAAGGGAATCCACAAGGTAGAGGAAGGGAGTATATTTAAAAGGAAACAAAGTAGCAAAACAAGAGGACATAGTCTTAGATTAGAGGGGCAAAGGTTTAAAAGTAACATCAGGAAGCATTATTTTACAGAGAGGGTGGTGGATACATGGAACAGCCTTCCAGTTGAAGTGGTAGAGGCCAAAACAGTAATTGAATTTAAGCAGGCATGGGATAGGCATAAGGCTATCCTAAACAAAAGATAAATCCAGGTAAAGTATCCATGTAATTGGGCAGACTAGATGGACCGAAAGGTTCTTATCTGCCGACATTTTTCTATGTTTCTAGTACCAGGCAATAATGCAGGGTGGAACCCATAGGTTGCAAAGAACGGGGTATGACCGGAACTGTCATGTACCGCGTTGATCCTGGCCAACTCAGCATAAGGTAACAAGGAACTCCAATTGTCTTGTTGGTGGGATATGAAGAACCTCAAATATTATTCCATGGACTGGTTGGTACGTTCAGCAGCACCGTTGGATTGTGGGTGGTAGGCAGAAGAAAAGGATAGTCTGATGTCCATTTCTTTACAAAAGGATCTCCAGAATCGGGAACTGAACGGAGTACCACGATCTGAGACTATTTCCTGCGGTATACCATGTAACCTTAACACCTCTTTAGCAAATATATCAGCTAGCTGCTCTGAAGAAGGAAGTTTTTTGAGCAGAACAAAATGGGCCATTTTAGAAAACGGTCAATGACTGTGAGAATGGTGGTATTGCCCTCAGATGGGGGTAAATTCACAATAAAGTCCATGGATACATGGGTCCATGGTCTCGCTGGAACAGGGAGAGGTTGTAAGAGACCCACTGGAAGATCAGGAGGGGTCTTGTTCTGGGCACACACGTTACAGGATGGCATAAACTCTCGGATGTCAGCACGGAGAGTGGGTCACCAATATAGGCGAGAAACAGTTAGGATGGTCTTATTGACTCCGGGGTGGCCTGCAACCTTTGATGCATGTAGGACTTGTAATAGCTCCCCTCTTTCATTCTCTCCTACAATCTCTCTGGAGGTAGAGAGCTAGGAGCGGTATTCTGATAGGACAGAATGTGTTCAATCAGTTGAGAGGATACTTGCATACACACAATGGCAACTATATGAGTACTTGGTATGAGAGAAACCGGTTCGATGTGAGGCAACTCCTCTTCCTCGAACTGTCTAGAAAGAGCATCTGCCTTGGTATTACGAGACCCTGGGCGATAGGTGATCAAATAATTGAAGCGACTGAGAAATAACGACCATCTGGCCTGGCGGGGGGATAGTTGTTTAACGTCTGCCAGGTAGGCTAGGTTCTTATGGTCAGTTAAAATGATCACTGGAATTTGTGAACCCTCTAACAGATGTCTCCATTCCTTTAGGGCCATGATAATAGCTAAGAGTTCTCTGTTGCCTATATCATAGTTTCTTTCTGAGTCGGATAACTTCTGGGAGAAGTAGGCACTAGGGTGAAGTGGGGCGTCCCAGGAATCTCTCTGGGAAAGGACTGCCCCTATCTCGGATTCTGATTCGTCGACCTCCATGATGAATGGTTTGGAAGGGTTAGGATGTGCTACAATGGGTGCTGAGGCAAAGGCCGTTTTTAAGTCCTCAAAGGCTTTAAGGACAATGGGTGACCAATTGGTTGTATCGGACCCTTTTTTGGTCATAGAGGTGATAGGAGCAATTACATAAGAAAAGTGGGGGATAAATTTTCTGTAGTAATTGGCGAATCCGATAAACCTCTGGATAGGATTTAACCATATGGGTAGGGGCCAAGACAAGATGGATTCCAGTTTCTTGGGATCCATGGACAACACTATGTACCCCAGGAACGGAACCTGTGCCACATGGAAGATGCATTTCTCTAGTTTACAGTATAAACCATTTCGTAACAGAGTGCCGAGAACAGAACTCATGTGAACATAATGTGTGTGTAGGTCAGGAGAGTGCACCAGAATGTCATCTAGATAGACTATGACACATGAGGAGAGATAATCTCAAAGGATGTCATTTATAAAATCCTGAAATACCGCAGGGGCATTGCACAACCCAAACAGCATAACCCGGTACTCGTAGTGGACACTATGAGTGTTGAATGCGGTCATCCACTCGTCCCCCTCTTTTATGCGTACCAGGTTGTATGCACCCCTGAGATCCAATTTGGAAAACACTGTGGAACCTCTAAGACGGTCAAAGACATCAGAGATCAGAGGAATAGGGTAGGCATTCTTAATGGTGATACGATTCAACCCTCTATAATCTATACACAGACGAGGTCGCCCTCTTGGCTACGAAGAAGAACCCTGCCCTTCTGGGGAAGAGGATCTTCTTATGAAACCCTTCTCTAGTGATTCCTGGATATATTCCTCCATGATATTATGTTCCTTTGGGGACAAAGGATAAATCCTCCCTTTTGAGGGAATGGTACCTGGGTAGAGCTTCATAGCACAGTCATAAGGACGGTGCGGGGTAATTTATTGGCTTCTTTCTTATCAAACACTTGTTTCACAGATAGGTTTTGCTCCGGAACAGTAGACGACAAAGGTTTGGCAGTGGGAGTATTGAGTAACCCGACAGGTAATAGAGGGGAAACAAGAGGAGGAACATGTGGGACCCCATGCAACGACCTTACCCTTAACCTAGTCAATGTGCGGATTATGCTTTTGTAACCATGATAGACCTAAAACAACTGAACAAGATGGTGATGATATGATTTGAAACACGATGGATTCGGTATGACGATCCCCAAGACACATGGAAATTGCTTTAGTCTCTTGGATTATGACAGGAATAGCAAGGGGTCTGCCGTCAATGGCCTGTACCATTAGGGGTTTGAATCTAGGAGACAAAGGAACAAGGTGTCCTGAGACAAAGGACTCGTCCATAAGGTTATCAGCAGCCCCAGAATCCAATAATGCATTGCAATTGACCTTAACGGAACCCCATGACAGACAGGAAGAAGCAAACGTAGTGAGGTCGTAGTGGGGCACAGAGTAAGGACACTCAAGACTGGTCCCCCCCCTAGGACTTAGGTGCGAGCGTTTCCCGGGTTTGATGGGCAATCAAGGCGTTGGTGCCCCTTACATCCGCAACATAGGCAGAGACCCTCTCTACGTCTATAAGATTTCTCTTCTTCAGTCAATCTGGTGTGTCCCAATTGCATGGGTTCCGTGTCAGAAACCTGTGAAGAGCGAGATGGTGGGCTAACGGAACCTCGTGTAGGAACCCTAGCAGCGGTTCTTCTGGGTCTCTCTCTGTGTTTAGCTCTGTCCCTGATTCTGTTATCAATATCAATCGTATAATCGATCATATCTTCTAACTCCTCAGGCAAATTCTTTGCTGCTATTTCATCTAGGATAGTATCACAAAGACCCTACCGGAAAAGCAACACAAGGCAATCTAGTCCAATCGACCTCTGCAACTAGGGTTTTGAAGTCTATGGCGTAATCTGCAAAAGACCTGGAACCTTGCTTAATTCTGAGCAGGGATCTCCCAGCCCTCTTGGAACGACCAGGAGGATCAAAGGTGCGTCTGAGAGCACGTACAAATTTGTGGTAGTTATATACCATGGCATCATCATTTTCCCACAATGGGTTAGCCCATGCTAGGGCTCTACCAGACATATGATTAATTATAAATCCCACACGGGCACGACCTGAAACATAAGTTCTAGGGTTTAGTTCAAAATGAATGCTGACCTGAGTCAAAAACCCACGGCACCCTGTTTGTTCCCCACCAAAACGAATTGGAGAAGTCATGATACATGGGAGGCAGATATAGCAATCTCAGGTGTGTGGGATTGCAGGGCAGGGGCAGAGGTAGCCCCCTGTGGTTCAGGCTGCAAATAGGCAGTTCGGGTAAGAATCGTTTGTATAGCCTGAGCAAAGGCATCCATGCGGTGGTCTAATTCATCGACACGAGAGACACATGCAGCGAGCTGCTGACCCATGTCTGCAGGGTCCATGGCCCTAGCGTAATGTCAGAATCGGGTAACCCCGCTTGCAGACAATAAGCCAACAGACTCTGACCAACCGGTCTTTAGTAATGGCCGGGTTATGGTCAGTAATAATGAGAGGTAAGAGAGGTATTGGCACTCACCATTAAGCAGCACCGCATGCCCAGCAGTTGAGCCTGGATAGATAAGGCTCCCGAATCGGTGAGTGTAACCAACCCTTTCTATTACACTAAGCCATTAACCACTGACGCTGTGCTATGAGAGCACTCTCTTTTTTGTTTCTCCACCTGAGGTAAAGGCGATACTTTAAAGAAGGGAAGTGGCCACCCTATAGTTGGCACAAGGCGCTTCACTCCAGAGCCCGGATATAAGCGGCTCTGGTCTTTGTAAGTGTGCAATTATTAAACACACGATTCTCTAATGGTCATAAGACGGTGTTGCACTATCATCTTCTCTCTCTCTCCCCCTCTCTTTATCTCCCATTTGGAGTGGAGTCAATCGATGCTATAGGAGGAGCTGTTATACCAAGTATATTGCAGAGCACATTTGGTGCACACTCTGCCACCTAGGATCTCCGGAAAATAATACATTAAGGACGCTAGATCTTCAATACGCATTGGAAACTAGCGTAAGGTCATTTATGCACCCTTAAGTGGATGCCAAATATCTGGACTTGGGCCACACTTTTTATTTACGGCATCGATGCGTATATTTTCACTATATACACTTACTGTCACTGTTGCACTTTAATACTGTGTAAATAGTAGGACCAACTGCTGCACTAGCACTTTCTATTTATTTAGGAGCTAAATTTGCACGACTAAAGATGCACTTTATGTGAACCGTAAGGATTTATGCATATCTGACGGTCCAATCAGTACAATATTGTAATCTGTTATATATAATAACTGTTGCGCCACTAGGATACCTCCCCCCTTTTTTTCTATATACAGTAATGAAGCCAGATAACAGATAGCAGCTGGTCTCTCAAAGTCAAGCAGCTTACAGTATAAGTAATACCACTGATCCTAATAACCAGTTGTCAAGGATAGAAAACCCTGCTTGCATACAATAGTACATAAACCCTAACTAACCGGTCCTTGATTATGGCCGGGTTAAAACCGTAAACTAACTGGCAAGCAAAAGGTTAAATGGAAAACAGAGTGCTGGAAAACCGTATAACGAAGCCAAACGTCGGGGTACCAGAGGTCAGGATAGTCAGGACAAGCCGGGATCAAAGAATCAGAGAAAAAGAGATTATATATATATATATATATATATATATATACACAACAACAAGGCACTAGGTGAAGTGAAACCACGCTAGGGCGATTACTAAGAGACAAGAAGCCCCTTAAATGGAGACACAATAACTCCTATTGGAGATCAGAGGAGACGCTCCGCTCTCCCATAGGATCGCCGATCGGGTGCTGCGATTGATTACCTCCCCTGTATAATGCATCTGATTCTTGGGCAGAATCCACTTCCGGGTGTGGTTGGCAGATGTTATGACCTAGTGGTTGGCACGCGCCACCATTCCCTGTCCGGGGGTAAACAGTACCCGGGAATAAAGTGTTCCGGATATCAGCTGCTGTGACAACTGCAACCAGGGGTGAAGGCGCAACACTTCCCCGGACATGGGCCACTGTGACAATAACCCTGTATATATATGTGTAGTATATATATTGATTATATAAAGGCACTTAGAGTATACACTGGTGCAAATATAATTGAGTAAATACTGTAACTATTCTGGTGATGTATCGTATCGTATCTGTTCAGAAAACAAAATGGATGCTGATACCATTTTGTCTCCGATAGCCCTTACCCGACATATCCCCCTTTTTCTTACTGAGTGTCCTCATTAAGAGGTTAACATCAGTAAGAAAGATACACGTTATTTAAACACGGACAAGGACGGACAAGACAACACGGACGATCAAGGGTTAATCAACATCACAAATTTAACAGTGAGATATGTTAGCCAGCAGAAGATGACTATCAATAACACGTTTCGACAAGTTCCATTCGGAGCATTCCGGTTAGCGGTTCGAACAGAGTTTCATCTGTTGAAAGGTATCCGGATTCGTCAGCGGAGATATCATCTTTGCTGATAGTCATTTTAACTGTATGACTTGGCCTGTGCTCCAGCAAGAATTTAAAATCAGCGTCAATAAGAATCTTCTGCTTTTGAAAAACATCAATGCTTTCGCCTTTCCCGACAACTTCCTAGATGATGACCGGGTACAAGGTACGTTTGCCAATCGTGATTCGGGCCTGTTGGCGTACTTTGATGAAGGACACGGGTGAAGGAAGAGCCAGAACTTTATTCAGTACTTGGTCCTTCCAGAACATGCTCATGTTTGGCAAACGAGTGCTGATGAGCCATTCGTCATGGATCAGAACTGCATTCAGTTTCATCATTGGCTTTTGACATTTTCACTTGGAACTTTTCAGAGCCATGTTTTTTTGTTGTACGAGTATTTAGCTTACTCGTTCTCATGGGTATGAGATGCATCAGGTACCATTGTCAGATTTCTGGTGAGATAAGTCTGGAAGTGTTTCATTTCTTCCCGATGGAGACGCTTGGGTCATGGTTGACGCAAACTTTCTGGGATAGGATTTTCTTGTCTGTCAAGATGAATCCCGGCATATCTTGCAACATGATCCCAGATGATGGTCCTGGCACAGCGATCGGTTCCATCCAAAATTCTTGGCACAACAACCGAATTATCCAGATAACCACTGTAGCCTGTGGAGACAAGAAAAACAGTTCTTTCATACTAAATATACAATTTTTCTTAATTTCCTTCTCAGGAAGAAAAGTTATTCACAGCCTTTATTCGGTAATCGGATACATTTCATAATCCTATTCCTTCCTATCTCTTGCGGTTTTGTTATCCCATTTCCCCGATTTTATTAAATAAAATATTGTCTATGGAAAAGAACAAAGCAGGTTAGTACAGTTTTATACTTCACTAGGCTTGTTTCATTCTCCTTCTGGTTGTGAATGTCTTACGTTTCCGCCATCCGATTCCTCTTCTATTTGCTGCAATGGAAACCTAGGAGGACATGCACGCAATTGGTTAATATGAACCCATTTCTCTACATTTTCTGTTCCTTTTGGAATTCTGATCTTGTAAGCTACAGGTGAGATCTTATCAATGATAAAATAAGGTCCTTTCCATGATGGTAGGAATTTCCTTTCCTTCACCTGGTTACAAGAGAAATTATAGAGATAAACCTGGTCTGAGATGTGGTACTCCTTTTAGGAGGTCTTCAAATCGTAGTAGGTTTTGTTGCTGCTTGCTGGCTTCTCGAGGTTCCTTTGGGCAAATGCAAAAGCATGCTGTAAGTGCTTTCGTAAGTTCTCAATGTACTGATGTGCCGTCGTTGCATTGATCAGGTTCTGGTCCGCAGTGCGATACAACAGGTGTTGAGGTAAAACCATCTTCCTACCTTAATCACCTTGAAAGGAGAGTGTTTTGGAGCCATACTGGGTGTGGCTCTTATGGCCATTAGAACCAGTGGTAACTTGACGTCCCAGTCTTTGCCAGATTCATTGACAAATTTCTTCAGAATATTTACAATGGACTGATTGTACCTTTTCGACTCCGCTGCTTGAAGCAGGTCTGTAAGCGATATGTAGTTTCCTCTTGACTCCTAGGATGTCACACATTTTAGTTTCCTGTAGCCCTGTAGTTAATTTGGCTCTCGAGAACTGCAGCTGTTATGCCTCTAGGGGGAGCCAGTGTGCGACGTATGGAGAAAGACTGTGATGGACATATGAACTTATGGACTACGTCCCCCAGAAACCCTTGGGGGAGAGGAAGGATGTAATGTGTCTGGCGCCAGGAAGTAAGAGCATTGTGTGCAGCGTGGGCAGAACGGAGTGAGCTGTGAGAGAAGGCAGCTGGCTCGTGTGACACTCTCTGGGATCTTGCAAATTGGAGCGCGGAGAATCGGGCGGCATCCATTGTTGGAGTGTGTCAGGACACGTACCCCCGGACCCTCTGGCGCCCCCTTTGTTTTCCCTTTTCACCATGTTCTGCATGAACTATGCAGGTTCCAGCACTTTATGTTGAATAATGCTCATTCCTGGACTCTGATTTGCATTCTGGACCTGAAACCTCACCTGCAGTTGATCCCGCCTGATGAGTCCTGCATAAGAGGAAGCTACGCCCCCTTATCCCACGCTTCCTCTTTGAAGTTCCTAGCTTAGCCAGTGTAGACCTGCCTTCCTGAGATCGTTGCCTGGAACCCCTCCTGCTCTTGATCCATAGACATTCCTGTGCACCCTCTGCTATTCCTGGACATTCTTTACCAGTATCCTGCCTTCTGCTATATATACTGCAACTTGGGCTCACACCCACACTTTTGCATATATGCTAGGCCACGGTCGTGACAGAGTGATCAGGGAGAGTGCATATCGCCTTGCTGTGCATCATGCTGGATTGTTCCTGTTCCAAGTGCGTTAGAGAGAGATCGGGTGTGTGGAGACCGTGTGTAAGGAGGCCGCAGGCGGAGCAGAGTGCTGGCGGTATCCTGATTCTGACTGAGGAAAACCAGATCGTGAGTGTGAACTTCGACAGCATCGGGCTCCAGGCGGCTGAGAGGACGGATCTTCTCGAGAGCAGTGACGTGCAGTGAGGTCAGTGGTTAGTGAAGCACTGGCTAGTATCAGAGCAAGATATACACAGGGTTACGCAGTCACAATTTACGTATTTGATTATCGTTATATAGGAGAATAGAGTTTTATTTTTTATTTTATTTTTTGCAAAAAAAACATTTTTTTACTTTGTAACAGACTTTATTATTTAAAGGACATTTTTTTATTATTTAGACCCATTTTTATTGGTTTAACCCTTTCGCTGCGGAGGACGCACTCAGCGCGTCCACCCGCAGGTAGGGTTCCATGAGGAGGAAGCACTGAGCGCGTCCTCCCTTTGGGGCCAGCGCTCGGCCGGATTCCGGGCGATCGCTGTGCCTCCCGGTGCGGGCTGACATCCTCGATGTCAGCCCAGCACCCGGAACCGCCGCCGGCACAATTAGATGTCATCGCGGCGGCGCGATGACATCTAATTCAGGCGCCCCCCCGTGTGTGTGGAGGAGGCGCCTGAAAGGGAAGGGGGGAGGTCCTTCAGACCTCTCTCCCTCCCGATCGCCGGGGTGCAGAGGGTTAATCCAGGCACCGTTTGGAAGGGCACAGCCTGCCCTTCCTAACAGTACCTGGCATTAACCCCATGGGGGCCGGATCACGAATCGGCGCCTAAAAGCGCCGGTTCGTGATCCTTTCCCGGAGCTGGCCGACATCTTGGATGTCGGCCAAGCTTCCGGGAATGCCCCCTGAGGACTGGCGTCATCGTGCATAGCACGATGACGCCAGTCCTGGAGTTAACCCCTAACTGCCACCAATGGTGGAGATAGGGGGTTCCAATGAACCCCCTATCTCCCGATCCGTGGCAGCTAGGGGTTAATGTTTGGTACTATTGGATCGGCCAGAGCATGGCCGTTCCAACGATACCAAACATGACCATGAAAAAAGTTTTTAAAAAAAAAATTGAAAATAAAAAAAATATTTAAAAAGCAAAATTATAAAAAAGAGAGAACAAGTTTTTTTTTCTTTTTTTTGGTTTGTTAATGCAGCAATATTGTTCCCATTTCAATTATAATGTGAACAATGATGCTGCACTAACGATTTTCGTATGCGGTGCATTTGTTAAAAATCGCGTAATTTTCCCCAAAAAAAATGTAACGAGACCCCATATCTAATTTTTTTAACAAGCGCACCCCATACAAAATATAACCGCAATTGCTCGCATGTTAAAATGTGAAAAAAAAAACACTTTACACATTGTAAATTATTAAAAATTTATATTTTATTTCATTTTTTGTTATAATATACAGACAGGACATGACGTATACATATAATAATGACATATTATGAATCTGCCGAGTCTGACGGAAAGAACGATATATAATATGTCTGGGTCATATACTAAAATAAGCCTTCAAAACACGTTTAAACAAGATGAGCGAAACAGGTAAAAATGAGCTCAGCACAGAGGCATGAAACGCCTCAGCAGCGAAAGGGTTAACCCATTAGGAGAATACAAGACTTCCTATTTTTTTTCCCAGTTCGATGGAATTCGATCGCAATTCGGCGTTTTTCGTCAATATCCGATAACTGCTTTGGCTACTCCAATTTCAGCAAAATAGTGACCATTCACTAAATAGTGAATACATCATATTGTTTGCGAAATGGAATTGCTCAAAATTGCGAAATGAAAAGCATGGAACTCACTTTTGGTGCTTTGTGAATAGAAACCTAAGTGACAGAAGTGATTTACAAATTCTACAAAAAATGAGCAAGAGAAAAAAATGGCAGTATGCAGATTACCTTCACAGGGAAGGCTGGGGCTCCAGTGATTTATTCCACAGCCTGTCTGTCCCGGTCACCACCATTAGGGGAGGGGGTGGGGGCTGCTCAAGTAAGTCTGTGGTTATCAGACCCAGCTCATTAGATGGAGAGCCTCCTGCTGCTTTACTGACTTTGTGAAGTTTAAAAAGACTTTTCTGTGAGCAGGAGATAAGAAGCCAGGTGTCTTTTTCATAAGTTTTTTTTTAACCCCTTAAGGACCGCGGACGTACCATGTACGTCACGGCTGCGGGTCTCTTTTAGACCCACTGACGTACATGGTACGTCCTGCGGTCTTTTGAGCACTGGAAGCGATCGGATCGCTTCCAGCAGCTCAAACGCCATTGCAGGCTGCCTGGGAGTCCAGGCATCCGTGCAATGGCGGACAAAAGTGCCCGGGGCCCCTTGTGATCGCTCCCCGGGAGCGATCAACATCCGGTTTTCACCGGAAAGGTGCCCCGCACTTCTATAGAGCGCTGGAAGCGATCGGTATCGCTTCCAGCTGCTCTGAGTATATTGCAGGGATGCCTCGACATCGAGGCATCCTTGCAATATGTTTACCTGCCGCCGGTCCGGTCAGTGATCGCTCCCCCCGAGCGATCACTTCCGGTAGCGGCAGGAAGTACTGAGTGCCACGAGGTATCGTGGCACTCAGTACAAAAACGATCACATAAGTGATCAGGTGCTCTGCTGGGATCAAGGCACCCAGCAGACTAAAAAAAAGTGTAAAAAAAGAATAAAAAAAGTAAAATAAATAAATAAAAAGGTATAAAATAAAAGAAAACTGACAGCCAAGATGGCGCTGCCCTTCTAAGGGCAGAGTCATCTTGGGGCTGTGTGGGATGTTCCTAGCCTGCCTCATCAGAGAGGCAGGCTAGCAACATCCAATCAGAAGTTAGAAAAAATCTAAATAAAATTTCTAATAGGTCAGGTCAATATTTTGTAAATATTGGCTCTGACCTCTGTGATTCTCCCTCCCTCTCCTCACTTGTGTTTTGGTGAGCGAGAGATCAGATTTGACAGGTTAGAGATTTTAGGTAGATTTAGTGAGATTAGAAAAATTGAGGCAGATTTAGAGAGATTTTAGGGAGATTTAGAACAATTGAGGCAGGTTTAGAGGGATTTAGAGAGATTTAGGTGTTTATTTGTATTTTCTTGTGAAACCCAACGGTTCTTCTAAGAACCCACAATCCGCTTATATATATATATATATAATAATTATAACATTTTATAATCTATTATATATAATGTCTGAGAGGGTGTACAGCGCAGAGGAGGCATATGCCATCCTGGCGTCAGAATCTGAGGCATCTGCGTCGGACTCCAACCCAGATTTTGACCCTGCTAGGTGCTTAGATATATCAATATATACATCAGCCAGCGTAGATGATGTATCTCCTAGTGATGTTTCTGATGCAGATCCTGGGCCACCACCTGCCAGCAGGAGACGCACAGCTCCAGCTGAGGAGTGGGTAGTGCCTCATTGCCAGAGGCCAGATATCCCTCCTTTCACGGCAAATCCTGGCATCAATATTGATGTTGCAGGATTTACCGCCACACAGTTTTTGCAGGTGTTTCTGGGGGATGATTTGTTGGGCCACATTGTTGCCCAATCAACTCTGTATGCCCATCAGCATTGTGCTGCGAAGCCAGACTCCTACTTGGCAAGGCAGCAATGGACCCCGCTAGATGTGCCAGAATTTCTGGAATTGTGGGCACTTACTATGCTGATGGGCATCATAAAGAAGCCCTGAATTCACTCCTACTGGAGCAGTAGCCCCATTGGCTCTACCCCCGTTTACCCCCAATCAATGTCACGTAGAAGTTATGAAAACATTTTGCGTTCGTTTCATGCACTTCAGTGACAACAGCCTGTGCCCCCCTAGAGAGCATCCCCAGTTTGACAGGCTGTATAAAATCTGCCCCCTGATTACCCACTTCGCCACCAGGTTTTCAGAGGCTTAGACACCTGGAAGGAATATCTGCGTGGATGAATCCCTAATGAAATACAAGGGAAGGCTGGGATTCAAGCAGTATATTCCTTCCAAACGCTCCAGGTATGGAGTGAAGGTGTATAAGCTTTGTGTGACAGCGAGAGTGGGTTTACTCAGGCCTTCCGGGTGTATGAGGGGAAAGGATAGTAGCCTTGACCCTCCAGGTTGCCCATAACACATGGGAACCAGTGGCAAGATTGTGTGGGACCTACTTTTTCCCTGATGAACAAAGGGTACCACTTGTTTGTTGATAATTTTTATACAAGTGTCCCTTTGTTCAAGCTGCTGTATTGTTTTGATACAGTAGCATGCGGTACTGTCCGCAAGAACCGCGTAGGTTTCCCAGCACAGCTTGCCCGCACCCGGTTAAAAAGGGGGGAGACCTCAGCTCTGCGCCAAGAGGAGCTGTTGGCGGTCAAGTACAGAGACAAGAAGGATGTATACCTTCTATCCACCATCCACACTGAGAGGTCTGTGGAGGTCTCTGTACGTGACAGAGCTGAGCGCATCAGGAAGCCAGTGTGCATCAAAGCCTATAACCGGCATATGGGTGGGGTTGATCTGGCAGATCAGCTGCTCCAGCCCTACCAGATTATGCGGAAGTCAAGGGCCTGGTACAAAAAGGTTGCAATTTACCTGATGCAAATTGCAACCCACAATGCCTTTTTGCAGAGCAAACCCCGGAGTGACGCTGTCCTTTTTTACAGTTTCAGCTCCAGGTCATTTCGGGGTTTTTGAACCAGGATGCACCTGCTCCCCGGGCGGTGATGGGGGACAGAGTTGGGGCTACACATTTCATTTTTAAAATCCCCCCTATTGAGGGCAAACAGAAACCCCAAAAAAGATGCAGGGTGTGTTTCAAGAGGGGGCAGAGGAGAGACACAATCTTTTACTGCCCAGAATGCCCTGGACAACCCGGTCTGTGTCTTGGGGACTGTTTCAAGGTATATCACACTGTGCGTGATCTGTGATTTTTTTTCCTTTCTATTTTTTCTTACACGTTAGTTAGTTAGTTCAGTTTAGTTTTTTTTTTTCTTTTACTGCACCAGACTTTTACATTTTATTCCTACATTTTTATGTTCTACAATTGGTGCCGTATTTTGCCAAAATCTTGGCACACCTATGCATGGGGGGCATGGGTGTACTCAGGAGACCTTGCAGAAAACAACCTGGAGAGTTTTCATGCAGTAACCGACAACAGTGTCTCCTAAATCACAGTCCAAATCTAATGTGGGTCTAAAAATAAAAAAATTCAAAATTACCGCCACACACCTTCTCAAATGTTTTGGGCTAAAACATGGCATCAAAGCATTCCATATGCAATACCTTGGGGTGTCAACATGTCAAATATAAACAATTTTCTGGCAATAATTCAAACTGGGGTATGCGGTAGACCCAAAACCAAAGATAGGCCTATCTGAAGAAATAATCTCAATTTCAACTCAAATGACAAAGTCATAAAAATTGTATTTGAACCTTCCCAAAATCCTGGCAAACCTATGCATGGGGGGCATGGGTGTACTCAGGAGACCTTGCAGAAAACAACCTGCAGAGTTTTCATGCAGTAACCGACAACAGTGTCTCCTAAATCACAGTCCAAAACTGATGTTGGTGTGAAAATGAAAAATGAGCACCAAACAGTATCCAATTTGTTTGGAGCAAACGGTTGCATCCGTGGCATAAAAACACTCCCTTTACAATACTTTGGGGTGTTAGCTTACCAAATATATGCACGTTCATGGCAATAAAAAAAATTGGTATGTAAAAAGGCCCCTAAAAAGAAGATAAGCAAAGAAGATATGTCAAATTCGAAAAATGACAAGCACATGTCAGAAGATTGGCGTAGCACCCCAAAAACAGCAGAACAAATCTATATATGGGTGGTATCACTTTACTCAGAAGATGTTGCTGAACATCTTTTGGGGTGTTTTTTGGCAGTAACCCATAACTGGATTTGACAATTCATGCCTAAAGTACAATGTGTGTGAAAAAATAACACAAAAAGTGACTACCTGAAAGTTTGACAAAGAGCTAGTGCATGGAAAGTGTTAAAATACAACTCTTTGAAGTACCCTAGGGTGTGCCCTTTCTAAAAATATATGGTTTGATGGGGGTAAATTACTTTGGCCGGCTTCAAAAATGTCCCAAATAGGACATGGGTGCATGATGACGAAATGTGAAAATTCCAAGTTGGAAAACTGAAATGCGCACCCCCAAATAAGGCCTATTAGCCCCCAAATGACCCGACATACCTATACATGGGTGGTATCACTTTACTCAGAAGATGTTGCTGAACATATTTTGGGGTGCTTTTTGGCAGTAAACCTTAAAGTTCACAGTACATGTATTCTTAAATTGCATTAAAAAAAAACATCACCCAAAATTTTTTTTTTCTCAAACTTTGGCATAGATTTGTGGTAAAATGGTTTACATGGAAAGAGTCAAAATACCCCAAGTTTAATACCTTGATTTGTGTACTTTAAAAAAATATGTATATGTGGAGGGTTATTCAGGAATTAGTGACAGATATCAGTGTTACAATGTCACTATCACTACTTTTAAAAGTAAACCCTTTGGAAATGCCAAAGTGCTACTTTCACTTATTGTTGCATAAGATAAGGAGAAAAGCGAGTAATATGTAAACATCGGGTATTGCTAAACTCAGGACTAAATTTAGAAACTACTAAGGAATTAAAAAATTTTGACGGTTGTTGATACATAAGAAATTTTGGGGGTCAAAGTTCGAAAAAGTGGTGTTTTTTTCAATTTTTTTTGTCATATTTCACAAAGTTTTTAGTAAATTATATGAAATGATGAAAAAAATTGTATCTTTACAAAGTCCATTTAATGACGAGAAAAACTGTAAAATATGTGTGGGTTGCATAAACGAGTAAGAGGAAAATTTGACGTAAACACAAACAGCACAGAAACGTAAAAACAGCAGCGGTCACTAAAGGACGGATTTGTGTAAATCCTCCCAGTCACTAAGGGGTTAAAAGGTCTGTAGTCACACAGCCGCATATTGTGAGCTGATGAGTCTGGGGGGCGGGGCTGGCGCTCTGACACCTCATCACAGCGGGGGTGCCGTTATAACTGACCACGGAGCTCAGCGGGAGCGGCATTGCTCACACATGAAGGGAGCACAGACAGAGGGCAGAGATCCAAATCCCTGGCCAGTTTAGCAGGGATTCAGATTTTTGCGCCCTCGGCAGCACACAAGCTCTTAGGCTGACGCCTGTGCTGCCTTTGCCTTATAGGAAGTGTCGGCCCTGCCTGTTATCAGTTCAGCCGCTGCCTGGAATCCACATCACCCGCACCGATTACCCTCCTCGCACAGACAAAACAAACATATTTGCCTGCCAGTCCGAGAGAGCCAAGGGTTGAGCTGATGTGGTCTCTCATGAGCACTGCACCTCGTCCAGCTGCTTCCCGCACGACTGTGGCGCCGGCACGTTGGCGAGTAGGAGGAGCTGGAGCCAGTGCGTGCTCAGCACAGGCTATGCCCCCCCCACGACTGACGAGGACCGTCATGACAGTCCTGTGTCAATCAAACCATGTCCATGAGGAGCTCTGCCTCCCATGGTGAGCGTTTAAAAAAAAAAAAAAAAAAAAAAGGCTTGAGACCAACGGGAGCTTTCCCATTGGCTGAAGCTTTCATGTGCTCTCCGTGCCTGGAGGCACAGGAGAGCGTGCCACCAACTTGGGCATCTCAATTAACGTAGCGTAGAACTGCGCAAATTGCAAAGGCTAGGCTGGCTCAGTGCTGCCCCTGTCTGTGTAGTGAATCACACACACACAGCAGCCGGCAAACTGAAGTGAAAGCGCAGGAGAAAAAAAGCAGAAGAGAGAGAGCAGAAGCAAGCACAGCAAGGGAGCGTGGAGAGGTGAGTATGAGAACTTTTTTCAATAAATAACCATTTTATTTACAGTTTAAATATACACACACACATCACACGTCATTACTGTACATTGAACACATTAATTTACTGGAATGGCAGGGGAGGAAGAGCCACTGACTGCACATCCCTGCTCGAGAGGGACCTTTCACCAGTGTTTCACCAGTCCAGGACAAGCGGTTTCGGCGGATGGGTGAGAGGCCTCCTGCCTATGATATTGCTAACAGTGCGCACTTATTTGTTTGCTACATTTTTGGGCCCCAACGTGACTAGTCAAAGATATTCATCCATCGATTGGCAGGTGTACTTAGTACCCGGGTACCCTAGGACATAAACTAATAGATGTGTATTTCTAAATTGGACTTTGAACCAAAGGACTGAGAATTATATTAACGGTTTAGTCGCTATACAGTTACACTCTCATATTGCTCATCATTTATATCGTAGAATGTTTGATTCTCACAGTTAAAGTACATGTTTAATTATTGAGATTTATTGCTTACAGTAAAGTATATTTAAGAAAAATCTATAACGGTGTGCTGGTGTACAATAATTGTTAGTGCGGTGAGACAGATTCCGGTTTATTCAGCGGCTCCTCCGTGGGTGAGCGCTACACATGCTTAATCAGCATATATGCACAAACACTTGAGCTGCATGTTTTGCATGGTAAACATTCTACCCATTTGGTGAATAAACAGGTGATTGTCAACAAATATTTGTTTCCTCTTGATGAAGATGTTACTGGTCCAATAAAGTCAATTTGGATATCAGACCAGGGCAAAGCCATTACTCTTTTCATCAAGGGTGCTCTGTGAGTGGGAGAATGTGGCTGGAATTGAGGACAGATGAGACATCCCTGACGGTAAGTTTGGACATCTTGCAACATGTGAGGCCAATAAGCATAATCACGTAGTAGTTCATATGTTATCTTTGCTCCCCTATGCCCTGCTGCATCGTGAGCATGTTGAAGCATCAAATCTCGGAAAACTGTCGGTACTACCCATTGTAATATTCCATTCTTCGTCGTCCTCATCAACAATCCATCCTGTAAATGAAATTGTGATTTACCTCTCATCAGAATCCGTAGAACTTCCATACCTTCACAATCCTCATCGGTTATGGGGTTGTTCATGTACAGGGGATCTTCTATGTGTTTATAGAAGGCACCAATTACGGGATCCCCCTTTTGGCTGGTAATGGGATCTTCACTGGGAGAATTTTGGCTCCACTGTGTGACATAATTTTCAGATTCTTTCTGGGTCTGTCTGCGGGTTACTGCGTTTATATGGAGTGGGCCCATAAGGTCTTCTACATCCAGAAACTCACCCTCGACAGCTCCTTGCTTAGCTAGGGTATCTGCCAAATCATTACCATTTTTATCCAGGCTTGGATCTTTGGAGTGGTCTTTTACCTTTTTCCAGTAGAACGTCAGTCCGTTGGTGGTTACCAGGTCGTCAATCTTCTGGAACATCTTACCATGCTTGACAGGTTTCTGGTTGCTTCGCTGCATGCTGGATCTCTTCCAACCTGGGAGATACTCGACAAAACTGTTACGAATATAGCTAGAATCAGTGATTATTACACATTCCTTCAGACCATATTCGATTGCCATTTGCACTGTTTTGTACACAGTTGTGAGCTCAGCGACTTGGCTACTTTTGGAACCTATGTCATAACCTTGTGACACATTGGTATGATTATCACACCAAACAATTCCAATACCTGCTACCAGATGTCTGTGACCATCTCTGGTGACGTGATAAGAACGACCATCTACATAGACATGCGGTAATGTTTTGTAGTATTCCTCTTCATACGTTTTGTATGGTAACCTCAATTGTTCCACGAGGTAAACATCCGTGACTGTCTCCTGATCATGGTCGAGAGCAATACAGTCATGGAGTTCTGCCAGCCCTTGCGCTACTGGATTTTGGCTATTTTCTTATAACGGATTTCCAGGGGCCATCCCATAAGGGAAAGTGTCCATGCAGTTACCCTACTGTTAGAAAGATTACCCATTTGTATCCTCTCACTTTGCAAGTATTGCAAAGACTGATGTGCCATTTCTACAACAATTTTTTTCGCCTTGAATATAGCTTCGAAAATTTTGCAAGGCCCATACTGTAGCTAGTAATGCTTTCTCACAGTCATTGAATTTTACTTCAACGGAGGATAAGGACTTACTGGCAAATGCGATGATTTTGTTCATGTCCTCTTGCTTCTGATACAAAACTGCGCTCATGCTTTTGCAGGTGAATCCTGTTTCAAGAAAGAATGGCTTACCTCCTTCGGGATAAGCAAGGCTTGGGGCCTGAACAAGTTTCCTTTTCCGTTCATCCACAGCTCCATTGTGGATAGAATTCCACTCCCATTTTTCTCCTTTCTTTAACAACTGCAAGAGAGGTTTTGTAATCTCTGCATAGTTATTAATGAACTTACACGAGTAATTCATGAGACCTAGGAACGATCTTGACTCTTTGAGGTTGGCTGGGTTCTCGGTGTTTAGCACCGCTTCCATTTAATCCCTCTGTGGTCACTTTGTGGCCCAGGAAGTTTACCCTCTCCGGCAAAATTGCGCCTTCTGTAAAAAAAAAATTCACTCCTGCCTCCTTCAATTGGATAAGAACATGTTTTAGCTCCTGGATGTGTTTCTCTAATGAATTACTTTTCACCAGAATGTCATCAACATAGGATAAGGTACCTCGTTCTGCGGCATCAGGCATTACTTTATGCATGAATACAGCAAATTTGTGGCCAGAGTTTATATAGCAAAAGGCATTCTTGCCCATGCATACTGTGCCTTACCAAAAGTAAAGGCCAATTTGTATTGGTCCTCCTCATCCACCTTTATGGTCCAATATCCTTGAGCACAATCAAGTGCGGTAAAGATTTTGGAGCCCTGCATTTGTACCAAGCATTGGTCATTGTATGGCACAGGCCATCCTGACATGTACACACGTTTGTTGATCTGCTGCAGATCGGCACACAAACGCCATTGCCCATTAGGCTTAAGGATTCCTAGGATCGGGTTATCAAATGAACTGTGTACAGGATAATCCCCCTTTCCTCTAGATTCCTTATGATTTCCGAGAGCGACTCATAAGAGGCCAGCTCCAGGTACTGCTGGAGGTTTACCATTGGAGTGTGGATTATCTTCAGACCTAGTTGTTGCATCCAGTTAGACAAATAAATGAGTGCATTTGTGTGGCGGGATGGAAGTCCGCCTGCGGTCCTGCTCTATCTGACCCCCCCTTTGATGGCGTCCGGCCCGACTACCGAGTGGCACGGCACTCGGCATCTCGAGTGGCCTGGAGGATGAAATGGCGTTGGTCCGGCATCTGGAGAGATGGTGCGGTGTTGCCTTGGGGATCCCGTTCCTGGGTTGAGTGGTGATGCAGGAGACCGCTGAGTGCCTCCTGCAATAGTGATTGTAGCTCTGAAATGAAGACACCAGACGCGGCTGTATGCTTTAAAACAGTGAACTGAATTTTATGGGTTTCAACAGGGTCATTTATACAACTTCACACAAACAGATTACCAACTCCCCCACCCACACAACCAGCACTGATTGGCTCCTTTCCCAGCCTCCTGTTCCCTATCAAGTCCCTTTCAGCCTTCCCATTGTCCAGGGATTAGGCAGATGAGGTCTTGGAAAAGCCTCCAATCAGCTGGCTTGCTGTATCCTCCATTTTGCCCTTTCAGGCTCCCCCATTGTCCAGGGGATTAGGCAGATGAGGTTTTGGAAAAACCTCCAATCCTCTGGCCCGCTGCATCCTCCATCTTGGGGCATGAGATCCTTTGTTCTGTGAAACCATGCTGGGATGAGCAAAATGGCGACGGGGAAAAACACATACAAATGGTTTCTTTCATACTTTTACAGTCACATCATACAGGGTACATTTTTATTACATTACACCAATAAAACCACATCTAGCAATAAAATAAGAGGTCCATAGGATCACACGCAAAACCAAAACCAAAACAGGAAAAATGGTCTTTAAAAAGGGTTCAGTCTTTAGTCCTGTGGCTCGCTGAAAAGAGCTCTCATGTCCGTTCTGTGACATTTCTCCCCCCTTCTAGAGTCCGACGGACACGGTTGGACCCACAAGGGTCGACTCGGAAGTCGGAGCAGTCTTTGTGGCCCATAGTCTGTGGGAAGGAGGCGAGCCACCAGGCTTCTCCATTTGTCCTTGCGGCAGTGCCTGGCATGTTGGGGGTACAAGTCTTTGGGGGTACCCCTCCGGAATAAGGGTCCTGTGGTCGGGGAGGGGTACCGCCTGTACCACCTCCGGAGGTATCGCTCACCTGGGAAAAAAGGGTGCTAAATGCACGCGCCCCGAGTGCCCTGGTCAGCCGTTGGAAAAAACAGTGGGTGCATGGGGCCTCCGGGCCAAAGGGGTGTGGAGATGGGCAGAGTTGAAACAGGCTCTGCCCCATTGCCAGCGCGTCGGCTGGGGGGTTCAAGGCCGAGGAAGGGTCCCCGGGCAGAAGAATGGCATCCTCCATCTCCGGTGGGGTCAGTGGCTGTGGAATAAGCAGCCCGGGTGTATCCTCTTTCTGTTCCCCGAGGCAGGCGGTGAAGGTTGGGCAGAGGCCGGTGGCACTCTGTCCGGTTGCCAGCTCTTCAGCTGGGGAAGCGGGTGCAGGAACGACGTCCAGGCGGTTGGATGGGGTCAACGGCTGCGGGGTAAGCAGCTCGGGGAAATCCTCCTTCTGCTCCTTGGGACAGACGAGGGAGGGTGGGCAGAGGCCAGCGGCACTCTGCCCTGTTGCCAGCTCTTCTGCTGGTAAGCGGACACTGGCAAAGTGTCATCTCGCGGGGGCGGGAGGATAACTTCCTCTCTGGGCCACTCGGACCCTTTACGCGGCCCATTCTGGTCACTTGGCACCTGCCGTGCTTCTTCCGACCTGGCCGGCTCGTCTACTGTGGTCCCGACGGGGACCCATGGGAGCATCTCGGGCTCCAATACTTCCGTGTCACTTGGACTGTCTGCTTCTTCGGCCAGACAGTCCCAGGTCATGGGGCTTAGGCCTGACTGCAGAGCGTCGTCCAACAACCTTCTGTAGGCCTTCTCAAGCTCCCATTCGCGCTCTACCAGGAACTCCAGTTCCTCTATCTCGAAGTCCTTGCTCTCGTATGAGAGTTCCTCTTCCCAGCGTTCCAGTATCTCCTCCAACCGCCACTCCGACTCTTCTCCAAACCCAGGGTCGTTGGCCATCCTTTCGTATAGCAGCCCTGTGCCGCCGTAGTGGAGGCCTGCGGTGGAGGCGCCGTCGATGGTGCGGGGTAGCAGGGGGCCTATTAACCACTGGGACGCCCGGTAAGCAGCATCCAGTGTGATCTCCTGCTGAACCAGGTATTGGAGCTCTGCCTCCCACTCCTCTGGGGGTCGGCCTTTCAGGAATGCTGCTCTGGCATTGTACTGCACTTGGTAGATGGCAGCGTCGGAGGGAACATTGACACCATGGTAGTCCCTTTCATGGTACAGTGCCTCGTACCAGAGTTCTTGGTGGATCTCGTCCCGCCACTCTGGCCCAGAGGGCTCAACTGTAGATCCATGATACCGATCCAGGCCCTCCTGTAGCCTTCTCGGGAATTCAGCCCTCATGTCTGCGAGGGTGCTGGAACAGTGGCACCACCACTCGATGGGGGGTGTGGCGTCCTCGGATGCAGCTCCAGGCGGGCTGTAAGCCTCCATCCAAGGGTCGCTGAGATGTGCGGTTTCCTCAATTAAAACTCCAGGCGAGCTGTAAGTCCAAAAAGAAGTATCGCTGGGGGTTGTAGATATCCTGGATAAAGCTCCAGTCGAGCTGTCAACCTCGAACCAGGGTTCTATGGGGTAGGGTTCAGGGGTAGGGTATTCAGTCCTTTTTGCTCGGAGCACCGCCATCCGCAGCTCGTGCTGACGGTCCTTCTCTTGCTCCTCTTCCTGACGGATCTCCTGGATGGCGTTGTGTATAGTGGCTTCTGACGGGCGGCTCCGAAGAGGGCTAGCCGCTGCCACACTTTCCTTTGGAAGGGATCTTCTGGGACCAATGCCTGGGTGGGTGGTAAGGTTGGCGTGCCCACGGCTCCCTGGTCCTTTCCTGCAGTTCCTCGGTCAGGGCAGCTTTACTTTTTGAGCCCGGGGTGCCTCCTCGGCTCTCCAGGATGCCCCACAGGGTGTCTTTTTTTGTAGTTTGCGTACCCTGCAATGCTGAGTGCTTTTTCTGGGGGTTCAGAGTGTGGCAGGATGGATGTCCGCCTGCGGTCCTGCGCTATCTGACTCCCCCTTTGATGGCGTCCGGCCCGACTACCGAGTGGCACGGCACTCGGCGTCTCGAGCGGCCTGGAGGATGAAATGGCGTTGGTGCGGTGTTGCCTTGGGGATCCCGTTCCTGGGTTGAGTGGTGATGCAGGAGACCGCTGAGTGCCTCCTGCAATAGTGATTGTAGCTCTGAAATGAAGACACCAGACGCGGCTGTATGCTTTAAAACAGTGAACTGAATTTTATGGGTTTCAACAGGGTCATTTATACAACTTCACACAAACAGATTACCAACTCCCCCACCCACACAACCAGCACTGATTGGCTCCTTTCCCAGCCTCCTGTTCCCTATCAGGTCCCTTTCAGCCATTGTCCAAGGATTAGGCAGATGAGGTCTTGGAAAAGCCTCCAATCCTCTGGCCCGCTGCATCCTCCATCTTGGAGCATGAGATCCTTTGTTCTGTGAAACCATGCTGGGATGAGCAAAATGGCGACGGGGAAAACACATACAAACGGTTTCTTTCATACTTTTACAGTCACATCATACAGGGTACATTTTTATTACATTACACCAATAAAACCACATCTAGCAATAAAATAAGAGGTCCATAGGCTCACATGCAAAACCAAAACGAAAACAGGAAAAATGGTCTTTAAAAAGGGTTCAGTCTTTAGTCCTGTGGCTCGCTGAAAAGAGCTCTCCTGTCCGTTCCGTGACAATTTGTATTCTCCAATCTTTGTCCTTTCTTGACCTGTATTGGTAAGAGAAATCGATTATCCCCTTTAGGGATTGTAACATATGGCATTTGCTGTCTAATCTATAAAGCTTGCTCCTCATTGTGAAATCCTTCCGGATTTCATTTTAAATTTTGACCAGAGATTAAGATTGATCAGGTTCACCTGCATTGCGAATCTGTGTAGAAGGTCATTACCTACATACATCTGGTATCGAGGGTCATTGATTACCGTAAACACATGCGTGGTCATCTTGTTGCCTATGGCGATAGACCATAAACATTTCCCTACCACAGTATGACTCATTGGGTCACCGTACAGGTTTTCCACCTTGTGGTCCTGTGGGGAAATACACCTGATCAACTTGGGGTTTGCAATTTGCTTTAAGAAGCTATGGCTGACAACTAGATTCTGATTTCAGATCCAGTTTAGCCCGTCGCGTCCTTCCCAGGTTGTGAACCTGTAGGGGGAAAAACAAATGACCACTTACCTCTTCAATCCGTGCAAGGGATTGAGAATGGGTATTCAATTCAGCAGAATCGGAACAAGTTCTGTGAAGAGAAATTGTTAGTACATCACCGTCAAAGCTTACTTTCTCGATTCTATCCTTCTGAATGGTCACTGTGTGGACATCTGGGTCAGGATCTCTGGATGGGTCGCCGTCCTTCAGGATCATGACTTCAGCCGTTTGACTGTTTCTGAAATGAATCTCAATGCAGTTAGACCTTTCTTCCACCACATGACAATTATGTTTAATTGCAGCTCGTAGGAACGCACGTAGACAATGGGTACCGTTGTTTGCGACCATAGAACTTCATTGATGGAGTTTACTATGGAATTTAATCTCCTAAGGAAATCAATTCCAATGATCAGCCGATCGTTTGGAAGATCTACTACAATGGTAGGGTGTCTGAGCATCTTTTTACCTATTCGGTATTTCAGCCAGGCCGTGCCTATGACTTGGAGGTTGTCACTGTTATGCTCTCTGCTTGTTCAGATATGAGGCTGGGCTGTCAGGTTCACCATTGCTTTATTGCAGGACACTTACTGTTTATATACAGGCTTGGATAACTACAGGAACACAGGATCATGCATCTGCCTTCGTAAATGCATCACACTAACTGACCCTGAAGATGGCTGCCGTGCCCTCTGACCTGTGTCATCCTGGGGCAGAGCCACTAGTTAAAGTGATAGCACAGGTATAGTACAGTCAGCTATAACACCTTCCTCCCCACCCCAAAAACAAAACCAGAACAACATAACAAAAACCTAGTAACAAATTAACAATCGAACACAGTTCATCTGAGGAACTTGGAGAGTGTCACTGAAAAACTGATGACTAGTCTTCCGAAGAAAATTGCGGGGCAAAATCATCATCTGTATCTTTCCGGGCCCTACGCGAGGACCGACGGAAGTCTCTTATCCGTTCTTGAAGAAGTAAGCGGTCAGGAGGGCGTCGGTGACGTTGGACGCCCACCAGCAGGCAGGGTGTTGCAGGCGGTAGGATTGGATGAAAGATCAACTGGTGGGGTCAAGGAGGGTACAGAGGGGTCAGGGGGAACCTCTGAACCAGAGTCACAAATACCCACAGGAGACGAGTCCAAAGTTTCTGAGTCAACCCAGACACCATTCCAGATGTCCTCCGACGCATTAGATGTGGACACCGGACCCCGTAGGGTTGGACGTCAAGGGTTCAGGCACCCGTGAACGAGACCGTAGCTGGTCTACATGTCATCTGGTAATGGAACCATCTTCCAGGCGGACTCTGTACATCTTGGGTCCCAAAGATTCTGCAACGGTAGCAGGTAGCCACCGAGTGTTGGCAGATCCATACGATCGAGTCCAGACCTCCTGGTGGGCTGCAAAAACAGGAGACTCTTTGGACTTCACCATCTTTTCTTGGGATTGTAATACATGTTCATGAACGGTCTGAGGGCGAAGCATGTCAAAAGCAGTCCATGGCTGTCTTCCCAACATAAGCTCAGCTGGTGTTGTACCAGTGGTGGCATCTGGTGTAGTTCTGTAAGTAAACAGTGAAGAGTCCAACTGCTGAGGCGATATGGACCTCTGGCTAGTCACAGCTACTGAGGCCTTGAAATAGTTCTTGAAAGTTTGTACAAACTGCTCTGCTTGCCCATTGGTGGCTGGGTGATAGGGGGCGGTTAATTTGTGCTTGATATTATGGACCGTAACAAAACTCTGGAACTCCTGACTTGTGAATTGGGCACCATTATCTGTGACAGTCACCTCCAACACTTACCAGAGATCCAGCGAAGGGCAAGAGATTTGGTTTCTCTGTGGCAAATCCATCATCTGCTGGAAGTAGCCATGTAATATCAGGGTGGCCTGGGATTCCAATGTCAATTAAACCTTTTTATTGTTTTTTCTTGCACCTCCTGTAAATACACTTTAGCATATAGAAACATAGAAAAATGTCGGCAGATAAGAACCTTTCGGCCCATCTAGTCTGCCCAATTACATGGATACTTTACCTGGATTTATCTTTTGTTTAGGATAGCCTTATGCCTATCCCATGCTTGCTTAAATTCAATTACTGTTTTGGCCTCTACCACTTCAACTGGAAGGCTGTTCCATGTATCCACCACCCTCTCAGTAAAATAATGCTTCCTGATGTTACTTTTAAACCTTTGCCCCTCTAATCTAAGACTATGTCCTCTTGTTTTGCTACTTTGTTTCCTTTTAAATATACTCCCTTCCTCTACCCTGTCGATTCCCTTTACGTATTTAAATGTTTCTATCATATCTCCTCTGTCTCGTCTTTTTTCCAAGCTATACATGTTAAGATTATTAAGCCTTTCCTGGTAACTTTTCTCCTTCAAGCCGTACATCATTTTAGTAGCCCTTCTCTGAACTCTCTCTAAGATGTCTATATCCTTCTGGAGATACGGTCTCCAGTACTGCACACAGTACTCCAAGTGAGGTCTCACCAGTGCTCTGTACAGTGGCATGAGCACTTCCCTTTTCCTACTGCTAATACCTCTCCCTACACAGCCAAGCATTCTGCTAGCATTTCCTGCTGCTCTATTACATTGACTACTTACCCTTAGATCCTCTGAAATAATGACCCCTAAATCCCTTTCCTCAGATGTTGAGGTTAGGACTGTATCAAATATTCTATATTCAGCCCTTGGGTTTTTACGTCCCAGGTGCATTATCTTGCACTTATCCACATTAAAACTTAACTGCCACAGCTCCGACCATTTTTTTAGTTTACCTAAATCATTTGTCATTTGGCTGATCCCTCCAGGTACGTCAACCCTGTTGCAAATCTTTGTGTCATTAGCAAAAAGACATACTTTTCCATTAATACCTTCTGCAATATCACTAATAAAAATATTAAAGAGAATGGGTCCAAGTGCTGACCCCTGAGGTACCCCACTGGTTACAAGAGCTTGCGCCGAATAAACTCCATTTACCACAACCCTCTGTTGCCTGTCACTCAGCCACTGCCTAATCCATTCAACAATATTGGAATCCAAGCTCAAAGATTGCAATTTATTGATAAGCCTTCTATGCGGAACAGTATCAAAAGCCTTACTGAAATCTAAATAAGCAATGTCTACTGCACCACCTGTGTCTATTATTTTTGTTACCCAATCAAAAAAATCAATAAGATTAGTTTGGCATGATCTCCCTGAGGTAAACCCATGTTGTTTCTGATCCTGTAATCTATGTGTTTTTAGATGTTCAACAATCCTTTCCTTTAACATGTTTTCCATTAATTTCCCCACTACTGACGTAAGACTAACTGGCCTATAGTTCCCCGATTCCTCCCTACTACCCTTCTTGTAAATGGGCACAACATTTGCTAATTTCCAGTCTTCTGGGACGACTCCCGTTAACAAGGATTGGTTAAATAAATCTGTTAACGGTTTTGCTATTACATCACTGAGCTCTTTTAATAATTTAGGGTGGATCCCATCAGGCCCCATTGACTTATTTGTCTTTACTTTAGACAGCTGCTGTAGAACCTCCTCCTCTGTAAACTCATATGTAAATGTCTCGTTAGTGTTTTCTCCTAACTGAGGTCCCTTTCCTTCCTTTTCTTCTGCAAAGACTGAACAAAAATATTCATTGAGGCAGTCAGCAAGACTTTTATCCTCTTCTACATACCTTCCTTCCTTTGTTTTTAATCTAACTAATCCTTGTTTTACTTTTCTTTTCTCATTTATGTATCTAAAAAATGTTTTGTCCCCCTTTTTTACTGACTGAGCTATTTTCTCTTCTGCGTGTGCTTTGGAAGCTCTTATAAATTGCTTTGCCTCTTTCTGCCTAATCTTATAGGTTCGCCTAAATTGCACAAGTAATTAGGTTGCTTGGTCATCCCTGCACTTCTATAATTAGGATCCATTTGTGGCCTAGCATTCACTGCAGACAGGCAGGCTGCCTCATCCAACATGGCTGCTTCCCGGATGGGAGGGGCTGTTTGGCACAGGTTGTAGGTCACATCTGGCGGTAAGGAGATGAACCCCTCCGTGGCACAATCACTGCCAGTAGAATCATTACTCGGAGAACTAGATTGGTCGCTTGGCTGAAAAATAGGAGAGACGTCAAACACTTTCTCCTTCACTTTGCAGAGAGGAGATAACAGACAAAGACATTTGATTTTGGGACTCAGAATCCATAACACGAGCACGCGTACATTCATTCAGAATGGGATTTTCCGTCTCACTAATGTTATGTATGTGATCCTGGGCAGTAAATTTTACTGAGTTGGAGCAGTGGGGACCGAATTCTAAAGAATTTGGCTCAGGAATTTGCAATGTCAATTGCACTACCTTGCTCACTATCTCTGTCAGCTGACCAAGTAGATCAGACAGTTCTTTATACCGTTGCTCTGTGTCATATTTACTGGTTCCCTGTGTTTGCTGATTTTGAGCTTGTTGGGAGTCAGAGTTGGACCCGCATGTTTTTCTCTGCTTAACCTTATCCCACCAGCTCCGATATTTTGAACCGGGCTGAGGTACTTCATGCTGTTGGGGTTTTAAGCCCAGCGGGTAGGTTGTCAGTTTAACTTCGGTAATCTGTTGCTCTAGACTTTCACCAACGTTGTGCAGCAATGTGGATTTTGAAATGTGAAATCAATATTGCTTACGACATCAATTTGAGATAGCTGGCTGTCTTTTTCAAGATCAGTGTGACAGAACACGCTGTCACTGTGCGACTTGGAGGGGGCTGTGCACTAGCCTCCTGCCCAGAGACTATGGCCCGTGAAAGAGACTAGTGGGGGAACTGCTGGACCTTTTAAATGTATTTGGTGTTCACTGTTTTATATATTTTAATATTTAAACTAGGAGGGGGGGAGAAAAGGGTAAAAAACAATCTGCCTGATTATTCCCCAAAACTAAATCGGAGGGTGCAAGCAACATGCGGGGAAAAAAATGACAAGCTCAGAGTCGTGTCTATAAATACTCGCAGCTTAGTCAATAAAATCAATGAACTGGAGGCAATGATGGCAGCTGAAAAAGTAGATTTAGTGGCGGTTACTGAGACATGGTTCAGTGAGAAAAATAACTGGGACATAACAATACCAGGGTACTCTTTATATAGAAAAGACAGAAGGTAGGAAAGGAGGAGGAGTGGCCCTGTATGTGAAAAACAACATAAAAACGAACCAAATAAAAGTGAGCGAGGTGAACATAGAGTCAGTTTGGATTACGCTAACATTTGGCAATCATACAGTAGCTCGTGTAGGTGTGATCTATAGACCCCCTGGACAAGTAGAAGAGCTAGATAATCTGCTGTTTGAGGAAATAGCCAAAATGGCGAAGAAGGGGGAAGTTATTATCATGGGGGACTTTAATCTTCCTGATGTGAACTGGAAAACCAAAACAGCAGGGTGCACCAGGAGTACAAATATTCTAAACTCCCTACTGGGATTATCTCTAACACAAGTAGTTGAGGAGCCGACCCGTAAAGAGGCCATATTGGATTTAATACTCACAAATGGAGGCTTGGTATCGGACGTTGTTGTAGGTGAAAATATGGGATCTAGTGATCACCAGTCAGTATGGTTTAATATAAGAACAGGATGGAGCTGCACCACACACAAACAAAAGTTTTAGACTTCAAAAAAACAGATTTTTCTAAAATGAGATTTTGTGTGAAGGAGTCATTATCAGACTGGAGGAGTTTAAAGGGAGTCCAGGAGAAATGGGATTATTTAAAGGAAGCATTATTGAAGGCCACAGGCAATTGCATTCGGCTTGTTAGCAAAAACAAAATAGGGAAGAAACCACTGTGGTACTCTGCAGAAGTGGCCAAAATAGTGAAGAACAAAAAGACAGCATTCAATAATTATAAAAAAACTCAGAGTGAAGAAGATAGGCAAACCTATAACATTAGGAAGAAAGAGGCAAAGCCATTTATAAGAGCCTCCAAAGCACACGCAGAAGAGAAAATAGCTCAGTCAGTAAAAAAGGGGTACAAAACATTTTTTAGATACATAAACGAGAAAAGAAAAGTAAAACAAGGATTAGTTAGATTAAAAACGAAGGAAGGTATGTAGAAGAGGATAAAAGTCTCGCTGACTGCCTCAATGAATATTTTTGTTCAGTCTTTGCAGAAGAAAAGGAAGGAAAGGGACCTCAGTTAGGAGGAAACACTAACGAGATATTTACATATGAGTTTACAGAGGAGGAGGTTCTACAGCAGCTGTCTAAAGTTAAGACAAATAAGTCAATGGGGCCTGATGGGATCCACCCTAAATTATTAAAAGAGCTCAGTGATGTAATAGCAAAACCGTTAACGGCAGTCGTCCCAGAAGACTGGAAATTAGCAAACGTTGTGCCCATTTACAAGAAGGGTAGTAGGGAGGAATCGGGGAACTATAGGCCAGTTAGTCTTACGTCAGTAGTGGGGAAATTAATGGAAACCATGTTAAAGGAAAGGATTGTTGAACATCTAAACACATAGATTACAGGATCAGAAACAACATGGGTTTACCTCAGGGAGATCATGCCAAACTAATCTTATTGATTTTTTTGATTGGGTAACAAAAATAATAGACACAGGTGGTGCAGTAGACATTGCTTATTTAGATTTCAGTAAGGCTTTTGATACTGTTCCGCATAGAAGGCTTATCAATAAATTGCAATCTTTGAGCTTGGATTCCAATATTGTTGAATGGATTAGGCAGTGGCTGAGTGACAGGCAACAGAGGGTTGTGGTAAATGGAGTTTATTCGGCGCAAGGTCTTGTTACCAGTGGGGTACCTCAGGGGTCAGTACTTGGACCCATTCTCTTTAATATTTTTATTAGTGATATTGCAGAAGGTATTAATGGAAAAGTATGTCTTTTTGCTGATGACACAAAGATTTGCAACAGGGTTGACGTTCCTGGAGGGATCAGCCAAATGACAAATGATTTAGGTAAACTAAAAAATGGTAGGAGCTGTGGCAATTGAGTTTTAATGTGGATAAGTGCAAGATAATGCACCTGGGACGTAAAAACCCAATGGCTGAATGTAGAATATTTGATACAGTCCTAACTTCAATATCTGAGGAAAGGGATTTAGGGGTTATTATTTCAGAGGATCTAAGAGTAAGTAGTCAATGTAATAGGGCAGCAGGAAATGCTAGCATAATGCTTGGTTGTGTAGGGAGAGGTATTAGCAGTAGGAAAAGGGAAGTGCTCATGCCACTGTACAGAGCACTGGTGAGACCTCACTTGGAGTACTGTGTGCAGTACTGGAGACCGTATCTCCAGAAGGATATAGACATCTTAGAGAGAGTTCAGAGAAGGGCTACTAAAATGGTGTACGGCTTGAAGGAGAAAAGTTACCAGGAAAGGCTTAATGATCTTAACATGTACAGCTTGGAAAAAAGACGAGACAGAGGAGATATGATAGAAACATTTAAATACGTAAAGGGAATCCACAGGGTAGAGGAAGGGAGTATATTTAAATGGAAACAAAGTAGCAAAACAAGAGGACATAGTCTTAGATTAGAGGGGCAAAGGTTTAAAAGTAACATCAGAAAGCCTTATTTTACTGAGAGGGTGGTGGATACATGGAACAGTCTTCCAGTAGAAGTGGTAGAGGCCAGAACAGTAATTGAATTTAAGCAAGCATGGGATAGGCATAAGGCTATCCTAAACAAAAGATAAACCCAGGTAAAGTATCCATGTAATTGGGCAGACTAGATGGGCTGAAAGGTTCTTATCTGCCGACATTTTTCTATGTTTCTATATCTGTTAGTTAACTAAATGTTTCTAATGTCTGTGTGTTATTCCCTTGTGTATTTATTGTATAGTCTCTTGTGTATTTTGCGTACAGTCCCTCAATTATCTAACCCTTCCCTGTATAGTGTAGATCTCTGTATTAGTACCTGCTCTGGCTATTGTGTAAGTTCTCTCTCTTTAAAAAACTCCTTGTTTACCCTACTTTCTCCTTCCCCCATTCTCCATTGTTTGAAGGTCCTGTGTAGTTATCTGATCTGTGCAGCTATCTGCTTGATTCAGGGGCGTAACTACCAGGGGTGCAGCTGGTGCCACTGCACCCGGGCCCCCTAAGTCCAGGGGCCCACAATCGGATGTGTGAGGAGCCCGGATCGGCCTTGTTTGCCCCTGCAATCAGGGCAGGAGTCGGGCAAACAGTCTCTGATTTACTCGTCAGCGTTTGGGATAAAACTCCCACGCGCTGCACCGGAAGTAAAGGCCTCACGGGGGGGAAGAGGAGGACAGAGACTAGGCTGCCAGCAGCTCTCATGGGGACATGCTGGCCCTGCCCCCCTCTCACAGCAGCAAGCAGAGCCTACCTCCCCTGTTCATGTGCTGGAAGTGTCCAGCACGTGCAGGGAGGGAGAGTGGAGAGAGACCAGCTGGACCACGGAGGCAGCCAGGGATTCCATCCTAGGGTATGTAACCTGTATGTGTGTGTGTGAGAACAGGGATTGTGTGTGTGTGTGTGTGTGTGTGTGAGAAAACAGGGATTGTGTGTGGGTGTGGGTGGGTGTGTTTGTGCGTGCAGGGATTGTGTGGGTGTGCAGGGATTGTGTGGGTGTGGGTGTGCGTGTGTGTGTGTGTGTGTGTGTGTGTGTGTGTGTGTGTGTGTGCGCGTGCAGGGATTGTGGGTGTATTGTGTGCGTGTGTGTATGTGTAGGGATTGTGGGTGTGTGTGTGTGTGTATAGGGATTGTGGGTGTGTGTGTGTATAGGGATTGTGGGTGTGGGTGTGCATGTGTGTGTGTGTGTGCGCAGGGATTGTGGGTGGGTGTGTGTGCGTGTGCAGGGATCGTGTGTGAGCAGGAAAGAGTACCCCCCTAATCTATACTATAATAGAGTAAGGCTTGGCGTGTCCGTCGCTAAGCCTTACTCTGCGCATGTGCGCGCAACCAGCGGCGGTTGGTTGCGCGCGCATGCAACCGCCGCGGCACAAGCCGGCTGCCGGCTCGCCGCGGCGGTTACAAGATGCACACAGCAGCCGGGTAGAGCGCATCCAAGCCGAGCGCATCCAACCTCCGAGCGGCGCCGGGGAAGTGAAAGTTTCCCCACTTCCGCTCTTTGAAGGACCCAAGCCCCGGTCACGTGACCGCGGCTTGGGTCCTTCAACGAGCGGAAGCGGGAAACTTTCACTTCCCCGGCGCCGCTTGGAAAGGTAAGTATGGAGCAGCTGTCCGAATGCCAATAGAGCATTCGGACAGCTGCCCCATGTCTGAGCTGGGGCATATATCCATGAGTGCTGGGGGGCATATCCACGAGCTGGGGGCAGTATCCATGAGCTGGGGGGCAGTATCCATGAGCTGGGGGGCAATATCCATGAGCTGGGGGGCAGTATCCACAAGCTGGGGGCAGTATCCATGAGCTGGGGGGCAATATCCATGAGCTGGGGGGCAGTATCCATGAGCTGTGGGGCAGTATCCATGAGCTGGGGGGCAGTATCCACGAGCTGGGGGCAGTATCCACAAGCTGGGGGGCAGTATCCACAAGCTGGGGGGCAGTATCCACGAGCTGGGGGCAGTATCCACGAGCTGGGGGGGGCAATATCCATGAGCTGGGGGGCAATATCCATGAGCTGGGGGCAGTATCTATGAGCTGGGGGCAGTATCCATGAGCTGGGGGGCAGTATCCATGAGCTGGGGGGCAGTATCCAGGAGCTGGGGCAGTATCCAGGAGCTGGGGGCAGTATCCATGAGCTGGGGGGCAATATCCATGAGCTGGGGCAGTATCCATGAGCTGGGGGGCAGTATCCATGAGCTGGGGGGCAATATCCATGAGCTGGGGGCAGTATCCATGAGCTGGGGGGCAATATCCATGAGCTGGGGGGGCAATATCCATGAGCTGGGGGGGCAGTATCCATGAGCTGGGGGTGCAGTATCCAGGAGCTGGGGGACAGTATCCAGGAGCTGGGGGGCTGGGGCAATATCCACGTGCTGGGGCAGAATATCCACGAGCTGGGCCAGTATCCACGAGCTGGGGCAGTATCCACGAGCTGGGGCAATATCCACGAGCTGGGGCAGTATCCACGAGCTGGGGCAGTATCCACGAGCTGGGCCATATATCCATGAGCTGGGGCAGTATATCCACAATAGACTGCCCTCTGGGCAGGCTTTCCACCTTGTGAAATAGTAAAAAAATAATTTGCCTCCTCCCGAAAAAAAATTTCCCCCAGTGATTTCTGAACACAGCTGCAACCTGCCAAACAAACCGCCGAATGCAGCTGCAACCTGGCAAACAAACCGCCGAACGCAGCCGACGACACATCAGACGCAGCCAATGACTCGCTCGAAAGAACCGCCAGAAAAAGGCGACCAGCCATCCAACAGGTAAGAAAAAAAACGAAAGAAAAAAAAAAAACTTTTAGGCTAATGTCAGATGAATGCAGTCTGAGCGCACACAGCGTGCGTGCATAATGGACGGACGTACTGACGGAAGGTACTGTAGGCACCACACAGTCCGTTTTTTCGACGGATGTAGAAAAAAAAGGGAAATATGGGAAATAAAATTAATTAAAATTAAAATATAGGTACAGTCAGCCAGACCAAAGAAACCTCTGAGCGTCAGCGTTATGGACGTCGCAAATGCGCTACGTCTGATGTCGCAGCATAACGCACACAGGCCACTATGCAGACGTGGCGCACTCTGCGCTTCCGTCTTAGCGGTTTTACGTTCTTGCAGTGGCATAGCGTGGTTTATCAGCGCCCAGGGCAAGGCAGGAATTGTGCACATCCCCGTCCCCCCGCAACCTGTGGACATGTTAGCATGAATATTCTGCTAGATATGGAGGAGCCAAGTCAATATATATAAATACATGCTGCCGCTGTCATGCCCAATGACATAGATGTTGCTCGTATAACAGCTGGTAACATAGAGGTTGCTCGTACACCACATATGCCTAAACTCAGCCACCGTGTGTAGGCAGATGTGAGAGGAAAACACTCAGTAGTCTGCGCGGGGACACTAGCCCATCTGTATATGCCAAAGCATGTTCACTATCACCATCCTCTGACTCTGCCAGCGCAGAGACACTAACCCATCGCTATATGCCATGACGCACTCACTCACAGTAGGTACCCAGGGCCAGTGCAAGGTTATTTGTCTACACAGGCGAAGGTGTATTCCCCCCCCCCCCTCACTCACTCCAATCCTACCCAGAACTGGATTAAGGCACTATGGGACCTTAGGAAGGATACCAGTTTGGGGCCCCCATTTCACTTTAGCCAACACTTTGCCCTGTGCATGTTTTACAGAGCTCTACAACAATAAATCTCGCAGTAATATGCGGTGTGTATAAGCATATCACAGAGCTCCACAGCAATAAAACTCACAGTAATGTGCATATATGAACGTATTACAGAGCTCCATAGCAATAAAACTCACAGTAATATGCAGTGTGTATGAGCATATCACAGAGCTCCTCAGCAATAAATCTCACAGTAATGTGCGGTGTGTATGAGCATATCACAGAGCTCCACAGCAATAAAACTCACAGTAATATGCAGTGTGTATGAGCATATTGCAGAGCTCCACAGCAATAAGTCTCACAGTAATGTGCAGTGTGTATGAGCATATCACAGAGCTCCACAGCAATAAAACTCACAGCAATGTGCAGTGTGTATGAGCGTATCACAGAGCTCCACAGCAATAAAACTCACAGTAATGTGCATATATGAACGTATCACAGAGCTCCACAGCAATAAAACTCACAGCAATATGCGGTGTGGAATTACGCGCACACACACAAATTAGTATCACATTACAGATTAGATTTTATAATTTAAATTAACCGAGTGCCAGGTGTATATTTATGTTTCACACACTGGTAAGATATCTTGAGGAGGTCAGACACCCAAGTGTTAACTAACATAGCAGCAGTGGCGGAAGTACCAGGGTCGCAGTGGTCGCGGTTGCAACCGGGCCCTGGCATTCCGCCACTGGAGGGGGGCCCAGCGCCGCCGCCAGATTCCGGCAAAAAGCGCCGGAATCTGGGAGCAGCGCCGCTGGCTGTTCCCCTCCCTGCGAGCAGCCCGCTGGCTTGCAGCTTGGCCGCTCGCGTGGGATGGGAACTAGCTGACCAGCGCACGAGATCTCGCAAGAACTCGGCTGCGCTGGTCAGGTGGTTTTCAGTGAGCGGCCAGGCTGCATGCTTTCAGCGGCCGCTCACCTCAGAGGAACAACGGCGGCAGCAGAGGAGGTGAGTATATCCATGAGCTGGGGCAGAGCTGGGGCAGTATATCCATGAGCTGGGGCAGAGCTGGGGCAGTATATCCATGAGCTGGGGCAGTATATCCATGAACTTGGACAGAGCTGGGGCAGTATATCCATGAGCTGGGGCAGTATATCCATGTGCTGAGGCAGTATATCCATGAGCTGGGGCAGTATATCCATGAGCTGTGGCAGTATATCCATGAGCTGGGGCAGTATATCCATGTGCTGGGGTAGTATATCGATGTGTTGGGGCAGTATATCCATGTGTTGGGGCAGTATATCCATGTGCTGGGGCAGTATATCCATGTGCTGGGGCAGTATATCCATGAGCTGGGGGCAAAAATATCCATGTGTGAGCTGGGGCAATATATCCATGTGTGGTCTGGGGGCAATATATGTCCATGTGAGCTGGGGGCAATACTATCTTTTTTATATTGCAGGAAAAAAAAAAGGTAAAAATATGGATCTTTTTTGGGGGGGGGGTTGGGGGGGCCCTTCATGGATTCTTGCACCGGGGCCCTCAGGTTTCTAGTTACGCCACTGCATAGCAGCTCAGCTTTTGCTGTCCCCCCCCTCTCCCCCTTACAATTCCCAGCACAGTGACCTGCACTCTATGACTCCAGACATAGAGCAGGAGAGGGAAGAGGATGTTAAACATTATGTACAGGGGACCTTATGTCCATAGGAAAACACAAGCACTGTTAGTGTGCTGATCTGCCTGGACACTGTGGCCACTGGCAGCAATGAGCATTTAAATAATAAATAAACAGGCAGCAGTGCACCTACCATGCAGCTGCACCCTGCCTTTACTGAGACCCCTTTTCTCCTGGGTCAGATCACCTTGAACTCTTCTCCTTCTGAGGAGAGTTAAGGAAAGGGCTTCCCTGCTCTTATCACATCTCTGGCTGCCTCGGAGGAAGGGGGGGGATCAGCGTTTGAGAAGCAGCCATAGACAACTGCACAGGGAGAGGCAGTCATCAGGCAGGGAGGGAATTTCACATACGTTTTCTGTCCTCCTGGTGCCCCCTCATCCCGTTTATACTTTTTTTTTTTTCTATCAGAGCTTGCTCTGTTTATCGAAGACTCCCTCTGACATTTTAGAGATACAGAGAGAGATACTCACACACAACAGCAGTCGCCCTCCTGGCCTCCTGGTCGGCTCGGCGCGAAGGCTGCTCCCTCCTCACAGTGGGGAAGTGTGGTACAGGCGTGATGGGGGTCACGTGACTCACTCAAGTCAGCTGCCGACAGCAGCGTCATCCGGATTCTGCGCCCTGCTCCTCCTTCAGAGTTCAGTAGAACACACAACGCGATGCAAGGGCTGCGGCGGCTCACAGACAACAGTGATCCTGACCGGCTGCTGGGAACCTTTAGGGGCGCAAATTTCTTTTGAAATTATGCGCCCCCAGAGAAATTTGCGCCCGGGGCCACCGCCCCCAAGGCCCCCCCACGCTACGCCACTGTGTTCTTGCCTAAGTTGCGTCCGTTTGCCACGTGCGTTGTGTGTGTGCAGTTGAGTTCGCACCTACTTTGTGTGTGTGTCTCTATTGATCTATTGACGCGGGCCTTAAAAGGCGTTTTTTAAAAAAAAATTATTGCATGCAAATTACATAAACGCTTTTGAATAATAATAATAATAATTATAAAAAGGTCTGTTACAGAAAAAAATGCCATTAAAAAATTTAAAAAAAAAAAAAATCTGAGCATTTCACTGCTGTTCGGTGTCTGAATAGATTAACCATTGTTTCTCCATGGGGATTTCTCTGCCGTCGAACAGGCACCGTATTTCACTGGAAATTCGCCAATATTTGGGGAATTGCCATCTTTTTGAATAGCCAAATGGCCACAAAATTGTACCGTATGGGTAAATTCACTGTTTGGCGTAATTTCTTGGCCAATTCGGTGCTCTTTGAATAATCCCTAAAGAGCACCGAATGGTGCATTCCATTGTACGGTGCAATTTTGTGGTCGTTCGGCAAATGTTTTGATCCCCTTATTTTTTATGGCGTTTTTTTTATTTTTATTCTGTAACAGACCATTTTATATTTTTTTTAATAGGACCTTTTATTATTTTCATATCTTTTAAAGAATAGCAGTTTTTTACATTTGTTTATTTTCACCCCCGTTCGGCGGCTGATTGGCTTTACTTAGTGGCGTGCGGTGGCTGGCAGATCATCGGCGGTGGGCTGCTTTGTCCAAAGTACTCTGGCCTATTTTTTGTCCCAATCCGAGCCTGGCTGTGGAGATCTGTGATATGCTCATATACACAGCACATTACTGTGAGTTTTATTGCTGTGGAGTCGACATTGTGGACCTGGAGGGGTCCAATGTGTGGTGACTGGGGGGGGCAAATTTGCTTTTGCGTAGGGTGGTGGGGGGCCCATCATGGATTCCTGCACCTGGGCCCTGAGGTTTCTAGTTACGCCTCTGGCTTGATTGTATGCAAATTGAGTTGGGGGGTTGAGTGTATCTCTGTGCCTGTGTAATAATAAACCAGTTCTATTCTGACCAAGCTTGAAGTCATGACTCATGATTTGGGGTACCAGCCATCACCTGCTTGCTGTGCCAATGAAAGGCTCCAGGTCTACAGCTACGGCTTATTTCTGGGGTGCTAGCCAGGCTCTCTACGTGCACCGGGCCTTAAGCTGCAGCTAAGGTACTAGAGAAAGGTGTGAGAGTCACAAGGAGAAACTGGGTGTCCAGTGAGGAAGCAGCATTTGGTAGATGTGACCCTGTCCGGGCACAGAGATCTGTTACAATCAGCCTTACGAGATTCTCTCTTTAGGACCTCGCGGCCTGTCTGCACGCTTGGCAGATGATCATTTGACACGCGGAGCAAGTGATTAATTTCACTTTCGTTTTCAACCTGGTCGATTGCGCATACAACATCAACAAATCGTTGGAGAGCGAGTATATTAACCCCTTACGGCGTAAATATGTCTCTACACAAAGATTTAAGGTTACCTACATGCTTAATATGCAAATTACATATCTTATTGGCATTCTTTTCTAAAATCCGTGTTAAACCATCTACAAAAAGTAATGTGATTGTTATCACTAAAGATTTGATATCTGCCAATACTTGGTGATACTCTTCATCAGACATACAGTACTGTGCAAAAGTTTTAGGCAAGTGTAAAAAAATGCTGTAAACAAAGAATGCTTTCAGAAATATAAATAATGATTGTTTAGAGTTGTCAATTTGCAACATGCAAAGTGAGCGAACAAAAGAAAAATTGAAATCAAATCAATATTTGGTGTTACTACCTTTTGCCTTCATACCAGCATCAATTCTCATAGGTACACTTGCACAAAGTCATGGATTTTGTAGGATTATAGTCAGGTGTATGATCAACCAATTATACCAAACAGGTGCTAATGATCATCAATGTCACACGTAGGTTGAAACCCAGTCATGAACTGAAACAGAAACAGCTGTGTAGGAGGCTTAAAACTGGGTGAGGAACAGCCAAACTCTGCTATCAAGGTGAGGTTGTGAAAGACAGTTGCATGTCATGGCAAGATTGAGCACAGCAACAAGACACAAGGTAGTTATACTGCATCAACAAGGTCTCTCCCAGACAAAGATTTCAAAGCAGACTGGGGTTTCAAGATGTGCTGTTCAAGTTCTTATGAAGAAGCACAAAGAAACGGGCAACGTTGAGGATCGTAGAGGCAGTGGTAGGTCAAGGAAACTTAGTGCAGCAGATGAAAGACACATCAAGCTTATTATCTATGGTTTACCATCTGAGTTATGCTATAAATTAGTCTTAGACTGGATAGCCATCCCTATAGCATATTTTTTTATGACCAACTCTTTGTCAGCTAGTTCCATCAAAAGGCTTCTATATTTTTCATATACAAGTGCTCTAATCATCATTATTTTTTATAAGATTTTCTACAGCTTATAGCAATGCATATATGATATTAATTCTTATAGTCCATTACTAACAGGGTTATTCAGAGAGCGTGAAAAGCAGGAGAATGACTGGAGAATAACTGGAGAATGAAAAGGTCAAAATAGCCAAACCAGAAAAATTCTCCCTTTCATCTCACTTTCCAAATCGGCTATTTTGACCTAGAATTTTTCATTCTCCAGTCATTCTCCTGCTTTTCACGCTCTCTGAATAACCCTGTATGTCTCTTTAGTTGCAAGTGTACTAATTAATTTTCACTCATTTTCTCCATCTAAGAGTATTCCGGTGAAACAACAATATACCATACACGTAGATTGTTTTTGTCTCCTCGGCTTTATGTTGGCGTCTCCCCCCATCCAGCCGATATATCCATTCATAGGTCTGTCCTGTGCGCTTTGGCTATTATTGCGGGGATTTTGTTGCCATCTTTTCCTACATTTGCGGTCTCTTCATTTGAGCCGCATTTGTATATACTTTCCATTTTTTACTATGGATCGTACAGTGGCAACTTAGTCTTGGAGTGCCATACTTGGATTGGTCCCTTGTCATTGTATGGGATTTTTACATCACGACACTTTATTACCATTCAACTGGTGAAAAGGAATATGAATCATCCTAGCATCTAGTCTATTGGTCTATATACATAACATGCTGGTAACTATGGCAACTAGGCTTATGCCGTTTTTAGATTGGATTACTTTACTGTCAATCATTCTGGGTTTTAATTACTAACACGTAACAATTATACCAGCGCACAAAAGAACGCTTTTGTTTCAATGTTCTTTTTGCTAAGCGCATCGGACATCGTGAGCACAGCGTGATGCCATTCTTTGATTGGGGACTAATGCTAATTATTAAATTATACAGTATAACTATCTTTTAGGCATACGATGTGTGTGTACCCTGAACCATTGAATTAATACCGCCTTTCGATTGGATAAGCTTACTGTCAATAAACTAGCCATGTGATGACTATCGTGTAACAATTATATCTAAGCATTACTATTGGCCAATTATGGGATCAACCTTCTTGTAAGTGGGTTTAAATATACACGCAATTTTTTTTTCATTCCCAGCACTTCTGACGAGCCTGTGTAAGGAGAAACGCGCATCGGGTGCGTTTCTTGTGGGCAGCAAACATTTCCCCCAAATCTTATTTTAGTGTGTTTTTTCACATAGTTGTATATGGCTTTAGCAAGTTGCCTTACTTTATTGTTCTGGCGATATGCCTGTAGGCACCTATTCATAAACGCTTGCTTATTTACAATCATAATCATTATGCTATATACGTGAGATTATGTTGGGCTAATACACGCCCTCTGACAATGTATATTAATTGAGGGCAACGTATATATACTGTATATTCTGATGGTTTATGCTCCCTTTTCATATACATGTATTCTATTGGTCTCCTTTTGTGATTGAGCCTATTATCTTCTCTTTGATGCATGTACCTATATTGGTTAATTTTGAGAGAAGTATTCATTTAAGCTCAAATACTTTCTACACACAGGGCTCTATTACAGTCTTCACGCAAACGTTAACGCTCACATGCGTGAGCATTAACGTTTGGGTTGTAATATGCGGTAAATACCGCAGCAAACGCAAACGGGTTAAAAAACCCGTTTGCGTTTGGTACCTTGCGCTTCTCAACGCGAGGTTACTGTATTTTGCACTCACTATGCTTAACATGGGGAGCACAAAGTATTAATCAGCGCTGGTATTACAATGTCCCAGCGCTGATTAATGCCTGGCTCTGGTCAGCGCAAAGTTAACCAGAGCCAGGACTTGGAGTTAATGGATTCTGCTTCTGCAGAATCCATTAACAACAGGCTTAAAAAATAAAAAAAAACAATCCTATACTTACCTCCTGTCCCACGGCGAGGACCACGGCTTTGTTCGCTTCCTCCGGCCTGTGCCTGCAGCGTAATCCAGCGTTAAAACGGGCGCAGTTTTTCCTCCCTTGCGCCCGCGTTTTAATGCAAAGAGCGTAATAGAGCCCACAGTGTTTACCAATCTATTGAATACTTTTGTTTTTATAATACTTTTTTGTGTGTGTATTCAATGTGATCACCATTGATGATGGTTTTAGATTTGGCATTGTGTCTTAATAAAAGTTTGTTTTTAATATTTTTTGACACTGATGCATTGTGTTCCCACTGGCGAGTTCAGCGGATCAGCTTTTCTTCAAATATCCGGTTTCAATACCCCATTGCATTTTGTGATTTATCACGCTATTCCATCTTGTATACAGGGCCGGTGCAAGCATTTTTGTCTACTCAGGCGAAGGTGCATTTTGGTGCCCCCCTCCCGTCTTATCTGTGCCATGCCTATCAGCATAGAGAAAAGACTTACAATTGTGCATGATCACTGTTACTGCCCCCTCTGGGAGACTGTTCCCTGTATCTACTTCCCTTTCTATATCACTGTTACATGGAATATCCTCCCAGTGGGGGCAGTATCTACTTCCCTTTCTATATCACTGTTACTGCCCCCTCTGGGAGGATATTATTATTATTCTTTATTTATAAAGCGCCAGCATATTCCGCAGCGCTGTACAATAGGCACAGTATAGACAGGGTTACAATACAATACAATGAACAACATTTGACAAACAGTACAGGAGGAGATGAGGGCCCTATTCCCGTAGGAACTCACAATCTAAGAGGGTTGGGGTTGGAAATAGGAGGAGAGGACTGCAAGGTGAGAGTGATTGATGGTTGCGTCAGTGAGTTGGGTGGTAGGCTTCTCTAAATAGGAACGTTTTAAGGGAGCGTTTGAAGGAAGAGAAGTTAGGGGAAAGTCTGACAGTACGAGGGAGAGCGTTCCAGAGAGTGGGGGCTGCGCGTGAGAAATCCTGCAGTCTATCATGGGAAGAGGTGATGCGGGGAGAAGCTAGGCGCAGGTCGCTGTTTGACCTTAGGGAGCGGGCTGGGGTGTATTTGGTGATTAGTGAGGACAGGTAGTGGGGAGCTGAGTTAGTGAGGGTTTTGTAGGTCAGGGTTAGGATTTTAAATTTAATTCTGCAGTGGATGGGGAGCCAGTGAAGGGACTCGCAGAGGGGAGCGGCAAAGACAGAGCGGCGGGTGAGGTGGATTAGCCTGGTGGAGGCGTTCAGGATGGATTGTAGGGGGAAGAGGCGGGACAGAGGGAGGCCAGATAAGAGATTATTGCAATAGTCGAGTCGGGAGATTACCAGGGCGTGTATGAGTTGTTTTGTGGTGACAGCGGTAAGAAATGGCCGAATTCTGGAAATATTACGCAGTTGGTATCGGCAGGAGGAGGAAAGAGACTGGATGTGGGGGATGAAGGAAAGAGCATAGTCAAGTGTAACTCCAAGACAGCGAACTTGGTTTGATGGGGAGACGGTGATACCCTCCACCGTGATAGAGAAATCAGGAGGTGGGGAGGCATTGGAGGGAGGAATAAGTAGGAGCTCAGTCTTTGACATGTTGATCTTTAGGTGGTGGGAGGCCATCCAGGAGGAGATGCCAGATAAGCAGCCACTGACTTTGGAAAGGACAGGGGGAGAGAGATCAGGGGTAGAGAGGTAGATCTGAGTGTCATCAGCGTAGAGGTGGTAATTAAAGCCAAAGCTGTTGATGATTTTGCCCAGGGAGGAGGTGTAGATGGAAAAGAGCAGAGGACCAAGGACAGAGCCTTGAGGTACACCAACAGATAGAGGCAATGAAGAGGAGGAGTTACCAGCAACGGACACACAGAAGGACCTGTTGGATAAATAGGAGTCAACCCAAGCGAGTGCAGTGTCACCGAGACCCAGAGAGTTGAGGGTCTGTAGAAGGAGGGGGTGGTCAACAGTGTCAAAAGCAGCCGAGAGGTCAAGCAGGATGAGAATAGAATAGTGGCTGTGTTTTTTAGCAGTTAGGAGGTCGTTGGTGACTTTGGTGGCAGTTTCAGTTGAGTGTAGGGGACAGAAGCCAGATTGCAGGGGGTCAAGTAGGGAATTGGAGGACAGGAAGAGGGAGAGGCGGTTGAAGACTAGTTTTTCTAAGAGCTTTGACGTGAAGGGAAGCCGGGATACAGGTAGTTGGATGGAGAGTTCGGATCAAGGGATGGTTTCTTTAGTAAAGGGGTAACTAGTGCGTGTTTGAAGGCGGTTGGGAAGGAGCCAGTGGAGAGAGATAGGTTGAAGATGTGTGTGAGAGCAGGGGTGAGGGAGGAGGAGAGGGGAGGAATTAAATGTGAGGGAATGGGGTCGAGCAGGCACGTGGTGAGATGTGAGGAGGACAATAAGGAATTGACTTCCTCAGTGGCTGGGAGGAAGCGGCAGAGGGTGGCAGAGGGGACCTTTGGGAGTGGAGGTGGCAGATGACTATCTTGTGTTGGGATGTTGCTTCTGATAGTTAGAGTTTTACTAAGGAAATAGTCTGCCAGGTCTTGAGCGCTGAAGGCAGCTGAGGGAGGAGGTGCAGGTGGGTAGAGGAGGGTGTTGAAGGTAGACCAGAGCCGTTTAGGGTTGGAGGACAGTGTAGATATAAGAGATTAGAAGGATTGTTTGGCCAAGTGGAGGGCAGAGGTGTATGACTGGAGAATAAACTTGAAGTGAACAAAATCAGCTTCAGAGTGGGATTTCCTCCCGACACGCTCTGCAGTGCGGGAGCATCTTTGCAGGTAGCGTGTCTGGAGGGTGTGCCAGGGCTGAAGCTGGCGGCGTGGGGCCTTACAGAGTCGAAGAGGAGCATAAGTGTCTAGAGCAGAGATAAGAGTAGTATTGTAGTGATTAGTGGCAGCATCAGGGCAGGTGAAGGATGAGGTGTGAGGGAGGTGGTGAAGTTGATTGGAGAATTGATGGGGATCCATAGCATGTAGATTTATGCGAGTGTGTGTGCTGGGTGGGGGAGCAGGGTGTTTAGGAAGTCCAGGTAGGTTGAAAGAGAGAAGGTGGTGGTCAGAGATGGGGAAAGGGCGACAGTTGAACTCAGAAATGGAGCAGAGGTTGGAAAAGACAAGGTCAATAGCGTGACCATCGCGGTGGGTAGGGAGGAGGGAGGATTGTGTGAGTCCAAGGGAGGACGTGAGTGAAAGAAGTTTGGAGGCAGCAGGGGCAGAAGGATCATCAATGGGAATGTTGAAGTCCCCGAGAATTAGGCATGGAAGATTAGAAGACAGGAAGTGAGAAAGCCAGGTAGCAAAGTGGTCAAAGAACTGGGAGGTTGGTCCCGGTGGGCGGTAGATGACTGCCACCCTGAAAGCCAGAGGAGAGAACAGGCGGATGCAGTGTGTCTCGAAGGAGGAGAAGGAGAGGGATGGAGGTGGAGGAAGATGCTGGTAGGTGCAGGTGGGAGAGAGCAGGATTCCGACCCCGCCACATTTCTCTCACCCGGTCTGGGGGTATGGCTCAAGTGTAGACCGCCATGTGAGAGAGCAGCAACGGAGGCCGTGTCAGAGGGAGTTAGCCAGGTTTCAGTAAAGCTAGGAGGTTGAAGGAGTTTGAAAGGAAGAGGTCATGGATGGCTGTGAGTTTGTTGCACACAGAGCGAGCATTCCAGAGGGCGCAGGAGAAAGAGGACAGGCGCTGAGGGTTTATGGGAATGAGGTTGCTGGGCTTGCAGGGAGGTGATTTATGTGCGATGGAGATAGGATGAGAGGGAAGTATTGGATGTGTTGTGGGGCCAGGGTTAGGGGATATGTCACCTACATAGAGTAACAGCAGGAGGGTGAGAAAGAGAAGGTAGGATTGGGATTTGTGAGTGGGAGTGATTGGTAGCACAAGAGTTAGAGGGAGACCATGTTCTGAGGAAACAAAGGAGCTCATGCGAGGCCATCATGTGTAACGAGAGGAGGGAGGGAGAAATGCAGATAGTGTAGGGGTCGGTGGTAGAGGGGCAGGAGTTCCATTTAAGGAGAACGGTAGAAGTAAAGAGTAGAAGCGTGAGAGAAAGCATAATATAGACGTGTGTTTACCCAGAGTAAAAAGTGGGCCTTGCAGTTCCTTCCTCCAGTCCCGCAACTCCAGGAAATCAACTCCAAACTTCCACCTAAGAAGGCCACTTGGGATGGCACAAGAGCCAAGGCTCACTGGAGCCAGTCCTAGCTGTTATATAGGGCAGACTGATTGCATTCAGGCAGTTAAAAGGTAAACACCTGATGCTGGATGGGCTGTGTCAATAGGGCAGGAGATTCACATGCTAATTAGCAAAGCAAATGGTGGAGAAAGGAGACAAAAATAAATAAAAAAGGATATTCCATGTATCTACCACCCTTTCTATATCACTGTTACTGCCTAACAGTGATATAGAAAGGGTAGTAGATACATGGAATATCCTCCCAGTGGAGGCAGTAACAGTGATATAGAAAGGGTAGTAGATACTGCCCCCACTGGGCGGATGTTCCACGTATCTACTACCCTTTCTATATCACTGTTACTGCCCCCACTGGGAGGCTATTCCCTGTAACAGTGATATAGAAAGGGTAGTAGATACTGCTTCCACTGGGAGACTATTCCATGTTTCTACTACCCTTTCTGTATCACTGTGACATGGAATAGCCTCCCAGTGGGAGCAGTAACAGTGATACAGAAAGGGAAGTAGATACTGCCCCCACTGGGAGGCTATTCCATGTAACAGTGATATAGAAGAGGCAGTAGATATGGGGAATAGTCTGTCAGTGGGGGCAGTAACAGTGTTATAGAAAGGGTAGTAGATACTGCCCCCACTGGGAGACTATTCCCTGTATCTACTACCCTTTCTATATCACTGTTACCACCCCCACTGGGAGACTATTCCATGTATCTACTTCCCTTTCTGTATCACTGTTACTGCTCCCACTGGGAGGCTATTTCATGTAACAGTGATACAGAAAGGGTAGTAGAAACATGGAATAGTCTCCCAGTGGAAGCAGTATCTACTACCCTTTCTATATCACTGTTACTGCCCCCACTGGGAGGCTATTACCTGTAACAGTGAAATAGAAAGGGTAGTAGATACATGGAATATCCTCCCAGTAGGGGCAGTAACCGCGACATAGAAGAGGCAGTAGATACTGCCCCCTCTGACAGACTATTCTCCGTATCTACTGCCTCTTCTATGTCGTGGTTACTGCCCCCACTGGTAGGATATTCCATGTATCTACTACCCTTTCTATATCACTGTTACCACCCCACTGGGAGACTATTCCCTGGAACAGTGATATAGAAAGGGTAGTAGATACTTCCTCCACTGCAAGGCTATTCCATGTAACAGTGATATAAGTGTGAGAGATCTCCCCTGCTGTGAAGGAGAAGCCTCTGTTCTTAACTCTTGCTGGACCAGGTATCTGAGTACCATATTACAATGTGCTTCAGCTGTGCTTTCCTGTCAGGAAGGATGACCTGGTCCAGCAAGAGTTAAAAACAGAAGCATCTTCACAGCAGGGAAGATCTCTCACACTTTTGCTGTGTTTGTTTGTAGAGGGTGGCACTATCTCTGCATCTCAGAGAGGGAGGATATCATGAAAGGGAGAGGGGCAGATGGAGGGCAGTGTGATAACTCACCTCCTGGCTCTATGAGCTCTCTGCTGCTGCAGGGCAGGGGCTGATTAATCTATTCACTTGTTCTGCTGTAAGAGGAGCAGCATGAGGAAGCAAATGGTCCAGACTCTACTGCCTCTTCCTGTGCGCCCTCCCCCTCACCAGACCGGAAGTGCAGCTGCTCCAGCCACAAGACGGAGGATAATTTACAATCTAACAATTGTGATGTCACCACTGAGGATTAAAATATATTTAAAAACGTATTTTATCGCAAATCCCCTTCAGTATTTCTTCCTCTTAATGCCACATACAGAGTTATCAATCCAAAATTGGGGGATGTACGATCTATAAGACAAAATAACATCTCTTGGTGCCTTTTAATATAGAAATTTGCTACCCTCTGCACCATGAGATGTTATTTTGTCTTATAGATCGTATATCCCCCAATTTTGGATTGATAACGGAGGATAATTTACATCATGGGTGGCATCAGAAGGAAATCCCCTGCCAGCAGTGAGTTACTATGAACGGGGAAGAGGATTTTCACGACCCCCAGTTTGGCACCAGGCCAGAACAGTTAAGGCGGCCGCCTGTGCCGCCTTACACTAGCGTCAGCCCTGCTTGTATATCATAGATGTCACGTGTGACATTACCACTATTGCTATAGTGGGTTTTCACATTCATCAAAGGGTGGTCACACCAAATATTGGTTTGATTTAGATTTCTCTCTTGTTCATTCACTGGATTTTGTTCATTTATGAACATAAATGTGTAACACTTCCATTTGTGAAAGCATTCTTTGTTTACAGCATTTTTTCACACCTGCCTTAAACTTTTGCACAGTACTGTATGTGCACAAAGCTGAATTTCGCACTTTTCTGCACACTATCCTGCACTCTGGATAGCACACACATTGTTACTGTATATATATACACAACACTGGAATGATACACTATGTGATATCTTTTCAATCTGTCACACAGTTAGTAGACTTTTACTGTAACTGATATAACATAAAAATGCAATCAGGATTGAAGCCAGCTCTCAGCTGATACAATACCATTCAATATAAATACTGAACAATTTAAAATATCCAGATTTTAATGACGATCTACCAGCAGTGCCTCCAGCTATGTCAGATGTTTTTGGTTGGAGAAACGTTGATCTCAGTGAGATGCCTCCAGGTATAGAGTGTCACTGATCTCTAGGCAATTTGATATCGATAGTAGGAAGAAATGAGACACAACCCTTATCAGCAATACATGTAATGTAGCAGATATGATCGGAATTAACGCAGGACAACATTAATTTTTCATTCTTTTATAACCTCAATCGATTAATCAATCAAGCCACGCCTTAACCAATTATTCCAGAAGATCCAGAATGGACATAACTTACATTCGTTTGAACATAACCAGATGTGAAAAAAATTGAATTTTCAGTCAATTGAATTATATCAAACACAGATCATTTCCAGCCAGTGATGCAACAAAAGTGTTTTTATTACAACAACGTATATATATATTTATTTAAACAGATAGCAAGTGGTTGGGTATATGTTGCACTATATCATAAATCAGAGATTACACATTTTAAACATAGCCTATTTCCCCTCTCCACTTCCAGGATACCTATTCCACTTAGAAGTTACGCCAAATTATAACGAAGACAGTAGAATTTGATATCCACAGCCACTCGCAATCAATTTAACTATGAAACAGATATTATATTATATTATTGAATTATTGATAAGAATCTCAGTATACAATTATCACGCTGCAGAAAGTGATTTTTGATACCTTATTGTCAATCTATAATAATCATAATTAATGATTTATGGAATACGAGTTTGGCTAAAGACAGAAATTCTTGTCAACTTTCTCAGCTAAAATTAATCACTCCTCATTAACTTACCTCTGATTAATTTTGTAGAACAACGGCCTTGAGCAGCGATCAGCCTGCAATTATAATCCTCTTGGGTGTATAATGCGTTGCTGTTTGATCTCCATGGAGATCTGTCGCTGTTCAATTATGGATAGCGGGATATGTATTGTATCTCTGAATATCTTAATTCTGCTTCCCGGGCCAGGCTCCATAACTGTGTGCTTTTAGATTCCAGCTGGACTTATCAACACAAGCTCCCTGCAAGGTGAACTGAATCTATGCTTTGCATCGCTTAATACCTCAAATCTCAATTTTTACTATGCACATTTTATTAACACTGTATATGGTAATTTGTATGTTTATTTTTAAAGTATAATTACACATAGTGTATCAGATGTTAAATATTATATATATCCTTACCAGTTCCATTTGCTCTGCATACTTGCCATATTTTTACCAGTTACATGTATTTATCTTCAACTCAGTTTGCCCTGGGCCTGCCATCCTACCCCCCCCCCCCGTCATGATTCACTGCACTAGAGAATTTATAGCCCCTCAATGATGCTATGTAACCCTGTATTCCTCTTTTGCAGCACTCACATTTTAATTCAGCTTCCCGGGCCAGGCTCCATAACTGTGTGCTTTTATATTCATAGAAACATAGAAAATGTCGGCAGATAAGAAACTTTCGGCCCATCTAGTCTGCCCAATTACATGGATACTTTACCTGGATTTATCTTTTGTTTAGGATAGCCTTATGCCTATCCCATGCCTGCTTAAATTCAATCACTGTTTTGGCCTCTACCATTTCTACTGGAAGGCTGGTCCATGTATCCACCACCCTCTCAGTAAAATAATTCTTCCTGATGTTACTTTTAAACCTGTGCCCCTCTAATCTAAGACTATGTCCTCTTGTTTTGCTACTTTGTTTCCTTTTAAATATACTCCCTTCCTCTACCCTGTCGATTCCCTTTACGTATTTAAATGTTTCTATCATATCTCCTCTGTCTCGTCTTTTTTCCAAGCTGTACATGTTAAGATCATTAAGCCTTTCCTGGTAACTTTTCTCCTTCAAGCCGTACACCATTTTAGTAGCCCTTCTCTGAACTCTCTCTAAGATGTCTATATCCTTCTGGAGATACGGTCTCCAGTACTGCACACAGTACTCCAAGTGAGGTCTCACCAGTGCTCTGTACAGTGGCATGAGCACTTCCCTTTTCCTACTGCTAATTCCTCTCCCTCTGTTAACGGTTTAGCTATTACACCACTGAGCTCTTTTAATAACTTAGGGTGGATCCCATCAGGCCCCATTGACTTATTTGTCTTTACTTTAGACAGCTGCTGTAGAACCTCCTCCTCTGTAAACTCATATGCAAATGTCTCTTTAGTGTTTCCTCCTAACTGAGGTCCCTTTCCTTCCTTTTCTTCTGCAAAGACTGAACAAAAATATTCATTGAGGCAGTCAGCGAGACTTTTATCCTCTTCTACATACCTTCCTTCCTTTGTTTTTAATCTAACTAATTCCAGTTGGACTTATCAACACAAGCTCCCTGTAAGCACTTACATTTTAATTCCGCTTCCCGGGCCAGGCTCCATAACTGTGTGCTTTTAGATTCCAGCTGGACTTAGATCAGGACACCTGATGATAAAATCAGGAACTGCAGCCCAGGCTTAAATTTCTTGCTTTCTTTATTGTATAAAAAGCATCAAATGGAAGTTTAATTAAAACGAATATCTTCCAATATTCAATGCGTTTCGTCCCTTAGATATGACATGGGACTTCATCAGGAATATGAAATACAGTTATTCTGTGGGGAGCCAACAGAATACTAATGTCTCACTGAGACCAATGTAAAAATTTACTTTTAATGGAAAATTAAAATGGACTAACTTTATAAACATAAAGGACAGTGCTTGATACAGAAAACAATTAAAAACTGAGAACCAGTGAAGAAGTGGTATTCAATGCGTAAATTGATGTTAATTGAATCTCAATACAGCAGATGACCTTCAGTGGATCATCTCAAAGTATTGTAACCAACATGGGATGAATTGAAAAAAGGCTACATTGAGTCAGAAGCCAAAAGCGCAAGAATAAACCACAAGCAACACTAAGGCAGGAATACCCTATTGTAAAAAGGTGTATGAATATAAGCAGCTAAATTAGCCAGACAACATCGCAGCAATGGTCAATTTATCATGTATATATATAATAGACCCAGAAAAATATTATTATTGGATCACCAGTTGCGGAGTAACAAATTAAGCCGAGGGGTCCTGCCTGTTAATGCATCCGACGCGCGTTTCGCCAAGAATGGCTCGTCAGGAATGCTTACAGGCAGAGAAAAGAGGGTGCTCATTTAAAGCGTACATAGTTCAGCTGAAAACCGCTAATTAACCATTAGCATGTTAACATAAGGCATGTTTCTTTTCGGGAAGACAGTTGGAAGTCAGATCCCCCAGTAGAAGGGAGACTACGGGATCGACAAAAATGGGGATACAAAGGGGCACGTCGAAACAACTACCTCACAAAGAAATGGTAACTGATTCCTCTAACTCTATCATTAATCTCTCTGGGTTTAATCTCCTTCCAAGACATATCACCCTATTACAAAAAGGTTTATCATTTGTCCCCACTCCCCTTTTCAATAAATTTGGATGGATAAAAGATCTTAACCTGTTTGCGAGGAGACTGGCCCTACATGTTTTTATGGAGAAAAAGGAGAGAGAAGCTAAGAATCTAGGTGTCTCTAGTCAGTACTATTTAAACCTTCATAACTTATTAGCCCTTCTAGAGGAATGTCCACCCGATTCTTTGAACTTCTCCACGAAATTCAAACCAAAAACCAAGTTTACCTCCTCCTTCTCTGAATTCTCCAATATAGAGGTCTTTGTTAACTTAGTTACATCAGAAATAGAATCCATTAAACATAAGGACCTCTGCTGGGAATCTAATCTATCACGGTCTGAGCAAATAGCTCTAAAAGAGTTACAGGATGTTCATAATATAGTAATCAAACAATCTGATAAAGGTGGCAATTTGGTAATAATGGATTTTACAAACTATGTGACAATGTGTATGGCACATCTCAATGATAGAGATGGCTACAGGCTTTGGGAAAATGACCCTACCTTGGTGTTTACCAAAGATTTGGAGACCTTATTAACACAGGGTGAACAGTTAAAAATCTTATCCAATGATAACCACAAATTTTTACTTCCACGATATCCTACTATACCAACTTTATATTTTCTGCCTAAGATACATAAATCTCTCATTGCTCCACCTGGACGCCCGATAATTTCGGGCAACAACTCATTAACAGAACATGTGAGTGAATATATTGACTGCTATTTGCGACCATTAGTACTTGACACCCCCTCTTATGTAAGAGACACCCAGCACGTCCTTCAGAAACTGTCTGAAATACATGTTCTTTCAGGTTCCATTTTAGTCAGCTTTGATGTCATCTCTCTATATAACAATATTCCTCACCCAGTGGGATTACAGGCTGTTAAATATTTTTTGACCCAAAAATACTCTGGACAGGAAACTGAATTTGTTTTGTCCCTTTTAGAACATGTCCTTCAGCACAACTATTTTCTGTTTCAAGGTAAATTTTACTTACAGACCCGAGGCATCGCCATGGGAACTTCCTGTGCCCCCAGCTACGCCAATTTATATTTGGCATGGTGGGAGGAAAAGTTTGTCTTCTCCACCCAAATGACTAAATTCACCAATCACGTTATTAAATGGATGCGCTATATTGACGACATCTTGTTCCTCTGGCAGGGCTGCATCGAGATGTTAAATGAATGGTTCGCCCTTCTAAACATCAATGAGATTGGACTGGGACTGACTTTGGTGGTTGGTGGAACCAGTATTGAATTTCTGGAATTTAATATCACTATCAACTCGAATTCAGAATTGGTTACCAAACTCCACCGTAAAACAACAGCAACCAACAATTTTCTTAACTGGTCTTCCCATCACCCGGTTAACCTAAAGAGAGGTATACCAATAGGCCAATATCTCAGGGCCAGAAGAAATTGCACATCCTTTATAGATTTTCAATCTGAAGCCAACTTGCTGAAAAACATGTTTCTATCTAAAGGGTACCCGAAAAAATGTCTAAAGAAGGCATATAAAAGGGCACTCTTAACCCCCAGGGAAGAACTTTTGATCCCTAAAAAGAGAGACAATAAAACCTCTATTAGGTTTATCGCTGATTATGATAATGGCTGGCCAAAGATAAAAACCATCTGTGAAAAATACTGGCCAATTCTACATATGGAAAAATCCCTACAAAAAGCCCTTCCCTCTGCCCCTTCTTTCTCTGCAAGAAGGACAAAAATTTTGAGTGATAAATTAGTCCACAGTTTTTTACAACCTGAAAAAACCACTCACACTTGGCTGCATCAGCCTAAAGGAACTTATCAATGTGCGCATTGTAAAGCCTGTAATTTTGTTAAAAAATCGAAACAATTTACAAGCAATACCACTGGGCGCCTTTATGACATCAGACAATTTATGAATTGTTCAAGCAAAATCCTTGTCTATTTAATTACTTGTGAATGTGGAATTCAATACATTGGCAAAACGATCCAACAGTTTAGACGCCGCATACTTCAACACATAAATTTTGTTTATAACAGTCTTGAGACTTCTGTCTCAAGGCATGTTAGAAACCAACATGACTAGGATCCCTCATGTCTCTCTTTTCAAGCCATCGAATTGGTAACCTGTGGACCTAGAAGGGGTAATTTTGATAAAATCCTCTGCCAGAGAGAATCCTTTTGGATATACACCCTTAAAACCCTTTATCCACTTGGCCTAAATGAGGACTTTAATTAGACACCTTTTATCTGACTGTTTATTCATTCAGCTATATTTCTGTCACTTTTCAGGCATTTGTTGTTCTCTGTTTATCCTCTCTCAAACTTCATACCAGGTATTCAATTATTCATATCATCTATTTTCATTCAATTGCATTGCTATATACATATATATTTGTGTACACTTACTTATAATCTTTTAATATACCTTAATTTCTTCTTTTTCCGATTAAATTGGGTCTCCTCAATAATTAATTACTGTATCTATTCATCTATAGCTTCATGAGTTCTTTTCGACCAATAACTGTTAACAATTGAACACCAATATTATATACAATTTCAGTTGGTAAAGAATATTTCGCTTTTCCGCTCAACGTATTGTATCCAGCTACTTAGTTGATTCACCCCTGTGCAGCACTTTTGTAGTCAGTAATTTAATATATTATCCTTTAATGTACTATATGAGCTTAACTACTTCATTTACTATCTTGACCACTGTATTAATAAGATCTATGCCTGTAAATTATCATTTTTTTCAGTGCTCTGTGTTTATCTATTTATTTATTAGGTCACTATCCTCCTATTTAAATTCAATACCAGTGATGGACGATATGTTATCACACTGTGTATATAGAGGTTTATGATTAACCAGCTCTAACTCATGAATTCTCCTCTTATGGATTCTCTCTCGTTATTAAAATTCTCCCCTACTTTGACGATCTTTTTGATTATTCATAATCTACAAACATCAAACCTAAGTATATTTATAGGCATATGCATATGCACCATTATCTGTTTCTTCATTATTGTTATTCGATTGTAAAATCTTGATTCTAATATTTACAATATTTATTCCAACAACGTGGGACACAACATTTATATATATATCTTTTTGCTCAGGAACCTCTTTCAGGCGCACGATTTTAGTCAGCTCTATATTACAAGTTAGCCTCATGGTTCTTCAGCCAAATCCCTCTTTTGGTGGTTCGCTATGCACTAAAGACGTATATATACACAAGTGATCATTATTAAATGATCCCCGATATGCCCATCTTATTCTTATAACATCAAGATCAGATGGAAATTACATCTTTCTGTTTATTTATCCCCCTTTGACGTAAAGTACCAGCCAGTTACTGGTTAGCCTTTTATGGCTTTTCAATTAATACATATTTTCCATTCACCTGGTCCTCATATTTTAAAGACCAGATGAAATCTTTAGGGGTAATAAATCATTTGAGAGACCTTCCACAGATGCATTCAATGCTCTTTACGTATCTGGACAACATAATAGATTATAATCCATTGATTATCCAGTCTACAGTTCATTTGTTGGTGTTGCCTCTAATGTCGTTGTATAGTATACATACAGCGGCTTTTTCTTTCCAACACGGCTTCGTACGGGGTACATACATTATACGATCGTTTTTCGTAATTCGAAAAACGACAACACGATCTTACAAATTTACTCCTCTTATTAATTGGTTACGGCGGAGGAAGTAGTTGCCAAATATTCACTTTATTCTCCATGGTACAATTATACAGCATTACCGTTAGCCCTTTGTCTGTAATCTTTGATATATCTCATTTGTTATTCAGTTACTGCTACTCAAACACCTATTGGTCGAAAGATCTATCAATCATGTTGCTAAACCTATCATCATGATATCTGTCCCTCCTTGGTTCTTATTGGTTAATTAGCTGTTTTCTGCTGAACTATGTACGCTTTAAATGAGCACCCTCTTTTCTCTGCCTGTAAGCATTCCTGACGAGCCATTCTTGGCGAAACACGCGTTGGATGCATTAACAGGCAGGACCCCTCGGCTTAATTTGTTACTCTGCAACTGGTGATCCAATAATAATATTTTTCTGGGTCTATGATATATATACATGATAAATTGACCATTGCTGCGGTGTTGTCTGGCTAATTTAGCTGCTTATATTCATACACCTTTTTTCAATAGGGTATTCCTGCCTTAGTGTTGCTTGTGGTTTTTTCTTGCGCTTTTGGCTTCTGACTCAATGTAGCCTTTTTTCAATTCATCCCATGTTGGTTACAATACTTTGAGATGATCCACTGAAGGTCGTCTGCTGTATTGTGATTCAATTAACATCAATTTACGCATGGAATACCACTTCTTCACTGGTTCTCAGTTTTTAATTGTTTTCTGTATCAAGCACTGTCCTTTATGTTTATAAGTTAGTCCATTTTAATTTTCCATTAAAAGTTAATTTTTACATTGGTCTCAGTGAGACATTAGTATTCTGTTGGCTCCCCACAGACTAACTGTATTTCATCAACTTAGATAAGGGGCAAACCCTCTGGTCTCCTATGACTTTCTCCACTTTCTCAAGCAATCTAGCTTGTTCCTGGTAATTAATGTTTTTTGGTTGCGTTCTACCATTGAGGTAGTGATCTCTTCATCAGGAATATGAAACATAAAATCCTCTATCGGTTTAAATACCTTCAGAGTGACAACACATCAATTAAGCACACTTGAAAAAAATCACAAACACCAGAACTCAATTAACAGCCAATGTGTTAATCACTCTTCGTATGGACCTTCCTCCTTTCCGTAATTTTCTAAATCCTCCACAGATGAGCTCTTCTTCCATCAGTTGTCGCATCATCCAACTGCGACTTCCGGTCTTTTACTCTCAGTTCGCAATGCATGCATGGAGTTGTAGTCTTTTTGCTCTTAATCGCCGCATCTTCTGAGAATGTAAACCAATACTCTTTGTGGGGTATTTAGTGGAAAAACGTCCTTAACTCGGGAGTCCATATGAAATACAGAGAATCATAAACGAATCTTCAGTTTCCTCATTCGCTTTGGAAACCACAAAAAACAGTATTAAAACCCAAAAAAGATAAAAAGCTAATATATGGAGATGGTGTGCAAAAACTGCTCCTACAGTTATACTTTCAATAAACCAATGGTCCTCCTCCTTAATAATCCATATTACAATCAGCTACTGGATACAGTTTTTCACATCCATCTCCATATTAAGTCCCCCATTATGCATGGTGCGTAATGTAAAAATCCAAAAGCTTTCTCTATAGACTAATCTTTTCAATACATCACCTCCTTTCCACCCTAAATCTATTTGCTCTATCCCAATCCACTTGAATTCTTTCCAGTTAAAACAAGGACACATATTACAATGCAAAGGGACACTATGATCATCTTTTCTTTTCAAAATATTATTTCTGTGTTCTAAAATCCTTACCCTAAGGGGTCTGGTGGTCCTGCCTACATACTGAACTCTACAGGGGCATTGTAATAAATACACTACATTTTTGCTAGAACAGTTAATAAATTGTCTAATTTTATATTCTTTATTTGTATTAGTCCCTATGAAGACAGTAGTTTTTCTATTCTGTAAACTGCAAGCAAGGCAGCCCTCACATTTATAAAACCCCTCCGGTTTTTCCTTCAACATTTTTTTTTCATTAACCTTAACTGATGGTAAAACCCCTGGGGCCAGCTAATTTTTAAGGGACTGTGCCTTCTTATAAATGATCTTGGGAAAAGTAGGTAGGTGGTCCTTCAAAATGTCATCACCTTTCAGAATGTGCCAGTATCTTCTCAAAACTTTCGAAATTTGTTTAGCCTGTGCACTATACGTTGTAAAAAAGCCAGATCCATCTGTTGGGGTGACTCCCGTGTCTTCTCTTCCAAAAGTTTGCTCCTATCTTGTTTTAATCCAAACGTAAAATCCTGAAACACCTCCTTTGGATCATAACCCTTTTCTATATATCTGTTAGAAATAATTTCAGATTGGGCCATATAATCTTTTTCATCAGAACAATTCCTCCTGACTCTCAGAAATTTACTTTTAGGTATATTTGTAAGACATCTGGGGTAATGGGAACTATTTCTATCTGTCGGTTTAAAAAACACTTTAGTGACTATTTTATTATCCACTACTTTGATGTTAAGATCGAGGAAATTTAACTCCTTTTCTACTAATTTCTGAGGTAAATTTAAGGGAATAGTTGTTAGCATTTAATCCCAGGATGAATGCTTTAAGACAGATCTCATCTCCCCTCCACACCAATATAACATCATCGATAAATCTCTGCCAGAGGACGAGGCTCCCCCCCAGCTCCATGTGGGCCCAAATGGATTCCTCTTCCCACTGGGCCATGTAGAAATTCGCGTAGCTGGGGGCGAACCTCGTCCCCATGTTAGTTCCACACTTCTGCAGAAAGAACTGAGACTCGAACCATAAATAGTTGTGTTTCAAAATTAATTCAATCGATGTTACTAAAAAATCTCTTTGGGCCTGTTTTAAATCCCCACTAACATTTAATAACTCTCTAATCACCTCTAGACCTTTCTCATGGGGGATACTCATATATAACGAGGTGACGTCAATAGTGGCTATAATGAACTCATTCTCCCTGTGCATAGAACTCAATTCATTCAAAATGTGTCGGGTGTCTTTTAAATATGATCTAGTATGAGGGACCAATTTCTGTAAATAGAAATCAACATAGTGAGATAAATTCGAAGTCAAGGACTCTATGCCACTGGGGGTGTCGGCCTGGGGGTGTATCATATTTTTATGTACCTTAGGCAAAAAATAGTAAAAGGTCGTCTTACAATGAGGATTAAACAAATAACTGAATTTGTTCTCATTAATTACGCCTGCATCTTTGGCGTTTTGCAATAATGCTCTTAGTTCTACCAAAAATGGTTTTAAAGGATCTCTCGGTAATATTTCGTAAACACTGATATCTTTTAATTGACGGTAAGCTTCCTGCAGATAATATTCTCTAACCATAATTACAGTAGCCCCTCCTTTATCAGCTTGTCTCAACACTATATCTTTTCTATCTCTAATACGTTGACAGATCTCCCTTTCCTTCTTGCTGAGATTGTTAGTGTACTTGGTTCCCTTTAATTCCAAAAGATCTTTGCATACCAAATCCTGAAACACCTCTATATGGTGACCCTTTTCCCATGCTGGAAAAAAATTGGATTTAGGTCTCAGTATGTGAAAAGCATACTATTGCATACCTGCACTATTGGGGGTACCTTGTCATTTTTAAGAAAAAACTTATTCCGCACACCTGTGGAGGATTTAGAAAATTACAGAAAGGAGGAAGGTCCATTCGAAGAGTGATTAACACATTGGCTGTTAATTGAGTTCTGGTGTTTGTGATTTTTTTCAAGTGTGTTTAATTGATGTGTTGTAACTCTGAAGTTATTTAAACCGATAGAGGATTTTATGTTTCAAATTCCTGATGAAGTCCCATGTCATATCTAAGGGACGAAACGCATTGAATATTGGAAGATATTCGTTTTAATTCAACTTCCATTTGATGCTTTTTATACAATAAAGAAAGCAAGAAATTTAAGCCTGGGCTGCAGTTCCTGATTTTATCATCGGGTGTCCATCCATTGAAAAGCCTTTCAAGGAGGAGAAAGAATTGACATGACCCTGATCAGGAGACCACTGTTCAGATAAGCTTTAAAGTTTTTATCTCTGGTGAGAAGTTTTAAATCATCCATTAGCAGGATTAACCCGTTTCATACAGTGCGCACTATTATTTCCTCTTTTTTAACCCACAGGGAGTTTTCTTTTTATGTACTAAAAACAATAAACACTGCTCCCAGTTTAAGACTTTCCAGTTAGCACAATTAATCTCCTCCCCCACTCGCATTAATATGAAAAGCCTTAACCATACCTTGCTGGACTGGATACTCTCATGTCCTGATAGAATACAGGAGGCAGGCGTTCTTGCTAATAGCTTCAGTGATCACTGTCTAGTGTACTGTGTGCGCAAAATAAAGGCCACAAAATCTCCCCCCAAAGGTAATAATCACCAGGTCCTTCAAGAAATTTAATCTTGAATCCTTCCTAAATGATCTCAAATGGCTCACGTGGTACAGGCTAAACCTAATTGCAGACCTGGACTGTGCAATTGAATACTTTCAGTCAGAGCTCCTGCAAATCTGGAATGCCCATGCCCCGCTGCATAAACTGCGAGTCAAAGGGGCACATCTCCCCTAGGTTACAGCTGACCTCACACACATGTACCAGCTTAGAGATTCACTCTGGTCAAATTTCAAGAGTACTGGATCCATGAACGATCACTGTGAATACTGAAAATGGTGGAATGCATGCACAAAGCAATGATCGCTACCTGGAAGGTAGAACGTAACAGGGTGATACCAGAAATAGAGAAATGGAGGGAAAAAAGTGGGGGCAGTAATGAGAGACCAAAGGGTTTACCCCTAAATATGAATAAACTTCAATTACTCTGATGTGGCCATCAGGGTACTAGTGTCTCTCAGAGACCAAATTAAAATTTAACTTTTATTAAACGATGTAAAAGAGAATCAAACAAAACCATAAACATAAACTGACAAAGTTCACAAGACAATAATAAAACCAAATCTGCTGAAAAACATGTGTATATACCAGCAGAAGCAGTGATTGGCAAGCTATGCAGCAGGTCACCTATACAAGGTCACAAAATTAGTTGGATGATGGAAGAGGTAATAGTGGGCTGCTTGCTTGTTTTCAATCAAAAAGTACACAAATATACTGCAGGTCAATGAGCAGAAGAACAAATTCTGCTATAGAGGGGTGTGTATATATACGCCAACCAAGGCAATGAATGACAAAAAGCACAGTAAATGACCTTCGAGGGTCATTTCAAGGTGCTGTAGCAAGACATATTAGAAAAGTAATAACAGTTTGCTTGTTGTCGATCAAAGGTCACAAATATGTAACAGGTCAATGAGCAGAAAAACAGATCTGCTGAAAGGTAATATGTATGCATAACAACAGAGGCAATAAATTACAATGAACACGATAAATGACCTTCAAGGGTCATTTCAAAAGTGTTATGGTAGAACAAATTATTAATGTTAACTGTGTTGAATGACAAAACACTGCGCATGAAAGGCAGAAAACACAATGGAATGAGCAGAAGGAACGAAGCGAGGATCTCCAATGGGGAGTTTAACTCAGGTGACCCAATATAAAAATGCTCAGAGATATACTCAATTGAATATTGCCAGGAGGCATCAAAAAGCGTATGGACGATCAATGGTTCAAATCTCCAAGCATGTGTTTAGAAGGTGGAATTGGAGAGTTCCTGCCGACGAAGTGCACCCGACGCGCGTTTCGCCGAAAATGGCTCGTCAGGAGTGCTTACGGGTTAAGGAGAAAGAAGGCTGTTTAAATGAGTCAGGTTCCGCCCTGATTAATAAATTAGCCAATGAAATAAGAAAGTAGCGAGTGGTCCAAACAGTTGCCTATCCAAGAGATTGACAGGTAGAGCAACCAATAGAAATCACTGTCCATGGCATCTGCCTGAACAGGTGGTAATTCAAATGCATTGTTGTATAGCGGCCCAACCACGATATAGCCACAGGAGTCGATCAAAGTAGCGTCACCAACAAGTACCAATCAGGAAAATAAACAATCATGATCCAAATGTAAATCACCAGAGTTGGTGCAAAGCAGTAAAAAGCAATAATAACAACAATAACTAAATGTGCAATGGGATTACCGCTAAGAATTTTGGCAACATGGAGTCACGAAAGTGATGACACATTGATATGTTGCCAAATACTATGTTACAGCACAGTGGTTCCACACTTAGACACACCGCCTAATCTAGTATATAGCGGAGTAATGAATTAATGGGCTAGAAGGTCCTGGAGGTGAGTTTAACCTCACTCATAATTGCTCAAATTTGAGAATGGGTATAAAGGTATAGCAACCTATAAGAATTAGCTGGTTGAAAAATATAGCGACGTAAAAAATAATAATTACCAGGACTATGCAAAAATGTTAGACGTGAGTTGATCCTCACGCTTTAAACAGGCCGCCTAATCAAGTATACAGCGGAGTGGTTAGTTAATAAGCTCGAAAATCTTAGGGGTGAGTATAAGTTAACTCATTAGAGCTCAGTGGATACATAGGTATAACCACCTATTGAAGTTGAGAAATTAAAAATATAAATATATGTATACAAAGGAAAAATACTTGTTCAAAAAAAAGGATATATGAATAAATAAATAAAAATGAAGATGTGCAAATGAATCTTAAGAATAACGTAACTAAAAAATGTGAATAAGCAACAATGGTGACATATATAGCATAGGTCTACAAATGATAAATTGATGTTATATCCTGATGATTATAAGGTAATAATGGATTATCGACATGGACTATTTAAAATGCATGTATTATTGAGCTGTCCATTAAATATAAGTAATCCAACATCATGGGAGGTTTAGCCAAAGGCTGCATATATAGGATATCAATTAATAGAATCCACCACATAGATGTTAAAGAAATAGTGACTAACAGAAATATAAATGTTAAGAAATGATGACAATAGAAACCATAATATGGATTCTTGGATGATGGATAAGACAAAAATTGCCACTCAGCTGAAAAAATGTCAATAAAGGCAGAAAACTGGTCATTGATAATAAATGGACCAGAGGGCGGAAATATGACAAATATGAAACCGTCTATGAAACTAAAAAAATAATAATGATAGAATAGATGTTGATAAACTCATCATAAATTAGAATAAATAAAAAATCATGAATAGTGAATAGATAGTATTATTAATTCTGGTAGTAAAGTGAAACAGGCAAATGGCAAAGAACAAAAAATGTAGTAGAAAATGTCTGACAATGGAATAAGATAAATCTTAATAAATAAATAAGTAGGAAAACAACATGATAGTCAAATGAATGGCGTATAGTTAAAATCTTCATTTAAACCGTGTGGATATAAAGTTTTAAGCGTGTATATCCAATAAGACTCTCTCTGACAAAGGTTTTTATCCAAGTTGCCTTTACGTGGTCCGCAGACCATCCCTTCGATGGCTTGAAAGGACAAACATGAGGGGTCAGAATTATGTTGATGTCGAACATGTCTAGAAACCGAAGTCTCAAGACTATTATAGACAGAGTTGACATGTTGGAGTATACGGCGTTTAAATTGCTGGATCGTTTTGCCAACGTACTGGATTCCGCATTCACAGGTAATGAGATAAACCAGTACCTGGCTAGAGCAGTTCATGAATTGTCTGATGTCATAATGACGCCCTGTAATGTTACTAGAAAATTGTTTAGATTTATGAACAAACTTGCAAGCTTTACAGTGGGTACATTGAAAGACACCTTTAGGCTGTTGTAACCAGGTACGTGTAGCTTTTACTGGTTGTAGAAAACTGTGGACCAATTTATCACTTAGATTTTTGGTCCTTCTTGCAGTGAATGAAGGAAAAGGGGTGAGAACATTTTTTAAAAAATTTTCCATGTGTAAAATGGGCCAATATTTTTCGCAAATAGATTTTACTTGGGACCAACCATTGTCATAGTCCGCAATGAATCTTATAGATGTTGTATCATCTCTTTTTTTCGGGATCAAGAGTTCATCCCTTTGATCGACAACAAGCAAACTGTTATTACTTTTCTAATATGTCTTGCTACAGCACCTTGAAATGACCCTCGAAGGTCATTTACTGTGCTTTTTGTCATTCATTGCCTTGGTTGGCGTATATATACACACCCCTCTATAGCAGAATTTGTTCTTCTGCTCATTGACCTGCAGTATATTTGTGTACTTTTTGATTGAAAACAAGCAAGCAGCCCACTATTACCTCTTCCATCATCCAACTAATTTTGTGACCTTGTATAGGTGACCTGCTGCATAGCTTGCCAATCACTGCTTCTGCTGGTATATACACATGTTTTTCAGCAGATTTGGTTTTATTATTGTCTTGTGAACTTTGTCAGTTTATGTTTATGGTTTTGTTTGATTCTCTTTTACATCGTTTAATAAAAGTTAAATTTTAATTTGGCATGCACAAAGCAAACAAAAATGGCCAAAGCCCAATGCTTCAATGAAAATCTAAACAATAACATATCAAACCCGAGCCATTTTTGGAAAATCATAAATAACAATCGCCCCCTGTCCACTCCCAACCAGCTGCTGTCAAAGTAAACAACCAAACCCTGCAAAACCCCCTAGATGTAGCAAATGCCTTTAATAACTATTTTGTTGGATGCGCCAACACCCTGATTGCTAAGCTAGCAATTGAAATACATTCAGAAAAGCAGCATACAAGTCAGATCCTTCCAACTGTGCAAAAACCCTGTATCAAAGGGAAATTCAGTTTTAGACTGTTGCCTGTCAGTGCCAATACTAAACTTCTCTGTAACCAAAAAATGAAATACCAGTCAGGACCTGACCAAATCCCAGCAATCCTGCTGAAAATCAGTGCACGGGCAATTGGAAAACCTGTCGCAACCCTAATCAATGAATCACTGGTGACTGGATATATACCCAAACTCTGGAAGACTATGAGAGTGGTACCTATCCATAAAAGTGGAGACAATACTTTGGTATCCAACTACCGTCCAATATCATTGCTTCCTATACTGTCAAAAATCCTTGAAAAATGTGTTTACACTCAATTACGCGATTACTATCAGTATTGGAACTATTTAACCCCAGGTCAATCCGGCTTCCATCCAAATCATTCATCCACAACTGCCCTTTTAAAAGTTTCCAATGATATCCCAGCTGGCATGGAACAAGGAAACCTAACTGGAGCCATCTTCCTTGATTTTGCCAAGGCCTTTGACACATTAGACCATGGCATCTTATTACAAAAACTTAAAAACTCTGGTATTGGTGATCGCACGCTGACCTGGTTTCAAACATATGTCTGATCGGTCGCAATATGTGTCCATTTCTGACGGCACTTCACTCCCCCTCCCAGTCACGTGCGGTGTACCCCAAGGCTCGATACTCGGCCCCCTGCTATTCACAATATTCATAAATGATCTGCCCAATGTCTGAAAAGCCTCAACTGTACACATGTACGCAGACGACACTGAAATCTATACCAGCAAACCAGATCTCCCACAGCTGGAGGCCGTGCTGCAAGACCAATTCACAGAGGTAGAAAAGTGGATCAAAGATAACAAACGTTTTCTAAATGCTGACAAAACTGTTACAATGCTCCTTGGAACAGCACCTAAACTACACAAATTGCAAACACCCCATCTATGTGTCAGGACAAAATCAAATGGCACGCAGACCAAAGTCACTTCTCTCAAATATCTAGGTAGGTGATTAGACCCAAATCTATCCTTTGGCCCCCACATCGAAAAACTTTCATCTAAAATTTACCCCAAACTAAGTGCCCTGTACAGAAACAAATCCTGCCTTAACCCCACGGTAAGAAAGCAGACTGTACAACAAATGCTTATGCCAGCTATTGAATACGGAGATGTAGTGTATGCAGCCGCCCCACAAACGCACCTCCAAAAACTTACTACTAGGGATGAGCCGAACACCCCTCGAGTTCGGTTCGAGCCCGAACCCGAATTTTTCCAAATGTTCGGGTCCGAACCCGAACCCGAACCCCATGCAAGTCAATGGGCTGAAAATTTGGTTTTTAGAGTGCCCTCCAAGAGGGCATATATGCTACATATTTGCCATAAAAGGTGTATGGGAGTACGGGTAGTACCCTGGGGGACAGGAAACAAGGACAAAAAGTAAAAAAAAAAAACGTTTTTAAAGGGACTGAGTTTTCCATGAAATAAGGGTTAAAAATAAAAATGAAAAATTCCTTCAAATATTGTGCCGAGGAGGTCCCCATAACCTGCCTATGAAGTGGCGGATTTCTAGGATGTTTAGAAACACTAAAAACCAAAAAAATACATTTCAAAAGAAGGTAAATGCTTTTCCTTTAATCTATCCATAAACAACTGCTTGGGGCGGCAGTCTGTATGAAAAGAGGAGACATTTTCGGACACGAAGAAAAAATTTACTGATTTTTTTGGCTAAATTATTGTGAAACTTATGCAGGCTTTGGATGAAAGTAACAATAGGTGCTTCAAAATTGGTCCTTTAGCATCCCCAACAGTGTCGTCACACCGTAACCCCTCTGAGGATATGAATCTGATACAGGCGTCAGTGGCAGTGCACCCAAATATTGTGCTTTTGGTGCCAGGCCTGCAAGTACTATCATACAATAACCCCTCTGTAGTATTGTAGAAGAATGCAGGGGTGGACCATGTGGTCCTATATTGAAAAGATATGAATCTGGTAAAGGCGTCAGTGCACCCAGACATTCTGCCTTTGGTGCAAGACTGCCAGGCCAGCAAGTATCATCATACAGTAACCCCTCTGTAGTATTGTAGAAGAATGCAGGGGTGGACCATGTGGTCCTATATTGAAAAGATGTGAATCTGGTAAAGGCGTCAGTGCACCCAGACATTCTGCCTTTGGTGCAAGACTGCCAGGCCAGCAAGTATCATCATACAGTAACCCTCTATAGTATTGTGGAAGAGTGCAGGGTTGGACCCTGCGGTTCAAAAAATTAAGATGATATAAATCTGGCACAGGCGTCAGTGCAGCCAAATATTGCTCCTTTCATGGCAGCAAGTGCATTCACACCGTAACCCTTTTGTGGTATTGTGGAAGAGTTCAATGCTGGAGGTTTTGTGAATGCAGAAGACATCCCCGATCTATTCCATTACGTCAGCATCAGGGGATTGATAGCTGCTGATCCAGGACTGATTCATTTTTATAAATGTCAGCCAGTCTACAGAGTCTGTGGACAGACGCACTCTTTTGTCTGTGACAAAACCTCCAGTGGCACTGAACGTCCTTTCAGAAAGCACGCTGGATGAAGGGCAACCTAGTAGCTGCATAGCATATTGGCTAAGTTCTGGCCAGTGATCCAATCTCAACACCCAGTAAGCCAGTGGATCATCTGCTGGAAACGTATCCAGGTCTGCCCTTGCCCCTAGGTAGTCCTGCACCATATGGTGAAGACGCTGGCAATGGGTGCCTACATTTGATGTCCCTGGGAGTCGTGGACTAAAAAAATTTAAAAATGCATCAGTCAAGCGGCCCCGGCCTTCACCACTATTCCTCTGATCATCCGCAGCCTCAGAAGCACGTGTGTCATCACTTGGTAATCTACCAGTGCCTGGAAAGGTGTTACACAAGTGTCGCTTTAGAGCGTCCTCAAGTTTTTTCATCCTGTGCTCCCTCTGTGCGGGCAGGATGAGCTCTGCAACTTTACCCTTGTATCGTGGATCAAGAAGGGTTGCCAACCAGTAATGATCCCTCTCCTTGATAGCACGAATCCTGGGGTCCTTTAGCAGGCTTTGCATTATTAGGGAGCCCATGCAGCGTAGGTTGGAGGTGGCATTAGCTTCCGAGTCTTCCTGGTCAATGAGGATGACCGTATCGTGCACTTCCTCCTCCCAGCCACGCACTAGCCCTTCTGTTTCTCGGCACACAAAACCCTCTCTTGAGGAATCTCCACCTTCAATGCCCCACTACTTAAATATTCCTCCTCTTCCTCCTCCTGTCTGATCTGAGTAGGACCCGCTGGAATGCTGTCTGCGGAAAGACTGGGGCCTTGAGAGCTAGGGAAGGCCTCCTCTTCCTCCCGCTGCTCTGCCTCTAGATCCACATCTATAATTCCCGCAGAGTGTGCTCCAGCAGGAAGACTAAAGGAATTGTGTCACTGATGCATGCACTGTCCCTGCTCACCATCCTCGTTGCCTCCTCAAATGGTGACAATACAGTGCATGCATCCTTGATCATCAGCCACTGCGGGGGGGGGGGAAACAAGTTGACCTGAACCTGTCCTTGTGCCTTACTCACACAGGTACTTGTTGATGGCCCTCTGTTGCTTGTGCAGACGCTGCAGCATTGCTAATGTCGAGTTCCACCTGGTGGGCATGTCACAGATCAGACGGTTTGTGGGAAGGTGGAATTCTCTTTGAATTTCTGCCAGGTGAACGCTTGCTGGGAATGACTGTCTGAAGTGGCTGCAGACTTTTCTGGCCTGGCTGAGAAGCTCTTGCAGCCCTAGGTACTTGGTTAGGAAACGCTGTACCACTAGATTTAGGACGTGTGCTAGGCATGGTACATGCGTCAATTTACCCTTGCGTAGGGTGGAGAGAAGGTTGCTGCCATTATCGCAGACGATCATTCCCAGCTCAAGCTGGCGTGGTGTTACCCATCTCTGCACCTGGCCCTGCAGAGCTGACAGAATTTCTGGCCCGGTGTGGCTCCTGTCCCCTAAACAAACCAGCTCAAGCACAGTATGGCTTCTTTTTGCTTGAGCCATTGCGTAGACACTGTCAGGCATCGGTTTAACTGCCACTTCGCCAGAGACAGAGAAGGAGGAGGAGGAAGAGGGAGAGGTGGTGGTGGTGGAGCAGACAGACCTAATACAAGCAGCTTTCTGGAGGCGTGGTGGATGAACAAGCTCCAGCACAGAGCCCTGTCTTGGATCCCTCCCAGCTGCAATCAGAGTTACCCAGTGTGCCGTGAAGGAAATGTAACGACCCTGTCCATGCTTGCTGGACCACGTGTCTAAAGTCACATGCACCTTGTTGCTGACTGCCTTTCCCAATGACTGGATAACATTGTCTTCCACGTGCTGGTATAGTGCTGGAATGGCCTTGCGTGAAAAGTAATGGCGTTTTGGAACCTGCCACTGTGGTACAGCACATTCAGCAAATTCACGGAAGGGAGCAGAGTCCACCAGCTGGAAAGGCAGCAGCTGCAATGCGAGTAATTTTGCTAAGCTGGCATTTAGACGCTGTGCTTGGGGATGGTTGGGGCTATATTTTCTCTTATGCTGCAGCAGCTGCGGCAACGTAATCTGACTGCGTAAATCTTCAGCTGCTGGGAGGATGTCAAATTGTGAGGAAGGACCTAGTACATCCATTACTGTAGCATCATCCCTGTCAGTGGAGGTTGTAGGCAATGACATGGCAGGACATACAGTGGGGGTAGAGACAGATGAGGAGGAGGACCTACGCAAAGTTTTGCGCCAACGGGATGCGTGGCAGGTGGTCATATTTCGCCTCAAGCACGTGGTACCCAAGTGTCCGGTTTTTATCCCACGCTTCAGCCTCCTTTGACATAGATTACAAATAGCAACGGTGGGGTCTGCTGCACACTTTAAGAACTCCCAGACAGCAGAGTTCCTGCATGTATTCTTTGAGACAACAGCGCTCTGCACCGGAGCAGCTCTGACATCTGATGCCTTGGACTGGCTAGTGCTACGGTTGGTCACAGAGGATGTTGTGCCTCGTGTTTGCTGTGCCTCCTCCTCCTCCTCCTCACTTGATTCCTCAGTTCGATCTGGCACCCAGGTGGAGTTAGTTACCTCATCATCATTGTCATCTTCACCCCCTATCTCCTCGTCACTGGAGGCAACTTGGCAGTAGGCTGCAGCTGCTGGGGCAACATGAGTGCCAGTTATTTGTGTGTCATCACTGGCACCCCCTTCCTCTAGGTTGATTATAGTCCCTTGCTCAACCTCAGAAATTGAATCAGAGCACTGTACTTGCTGTGCATCCTCAAGCAGCATGTCACTGTCATTGTAGTCAAACAATTCAGCTGACCCCTCCGTGTGTGATAGCGAGGCTACGGCAGGAGTAGCTGTGGACATGGAGGCTGCATTAGATGCTTTGGCAGCTGAGGTGGACTGTAAAGCACTAGAAGCCTGGCTGGCAGAGGACTCGGAGGATGAGGATGGCCTGGCTAGCCAATCCACCAAATCCTCTGTATGTTGCTGCAGGTTAAGAAGACGGCCAGCACCAGTTATAAAGGACAAGTGTGCCCCTGCAGAGGATGCACCACGTCCATCACGACCAACCAAAAGCACAGCCTCCCGACACAGGGGCTGCTTGCCCTCTTATCTGTGTCTGGGAGCGTCTGCCTGTCCTTTTTGTTCTTTCAGACATGGTGATTTACAGAACTCTGGTATAACTCAGTGAGACACCCTGATAGCTGGCAGCCAGTGACAAGACACAGATTACAATTCCCAGAAACCTCCTATAAATCAGTGAGACCCCCTGATGGGTGCCAGTGACAAGACACAAACTACGATTCGCAGAAATCTGCTACAAGTCAGTGAGACCCCCTAATAGGACCCCCTGATAGCTGGCAACAGTGACAAGACAGATTACAATTCGCAGAAACCTCCTAAAATGCAGTGAGACCCCTTGATGGGTGGCAGTGAAACCTCCTATAAATCAGTGAGACCCCTTGATGGGTGGCAGTGAAACCTCCTATAAATCAGTGAGACCCTTTGATGGGTGACAGTGAAACCTCTTATAAATCAGTGAGACCCTTTGATGGGTAACTCTAACGTAGAATGTATAGTGCTATGACATGATACACACATCATACATGTTGTATGGTGCGCATGTATCCTCTATTGTGTGATGCTTGATTTTACCTAGTGTCACATGCTAGCACCAGGATCATCCATGTGGATTTGTGCGAGACACACAGATGATGTTGATGACAAATGTCTCTGGCACAAGTCATGCACATGATGAGAGTCTGCTGCTCTCACTAAATAGATATAATTTTTTACATAACGTATACACCATTGTGGCAATGCATATTGGTGACTGACAATGTACTTAGCAAATAACGATTACAGGTGTTTTTGTTCTTTATAAGAATTTATTTTTCTCACAGGACATTTCTTGCTAAATCATATTTTCTACATTTCCAGTAATGTATAATTAGGAGTTTTAACATATATATTTGCAAAGTGCTGATTACTTCTTCACTGTTGTTGCCACCTGCAATAAAAAAAGAGTGTTAGTTGAGGTTAAGGTGATGCTTTCAATCTATCCGCTCACAGACGACTGTCACCATATTTTAGGTTTGTGACTGATGGTGCCTATACCGGGTGGAATCTATATCAAAATGATATTTACATTATCCTGGTTTTGGTGTCACATTGACAAACTTCAAGGTCTCCAACTGTACATATGTTTCTCAATAAATATTAATTTTGTTATAAGAAGTCTCCATGATTCTGTCCAGTAACACATTAGCACACAGAACAATTTAACATCTGGGGTTCATTAGATGATGAAAGCATGGAGCAATTCTACTTACATTTTTTAGAAACATAGAAACATAGAAAAATGTCGGCAGATAAGAACCTTTCGGCCCATCTAGTCTGCCCAATTACATGGATACTTTACCTGGATTTATCTTTTGTTTAGGATAGCCTTATGCCTATCCCATGCTTGCTTAAATTCAATTACTGTTTTGGCCTCTACCACTTCAACTGGAAGGCTGTTCCATGTATCCACCACCCTCTCAGTAAAATAAGGCTTTCTGATGTTACTTTTAAACCTTTGCCCCTCTAATCTAAGACTATGTCCTCTTGTTTTGCTACTTTGTTTCCTTTTAAATATACTCCCTTCCTCTACCCTGTCGATTCCCTTTACGTATTTAAATGTTTCTATCATATCTCCTCTGTCTCGTCTTTTTTCCAAGCTGTACATGTTAAGATCATTAAGCCTTTCCTGGTAACTTTTCTCCTTCAAGCCGTACACCATTTTAGTAGCCCTTCTCTGAACTCTCTCTAAGATGTCTATATCCTTCTGGAGATACGGTCTCCAGTACTGCACACAGTAATCCAAGTGAGGTCTCACCAGTGCTCTGTACAGTGGCATGAGCACTTCCCTTTTCCTACTGCTAATACCTCTCCCTACACAACCAAGCATTCTGCTAGCATTTCCTGCTGCTCTATTACATTGACTACTTACCTTTAGATCCTCTGAAATATTAACCCCTAAATCCCTTTCCTCAGATGTTGAGGTTAGGACTGTATCAAATAATCTATATTCAGCCCTTGGGTTTTTACGTCCCAGGTGCATTATCTTGCACTATTCCACGTTAAAACTCAATTGCCACAGCTCCGACCATTTTTTTAGTTTACCTAAATCATTTGTCATTTGGCTGATCCCTCCAGGAACGTCAACCCTGTTGCAAATCTTTGTGTCATCAGCAAAAAGACATACTTTTCCATTAATACCTTCTGCAATATCACTAATAAAAATATTAAATAGAATGGGTCCAAGTACTGACCCCTGAGGTACCCCACTGGTAACAAGACCTTGCGCCGAATAAACTCCATTTACCACAACCATCTGTTGCCTGTCACTCAGCCACTGCCTAATCCATTCAACAATATTGGAATCCAAGCTCAAAGATTGCAATTTATTGATAAGCCTTCTATGCGGAACAGTATCAAAAGCCTTACTGAAATCTAAATAAGCAATGTCTACTGCACCACCTGTGTCTATTATTTTTGTTACCCAATCAAAAAAATCAATAAGATTAGTTTGGCATGATCTCCCTTGAGGTAAACCCATTTTTTGTTGGCTTGCTCGCTGCATCAACTCATTTTCCGTCAGAATCTTCAGGGTTACATATATATTAGTCACACATCCATGACTGCACATATATTTAACACACAATACAGAGCCACTGTTATGAAATGCAATATAGTGTGGATTAATGGGGCCACACATGGGCAGAGTATGACAGCAAGGAGTCATTAGACTTGTTGGTGACATCATAGAGTTAACGAGGGGGGATGCATTTAGCATTACACATATGTATCCACTTGATACCTATGATTAACTAAGCTTGTGATATTCACAAACCTTTCTGAGATGAGCTTTATTTTGCTGGTAGTGCCAAGATCTATTTCTACATGTTTAATAAGTTGTATGAAAGGGAGGGTTGCCAGGCCGGGCATGTTTTCCCAGATACATATTATTTATTCATGCAGATTGGCAGTGCATTTACAAATCCACGTCAGACTTGTGCACCTTTTATTTTTTTGTTTGGTTCAGTTCGTTCGGATTTTGTAAATTTTCGTTTCGGTTCGTTTTTCGTATCGACTTTTTTTCGTGATTTCAGAAATTTTCATGTTTTTTGGAACATCTGTTCTCCTCGTTTCAAAGTGTCTATTCGTTTTGATGTAAACTAATGGTTTTTCGGATCCGATAATTCTGCCGATACGATAATTCTGCCATTGAGATTTCTCATGTTTTACAAGAAGGATACCTTGAGATTTCTCTGGTTTCCCGGGAAGGATACATTGAGATTTCTCTGGTTTTACAAGAAGGATACATTGAGATTTCTCTGGTTTCCCGGGAAGGATACATTGAGTTTTCTCTGGTTTTACAAGAAGGATACATTGAAATTTCTCTGGTTTCCCGAGAAGGATACATTGAGATTTCTCTGGTTTTACAAGAAGGATACCTTGAGATTTCTCTGGTTTCCCGGGAAGGATACATTGAGATTTCTCTGGTTTTACAAGAAGGATACATTGAGATTTCTCTGGTTTCCCGGGAAGGATACATTGAGATTTCTCTGGTTTTACAAGAAGGATACATTGAAATTTCTATGGTTTTCCGGGAAGGATACATTGAGATTTCTCTGGTTTTACAAGAAGGATATATTGAGATTTCTCTGGTTTTACAAGAAGGATATATTGAGATTTCTCTGGTTTTACAAGAAGGATACATTGAGATTTCTCTGGTTTTACAAGAAGGATACATTGAGATTTCTCTGGTTTTACAAGAAGGATACATTGAGATTTCTCTGGTTTTACATGAATGATACATTGAAGATTTCTCTGGTTTTACAAGAAGGATATATTGAGATTTCTCTGGTTTTACAAGAAGGATACATTGAGATTTCCCATGTTTTACAAGAAGGATACATTGAGATTTCTCTGGTTTTACAAGAAGGATACATTGAGATTTCTTTGGTTTCCCGGGAAGGATACATTGAGATTTGTCTGGTTTTACAAGACGGATACATTGAGATTTACCATGTTTTACAAGAAGGATACATTGCGATTTCTCTGGTTTTACAAGAAGGATACATTGAGATTTCTCTGGTTTTACAAGAAGGATACATTGAGATTTCTCTGGTTTCCCTGGAAGGATAGAGATTTCTCTGGTTTTACAAGAAGGATACATTGAGATTTCTCTGATTTTACAAGAAGGATACATTGAGATTTCTCTGGTTTTACAAGAAGGATACATTGAGATTTCTCTGGTTTTACATGAAGGATACATTGAGATTTCTCTGGTTTTACAAGAAGGATATATTGAGATTTCTCTGGTTTTACAAGAAGGATACATTGAGATTTCTCTGGTTTCCCTGGAAGGATATATTGAGATGGGAATGATACAAAATTACAGAATCAGCGATATAACCGAAAAATACCATGTCCGAAATTACTGAAATGGAACCGAAAACAGGAATGGAGCCGAAATCACGAATGGAACGAAAATGAATTTCGATTTTACACATTTCTAGTCCATTCGAAAAGTTTTCGTTTCGGGTCGGAAATTTGTTCGGATTTGCCATTTTCGGATCCGAAATTTTTTGGAAAATCGTACGAATCCGAATGCACGAATCGGGAAATTTCGTGAAAATTCCGAAACCCGAAACGCACATCCCTAATCGACGCCACAACATGTATTATCCATATGCTGCAGGTAGGAAATCCTTAAGGAACACCAGCAGGGTTATTCAGAGAGCGTGAAAAGCAGGAGAATGACTGGAGAATGAAAAATTCTAGGTCAAAATAGCTGATTTCGAAAGTCAGATGAAAGGGAGAATTTTTCTGGTTTGGCTATTTTGACCTAGAATTTTTCATTCTCCAATCATTCTCCAGTCATTCTCCTGCTTTTCACGCTCTCTGAACAGCCCTGCAGGTTATCAGCCTGGATCTCCTACCTGCAGTTTATGACATATACATGTTGCAGGGTGGCATTTTGCATTCATTGCCCTTGGGAATTGACTTGTACATGCACGCATGTGGTATCAGCAGTGGCGTAGCGTGGGGGGGGGCCTCGGGGGCGGTCGCCCCGGGCGCAATTTTCTTAGGGGCGCAAAATTTCTAAAGAAATTTGAACCACTAATATTTTCCAGCAGGTATCAGCAAGGTGTCTGCACACAGAAACTGGTGTCCATGAGAGGCCCTTGCACAGGCAGCCGCCAGTTTAGCGGCGCTGGTGGTGACTTAGCACTCAGCGTACGAAAGGGATTACCAGGACAGAAAATTCTGGTCCTGTCCTGAATCCTCCTTAACGCTGACATGAGTCACGTGAAGCAGCGCAGCATTATCCGACGGAACACCCTGTACCACACTTGTCAGCCCCCCCTTGAAGCCCTGTTCCAGCCCAGCGCCGCTGGCAGCCCTGCAGCCACTGAACACGAAGGAGGGAGGCGTCTGCCCTGCAGCACATTTAAAATCCAGTCTCCACTAAGCCCCCTGGACAGCTCCCCCACAGGCCACCAGCAACTCCACTCGGGTATGCAACACTGTGTGACACCAGAGCAGCGTGACCAACACACAGTGAGGGGGTACAGGGAGAGAATGACTGTGGGTGCTTGGAGAGAGAGAGTGACTGGGAGTACTGGGAGAAAGTGGGGGTACTTGGAGAGAGAAAGAGTGACTGGGGTATTTGGAGAAAAGGAGTGTCTAGGGGGTACTGGGAAAGAGTGACTGGGGGTACTGGGAGAGAGTGACTGGGTCTAGTGTGAGTGGAACTATGCCAGAGTACACTGGGAGAGGTGACTGGTAGTAGTGGCGTAGCATGGGGGGCATGTGTGCTTCATTTTTTTATTATATCAGTATTTTGTTAATCTACAATACATGTGCTTGTGCGGTAAGGTTTTCAATACTCTACTGGTAGAAGGGAATCTGGGTGTGTTACCGTGTCCACAGGTTAGGGGGGGGCGCACAATTCTTGCCTTGCCCCGGGCGCTGACAACCCACGCTACGCCGCTGGGTATCAGCAAACACATTCATTGCAAATCAATTTAACAGTTGCCTACATGTGCCTGTAGATGGAGACACCTTTTTGTAGGGGATGAGGAACAATACCTTTTCATATACAGTATCTATTAAAACCCTGTTCTCTCTGCAGACCTACAAGCTGTAAGGACTCATGAGGTATGAGTGGAATGGTCCTAGTCAGGACATACTATCACTGACAAATATGAGCAGGTCATCTAATTAGGACACATGAGGTTAATCACTTTGTCACTAGCAAAGGAATGCAGTTTAATTGAATGAATGGTGACACAGAGGAGAATGACTGGAGCAGTGGAAATTGGAGATGAAGAGATCCACACCAGAGCTATTCTTCAGTTCATCTCACTTTCCAGGCCAGCTATTTGGTCTCGATAGTGCTCTTCTCCTGCCAGTTTTCCTGATTGTCACCTTTTGTCTAAATGAGCCAAGTGATGTTCTTTTTCAGCTTACCTGCAAGGTACTGGTGGATGATGCGCTGTCTGACGTCAGTACCCACTTCCTCTACAGCAGCTGGGGCCTGTATTGGGACGACATCCGGCTCCACAGCAGGCTCAAGATCCTCATCTATAGCGGAGCCGTTCTCAATCGCCATGTTGTGCAGCATGCCAAGACTATAAAGGCCACTTTGGGGGGCTGGTACTGCAAGGCCCCACCAAAACGGGCAATGCAGCGGAATTTTGAGAAGGCCAACGGTCCTCTCAATGGCACTGCAGGATCGCTGGTGCGCAGTGTTGTAGGCCTCCTGCTCAGGCGTTTGCGGTCTCCTGATGGGGGTCATCATCAATGGCCTGAGCGGGTATCCTGCATCACTTAATACATGACACACAGTGATATTCTGTTAGATGAGGCTATACATTAAGGGACATAAATAGTTTATGCAGCAGATGTGTGCACTCGCCAAGTAGTCAGCCTTCAGGGACAGGGCCGGGGCTAGAGTAAGGTGGTACAGACAACCGCCTTACTGTCCTGGCTTGCTGTCAGTGTGAGGGGCGGAAAAATTCTGTTTTTAAAATACCGGAAGCGGAGCTATGAAAGATCTTCAGACATCAACCAGGGGCCCAGCCGCGCACTCTCAAACCGATGCAGTGTGCCTGCCTCAGTCCCACATTCTAAACATGAGCAGGCACACTGCATAATTTGGCACCGCCCCCCTCAAGTGACACGCATAGCCAGGGCACGCAGCAGCAGGAAAGCCTGGAGGACAAACCCCAAATCTTAGGGTGCGGCCCTGCAGCAGAGTCAGCCTGCGCAGAGGCCGAGAGAAGATTTTTAAGAGGTTTGAATAAACTGAGGGAGGGGTTGTGTGTGTAATGTTCTGCTCGGGGGGTGTAATGTTCTGCTCGAGGGGTGTAATGTTCTGCTCGGGGGGTGTAATGTTCTGCTCGGGGGGTGTAATGTTCTGCTCGGGGGGTGTAATGTTCTGCTTGGGGGTGTAATGTTCTGCTCGGGGGGTGTAATGTTCTGCTCGGGGGGTGTAATGTTCTGCTGGGGGGGTGTAATGTTCTGCTCGGGGGGTGTAATGTTCTGCTGGGGGGTGTAATGTTTTGCTGGGAGGGGTAATGTTCTGCTCGGGGGGTATAATGTTTTGCTGGGGGTAATGTTTTGCTGGGGGGGTGTAAAGTTCTGCTGGGGGTGTGTGTGTGTGCAATGTTCTGCTGGGGGTTTGAGTAAACTGATATCGGTACATTACTGTGAGGTTTATTGCTGTGGCGCTCTGCGATACGCTCATACACACTGCACATTACTGTGAGTTTTATTGTTGTGGAGCTCTGTGACACGCTCATACACACCACACATTGCTGTGAGTTTTATTGCGGTGGAGCTCTGTGATACAGTAATGGGCAGTGTGTATTTATTTATTTATAAAGGATTTTACCAGGAAGGATACATTGAGATTTCTCTCGTTTTCAAGTATGTCCTGGGTGTATGAGTGTGAGTTTTATTGCTGTGGAGCTCAGTGATACTTTCATACACACAAACTGAACATTACTGTGAGGTTTATTGCTGTGGAGCTCTGTCATACGCTATATGAAATTTAATTACTTTCACCCCTCCCCCCTTAAATTAAGGGGAAAAATGAATTAAGGGGGAGTGAATTGAATTAGAGGATGAGGACCCTGCTGCCAGTCTTCTTCTGGAGACCTGGAGTCAGTGGACCACAGCAACAGAGTGAGAGTGGTAGGTAGCAGGATCACAGGGAAACACTGGGAGTGGCAGGCAGTTTGAAATATGTGGGTATATTGACACAGCAAGACCAGGGGGCACCACCAGGCCACATTGCAAATTTGTGCAGTGCCTGGTGCCCCTCCTATGCCACATTGCCAAAGGAGGGGACCACACACTCTGTAGATTGGCCCTGTGGCACAGGAGGGGCACCAGGCACGGCATAGATTGGCAAAGCGTGAGGACACCAAACACTCCCGATTGGCATGGCATGGATTGGGTGGAGGGGACACCAAAACGCAACTTCGCCTGAGTAAACAAAAATGCTTGCACCGGCCCTGTTCAGGGAACAGCCCATCCTGGAAGTCCTGTGCCACTGAGGAGTTGCAAAGGATGTTTGAGTCGTGGGTACTCCCAGGGAAGGAGGCATATAAATGCTTTATGCGCATGTTGGCATCGCACACCATCTGCACATTTATGGAGTGGTATTGCTTCCTGTTAATGTACAAAGCAGGGTCCAACCAAGGTGCATGGATTGCTATGTGGGTGCAATCAACAGCACCCAGGAAATTCGGGAGTCCACGGAGGGTATAGAATCCTTGTTTCACCCCTTGGAATTTTTCCTTGATGGTAGGAAATCCAATGTAGTGTCGCCAGTTGCGCTTCATTGCTTTCATGAAGCGATGGAGCACAATAGAGAAGGTGCTCTGGCTGACACCGCCTAGTTCTGCTAGAGGCTGCTGGAAGGTGCCAGTGGCGAAGAACCTCAGGCAATACAGCGACTTCGTCATCCCTGGGACAGATATCCATGTCCCTGACCTGGACTCCAGATGGGACCGATGTTGCAGGTAGAGCTGGTTTATCTGTGCCCGGGTCAGACGGTAGCAGAGCAGGCACTCTGCATCAGTGAGATGCTCCAATCTCAATCGTGTTCGTGGGACACGAGGTGCCCGTGGAACAGCACGATGTCTTTCCAACTCCTGCAGCCATTGGAGACGCACTCTCTCTCTGCAATATCCGCATATATGCTGCAGCAATAATCAGAGCACACACAACTTCATCCATAGTAATCATTTGGTATGAGTTGAATGGGCAACTGTGCTTTGGTGCATTCCTTTTTATGGGCTTGGATATTTGGGGTTAGCCAGGTTGTTCAGATTTGCCATTACCACCAGCTGTTTGCAGTTGCTAAAATTATACGCGCAAAGGCTATGCGGTAATTACCGCAAATAGATTGTAATACCATCCGCGTACCGGCGCACATTTGCATTTGCGCTCACAATGTTAAGTATATGACTCGCGCAGTACAGTACGTTCACCCGCGGTAGACAATTGCGCGCGGTTGTTGCGCTGACTGTAATACGGCATTCGGCGCAAAGGGTTTTACCCCTTGCGTTAAAGTTTTTTTGCGCCGGCGCAAACATTTGCGTGAATATTGTAATTTAGCCCTGTGTGTGTCAGAGGCACAGTACACTGTGTGACATTACAAGAGTGGGTGTCTGTGGAGGCACTTACTAGGTAACTGTGGTTCCTTAAAAAAAGAGGGGGTGCTGCCTACAAGGGGTTGCACATAAATCTCAACCTAAATGAGCAAATAAATGTGTAGAAAAGGGCAAGGGTCCTAGTGGTGCAGTGGGTGCTTCCAAATATGGAGCAATCTAGATGAGTATTTCTAAATGCTGATATTATGTTTCAACTCTATTTATCAGGTGGTGATAGATAAAAGTACTCAAGTGAGTCAATGTTACACTAGTATTGTGCAAATAGCAATTCTGTGCAAATGAACAACCTTGTGCAAAATAAGCAACAACAATGGTGATAAATCCTTAAGTCATGCGTACAAATCTGCTCCTATAGCGCAAAGTGTATAATAATCCACATGTGCTAAATGCATATAAAGTACATATAAAGTGCATGTGCTCATATATCCTATTCCATTCGTAAAGTGCAGACACAAAATTTGTGTTGATGTGACATCAAAAAAGTCATAAGACAGTCCTTTTATTAGGTTATCTGATAGTCTCTGGATGGCCTATGACTGTATAAAGTGCACGTGAAAAAGTGCAAATCTCAAAATGAACAAGGTCCGTGTGGTTAAACTTCTAATCTTCTGCTTTTTATATTGTAATTATAATTTCCTTGCCTATTAATTTAATCACAGTAACTTCCAAATTCAATATATATATATATATCTATGTCTATACTATTTGCAACAAATACTTTAGGATAAAATCCTTATATCCGATTCTTCTTCATATCTCTATCTGCAGATTTAGAAATATTTTGAAGACTCTGGATTTAACAGTACTTGAGATAATCTCAATCTATTTCATTGCAAAGTACACACTCATATACAGTCAGGTCCAGAAATATTGGGACATCGACACAATTCTAACATCTTTGGCTCTATACACCACCACAATGGAGTTGGAATGAAACAAACACAATGTGCTTTAACTGCAGACTGTCAGCTTTTAATTTGAGGGTATGTACATCCAACTCAGGTGAACGGTGTAGGACTTACAGCAGTTTGCATATGTGCCTCCCACTTGTTAAGGGACCAAAAGTAATGGGACAGAATAATAATCATAAATCAAACTTTCCCTTCTTCATACTTGGTTGCAAATCCTTTGCAGTCAATCACAGCCTGAAGTCTGGAATGCATAGACATCACCAGACGCTGGGTTTCATCCCTGGTGATGCTCTGTCAGGCCTCTACTGCAACTGTCTTCAGTTCCTGCTTGTTCTTGGGGCATTTTCCCTTCAGTTTTGTCTTCAGCAAGTGAAATGTATGCTCAATGGGATTCAGGTCAGGTGCTTGACTTGGCCAATGCATAACATTCCACTTCTGTCCCTTCAAAAACTCTTTGGTTGCTTTTGCAGTATGCTTTGGGTCATTGTCCATCTGCACTGTGAAGCGCCGTCCAATGAGTTCTGCAGCCTTTGGCTGAATGTGAGCAGATAATATTGCCCGAAACACTTCAGAATTCATCCTGCTGCTTTTGTCAGCAGTCACATCATCAATAAATACAAGAGAACCAGTTCCATTGGCAGCCATACATGCCCACGCTATGACACTACCACCACCATGATTCACTGATGAGGTGGTATGCTTAGGATCATGAGCAGTTCCTTTCCTTCTCCATACTCTTCTCTTCCCATCACTCTGGTACAAGTTGATCTTGGTCTCATCTGTCCATAGGATCTTGTTCCAGAACTGTGAAGGCTTTGTTAGGTGTTGTTTGGCAAACTCTAATCTGGCCTTCCTGTTTTTGAGGCTCACCAATGGTTTACATCTTGTGGTGAACCCTCTGTATTCACTCTGGTGAAGTCTTCTCCTGATTGTTGACTTTGACACACATACACCTACCTCCTGGAGAGTGTTACTGATCTGGCCAACTGTTGTGAAGGGTGTTTTCTTCACCAGGGAAAGAATTCTTCGGTCATCCACCACAGTTGTTTTCCTTGGTCTCCCGGGTCTTTTGGTGTTGCTGAGCTCACTGGTGCATTCCTTCTTTTTGAGAATGTTCCAAACAGTTGTTTTGGCCACGTCTAATGTTCTTGCTATCTCTCTGATGGGTTTGTTTTGTTTCTTAATGGTGGCTTGCTTCACTGATAGTGACAGCTCTTTGGATCTCATCTTGAGAGTTGACAGCAACAGATTCCAAATGCAAATAGCACACTTGAAATGAACTCTGGGCCTTTTATCTGCACATTGCAATTGTGGTAATGAGGGAATATCACACACCTGGCCATGGAACAGCTGAGAAGCCAATTGTCCCATTACTTTTGGTCCCTTAATAAGTGGGAGGCACATCTTTAAACTGCTGTAAGTTGTACACTGTTCACCTGAGTTGGATGTACATACCCTCAAATTAAAGCTGACAGTCTGCAGTTAAAGCACATTGTGTTTGTTTCATTCCAACTCCATTTTGGTGGTGTATAGAGCCAAAGATGTTAGAATTGTGTCGATGTCCCAATATTTCTGGACCTGACTGTATATATTTCTTACATTAATCCCTTAATTTTGCTTTCTCATACATTACCTGTCCAAGATCTGGATTCAAGATTTCTGTAGTTACAGCTCCAATATTCTTTGGATATAATATATAGTTTTGGAATATGTGAAAATTATCAATGTCAGATATTCAATACATGAGAGTTATAATTGTGCATTCCCATGAGGGAAAAATTTAGGTGTGGTCCTAATTAAGTGATATGTAATATCCTGAATGCATTGTGTGTCTTGTCCTGGAATGAGCTGAATGCATTGTGTCGTGTCCTGGAATTCTGAATCAATGCATTGTGTGTCGTGTCCTAGAAATCTGAATGCATTCAACGAACAGTACAGATCCAGTTATAGTAAATTTGACGTCACTGAAAATCTACCCCTTCATTTAAATTTTACTTTCTCTATATTACCTTATATTTATTCTTAAAATATAATATTTACTATGCCTCAAGACCGCAGTGTTGCTCTTCAAATATAATTTCACAAATTAATTTTAATTCCCTTATCTCGGGTCAGAGGTCATCCACTATCTTAGTTTTGAACAAAGAACAACTATGGTTATTCCAAACAGTGCGTCTCGGGTTGTCAAATTTGAATTAATATCTCTACTCTCATAGACATTTCAAAACTTATACTAAGTACTCTTATCACTTAGATTCCGTTCTAGTTAAATCAACAGAAATTCTATTCTTCAGTAATTATACTGTTTGCCACTTATACTCTACAATTATTTGGAGCATCTATTATTTACTGTGAATATATAGAATATATTGATTATAAAAATATATTTTGTGAATATTTTTATACACTTGCATAGATATTTTAAATATATTTCTATACCCCAAAAAAAATATCATTAATTCAAGGACTTGTTAAAAAAAACCAATAAATTTAAATATGACATGTCTGGCACTTAGCTCAGCATTATATCAAAGACATTTTATCATCTATAGCATTTATAAAAACACCCTTATGGTTCACCTAGCCATGAACTATTTAAAAAAAAATCTCTGTCCATTTCTAAAACTAGGCGAAAATTGAGAAAGACAAAAACTTGTTTCATATAAGAATATAGATATGTTTAAACAAGATGGCTACAGGCATCCATTTTGTTTTTCCATTATAATATACCTGACAGTATACATGCTGCAGCAATAAAAATAAACACGCACAAATTGACAATTTTATTGTTTGGGTATGTGTAGAATGTGTAACTCTACTGTGCTGTATTTTTTTTTCGTGCTGGTGTTTTTCGTTTCGGCCAGAACATTCTGATTTGCAGTTACCACCAGCTTTTCAAAGACTTTAAAATTATGCGCGCAAACGTTGTTCGTAAAAAGATGCGCATCGATTGTAATACCATCCGCGCACCAGCGCATTTGCGCTCACAATGTTGAGTATAGGACGTGCACAGTTCATCACGATCGCGCAGGTCCATCCGCGTTAAACAATAACACGCATCGTTTGCACGAATGTTGCAATACGACATTCAGTGCAAAGGGTTTTGCCCCTCGTGCAAATGCGCATTTGTGCACGCAAAACCAAATGCGCGAAGAATGTAATAGCGGTCTCAGTGTACTGTGCCTCTGACAGACACACACGCTGTAATAAAATATTATTTATTACAACATTTATTTTAATGCCTCCTTATATAGTTCTCATGTGTATCATGTTTCTATAAATCACTTTATATTTATACTTATTGAGATATACACAGATCGAACTTAGGAGAAGTCAGAACTGAGTGAGACCCCGGGCAGAGAGGTGACTATCGGACGGAAGTATCACGTCTCACTTGCAGGGTTGTGGTTACGAGCCCAGTGTGACACAAATGGAGAGAGGCAGGAAGGTGAGGTTTGACCAGAAATATAGGTTTATTAAATAAACAGAAGTAAACCAAGAAGGGGAATCTGGATAAATAATCAACAACAGATATAGGAGCTGGTTGGGAAGGATATTATATACAGAGGACAGGGCAGTGGCGTAGCGTGGGTTGTCAGCGCCCGGGGCCAGCCAAGAATTGTGCGCCCCCCCCCAACCTGTGGACACATTATCGATATTGCCCCAGCCAGCTCTCACCTGGATATTGCCCCAGCTCACACATGGATATTGCCCCAGCTCTCACCTGGATATTGCCACAGCTCTCACCTGGATATTGCCCCAGCTCGTGGATATACTGCCCCCAAGCTCTCATGGATATTGCCCCAGCTCGTGGATATACTGCCCCTCCAAGCTCTCATGGATATGCCCCAGCTCAGACCCCAGACCAGACATGGGGCGGCTGTTCGAATGCTCTATCGGCATTCGGACAGCCGCCCCTGGAGCTCCGTCTCCGGCATACTTATGTGCCTGAGTGGCGCAGGGAAATTTCCTCGCTTCCGCTCTTTGAAGGACCCAAGCCACGGTCACGTGGGAGTCCCACGTGACCGCGGCTTGGGTCCTTCAAAGAGCAGAAGCGAGGAAACTTTCCCTGCGCCGCTCAGGCAGGTAAGTATGCCGGAGACGGAGCTCCAGGGGCGGCTGTCCGAATGCCGATAGAGCATTCGAACAGCCGCCCAAGCCCGGGCCTCAACTTTTAGGGGCGCAAATTTCTTTTGAAATTATGCGCCCCTAAGAAAACTGCGCCCAGGGCCACGGCCCCCCCAGCCCCCCGCTACGCCACTGGGACAGGGTACACTTAGCAGAAGGGATAGGAGGGGTGGACAGGACAGAACACTGAATAGCACAGTAGGGCTAACAGGACAGGTACTGGACTGGACACTGGATGAGGAATAACACAAGGGTGGACAGGACAGGTACTGGACTGAACACTGAATAAAGAATAACACATTCAGAGCTGACTGTACAGAAATGGAAACAGATATACTAAAGAACACACTTACTGGATACACAGAGGGTGGAGGACCAGAAGACACAGAGGGCAAAAGGCACAATAAGATCAGGCACGGTATTAGAAGGGTTATCATTGGAGAATGGTCAAATCAAGCTTAGGTCGGTGGCAGGCAGCTGGCATAGGGATAGTCAAAGTCCAGATCAGATGAGATACACGGGTAGGTCAATCTATAGCAGGATCAGCAGGAGGATGGGAGTTGCAATGAGTCCAGAAATAGAGAATGCAAGGAGTATCCAGGAAGGAGGGTTGCAGAGATGAGGGGTTCTCAGGAGACAGATATGAGGGGTTCTCAGGAGACAGCGATGAGGGGTTCTCAGGAGACAGCGATGAGGGGTTCTCAGGAGACAGCGATGAGGGGTTCTCAGGAGACAGCGATGGGGGCTTCTCAGGAGACACCGATGAGGGCTTCTCAGGAGACAGCGATAAGGGCTTCTCAGAAGACAAGTTATGTGCATAGCACGCAGGTCAGGCTTGCAAATGAGACTTCTTAGGAAGAATGATGCTGAAGCATTGCTTGAAAGGTGAGGCTTGATTATATGGGCATTGCAGGCCCAGCCCACACCTGAGGCTGGAGAGATGAGGGGAAATCAGGAACGGATTCCTGAGTGCCTGGACACCAGTTCAGACAATGCCAAAATCAGGACCGGAACAGGTTTCAGAAAGTGGAATGGCACCTCACTTGCCTTTTCTATGTCATCTACGGCGCGAACCGTGACAGGGAGGGAGCTTGAACGCTAGGATGTGCCATGCACATCTGTCGAATTCAATAGTTTAAATGGAGGTCGGGGTCTCTCTATGCAGTTTTGATTTATTAAACTGCCATTAGAGACCCCCTGTGTGCTGTGTTTTATTTTTTTAACTTTTTTGGGAGTGTACACCTTTTTAAGAGGCACATTGTTGGAAAAATCAGACTGACCTTTCTAGCGATGCCTTATTTATGCCTGTAGACTCTAATAAGGCAATAGAAACCCTCCAAAAGACTCCCCACAGCTTTAGGCATTTACCCGGCTCTGCCAGAAAATCATATCATCGCACAACAGTGAGATGACTTTTGTGAGCTGGGTTGGACCCACAGCAAAGGTCAGCCTTCAAGGAAGTTGACCACCGTAGGATTCCAATTGGTATGGCCACGATCTCCCCTGCAGCCGTGGTCCGCATGTTGCGTTGAATCGCTAGGACGTCCCACACGTCTTCTGCAGGCAAAAGGGGTTAATCTCGCCTACTGGGAACATGGAGGAATCTGACCTCCGTTCGAGAGGGGCCATCACCAATTCACCACCTTTCTCTTGCAGCTACTGTTGTGATTCTGTAGGAAAGGAAAGATTATGTGTCCTATTCCAACTATAAAGCACCCTCACTATTGAATGGAGCTGTTAAGATTTTAGGTGCTCGGTTCAACCATTTTTTAACAGTGATTATTGATAGATACAGACCAGGCTAGTTTTGTCCCTGGCAGGAAGACTAGAGATACTATAGGCCCTAGCATCTGTCTTTGCTAGCATGGGGATGCTAACGGGGAAAACCTGAGCTCGCAAATTTGCCCTTAGCATCCCCGTTTAAAGGCCAGTTTTTGAGACAGATGCTGAATTCAGCGGTCTGCTCCATAACGATCGCTACCCTCCAGGGTAGCCGCGAATATCCCCTCCTAGAGGCTATAGGACCCCAATGGAGGGTTGTGCATCCAGGCCTTGTGACCTGCTCACTCTGCTCCCAGAAGCGGTGGATCAAGTCGCCGTTCGTGCCGTGAGATGAGAGATAGGTATCTTATCGTTTGCTGGGCAGGGGGGGGTTTCCAGCTGGTGCTGACTGATTCTGCAGAAGTGGAATCAGTTAGCACCAGCTTGGATCTGCAGCTAACTTTTCAGTTAGCGGCAGCAGTGCGTAATTAGGATTAGGACTTTGAGATTATAATGCTAATTACACTTTGCTTACTCTTTGCGCGCCCCATGTTAAGTAGGGAGCGCAAAGTACAGTAAGATTGTGCCAGAAAATGCTGTTACCGATACACTAACGGATTTTTTTTAACCCGTCAGCATTAATCGGAACCTGATCTGGCCGGCCTTAATTTGATTCCTGTTCAATCCCTTCAAAGAGTTAGGGTTTGATGACAGTGTTTTGAAGTGGATAACCGCATTGTACGGCTCATCATCCATTAGTCCATATTAATGGAACCTCTGTAGTCCCATTTCTTATCCTCAATGGGACACATCAGGGCTGTCTCTGCCGTCTCCACTCCTCTTTCTCTGGTGTATCTCCTGAAGCTGATCAGGTGATGCCCAGACATACCTGGGATTCATGGGACCTCCAGTTCTCATAAGATGTTAGTGTACACCGATGACCTGCTCTTTTTCATTACTCGACTTGAGAAATCCATGTCGACTTAGTTGGATGACTTAAAGAGGTATGGCACCCTGGCTAATCTTCACATAAACCAGCAGAAATGTGAGATACTCAGTATGTGTTATTCAGCAAGACTGGTACCAGTCTGTGCACAATTATTATTTGTAAGATTATTTTTAATTCTTAAAATAAAAAATGTGTCCCCGGGGTCAGCACTACATCCTCGCTTCTGTGCAGAGACAACCAAAATGTGTTTGTCCATGTCAGTTATTTGGAGCAAATGTTGCATTCCTTCTGTGGTGAATGTTATCAGATGCAAATGCTTCTTGTGTGCATTTGGTGCGCATCACCATGTCTGTCATGTCATGTTTATGTGCACAAACAAATGGAGATGATACATCCTCATGTCATTGTAGATTACATCTGGGATTGACAGGTGGGTAATTCTTAATTCAGGGCAGAAAAATGTGGCTGTGTTGGGAGACGATACACTGTACTTCTCACATCTGTGATAATGAATTGGGATCTATTAGTATGGTCGGAACTGGGATTAAATGGGTCAAGTATACACAGCCTTGTCTACATTATCCTGATAAAGTGTTTGGGCTCTATTACAGTCCTAACGCAAACGTTAACGCTCATATGCGTGAGCATTAATGTTTGGTGCGGTATTTACCGCATATTACAATCCAAACCCAAACGGGTTAAAAAACCCGTTTGCGTTTGGTACCTTGCGCCTTGCAGTGCGAGGTTAGTGTACTTTGCGCTCCCTATACTTAACATGGGGAGCGCAAAGTGTTAATCAGCACTGGTATCACAAAGTCCCAGCGATGATTAACGCCTGGCTCTGGTGAGCGAAAAGTTAGCCGGAGCCAGAACCTGGTGTTAACGGATTCCGCTACTGCAGAATCCGTTAACACCAGGCGGAAAAAAATAAATAAATCAGATACTCACCCTCTGTCCTGCGGCGAGCACTGCTGCTCCGTCCGCCTCCTCCGGCCGGCAGGAGCAGGGAAAGACTGGGGAAAAAAGTCCCCCCCAGTCTCTCCCTGTGTATCCCTACACCGACCGGCTGGATCTCACGAGGCGAGATCCGGCTGGTCATGTGACCGCCAGCGTATGTTTCAATGGAGTCCTATGGACTCCATTGAGAGGATGCGCGTGGCTGTGCTTAGCTCTGCCACGCGCCTCCCAGGACATAGCAGGACACAATGCAGGCAGCATTTTTTGCGCCTGCATTGTAATCCCCCGTTAAAATGGGGCAGTAGGGGGAAAACTGCAGGCTCAGTTTTTTCTCCCTCTGCCCCCGTTTTAGCACAGGGATTGTAATAGAGCCCTTTATGTTGTGTATATCTAACATTCGTCAGCTTGTGATCATATATCATTAATTGTTCGCAATTTTTTTTATTAAATATTTGCTTTATCATACAGGGGGCCAAGTTTTGAACGGGCATACACGGCAGCCAGATCTCCCATTCATGTAGAGCGCAGCGAGGACAGGAGACCAGACAGAGGTGGTGAAAGGCCGGCCAAGGAAGCTCAGACCCAGGAGGGTGGACCCGGAAGTGAGAAGCGTGCCGGCTCAGGGAGAACATCGGGTTGTCGTTCGAGCAGAGCTGGGAGTCGGAGACAGGCAGGGAACAGGTTGTAGTAAGAGTGGTAGAGGACAGACTAGAAGCTGATGGGGACACCTAAAAAAAAAACAAGGCTCCAGAACAGCCCCGCTGTTCCAGCCAAAGAAATTGCTGGACATCCAAGACGGTGCCCAGGTTGGGACAGCAGCAGCATCCACGTCAGGGCTGGCCCAACTATGGAGCACAGTGGAGCAAGGGCCCCAAGCGGCAAAACCCACCACGTGCTCCTCCTATCCACCACGTGTTCACACTCACATTGCACGCTGGGAGAGGCGGGACTGAGATGCAGCTGCTGCTGTGGGACACTGGCTGGAATGCTGGACACAAGAAAAAAGGTAATGATGTTCAAATAAAATAATTTTTATCAAGCATGATGCCAGTGTCATTCTTTGAGAGATCCCTGGTCTGAGGTCTAGTTTGTCTGTCTGGGGAAGAGGGACACAGAATGATAACAAGTAATCTGGTTGGGGCCTGTGTTAAGCTCACAGAGCTTGCATGAGGGCAAGGGCAATATTGGCACTCTAGGGAGTCTCTTGCCTGGGCAGTGGGGATGAGGACCCTGCTCCAGAACTTACAATTTAAGAGAAGGGACCCTGCTCCACAGCTTACAATCTAGGAGGAGAGGGGACCCTTCTCCGGCCCCACACACTTCTTCGGGCTGGCTCACACACTTGCTGGCAGCACTCCCCCCCTCCTGTCTCTTGGGGTCTTGTGTATGTTGCTCTAGTATCTATATCTGCTGTAATGTCCTCAAAATGTATGTAAAATTTTAAATAAAAAATTAAGATCTTTCCTGCTTAACTTTAGATGTAGATGATGTAATTTAATGTAGAGGCTGTCAGCTCAATATTCTTCAGGGGGTCTTAAAATATATTTATGTATATAGTTTATTTGGAGGGAATTATGGCATCCTGGGACTTGTTAAATTGAATCAAATTGACTTTGATGCGTTTTTCAGTGTTTCAGCCCATTCGACTGGTGAGAGTCTTTAGATCGTGGACTAAAACATTGAATTCATAATGAAATTGCTTTGATTTGACTTAAAGGAAAACTACTGAAAAAGATAGTGTCTTTTATTTGCCCATAAATAATTGGGCAGGGGGATGTGACCTGACTGAGCTCTAAGATGGATGCTTGAAGTGTGAGCTCCAGCGTGATTGCCTTCTAATTGCTTTTTACAGCTGATCAACGAGCAATGACGAGGGGAAAATCGAAGAGGACGACCACCACTGAGCCAGGAACCCCCAGACCTGCTTTACAGGGCTCCATGGATGCTTTCCTGCAGGCTCCACTCGCGTTGCAGCTGGGGCCTAGTCAGACAGATGCAGCCTCGCCCTCGCCATCTGAAGCCTCCTGGAGTGAGGATCACACGCGCTTGAGGCGGATGGCAGAAATCATGGCATCCTTGCCCTCCAAGCAAGATCTCCTGGATCTGGCATCAAAGCTGGGAGAAACGCTCAGGGGCAAGGTCTCTGCAATCAAGACAGGTCTGGCAGAATTGGAGACTCGGGTGCTCCACCTCGAGAGTGCAGCCCAGCACGCGGTGGACGATTCACGAGGACGCCCTGGTTACCCGTGATTTCCGGGTTACTCCGCCGCATGGACGATTTGGAGAATAGGTCCCGCCGCCAGAATCTGCATCTCAGAGGGGTGCGGGAGACTGTGACCGAGCTGCGTGAGTACCTGGCCCGACTCTTTAAGTTTAGCCTGCCGGATGGTGTCGTTTCCCCCCTCAGTCATGGATCGGTTGCATAGAGTTTACAGGGCACCATTGCCAATGGGCACACAAACCGGGTCCCGGGATATCTTATCCCTGATTTCCGGGAGATGGAGCGCATTGCTAGGGCGGCAAGGGCCCGTCATTCCTGGGACTTTGAAGGGGACAAAGAGGACGTCTTTTATGACTTATCCCGTTTTACCCTAACGGCTCGCAGGGCTCTGCGGCCTGTGACCCTAGCACTTCAGGAAAAAGGAATCCCATACCATTGGGGTTTCTCATTTTCACTGCACGCCTCCCGGAATGGTGAAAGTTTGGTGATCAAAATGCCGATGGACATGTCTGACTTTCTCCGGGAGATGCAGTTACCAGAGGTACAGGTTCCGGATTGGGAGTCAGTTTTGCCAGAGGATTCCATCAACTCCTCTTTTGCTCCCCCCGTGAGACCATGGAGGCAACGGCAACCTCGGGACCGAGTCCGCATGCGGGAAGAGGGGTCCGAAGATCTCCATGCCCTGGAAGTAGACCAGTGAGGTTTGAGATGCTTTTGTGTTTGCTCCTCGCTGCCCTTTTACCCTGTTTGCCCGGGTGTGGAGACCCCCAGGCAGCTGGATGTCATTCTTTCCGTGGTGCTATGTGTTCCAGCCTGCTCGCACCCGAGCTACTGCTTTCTGCCGCACTCTCGCTCCCCAACAGGGTCTTTTCTAGTACATGCCTGCGTATTCAGGGGCTGGGTCGATTCTGGACTGCCTGTGCCGAAGCCACCCAGGATAGATTTGAGCGTACGCACTGTTGATCGGACTTTGTTGCGTTCTCCAACCTCATCTATACTGGCTGCGGGGATATTTATACTGTCTTGGTATCTACTGTTTGGGTGAACTCAGTTGGTATGCTACTGGTGGGACATTTTTGGCGAGAGCCATGCCGTACTGTTTGAATGGGTGTAGGGTGGGGGACAGTGATGTGAGGAGCGCTTAGGGGTTTATAGATTTATATATATGTCTGTGGGTATTTAGGCTGTTTTATAGGGAGGGTGGAACTACTTAGGGGGTATACAATAAAATAAGGGAGGGAAGAAAAAAACACGTACTACATATAGATTCTGAATAGTGGGGGGGAGGGACGATAGGGGTGCACTAGGGGTAAGCAATATATTTAAAAAATTGTGTTTTTTAACCCCTTTGCTGCGGATGACGTGTGGGGAACGTCCTCATTGACTCCCGCTAGATGCGGAGGACGTTCCCCACATGTCATCCGCAAGCGGGAGCCCCAGCAGAGATATTCACCTCTCTGTCCGGGGTCCCACGGCGTTCTTGCTTCAGGGAAGCCAGACGCTGAAGATAGGCCGGCCCCCGACGTCTGACATCATCGCGCCATGCGTGATGACGTAATTTCCAGACGACCCCCCGGCAATGCCGGGAGATCACCTGAAAGGGAGGGGGGATCCTTTTGGAGGGTTTACAGTAAAAAAAGGCACCGCTTTGAAGGGCAGTGTCTGCCCTTTAAAGAGGTGCCTTTTTTAACCCCTTACGTGCCAGATCGCAATCCAGCGCCGTTCGGGGCCGATCGCGATCTAGCTCCAGTGGGGGCCGCCATCTTGGATAGCGGCTCCACCTCCAGGTTCCCAATCGGCTCCTGACGTATCGCGCATAGCGCGATGACGTCAGATAGCCAAGGAACCCCTATCTGCCTGGAGAATTCCCAAATAAATCCCCTGGTGGAGATACAGGCTTCATTTGATGTCTCCAGAACCGTGGTAGCTAGGGGGTCCTGCATGGTGTCATTCGAAAGGCCTGAGCATGACCTTTCGAATGATACCAAACATGACTATGTTCAAAGTAAAAATAAAAAATTAAAAAAATAGAAAAATAATAAATAAATAAATAAAAAACATGGGTTTTTTGTGTGTTGTTTTTATTAATGCAGCAATATTGTTCACATTTCAATTATAATGTGAACAATGATGCTGCACCAATGATTTTTTTCTATGGGGTGCGTTTGCTAAAAGTCATGTAATTCCCCCCCAAAAATGTAACGAGTCCCCATTTCTAATTTTTGTACAAGCGCACCCCATAGAGAATATAACTGCAAACGCTCATGTGCTAAAATGTGAAAAAAACACTTTACATGCTGTAGATGATTAAAAATTCTAATTTTATTGCATTTGTTGTTATAATATACAGGCAGGACATGACGTATACATATAAAAAGTATATATTGTGAATCTGCCGAGTCTGCCGGAAAGAACGATATATTATATGTCTGGGTCATATAATAAAATGTGACTTTAAATCGCGTTTAAACATGACGAGCAAAAGCGGTAAAAATGAGCTCAGAACACAGCGGTGAAATGCCTCAGCAGTGAAGGGGTTAAATATGCTCTGCATTACGGGCTGGATAGGGCGTGAGGGAATTTATATTATTTGCAATATGCTCGTTGGCATTTTTGATCGACAATCGGGGGGGGGTGTGAGTGCGAGGGTTGGGAGATGGGGGGCCAGAGGTGTGGGTAGGGGGAGGTGATAAGTACTGGTTTGATCTCGCTACTTACACCGGTTTCGGGGTTACTTCGGAGTTCTGTTCGTTTTTTGTATGTATAAAACTTTCCTGATATATGCAGAGATATGTGGGATTCGTGCACGGGAGGGGGTCGGGCTGGGGTGAGGGTGGTAGGGTTGGTGGGGGTTTCCATTTATTGCTTAATGGGTCTTTCTTGATTATCGTTCTGGTTTTCTCTGATCCTGTGATGCTTTTTTGTCCTGTCTAGGTTGATCTTCGGGTCACTCGACCCTATCTGCAAAGGTTGGGTGGACGGGGATGGTTCTGGGTGGTGTCAGAGGGACGGAGTCTCGAGTTGTGTCCCATTGGGATGTTTATATTGTACTACCTAGTGGTTGCTTATTGCTTCCTCGTGATCACTTTCATATTATATGCTGTTCTGTTACTGAGCATGTGATGCTTTATATCGCTGATCCGCTGACGCTTTCTTTCTTCTTCCCTTTCTCTTTTCTGTTCTTTCTGGATGGCCTACGGCTGAACGCCATCTTCTCCCTTCTTTTTCCTGCTACATCTTCTTTTTTGCCTACCCCGAGGTACTGGCATAAATTTTTCTCTGGAGGCTCGTTGGGTTAGTGATTTCCACCTGGATAGGCAACCTGACGGGTGCTTGTGCTTCTCTGAACACTTAGCGCCATATTACAATATTGATGCTAACGTTAATGCTCACCTGCGTGAGCATTAACGTTAGCCACGGTGTCTACCGCATATTACAATCCAAACGCAAACGGGTTGAGTAACCCGTTTGCGTTTGGTACTTTGCGCTTTCAGCGCAAGGTTACTGTACTTTGCACTCCCTATACTCAACATGGGGAGCGGGGGGGCGTGGCCGGCTGTTCACAGGAGTGGACGTGTTTTGCTGGAGCTCCTCGCGTCTGCTCCTTTTAAGAGACCTTTAGCTAATTTTTATGTGCCTATTTTTTGCTGAACCTGGGTCTGAGTTGCTGGCCACCGGTTCTGAATTGTCCGGAGGCCGTTTAGTCCCCCCCTCCGGACGAGAGACAACCCTGGTCGCTGTAGCTGGGTGGCTATCCCGAGAAGACGGCAGCCATCTTGAGGCCTAACCCCTGTGAAGAGCCTAGTGACCACGCGGTGCTGGCTGCATTCCCCGGACCCAGGTCAGTGCAGCAGAATATGGAGATGGAGGGCCCCCATCTCCTGGCCGCCTTGGATTACAGGTCTGTGGGGGTGGCAGACGGACCCGTGGGTCGAAGATGTGCTAAACCCCCTCCCCTCACCGGTGATGCGGGGCCGCTGTGTGCGGCCTGGATGCCTGCTTGCTTATCCTAGATGGGGAGGATCCGGATGCCCAGCTCACTAGAGGGGTCTGGCGCAGACTGCAGGTCGTGCTACGGGGCTTCCGAACACCGAGGACACACCTGACGACTGAGGTAGAGGCGGACATGTCCTCGTGCCTTACAGCAATATGTCCTGTTGATACTGCAGCTGAGGAGAGAGGCGGCGAGGACGGCGGCCAGCATGTGGCCTCGGTTCGGAGGATCCGTGCCCCCAGAGCGAATCTGACTTACTGCACTGGAGGTGGGACTGCGCTCGCTGCACCCCGGATGGCAGTGGCATTGGTGCCCCCTCGACGTGCGGAGATGGACGGTTTCATCCGGCTGGCGGCCAGGAAGGCGCGGAAGCGCAAGCGGCTATACCGAACAGTTTTCCGAAGGAGATCTGGCGGCGGAGTTCGAGGTTCGACCCGGGCCCTGCGGGACTTTTCCCCGAATGCTGGTTGGGACAGCGCGGAGGTGCGCAGTGCCATACCATGTGGTCCTGCTCCGGAATCCTGGCAGTGGAGGTCGAGGAGCGATTGGGCCTGGCAGGGCCTGGATGGTGTATTCGATGGCGACGGACTGATGACAGTCGGATGCCGCAGCATGCTAAGAGAGAAGATGCTGAGGCGCGATGTACACTTTGCCTTATGGGTGGACCAGTGTCTTTACCCCTCTGCTGGCTGCAGAACTTGAGTCGGGTAGAGCCGTAACACCTGGATTACCTTGCGGGATGCTGCCTGCTATGGCCCCACTTCCGTTATAGACACGGGCTGAGGTACCTCGCCTCATGTCCTGGACTGCAACTCTCCCTCATTTTTGATCTCGGCTTTGATACCCCCCGATGACTTATATTTTCTGAGGACGCTTGTTTTAAGAGGACCTATGCTTTTGGAGTTCTTTTTGGACTACTACTGATACCATCAGACATGTTATTGTTTTCAACACGCTCCCAGGCCTGCTGCGTAATATTCCCATATGTATGTCCCTTGACCACTCCATCCCCCCCCCGTTTTTCCCCCCTTTCCCCTTGTTTTCACACGCCACCTAGTGCTGCAGACGCCCCTTTCCCCCCCCTTTTTTTTTTTTCCCTCCTCCCCTGGAGCACTTTTTGGTATGTCTCCCCCCCCACTTTCCTATTTGAATATTGTTTTACTGCTTGCTGAATACTTGTATGTTGATTCTATGGTATTGCTTTCATTTCTTTCACCTAGCTGATTGTACCGCTGACTTTCTTTCAAAATAAAAAAAATTTTGAATAAAAAAAAAATGCAAAAAAAAAAAAGAAAAATAACTATCTATGTCAGAATAAAAATCCTTATTGCGGGAGTGCTAATTTACCCTATATTTAAACGTTAACTACTCATCCCGAGTCTAGTATTGAAAGGGTTAAAAATGTGAAAAGGTCTGTCAGGTAATTAAATTTTTTTTATCATAAAAAAAAAACATGGGGAGCGCAAAGTGTTAATCACGTTAGGATTACAAAGGGTCAAACGCTGATTAACGTCCGGCTCTGGTTAGTGGAAAGTTAACCAGAGCCAGGACTTGGTGTTAACGGATTCCACTTCTGCAGAATCCGTTAACACCAGCCTAAAGAATAAAACACAGAATTGTATACTCACTTCCTGTCCCGCGGCAAGGACCGCGGCTCCAACCGCCTCCTCCATCTGGTGGGTGCAGGGAAAGACAGACGCCGGCAGGTTATGTGATCGCCGGCATCTGGCTTAATGGAGTCCTATGGACTCCTTCGAGTGGATGCTTGTGGCTGCGCTTGTGGCTGCCGCGAACATCCCGGGCCGTTGTGCGCAGTAACAATGCAGGCAGCTTTTTAAGCGCCTGCATTGTAATTCCACGCTAAAACAGGTGCGGTAGGGGGAAAACTGCGGCGCAGTTTTTTCTCCCTACCGCCCCCGTTTTAGCATGGAGATCGTAATGTGGCCCCTAGTGTTCATTGTTTTGTGTGTGTGTTCTTTATTTTGTGAGTGCTCTGTGTTTTGTGTGTGCTCTTCCTTTTTTCTTTTCTATTCTCGTGTGCGTCCCTTCTCTCTCCCCTTTTTTTTTCCCTTTTCTCCTCCTTTCTCTCCTCTTGTTATCCCTTTTTCTTCTCTTGTCCTCTTCTCCCTTTGCTTCCTTTTCTGCTTATTCCTCCCCTCTCTCCTCTTTCCTTGCCTGAGGTTCGGAGGCATGTCGGGCAGGGAGGTGGCGGCGGGGTGTGGAGCCATGGCACCTGGTGCTGGAGATAAGACTGCTTTTCTTCCGAGGTCCTTGCGCTTCCTGACCTAGATTGTGAAGGGACTCAACATCCCGGAGAAAAGCGGGCGTCTTCTCCGTGAACTTCAGGCATTATGAGCTTCGGTGGTCTTCTTTCAGGAGACACACTTTCATGCACACACAACTTCCCAACTCCTTACACGAGCCTTTAACACAGGGTTTTTAAGCAATTATACCCTCGGTAAATTGCGGGGTACAGCGATTTTAATTGCAAAAGATGTTCCTTTCATGGTCTTGGATACGTTATGCGATGCCGATGGCAGGTATCCTTTTGTTAAGGGCACAATATCAGGGGTTGCCTATACATTTGCTTCAATATATCTCTACCAAACATTAATGAGCATAGGTGCCTTGCGCGTATCGTGAACGAACTCAACAAGTTCCAAACAGGAATTTTGGTATTGGCGGGGGATCTTAATGTGCCTCTGGATCCCCGGATGGATACTTCTCGTCATCAGTCGATAATCCCACCCAGCTCTATTAGGCATCTTAAACGTACTTTGGACTCGCTGCGCATGGTTGACGTGTGACGTGCAATGAACTCTGGGTCTCGAGATTTCACCAATTGCATTTATTCCTTGATTCTGATATCAGCACCCGTACGTGGTCGGATCACTCCCCGGTTTCAATGACTCTGACCCCCCCTCTTTTTCGTTACAGTGAAAAATCTTGGCGACTGAATACGCACTTGCTTGCGATTCTGTTTTTTCGGCTGAACTGTCTTGTGCTATACAGTAATATTTTGCAAAAAATGCAGGGGTGGTTGAGGTCTCGGAAGTGATGATTTGGGAGGTGCATAAGGCGGTGGTGAGGAGCCTGCTCATTAAAAAGGCTGTTGCGTTGAAAAAGGCTAAATCGACCGAGGTGGCAGATCTTTTGGAGTGTATCCGACACCTGGATGATGCAGCCTTTCGGGAGGCTACGCTGCTGCAGAGACTCCTAAACGACATCCTTAATGTGAACTTGAGATTGGATGTGGCGCGCACCAAATGCCACTTTGCTTTGCAAGAAAATAAGCCTGGGAAATAGCTTGCGCACTTGCTCCGTCAACGCAGGGACATTAATTATGTTTCCAAGACTAGACTGGGGACAGGACATTTCTCACCTCGGCCTGATGTGATCGTTAAAGAGTTTGAGTCTTATTACCGCAGGCTGTATGATATGGACGGCTCAGTGGAAGGACAGATTTTCCAGCCCGCCATCACCGGATACTTACAGGATAAGATTCATACCACACTGTCTCCCGGAGATACGGAGGCTCTCTCTGCCCCATTTATATCTGTAGAACTTGCAATGGTAATGCGACTTATGAAAAAGGGTAAAAGCCCCGGCCCGGATAGTCTGCCGGCTGAATATTACAAACATTTTGCTTCAGATTTATACCCGCAAATGCTTTCTGTCTTTCAATCGGTGGGTGCTGATACTCCTTTTCACCCTCACACAGTGGCAGCCACGATAGCGGTATTACCAAAACCGGGAAAATACAGCTCGGACTGTAAAAATTATAGACCCATATCTTTGCTGAATACAGACGCAAAAGTTTTTGCTAAACTTCTGGCTGAGCGTTTGAAGCCTTTCCTATCCAAGTTGGTCCGACCGGATCAGGTAGGATTTATTCCGGGACAGGAAGTCAGGGATGCTACCTCCTAGGGCTCTAGGTGCTGTCACATTTGCAAAAAAGACAGAGGAGGGTGTGGTTCTTTTATCAATGGATGCCGAAAAGGCGTTCGACAAAGTGCGGTGGTCTTTTATGTTCTTGGTGCTACGGCGGATGGGGATTCCAGATGATTTTTTGGATCAAGTTCGAGCGTTGTATACAAACCCGTGAGTGTGTATCCAGGTGAATGGAGTGCTTTCTGCATCCATCCCGATCTGTAATGAAACTAGACAGGGATGTCCTCTGTCGCCATTGTTATTTGTGCTTTACCTAGAGCTGCTTTTGGAAGCTGTATGTACCACCAGATCCATCACGGGGATTCAGAGCGCCTCCACCAATCATGTGGTCTCAGCATATGCGGATGATCTGCTTTTTATGCTGCACGAACGCTGAAACTTCATTACCGGCATTGACAAAGGCGCTGCCGTACTTTGGAGAGGTCTCCAGGTTTAGGGTTAACATGGACAAATCGGGGCTACTTAATGTAAACCTAGCGTATGGGCGTGTAGCTAGGCTGTGGCGGACGGTTCCCTTTACGCGGTGTTCTGATCACCTGAAATACCTGGGCATATGAATATTGCCGTCTCCTGCACAACTCTACGCTCTTAATTATAAACCGCTGCTGGATATATTTGTCTCGGATTTATCTGAATTGTCAAAAAAGTTTATTTCTTGGTCGGGATGGATTAATACATTAATGTTGAATGTCCTGCCCAGACTTTTATATGTTCTTCAGATGGTCCCGGTCCTGGATCTGCTGGGCCCTGGGACCGATCACCAAAGGAACAGAGGAGTAAGCACCAAAAGAAGAGTGGTTTCACAGACCAGCCGCTTGCAGCATGAGGAATAAACCTGCGTAAGTGTGCATCCATCATTCAGACCAATAATATGCAGTGCTTGGCACAATTCTAATCACACTCTCCTGTTCTCTTGGAGGTACAAGAGAGACAGAGAAGTGCCGCATATCAGAAAGAACTTTTATTTATTACACATGTCTTCAATCGAAAGACTTTTTGAAATACGGACACTAGGTGGCGATATACCACCAATACTGCATTACAAAGGATCTTCTATATCAATCAGACCATATATGCAATGCTGTTTTTATATTTTATATGATATATGTATGCTTACATCTTTGCTTATGCAATTTTGTGTGAATGTGTGCAATTTTGTGTGAATATATTGAAGGAAAGGGTTAACATTTGCCTCTACAGATTGAGCTGTGTCTGCACAGTTGTCACTAGGGATGAGCTGTTCGGGTTTGGACGGTTCGGAGTTCGACCCGAACTTTGGCAGTTCTAAAGTTCGTGAATTTCGAACTTTTTGGGTGTGTTCGGTTCGAGTTCGAAAAAAAAAAGAAATTTTGAAAAAAGTATAGAAAATGCTTTAACAAAATACTAAAAAATCTAGAAATAAAGAGACTCTTTACTGCAGAATATTATAAGCAATGGTTTATTAGATATTGAATTAAAAACTAATGTGTACGTGGAAAGATTATCAACTCTAAATTACCTCTGTTCACAAACTGGCATAACACCAGGTGTTTTTAGTCTGGTAATCAATTTGATACATTATACACCATACTGAGGGTAGGGTGGTGTCTGCTTCTGATTGAGATTTGAGAATTAATTTCCCTAAAACATCCTAATATGCTGCATTTAACCCTTTCGCTGTTGAGGCTTTTCACACCTCTGTGCTGAGGTCATTACCGCTTTCGCTCATCATGTTTAACCGCGTTTTGTAGCCATATTTTGATATATGACCCAGACATATTATATATCGCTCTTTCCAGCAGACTTGGCAGATTCATAATATGTATACGTTATGTCATGTCTGTATATTATAACAAAAATGCAATAAAATTTGAATTTTCAATAATTTATTATGTGTAAAGTTTTTTTTTCACATTTTAACATGCGATCGTTTCCGGTTATATTTTGTATGGGGTGCGCTTGTTAAAAAAATTAGAAATGGGGTCTCGTTACATTTTTTTTTGGGGGAAATTTTGCTTTTTTTAACAAACGCACCGCATACAAAAATCGTTAGTGCAGCATTATTGTTCACATTATAATTGAAATGGGAACAATATTGCTGCATTAACAAAACAAAAACAAAAAAAACTTGTTTATTTTTTTTTTAGAATTGTTTTTTTAAATATTTTTTTTTTAAAAAAAACATTTCATGCTCCTGTTTGGTATCCTTGGAAAGGCCATGCTCTGGCCGATCCAACGATATCAAACATTAACCCCTAGCTGCCACGGATAAGGGTAGATAGGGGGTTCATTGGAACCCCCTATCACCACCATTGGTGGCAGCTAGGGGTTAACTCCAGGACTGGCGTCATCGTGCTATGCGCGATGACGCCAGTCCTCAGGGGGAGTTCCTGGAGGCTTGGCCGACATCCAAGATGTCAGCCAGCTCCAGGAGAGGATCACGATCCGGCGCTTTTCAGCGCCGATTCGTGATCCGGCTCCCCAGGGGTTAATCACAGCCACCGTTAGGAAGGGCAGGCTGTGCCCTTCCAAACGGTGCCTGGATTAACCCTCTGCCCCCTGGCGATCAGGCGCTTCCTCTGCACATGTGGGGGGCGCCTGAATTAGATGTCATCGCGCCACCGCGATGACATCTAGTTGCTCCGCCGGGGTCCCGGAGTGCTGGGCTGACATCCAAGATGTCAGCCCGCACCGGGGGGTGCAGCAATCCGCCGGAATCTGGCGGATTGCTGCCTCCTGTGCATGTACGCGCTCAGCGCGTCCATAGCACAGGAGAACCACTTGGCTGGATGCGCTGAGCGCGTCCATAGCAGCCAAGTGGTTAACTGGTGTTTGAAAAAAATTCAAAATAACATCTAAGGCTAGGGTCAGATGAGCGCATTTTGTACGGACTGTGCGTCCGTGCAGTACGGACGGACGTACTTACTGACTGACAACAAGGTAGTGGCCAAATAGTCCGTTTTTTTCACTGACGTATTTTTTGACTGATGTAGCAGGGAAAATAAATTAAAATGAAAAAACATTCTGTCCGTCAAAAATGCTGGACGTATAAATGCAGTCCATCTGACTTCGTTTCATCACTCACATACAAAGCTACACGGACGTTGCGGACGTGGCGCACTCCGCACGTCCATTCTAGCAGTATTAGGTTCTTGCCTAACCTGCGTCCGTTTGCTGCGTCCGCCATGCATCCGCACTTCCATGCGGACGTACTTCGTGTGTGGGGCTCCATTGGTCAGAATGCTATGCTGCCACGGACGTACAAATGTGCGGCAACACGGACGTGATAACTGCGCTCGTCTGACCCCAGCCTTAAGCAATGTTATTTTTCACCTCGGGATTAAACATTCACAGGGTTATTCAGAGAGCGGTGAAAAGCAGGAGAATAACCGGAGAAGTGAAAATTCTAGGTCAAAATAGCCAAACCAGAAAAATTCTCCCATTTAACTCACTTTCCAAATTGGCTATTTGGTCTAGATTGTTCTCTTCTCCTGCCAGTTCTCCTGGCTTTCACCTCTCTCTCAGGGTTGTTCAGAGAAAGGTGAAAACCAGGAGAATGGCAGGAAAAAAGAACAATCTGGACCAAATAGCCGATTTGGAAAGTGAGATAAGGCTAGGGTCAGACTAACGCATTTTTCACAGCGACCGAAAGTGCGTCCGAACGCATTGCCGTATTTTTTCACGGAATGCGCGAAAACGGTCATACGATGCGCATTTTTGTGCATGATTTTTTACGGATCCAAACCAGGAAACTTTGGGTGTCTGGACGTTATGTTGGCCTGACATGAGCAGGGTCTGACGTCTCCAAATCACGCACACACGCCGCTAGTGGACGCAGCGCACTCTGTTTGTCCGTACTAACGGTTCTTCGTTCTCGAAAAAATGCGTCCATTTTCCACTTGCGTTGCGCAGCCGGACTTTCGTGCGACCGTACTTCGTATATTGGCTGTCATTGCCCGTCATTTGCTGCTAGTGCGGCCGTGATTAAGTGCGCCTAAACGCATGTTAAAAATTCGCTAGTCTGACCCTAGCCTAAATGGGAGAATTTTTCTGGTTTGGCTATTTTGACCTAGAATTTTCCATTCTCCAGTCATTCTCCTGCTCTACACCGCTCTCTGAATAACCCTGACAGGGTTATTCAGAGAAAGGTGAAACTCAGGAGAATGACTGAAGAGAAAATTCTAGGTCAAAATAGCCAAACCAGAAAAATTCTCCCATTTTTCTCACTTTCCAAATCGGCTATTTGGTCTAGAATTTTCCATTCTCCAGTCATTCTCCTGCTTTTCACCGCCAAAAAATCAGTAAACTTTTTCTGCGTGTCCGAAAATGTCTCCTCTTTTCATACAGACTGCCGCCCGAAGCAGTTGTTTATGGATAGATTAAAGGAAAAGCATTTACCGTCATTTGAAATGTCATTTTTTGTTTTTTACATATTTCTATACATCCTAGAAATCCACCACTTCACGGGCAGGTTATGGGGACTTCCTAGGCACGATATTTGAAGGAATTTTCCGTTTTTATTTTTAACCCTTATCTCATGGAAAACTCATTGTCCCTTTAAAAATTTTTTTTTTTTACTTTTTGTCCTTGTTTCCTGTCCCCCAGGGCACTACCCAGACCCCCATACACTTTTTATGGCAAATATCTAGCATATATGCCCTCTTGGAGGGCACTCTAAAAACCAAATTTTCAGCCCCATTGACTTGTATGGAGTTCGAGTTCGGGTTTGGGTTCGGATCCGAACATTTGGAAAGTTCGGGTTCGGCTTCGAACTGAACTCGGAGAGTGTTCGGGCTCATCCCTAGTTGTCACATACCATGTACCGCACCCTGTTCCCTATTCTTTGACTAAGTTACTTATGTCTACATGGTGAAGCAGTAACCACAAGGCTAACCAAAGGTTCTGTATCTGTGATATATTTATCTAGCCACTTCAAACTGTTTTTCACCAGTATTAAACGTATATTCTGCATGGTGACATTATGCCCTTATGTTCAGCTGTTCTGTAACGTTTATATTACTGTGCATGACTGTGCAAAAGGGTCCTAACCATCCTATATAATCCTCAGTAAAACCTGGGTGTGGTAGAAGAGTCCACTGACTACTTTGCTGTCTGTGTTTCATGCTAGATCAGGGATCTAGATGAGAAGCGGATTTAGCCTAACAATTGGGGGCTGGTCCGGGATGGCTGCCTAAGAGTGGTGAGTATGTCCGTTTGTCTTGTCTGACAGAGTACTTTACTGTCCGCTCCAGTGGTAGTCATACCCATTTGTTTTATGTGGGGAAAATAATCCGAACCTGGTACGTCTTATACGGCCGGATGTCCTGGGGACATAGACAGAATAGACAATATTAGGAATATTGTGATAATAATATAGCCAAGGAAGAGGAGAATCAGGTATTTTTGTACTATCTTTACTCTGTCTATATATTTGTTTGTGTGATCTTTTGGTGGGGTCTGAGTGGCAGTCACTGCTACATTATCAAGTTTGTATTTGATTGTATTGCTGAATTGAGAATTCAATGTTGAAACAAATTATGGGAAAAACATCATCCAAACTCCCTGGTCCTTTAGTGGGAGAAAATTGTAAAGAATATGTTTGTAGAGTCAGTGACACAGAATCATACTATGTGGTCCCATGGATTGATCACCTAGCGGGATGGACCGTGGTGATGGGGAGTTGTAGTCCATTTCCACGCAATGGCGGGAATGACACGTTCCACATGGATATGATAAAAGGTCTGTGCCTTCTTGACACAGACGCTTAGCCCTATTTCCCGCCAGACCCACAATGGGATAAAGATTACATAAAACAAGGTGGAATAAATTGGTTACAATTTGCCCCAGGGTGGTTCCCCAAAGGAATAAAGACAGATACTTTAAAATCACAAGTTGCTAAAATTAACAAACCCGAGAATGTCACCCGTCAAGCAAACAAGCATAAAATCGAACAGCCTTTAAAAAGAATGTTACCTAAAGCCCCTATTTATAAAACTCCTATGAAACCCACCCCTGTACCCACTGCCAATGTCCCTATATCCCTCACTGACCGCCGAAGATATAGAAATCCTGGCATCCACACATGCAATATGGTCACATAAACTGGAAAACAAAAGTCCACATAAAATGGAATTCCTGGAATCAACCACGACAGGTAGTCAGACGCCACACATTCCCAGTCACTGTGTCCCTAGTCCAAAGCAACAACTGTATACCCTTGTCCCGGGTAACCCATACTGGTTCGAACCCGAACTGTCGACAAAAACCAAAACAACCATACCAGAAAGACAACAACTCCCCTCTGTCGACAAGACGCTGAATTTAGATAATATAGACATAAGAGCAGACACAGAGGACAATGATTACGACACAAAGGGCACGGCAAGTGAGACACAAACAGTGAAAAGAACAACTGGTAGAGTAACTACACAACCAGAAAGACTAGGGATAGAGGTCAGACATTATCCTTTCCTAACAAACGGAAACGAATTGATAAAAAAAACAATGGAAATTGAAGATATAGACAGAGTAGTCAAACATTGCCCTAAACCCACGATAGCCCCAGCTATTTTAAAAAAGCTTGTAAAGGGAGAAACTAGACACAGGAGGATATGCGCCTCATTATTGACGGCATTGTCGGTTCCATTGCTGTCTGGGACTGGACGAATATCCCTATTAGAATTCTGGAACAGGTTCAGTGATGCATGGGAACATGATGCAGGGCTGTCCAATTAAAGGGATATGCACACCCTTCTCATATCCACTTTCATCAATAATTTAAAACCACACATGATCACCCCAGTGAAACAGATGATGCCTGAATGGACATCGTGTGATTTCCCACAATTCCAAGACCGCATCGCCCAACGCGAAGCTGTGGGCTGCTTTGATATACCTCAACCTAAATCCACCTCCCCTGCCCAAATGCAATTGTTTAAACAAGAGATGGTGCAGCGCCACACAATATGTATCCACCACCACAGCACCCCAGATAGTCAATAACAGGATATAGTGGTTTCCCCTATACCAATGCACACAGAATATAGAATATATAACCTGAATCGGCGCAAACAATGCTTTCTGGGGTCCTGGGATCTCGCATATATATGAAAGAGATATATAATAATAGAGTAATACAGTAGGTTTCAAATATAATTATAATAATACATATGATCTCCCACTCACAAGTGTAGAGCCTTATCACTGGCTCTGAGTGGGTCCAGGCATGTGGGTATATTGTCTTCCAACTTCACAGGTGACCCCCACCTTACTTAGGATGTTTTATCCAGGATCGTATAATGAAAGACAAAAAAGAGAAAGACTCCTTGCGCAGATCTGTGAGAACTACAGCGTGGTATACTTGAGATTTGTACTCACATTTTTTCTCCAGAATAAGCGCTCATGGGTTTTTTTTGGTTGTAAGGAAACCCAAAGGAAAACCACCTAGGATCCCAAAGATCGCACAGCGATACAGGAGACGGGCCAGTCCCAGTTACTGCCGCTTCCTCTATCCTGACAGGTGTATGTGCTGGATGAAGGATAATATCCTGTCAGACACCAAACTGTGATCTGATTCTCCCGGTTATAATATTCCTGGTTATTAGTATTAATGTATCCATTGCCAGAGTATAGACTGATTGTGGAAATCCCTGGTCCTGTTGGCTTCGCACATTGAGCTTGTTTTCTTGCTAGATGGACACGATCATGGCTTAGATTGCCTCAAAAAATATTTTTTTAAAAAATACCAGCCGGTACCAAAATAATCCCATAGGTTTCAATGTTAAAAAACCTCGTCCATTGTGCGCAGGAGCGCAGAAGAGAGAGACTGCACAGCTGGAGGTGGGAACAGGATGCAGGACGCCTGCAGGTAATGTATTTGTAAAAAAAAAAAAAAGGGCGCGGTTGCAGCCAAGGATTTAGGGGTGGGTACAGAGGGGGTAGGGGGGTGGACAAGTACCCAATCCAGGTCCAAACAGAGCAGGTCCCAACCCTACACCAGACACGTTGTACACAGCACACAAACCTCAACCTTGCTTTAATTGTGGTGCGCTGGATCATTGGGCCAGGGAGTGCCCATGGCCCCGTAAACCGCGACAATCAGAATTGCAATCAAACATCCCACACCAGTCTCCAAACGCCCAATATCAGTCACAAGATCAGGGTCCACAATTTCCCTTGGAATGGGATTCCCAAAGGCGTGCATGAAGCTGCCCGAGGGATCTTGTCCCTATTTTTCCAGAGATCACAACTGTTATGATCTCTGCTTGTTCAAGTCAGCTATAACAACAACCACCTGCAGTGACGAACCTTTCATTCTTCTGAGTATAGAAGGCACCCACTGGCCATTCCTTGTTGATACTGGTGCCACCCGCAGTACATTATGTGCCACTACATACAAAGGACCTCCGGAGAAATCAGAACCCTCTTTGAGAATAAATGGGATTCTCACCAAATCATACCTCACACAACCTTTAACCACTTGGCTGCTATGGACGCGCTCAGCGCATCCAGCCAAGTGGTTCTCCTGTGCTACGGACGCGCTCAGCGCGTCAAAGCACAGGAGGCAGCAATCCGCTGGATTCCGGCGGATTGCTGCGCCCCCCCGGTGCGGGCTGACATCTTGGATGTCAGCCCAGCACTCGGGAGCCCGGCGGGGACATTAGATGTCATCGCGGCTATGCGATGACCTCTAATTCAGGCGCCCCCCGCATATGCGGAGGAGGCGCCTGAAAGGGAGGGGGGGAGGTCCTTCGGACCTCTCTCCCTCCCGATCGCCGGGGAGCAGGGGGTTAAGACAGACACCGCTTGGAAGGGCACAGCCTGCCCTTCCAAACGGTGGCTCTCATTAACCCCTGGGGAGCCGGATCACGAATCGGCGCTGAAAAGCGCCGGTTCGTGATCCTTTCCCGAGCTGGCCGACATCTTGGATGTCGGCCAAGCCTCTGGGAACTCCCCCTGAGGACTGGCGTCATCGTGCATAGCACGATGACGCCAGTCCTGGAGTTAACCCCTAGCTGCCACCAACGGTGGAGATAGGGGATTCCAATGAATCCCCTATCTCCCGATCCGTGGCAGCTAGGGGTTAATGTTTGGTACTGTTGGATCGGCCAGAGCATGGCCGTTCCAACGATACCAAACACCATAAACACTTTTTTTTAGTTTGTTAATGCAGCAATATTGTTCCCATTTCAATTATAATGTGAACAATGATGCTGCACTAACGATTTTTGTATGCGGTGCGTTTGTTAAAAATCGCGTAATTTCCCCCCAAAAAAAATGTAACGAGACCCCATCTCTAATTTTTTTACCAAGCGCACCCCATACAAAATATAACCGCAATTGCTCGCATGTTAAAATGTGAAAAAAACACACTTTACACTTTGTAAATTATTGAAAATTCATATTTTATTGCATTTTTTGTTATAATATACAGACAGGTCATGACGTATACATATAATAATGACATATTATTAATCTGCCGAGTCTGACGGAAAGAACGATATATAATATGTCTGGGTCATACTAAAATAAGCCTTCAAAACGCATTTAAACATGATGATCAAAACCGGTAAAAATGACCTCAGCACAGAGGCGTGAAACGCCTCAGCAGCGAAAGGGTTAAAAATACGTGACCATTACAATAGGATAATGCTAAACCATAAATTCAAAATTATTCCAGATTGTCCAGTTAATCTGTTAGGCAGGGATCTTATTCATGCTTTACAGATTACCATAAAAACTTTGCCAGGAGGGGGTATGCATGTCACATCCCCCCCAATTGGACATCAAACCAAACATGATAGACTCACAACTTAGATATTTCTACTTGACTCAAGAGAAAGATTTCCATGAACCTGAGTTCCCAACCACTGTCTGGGCCACGTCTGATTATGATGTGGGTTGGATCTCTTGTACCCCATACAAGGCATGCATTAAACCAGGAGCAACTCCCGTGTACCACAAACAATACCCAATCTCCAAAGAGAAAGAGGAGGGGATCTCACCCCTCATTGACTCCTTTATACACCAACAGATTATTGAACCTATAATCTCACCATACAACACCCCCATCAACCCCATTAAAAAACCTGATGGAACATACAGATTCATCCAAGACCTTAGAGCTATCAACAGTCTCATAATGCCCATTGCACCTGTAGTTCCTGATGTCCCGTCAATGTTGTCTTCTATCCCTTGTGAGGCTAGCCATTTCACAGTGATTGATTTAAAGAATGCATTTTTTTCTGTCCCTGTGGACAAAGATACTAGGCTACTTTTTGCATTGACTTTTCGGGGTCGCCAGTTTACCTGGGCCCGTATGCCTCAGGGGTTTGTGGATAGTCCGGTTGTGTACACTATTGCCCTCCAAACCACGCTCCGAGCCTGGACTGCCCCCTGTGGTTCTGGCCTGTTACAGTACGTGGATGAACTCCTCCTCTGTAGCAAGTCTATAAATGCCAGCCGCACAGATGGTGTCAGTCTGTTGAAATGGTTGAACAAATGTGGGCAAAAAGTGTCTAAAAATAAATTACAATGTTGTCAAGAAACTGTACAATATCTAGGATTTGTGTTGAGGCAGGGAGAACGAAGGGTCAGTCAGAAGAGAACTGTGGCTCTAGTGGGTCTGGTCCGCCCACACACATGGAAGGATTTGCTCACCTTCCTCGGCATGATTGGTTACTGCCGACAATGGATTCCTGACTGTTCCCACTATGACAGCATTCTGAGACAAGCCACTGCGGGCAAATCTCCAGATATACTCAAATGGTCTGATAAGATGATTCATACATATGCCACTTTTAAATGCGCTATGGTCACCAGCCCAGGGCTTGGCATCCCAGACTACGGCAAGCTGTTCCATTTGTATGCCAGGGACAATTGTAAAACCATGGCGGGAGTCCTAGCTCAGGATCACGGCGGAGGCCTACGCCCCATTGCTTTTTTTTTACAAAGTAGTCCCAACGCAGGTCCAAGGCATGCCTGCTTGTCTACGCACACTGGCTGCATGCGCTATGATTGTTGAAATGGCTACACCCTTCACTCTGGGGCATGAGACAATATTGCACACCAAACATAATGTTGCCACTCTGTTGAAAACACTTCACACGCAACACATGTCAGCCCAGAGGCTCAGTGGATATGAGGTCATTCTGATGTCCAGCCCCACCCTCCAGATCCAGTACTCATCCCCCGCTGTGGGTCCCACTCCCGTTTTAAATGTTCTCCTGGGTCTTAAGGGGGACCAGGATGAGGTCCCCCCAGCTCATGACTGTGCGTCCACCATAAATGAAGATACGTCTCCCCGTCCAGACATGCTGTCACCCCCATCCCTGATTCCACTGTAGTCTTTGTGGACGGCTCCTGCAGCCGCCCCACTGACTCCACATACCTGGCTGATTATGCGATTGTGTCCCTCCCAGATTCCATCCTGGAAGCCAAACCAATACCCTACCAATCCGCGCAGGCTGCCAAACTCATTGCCCTCGCCTGGGCCTGCCACCTATTTGCAGGAAAATGGTTTACCATTTACACTGACCCTAAATATGCGTACGAGGTGGTGCATGATCATGGGGTCATTTGGGCGAGACGCGGCTTTGTAGCCGCTGATGGTAAATCAATTTCCCATTCAACCCTCTTTAAATCTCTGCTCTTGGCACTCCTCCTCCCATCAGCAATAGCCATAATACACTGCAGGGCACATACTCTAGGCACTGACATTATCAACATTGGTAATGCATTTGCCGACAGACAAGCGAAGATAGCTGCTGCCCAGTCACCTGCCACTGTTGTCATGCCCATGCTCTCCCCACCCCTGCCAGATGCTACCCTCCTACTTTCCACCCTACAGGCTTACTCTACGCCAGACGAGATAGATGACTGGTCTACACCCGTAAAGACACTTGATCCTATTTCAGGTAAGTACATGAAATCCGATAGGGTCTGCATCCCCCAGGCTAGTGCCCCACTACACATAGCTCAATTTCATGGAGTAGGACATATAGGATGTAAACATGAGCTTAACAAATGTTTTTACGTTACTGACCTGAACTTATTAGTTAAACTTTACATGGGCCGTTGCCTGACCTGCCTCCGTAATAACGGATGTATATTATGTTTACATTGTAATATCACTGTATATGTGGGTTTGTATGTGTGTGATATATATAATATATGTATATATATATATAGCACACAAGTGTATCTTTATATATTTGAATTGTTGTAATGCTATCTGAATTCTGCATTCCACTCCCTTTTTCTATATTTTCTCCAGGCCTGCTATTCTGCCCCATGTCCCTGTTCAATGAACCTTAACTTTTATTGCCCCCTACAAACTCCCCATAAATTCCTGGACAACTTCAACTCAATGTGATGCTATTTGCAATCTTAATTTCTCTTTCAGCACACGCCCAAAACTCAGTCAGTCTCTCTACCTGGCCCTGGCAGAGAGAAGCTAATCATCCTCATCCAGCAGGACGACACCGTAATCTGTACCAGCAAACCAAATATCCAGCAGCTGGAAGCCGTACTGCAAGAACAATTCACAGAGGTAGAAAAGTGGATCAAACACAACAAACTTTTTTTTAAATAATGACAAAACTGTAACGATGCTCTTTGGAACAAAACCTAAACTACACAAATTGGAAAATCCCCACTTATGTGTTGGGACAAAATCAAATGGCACGCTGACCACAGTCACTTCTCTCAAATATCTAGGTATGTGGTTGGACCCTAATCTATCCTTTGGCCCCCACATCGAAAAACTCTCATCTAAACTTTACCCCAAACTAGGTGCCCTGTACAGAAACAAATCCTGCCTGAGCCCCGCGGTAAGAAAGCAGATTCTAGATTGTACAACAAATGCTTATGCTGGCTATTGAATACGGAGATGTAGTGTACGCAGCCGCCCCGCTAACACATCTTCAGAAACATACTACATTGTATAACTCATTCTGCCGCTTTGCATTACAATGTAACTACATGACCCACCATTGTGACATGTTAAAAGAGCTAAACTGGCCATCGCTGGAGTCTAAATGCACCCTTCACCTTTCCAGCCTGGTGTTTAAGAGCTTTTCTGGGAAGCTGCCACCCTATCTGAATAGACTGCTTCCCCCAGCAGCTCCCTCATCCTATAACCTCCGATCCAGGACCAGCACCTTACTTGCAATACCACAATACAAAAAGACAGTGTCTCGCTCCTCATTTTCCTACAGAGCACCACAATTATGGAATAACCTCCCAGACACCAACAAATCTTCCCCCAGTCTTAAGTCACTCAAGAGCTCCTTACTAACATACCTCAATACAGAATGCACCTGTAAACATGTAACATAATGACTATTTCCTACATATTTATTTTCTGTTAATCTGTATATTTGTGGGGGGGTTTTAATATCTTGCATTGTATTACTTTGTATTTCTGTAACTGTAACACTTCAATGTTCTTGAACCCAGGACATACTTGAAAACGAGAGAAGTCTCAATGTATCCTTCCTGGTAAAATCCTTTATAAATAAATAAATAAATAACCCTTACGCATCCGTTCTCCTTTCTGAGGCTCATCTCAACTATCCTACCACCCCTTTCACACACCTGCAAATGGATTTCACCCACATTCCTAAAACAGGCAAATGCCAAGAATATGCCCTGGTTATCGTGGATATGTTTTCCAGATGAAAATTAAGAGATACAATAGGATGTCTTAAATGGTGCTCTGAATAAAAATAGGGTCGCTACTAGTTCTTTCAAGGTATGGTGTTCCCTTCACCACAAGAAACAGTTCAGAAAAAAGATAAAAGGGAGAAAGAACAGCGCTCCTCTTAAAGCATTAAAAATCAAAACATATGCAAAAAAAAAAAAACAACCTTTAAAATAGGTATCACTTATATACCTTTTTCAGGATAATAGGTAGATGTTATATAACAATAATTCACCGGTTTCAACACCGCAGGTAGACGCAAAGGAACTCCCTTGAGTGTACCTCAAAAAGAAAAAATACAGTACATAGGATAATATAGTTAACAAATGTCTGCAAACATTTAGACAGGTGAATATACACTCACGCTTTACGAGAGCTGCAAGCCCTCATATGATCGCCTTTCAGGTTTATTCAAAGGGCTGACCTGACTGCCCATAAATTCCTGGTTTCTTTTTGAAGGTCTTTCAGGAAAAATCAAAGTATGAAGCTTCACACAGACCATAGAAATTTTCAGAAGGTATTTATTTTACCAACATGCAAAAAAACGAATAGCTAGACGCGTTTCGCGCAAAGCGCTTCCTCAGTAGCATAAAATGAAAGTATACTTTCTGGCTCTGTGCAGACATGAAAATTCGCCGGAAGCTCCACACTCACCTGGAAAGGGGAATGCTCCCTCACCAAGGTCCTCATGCCACTCCATATTATGCCAGATACCCCTAACTCCCCACCTGACCCTCCCCTAAAACCCCTGACACAGCCCACTTCTCTGTCACAGGTGCCCTCTCCCACCCCTTTTTCCACGTCTCCCAGCTTCACTCTCGCCGCCGAAGAGCTGCTATTTCAGGTACCCTTGACCCCCATATCAATCTCGACTTCTCTGGTGTCCCAAGGGGGGTTCCCAATGAATTCTTGGCCAGGGACCCCGTAAAGGCTGGATTTGAATCCCTCCTCCCCCAAATAGGAATCAATGTCAACACTGGCTGTATTAATTATATCTATTACAACCAACAGCGCTTCATTAACTACACCAAAGAGGCTTTCGAAGCCGTGGCTGACAAATTAGGCCCCACCACCCAGATGACGTTCCAGAATAGGATGGCCTTAGACATGCTTTTGGCTGAGAAAGGTGGGGTTTGCAAAATGCTGGTCAACGTTGACACTTGCTGTACCTATATACTTAATAACACTGGCCCGGATGGACGCCTTACTATTGCCATTAACAAGCTCCAGACCCTCGCTGGTGAGGTCCATTCCAATGCAGGGGTCTCGTACCCTTGGGAGCATTACTTCTCCTGGATGTCTGGGTGGCAACGCATCCTCACCCAGATAGGCATTGCAGTTTTGGCCATTCTTATTCTTTGGGCCACCACTGTCTAGGGCAAGTTGCCTCCCAGCGGGAAGTATGCAGTAAAGTGTACTGCCCCACCTGAGCCTGAACATCCGTACTCTACCTATCTGTCCCGTTATCGCAGCAGAACTTATCAACCTAGGTTGGGGGAGATCATGTTATGATCTAAGAGGGGATTGAAGGAAAGGGTTAACATTTGCCTCTACAGATTGAGCTGTGTCTGCACATAGAGTTGTCACATACTATGTACCGCACCCTGTTCCCTATTCTTCGACTAAGTTACTTATGTCTACATGGTGAAACAGTAACCACAAGGCTAAATGGCTATACTCCGCGGCGCTAGATATACACTTTTAAGGATTCGCTATATTCCCACACTGTGGTGCTCCCGTCACCAGAACAAATTGCAAAATGTGAAGTAAGGAAATGGGGACAGCGCTTCAACTTAAAAGGATGCAGTGTATAAGTGATGTGGTAAATATGGAATAATGCTCACAAGCAATGGTAGGTCCCTTGAGGATTAGGCGTGGACTAAATCAATCAAAGTCTTCAAAATAGGAGGACCTCAAAAAAAATACAGATAATGGTACAGTATTGCACAGAATTTACTGCTATAGTAAGGTTGTATATTCACTACTCACACTTTGCGAGAGCTGCTAGCTCTCATATGTAGACCTCACAGGTGTTCAGGGCCAACCTGTTCGCCTCATACTCCCACACTCAGACCTCCAAAAAAGCACAGGAACATGGATTGCATATAATCCAACAGGATTGTAAAGGGTAAGCAAATATCCACTCACCAAATAGAATTGAATCTCCAGCAGAAATATTCCAGGGTAGCCGCGTGTGTAAACCTCAGTATAAGAACAAAGGTAACATAAAGGGCAGATATGCTGGAAAAATATTTATTAAAACAATATATAAAATATATAAGCGGACAGCCAAACGCGTTTCTCGCCTCAGGGGCGCTTCATCAGTGGCAAGGGACAAAAAGCATGTGGCACCCATAGTCCTTTCAGGGTTTATATAGCCAAAAAAAATTGATGACAGTTGCGATTGATGACAGATGCGATTGATGACAGTTGCTGCTTGTCATCCTCTTTCTCCAACCAAAAACATCATAAATCTGTTCATGGGGCAGCTCCTGTTTGCCCTTTCCTGGGATTAACACTTTCATTTTCACATCCTAGATTTTTATTTCCATTAGCTATAGCAGGAATAGTCCTATGCATATACCAGGGCCTTCAGTGTATTGAAGAACTCAACAGAATAAGTAAGATAAGAGACAATACCATGTATTAATAAAAAGCACACATCTCTGTACAAGAAACATCATTTTACACTTTAGGTGTTGTGCAGTGCAAATTTGAAGTATTTTGATGCCCCTACATGTGCATATGTAAAACATCAGAAGTAATTTTAATAGGGTTTTTGATGAACATTTTTAAATGAACACATAGTTAATATAATCTGCACATTAGGGGACCAGTATACATTTTGCACTTCGGGTATTGTGTAGTGCACTTTAGACCGGGGTATACTGAGGCTCCTACATGTGCATACGTACAAATATAAAAAAAAAATTGCTTCCAATGGGCAGCAATAGTAATTATTCATGGGGTTTCTGAATAAACATTTTAAATGAACACATAGTTCATATACTTTACAATAAACCAATATAATCATATTAGAGAGCTGATATACGTTATAGATTCAGGTGTTGTATTTTGTACTTTAGATTGAAGTATACCAGGGCCCCTGCATGTGCAAATGTAAAACTTTTTTTTTTTTCCTTTTTTTTCATTTTGCTTCCAATGGGAAGCAATAGCAGAATGATTATTAAAGGAGTTTCTCAGTGAACATTTTACATAAACACATGGTTCATATACTTTGCACTGAAAACATACTCATATAAGGGGGCTGATACACATATAACAATGGTCTACTTTTAGATCTATCCCCATTTAAGTTTAACATTATGTCTTGCCATCTATATATGGAATGCATGTTCAGGGCTTTCCGTGCAGTGAATGGCCTACATAAAATAGGAAGCAGTACATACTAGGTAATCAAACCAATCTATAAGGACCGTATTGTGGATGTCTATTTAAAACATATTAGGGTCACTGTTAAAAAATATACTGTAGATAACCATGACTATTAATATTGGGTGACTAAATAAAATTGAAAATATAGGAAAAAGGACACATGGTGTGTCTCTATGGCACCCAACTTAAAACGTAGAGGATCCAAGGCGTAAAAATAATAAAAACAACAGAAAATGGCACAGCTCAAAGTCTTTATTTAGACCCTTCGGGATTAACGTATCAAAATGGAATATCATTTTCATTTCCTCCTGATTCAATTTCCTGATAAAATCCCCTCCTCTCCAGTCTCTATCAATTTTTTTGATGGGGAGGAAGGTCAGACCTTCGGGGAACAACTGTGTTTAATGCGAAAATGTGAGGAAACTGAGTGATTCTCAAATCCACGACGTTTATTTCTCACATGCTCCATAATACGCACATGCAGTGGTCTGGTTGTTCTTCCGATGTACACTAATTTACATGGGCATACTAGTGCATAAATTATGTTTTTAGAGTGGCAAGTCATTGTCTGCCTCAACTTAAACGTACCATTGTGGTCAAGGGATTCTATCCGTTGCTTCTTCAGGCCCAAACTCCTACATGCCAAACACTGGCCGCACCTATAGAAACCTTCTTTTAAAGCTTTTAATACTGCTTTTTTTGGGGCATGGTGGCTTCTCACTATCTTCTGTTTAATGCTACGGGCTCCCCTATTGATAATACTAGGTCTCTCATTAAGGATGCCTTGTAGGGCTTGGTCCTTTAGGAGGATCTGCCAGTGTTTCCTAATCACGTGGTTTATATCCCTACTCTGTCCATTAAAGTCATATATAAGAGAGACTACATCTGTGCTTGTCTTGCTATGTTCCTTATAAGAAATTAAAAAATCGTAGCCTTTTTCATGAAAGTTTCCCACCATCTGGTGAGCCTGAGAGGTGTAAATAGTACCATCGGTGCAATTTCTTTTCAGACGGGTAAATTGATTTTTTGGACAACTTTTCAACCAAGGTCGTGCATGACAGCTTGTAAACTCTATGTAATTATTGACATCGACCGGTTTAAAAAAGGTTTTCGTTTTAATCATGTTATCCTCTACATATAGGGTCAAGTCAAGAAAGTTAATCTCCCTTTTATCAAAATGCACATCTAGTTCAATCCCCCACTCATTATTATTAAGATGATTAAAAAAGTTTCTTAGACTATTTTCGTCTCCTCTCCAGACAATAAAAAGGTCATCTATATATTGTTTATACAGGACTAGGTTGTGCGCCCAGCCACCCTGAACCCCCCCACTGGAGTTCCCAGTGGGCCATAAAGAGGTTTGCGTAGCTGGGCGCGAACCTAGTCCCCATCGCTATTCCTGTCTTCTGAATATAAAACTGGTCATTAAAATAAAAATAATTGTTAGTGAGGATAAACTTGACACCATCTACAATAAAATCATTTTGGTCTGCAGGACAAAGCTGATGTTTCCCAAGAAAAAACTCTACTGCTTGACATCCCCTACTGTGCGGGATAACACTGTATAGGGAGCGGACATCAGCTGTAGCTAATATTAAATCTGACTCCCGGGGGGCGTGGCCAACTGTGCAGGGAAGAAGACGCATCTCACTGAAGCTCCGTCTGGGGATGCTGTAAAGGGGGTTCTTTTGGGTGACCCCCCAGCTGAAAACTCTCTGAGGGGTCCCTGAGCTGTTGGCCATCAGGGGTGCACCCTCCGGAGCCTGCATCGTCCCCCCCTCCGGAGCTGAGACACGTGTTCCGCCGCTGGAACCTCGACTGCGGTGCTCGGACGGCGGCCATCTTGGAGCCTGTTTTCTGGCCTTGCAGAGTCCCCTCCCGGGGTGTCACGGATCCCTCTGATTACCAAAATAGTGGTCCCTTTACGCAGACCGCTCTCTACCCTTCCGATCCTTGAATGGTCGGCAAAACTAGAAAGACAATTAACCAGACAATGGATAGACAAGAGGTAACACCAGACAGAGGTACAGAATAGGGTATTGTCACGAATCCTTCTGACTACCAAGATAGTGATCCCTTTATGTGGATCGCTCTCTACCCTTCCGATCCTTGAATGGTCGGCAAAACTAGATAGACAATTAACCAGGTAATAGATAAACAAAGGGAAACACCAGACAGGGGTACAGACCAGAGTATACGTTCTCCCTAGGACCTTAGTTATAGCAGAGGAAATCTGATGTGTGCTTAGGGTGCCACATAGACTGACCTCGGTACCAACGTTAAGGGCAGAACCAAGAGCAGAGTAAATGCCAATACCAGGGGTTATACACAGAATGGTTTGTTTGCCAATGCCAGGGGTCATACACAGGAGGGTTCGTTTGCCAATGCCAAGGGTCATACACAGGAGGGTTCGTTTGCCAATGCCAAGGGTCATACACAGGAGGGTTCGTTTGCCAATGTCAAGGGTCATACACAGGAGGGTTCGTTTGCCAATGCCAAGGGTCATACACAGGAGGGTTCGTTTGTCAGAAGCAAGGTTAGATACAGAAATCGCCAAAATACACAAGAGCTCTGCGGGAAGTGAATACCACGTCAGGGCACCGGCATGGTAGTGAGACTGGGCTTTAAACCCGGCGGGTCTGCGTCATAACGCCAGGCCCCGCCCCTCGGCGTCCCACGTGAGCGCACCGGTAGCGTTCATCATTCGGCGCCTGGCCAGCGAGCAGCGAGGAATCTGCTGCCAGGCGCCCCAGCCCCTGACCAGCCGTGACAGAACCCCCCCCCACGGGCGGCCACTGGACGACCCCCAGGGGCACGGGGGTGCGCCAAATAGAAGGCCTTCACTAGCCTAGGAGCATGGACTTCTGCAGCCGGAATCCAAGAACGATCCTCCGGACCGTAACCCACCCAATCGACCAAGTACTGCAAGGACCCCCTAGATATCCTGGCACCCAGAATGGCCTTAACCTCGAACTCCTCCTCACCCTCCACAGAGATAGGAGGCGGTGGAGCATGGACCTTGGTGTACCGGTTACACAACAACGGCTTCAAAAGGTGTACATGGAACACATTATGTATCTTAAAATGGGAGGGTAACGCCAAAGCATAGGAGACAGGGTTGATTCGCCGCAGAATCTTATAGGGGCCGATATACCTAGGAGCCAACTTCATGGAAGGCACTAAGAGCTTAATGTTACGTGAAGAAAGCCAGACCCTGTCCCCAACTTGATACACAGGTGCCTGCCTCCTGTGTCTGTCGGCCTTGGTTTTCTGGATGGCACTACTCTCCTCTAGTGCCTGTCTCACTCTCCCCCAAGTCTCTTTCAATGATGCCAGTTGCTCATCCAAAGCAGAATCGTGGTATCAGGAAACGTAGCGGGGAGCACGGGAGGATCAAAACCATAAACAGCGAAGAAAGGAGAATGTCCTGTGGACTCACTCACTGCACTGTTCAAGGCATACTCGGCCCATGGTAACAGGTCTGACCAGTTATCCTGTTGTTCTGATATAAAGCACCTGAGATATTTCTCTACATTTTGGTTTGCTCGTTCTGCTGCTCCGTTGGTCTGGGGGTGATAGGCCGAAGAGAAAGAGAGGTCTATCCCCACATTCTTACAAACCCTCTCCAGAATCTGGAGATGAATTGGGTCCCCCTATCAGAGACAATCTCCAGAGGGACACCGTGTATGCGGACCACGTTGGAAATGAATATGGGCACCAGTTCGGCTGCCGAAGGTAGTTTCCGAAGAGGAACATAGTGACCCATCTTGGAAAATCGATCTATGACCGTAAGTATCACTGTATTCCCCCTTGACTCAGGTAAATCTACTATAAAATCCATGGCTACATGTGACCATGGTCGTTCGGGATCGGCAAAGGCTGGAGTAACCCAATGGGTGCTGTTTTGGGACTTTTCTGTCCTTGAGCACACCTCGCACACAGCTATGTAATCTTTAACATCTCGGCGTAACGTGGGCCACCAGAGGAGTTTACTGATATTAGACACAGTCTTGGTGATACCCATATGCCCAGAAGTTTTATTATCATGATAGATGTTAAGTACTTCCTCTCTTTCGTTCTCAGGTACAAAGAGTTTCGCAGGAGGTTTTCCCCAGGAGCTGCACCCTGGACGGTCTGCAACCTTTTCATTAGGGGAGACGAGACACTAATCGTGGTAGAGGCTATAATCCTTTCCTGGGGTACAATGGGATGCTGATCTTGGATATTGTGTTCATAAGATTCATACTGTCTCGACAATGCATCTGCTTTAATGTTTCTGGACCCAGGTCTATAGGTAAGCACGAAATTAAAACTTGAGAGAAACAATGACCATCTCGCTTGTCTGGAATTTAAACGTTTAGCATCACCAATGTACGTGAGATTCTTATGATCGGTTATGATAACGATGGGGTCCTTAGACCCCTCTAATAAGTATCTCCATTCGGCCAAGCGGCCGCGATGACTGCTAACAACTCTCTATTTCCAATGTCATAGTTCTCTCTGCCGGGGACAATTTCCGAGAATAGAAGCCGCATGGATGCAAGGGTTTGTCGGGTGCCTCCCTTTGGGACAAGACTGCGCCAAGACCTAGTTCGGAGGCGTCAACTTCTACTTGGAAAGGCAGAGCCGGATCTGGATGTCGGAGAACAGGGGCAGTAGTGAATGCCTGCTTAAGTGCCTCAAAGGCTTGAGTGGCTTGAGGTGTCCATTTCTGATTTCCCACCCCTTTCTTTGTCATAGCCGTGAGGGGAGCTACCAAGGCCGAAAAATCTTTAATGAACCTTCGATAATAGTTCGTAAATCCCAGAAACCTCTGGATGGCTTTAAGCCCTTGGGGTAGAGGCCAGTCAAGAATAGCTGAGAGCTTTTTAGGATCCATTTGAAAACCCTCAGGGGTTATTATATAACCAAGGAATTGCACAGTTACTATGTCGAATAGACATTTTTCTAGTTTGCAGTACAATCCAGCCTTCAATAGTTTTTCCAATACTTGTTTTACGTGGACATGATGAGTGTCTACATCCGGAGAGTATATCAGGATGTCATCCCGATATACTATAACGAATTCTTGCAAAAACCCCTTAGGGTGTCGTTTTATAAGGTCCTGGAAAACGGCTGGCGCATTACACAACCCAAAAGGCATCACCAGGTATTCATAATGCCCGCTACGTGTATTAAAAGCCGTTTTCCATTCATCTCCCTTTTTAACCCTGACCAGGTTGTACGCTCCGCGTAAATCAAGCTTCGTATAAACACGGGCCCCTTTTAATCGGTCGAACAATTCTGTTATGAGAGGTATGGGATACGCATTTCTTATAGTTATCCTGTTCAAACCTCTATAATCGATGCAAGGTCGCAGATCTCCCTCTTTCTTGGAAACAAAAAAGAAACCTGCTCCTGCTGGAGAAGAGGACCGTCTAATGAATCCTCGTTCCAGATTCTCCCTTATGTATTCCTCCATAATGTCGTTCTCTTTTTGTGATAAAGGGTATACGTGACCCCTAGGAGGCATCGTACCGGGGAGTAAATCAATAGCACAGTCATATGGACGATGTGGTGGTAGGACCTCAGTCCTGGCTTTAGAGAACACCTCCTTTAATGCCAGGTAACATTCAGGGACCTCTGTGGACAAAGGAGGGGCTGTGGCAATATTGAGGCTACCAATCACATTAATTCTGCCTAGGCACTTAGACTGACAACTTTGACCCCAACATTTTATGTCTCTCAGGACCCAATCGACAACCGGGTTGTGCTCTGTTAACCATGGAACCCAAGAACGACAGGACATGAGGGTGATTCAATAATTTGAAATCTTATTGTCTCCTGGTGCAAAATTCCTGTTTTCATACATACATCGATAGTGTCGTGAGTGATATGTGGGCATGACAGGGGTTTACCATCTATGGCTTCCACCATTAGAGGTCTCTCTTTAAGAACCAGAGGTAAGAGGTTTTTGGCAGCAAAATTCTTATCCATGAAATTGCCTGAGGCCCCAGAGTCTAGGAACGCCTCAGTCTTGAGGTGAACCCCCTCCCAGGTTAGGGAGATTGGGGAAATTTATTACAATCTGGATTTTTTTTTTTCATTGTCCACAAAGGAGGCATACAGAGAACCAATAACCTGGGTATTGGCTGTTCTTTGACCCAGTTTGCCATATTCACCCCTACTAACCCTGGGTCTCTGAGGACACTGAAGGCGGAAGTGATCTGCCCCTGCACAATAGAAGCAGAGCCCTTTTTCTCTTCTGTGCGCTCTTTCTGCTTCTGAAATACCCGTTTTCCCTATTTGCATGGGTTCAACAACTGGTAAATCTGTTCTCACATTATCCGAGGTACCTGACGTACTGGTGCGTCTGGGTAATGAGGGTAAAGGAGGCAAGACCCTTCTGGGTCTGTCTCTGGGGTGTCTCCTTTCCCTAATTTGGTCGTCCATGGCTATACAAAAATCTATCAGGTGGTCTAGATTCTCTGGTAATTTTAAGGGAGCCAGCTCAAACATAAAAGCCTCGTTCAAACCTTCGGTAAAGGCTAAGGTTAAAACGTCGTTCGGCCAAAGCACCTCAGAAGTCAAAGTCTTAAACTCGATGGCATAGTCTGCAACCCTCTTATTGCCTTGTTTGATGTGAAACAAAGACCTACCCGCATTGGTAGCCCTTCTAGAGGGATCAAAGGTACGTTTTAACTCAGAGGTAAAACCCTCATAATCGTAGATGATGGGTTTCTTATTTTCCCACAACGGCGTAGCCCACAATAAAGCTTTTTCTGTTAAATGATTAATCAGATATCCTACTTGGCTTTATCAGACATACAAGAACCAGGGTTGTTCTCAAACAAGATCTTGAGTTGAGTCAAAAAACCCCGGCATAAGTTTGGTGTACCATCATAGCGTAGGGGTGCCTTCATACTAAGCCTATGTCCCTCAGGGGAGACGGAACTGACCCTAGGTAATGCTGGATCTGGAGGGTTTGAGGTACCTGTATTGGACCGATTTAACAGGGTTTGCAGAGCGAGAGAAATCTGGTCCATCCTATGGTCCTGTTCCTCTTGTCTGGCTGCGATACGTGCCAGCTGGTTAGAGAGGTCTGCGGGATCCATTGGCCCTGACGTAATGTCACGGATCCCTCTGATTACCAAAATAGTGGTCCCTTTACGCAGACCGCTCTCTACCCTTCCGATCCTTGAATGGTCGGCAAAACTAGAAAGACAATTAACCAGACAATGGATAGACAAGAGGTAACACCAGACAGAGGTACAGAATAGGGTATTGTCACGAATCCTTCTGACTACCAAGATAGTGATCCCTTTATGTGGATCGCTCTCTACCCTTCCGATCCTTGAATGGTCGGCAAAACTAGATAGACAATTAACCAGGAATAGATAAACAAAGGGAAACACCAGACAGGGGTACAGACCAGAGTATACGTTCTCCCTAGGACCTTAGTTATAGCAGAGGAAATCTGATGTGTGCTTAGGGTGCCACATAGACTGACCTCGGTACCAACGTTAAGGGCAGAACCAAGAGCAGAGTAAATGCCAATACCAGGGGTTATACACAGAATGGTTTGTTTTGCCAATGCCAGGGGTCATACACAGGAGGGTTCGTTTGCCAATGCCAAGGGTCATACACAGGAGGGTTCGTTTGCCAATGCCAAGGGTCATACACAGGAGGGTTCGTTTGCCAATGTCAAGGGTCATACACAGGAGGGTTCGTTTGCCAATGCCAAGGGTCATACACAGGAGGGTTCGTTTGTCAGAAGCAAGGTTAGATACAGAAATCGCCAAAATACACAAGAGCTCTGCGGGAAGTGAATACCACGTCAGGGCACCGGCATGGTAGTGAGACTGGGCTTTAAACCCGGCGGGTCCGCGTCATAACGCCAGGCCCCGCCCCTCGGCGTCCCACGTGAGCGCACCCGGTAGCGTTCATCATTCGGCGCCTGGCCAGCGAGCAGCGAGGAATCTGCTGCCAGGCGCCCCAGCCCCTGACCAGCCGTGACACGGGGTTTTTTACACTGATCCTTGCCAGGCGCACGTCCGCTGTTTGCTGGGGAGATGGAGGGCCCCCATCCCCCGGTTGCTGCGGTGGCCGATGATCCGGAACCGGGACCAGTAAGTGTGATGCAGCAGCTCGCCCCCTCCCCCCACCCAGATGAGAAAATGGCCGTGATAGCAGGCCTTGATGCCTGCTTGCAGTTGTTGGGGGAGGAGGATTCGGGCCCGCTCACAAGAGGAACGTGGCGCCTGATGATGGCTGCGCTGAGGAGATGTAGAGGTGTGGATGATGCCCATGGTGGCGAATCTAGCACGGCCGTACTCACCTGCAGAGCTTTGGATTGTGCAGAAGCGGGGGAAGAGGTAACCGGCAGCAATGCACCGGGAAACTTGGAGGCTGATTCAACGCTGGTCCTTCTGATGCCGGGCGCTGTGCCTGTTCCGGACGGCGGGGTGGCGCCGGCTGTCTGGAGAAGAGATGCAGTGGCTGCTGTTGAGCGGGCTGATGGTTCTCCCTTTGAGACTGCGCGGTTCATCGTTGTGGTGCTGATGGACTCTCGACCTCGTGGGGAGGCTTCCTACGCAGTTGAAGCCGCATGGAGGTGGCTGGCCCGACGAGCCTTCAACGATGAGATCCTTTTTGGTGGGTCTGTGAGCCCGGTCCTCTGGATGGATACCGGATGAAGAAGACCTTGTCTTTTTTTGCCCTCTTCTCATCGATGCCAGGCCTGATCGGTTGTCAATGACCATCCTCGCCCCCTTGTTTACTTTTTGACCCCCGCTGACCCTCTTCGTCTCCCCTCGCTAGCTGAGATTTTGTTTCTGTCTACAGCTTGCCCAAAGATTATACTACTTTCTACTGAGGACTTTGATTTCTGATGAGTTCCTAAAGTATTTTTGCTGACTTTTGCTTTAACCCTCCCATTTTTCGACGATTTTTCACGTGACCCCCCCTTTTTTATGTTATAAATGTTTCCCCCCCCCACTAGGGGACGACTTTGAGGACACTTGATTTTGCTATTTCACGCAATGTTCTTGATTGTTTCTTAGCTGAGTTTGTTCTTTTGTTGACCCCCACCTCCCGCAACGTTAGTTTTTTTTTTATTTTCTACACACCACCCCGTGCCACAGACCCCTTCCCCTTTTTTTTCTTTTTTTTTTGGCGTTTGGGGCTACCTCAAGGTGTGCCATTGTGGAGGCTACCATGGCTCTGCCCGCCATACTTGGCCCTCGATTACCCCAGGCCTTGTGACCTGCACATTTCCATGGCCTCCGACTGGTCCTTGGACCTTCAGGAGTGAGCCAGGAAAGTCACATAATTGGCCTTAGCCACCTTTTTCTATACCCATTTTCCCTCTTTTTTTTTTTTTTTTTTTTTGGTGTGTCCCCCCCTTCCTATTTTGGATAACTCCTGCCACACTACGTGTCTCTGTGCTTTTACATTGTGATTTGCAGAGTTTTTTCTGATTATATGCCTTTTGAGACTTAGCCCTGTGTGGTTGCTGTACCGTCCTTCTATACTGTATGTGTTATTGCTGATGACTTTTCAAAATAAAAATCTTGAATACAAAAAAAATCTGACTCCCATTGAAGCCCCTCTAGAGTCTGTAGTAAATTCATAGTATCTCTCAAATAAGAGGGGATCATTTTAACCATTGGCTGCAATAGGATGTCCAAATACTGGGACAACCTGCTAGTGATGGATGAAATGCCAGATATTATTGGTCGACCTGGAGGATGAACAGGATCTTTATGTATCTTGGGCAATAGATAAAAAACAGGGGTCTTAGGAAACTTTATGTCCAAATATTGATATTCTTGACTGCTCGGGACTCCCTTTTCTTTACCCTTATTTATTAGTTCCAAAAAATTGCCCTTAATCTTGGAGGTGGGGTCTCTGTTAAGGGTCTGGTACGTGGAGGAGTCGTTTAGTTGCCTCAAAGCTTCTTTTTCATACTGCTCACTATCCATGATGACAATCCCCCGCCTTTATCGGCTGGCTTTATAACTATTGATAAGTCGCTTTGGAGGGTTTTGAGAGCTAGTTTTTCTCCTTTCTTAAGGTTCAATGGCATTTTCTTTTTCTGTATCTGTTCTAAATCGGACATGACCATATATTCAAACACTCGCATTTCTTCCGAGATGAAATTTTTTGGGAAAAAGTAGATTTATCTTTTAAATTAGTATGAGTGTAGTTTGTTACTGTTGGAATTGGCTCCAAGGGGTTTTTTGCAAAAAACTTTTTTAGACATAACTTTCGTTGGAATTTTTTAAGGTCTACATACATCTGAAATTTATTCATTTTGACCCTTGGGGCAAACTTTAGACCTTTACCTAGAACACTTATTTCAGACTTCATTAAAACATGCTGACTGAGATTAAAAATTCCACGGCCCTTTGATGGTTCAGGGTCCTTGCTGGGGTTAGCAACTTTTTTCCTTTCTTTACATGCCCTTCCCCCTCTAGTGCCACGTTTTGTCTTTCTAAAATTCTTTTTCTTTTCACCGGTTGAGAAGTAACTTGTATGTCTGGTTCTAAGGGCATGGTTGGAACCTTGTTTGTTGTATTTAATGGTTGGCCCTGATAAAAAACCTCACTTCTTTCCTCAAGTCTTAATTTTTCATAGCGATTATAAGTGGGGAGATCCCTTTCTGGGGATCTTCCCTTGTTCCATTTTGAGGCCCAAGGATAATCTGATGGACTTCCAAAACTTGACATGGGAGTAGCATAAATGGGTAGACACTTTTTAACATTGGTTTCGGGGTGAGAGGAATGATCTCTTCTACGAGTTCTGTATTACAGGGGCCCTTTTTTATTAGTAGATCTTTAGATGAATGTTCTCCCTGTTTAAATGGGTGGTCTCCCTTTTCCTTGACAGATATATGTGGATCTCCCTTAGGAGAGCCCCCTTTTTCCTTTTTTCTTTTTTATTTGTTGTGTCTTTTATGTCTGGTAGGGCGCTCTGACTATTTGTACTAAGGGTTTCCTTCTCCCGGAATTATTATTCAGAAACCCCATGAATAATTACTATTGCTGCCCATTGGAAGCAAAAAATGTTTTATATTTGTACGTATGCACATGTAGGGGCCTCAGTATACCCAGGTCTAAAGTGCACTACACAACACCCGAAGTGCAAAATGTATACTGGTCCCCTAATGTGCAGATCATTAACTATGTGTTCATTTAAAAATGTTCATCAAAAACCCTATTAAAATTACTTCTGATGTTTTACATATGCACATGTAGGGGCATCAATATACTTCAAATTTGCACTGCACAACACCTAAAGTGTAAAATGATGTTTCTTGTACAGAGATGTGTGCTTTTTATTAATACATGGTATTGTCTCTTATCTTATTTATTCTGCTGAGTTCTTCAATACACTGAAGGCCCTGGTATATGCATAGGACTATTCCAGCTATAGCTAATGGAAATAAAAATCTAGGATGTGAAAATGAAAGTGTTAATCCCAGGAAAGGGCAAACAGGAGCTGCCCCATGAACAGACTTATGATGTTTTTGGTTGGAGAAAGAGGATGACAAGCAGCAACTGTCATCAATCGCAGCCTCCCGATGACATCATGATATGCAAAAACGGAGGTGATTGCTGATTCCTTCCCATGTGGTGTCACTTTGCTGTTCTGATTTTTTTTTATTTTTTTTGGCTATATAAACCCTGAAAGGACTATGGGTGCCACATGCCTTTTGTCCCTTGCCACTGATGAAGCGCCCCTGAGGCAAGAAATGCGTTTGGCTGTCCACTTATATATTTTATATATTGTTTTAATAAATATTTTTCCAGCATATCTGGCCTTTATGTTACCTTTGTTCTTATACTGAGGTTTACACACGCGGCTATCCTGGAATATTTCTGCTGGAGATTCAATTCTATTTGGTGAGTGGATATTTGCTTACCCTTTACAATCCTTTTGGATTATATGCAATCCATGTTCCTGTGCTTTTTTGGAGGTCAGAGTGCGGGAGTATGAGGCGAACAGGTTGGCCCTGAACACCTGTGAGGTCTACATATGAGAGCTAGCAGCTCTTGTAAAGTGTGAGTAGTGAATATACAACCTTACTAAAGCAGTATATTCTGTGCAATACTGTACCATTATCTGTATTATTTTTTTTTTTTAGGTCCTCCTATTTTGAAGACTTAGATTGATTTAGTCCACGCCTAATCCTCAAGGGACCTACCATTGCTTGTGAGCATTATTCCATATTTACCACATCACTTATACACTGCATCCTTTTAAGTTGAAGCGCTGTCCCCATTTTCTTACTTCACATTTAGTAACCACAAGGCTAACCAAAGGTTCTGTATCTGTGATATATTTACCTAGTCACTTCAAAATGTTTTTCACCAGTTTTAAACGTATATTCTGCATGGTGACATTATGCCCTTATATGTATATGTCCAGCTGTTCTGTAACGTTTACATTACTGCGCATGACTGTGCAAAAGGGTCCTAACCATCCTATATAATCCTCAGTAAAACTTGGGTGTGGTAGAAGAGCCCACTGAATACTTTGCTGTCTGTGTTTCATTTCTTCATCCATGGGCTATTCTCCGCTGCAGCGTAACTTGAAGTCTCCTCTTATGAAGCTGCTACCAGGCTAGATCAGGGATCTAGATGAGAAGCGGATTTACCCTAACATATTTGTACACATAGACTCAACCTTTGAGCATTACGCCACCTAGAGAGAAAAGACCTCTCCTCCCACTTTTTCATTAGGTACAGGTTTGCGCTCTGGAGTGTGTGTCTCTCGTCTAAAATTTGTTATTACAGACAGAGTGTTTTGACTCTGTCAACCCACTCATCACAGAGCTGCACCCAAAAGGTACCTTCACCACCTCACCCAGCGCTCCATATATAGGTATTGTGAAACCTTTTCTTTCCCAATTTCTTTGCCTGCCAGCTTCTTCACAATGTTTTGGATGGCTGCCCTGCATTTCATTTGGCCCCGTGGAGGTCCACAAGTGAGTTTCGCAACGCTTTGTCACCCTAAGTCGGAAGGGGGACTGGTGTTGTCGGACGCTAAACTTTACTATTATTCGGTACACCTTACTCATATCTTGGAATGGTCCCTACAGACATCAGAGAAACTGCGGCTGGATTTGGAGGAAAGACTAGTGGGAGCGCCTCAGTGGACGCTACCGTGGATTCATTGTCGGGGCCTGCAGGAACAGCAGGGGGTTTGTGTCTCACGACTGAAACGTTGGGTATCTGGAGACGCTTGCGTATACAATTTGGGATGACATCTTCGATCTCACCGCTCTTGCTGCTAGGAGATAATCCTGACTTCTCCCCGGGAGTGTGTTCAGCTCTTAAAGTGCGATTTGACCTGCCGGACAGGATCACAGTGGCTATGTACCTGAAGGATGGGGGTCCTCCCCCCCACTGCGGAGATTGCCCGGGACGCCGATGATCCACCTCCAGGAACAGTTCAATTATCTTCAGATCCAATCATATCTGCATTCTTTGAAGACCGGCTTTAGCCTCTCTCGTCCTCTTAGCCCCTTTGAGCAGTACTTTCAGCTTGATCTTCCGCTGGCTAGAAGTGTCTCCACTCTGTACCGCCCGCTTCTTGGGCGTTATGCAGAGATCCCAGCCTTTAGGGACAGATGGTGCGCCGTGCTGGGGAGAACCATTTCGGATGAAGATTGGAACAAAACCTTCACGCTCATTCATAAGGGAACTGTATCATTGAAGTGTGCGGAGAATGCGTATAAAATACTTACATTTTGGTATCGGACTCCGGACAGACTGCAGAAGATGTTTCCTCTTCATGACCCACAATGTAGGCGATGTAAGACGGCTTTTGGTGATTTCTTGCATGTGTGGTGGGACTGCCCCATGATTCAGGTGTTTTGGAACATGGCCCACACTGCAGTTCGGGCAGTTTCGGAATCGGATATTGAGTTCACACTCTCCAACTATATCGTGCTGCAGTTTCCTGCCCCCATAAAGGTCATGAGGAGATCAGTGATACAAAGACTGGTAACTAAAGAAGCAGATACTCAAGTGAAATGTAGTGCCAGTTTTCTATCCAAGAACAAGTATTTTCATCTAGTCCAATTTCTTTATTTGACAATTTTTATTGTGCACAGAATAAAGTACAGTGGACAATACAATACGATATGCATGGTGACTGCAAAATAAAGGCAAACTGTTTCGTACAAAAGTTTATATCGTGCAACATTTTTCCTTTTATGTGTTTACTGTTATGTTAACAATCTGTCAGCTCATTGAAAATAATCGTTTTGTGATGAGTAATTAGTTAAACGTAAAATTAGAACAATGGGATCAAAAGCAAACAAAACAGTGGACTGCCCGGTCCAAAGCAAGTAGGAGATTTGTGATGTGATCGTGGGTATGGAAATACTAGGTTCAGTCTATGTTAGGGCAAAATGGGAGCCTGGAAGTTTTGTACATTGTAAGGTATATGTCAGAGTAAGGGTTCTAATGGGTTGCGTCCTGCATTTCTGCAGAATACCAAGCCGTGTATTGTATTGAGGTTCGAATTAATGCACGCATGTGGGGATCCAGTGTTGGGAAGTAACATTGCATATGGTGAGAAATTTCTTTGTATGGGTTTCCTTATTAACCAAGGTGTGAAGCCAGTCCACGAGAAAGAGATGGTTCAATTAGGTTTGAAAGAGCATAAGAGGGATTGGAGTGGAGTGATTCCAGGTTTGTAAAATCGTTTTCTGACCCACAGCAGCGACCAGAGCTAGAAAGTGTAGCTTATTTTCAATGAAGGGATGGGATCGAAAATGAGGAAATCTGGTGTTAGAGGTAGTGATTATTTAGTAGTAGCGAGTATATGTGTGTGAACAGATGACCAAAAGCAACGTGTTACTGGGCAGCTCGAAAAGCAGTGATATAAGTCTGCGTGTTTGTCTGCGCATTTAAAGCACGAGAGATTAGGTTTCCAACCCATTCCATACAGTCTACAGTCTACTAATAACTATGAAGTAACATTTTTATGAACATTTCTTGATATGACACTGACAGCAAAATTTTGATCATGTATGTGTGAGCTGATAACAAATCTTCAGTAGAGAGGGATGGTATGTGTGAAAGCCATTGTATAGGGCCTGTCTTAATCGTTGACCAGTCGACAGTATGGCGGAGTATATTATACAGCGAAGAAATGGAATAGTTAAGAAAAGAGCAATGTTTAATATAATTATCAAGTCCAGTCCGTCATCGTAAAGGTAGATGTAACCCTAGATAGATATGAGCATAATTGGAAACCTGCAAACCACAGGAAAGATAGTGAAGGGTATTTAGTTTTGAGAGTGTTAAGTGGTAAAATTATGTTTGTGGAGGGGACCAAAACTTGGTATAAGAGCCGTAATCCACCTCTGGACCAGTCTGTAAAGAGATAGTGTGTCGAGTCCTGACCAAAATGGAGATTTCAAGTTAATGGTAAAAAGAGAAAGGATGTAGGACAAGCGTTCATTTTGATACGGGACAGTTTCCATGCTTTGATAGTAACGGAAATCAGTGGATTCGGAGTTAGCAATCTAGGGATTTCGCCATAGGGACAGTGCAGTAGAAATGTGAGCGAATGATTAGGGAACCAAGCAGCGTCTAATGAGACATCAGAGAACTGAGAACAATTTTTGACCCAGTCTACCGTGTGACGACACTGTGCTGCCAAATTCTAATCTTGTAGGTTAGGTAAATTGAGACCCCCACGGTGTTTGGGTTGATTAAGCTTGGTTAGGCTGAGATGCGCTGCGGAGCCCGTCCACAAAAATCTACGAAGAGCCGTACTTAATAGGTTTTCATCCTTAGGAGTCATATGGATCGGTAAAACCTGTAATGGGTACAGTAGTTTCGAAAAGGTAATTGTTTTATAAAGATTGGCTCTACCATAAAGGTATAGTGGGAGTTTGTGCCATCTATTAAGATCATTTAACAGATTTTTGAGTATTGGTGGGATATTAAGAGCATAAAAGGTTATTTAAATCTGCTGGGATTTGCACTCCCAAGTATTTTAGCGAAGTTTGAGTCCATGTTAATGGTATTTGTGTGGGCAACTGGGGTGGGGGGGAGGCGTTGCGGAGGTAAAGAGCTGTGGATTTAGCCCAATTCACCCGTAATCCAGAGACGTCTTGAAATGTACATAAAAGGTGATTTAGTAAGGGCAGTGCTTCTGTCAAATTTTCAGCGAACAGGAGTTGATCGTCAGCAAAGGCAGAAACTTTCAGTTGTATCTCGCCCACCAAAATGCCCCGGAAAGTCGAATTTTACTTAATTTAAAAAGTAACCTCTTGTGTGGAACTATGTCGAAAGCTTGGGCAAAATCCAAGTAAATCACATCCACTGCGACCCCCTGATCTATACTTCTACTCACTTCCTCATAGAATGTAATTAGGTTAGTCTTACATGATCTGTGTTTCATAAAACCATGCTGATTTTTGCCAATTACATTATACCTCCCAATAAATTCCAGAATATTATCCCTTAGTAATCCCTCAAATACTTTCCCAGCTACAGATGTTAAGCTCGCAGGTCTATTATTCCCAGGCACAAATTTTAAACCTTTCTTAAATATAGGGATCAAGTCAGCTTTTCTCCAATCCTCTGGTACGATACCTGAAAGAAAAGAATCTTGAAAGATTAAGAGCAGAGGTTTACATATTTCAACACATAGCTCCATCAGTACTCGCGGGTGAATTCCATCTGGCCCCGGGGCTTTATTCACATTCACATTGTTTAATTGCTGCAAAACCTTGTCCTGAGTCAACCAGTCACTTTTTATTAGTAAGTTTTTATCACTGAATTGCATGTCTCCTGTTATAGGTTTTTCTTTGATAAATACTAAAGAAAAATAATCATTCAAAATTTCTGCCTTATCTTGATCTTCAGTTAACAATACCCCTGACTCAGATTTTATTGAACCTACATTTTCACTCTTGTTTTTTTTAGAATTTATGTACCTAAAGAATTTTTTTACATGCTTTATTGGCTGCCCTATATGCTTTATAGAATGCCTCACATTTATCAGATTTAAAAGCTTTAAAGGCCTTCCTTTTATTTTTAATTTCCTTGGTTACCTTCCTACTAAACCACATTGGTTTCAGTCTGTTTCTTTTATATTTATCAGTGGAATATATTGTGACGTGTACGTTTCTAGTGTTAGTTTAAAGATATTCCACTTATCCTCAGTGTTTTTCTCATGAAACAGTTTCTGCCAGTCAATGACATTGAGAGCTTCCTTTATTTTAATAAAGGTGGCCTTTTTAAAATTATGTTTTAGCATGCCCCCTATAAATGTGTTTTTTTGAGTTTATTTCAAAAGACACCATATTATGGTCACTGTTTCCCAGCTGTTCCCTTACATTAATATTTGAGAAAATATCCACATTATTTGTTATAACCAGGTCTAGACAGTTATCCTCTCTAATTGGTGTTTCTACCAGTTGTGTCATGAAGGTATAATTTAAAAGGTACATAAACCGGATTCCCTTCACTGAATTACTAGTCCCACTATCCCAATTAATGTACGAGTAATTAAAATCTCCAATAATTAAAGTGCTACCACGATGTGCAGCCTTCCTAATTTGCTCTAACAGTTGTTCCTTCTCATCATTATCTATATTAGGTGGTTTATAACATATGCCAACCAATAGTTGACTTCCCTGTTTATTCACAAAGAAATATTTATCTATAAGGATTCCACATTTCCCTCATAGCTTACCAGGTGTGTAATATTTGGCTTTAAATCCTGATTTACATACAAACATACTCCACTCTCTTTCTTATGTTTCCTATCCCTTCTAAACAATGCATAACCATGTAAGCTTACAGTCCAGTCATGCGTTTCATCCCACCATGTTTGTTATTCCTATTATGTCGTATTGCTTAGTGTATGCTATTGCCTCTAGTTCCCCCATCTTCTTATTGAGGCTCCTTGCACTAGCAAGCATACATTTAATATTGTCTCTACCCACACATGCTGAATGTGACTTTACAATGCCTGCCTCCACTGTTCTGATATTACCCAACCCCCGGCTCCACCCCCCTTAGTCTGAGCTGAAACCCTTCCACTATCTGCTCTGTCTCCATTTTGTAAGCTTCTGTATCCCTCCCCCTTCCACTAGTTTAAAGTCTCCTCCAACCTTTTAACCATCCTGTCCCCCAGCACGGCAAACCCTCTTCCATTCAGGTGCAATCCATCCCGACTATACAGATTGAATCCCAGTGCAAAATGAGCCCAATGCTCTAAAAGCCCAAAGCCCTCCTTCCTGCACCAAGATTTAAGCCACGCATTGACCTCCCTGATCTCCCGCTGCCTTTCCACTGTAGCACGTGGCACAGGTATCTCAGAAAATACTGCCTTGGAGGAGCGCTTCTTCAGTTTACTTCCTAATTCCCTGAACTCATTTTTCAGGTCCTTCCATCTTCCTCTTACTTTGTCATTGGTACCAATATGGACCATCTCCAGCCCCTCCCAATAATCTATCAACTCTGTCAACCACATGCCTAACACGGGCACCCAGCCAACTGTCCGGTTAAGGCGGGCAGAGCGACAGATTACCCTGTCTACTCTCTTAATAATAGAGTCCCCTACCACCACAACCTGTCTAGGCTTACTTGCCCTCTTTATCCCTCCCTTACTTGGTGGGCTGATCCCACTGCTGTTAGAGGGAGCAGCCTCCTACAGTACTGCTACACCTGAGCTGATGCACCCAACAGCTTCGCTCAAAGGGGCAAATCTGTTGGTGTGCTCAAGATCAGGACTAGCCAACCGTTTCCTCTTCCCTCCCCCCCTGCTACCACGTGTCACTGACACCTAGCTACCAACCTACTCCCCAGTTAACTCCACTCCTCCCACACCACTAGATTCCTCAACTATACTTTGCTATGTGAGAAGCAGGCCCCTCTCAAGATTGTCAATCTGCCTCAGCGTTACAATTTGCCCTTCCAGATCTTCAATATGAGCTTCTAGAAGAGCTAAACGCTCACACTTGCTATACAGATATGGACCCTGGAAGAATTCCTCCAGACATGCATACATGCAGCATAATGTGCACTGGGTCAAACCTCCAAGCTTGCTAACACTCATACCCACAACAAGATATCAAATATATATAACAATTGATACCTGTTATTTGAACTCCTGTTATTTAAACTCCAACTAGAAAATAGCCCACTTGGGAAGTAGACCACTGACAAGCAAATAGGGATGAGCTGTTCGGTTCGATCAGTTCGGAGTTCGATTCAAACTTTGGCCGTTCACAAGTTCGCGAACTTTGAACTTTTTGGGTGTGTTCGGTTCGAGTTCGCAAAAAAAGGAAATTTTGAAAAAAGTATTAAAAAAAGGCTTAAAAAATACTAAAGATCTAGAAATAAAGAGACTCTTTACTGCAGAATATTATAAGCAATGGTTTATTAGATATTGAATTAAAAACTAATGTGTACGTGCAAAGATTCTCACCTCTAAATGACCTGTGTTTTTCAAACGGCATAACAACAGGTGTTTTTAGTCTGGTGTAATGAATTTGATACATTGTATGTATGTATGTAGACTATACTGAGGGGGTAGGATGGTGTCTGCTTCTGAGTGAGTAGTGTTAATTTCCCTCCTAAAACTTCTTCTAATATGCTGCATTTCACCGCTGTGTGCTCATGCTCAGCTCATTTTTACCGCTTTCACTCATCATGTTTAAACGCGATTTTGAAGCCACATCTTATTAAATGACCGACATGTTAGATATCGTTCTTTCCGGCAGACTCCGCAGATTCATAATATATAATTTTTATATGTATACGTCCCGTCCTGGCTGTATATTATGAAAAAAATGCAATAAAAATTGAATTTTTAATCATCTGCAGTGTGTAAAGTGTTTTTTTTTCACATTTTAGCACATGAGCGTCTGCGGTTATGTTTTCTATAGGGTGCGCTTGTACAAAAATTAGAAATGGGGACTTGTTACATTTTGTGAGGGGAATTACATGATTTGTAGCAAACGCACCCCATAGAAAAAAATCATTAGTGCATCATCGTTCACATTATAATTGAAATGTGAACAATATTGCTGCATTAATAAAAATAACACACAAAAAAAATACATGTTTTTATTTTTTTTTACTTTATACCTGGTCATGTTGGGTATCATTCGAAAGGCCATGCTCAGGCCTTTCGATTGACAACCTCCATGACCCACTAGATGCCTGGAGATATCAGGGTTCTTATGAACCCCCTATCTCCACCAGGGGATTGGCCTGTGCAATCTATATACACATGATGTGAGCTGGCCTGGGCAATATATATATACGCATGATGGCGCATCTGTGACTGTCTGTGAGCATGATGTGAGCTGGCCTGGGCAATATATATATACGCATGATGTGAGCTGGCCTGGGCAATATATATACACATGATGTGAGCTGGCCTGGGCAATATATATATACGCATGATGTGAGCTGGCCTGGGCAATATGTATATATACACATGATGAAAATTTGCAAAGGATAAGGCACGCAAAGTGAAATTTTGATGTGTCTGAAATTGAAACTTACGTGACAACTCTTATTTTTTTATTTGTTAATTTATATTTGTTCAATACAGTTAATTTTAATTTGTGTAATAGAGTTAATTTAAAATGGTTTAATACAGTTTATTTATATTTATTTTACCTTTACTATTGGTGCTTTTCAAACTTTATTCTTGAATAAAAAGAAATTTAGCAGTTTCATGTTGTGTCGTTTTTTTTTTGGGGGGGGTGCAAGTAGCTGGTCTTGCCTAGGGCGCAAAATAGTCTAGCACCGGCCCTGACCGCACGGTCCACCCCTGCACTCTTCCACAATACCACAGTGGGGTTACTGTATGATGGCACTTGCTGGCCTGGCACCAAAGGCACAATATTTGGCTGCACTGCCACTGACGCCTGTATCAGATTCATATCCTCAGAGGGGTTACTGTGTGACGGCACTGTTGCCGACGCTAAAGGCCCAATTTTAAAGCACCTATTGTTACTTTCATCCAAAGCCTGCATAAGTTTCACAATAATTTAGCCAAAAAATCACTAAACTTTTTCTGCGTGTCCGAAAATGTCTCCTCTTTTCATACAGACTGCCGCCCAAGCACTTGTTTATGGATAGATTGAAGGAAAAGCATTTACCGTCATTTGAAATGTCATTTTTTGGGTTTTACATATTTCTATACATCCTAGAAATCCGCCACTTCACGGGCAGGTTATGGGGACCTCCTAGGCACGATATTTGAAGGAATTTTTCGTTTTTATTTTTAACCCTTATTTCATGGAAAACTCACTGTCCCTTTAAAAATGTTTTTTTAAAACTTTATGGCAAATATCTAGCATATATACCCTCTTGGAGGGCACTCTAAAAATCGAATTTTCAGCCCCATTGACTTGTATTGAGTTTGAGTTCGAATTCGAACATTTGGAAAGTTCGAGTTCGAATGCGAACTGAACTCGGGGGTGTTCGGCTCATCCCTGCAAGCAAGCCCTTGTGAGCAAGCTCAGTGAGTTGCCAGTGAGTTTATGTAGCCACACAAGAGAAATCATCTGACAGGCAACACACCCCCAATTAACAAGCCACCAGCAGCAAACAGAAAAAAAACCCACAGCAGACAAAAAAACAACCAAAATCCCCAAAAAGAGAAATTAAACAAATGGATAAATAAAACAAAAGGTTTCTCTCCCTTTAGACAATACAAACCACAGAGCAGTACAGGTAGAACTCCTGTTATTTAAACTCCAACTTGAAAATAGCTCACTTGGGAAGTAGACCACTGACAAGCAAGCCCTTCTGAGCTTGTTTTTGCTTATAATGTTTCAGTTAGACATGTGCATTCGTTTTAGTACTAAAACGATTTAGTCCGAATTTTGGGATAATTTAGTTTTCGTATGAGTCAAGAGAAACGAAACTGCTCAGTACAAAAAACGAAAGAAACTAAAATAAAATGCACTACATTTTAGTTTCAGTCCTTTTTGTGATATTAAATAAAGTTCAGTTCAGGTTTCTGCCACCCACCTTTGAGCTGCCACTGGAAAGTCCTCACTCCAAGGACGTAGCACAATATCAAGAAAAATACTCCAGTATATAGCAGGAAATGTTTTGGTTTTATTCCATCAACAGTAGAACAAAGACCTGGTTGCAGGTCGAAACGTTGTTCTACTGTTGATGGAATAAAACCAAAAAATTTCCTGCTATATACTGGAGTCTTTTTGTGATATTACATTGAAGAGTGAAGGAAACCAGCAATGAAGAGCGCAACATCGCAACATCCGAAGTTCTGCACCCTCCACATGCCAATGCAGTAGGATGTTCTATACAGAGAGGGGCGTTAATTAATGCAGGAGGATGTTCTATACATTATACAGAGAGGGGTATTAATGCAGGAGGATGTTATATACATTATACAGAGAAAGGTATAAATTGAGGAGGATGTTCTATACAGAGAGGGACATTAATTAATTCAGGTGGATGTTGTATACATTATACAGAGAGGGGTATTAATTAATGCAGGAGGATGTTCTAAACACTATATAGAGAGGAGCCTTTTTTTTTAGCCTTTTAAATCCAGTGGCTATGAGCGCTGAGATCGGCTACTTGTTACATTATCTCTCAGTACAATGTATCAGGCTCAGTTGGAACAGTAACTGACTGTAACATCGCTCAGAGTTTCAGTAAAACAAGGAAATAATATTGTTCTAACCTCTTATACATAAAAATATTATTTACTAGTTTTACTGAAACTCTGAGCGCTGTGATGAGCAGCAGTCAGTTACTGTAACAGCTTTGCCTGACACGGGGCAGTATTACAATGTTGGTGCTAACTTAACCAGAGCTGTTGTAAACTGAAAACCTCCATAGACTATAATGGCTCTGGGAAGTTTACAACAGCTCTGGTTAAGTTAGCACCAACTATGTAATATGGCCCACATTGTGCTGAGAGTGAGAGATACTGTAACAAGCAGTGATCTCAGCCCTCTGAGGAGCCACCACTACAATAGTAATTGTATCCACTGGTTTTCGGATGAATGAAATTAGTTTTCATACTAAAGAACTGAAAACGAATTTCTTTAGCAACTAAATAAATTGCATTTTAGGACTAATCCATTAGTTCAAAACGAAATTTCGTGCTGTGCACATGTCTAGTTTCAGTCATACTTCCCAGCTTGACTAATGACTCTAACTGAAAAATACTACTCTAAGTAAATACAGCAGTTAACTAACTGCAATTTTATCTTTTGTTGGTACCTACTAATGTTCTCCCGCGATGCACACACATAGCCCGTAATCATTCTCTCATCACTCAATACGTACGTGCAACCTATTTGGCTAATAATACCATTCTTGAAGATATAGACCCTACTAAAAACATAAACATTACAATCATTTAATGGGCTCAAGAATAATGTTTGCCCAAAATATGTCCACTTTGTTTTTACGGATATGTGCGATGACGTCAGTTGGCCAGTTAACCCCCTGGCAGCCAATTGGAGATAGGGTGGATCAGTTGGACCCCCATATCTCCCGATCCGTGGCAGCTAGAGGGTCATTTGGATATTGTTGGAAAGGACCTTTCCAATGATACCAAACATAACCAAGTTTGGTGTAACAATAAAAAAAATAATTAAAAAAGTGTTTTTTTTTAAAAAAAAATGGGGGTATAATGAAATAGAACTTCACGTTTAAACATGATGAGCATAAAGCGGTCAAAATGATCACAGCAGACAGAGGTGAAATGGCTCAGCAGTGAAGGGATTAAAAAGCAAAACCATGTAAAAATTGGGTATTTCTAAACTCAGGACAAAACTTTTAAGCTATTTAGCCATGTTTTCTTTGGCAGTTGTAGATTGTGGGGGGGGGGGGTCAAAGCTTGAAAAAGTATGTTTTTTCAATTTTTTTGTTCATCAGATGTCATAATTTTTTTAATAGTAAATTATAGGATCTGATGGAAATAATGGTATCTTTAGAAATGTAATTTAATGGCGAGAAAAACGGTATATAATATGTGTGGGTATAGTAAAGGAGTAAGAGGTAAATTAGAGCAAAACACAAACAGCACAAAAATGGAAAAACAGCAGGGGTACTTTCGGACAGACAATGGTAAAATAGCCTGGTCATTATGGAGTTAAAGACGGCTCTGTTCATGAAAGACATGGTATATAATATAACAATGGTCTCTGTAATAATTATATGAAGAATATATATATATATACACACACACAATTAACCTATAATCCTGCACCTCCTTAAAAGTGTACTATGTTAGTCAATGCGGTGCAAAGCCTAAAAAATACTCAGCGGCAAATAAAAACAATAAAGTTTATTCGATCATTAAAAATGAAGACCAACGTTTCGGCTCACTATGGAGCCATTTTCAAGGTTACACATCCTACTGTTAAGCATGTTTAACTACAAAAAAGATGTACAAGACTTACTTATCGAGTCGCCCGTCTCAATCAAGCGTTCCACGTGGGCGCACTGAGAAACTGGGGGCTGTTCCGGGTTACGTCACAACGTGTGATGGAACCGCACGTCTGGCGCTTCCCCGTTGCTATAGCAACCAAACAACATAATTAAAAACAATGCAGGAGGTCGAAAGGATTGGGAACCTTTCAGTTCGATTAGAGGATCCGCGGCAGTCTGTGTTAAATCTATATAATTATAAGGAAGGAAATACTTATGCTAATACAATTATATAGCTTGTATACACATGACATAAGACTCGATCTCACCCTATATACTCACAAGGTTATGTAGCTTGATTAAACTAAGGGCAATCCTATCTCTATGCCTGTTGGTATGAGAAAAAACCCTATGTATGGTGAACCCCCTTGCATAAGTGTATGAGAACTAATAAAATAAGATTAAATAAATAAAAAATAAAAAAATAATAATGAAATAAATAATAAACCAAATGTGATAATCAAATGTGTATGACAATGTAAGTGTAATATGTATAGTGAGTCAAGAGTGTAAGGTGTGTAGCGCAATATGTGTTGTATTTAAATGCTGTATATATGAAAATGTGCAAATTGAATTGCTGTAAATAATGTGTGTATGTGTTAATGGTGTGATGAGGGTGTATAGCAATAGCCTAACTGTGTCCAAGTGTGAAACTAACTAATGAACTGAATACTATTGAAGTTGGAAAAATCATCAAATGTGAAAAAAAATCATCAAATGTGAATAAATGGAAAAAAACGTGTCACTGAAGTGTTAGACCGTGCGTATTATAGTGTAACTAAATCTAAAATATTGAAGGATAAGAAATAACAAATAATAAAGTTATGTGTTTTGTGTCTGTGTTCAAAATCAACAAGATGATAGTGTATATGCTATATTTCTATAAAATCTGCGTACAATCTTACGTGTATGTGTGACTAAAGTGTCAACAAGTAAATTGTCTGTGCATAAGAATTGTATTAAATCTACTATGTGAACAACTAATTACAGAGGCAAATTGTATATGTCCATATACGGCTTATCAACGATCTTTAAGAAAACAGGTATAGGAGATGTATTCATTAAGTCCTTTAGGTGCTAATGTATCCAAGGTCTTTATCCAATATGTTTATCCAATATGTTTCTCTCTGTAACAATACTTGAGAGCAGTTGCCTCCTCTAGGGAGTGGTGGTACATGATCTATGCCTACAAAGCGCAATGATGGTAAACGATGTTGATGTGTCAAAAAGTGTTTGGCAACAGGTTTGTCCGTATGTCCATCTCTATAGGCTGTATTGATGGACGAGCAATGTCCTCGTATCCGGTCTCTAAGGGTAAGATGTGTTTTCCCTACATATGCCAATCCGCAGGGGCATGTAATAAGGTATATAACGAATGCAGTTTGGCATGTGATCCAATGTTTAATAGAATATTTATGCCCAGTGAGCGGGTGTGCAAACGTGGGCGTTGCATGCATGTGATTACATGTGACACACCCTGTGCATTTGAAACATCCTTTTTTCTGAACAACTTTGATGGTACTACAAGACTCAATAGGATCTGTATGGACTAACCAATCCCGTAGGTTTTTGCCTCTTTGGTAGCTTATCATAGGTACTGTAGAGAAAGTCCTGGGCAAAGTATGATCAAACGAAAAATATGGCGGATGATGACTATCCGCTCTGAGGATAGTATTTTTGTCCGTCTCTTTCCTAAATAGAGTATATCCTAATCCATTCCCATTGAGGAAAATCGTTACATCAAGAAAGGAAATGGCAGACAGGCTGGTGTTGGAAGTGAACTTTACAGGGGCATCGAGTGCATTAATATCCTGTACCATCTGATGAAATATATGTTCCTCCCCATTCCATATCAACAGGACATCGTCCACAAATCGACAATAAAATAAAATGTGTTCCTTGTATTTTTCCAAGAAATGTATGCGCTCAAAACAATACATGTACATATTGGCATATGTTGGTGCCATGGATGCACCCATTTCCATTTCAGCAAGGTGGGCATAGAAGGTCTTTTCAAATCTGAAATAGTTATGGTACAGAGCCATGTATAGTAATTCCAGGACGTAATCAATAGGTGGTCCATTATAGTGTTGAGATTCTTGCAATATCTGTTGAAAACATTTCATCCCACCCTCATGTGGGATGATTGTGTATAAACTACCTACGTCCATGGTAGCTAAAAGCCATTGGGAAGATGGTAATTGAAGAGCTTGCAATTTTTGTAATAAGTGAGTCGTATCTCTGATGCAAGTTGATATGTTAGCCATGGTTTCTCCTTGGTGATACGATCAATAAATGTACCAATAGGTTCTAATAGACCTCCTCTTGCCGACACAATAGGTCGTCCTGGTGGTTTCTGATTGTTTTTATGTATTTTAGGTGTTGTATACAAAATTGAAATTTTCGGAAATTTGACCTGAGATATGCTGCAATCGTTTCAGAGATATATCCCGCTTGTAGACCCAATTGTATGGTGGTAGATATTTTCTCTGAAATTTCTTTAGTGGGATCATGAGAGAGTTTACCATAAACTGTAGTGTTTGAAAGTTGTTGTAAAATTTCTGTTTGATAATAGGAGTAGTACATAAGGACTATGGCTCCTCCTTTATCCGCAGGGCTTATTATAATCTTAGGATCCGAGGAGAGATCTTTTAACGCTACATATTCATCTTTTGTAATGTTAGACGGAGTATGAAAAGAGGTATTTAAGATCTTCTTAGTTTCCTCCTGAAGAATCCTCGAATAAGTATTGATAAAGGTTTTGTTAGTTTTAACATCTGTGGTACTCTTTAATCTCATGCACAATGGGTTATAAGGTCGTGCGTTATCCTCTTTAATACGCTCTTGAATGGCCAATGTTCTATGTATTTTATAATTCTGTACATCTGAATCGAAAAGAGTAGGTTTGGTCATTGGGACAAATGTCAATCTTTTATTTAACCCCTTAATGCCGCAGGACGTTCCATGCCGTCCTGCATTTGGCTTGCTTTAAAGCCGCAGGACGGTATGGAACGTCCTCGGCGTTAGAAGCCCAGCCGGAGGTTATACTCACCTCCCCGGCGGCTCCCACGCAGATCTGGCTTCTATGAAGCCTGATCTGTGTTTTTTATAGCCTCCCGGTGCACTGACGTCATCGCGCTGGCGCGATGACGTCAGTTTCAGGTGCACCCCCCACCGGATCCTTCGGATCCCTCTATCTCCCCATCGCCGGGGGCTAGAAGGCTGTGGCCAGCAGCACTAATTCGCCCATCTTGGATGGCAGCCCCCACCTCTGGGTCTCCCCCGCGTCAACTGACTCATCGCGCCATGCGCGATGATGTCAGTTTACTGGGGAAGCCCCTGGCTGCAAAGGGATTTCCTATGGAAATCCCATAGAGGAGATAGGGGGGTTCTTTGAACCCCTTTATCTCCTGATCGGTGGCAGCTAGGGGGTCATGCCTGATATTGTTGGAAAGGTCTGAGCATGGCCTTTCCAACGATATCATGACAATGATAAAAGTAAAGTTAAATTGTTTAAAAATAAAAAAAATTAATTAACCCTTTTGCTGCTGAGGCGTTTCACGCCTCTGTGCTGAGGTCATTTTTACCTGTTTTGCTCATCATGTTTAAACGTGTTTTGAAGGTTTATTTTAGTATATGACCCAGACATATTATATATCGTTCTTTCCGTCAGACTCGGCAGATTCATAATATGTCATTATTATATGTATACGTCATGTCCTGTCTGTATATTATAACAAAAAATGCAATAAAATATGAATTTTCAATAATTTACAACGTGTAAAGTTTTTTTTTTCACATTTTAACATGCGAGCAATTGCGGTTATATTTTGTATGGGGTGCGCTTGTTAAAAAAATTTGAAATGGGGTCTCGTTACATTTTTTTTGGGGAAAATTACACGATTTTTAACAAACGCACCGCATACAAAAATCGTTAGTGCAGCATCATTGTTCACATTATAATTGAAATGGGAACAATATTGCTGCATTAACAAACCAGAAAAAAAAAAAATTTAATTTTTTTTTTAGAATTTGTTTTTAAAATATTTTTTTATTTTTAGTTTTAATTTTTTTAAAAAAAAAACTTTTTTCACAGTGGTGTTTGGTATAGTTGGAACGGCCATGCTCTGGCCGATCCAACAGTACCAAACATTAACCCCTAGCTGCCACAGATCGGGAGATATGGGGTTCATTGGAACCCCCTATCTCCACCGTTGGTGGCAGCTAGGGGTTAACTCCAGGACTGGCGTCATCGTGCATAGCACAATGACGCCAGTCCTCAGGAGGAGTTCCCGGAGGCTTGGCCGACATCCAAGATGTCGGCCAGCTCCGGGAAAGGATCACGAACCGGCGCTTTTCAGCGCCGATTCGTGATCCGGCTCCCCAGGGGTTAATGACAGCCACCGTTTGGAAGGGCAGGCTGTGTCCTTCCAAGCGGTGCCTGTATTAACTCCCTACTCCCCGGCGATCGGGAGGGAGAGAGGTCCGAAGGACCTCCCCCCCTCCCTTTCAGGCGCCTCCTCCACACATGCGAGGGGGGCGCCTGCATTAGATGTCATCACGTCTCCGCGATGACATCTAATGTCCCCGCCGGGGTCCCGGATTGACGGGCTGACATCCAAGATGTCAGCCCGCACCGGGGGGGCGCAGCAATCCGCCGGAATCCGGCGAATTGCTGCCTCCTGTGCTCGGACGCGCTCAGCGAGTCCGTAGCACAGGAGAACCACTTGGCTGGACGCGCTGAGCGCGTCCATAGCAGCCAAGTGGTTAATTAAAAAATAAAAACAGGCTTTTTTTTTTGATGCAGCATTATTGTTCACATTCCAATTATGATGTGAACAATGATACTTCACCAATGATTTTTTTTTTGGGGGGGGGGGGTTTAGCTAAAATCACGTAATTTCTCCCCCCCAAAAAAAAAAAGGGTTCCCAACTCTACCCCATAGAATATAACCGCAAAGGATCGGATATTAAAATGTGAAAAAAAATACTTTACACACTGTGGATGATTGAAATTTTATTGAAAATTCACATTTTTTTACATTTATTGTTATAGCATTCTGGCAGGACATGACGTATATTTATAATTATGATGTATTATTAATCTGCCGAGTCTGCTGCAAAGAACGACATATAACTTGTCTGGGTGGTATAATAATACGTGACTTAAAACCGCGTTTAAACATGATGAGCAAAAACTTCAGCAAACTTCACTTCCGAAAGAGCGCCGAAGTTGTAAAATTGATCCTGTCCTTAAGGGGTTAAGATTTGTATCTGTGATGCCGATAATTTCTTGGTTGACAAGTTAATTACTGGAATTGCTTCCTGTATGTTGGGGGTTTCCCCCTTGTGTTTCTTCCCCTTATGGCCTCTTCTTGTACTCTTATTCTTATTTGATCTGTATATCCTCTGGTCTGAATCCGTGTTGACGTAGTAGCCACTTGTGTGTCGTGGGTTTGATTGTCACCCAAAAAAGGTTGTTTAAAATTATGTAGTTGTGGATTACTGAAGGCGTCGGAATCGGAGTTTGATTCTCCTGATGTCACATCAACCGTAGAATGGAATGGTTTATTGATCCGTTGCCTAGGCCTAAATGTCTGGTCTAGGTCGGTCTGTACTTCGCCATCGATATACTCTATGTGATGTATAGTCAAAATTAACTTTTTCCAGTTTTTGTTTTTTAAAGCGTATAAGGTCAGTTCGATATTTATCTTCTTGCAGCTTAGTAAACTGCGTGGTGAATGCTGAAGAGTCCATGGTTGTAGAGTTGTCGATTTCATATTTCGCTATTTGTTGTTTGGTGACATGCAATTCTTTTCCGACTTCCTCGATGGTGATGACCATCCAGTCTAATGCATATTTATTTGCTATTGCAACACATTTTTTGCAATATTCTGGGTTAGATCGTCCTATAGTAGGGGAATTGGCTACCCTAAAGCCCCTAGGTATGCGTTTACTATGGTAGTAGTCAGACAAGAAGATGCCATGAAGGTTCAGATCCACCTCTCTACGTTTCATTTTTAACAAATCAAAGTACATATATCTTTAGTCGATGGATAATGCTGTAATTGCTCTGGAGTGAGTGGCCACAGAACCTGCTGTGCTTGTTGCTCTGTGATTTGTAGTACCTCTGCATATTCCTGGTACGCTCCCGCTTTTTGCAGAAAATCCTCCATCGGGCTTGTACAGTCGGTAGCATTTGAACTTGAAAAGTTAATTAGTTTGAAAAAATGGAGTACTAGGGTTCCGGAAAGATCCAAAAATATAATTAACCTATAATCCTGCACCTCCTTAAAAGCGTACTATGTTAGTCAATGCGGTGCAAAGCCTAAAAAATAGCTATAGGCAAAGCTATATATACTGACCAGAACTGAACGCCGACCCCACGTGGACCGCCGATTCTTGGTACAGAGTGCTAGAATTGGGTGAGTTCCTTACCCTTATTTATATAAATATGACATGTATATGCTGTACCTGTAACCTTGATAAAGGCTCTGAAGGGGCTGAAACGTCGGGCAAGTTGACAGGAACATTTTTATTATGCATATTTATTAAAGTTTTTTGATTTTATCAGATTATGAAGTCCTCTAGTGCATCCTTTTTTCTTGTTTGTTATACTTTCTTCATGGGATATTTGCACTGAGGCAATTTTGAATTTTGGCTCGCTTATACAGGCTTTGTTTGTATATTGCTCACCTATTTTTGGTAGGGATGTGTATGGCTGAAAATTTTCTTTTGTTTAGTTTTGTTTTGTTACGTTTTTAAATCATTTTGTTTTCGGAATTTCAGAACTAATTTTGTTTCATATTTTGTTTCATTTCGGATCGATTTGAAATTTCAAATCGATTTGAAGTTTTGAATAGTTTCGAATTTCCTATATCAATTCGATAGCTGATATCAATTTGAATTTTGGATCACTAGATAAAACCCCAATTAATCGAATTTTGCTGTTAAAAGAAAAGCTATGGTTAAATTTAAAGCTGTTTCACAGATTTAGTATTTGAGTCAAATTAAACAGTGATGCAAAATTAATTTGTTTCATAAAGTCTTTTGCTGACTATTACTTGTATTGTAAGTTAAGATCAATTTGATAGTTGATATCAATTTGATAGTTCTTTTCAAATTCGATAGTTAATATCAATTTGATAGTTCATTTCAAATTCGATAGTTGATATCAATTTGATAGTTCATTTCAAATTCGATAGTTGATATCAATTTGATAGTTCATTTCAAATTCAATAGTTGATATCAGTTATTCAAATTTTTCTTTTCTGATGATGACACAGTGTAAACAAAATAAATTTGTTATATACCATTTCGTTTAGTTTCGAATTCGGATCGTATCGATTCGTTATTCAGACGTACTTCCAAATACGAATTATCAAATTTCGTTCCAAATTCCGATTTTTTCCGAAACCAATGCACATCTCTAATTTTTGGTGAGACTAGCCCGTAGTGCCTTTTTGTCTTGTTTTTCCGTTTACCTTATTGTTGGTGAATCCTCGATTTTGGAGTGAATACTCCTTGCAATATGGATGATTTTTTACAGAAGGCAGGAGCCTTTACAGATTTTGCCAAAACCCTACAGATCTCGGATGAGCAAGCTAGAAGGGTCCTCTGGCCCCAAACCCTGGATCAGCTGGAACATCATGTGACCTCCAAAGATTTATACTTCGATCTTTTAAAATTGACACGTCGTGAGATTGATCTCGACCTCCATGGGATTTTTTTGTCCGATTACTATCGTGCGTCAAGAATCCCTAGGGGATTTAGGGTGACAAATGAACCTATAATTGGGAGGTCTAAGCCAGAATTCTGTAAAAAATGGATCGCAGTCGCCAATCGCTGCTCGCGACTGGATGGTTTAGGTCATCGAAGATGTCTCACAAGAAATCGTCAAGGTCAGAGAGTCCATTGTGAAGTTGGAAACTGAACATAAATCAGCATTGGAAGCTACTTCTTTTGAAACACAGCTGAACAAGCTACGTGATGATATTAATCGTTACAAATCTGAATTAATTCATTTTAAAAAACGGAAACTCGATAAGGTGAATTTTGACTACACTACAAATCGAGTTTATCGCTGGCTAGCGGCTGACCAAAATAGAGCCAGACGTACACACGTTGGACCACGAATCATCAAACCCAAATTCTTGACTATTGACAATACTTCGGGAGAATCTGGAACGGAGTTGAAAACCTCTCAAGTGGGTGCCATTCCTCCAGATCAACTGGCTTTTTTAGGGGTGGGTACCACACAATCTACCAAAGAGGTCCAAATACCAGCGTTGTTCATTCGGAACCCCGGGCGTGACGATCGAAATTCCGCATTCCCTGCCAAGCCCAAAAGGGGAAGATCGACCAAAAACAAAGGATGAACTCCCACTCCACTGCCGATGAACTAACTCCTATTTTTAATTTATCTCATAAAGTTTTGTCATCCCAACATCTTTCAGTTTCGTCTAAAGGACTGACCTTTGTGCCTAAACATACACCCTCCCATTTTGACATGGAGGTTGAGTTATACAAGATTAACCGTATTTTGGCGATTCATGAAAAAGTCGGTGATTCACAATCCTCTCAAAACACCTTGAGACTCCGGAGCACACATGATGGGAAAGCATATAATCATACCATTCAAGCCTTCTCTCAACAATTACAATTGTAGCGCTCACTCCCGGAGGAGCCGCTGAAAATGAACCACGGGTCAGTCTCCCCGCACTAGGGAATAAATATACTCCAACACGCTGAACAGTTTTATAATTTAAAAGGTTTACTAAAAGGTTTGCAGCTCTTAAGACACGGTATATGCAGGAAGATTTACAGTACTTTCGTAACACGATAAACGCGTAGCGGTAAAAGAAACGAAAACACGAGGGCTTCGTATTTTCGGAAAAAACCCAGACCGAGCAGAAAATTAAAAGATACGAAATTCGAGGAAAAACCGCGTAGCGGGACACAATAAAATACACAGTTCTCGTATTACGATAAACGCGCAGCGGGAACAAAAAAAAGGAAAAATCGTTCAGAATGTAGCTTTTTCTTTGCCCCCTTGTATGGATTTTGAAAAAGGAAAACAGAGTCCTGCACAGGTTAAGTCCCAGAACTTGAAGTGATATATATTTATATATGTAGGGTACCCGGGTACTTTCTACTGGCCAGTGAGCTTACTTTAACGATGTCTTCGACTAGTCAGTTGGGGCCCTGTGGGTTTTAGAAGGAAACAGCAGTGTACGCTTAAATTTACACACGGCCTTGGGGGCCTCTCACCCATCCAGCGCAAGCTTGAGGTTCCCCTGACCCAGGACGTCTCTCCGCTCGATATTGACTGGGGACGCCGACCACCGGATCTTGTCTGGCCTTCCGTCTGTCAGCCGCAACTCAGCCAGCTTACCGCCTGCTCCCCGCTTCCATCGACCGCGGTACTCCTTACTCGAGGGGTCTTCTCTCCTCAGCACTGCACTCGCAATACAGCTGGTGATGTCTCTCTCCCGCAAGGCTGGGTGGCCCGATTGTGAGGCCCAATCCACTCTGTCTGCGCTCCGGCCTAGCTCTGGATCTCTCCTTCTGTGTGTGTCTCTGTGCATCCGCTCTCCTCAGCTCCCTGGCGCGCTCTGCCTGCTCTCCACGAGGTGCAGGATGTACAGGCTCTCCACAAACCCACCCACTTCCTGTTTCTTCGCAAAGCATGCATGGATCTGTAGTTCAAGTGTCCAGGGTCTTAAATCGTGATAGTCTCCATCTTGTGGCCAAAAATGGGTACTGCCACAGTAAACTTTAACACATCGCTACACTCTCCCCCTCCTAGAACTCTTGGGTCTCTCCAAGGAGGTACAACAGTTACATTATCCTTTTACAATTTGCACACAGTTTATACAGCATATACAGGTTCAGCAGCATACATGCAGTGGGTTAGAGAAACACTTTCTCAAGCTGATTCATGGTCTGGGCTACCTCAGCTAACATAGTAGACACTTCGGGCAATCTCTGCACAGTGGTGATGGCCTCTTCAGTGCTATGTCCAGGTGAGTCATAAGTAAGTCGCTGGGGCGGCCGAATAGAGCGTTTTTGTTCAGGCTCCCTCCGTTCCTCTTCAGGTGGAAGTACTATGGGCGTTGGCTCAATTTCTCTTTCTATCACTGGAGCAGACGTTTCTTCAGAGTATGATCCCTCCAGTGAAGGCATAGAACCGTAATCACCTGAATAAGCTTCCGGAGCTATCGGGATCCCCACAGCCTCAAGGGCTTCCCACTGAAATTCAAGCGGCTCAGGGATATCAACAGTCTCAGGGACTTCCAACAAGAATTCAGGAGCCTCAGGCCTCAAATTACTCTCCCATCGTTCAGGAACTGAGGTAATCTCTTCAGGCTCCGGTGAACGTATCCAGTCCAGACAAAAACTTTCTTCCTCGCTGTCTCTTTCGCTCTCTTCAACAACCCGAGTCTGTTTAGACCGAGTAACAGGAGGTAAACGTGGAACAGGCAGATTCGGCGGAGGGAGTTCATCCCCAACTGGTATCCTCACAGCCTCTCTCAAAGGTAACAAATGATTTCGGTGCCAGTTCTTAAGAGGCCCAGCCTTTCCATCTGGGCGGATTTGATACACTGGCAGACCCGCAGTTGCTTGCAGACAATGTAAACCTGGGAACTCCATCTATCCGCCAACTTGTGTCTTGCAGCAGCACCCAGTTCTTCAACAGAACCCTATCACCGGGTTGTAGATCTTGTATCCGAACCTTCAAAATAGTTCCTCTTGTTCTTTGTTCCCTGTTACCTGAAGTCAAACGGGCCTGTTCAAACGCAGAAGCCAGATTCTTCCGAAGTCTATCCACGTAGTTTCTATGAGAAGCTACCGACGTCTGGTCTAGAGATAACCCAAATGCCAAATCAACTGGCAGTCGAGCTTCTCTTCCGAACATAAGACGGTACGGTGAATATCCAGTTGCATCACTCTCCGTACTGTTATATGCATGCACCAGAGTAGCTATGTGACGACTCCAACTCTGCTTCTCCACATTAGACAAGGTCCCCAGCATATTTAGCAGCGTGCGATTAAACCTTTCAGGCTGAGCATCACCTTGAGGGTGGTATGGCGTAGTTCGAGTCTTTTGAATTCCCAACAACTCCAGCAATTGCCCGACCAATCTACTTTCAAAGTCTCTTCCCTGATCAGAGTGTATTCTTCTTGGCAGGCCGTAATGAACAAAGAACTTTTCCATCAGCACCTTCGCCACTGTCGGAGCGCGTTGATCTTTTGTAGAAAAAGCTTGGGCATAACGGGTGAAATGATCAGTCACTATCAGAATGTTCCCTTGCCCACTAGCATCCGGCTCTAAGCACAGGAAGTCAATGCACACCAAATCCATGGGTCCCTGACTCTGTAGATGGCTCATTGGAGCGGCTCGGGTTGGTAGAGTTTTCCTCTGAATGCACCTCAGACAGGAATGGCAGTAACTCTCGACTTCAGCCCTCATGCAAGGCCAATAAAACCTATCTCGCACCAATTTAAAAGTTCTCTCAACACCCAAATGTCCATGCTCATCATGTAGTGATCGCAACACACTCTCCCTGTGTTTGGTGGGGAGAAATAACTGTTGAATCTCTTTGGAATTGGTCGAGGGGCCCCTTCGGTAGACCACACCATCCAACATCTTCAACCGCTCCCACTCTTTGTAGACCAATCTGGCTCCATCCGGGGAATTGGTTAGCAGAATCTCTCGCTGGTTTGCAGTCAGGGCCTTTATGGTCAATGCAATCAAAGGGTCTCTAGCTTGATCCGCTTTCAGATCCTGCTTGGAAAAGGTAGGTAGATTTTCATCTCTCAATTGTGTAGGATTACAGTAGAACTCAGGGACAGCCGCGGCCATGACTCCTATGGCCTCCGCTTCAACTCCTCCCTTGACCCGGCGCTCTGTTCCTTGACACAAAGCTTGCACCCCGTCTGGAGTTAACTGAGTCCATTCTGTAGTGTAGGGTCTTCTTGATAAAGCATCAGCATCTCGATTGTTCACCCCAGGGCGATACTTCAGGCTGAACCGAAACCCTGACAGAGCGGCCAACCACCGATGTCCCGTTGCGTCCAGTTTCGCAGTAGTAAGGATATAGGTGAGAGGATTATTATCCGTCTTGATCACGAACTCGCTCCATACAGATAGTCTTTCAACTTGTCCACCACTGCCCACTTCAAGGCCAGGAACTCCAGTTTGTGAGTAGGATAGTTCTTCTCAGAAGGCGAAAGGCTCCGGCTCACATACGCTACAGGCCTCAGCAATCCATCATACTCCTGATATAGGACTCCTCCCAGACCTTCTCGGCTGGCATCCACATGTAGTTCATATGGCTTGTGAGGGTCCGCGTAGGCCAGAACAGGAGCTCGGGTTAGATTCTCTTTCAGCTTCATAAACGCACTTTCACATTGACTAGTCCATTCACCTTGTATGGACTCTTTAGCCTTCCTTGGTCCTGGAGCGGAGGGGTTTCGGTCAGAGACCTTACAGCCTTCTTCGGTGGTCCTTCTGTAGGAGTTTGTTCAACGGCTGAGCTATCTTTGCAAATCCTCCCACAAATCTTCGATAATATGAGCAGAATCCCAAGAAAGATCTAAGTTCAGTGACGTTTCGAGGTCTAGGCCAAGAAGCTACGGCCTCCAACTTTCGAGGATCTGTCGAAACACCTTCTGCCGAGACTACGTGTCCCAGATATGTAACTGACGGTAAACAGAACTGGCATTTCTCCAGAGACAACTTCAACCCCTCTTCATGGAGCCTCTTCAAGACCTTCTCCAAACGTTGCTCATGCTCCTCCAGAGTCTTCCCGAACACAATTATGTCATCCAGGTACACTAACACTTCGATTAGATTCATATCCCCGACTGTCTTCTCCATCAACCGTTGAAACGTGGCTGGAGCTCCCGTCAGACCTTGAGGCATTCTATTGAACTCAAAGAACCCCAGTGGGCAGATGAACGCAGTTTTCTCTTTGTCTTCAGGGTGCATCGGTATCTGATGATATCCGCTTCGAAGATCTAGTACACTGAACCACTTTGCTCCAGATAGACACTGTAAGGCATCTTCAATCCTAGGAGTGGCGTATTGGTCGGGGATGGTTCTTCGGTTCAAGGTGCGATAGTCTATGCACAAGCGGACAGAACCGTTCTTCTTCCTGACCAGCACTATTGGAGATGCATATGGGCTCCTGGACTCTTGAATCACATTGGTTCTCTGCAACTCATTTAGCTGTTCTCGCAGATCATCCAAGTCTCCCAGCGGAACTCGCCTTGACCTTTCACGAAACGGCTTGTCTTCTTGCAACCGAATGCGGTGTTCCGTGCTCTTAGCCAGGCCCACATCGAACTCATCTTTCGAGAATAATTCTTTCCATTTTAGAACTTGAGACTGAAGACGTTTCTTCCACTCAGGTGAAATGGGAGCGTCCTTGGGGTAGAATCTTTCATCTGGAATCTCTTTATCTTCTCCCCCTCCTGAATCGGTAGAGAGGGGTGTAACAGACTCTACTTGCCCAATAGGCATTCGTGCTTTAAGAACCACTGGAGAATCTGTCACATTGCACACACTGACCGAGACTCTTCCTCGTGTTCTCTTCAAGGCTTTTGTGGAGATTATTTCAGGAATTACTTCGACTCCGGTTTCACTCCCATGACTGACATCGGTTCCCAGCACCACATAGGGGCCTGGTTGCGATCCGTTCAACTTGACTGAAACCTGGAAGCTCGCTACTTCTCCTGCTTGCAGAACCTTCTCTGTCCCACCCAGTCTCCACAGTCTTCCCACCTCAGCAGGTGCTTTCCGTTCTTCGACCATCCTCTGATAGACCGGTCGTAACATGGGGTGCACTCCTTGAGTTGACCCTTCTTCCACTACGATGGGGGTCAGGAGACGCCGCACTAGGTCCGTATTTGTCCCCACTATCAGAGAGCTTCTGTTTGCACCCGAGGGTCGGGGCACACAATGGCCAAAGCGTCACAACTCCGGACTGTCCGATGACTTCAGATCCGATCTCCAACCTCACTTGCAGATACCCGTCATAAGGGAGTTTCTCAGTGCCGATACCCCAGATTTCCAAATCCTTCAGTTCTTGCAAGGGAATATGTTTCAAGTGTCTCTCATAGAAATCTCGGTAGATCAAAGTCACTTGGGCCCCTGAATCCAACAGGGCTTTAGTATAGACTCCCTCCACTTGAATTGGCACAATAGGAGAAGGACCTATCAGCTGATCAGGAAACTTTGTAGCGGTATCCGGACGTTTAGACCCAGTTTGCTGGACCCTGGCCTTTTTCTTGGCCCGTGCAGGTTTTGGGTGTGCATTGCCTCCCCATGACGTAGACCCGGACACTAAGGGAGTGACTCTTTCCATTCTGGCAGGCTCAGCAGTTGGTTGACCTCCTAGCCCTGACTTGGTTTCTGGAGCGGGGTTCAACCTTCGGGCACCCAGGTTGCTCCTTCACTGGTGCCCTCTGGCGTTTCCCGCCGGTGGGGTAGACAACAGTCCTTCTAAAGCTTTCAACAATCTCTCGACTCTATCCTTCTCAGGCTTTCGGCCCTGGCACTGTGCGCGGAAATGGCCCATTTCTCCACAACCGAAACATCTCTTCTTAGAGAGCAGAGACGTAGTTTCTTGTTGAGATTTTGTTAAAGGGTTTGGACCAGACGCCACAGCAACTTCTGTCGTCTGCATACCTGTTAGGAACTTTTGCATTTCCCCCTGCATCTCGGTCACCTTCATCAACACCCTGCACAGTTCAGCGTGCGCTTTCTGCAGTTCAGTTTGAGCTTCCTGTACCTCCTTTACAGTCTTGAACAACTCGCTTCGTTCAGAAGGGTTCGATTCTTTAGCAGCCCTTCCGGTGGATTTAAACCCGACTAACTGTTCCTGTTCGTCCAGGTCAGATCCATAGGTGTCTATCGAGTCGTTTTCAGGCTGTAGACCGTCGTTATATCTCGCAGGTTGTGCATAAGCCCTTTCTCCCCGCCTGAAGGATTTCTCTTCCAGCAGAGCCTCCTCCTCTCGTACAACTCGGATCAGTTCCAAGTACTTCAACTCTTGATTGACTGCTCTGCTTCTCAGCTGCATCATCACCGGATCTAACGGTTGAGAGCCTCTCAGGATCTGTTTTATTCGTATCTTATCTACGTCAGCCGGTTGGGCCCCTTTCTTGAGGAGTATTTGGTGCAGAATCTTATCCAAGCGCCTCATGTAATCAATCATTCTCTCACCTCTCTTCTGATAGGTGTGTTCGTACTGATATACCAGTTCCGCTGCCTTTTCTGTTCGCCCGAACACTTCTTCAAGAACGTTCAGATAATCCAAAGCAGTACAATCTTTTCTACTCAATTTTAGGTTTCTCACCGCTTCTGACGCAGGTCCCTTTTTTTTTTTTTTTAAATATGTTTTTATTGGAGAAAATAAGGCAATCCAATCCAGGATTACAGAGCATAACATATAAAGATGCAATACACTCCAAATATATCCAATTTCCTAGAATTTACAGAAAAAGGGGGAAGGAAAGGGGGGGGGGATTGCCCAGATCCCCAAGAAGTAAAATAAAGAGAAAGAAAAGAAAGAATAGCGATACAAATAGAAAAACATATGAAGGTCAAGTAAAATGCAAACCAAAGTAGGTTCGTTTCCCTGTATGCGAAGTCAAGAACGTTCACGCCAGGGACATAAAAAGAAAAAACCATGAAGTCCTCCTGCTCATGTCATTACTGAATGTCCCATATGGTCTATCCAGGGGGCCCATGTGTTGTGATAGGCAGGGAGAGAGTCTCTGGCCAGAGCCGTCAATTTATCCATAATTTGTACGTCTTGTATTAAAGAATGAATCCGGTGCGATGAGGGGACCTGAGGGCAGTTCCATTCCAGTGCCAATAATCTGCGAGCCGCCAACGTGATTTTTGCCATGAGTTTGTGTTTGTTCTTCGTGAGAGATCCGGGTTGGGTCGAGAGAGCAAGAAGGCCCAGGGGTCCATAGGAATATGTCTTCCAAAAACTGTGGAAAGAAGAGTCTGGACAGCAGTCCAATAATGTTGTGAGTGAGGGCATGTCCACCATAGATGTAAATAAGAGCCCCTTTCACCGCACCCCTTCCAACAGGTATCCGGGGTCGTGGGGGACATACGTGAGAGCTGTACAGGAGTTACATACCATCGGAAAATGGTCTTAACAAGTTGTTCCTGGTGGGTGGTACACACCGAGACAATTCTCATGGAATCCCAAATATCCATCCATTCCTCCCTCTCCAGCTGTTCCCCCAAATCCTTCTCCCAGGCCTTAATATATGTTAGTTCTCTCCAGTCCAACAAAGAGGTTAAGGAACGGTATAGAGTCGAGATCAAACCTTTTGGATATGAGCTGGATTTGCATAATCGTTCGAACGGTAAGTAAGAGGTGACAAGGCCGCCGCTTTCACATGAGGTTGAGAAGCAAAAGCCTTCAGTTGCATATATGGTAGAAGACCAGCCAGAGAGGTTATGCCAGTCGCGGAGAGCTCTGCCTGGGCCACAAAAGAACCTCCTGGAAATAGTTGGTGGAACCGGGAGATATTAGAATCCATCCATCCTCTTCCTGCTTTCGCCGAATAGGCTGGTAAAAAGGCTTTGTTCCTTATGATAGGAGATAATGGAGAAGGAAAAGACGACAAGTCACATTTTGCGGCCAATTTATCCCAGATTCTGATAGAATTCACAATAGCAGGGCAAGCAGTGCGTAAGAGAGTCCTGTGGGTCTTTGATAGCCAAATCCAGAGGCTGGGGTCATCCGGAAACATCAGAGCACGTTCCAGTTCTACCCAACGGTGTCGTCCAGGAGGAGTGTGCCACCCAACAATTTGAGCCAGCTGGGCCGCATAATAATAAGATAGGAGGCAAGGAAGCCCCAGGCCCCCTGCATCTTTAGGTCGATAGAGAGTTGCTCTCGATATTCGGTGCCTCTTGCCCCTCCATATAAATTTATCAATCGCCCTTTGAAGGCGATGGAGATCCTCCGGAGAGATGGCTATCGGAAGTGCCTGAAAAAAGTATAGTAGCCGAGGCAAGACAGTCATCTTTACACAATATATTCTACCCATCCACGAAATTGCATATTTGTCCCAATTTTCCAAATCCCTTTAATCCGGGATAACAAAGGAGCATAATTCACATCATACATTAGCCCGGGATCAATCGATAAATGAATGCCTAAATATTTAATCGAGGTTAGTGAAACTGCTACAGGGAAATAGGAGCGAAGGAAAGACAAGTCTCCCTCCCCCATGTGAATTGGAATAGCCTCCGATTTGTCCATATTTATTTTATACCCAGATAATCTAGCAAAATCCGACAATATCCGTAAAACATTAGGGAGAGACGAGAGGGGTTGTGAAATAGATATTAAAACGTCATCCGCATAGGCTGATACTTTGTATTCATTTCCCTGAATCAAAATGCCCCGTATAGAAGAGTCAAGTCTAATGTGTTGCAAAAGAGGCTCCAAAAAAAGGGCAAACAAAGCCGGCGATAAGGGGCAGCCTTGGCGAGTGCCGTTTCGAATGTTAAAAGGGGTCCCCTCTGTACCAGGGATCACTACCTGAGCGGATGGGGACGAGTATAAGGCTTGTACCGCTGCCACATATGCCGAAGGAAAACCCAAGTGTTCGAGAAGAGAAAACAGAAAGGGCCATTCTGCCCTATCAAATGCCTTCTCCGCATCTAAAGAGATAAACAGGGAAGGCACCCCGTGAGCAGAAGCATACCATATGAGATCTGCGGTCTTCCTGGTGTTTTCAAACGCCTGTCTTTTGGGATAAACCCTACCTGATCAGGGTGGATTAAACTCCCCAACAGTTTATCTAGACGTAAGGACAAAATTTTAGTGAACAGTTTTAAGTCCGTATTTATCAAGGATATCGGGCGATAATTTTCCACTAGCTGTGGGTCCCGGCCGGGTTTGGGTAATAACACTATGGAAGCCATCAGAGACTCCGGGGAGGTGTACCCCCTGTCAGCATGTCATTAAACGTATGGAGTAGCCTAGGGATAAGCTCCGCCGCAAAAGACTTATAAAAATGGTAGGTAAAGCCATCCGGACCTGGGGCTTTATGAGGCTTCATGTATCCTAATGCTTTACCTATCTCCTCCTCAGTGATCGCATCAATCAGTGTCTCCATGCTGGACTCCGGCAACCGAGGTAAGGATGCCCCAGTCAAGTAGGAGTCAATTTCCTGCATCAGTACCCTATTCGTATGGGTGTGGTCAGGGGAATGGTCATATAGGGCTGTATAGTATTTAGTGAATGCATCTCTGATGGCTTGCGGGGTCTTGTGTGAAGGGCCATCCCTATCCCGTATGACTGTGATTGGGCTATATTGAGAGCGGGGATTAATTAGCCGGGCCATTGGGGAATCCATTTTATTGGACCTATCATAGTAGCGCTGTTTAGACCATAGCATGGCTCTTCCTGCATCCTCCACAAACAGTAAATTTAAGTCTGACCTAACTTTAGACAAAGCAGTGAAAGTGTCAGAGCTGGGGGAAGATTTATGTTGAAGTTCGTATTGCCTGAGTGGTTTGTAAAGAAGTAATGTCTGCCAATTTTAGTTTTTTATGGTACGCTGCCAAGCTTAACAGTTTGCCCCTTATCACCGGCTTATACGCCGCCCAGAGAATCTGAGGGGAGATGTCAGGAGTATCATTCAGTTGAAAGTATTCTAAAGTGGTTTCTTTGATCGTATCCGCAACCCCTGGTTTATTTAATAAAAATGGGTCAAGGCGCCACCGTCTACCCGGAGAAGGGGCGAAAGGAATCAGTTTCAAAGATACATCTGCATGGTCAGACCACGTAATTGAACCTATGTCAGAGGACACGACGGATGGTATACAGTCAGGGGATATCAGGAAACAGTCAATGCGGGAATATGAGTCATGAACCTGGGAATAGAAGGTATAGTCACGGGTCGATGGGTGTTGAATTCTCCAAATGTCTATAAGTCCCAATTCCTGCACAAAGCTATGATACTGACTCTCCTGGGAGGAAGGGGGTTGCGTTAGTCTATCTCCCCGGGGATCCGATCTGTCCACAGGGGGGCATAAGGTGGCGTTGAAATCTCCCCCCATAATAATCCTACCCCTGGCATGGGAGTTAATAAAATCCCTCGTGTCATCCCAAAAGCTAGCGTCCGAGCAGTTAGGGCCATACAGCGCTATAAGAGAGTACGGCTGAGAGGAGATGGTACCTCGAACTATCAAACACCTCCCCATCCCATCTGTATGTACCTCTTCAACGACCATCGGGCACGAATTACGTAGGAGGATGGCAACACCATTACGTTTAGGGGTAGAGCACGACACATATGTCCTAGAGTATGCCGGGTCTGAAAGGCGAAAAGCAGCTAGTTTAGGAATTCTGGTTTCTTGGAGAAAAGCAATTTCTACGGACTTCCGTCGGAGTTCCCTGAATAAAAGTCGTCTCTTACGTGGTGAATTAAGACCTTTTACATTAATAGAGTAAACATTAACCTTAGACATTAATCATACAGGAGAAAAGTGCAAAGAGAAGATCCCCCATCCGTCCACCCCCCCCCCCCGGGGGGCAATAAGGCCCGAGGGGTGACCGGAGGGGGGATCCCGAAAAACATGAGAAAAAGAAAGAGTGGAAAAGGAAAGAAAAGAAGATGAGCGAGAGAGTAAGATAAAAAGATCTCGTGGTGGGCAGTCACGAGGGAGAAGGGGAAAGGGGATACCAGCCGAACGGGGATACCGAAGGGTAGGTAAACATAGGGGGAGGAGAGGTAGAAGACCATTGGGGATAACCAACGATAGTCAGCCGGCACCTGGGCGATACCAAAGCCGGCTACCTCCCTCCGCCGCCAACAATATAAATACACCTATAGAAAAAAGAAGAAGATCTCTCCTACTTCCAGACCCGAAAGGGAATGGAGAGAGAAGCACAAAAAAAAAAGCAACATATCCATAACAGTAATAACCATAATAACATTGGGGAGCACCCCCCGCAAATAGAAGGATACGTTACATCAGAATTTTCCATACACTCGCCTGCCGCGAGAAAAAGCGGACCCATCCTATCAATGGGCGTGGTAGGTAACTAGAGACTGGCCGCCAGTACAAACCCTGGCAGTCAAAAAGAAAAAGGTCAGTCTCCTGATGTCTCCCATTCTTGAGTGAGCCTCTGTAAAGGTTGTGGAGGGGCAAGGGCAGCAATCGAAGGAGGCACCTGTAAATTCAAAGATCTCAAAAGGTCCTTTGCTTGGTGAAGGAATGTATAGGCCAAGGTACGATTTTCATGAAATATCAAAATCTTGAATGGGAACCCCCATGCATATCGGATGTTATTGGTACGCAACATGGTCGTGATCTCTCTCCATTCTCTCCTTCGTGCAAGAGTGGATCCAGCCAAGTCCTGAAAAAATGATAAAGGCGCGCCCTCATATTCCACATCTTGATTCCGCGTAGCTTTAAGCACCGCATCCTTGGAAGTGTAATAATGAAAACGTGCCACCACGTCTCGTGGAGTGGACGAGTTATCACGGCGCGGACCCAACGCTCTATGGACACGGTCTAATATGAGATGAGTATCCGGTATATCAGGGACCAGTCGTTTAATTATGCCATGAAAGATATCTGATAAATCAGAATTAGTAACCGATTCTGGTAAGCCACGGAGACGTACATTATTCCGTCTAGACCGATTCGTAAGATCCTCCAAGGAGTCTTCTAAAAATTGAATACGTTGTTCCATAACCTCAGAGCGTCCCGCCAGATCATTACAAAATGTAATATGCCTCTTGGCCTGATCTTCCAAACAGGCAGTGCGTTCTCCAATCGCTTGAATTTCCAAGGACAGGGCCTTGGTGGATTTCTTGAGCTCATGGGTAATGAAAGCCCGCAAGCCCTGTATGTCTTCCCTTGTGGCCAGGGCAAGAGCCGCTGAGGGGCCTCATGTTGTGTGAGCTGCGGTGAGTGAGACCGAGCGCCATCCCCATCCGCTCCCTCAGAGCTACCACGGGCGCCATCTTGGGCCTGCTCATCCGCCCGATGTTTGGCGGCGAAAATAGGCGCATCCCGCTGTTTTTTTTTTTTGGGGGCCGCTATCATGGTGGGGGAAGATTCCTACCCCTTTTTAGTTGGCTTGGCAGGCGAGTGCGGTGCTTTTAGGAGAGGATCGGCGGCGGCAAGGACGGGAGCTCAGCGATCACACGTCCGCCATCTTCGTTGGTTCGGCTCCGCCCCCCTGACGCAGGTCCCTTTAAACTCTCGTGATCCTTTGCTTTTCTGGCCTCAGGGACGTCCCACTCATCCAGAGCCTGCATCGCCTGTTCCACCCATTCCTCAAAGGTTTCTTCTCCGCCGGAGTTGCACATTTCCTGTAAAGTTCCTTAACCGTCGATAACCGAAATTAGTGTGAGGAGGGCTTGTTTTCTGACATTTAGCCAGCAAATCTCCAATAGCCACGATAAATTCAGGCCCGATCATAGCCAACGGACTGGGCACGGGAACACTTTCGGCTTCGCCACGTGGCGCACTTGGCTGAATCAGTTGGACTTCCACCTCATCGGTCAGCTTCACGCTCGCGCCCCGAAAACATGCTGGAATACCTTTTCTCCATTCGAGAAGAACATGCGTGTGAGAGGTATCTGGGTTTTGTTAATGTCCAGAATTAACCCCGATGATCTGGTGCTATCGTGGCCACGGCCTGGCGAATCTGATCTTCGGCCCAAGTGTCTGCGGGAATATCCATGACTATGCAACATGCTAACTGACTACTATACTCCCCACACCATTCGGCAGCAGTGTCTGGATCCATATTTAACCCTTTAGATGCGGTTTTTCCAGAGACTGAATCCCGGAAACGAGCCCCCACGTGTAGCGCTCACTCCCGGAGGAGCCGCTGAAAATGAACCACGGGTCAGTCTCCCCGCACTAGGGAATAAATATACTCCAACACGCTGAACAGTTTTATAATTTAAAAGGTTTACTAAAAGGTTTGCAGCTCTTAAGACACGGTATATGCAGGAAGATTTACAGTACTTTCGTAACACGATAAACGCTAGCGGTAAAAAGAAACGAAAACACGAGGCTTCGTATTTTCGGAAAAAACCCCGACCGAGCAGAAAATTAAAAGATACGAAATTCGAGGAAAAACCGCGTAGCGGGACACAATAAAATACACAGTTCTCGTATTACGATAAACGCGCAGCGGGAACAAAAAAAAGGAAAAATCGTTCAGAATGTAGCTTTTTCTTTGCCCCCTGTATGGATTTTGAAAAAGGAAAACAGAGTCCTGCACAGGTTAAGTCCCAGAACTTGAAGTGATATATATTTATATATGTAGGGTACCCGGGTACTTTCTACTGGCCAGTGAGCTTACTTTAACGATGTCTTCGACTAGTCAGTTGGGGCCCTGTGGGTTTTAGAAGGAAACAGCAGTGTACGCTTAAATTTACACACGGCCTTGGGGGCCTCTCACCCATCCAGCGCAAGCTTGAGGTTCCCCTGACCCAGGACGTCTCTCCGCTCGATATTGACTGGGGACGCCGACCACCGGATCTGTTGTCTGGCCTTCCGTCTGTCAGCCGCAACTCAGCCAGCTTACCGCCTGCTCCCCGCTTCCATCGACCGCGGTACTCCTTACTCGAGGGGTCTTCTCTCCTCAGCACTGCACTCGCAATACAGCTGGTGATGTCTCTCTCCCGCAAGGCTGGGTGGCCCGATTGTGAGGCCCAATCCACTCTGTCTGCGCTCCGGCCTAGCTCTGGATCTCTCCTTCTGTGTGTGTCTCTGTGCATCCGCTCTCCTCAGCTCCCTGGCGCGCTCTGCCTGCTCTCCACGAGGTGCAGGATGTACAGGCTCTCCACAAACCCACCCACTTCCTGTTTCTTCGCAAAGCATGCATGGATCTGTAGTTCAAGTGTCCAGGGTCTTAAATCGTGATAGTCTCCATCTTGTGGCCAAAAATGGGTACTGCCACAGTAAACTTTAACACATCGCTACACAATATTCTCTTGATTCTGTTCCACAGCAGAGGACATGTTCTAATTTGTCTAAATTGGAATGTAAAGCCCTCCAAGATTTGTCTAATGATCCCTCGATTGTGATCCGCCCCGCTGATAAAGGGGCGGGATTGTTATACTGGAATATCAATACTATACTGATGAGATTTTGACACAATTGAATGATGATAAAATGTATAAGAGACTTTCCTGCGACCCTACTAGCAAGATTCAACATCGGATTTCCGCTCTATTATCACGTGGTTTACATGCCGGTTTTATTGATCAATCTAATGTTGATTTTTGTACAGTTCTTCATCCTCTTATGCCGGTGTTGTATACTCTTCCCAAACTACACAAGAATCCTCATTCTCCCCATGGCAGACCTATTGTGTCTGCCAGGGGGAGCTTATTAGAACCATTGGGTAAATATATTGATCACTTAAGCAAGAAATCTATTTTGTTATTGCCAACATGCCTTTAAGGACTCTCAACATTTTCTTGTCCTTGTTACGCAATATTACATTACCTTCAGATCCAATTATACTAGCGACCCTTGATGTTAAGAAATTGTATACCATTACCCCGCACAATTGTGGGATTGCAGCTATGTCACAAGTCTTGATAGCATCTTCCTGTTGTCAAGGACCACCAATTGAATTCCTTATGGAAATGTTACAAATTACCCTCGATTGTAATTTCCTTCATTTTGAGAAAACAATATTTTTACAATTGGCTAGGACTTCCATGGGAGCCTCTATGGCTCCATCTTATGCCAATGCTTACATGTCTCAGTATGAACAACAGTATATCCTTACAACGTTTGCCTCCAACATTATTTTCTATGCTAGGTTTGTCGATGACATTTTCATTATGTGGAGGGGTACTCAACAAGCGTTGTTGGATATGACTCAATCACTTAACCCTTTCGCTAGTGTGCTGAGCTAATTTTTACCTGTTTCGCTCATCTTGTTTAAACGTGTTTTGAAGGCTTATTTTAGTATATGACCCAGACATATTATATATCGTTCTTTCCGTCAGACTCGGCAGATTCATAATATGTCATTATTATATGTATACGTCATGTCCTGTCTGTATATTATAACAAAAAATGCAATAAAATATAAATTTTTAATAATTTACAATGTGTAAAGTGTTTTTTTTTCACATTTTTAACATGCGAGCAATTGCGATTATATTTTGTATGGGGTGCACTTGTTAAAAAAATTAGAAATGGGGTCTCGTTACTTTTTTTGGGGAAAATTACGTGATTTTTAACAAACGCAGCGCATACAAAAATCTTTAGCGCAGCATCATTGTTCACATTATAATTGAAATGGAAACAATATTGCTGCATTAACAAAACAAAAAAAAGAAAAAAAACTTTTTTTTTTTTTTATAATTTTCTTTAAAATATTTTTTTATTTTTATTTTTTTAAAAAAACGTTTTTCATGATCATGTTTGGTATCGTTGGAACGGCCATGCTCTGGCCGATCCAACAGTACCAAACACTAAGCCCTAGCTGCCACGGATCGGGAGATAGGGGGTGCATTGGAACCCCCTATCTCCACCATTGGTGGCAGTTAGGGGTTAACTCCAGGACTGGCGTCATCATGCTATGCACGATGACGCCAGTCCTCAGGGGGCATTCCCGGAAGTTTGGCCGACATCCAAGATGTCGGCCAGCTCCGGGAAAGGATCACGAACCAGCGCTTTTTGGTGCCGATTCGTGATCCGGCCCCCATGGCTGTGCCCTTCCAAACGGTGCCTGGATTAACCCTCTGCACCCCGGCGATCAGGAGGGAGAGAGGTCCGAAGGTCTGAAGGTCTGAAGTTAACTTCGGATGCATCTAGGGCCATATTACATACTTGGTGCTAACTTAACCAGAGCAGTTGTAAACTTAAAACCTCCATAGGCTATAATGGCTCTGGTAAATTTACAACAGCTCTGGTTAAGTTAGCACCAACTATGTAATATGATTTTAAGTTTACAACTGCTCTGGTTAAGTTAGCACCAAGTATGTAATATGGCCCCTGTTTGTTTTTTAGATGTACAGGTTGCTCTAACAGAGGGACAACTTTCTTACTCTTTATATCATAAAGAGACTGATAGGAATTCCATACTATGCGCCGACAGCTTTCATCCACCCATAGGCGTGCGCAGCCTATTGCATTAGGGTGTGCACCCAAAAGTTCAAACACACACACACACACATATATATATTATATATTCACGCACCCTTATGCAAACATAAACACACTCACGCATTCAGCCAAAATATATCATTACTCTAGGGGTTATTCACAGAGCGTTGAAATGTTGCCGACTGTTGTTCCCCTCACTTCAGGGAATCAAATTGCCCCACCCTGCGGTGAATTCACCATTCACCGTAGGGCCCCCAAAGTGAAGGGAATCAGCCACTCGCAACGGGAACCAGGATGCCGTGATCGGCAGGAGGTGACTGCGAGAGGACAGCGAGGGAATGCATGGACAGGTATGTAACAGCCCAGGTGTGGCTCGGGGTTACTGCTTTCAGCATTGAAATTTAACCGCGAGCCACACGTGGGAAAACCGCCAGGGGGCTGAATAAATGCACAGATTTTGATGTATAAAAATGTCAAAATCGGACTGCCAGGGAGGTTAAGGTCTTGTTGCCAAGCACCAATATTTAGTCTCCTACCTGTATCTCACGATGCTTTATTCACTATTCTTACTTTGTGCAGTGCAGGCAGAAGATATAGCAGCGATTCTAGGAGCAATACCAGCCTTTTGGATGCAGGGCAAGGGGGCAACGCTGGGCTGAGACAAGGACACGGGTGCTGAATTTTGCACACAGCAGCCTGTTTAAAGACAAATACCTGCATTTACACACACAGCCATACGTTCACATAACTATATATCCCCTACACCCCGGGGGTATGTAGCAATAAAACTCCCAGTACTGTGTGGTATGTGTGTGAGAGTAGCAGAGAATCCACAGCAATAAAAATGCACAGTAATGTGCGGTATGTATGAGCGTGTCACAGAGCTCCACAACAAAACTCACAGAAATGTTTGCTGTGTATGGGCGTATCAGAATCCACAGCAATAAAACTCACAGTAATGTGCAATGGGTATGAGCATATCATAGAATCCACAGCAATTAAACTCAGCAATGTGCAGTGTGTATGAGCGTATCACACATTCCACAGCAATAAAACCCCCAGCAAAGTGCTGTGTGTATGAGCGTATCACAATATCCACAGCAATAAAAAACCCCAGTAATGTGCTGTGTGTATGAGCGTATCACAAAATCCACAGCAATATAACCCCCCAGTAATGTGCTGTGTGTATCAGCGTATCACAAAATCCACAGCAATAAAACCCCCAATAATGTGTTCTGTGTATGAGCGTATCTAAAAATCCACAGCAATAAAACCCCAGTAATGTGCTGTGTGTATCAGCGTATCACAAAATCCACAGCAATAAAACCCCCAATAATGTGTTCTGTGTATGAGCGTATCTCAAAATCCACAGCAATAAAACCCCCAGTAATGTGCTGTGTGTATCAGCGTATCACAAAATCCACAGCAATAAAAACCCCCAGTAATGTGCTGTGTATCAGCGTATCACAAAATACACAGCAATAAAACCCCCAGTAATGTGTTCTGTGTATGAGCGTATCACAAAATCCACAGCAATAAGACCCCAGTAACGTGCTGTGTGTGTTTCAGCGTATCACAAAATCCACAGCAATAAAAACCCCCCAGTAATGTGTTCTGTGTATGAGCGTATCACAAAATCCACAGCAATAAAACCCCCCAGTAATGTGCTGTGTGTATCAGCGTATCACAAAATCCACAGCAATAAGAAACCCCAGTAATGTGTTCTGTGTATGAGCGTATCACAAAATCCACAGCAATAAACCCCCCAGTAATGTGCTGTGTGTATTAGCGTATCACAAAATCCATAGCAATAAAACCCCCCAGTAATGTGTTCTGTGTATGAGCATATCACAAAATCCACAGCAATAAACCCCCCAGTAATGTGCTGTGTGTATCAGCGTATCACAAAATCTACAGCAATAAAAAACCCCAGTAATGTGCTGTGTGTATCAGCGTATCACAAAATCCACAGCAATAAAAACCCCCAGTAATGTGTTTTGTGTATGAGCGTATCACAAAATCCACAGCAATAAAAACCCCCAGTAATGTGTTCTGTGTATCAGCGTATCACAAAATCCACAGCAATTAAAAAACCCCAGTAATGTGTTCTGTGTATGAGCGTATCACAAAATCCACAGCAATAAAACCCCCAGTAATGTGCTGTGTGTATCAGCGTATCACAAAATCCACAGCAATAAAACCCCCCAGTAATGTGTTTTGTGTATGAGCGTATCACAAAATCCACAGCAATAAAAACCCCCAGTAATGTGCTGTGTGTATCAGCGTATCACAAAAGCCACAGCAATAAAAAACCCCAGTAATGTGTTCTGTGTATGAGCGTATCACAAAATCCACAGCAATAAACCCCAGTAATGTGCTGTGTGTATCAGTGTATCACAAAATCCACAGCAATAAAAACCCCCAGTAATGTGCTGTGTGTATCAGCGTATCACAAAATCCACAGCAATAAAACCCCCCAGTAATGTGTTCTGTGTATGAGCGTACCCCCTCTCCTGCTTACTTTTTTTTTTCATTGCAGGGAGGGGGTTGCATTTTGGTCCAGAGGGGAGGGTCCAGAAGGGGGGGGGTCAAGTAGGGGGGACCCGACTGGCCGCGTCCAATGGATAGCTGCCGGGACCTCTCACCCCTGCAGGTCTGGAGGCAGCCTCCACTTCCCTGGTGGTCTGGTGGCTGTGGGGTGCTGCACCGCAGACCGCAGTGCACGTCCTACAGCAAGTGAGTGGACTCGAGCTGAGCGCCCGATCGTAGGTGACCTGTCACCTGACCGCCGGCACTCTGACACAGTCAGTAAGCACCGGCGGTCAGATGACAGGCTTGTGGCCAGTCACTCGCTGTGGGACGTGCACTGTGGTCTGTAAGCACAGATCGCGGTGCAGCACCCACATCCACCGGACCACCAGGGAAGCGGAGGCTGCCGCCAGGCCTGCGGAATTGAAGGGTCCCGGCGGCTATCCGTTGGATGCGGCCAGCCGGGACCCAGAGTGTTCCTCGGGCCTACGAGGTGTGCCGGGGGCCGGCATTAGGGTGTGCCCAGGCATACCCGGCACACCCCGTGCGCAAGCCTATTCATCCACCACATCTTATCAAATCTTTACCCATTTCACAATTTTTAAGTCATGCGCAACAATTCTAATTCCCAACAGAGATCTATTTAGATTGAAGAAATGTTTCAACGATTTTTGAGTAGAGGTTATAGCTTGAATACTCTCAATAAAGCTCATCAACAAGCTTTGGTTAAATTTGAAAAACGTGCCGCAAAGAAGTCAACTTCTGACTCGCGGATTTATTTATTTATTTATTTATAAAGAATTTTACCAGGAAGGATACATGGAGATTTCTCTCGTTTTCAAGTACGTCCTGGGATATTTTTACCGATGTCTTATCACATATATAGCCACACTTTATCCCAGACTATTCGGAATAATTGGCAACTCTTTAAGGGAGACAGATCTCTACCTAAGAAATTCTCCCAACCTCCAGTGATCAGCTAAAAAAGTTCTCGTAATCTTCGTGATCTGATCGTTAAAACTGACCCCATTTAATGAAAACTTTTAATGGAAAAAAAAACTGACCCCATTTGTTCTTACATTAAACTTTCTAACCCATTGAAACCGGGTTGCTTTAGATGTCCAAATTGTGTTACTTGCAGCCATATGACTACATCTACTACATTTTCCACATCCTTTTTCCGGGAAAAGATTTAGGGCTCTATTACATTCCTTGCACAAACATTAACGCGTGCACAAAAACGCATTAATGGGAGGGGCAAAACCCTTTGCGCAGAACGTCGTATTAAAACGTCCGCGCAAAAAATGTGCATTAACGTCTACCGCGGGTAATGTACTTTGCGCGTCCTATACTTAACATTGTGAGCGCAAATGCGTTTGTGCGCTGGTATGCGGATGGTATATAAATCCATGCGCAAAATTTAACATACAGCGTTTAAGCACATAATTTTAACGTCTTTGAAAAGCTGGTGCTAAAGGCAAATCTGAACGTCCTGGCTGAAACCAAATACACCAGCCCGAAAAAAAAATACAGCAAAGTATTCTACACATACCCATACCCAAACAATAAAATTTAGATGTTGTGCGTGTTTTTATTATTGCTGCTACATATATACTCAGATTGATTTTGACAGGGGCAAAACCTTAACGGGAGATAATTGTAGTTCTTAATTCTGATTCGCTGAATCGTGTGAAAAAATAGTCCGCCCACCGATTTCTGCGTGCAGGGTTAATGGGTGTGCGTTTTTGTGCGTCTTTTTTACACGCATTATTTTTTGACGGATGAAAAAATGCGCTCGGATTTTAATACCAGTGTTAATTTACACGCGTTAATGTTTAACACTGCTCGCAAAAAAATTGCGCTGCGTGTGCGCTTTTGCGCGCAGAATGTAATAGAGCCCTTAAGATTCGTCAATATATCACATGTACCACTGAATGTGTGATAGTCACATAGTCACATAGTTATATAGGCTGAAAAAAAGACATGCGTCCATCGGTTTCAGCCTCTCCCACATAACCTACTGCTGTTGATCCAAAATAAGGCAAAAAACACAGTCTGAAATGCTTGCCAATATGCAACACACTGGGAAAAAAAATTCCTTCTTGACCCCAGAATGGCAGTCAGATTTCTCCTTGGATCAAGAAGCTTTTACCCACATATTAAATATTATAACCCTTAATATTCGGTGTCTGCAGGAAGTCATCTAGTCGTTTTTTAAAAGTGTGTACAGACTCTGACCCAACCACCTCAACAGGCAGAGAATTCCACAGCTTTATTGTTCTCACCGTAAAATAACCCTTCCTATGCTTTAAGCTAAATTTTCTTTCTTCCAGTCTAAATGGATGACCCCTTGTCCTATGTATAGTCCTGTTAATGAATAGGTTATCAGACAATGGTTGATAATGGCCCCGTATATATTTATATAAGGTTATCAGATCCCCTCTAAGGCGCCGTTTCTCTAAACTAAACAGGTTTAAGATTGTTAATCTTGCCTCATAACTTAACCCTTCCATTCCCCTTATTAATTTAGTTGCCCGTCTCTGCACTTTTTCTAACGCTATAATATCTTTTTTTAAGACCGGTGCCCAAAATTGCACGGCATATTCAAGGTGCGGCCTGACCATTGATTTATACAGAGGCAAAATTATGTTTTCATCCCGTGAGTGAACTCCCCTTTTAATGCATGCCAATACTTTGCTTGCCTTGGCGGCTGCTGTTTGACATTGCACATTGTTACTTAGTTTGAAGTCTATGATTATTCCCAAATCCTTCTCCTGCTTGGATTTCCCTAACTCCGTACCATTTAGGGTATAAATTACTTGTGTGTTTTTCACTCCAAAGTGCATAACTTTGCATTTATCTACATTAAATTTCATCTCCCATTTAAGTGCCCAGTCCCCCAATCTATCTAAATCCCTCTGTAGCGAAGTAACATCCTGCTCACATTGTATTACTTTTCCTAATTTTGTGTCATCTGCAAACACTGATACATGACTTTCAATGCCTATCTCAAGGTCATTTATAAATAAATTGAATAGTATATTGTCCTATAACAGACCCCTGAGGGACACCGCTTACCACTGGTGTCCATCTTGAAAATGTACCATTTATGACCACTCTCTGTACCCTATCTTTTAGCCAGTTTTCTTTCCAAGAACAAGTATTTTCATCTAGACCAATTTTTCTTAATTTAAATAGTAACCTTTTGTGTGGAACTGTGTCGAAAGCTTTGGCAAAATCTAAGTAAATCACATCCACTGCGACCCCCTGATCTATACTTCTACTTACTTCCTCATAGAACGTAATTAGGTTAGTCTGACATGATCTGTGTTTCATGAAACCATGCTGATTTTTGCCAATAACATTATACCTCCCAATAAATTCCTGAATATTATCCTTAGTAACCCCTCGAATATTTTCCCAGCCACAGATGTTAAGCTCACAGGTCTATAATTCCCAGGCACAAATTTTAAACCTTTCTTAAATATAGGGACGACGTCAGCTTTTCTCCAATCCTCTGGTACTATTCCTGAAAGAAAAGAATCTTGAAAGATTAAGAACAGAGGTTTACATATTTCATGCATGTCTCCTGTTATAGGTTTCTCTTTGATAAATACTGAAGAAAAATAATCATTTAAAATTTCTGCCTTATCCTGATCTTCAGTTAACAATAACCCTGACTCAGATTTTAGTGAACCTACATTTTCACTCTTGGGTTTTTTAGAATTTATGTACCTAAAGAATCTTTTAGGGTTGGTCTTGCTCTCTTTGGCTATTTCTTTTTCATTTTCTAGTTTAGCCCATCTAATCACATTTTTACATGCTTTATTGGCTGCCCTATATGCTTTATAGGATGCCTCAGATTTATCAGATTTAAAAGCTTTAAATGCCTTCTTTTTATTTTTCATTTCCTTAGTTACCTTCCTACTAAGCCACATTGGTTTCAGTCTGTTTCTTTTATATTTATTAACCAGTGGAATATATTGAGACGTGTACTTTTCTAGTGTTAGTTTAAAGATATTCCACTTATCCTCAGTGTTTTTCCCGTGAAAGAGTTTCTGCCAGTCAATGACATTGAGAGCTTCCTTTATTTTAATAAAGATGGCCTTTTTAAAATTATATGTTTTAGCATGCCCCTTATGAATGTGTTTTTTTTTTAGTTTATTTCAAAAGTCACCATATTTTGGTCACTGTTTCCCAACTGTTCCTTTACATTAATATTTGAGAAAAGATCCACATTATTTGTTATAACCAGGTCCAGACAGTTATCCTCTCTAGTTGGTGTTTCTACCAGTTGTGTCATGAAGGTATCATTTAAAATGTTCAGAAACTGGATTCCTTTTGCTGAATTACTAGTCCCACTATCCCAATTAATGTCCGGGTAATTAAAATCTCCAATAATTAAAGTGCTACCATGATCTGCAGCCTTCCTAATTTGCTCTAACAGTTGTTCTTCCTCATCATTATCTATATTAGGTGGTTTATAGCATATGCCAACCAATAGTTGGCTTCCCTGTTTATTCCCCAATGAAATATTTACCCATAAGGATTCCACATTTCCCTCATCGCTTTCCAGTTGTGTAATATTAGGCTTTAAATCCTGATTTACATATAAACACACTCCACCCCCTTTCTTATGTTTCCTATCCTTTCTAAACAATGTATAACCGTTTAAGTTTACAGCCCAGTCATGCGTTTCGTCCCACCACGTTTCTGTTATTCCTATTATGTCGTATTGCTTAGTGTTGTGCTATTACCTCTAGTTCCCCCATCTTGTTATTGAGGCTCCTTGCATTAGCAAGCATACATTTAATGTTGTCTCTACACATCACTGCTGAATGCGACTTTACATTACATGCCTCCACTGTTCTGACATTACCCATCCCCCCGGCTCCACCACCCTTAGTCTGAGCGGAAACCCTTGCGCTATCTACTCTGTCTCCATTTTGTAAGATACTGTATCCCTCCCCCCCTTCCACTAGTTTAAAGTCTCCTCCAACCTTTTAACCATCCTCTCCCCTAGCACAGCAGACCCTCTTCCATTCAGGTGCAATCTATCACAACTATACAGATTGTACCCCAGTGCTAAATAAGCCCAGTGCTCTAAAAACCCAAAGCCCTCCTTCCTGCACCAAGCTTTGACCTCCCTAATCTCCCGCTGCCTTTCCACTGTAGCACGTGGCACAGGTAGGATCTCAGAAAATACTACCTTGGAGGACCTCTTCTTCAGTTACTTCCTAATTCCCTGAAATCATTCTTCAGGTCCTTCCATCTTCCGCTTACTTTGTCATTGGTACCAATATGGACCATGACAGCTGGGTCATCTCCAGCCCCTCCCAATAATCTATCAACTCTGTCAACCACATGCCTAACACGGGCACCCGGCAGACAGCAAACTGTCCGGTTAAGGCGATCAGCGCGACAGATTACCCTGTCTACTCTTAATAATAGAGTCCCCTACCACCACAACCTGTCTAGGCTTACTTGCCCTCTTTATCCCTCCCTTACTTGGTGGGCTGATCCCCCTGCTGTTAGAGGGAGCAGCCTCCAGTACTGCTACACCTGAGCTGATGCACCCAACATCTTCGCTCAAAGGGGCAAATCTGTTGGTGTGCGCAAGATCAGGACTAGCCAACCTTTTCCTCTTCCCTCCCCCCTGCTACCATGTGTCACTGACACCCAGCTACCAACCTGTTCCCCGGTTAACTCCACTCCTCCCACACCCCTAGATTCCTCAACTATACTTTGCTCCGTGAGAAGCAGGCTCCTTTCAAGATTGTCAATCTGCCTCAGCGTTACGATTTGCCCTTCCAGATCTCCAATATGAGCTTCCAGAAGAGCTACACGTTCACACCTGCTACAGAGATATGGACCCTGGAAGGATTCCTCCAGACATGCATACATGCAGCAGGATGTGCACTGGGTCAAACCTTCAAGCTTGCTAACACTCATATCCACAACAAGAGAATATATCACAATTGATACCTGTTATTTGAATTCCTGTTTTTAAACTCCACTTGAAAATAGCCCACTTAGAAAGCAGACCACTACAAGCCCTTGTGAGCAAGCTCAGTGAGTTTATGTAGCCATACAAGTGAAATCACCTGACAGGCTACACGCCCCCAATTAACAAGTCACCAGCAAAACAACCAAAAAGCACAACAGAAAAAAACAAAAAAAAAAAACAGCAAAGAGAAATTAAACAAATAAATAAACCAGAGGTTTCTCTCCCTCTAGAGATACAAACTACAGACCAGTACAGGTGGAATTCCGGTTTTTAAACTCCACTTGAAAATAGCCCACTTAGAAAGCAGACCACTACAAGCCCTTGTGAGCCCTTGTGATATATTTTATTACTTGCCCATGTGGACTTGCCTATGTTGGCAAGATGGATCGTTCATTACATGATAGGATCTGGGGCCACAGATCCAATATTACTACAGCTTTCCGTGATGGCCATACCGATAAACCAGTGGCCAAACATTTTTTGGAACGTAAACATCAATTAACTACTCTTAAATTTATTGCAATTGACCATGTACCCCCTCTCCCTAGGGTTGGGGATCGCTCACAAACATTACTACAAAGAGAAACTTTTTGGATTAAGACCCTTGATACCATTGCCCCTAGAGGGCTCAATGAATATATTTCATTCACGTCATTTTTGTCACCCAGATCATAAATTTAATTAATTGTTTTTCTTATCGTATTATCACGAGTTTGGACACCTGATTAATAGTTAAATGTTGTCAACATCACTCTTATATGTTCATATTCACTTGTTTTTTTTACGTCCTCAGCCCCGCAGCGCGGCCTGGGGGGTCTGGGTATCATTCGGTGTCGCTGGTTGGCCGGTTGCCAGCACTTACTAAGGGCCGATCAGCATCTGAGGGGACGGGGTCTGGCGTGGTCACGAGGAGCCGCCGGGTTTAAAGCAGGACGCAAGAGATTGCTCATCGCCCTGATGTGGAGTTTAGTTCCCGCATCGCCTGCTGACTGATGTCTCGCTTTTGATTACCCAGTTGCCAACCTGATTTTGTACGAGGATCCTGCTTACGTTTCTGACCCGGCTATTCCTATTCGACGATTCTCTTGATTATCCCCATTGGTGTTTTGTCTGAGCGGTTTTATGTTTTACCGCATGTGTGCTGTTTGGAGGTCTGCCCGCCTCCTTGGCCAACTCACCTCTTGCTCATGGTCTCTAGTAATTAACCAATCTGGTCTGAGTCCTAATCGCAAGGCATCCGATTGTGTGTATATCTGCCGATTCGTGATATCATATAATGGTGACAGTGGTCTGCTACCTGCACTTTCTGTTACAGTTTAAACACCATTTTACCGATTTTGTGAATCTACCGCGACAAACTCTTGCATAAAAACAAATGTAAAATTGACAATGCTTATCTGATACCTAGCCATGTTCATGTCTCCAGGATATGTTTATTAGAGACTAGAGTTTATGTGTTTGCACTAAGTGATCTTTTGGTCTCGAAACCAATTGAGCTTAGGTGCTACTCAGGATTGTTTATTAACTCCCTGGCTTGGGAGACCAGGTTTTACAATACTCATTGCTTTGAAACCTTGTATCAGAAAAATCTTTCCATTACGATCCTAACTATGCTTCTCCAGTGTGAGCGCCATAGCGCCCGTTACATTAAGTCAGGGCCTAATATGGATCAGATGGATTTATCTGTGTTCATATCTAGACTGGGTGATATTATTACCAAACAAGAGGAACAGGACCATCGCATGGACCAGTTCGCTCAGGCTTTGAGCCTACTCATGAATCAGTCCAGTAAGGCCTCTCCACCTCCTTCTCCTGCGATTGGCATGTCCTCTCAGGCAGTCTCTGTTTCCTCTATGATAGCTGCTGAAGTCTCTCATGTGAGTTTAAAAACACCTACATGTTTCAGTGAGAATTCTGGTTCTTGCAGAGGGTTTATAACCCAAATCGATATAATGTTTGAATTGAACCCAGGAATGTGACCTACAGACAGAGCCAAGGTGGGTTATGTTATTAACCACATAACCGAGAAAGCTCTGCTCTGGGCAACCCCTTTTATGGGAATTAAAGAAACCAGTTGTGTTTAATTATGCTATGTTTATGAAGGAACTGAGACGTACTTTTGATCCTGCTAGGAGGGCAACTGAAGCAGCCAGAGCATTGTGGCGCATCACCCAGGGCAACCGTTGAGTTGCAGATTATGCAATAGAATTTAAAACTGTGGCTGCTGGATTGCAATGGTCTAATGATGCGCTTACTACGGCATTTCTTGAAGGAATATCTGATACTCTTATGCACGAAATAGCTCCCATGTCACTACCCGAGGAGCAAGATGACCTGATTGATTATTGCATAGCCCTCAACGATCAAATACGTGAAAGGAGGTCTGGCCGTAGCAAGTCGCACAAACCTTCCCATGGTACCTCTTCTTCTCCTAGGTTGGCTCACAATGTCTCCCCTCCTAGACCTGTACTAGCTGAACCAGAGCTTATGCAGTTAGGCCATTCTAGGATCTCAGGAGAAGAGAGACAATATCGCCTCAGAGAAGGCCTGTGTTTCTATTGTGCAGACAGGGGACTTTTCCGTTTACAATGTCCCAAATGACCAAGCCTAGAATCCTCTGAGAGACAGGTTCTAGGTACTACCCGAGTGTCTCTTGTGTCGAGTAAGAAAAGAAAAAAAAATCTTGTGTAGTGGTGCCTATGTCAATTGCTTGGGAGAAAAACAAGTTTGACACAGACACTGATTGATTCTGGGTCTGCTGGGAATTTCCTGGATTCAGGGTTTGCTGCTATTCACCAAGTGCCTTTGGTGGCAAGAGAAGTACCCCTTCTCATTGAGAGTATTGACGGCAGGAAATTATTGAGACCCCAAGTTACACATGATACTGTTCATGTCTCTTTCGGTACTGGTGTGTTGCATGAAGAAAAAATCCAGTTCCAGGTAATAGAATCACCTACAGTGCCTATTGTATTGGGTTATCCATGGTTGGCCAAACATAACTCAGTTGTTAACTGGACAACAGGAAAGTTGGATTCTTGGGGATCTAAATGTTGGTCCAGATGTCTGGGTATGAGTGCTGTGGTGGGCAGTCTGAACATGGCCACTGCTCCTCCACTTTCCACAGAGGTACCCAAGTGGTATAGCGACCTGAAGGAGGTATTTGTTAAAGGGAAATCCGAGATTTTCCTCACAGACCTTATGATTGTGCTATAGATCTGTTGCCAGGTGCCATGCCTCCAAGGGGACATGTCTACCCACTCTCTCAAAAGGAGAATGACATCATGGAGGAATATATACGAGAAAACCTGGCTCGTGGGTTCATTTGCTGTTCCTCCTCTCCTGCGTGAGCAGGGTTTTTTTGTATCAAAAAAGGAGGGGATTTGAGACCATGCATTGACTACAGAGGGTTAAAAAGAATCACTATACATAATGCCTACCCTATTATTACCCGAATTATTTGACCATTTAAAAGGTGCCAGAATCTATACGAAGTTGGGCCTAAGAGGTGCTTATAATTTGATAAGGGTCAAGAAAGACCATGAACGGAACAATGCTTTCAATACCAGGTGTGGTCATTATGAATATCCGGTTATGTAATGCGCCAATTCTAGGTCTCAATAGCCAAGCCAGAAAAATTCTCCCATTTTATCTCACTTTACAAATCGGCTATTTGGTCCAGATTATTCGCCTGTTCTCCTGGTTTTCACCTTTCACTGAATAACCCTGATATTGTTTATCTTGCTTTTATGCCACTGAGGAACCGCTTTGAGAGTGTGAAACGCATTTGGCCTTTTATCAATCCAGTTTTCATTGTAATTTATGCTTATTTGTTTTAATTAGTGAAGCACCGAAATTAAAATTTGGGACCGAAACGGATACCGAAAATGCACGATGATTTTGGCCGAAAACCGATACCGAAAATAATATATGACTATATATACACATACTGTGTATACATGTGTCTGGTGTGAGTAATATATATATATTAGTGATGCTCCGAAATGAAAATTTTGAAACGAAACCGAAAATAACTTTTTTCCCCATCAATTTTTTTTAACCACTTCAATGCGGAGGACACGCTCAGCGCGTCCTCCGCATGGCTGCTGGTATGCGGAGGACGCGCTAGAGCGCGTCCTCCCTTTGGGGTCAGCGTTCGGCCGGGTTCCGGCCGATCGCTGGCCCCCCCGGTGCGGGCTGACATCCTCGATGTCAGCCCAGCATCCGGAACCGCAGCCGCTGAAATTAGGTGTCATCGCGGCAGCGCGATGACACCTAATTCAGGCGCCCCCCCCGCCTGTGCGGAGGAGGCGCCTGAAAGGGAGGGGGGGAGGTCCTTCAGACCTCTCTCCCTCCCGATCAGCAGCGTTGCGGGGGTTAACCCAGGCACCATTTGGAAGGGCACAGCCTGCCCTTCCAAATGGTGCCTGGCATTAACCCCTGGGGAGCTGGATCGCGAATCGGTGCTGAAAAGCGCCGGTTCGTGATCCTTTCCCGGAGTTGGCCGACATCTTGGATGTCGGCCAAGCCTCCGGGAACTCCCCCTGAGGACTGGCGTCATCGTGCATAGCACGATGACGCCAGTCCTAGAGTTAACCCCTAACTGCCACCAACGGTGGAGATAGGGAGTTCCAATGAACTCCCTATCTCCCGATCCGTGGCAGCTAGGGGTTAAAGTTTGGTATGGTTGGATCGGCCAGAGCATGGCCATTCCAACGATACCAAACTCGAATGTGAAAAAAGTTTTTTAAAAAAAAAAAAAATTAAAATTAAAAATAAAAATATATATTTTTTTTTTGCATGAAAAGTTTTTATTTTCAAAAAGGACAAAGAACAATATACAAAACATAAGAGGGAAAGCTTGACATAAAATATAAGGAACAAAAAAAAAACATGGAAAAGGTATCACAACTGAAGTATTCACTCTACATAACCATACATTAATATGATCTTCTCCGAGAGCCATGCAGAGTATTTATGATCGCAATAGAGAGGAACTCCCATGCAGGCAACGGCCTTGAAGAAAAAAGGGGGGGGAGCCGTGACAAATACTTCCCCTGCGCCCCACAGTATTGGGGTCTCTCTCCCAGACTCACACGGACCAGAAAACTTGAGTGTAGGGGCGAGGTTAGCGCAGAATTATGGGGAGCAAATAAATCGAACGACTAACAAAGACTAACTCCAATTAACAAGAAACCGGGACAGACATATATAGACAAATAGACAATAAAAGAAAAAAGTAAATGGGAAAGACCCATTAAAGAAAAAGTGAATGGAGAGGTCTTGAGAAAAGGAACCGAAGATACCAAGAAACAGAGAAACGAAGCGAAGATCAGAAAGAGGGAAGCAGAAGGAAAGTAAGCAGAGAGAGAGGGGAGAAAGGCCAGAAGAGAGGTAGACAAAGGACAGCGTACCAAGGCCCAGTCTACCATCAGGGATAGGCCGAAACACCTCCCACTCCGAAAAGGGAAGTCAAGAACACCCAGCTGAGAAGCCCATCCTTCTGTGCGCAGGAGTAGCCTACCCAGGATCGTGGGCCTCCTGAAGCCACTCCGCGCATTTAGAGGAAGATACAAACTCCGACCAATAATACCAGGTACGGCGGAAAATCTCGTCCCATCTGTCTGCAGGATGCAGCAGCTGCTCCGCCGACCTAATGAGCTCCATCCTCAATAGTACTTCTCGTAAAGGAGGAGTGTGATCGGATTTCCAAAATAAAGGTGGCACTGACCTCGCCGCCAGTAACAGACGAGGCAAGATAGAACATTTAAATGACTTATATGACAAATCCATCTGGCCAAGCAAAAACAACCTAGGATCCAAAGCCAAATCCAGGTTTGTCAAGTGACACGCCAGCTTCCGTATGGCTTCCCAGAAAGGACGAATGCGCGAGCAGGACCACCACATATGGAGGTATGTGCCTCTATCTAAGTTACATCTCCAGCAGTCATCAGTGGCTGAGGTACAGAAACGCGCCGTCTGCACCGGAGAAGTATACCACAGTGAAATCAATTTATAAGAGGACTCTCGGAATCTGGAAACCGGTGAGCCCGATGCAACAAAGTAGAACGTCTTTGCCCAGTGTCTTTCAGGTAAATTGTCCCCTAACATGTCATCCCATTTTCCTACAAATGATGGCAGATTGGCCGAAAAAGCTTGTAGCATGGAGTATAAGGTGGAGAGGCTGCGTGTCAGAGTAATTCCCGACACACAATATTTTTCGAATTGAGTGAGCTGTCTCAGAAGACCGGCTCTATCAGGTAGAGAACATAAAAAGGAGCGCAATTGTGCATAGTTGAAGGACTCCGCAAACGTAGGCACTGGAGTCTCCTGTCCCGTCCCCCCAGCGGTATCCACTGCCCCTCTGCGAATAGATGATGCGCCCTGAGACATGACGAGGTAGTGAAGCGAAGGCGCACCGAGGCACAAACCCCACTCGGGAGCGCTGGGTTGTGTGACAAGGGAAGAAGAGGCGAGGGAGAGGGCGAAAAAGCAAAAAGGGGGCGGGCCCGAAGCCAATATCTGAGCGTACATCCCACCGCAGGGGCTCGTCTGGAAGACAAGGGCACATGTCGTTGGAGGAGCCACGGTAACGCCCAGAGGGGGCACTCTGCAAGTGCCCACTCCAGGTCCAGCCATCTACGGGTAGAACCCTGATCCATCCAATCCAGCAGTCTAGTTAGGTGGTTGGCAAACAGATAGGATCCTAGATCAGGTAATGCCAAGCCTCCCGAGGAGGTAGGTTTACACATGGTCGTAAATTTAAGGCGGGGCCGTTTACCAGCCCAAACAAAATTCAGGAACAACTTCCGCACCTCAGCGAGCCAGCCTCTAGGAACCTGCAGGGGATGGTCTGGACAAGGTAGAGAAGGCGGGGCAAGACGTTCATCTTTAGAACCCCAACCCTACCTAGCCATGAGAGATATTTAGAGGACCATCCTCTCATGTCCTGGCGTATAACCGATAAAATAGGCAGGAAATTAAGGGAAGGGATCTTACTGACATCTGCATGAAGCCATATGCCCAAGTAACGTAGCTTTTCCGCACACCACCTGAATGGAAAACGGCGTTTAAGTGCAACCCTGTCAGCGCCCTGCAGGGAAATATTCAAGATTTCCGACTTATTCATATTGATTTTAAGTCCTGACAGTGCCCCATAAGTATCTAGCTCAGTTACCACCTCCTGAAGGGAGACCACTGGGTTTGTGAGCATAAAAAGTAGGTCATCCGCATAAGCTGAGACCTTGTGATGAAGGGAGTGGCCACGGATGCCAGTGATCAATGGATTAAGGCGAATAGAAGACAACAAGGGCTCCAGAGTGAGTGCAAAGACCAGAGGCGAGAGCGGGCAACCTTGCCGGGTTCCATTCCGGACTTGGAAACTATCTGTAAGAGCACCATTTACCCTAACCCTTGCTGTTGGATCATCGTAAATAGCATCGATCCAGGAGAGAAAGGTGGCATCCAGTCCGAACTTAGCTAATGTCAGCTTCATGAATGGCCACAGCACTCGGTCGAAGGCCTTTTCAGCATCAGTTGACAGCAGAAGGACCGGGCTCGACCCTCGATGAGCTAGGCTAATAGCGTTAATTACCCGGGTGGTAGCATCCCTGGCCTCCCTACCAGGTATAAATCCTACCTGATCTGGGTCGATTAGGCGAGGCAAACAATCACTCAATCGAGTGGCCAAAATGCGTGTCAGGAGCTTCAGATCGCCAGTCAACAAAGATATCGGGCGGTAACTGGCACAAAGTAACGGGTCCTTCTCCGGTTTGGGCAATAGTGAGATAGAGGCCGCTAAAGTGGCCCGATGGAGGCCTGCGCCATCAGTCACTGCATTGAAAGTGGAGAGCCAATGAGGGGCCAGAGTATCTCTAAAGCTTTTATAATATTCCGAAGGAAATCCATCCGGCCCAGGGCTTTTATTGTTCTTGGACATCCTCATAGCCTCCTGAAGCTCCTCCATTGTAATGGGGTGGCTCATTGCTTCAGATTCCGCTCTGGTCAGGGTATGTGAGACAGTGCGGTCTAAATATTGCTGGATCAAGGATGTCTCCGGTGCCGACCCGGTATCTGCTCGAATGTTGTACAGGGCCTGGAAAAAGTTGCGAAATTCTGTAGCAATACGGGCTGGGTGTGAGGTAATCTCAGAGGCCGAGATACGGATGCGTGGAATGTACGCTCTCTGGCGACGTACCCTAAGCTGTTGTGCTAGGAGGCGGCCGGGTTTGTTCTCATGGAGTGCAAAGAAGGCCCTAGATTTAATGGCCTGCAATTTAAGATCTGCGTTCAGGTGGTCTGCCAAAGATTGGCGGGCTTGCAAGAGGCGTTGAAAAGCCTCGGTTGCTCCCGAGGCAATATGTTCGTCTTGGAGCTGCTGAATATCAGCGAGCAAAGTCTGGAGATGTGCTTTATTCCGTCTCTTGAGTGCCGTACCACGACTAATGAGGAACCCACGGATGCAAGCCTTATGGGCTTCCCAAATTGTGGGGAGGGACACATCAGGCGTAACGTTGTCTTGAAAAAAGTTAGATAAGAGCGTTTGCGCATCTGAGAGAACCTGCGGGGCAGACAAAAGCGAGACATTGAGCCGCCAATTACGCTCTTTGGGCGCACACAATGGTGAGGAAATTGAGACAGAGACCGCAGCATGATCCGACCAGGTGCGAACCGCTATTCCCGAATCTCCGACCAAAGAGAGCACATGTGGGGACATGAAAAAATAGTCCAACCTGGAGTAAGAGGAGTGGGCTGCCGAATAAAACAAGAAGTCCCGTTCCCGACCGTGAAACGCTCTCCAAACATCCACCAGCTGATATGAATCCAATAAGCGGCGCATCTGGCGAAGCAAACTATCTGGGATAGATGAAACCCCGTTCGAGGTATCTAGGCGTGGATCCAAAGGGATGTTAAAGTCCCCTGCTAGAATCAGAAGACCCTCCTGGAAGGCTGCCAGTTTACGAAGAATGCCAGAAAGACAACGACATTGCGATTTATTTGGCAAGTACACGGAAGCGAACGTGTATGACTCCCCCGCTATCGTGCCCTTAGTAAAGAGGAACCGTCCCTCTTCATCTCGGCACGTCTCAGTCTCCACAAAAGGAACATCTGCCGCAAAGATGATGGCTGTGCCCCTGGACTTTCCACCAGCGTAATTACTATAAAAACCCAAAGGAAAATTACGATCAGCTAGAGTAAGGGCAGAATCCCCACGAAAATGTGTCTCCTGAATGAAAATCACCGAAGCTCGAAGAGCTCTCAGTTCTCGCAAGATCTGACGTCGCTTCTCAGGCGTATTCAAGCCCCGCACGTTGTAAGACAGCAAGTTGAGCGGCCTATCCCTGTATGCAGCCATTGGGAAGGGCAGTTAGGGGTAGGGAAAGAGTGAGAGGGAGCAAGATAAGGGATAAGGAGGAGATGAGAGAGAAGAAGAGAGGGAGAGAGAAAAAAGTGAAAAAGAGAGTAGAGAGCAGAAGGGGAGAGAAGAGAGAGAGAAAGAGGGGAAAGGAGTAAGAAGAAAAGAGAAGAAGAAGAGAGGGAGGGGAGAGTGAAAAAGAAGAGAAAGAGAGAAGAAAGAGAGAAAAGAAAAAAAAAAAAAAAAAAAAAAACGCACAAACACAAAAATCTGAGGGAAGTGGTGATCCTAGAGGATAAAGGTTAGGTATGTGAAAAACACTACCCTAAATGGTCCTCTAGGGAGAAAGACACCAATCCTCGTGGGGGTGGATCAATCAACCGGTCTGCAGCCGCAGACTATCTAGGTGAATCAATCCCAGAACAATCCCACAATCCCAACCCAGGTTATTTAAAAGATAGTAACATAACAAGGTAACAATGCAGTATCGTAAACCGAACAAGCCATCCCGACCCACAAATCAAAGAGCATGGAAAGATAAAATAAAAAAAAAAAAAAAAAAAAAAAAAACAACACACGAAATCAATTAAACAAAGCCGGCTGCTGAAGGACATAGGTATGCATAAAGGTCCCGTATATATTTCCGACGAGCGAGTGTTCCTTTTCTTCCCTTCCCCTCTTCTCCCCCCCCTCCCTCCCCTCAATACACCCCCGCTACCGAGAAATTTCGAAAACAGTCTTCATAGGTTTACACCTTAATCTCCCGCTGAACTATCCCCTATTCTGCTACATGTAGGGAATAGTGGACATCAACATTAGGTGCCCCCTACCCTGATTATACATCTTGTTCTCAGAGTGTTCATTCCTTTTATCGATCCTGTCCCTCCCCCTCCCCCTTTTTTTTTCTTTGTTTTTCTTTTTTTTTCTTTTTCCTTTCTTTTCCCTCTCCCCCTTTTCTCTTTTTTTTCCCTCCCTCTTTTTTTTTTTCCCTTTTTTTTTTCTCTTTTTCCCCTTTTTTTTTTTTTTTTTTCTCTCTTTTTCCTCTTTTTTTTTTTTTTTTTCAGTTTTTTGTTTCCCCCCCCCTCCCTTCCCTGTTTTTCTTTTTTTTTCTTTTTTCTTTCCCTTCTTTTCCCCTTTTTTTCCCCTTTTCCCTTTTTTATTTTTTTTTCCCCTTTTTTTAAATAGTTTTTTGTTTTCCCCCCCCTCTCCCTTCCCTCCCTCTTTCCCCCCCCTATCCCTTCCACCTAAACCCGGCGGGTAGCTATAGGCGACGTCAGAGGTGCAAGAAACATCCGGTAGATCAATAAGATGATGTCATATTGGCGGGATTTATAGTAACGATGAAAGAATCATTTTTGTCCGAAAGGAGTGGGGAAGTTGCAAGCTGCAGCGGCTATGGGGGATCATAAATAAAATAAAAACAATAATATACAAACATCATGCTTATTCTCCGTCATTCAAGGCTATAAACATGTTATAGCAACCTGCGAACAGCCCTCTGACATGGCCACGGAGCCGCAGAATATACAGACCAACGCCATGTTTCGTGTGTTGGCACAGAAGACACCTTGAAGGCGTAAAGGCAAAAGATACGGGACCCCCTCTTCTTCTGCCCAACCTAATGTCCAGCATATAACCCAAGCAGTACGCCTCATTTCCGGGATATGTGGGCGGGAGTCATGCGTAATAAGACAAGGTTAATTGAGAAGCTGAGGGCGCGAAAAGCAATCCCGCATGGCCAAACGTCTGCTTCCTCTACCAAACCCTGTACACCGTTCAGTGAAACCTGGCCTTGTGGCTGGATAGAGTAAACGTAAACAAAGTCAAGTAAGAAGGGCCGCAAGGCATAATATGAAAAAAAAAAAAAAAAAACAACATAGAAGAGAATTTCCATGCCCAAAGTCCGTGTTCCGGGAACAAGATGTCCTTTGGACTCAGGCCTCGACTCAGGCCTCCCGTAACCCGCCCTTGTGAGTGATAGTACTCCACGGCTTAGGAAAGGGCAACTTTCCTCGGGACCTACAGTGCCCCATCTTCTTGCGGGACAGGGGCGACCAAATGTCTACGTCGCCTCCGGGATCTCTGTGGCCTAGGCGCCATCTCCCTACCCTGGCCAGGGAGGGAGAACATTTCCCAATCAGGCACCCTCACATCCGGGAGGCCCAGAGCTGCGATGAAACGTGGGACATCAGCTGGCGTGCGTAGCAGATGGGCAACGTTATCCACTCGGGCCGATAACGAGAACGGATAGCCCCATCTATATGGGATCTGTGCTTCTGATAAGGCTTGGGTCACGGGCCGCAATGCGCGCCTGGCTTGTAGCGTAGAGGGAGAGATATCATTAAAAATATCAATAGTACCTCCATCGTATGTCCATGTGCGACGGGCGCGAGCTTTCAAATAGATCGCCTCCTTCAGGGAAAAGTCAGCGAAGTAGCATATCAGGTCCCTCGGTGGCATCGTGGATGAAGTAGGGGGGGGCCGTAGTGCGCGGTGAGCGCGAGGCAGGTCCACTGCCGTTACCCGTTCAGAGCCCAGGAGGTGATTAAAGAGGCCCGGTAGGTAGATGTGCGCATCCGATACCTCCTCCGGTACTCCGCGGATACGGAGATTCTGCCTTCTGGACCTGTTATCCAGGTCATCAATGCGGCGCCATACCTCTGAGTGCTGCAGTGAGATAGTCATAGCCGCCTCGTGCGGTGTATTTGCCGCCTGCTCCAAGCGAGTCAACCGCGTGTCCATGGTCGACACCTCCCCCCTCACCTCAGCGATGTCCTGCTGCAGCTTCTCCCCCACCTCCGCTACCAGGGATTGTATGTCTGCCCGTGTGGGCATGTCTGCAAGCAGTCGCTCAATCCGCTGCGTGGCCGCACCGAGGTCCGGGAGCGAGTATTCCGAGGAGGAGGCCGAGGACGCCATGTCCGAGGAGTCGTCTCCTCCTTGTGTTGTCTGCGGCTGGGGTCCGAAGTAGGAGTCCAATCTTCCCGCGGCCGATCTGCGAGGGGTCCCAGGGCGAGACTCAACAGGTTGAGGCCGTTTGCCACGACCCATACCGGGGTTTACCTTGCTATGAAAAGCGGATTATTTGCGGGATTGTGAGGAGCTCACGTACTACGCAGCCATCTTGGTTGAGCAGCAGACCACGCCCCATAAAAATATATTTAAAAAAAAATATAAAAAAATAAATAAACATTTTTTTTAATTTTTTTTGGTTCGTTAATGCAGCAATATTGTTCCCATTTCAATTATAATGTGAACAATGATGCTGCACTAACGATTTTTGTATGTGGTGCGTTTGTTAAAAATCACATAATTTTCCCCAAAAAAAAATGTAACGAGACCCCATCTCTAATTTTCTTAACAAGCGCACCCCATACAAAATATAAGCGCAATTGCTCGCATGTTAAAATGTGAAAAAAACCACTTTACACGTTGTAAATTATTGAAAATACATATTTTATTGCATTTTTTGTTATAATATACAGACATGACATAACGTATACATATAATAATGACATATTATGAATCTACCGAGTCTGACGGAAAGAACGATATATAATATGTCTGGGTCATATACTAAAATAAGCCTTCAAAACACGTTTAAACATGATGAGCAAAACCGGTAAAAATGACCTCAGCACAGAGGTGTGAAAAGCCTCAGCAGCGAAAGGGTTAAGATAGTTTTTTGTATAACTGTATTAATACTAGACTTTATTAAACTAATATCATGAATTTAAATTAATCCACATTAAAAATTTTAAGATATTTTTGTCCTATTTTGATGTAGTTATTTTGCATCTAGTGCATACATTCATATGTCAAATTTTTGGACACACACACATTTTATAGTTGCAGAAGACATTTACACATCCCAACAATTCAGAGAACTCTGAATTGCTGGGATGTGTAAATGTTTTCTGCAACTATAAAGTTTATTATTTGTTGTGTGGAGGCTTTTAATCAAAAAAATTTGCCCTCCACCACAACTTAAATGAGTAGATATACACTATATTGCCAAAAGTACTCACTCACCCATCCAAATAATCAGAATCAGGTGTTCCAATCACTTCCATGGCCACAGGTATATAAAATCAAGCGCCTAGGCATGCAGACTGTTTTTACAAACATTTGTGAAAGAATGGGTCGCTCTCAGGAGTTGGGATGAGCTGTTCAGTTCGATCTGTTCGGAGTTCGCATCAAACATCGGCCGTTCGCCGAACTCCGAACATTTCCTCGTGCTCAGTTCGAGTTCACCCACAATGGACCACAATGCACTTTCCCACTGACCTGAAGCTTGTAATTGGCTACAGCCTTGCACCTGACCACAGGTCAGGTGCAAGACAGGTGCAAGACTATGCCAATCACGGCTCAGAGTCCTGATTGGGCAAATTTTGCCCAATCATGGGCTCACAGAGCTAAGTCCCGCAGCACTCTATATAAGGCTTTACACAGCCCCAGCACGTGTTTTTTGAGAGGAGATTGTTCTGTTAGTGTGTCTTCTCAGTGCCAGAAGCTATTGGGGGGGTCTCACTTCTACAAGATATCTGGGAATTGTTGTAATCTGTGTGTTTTCACTGCCAGCAGCTATTGGGGGAAGGGGGGTCTCATGTCTACAGATATCTGGGAATTGTTGTAATCTGTGTGTTCTCACTGCCAGCAGCTATTGGGGGGGGTCTCACCTCTACAAGAAATCTGGGAATTGTTGTAATCTGTGTGTTCTCACTGCCAGCAGCTATTGGGGGTCTCACTTCTACAAGATATCTGGGAATTGTTGTAATCTGTGTGTTCTCACTGCCAGCAGCTATTGGGGGGTCTGACTTTTAGAAGATATCTGGGAATTGTAATCTGTGTCTTGTCACTGCCACCCGTCAGGGTGTCTCACTGATTTATAGGAGGTTACTGGGATTGTAATCTGTGTCTTCTCACTGCCACCCATCAGGGGGTCTCACTGATTTATAGGAGGTTCCTGGGAATTGTAATCTGTGTCTTGTCACTGCCATCCATCAGGGGGTCTCACTGATTTATAGGAGGTTCCTAGGAATTGTAATTTGTGTCTTGTCACTGCCACCCATCAGGGGGTCTCACTGATTTATAGGAGGTTTCTGGGAATTGTAATCTGTGTCTTCTCACTGCCAGCTATCACGGGGTCCCACATACTTCTAGCAGATTTCTGCGAATTTTAATCTGTGTATTGTCACTGCCACCCATCAGGGGGTCTCACTGATTTATAGGATGTTCCTGGCAATTGTAATCTGTGTCTTGTCACTGCCACCCATCAGGGGCTCTCACTGATTTATAGGAGGTTACTAGGAATTGTAATCTGTGTCTTCTCACTGCCAGCTATCAGGGGGTCCCACATACTTCTAGCAGATTTCTGTGAATTTTAGTCTGTGACTTGTCACTGCCACCCATCAGGGGGTCTCACTGATTTATTGGAGGTTCCTGGGAATTGTAATCTGTGTCTTGTCACTGCCACCCATCAGGGGGTCTCACTGATTTATAGAAGGTTCCTGGGAATTTTAATCTGTGTCTTGTCACTGGCTGCCAGCTATCAGGGTGTCTCACTGAGTTATACCAGAGTTCTGGAAATCTTTAATCTAGATAACACAGTTGAAACCGAGTTCTGCCCATCTCCAATTTTATAACAGGAGTTGAATCAGAGTTCTGTATATCTTTAATCTATATATCACTCACCATGTCAGAAAGACCAAAAAGGACAGGCAGACGCTCCCAGACACAGATAAGAGGGCAAGCAGCCTCTGTGTCGGAAGGGCACCCCTGGTCGTCGTGGACGTGGTCCATCGTCTGCAGGGGCACGCTTGTCCTTGTTTCTAACTGGTGCTGGCCATCGTAAGCAGCAGCAACATACAGAGGATTTGCAGGATTGGCTAACGGGTCCATCCTCATCCTCCGAGTCCTCTGCCAGCCAGGCTTGTAGTGGCTTACAGTCCACCTCAGCTGCCAAAACATCTAATTCAACCTCCATATCCACAGCTACTCCTGTCGTAGCCTCACCATCATACACGGAGGAGTCAGATGAATTGTTTGACTACAATGACAGTGACATGCTGCTTGAGGATGCGCAGCAACTCCAGTGCTCTGATTCAAACTCTGAGGTTGAGGAAGGGAGTAAAATCAGCCTAGAGGGAGGGGGTGCCAGTGACACACAAAGAACTGGCACTCATGTTCCCCCAGCAGCTGCAGCATATTGCGAAGTTGGCTCCAGTGATGAGGAGATAGGGGGTGATGACAATGATGAGGTCACTGACTCCACCTGGGTGCCTCATCGAACAGAGGAGTCAAGGGAGGAGGAGGAGGAGGCGGCACAACAAAAACGAGACAGAACGTCCTCTATGACCAACCATAGCCAGTCCAAGGCATCAGAAGTCACAGCTGCTCAGGTGCAGAGTGCTGTTGTCTCAAAGCACATGTACAGGAAGTCTGCTGTCTGGGAGTTCTTTAAGAAATGTGTAGCAGACCGCACCATTGCTATTTGTAATCTATGTCAGATGAGGATCAAGCATGGGAAAGACTTCCCATGCTTGGGTACCATGTGCTTGAAGCGACATATGACCACCTGCCACGCATCCCGTTGGCACAACACTTTGCATAGGTCCTCATCATCTGTCTCTACCCCCACTATATGTCCTGCCATGTTATTGCCTACAACCTCCACTGACAGGGAGGATACTTACGCTGCAGCAGCTGGGCCAACGTAATCTGACTGCATAAATCTTCAACTGATGGGATGCTGTCACATTCTAAAGAAGGACGTGGGACACCCATTACTACAGTAATGCAACAGTATTGCATATCCGTATATGCTACGGATGCTACAGTAATGGGTGTCCCACGTCCTTCTTTAGAATGTGACAGCATCCCATCAGCTGAAGATTTATGCAGTCAGATTACGTTGCCCCAGCTGCTGCAGCGTAAGAAAAAATATAATCCCAACCATCCCCAAGCACAGCGTCTAAATGCCAGTTTAGCAAAATTACTCACATTACAGCTGCTGCCTTTCCAGCTGGTGGACTCTGCTTCCTTTCGTGAATTTGCTGAATGTGCTGTACCACAGTGGCAGGTTCCAAAACGCCATTTCTTTTCATGGAAGGCCATTCCAGCACTATACCAGCATGTGGAACACAATGTTATGGAGTCATTGGGAAAGGCAGTCAGCAGCAAGGTGCACATGACATTACATTTCCTTCACAGCACACTGGGTAACTCTGCTTGCAGCTGGGAGGGAGCCAGGATGGGGCTCTGTGCTCGAGCTTGTTTATCCACCATGCCTCCAGAAAGCTGCTTGTATGAGGTCTGTCTGCTCCACCAAACAAAAGAAAAAACAAGTGATTTGAGGGATAAACCCTTAACTCACTAAAAGGGAGTGCTGATTAAAAATTAACTTTTAATGGTTATAATAAAATACACATTGGTAGAACCGACAGTTATTGTTAAAAAACATATAGACACATCGACATAGGCACAATGTATACCAGGGAGGAAAGAGATATACAATGAATACAAAGCAAATTGCTTAATTGAAGCTTAGGGGCACAGATATAGACCTTCAATCAAAATTGAGAACTACAGTAACTGTGAAAGACGGCTGCCGCATGGACTTTTTAAACACGCAAATTGGAGCCTTGATAGTCTCAATAGCCCACACTACAATATAAACAATAACCAAAGTTAGGATCACCAATTGAATACACCAAGGTTGGTAGAAGCCAGAGTATAGAACTATATTACAAACCGTTCATTTGGCCTGGCTACCTTGAGTAAGAACCTAATTGAGCTGTAAGCTAAAGGTTAATAGGCTGGGAGCCAGAAAATACAAGTAAAGGCCAATTAACAAAAAAAAACATTAATATGTTTAAGGAATGTCAACCTAGCAACAATACGTAGTGGAGACAGAATCCGATAGACCAATCATGCGTGCACGTTAGAGTATTGCTGTCCTCAAAAATGGCAACAGTGCATAGAGAATATCGCCCGTTACAAGGACCAGGTTGTAGTTAGGAAGGCCAAAATCAATCAATTGAAAACTGTCCCTAAAAAGCTAAAGATTCTATACTCTCCCTGTCAAATCACATTGCATTGCGCCAAAAAGTTTAAAATAAAACACAGGACTCGACACGTGTTTCGCCGGTGCTAAACCGGCTTCATCGGGAGTCAGACATAAGTTGTAATTACTGTCAGGACCGTGTGACACAGTGGCTGGTTATATACACCTCAGTAACTCAAATCAAAGGAGGTAGGCGTGAACAATCACTGCTTCAATTGGAATCTGATGCAGACTGATGGCAACTCAGCTGATCCCAGAGTATCCCGCATAACCCACCAATCTAAACAGCCATGGGGATCAAAATAAATGAATCCGATCAATGGCCAAAAAATTGGTACAGTAAAGGTGCACATCCAAACGAAACCAAGAGTTCAAGGTAGTCTTAATGGAACAATCGAATTTGAATCTCGTATTGCCCAAGAAAATTAGTCCCCTGTATATATAACGAAAGATGACCCGTTTAACTGATAAAAACTCTAGAATACATATTCAATTGTGGATTACTTCTTTAAATGATATCGGCGGGTGATGAAAGCCAGAGCCAGAACTGTTCCAATGAACCCCCTATCTCCCGATCCGTGACAGCTAGGGGTTAATGTTTACTATCATTGGAACGGCCAGAGCGTGGCCTTTCCAATGATACCAAACATGACCTTGTAGAAAGTAAAAAAAAAAAAAAATTACAAAAAAAAAAAAGGTTTTTTTTTTTTTTTATTTATTTATTAGCGCAACATTATTGTTCCCATTTCAATTATAATGTGAACAATGATGCTGCACTAACAATTTTTTCTATGGGGGGGCGTTTGCTAAAAAACACGGAATTTTCCCCAAAAAAAGTAACGATTCCTCATTTCTAATTTTTTTAACAAGTGCACCCCATAGAAAATATAACCGCAAACGATCGCATTTTAAAATGTGAAAAAAAAAACACTTTACACATGGTAAATTATTGAAAATTCAAATTTTATTGCATTTTTTGTTATAATATAAAGACATGACATAACGTATACATATAATAATGACATATTATGAATCTGCACAGTCTGCCGGAAAGAACGATATATAATATGTCTGGGTCATATATTAAAATAAGGCTTCAAAACGCGTTTAAACATGATGAGCGAAACTGGTAAAAATTAGCTCAGCATAGGGGTGGGAAAAGGCTCAGCAGCGAAAGGGTTAATGTATGGTTAGAATATCACTTAACAGTAGATAGAGGGTGTAGAGTAGACAACTGGATGAGCTAATGTACTGCAGTATAAGGATCCTAGATTGAACAATTAACTAACTTCTATAATAAACTTGGTCTCAGTCCTAAAAGGGATACACCAAGCACCAATGAGCTAAGTTAGGTAATGATTAAATATCACCAACCTATACCATGGACAATTAAACCATTCAATTGGTCAATATCTCATGTCCAGAAGGTACAGCCCTAAATACGAACGTTCATTTGTAAAACATGTTATATCAAAGTTGAGTAGTTAAATACATACAAGAAAGGGGTCAATAAACTGTGTTGAATAAAGATAGGTATCGCCGACACATACCATGGACAAATACACCATTTAATTGGTAAGTAACTCGTGTCCAGAAGGTGCTGCCCTGAATAAAATGGAGAATCTTGTGCTGACCCAATCTACAAAAATACACAATACTGCACAATGGATTATTCAAGTTGGTTGCTGCAGTGAAATAGCCCCAATGGCAATAAATTGTTTGTAACCATAACACCAGTGACAACAGTATACATGAGCCAACTGCTAAAAATAATGTGGCATGATCAGTAACAAACACTAACGCGCGTTTCGCCACTAAACAAGAGCGGCTTCGTCCAGAGCGTGACCAGAATCTCGTCCTGTACCCATATTTATACCCATCAGTTGGGCGCACCCCACCTGTGTCTGCTGGAGCTCGATTGCCCGTAGCATACCAGCACTTCCGCATCTAGAAGCCAACAGAATAACCACATGACTCCACTGAACCAATCAGATAACGGTTCAGAGTAACACATGGGCTAATAATACTACTCTGTTGCCGTTTCTTAGATACATGTATTAACCAGCGTTCCTCACTAGTTTGGCTTTCGTTTAGATGCTTAAGGGCAGCAATATGCTCAATTAACCGGGATCATGAGTATACATCCCATCTAGTGAGATATATTGTGGTCTCTAGAAAGATTGGCTATTAATAACCAACTCCTAGACCAACAAGTCTCATATATGGGTTAAAGGGTATTGATTAGAGTTCTGTAAATTAAAAGATTGAAAGAATAAGTGAGTTATACAGTAATCTACATAGATAGTGTATCTTTTTTTAAAAAAATGTCAAATAAGGGGCTAACTATTAGACGGGTTGCATTCATATATTTTGTTTTATTTAAATAAAGGGAGTATATGTGAAGCCCTCGTTAAGTCCTTCTGGAGCCAGAGTATGCAGGGTATATATCCAGAAGCATTCCCTGCGTCTCAGAAAGAGATCATAGTCACCCTTCCTCTGATGATGTTTAACCAGTTCAATGCCATTTTGGTCTCTCATTATACACATTCTTCTCACTGTTTTTCAGTATACTGAGTATTTTTTCTATATAGAATTGTATGTCTATCTATTTTTAGAATCAATCTAATAAAAATTTATGTTTAATTTATGTCTTCTATTTGATACCAGCGCAAGTGGTTTTAACCAGCTTATTATAGCTGTGTTGTATTTGCCACAATCTCTCTTGTTGTTGTTTTAATGTTTCTATACATCCTACAAATCCCCCACTTCACGGGCAGGTTATGGGGACCTCCTAGGCACGATATTTGAAGGAATTTTACGTTTTTATTCTCAACCTTTATTTCATGGAAAACTCACTGAAAAACGTTGTTTTTTTACTTTTTGTCCTTGTTTCCTGTCCACCAGGGCACTACCCGGACCCCCGTACACCTTTTATGGCAAATATCTTGCATATATGCCCTCTTGGAGGGCACTCTAAAAATCAAACTTTCGAGTCCCATTTACTTGCATTGAGTTCGGTTCGTGTTCGAGTTCGAACTCAAACTTTTAAAATTGTTCGTGTTCGAATGCACGAGAGTGTTCGGCTCATCACTACTCAGGAGCTCAGTGAATTCCAGCGTGGAACTGTGATAGGATGCCACCTGTGCAACAAATCCAGATGAAAAAATTTCCTCGCTCCTAAATATTCCACAGTCAACTGTCAGCTTTATTATAAGAAGCAGAGAGCTTCATGGAATGGGTTTCCATGGCCGAGCAGCTGCATCCAAGCCATACATCACCAAGTGCAATGCAAAGCGTCGGATGCAGTGGTGTAAAGCACACCACCACTGGACTCTAAAGCAGTGGAGACGCTTTTTCTGGAGTGACGAATCGCGCTTCTCCATCTGGCAATCTGATGGACGAGTCTGGGTTTGGCGGTTGCCAGGAGAACGGTACTTGTCTGACTGCATTGTGCCAAGTGTAAAGTTTGGTGGAGGGGGTATTATGGTGTGGGGTTGTTTTTCAGGAGCTGGGCATGGCCCCTTAGTTCCAGTGATAGGAACTCTGAATGCTTCAGCATACCAAGACATTTTGGACAATTCCATGCTTCCAACTTTGTGGGAACAGTTTGGAGCTGGCCCTTTCCTCTTCCAACATGACTGTGCACCAGTGCACAAAGCAAGGTCCATAAAGACATGGATGACAGAGTCTGCTGTTGACAGGTATATTACACAGAAAGGAGAATTTTAAAATGGATGCTTGTAGCCATTTTGTTTTGAAAGACAGTTTTTCTCCAAAATTTCTCTAGGTTTAGAAATGAACGAGATTTTTTTTACAGAGTTCATTCCTGGGTGAAGTCTTTTATATTTTTTTTTAGAAGTGCCAGACATGAAGGAACCTAAAATGTTTCTTTTGTGTGATAATGTTAGAGTTAAGTGCTAAGACGTGTCATAATTAAATTTATTGGTCTGTCTTAAGTTTTAAAACAAAAGATATTTTGTCTTTTGGGTATAGGAATAAGAGTTAATACTCCTAATATAGATTTATATTCACAAAATATATGTTTATAATCAAGGTATATTTTATTATATTTACAGTAGGAAATATATATTCCAATAAATATTGTAGAAAGTATATAATTGGTAAATAATAAAATTTACTAAAGAATAGATTTTGTTGAGTTAACCAGAAAAGAATTTAGCTGATAGGACTCTGAGTCAAAAGGGAGTAGGGTTATAAATCAAAGATGACAGATGGAGACACAGTGTCTAGCTGGGAGAAGAGAGTGGTTCTTTGTTAAGTCAGATTGATCTTTTGACCCGAGATAGGGTATTAAAAAGAAATGGTGGAATTAATTAAGAAGTGCAATACTGCCCTCTAGAGGATAGTAAATATATCAAATATATTGCCAGTGACGTCAAATTGGCTGTAATAAGCGGCAATGTTGGTTACAAGTTAGTCGGAGATTCCAGCAGTCAGACTCACACCGCAATGCATTCAGATGTCCAGTGCACATGACACTCTGAAGTCGGAGATTCCAGCAGTCAGACTCACACTGCAATGCATTAGACATGACACTCTGAGAGTCCAAGATTCCAACACTCAGACTCACACCACGATGCAGGCAGATCCCAAGACATGAGGCAATCAAGATTCTCACAAAATTTCTGACTCTCACCAAATCTCTAACTCACATGCATTGATTATCTGATCGATAATCTTCACACATTCCAAAAATTACTACATCAGGAATTCCAAGGCAGACTTATCAACATCCAAATTGGACAGGTAATGTATGAAATAAGGAATTAATGTAAATATATATTTGTAGATATTCTTGCAACGTAGACTGAGACTTCTCGGATTCGGTTCGATCCAAATTCTAAGTATTTTCTATTCTGCAGATAGAAATATGAAGAAGTGGATATAAGGATTTATTCCTAAAAGAAATGTTGTAAGATTGATACCAATATATATATATTGAATTTGGAAATTACTGTGATTAAAATTAATAAGCAAGGAATTATATAACTACAAAATAAAAAGCAAAAGATTAGAAGTTTAATTCTCGAGATTAGGGGAGGATTCACTAAATAAGTTTTTATTACTTATCATTAAATTAGCTCATCTTTTGTTGATCCTTGGAGCATAGAGATATATATATATCTATAAGAGCTGGCTGGTTAAACATTGTTTGCTGGGAAATGCATGTTGTATTAAGCAGAAATGTTTATTAACCATTTGTGTATTAGTTACTAACTGATAAGGTAAATGATATTAATCATATATGCAGTTACTAACCGGAGATACATATATTGTGAAGCTAGTTTTTATATGTTGATGGATTGTGGTTTATAAATTTTTGTTTATGATATGATATTTGAAACTTTTTTGTATACGTAATAAATATATATATATTTTTATCCGATTATTGATTATTGTATTTTTCAAAGCAAAACACAGACAATTAAAAGAATTCAGGATAATTTCTAAGAAATATAGACGATTGATATTTGTGTCTCGCATAAATTTCTTATGAAATAATAATCCCTGATATATTGGAGGCAACTGCCGAGATAGGTCCAATAAATCCAATATAGACATATTGGAGTCTTGGCTGATGAGTCCAATATATAACGTGTTGTATTCACGTGCAGAGATTATATCTGACAAATTGGAGGCACTGTACCGAGATTGTAGTTTTTGTTTGGAATATAATTGTCAGTATTGTCTGATTAGACAGAGATAAAATATATATATAATATATATATATATTTTGACTCCTTGTTGTATTTTGACTTGTGGTTTTTACGGTTATCTACTAAACAGTGTAAAAATGTCAGAATCAGAATCTGAGACTCAGGAAGATATAGAGATACATGCAGATCAAATAGTATTGATAGATGTTATGTCTTATCTAAAGGACAAATTACACGTCACAGATGATTTATTTGATTGGATAAAAGAATTGCAATCAAATATATCTAATTATGTTGAATCAATCTGGTCAGATCAATCAAATTTTCTTGAGTGTTTGCGAAAGATAAGTGCAGCCACAAATAAAAAAGACAAAGAGATTTTTGTTTTAAAAATTGTGCCTGAATGCATATACTTGATCGCAGAAATGAACAAGAAACCAGAGACAGATTAGAAAATAAAAATTGTGACTTGCATGATACCGTAAATAAATTAAAAGATGAGTCAGAACGAATGATAATGGAGTTGAAAGTGTGTGCAGGAGAAAAAGATCAATTGCAAGATGAGATTGCTCAATTATCCAAATTAAATAAGGAGCTAAACAAAAAGTTGCCAAGAATGAAACGCGAACATGAGAAATTCGCTGATGAGCTACGTCAGGTTGAAACTGATGTTCGAAGGGTTAAAAATCCTTCGTTAGAGAAGTTCCCTTTGAAAGCTTTGAGCTATAACTCACTGATTAGGTCTGACAGCTCTGTTTATCTGAAGAGCGAATGTGAAAGTGAAACTAAATCTCATGATGAATAAAGAGCAAAGCCTCTTACACAGGAGTATTTCAAATCACATCACTCTAGCCAGCCACAGCCTATTAAGAAATCTCATAAAGTTCAGGATTTAACGAAAATCATTAATTTCTTAAAAAACTCAGTAGGTATTTTTGACCTTAAGGCATCGCCAAGAATAATAAATCATTTAAATATGTTTGAAGAAACTTTGTCAATATTAGGAATTAATTCTGATGCCCAGAAAATTGAGTTGATCCCATGGGTCTTTGAAAGCAAACATAGGTATTTTTTTCAGTCTTTGAAAGAATCTGGTATACGGAACTGGAGTAAAATAGTCTCCGAGGTCAAATCTGAATTTGGGCCTCACCGTACCAATCTAGCTGCGAAAAGAGCAATTTTAACTCTAAAATGCAGACCTAATCAAAGCCCCCGTGAATTTCTTTCAGTCCTTAAAAATGCATACAGCTTGGCTAAAAGAAACCCAGATTTTGAAAACCCTGAATTTATCCAATTATTTTATGACGCATTGCCAAATAAAATAAAGGTTATTTTGGCAAGAGATTATGACCCGAGAAATGGTTTGGATTGGGTACTAAAAGAAAGTATGACCCTATTTACTGTACTTGAATATAGTGAAGAAACTCAAGGGAAAAGAGTGAAAAACTCACCTGAGGAAATAGCGGAAACTCACGTTAAAAAGGGTGATATTAAATTTGAGTCCCACAAAGAGTTATGCGGAAATAGTGCGTGACTCCATACCTCAAAGGGAAAAATCCAAGCCAGATCAGGAAAGAGGGTTTGCCAGAGAAAATTCAGGAAGTAAATTTCAATCTAGGAAGCAATGGGTACCTAGAAGTCAGTGGGTTAAATCAAGGGAAAATGTACCTAGACAGGAAGCAACCAGAGGTAAGACTGAATCTGATGCGTCTGATAATGAGCAAGCTTCGTCCCCAAGGACAAATAGAAAGCGGAGATATAATGTACGCCAGCGTATTGGTCAAATGCAGGAAAATTTCCGTGTGCTGACAGAAAAACTGGATCAGATCACTCAGTTAATGACTGGAAATAACCCTGGTCAGGTTGTAAGCGATGCAACACCTGCAGCCACACCCAACCAGTGACTAGATGATGTTTCTGATGAAGTAACCAGTATCCATGACAATTTACCAGAAAGTGATGATGAAATGATTAATACAAATGTTTGTATGGTTGATGATTTAAACCCTTCCCTACAAAGAGAAGGAAAATGTATTTTATCTCCCCAGACTAAGTGCGAGCAAGTTGAGAAGACTGGATCCGAAATGGAAAGCACAGCTGCCAAAAGCACGTTTGAGAGAGCAAAATCAGTTGGTAAAATCTGTTCAAAACCTAATTTCATATCTCACTCTAAATTTCTCTGTAAATTGCATAGCATTGAAGACCGATATTATGTGAATGTAGAATTACAAGATAATTTACCACATATTCCGTCCTTGCTAGACACTGGAAGCCAAGTTACGTTAATATCAGCACATTATTTTGAACAGGTCCAAGAACTGTCCTCCAGGAAGCCTAGATTAGATAAATGTAATGCTAATCTAGTGAGTGTGAGTGGCACATCTCTGAAAGTTCTGGGCACGGCTAAATTGGATTTTAAATTGGGGAATAAAGTAATTCGGCATCCAACGCTTGTTGTGGATCTGCCCAAAATCGCATAATTATTGGAATGGACCTTCTCAAAAGGTTAAATCCAATCATTGATTTTGTCAATGAGGTTATTTGGTCCCAAGTAAATGTTCCAATCAGCTATGATAGATCCCAATCCCATCACACTCAGCGTAACTGCCACGTAATTGAGGAAAGGCCAGATTCTATTGAAGTCCACTTCAGAAATAGCCAGACACCTGATATCTCTTTCTTAAGGCCAAAGCCCCTGACTCCAGGAGAGCAGGAGGATAACACCATATGTGTCCCCCCCCAGAGAATTCGAGATATATGTCTGGAAAATGACGTGCTAATTATTCACCTCCACAAGAGGGAGACAGAACCAAATGGACATAGTGACCTTAAAGTGATCAGATACCCAAATCCTCAAGATGAGTGGATAACAGATCTAGATAATGATGGAGACAGTCCTAATGTTATTGGAAAAAGTTATGTTGTGTATTTCTAGAAGAAATAAAACTGCCAAGCTCAATTGCATGATTGTCATCCTAGATCATCTCAAGATATGTGAAGATGGAACAACAGAAGACACTTAACTGGTATCATGTGAAGTGATGTTTTAATTAACATATGATTCTTTTTCCCAGCATTCAGATGTTTAACTCAAGCTAGTAGATAGACTAGATCCGTACAGTTAATTAAATTTAATCAGAGATCAGAGTATCTATAGGGAATGTGAGTGAAATTGCTAGTCTATGAATGGTTATTTATACACTTTCTTTCAATAGAAATTGAGAAAAGTGGCTAATCCGAACTGCGACGCTTAATCCGCAGAGATGAATCGGACCACCAAGGAGACTGCGACTATCTGGAAATTCTACGGTTTTCCGCACAATTCCAAGGAGAATGCTAAAGTCCCATGCGAATCAAGCTCATGCAAGCCTGAAAGACATGCTGGATAAAGCCAGGATACCGTTGATTGCTATGTACAAGAACCACCGAAGGAAAAGATTTGCCGCATATTTTATTGCAACCGCTGTTTGATACAGAGAGAGAAGCAAATGTTTACCGGAAGGATCGGATACAAAACAGAGAGTGTTTATACCTACACCAGTGATTCTCGTGAAAGTTCCTAAAGAATCAAGAGTTGTTATCGAGAAGTTACTTTTTATAAATGAAGTCTGGTATGAAGAGATACAAATCGTTGTCGTATTCCAAGGACGAGAGATCCCTATGAATCCAGATTTGAAATCTTTGCTAAAGAACTAGCATGATCATACCATTGAACTTCTAATACAGAAGGATAATCTAACAATTTATGCTCCAATGTATTCACAGATTGATCATCGATTGTTATCTGCTTATAACGGGCCAAAGATTACAGAGATTGTGATTTGTATAGTAATTATGTTTCTAACTGTCTGGATGATTGTACTAACAAAGAAAGTACGTACATTGAAGTTTAAAAACACTGCATCTTCAATTATTAAATGGATGAAAGAAGAAAAACGTGTTGCGAAAGGTGGAAACCTAGCCTAATTGGTAAAGGGGGGAGATATTGTATGTTTTCCTAAAATTTATTTGATCAATAAATATATATGAAACCAAAGGGGGGTTATGTCAGGTATATTACACAGAAAGGAGAATTTTAAAATGTATGCTTGTAGCCATTTTGTTTTGAAAGACAGTTTTTCTCCAAAATTTCTCTAGGTTTAGAAATGAACGAGATTTTTTTTTACAGAGTTCATTCCTGGGTGAAGTCTTTTATATATTTTTTTAGAAGTCCAGACATGAAGGAGCCTAGAATGTTTCTTTTGTGTGATAATGTTAGAGTTAAGTGCTAAGACGTGTCATAATTAAATTTATTGGTCTGTCTTACGTTTTAAAACAAAAGATATTTTGTCTTTTAGGTATTGGAATAAGAGTTAATACTCCTAATATAGATTTATATTCACAAAATATATGTTTATAATCAAGGTATATTTTATTATATTTACAGTAGGAAATATATATTCCAATAAATATTGTAGAAAGTATATAATTGGTAAATAATAAAATTTACTAAAGAATAGATTTTGTTGAGTTAACCAGAAAAGAATTTAGCTGATAGGACTCTGAGTCAAAAGGGAGTAGGGATATAAATCAAAGATGACAGATGGAGACACAGTGTCTAGCTGGGAGAAAAGAGTGGTTCTTTGTTAAGTCAGATTGATCTTTTGACCCGAGATAGGGTATTAAAAAGAAATGGTGGAATTAATTAAGAAGTGCAATACTGCCCTCTAGAGGATAGTAAATATAACAAATATATTGCCAGTGACGTCAAATTGGCTATAATAAGCGGCAATGTTGGTTACAAGTCAGTCGGAGATTCCAGCAGTCAGACTCACACCGCAATGCATTCAGATGTCCAGTACACATGACACTCTGAAGTTGGAGATTCCAGCAGTCAGACTCACACTGCAATGCATTAGACATGACACTCTGAGAGTCCAAGATTCCAACACTCAGACTCACACCACGATGCAGGCAGATCCCAAGACATGAGGCAATCAAGATTCTCACAAAATTTCTGACTCTCACCAAATCTCTAACTCACATGCATTGATTATCTGATCGATAATCTTCACACATTCCAAAAATTACTACATCAGGAATTCCAAGGCAGACTTATCAACATCCAAATTGGACAGGTAATGTATGAAATAAGGAATTAATGTAAATATATATTTGTAGATATTCTTGCAACGTAGACTGAGACTTCTCGGATTCGGTTCGATCCAAATTCTAAGTATTTTCTATTCTGCAGATAGAAATATGAAGAAGTGGATATAAGGATTTATTCCTAAAAGAAATGTTGTAAGATTGATACCAATATATATATTGAATTTGGAAATTACTGTGATTAAAATTAATAAGCAAGGAATTATATAACTACAAAATAAAAAGCAAAAGATTAGAAGTTTAATTCTCGAGATTAGGGGAGGATTCACTAAATAAGTTTTTATTACTTACCATTAAATTAGCTCATCTTTTGTTGATCCATGGAGCATAGAGATATATATATATCTATAAGAGCTGGCTGGTTAAACATTGTTTGCTGGGAAATGCATGTTGTATGAAGCAGAAATGTTTATTAACCATTTGTGTATTAGTTACTAACTGATAAGGTAAATGATATTAATCATATATGCAGTTACTAACCAGAGATACATATATTGTGAAGCTAGTTTTTATATGCTGATGGATTGTGGTTTATAAATTTTTGTTTATGATATTAGATTTGAAACTTTTTTGTATACGTAATAAATATATATATATTTTTATCCGATTATTGATTATTGTATTTTTCAAAGCAAAACACAGACAATTAAAAGATTTCAGGATAATTTCTAAGAAATATAGACGATTGATATTTGTGTCTCGTATAAATTTCTTATGAAATAATAATCCCTGATATATTGTAGGTGTCACGGAATGGCTCAGCACCCTCAGCCAGGGGCGGTGCAGTGACAGTAAATGGCCATGGACAATTAGGTGCGGTGGCACGCCCGGAGTTTTAAAGTATGTTTATTTAGATGTGGTTATGTGTGGTGTATTAAAGTGTCCCCGTTCGCGTTGTGAAATGTATTTCCCTGTGTTTGCCTTGCCCGCCGCCATTTTCCGATTGCCTCGTGGCCGTTATCAGATTCTTCGAATCGTAAAATGGCCGATTCGAACCATCCGGTTCGAATCGTAAAATGGCCTATTCGGACCATCCGGTCCGAATCGGCGACTCCCCGGACTGTAAGGGCCAATGGGTCCTGGGAGGGCGGGCAGGGATTCCCATTGTATTGTAATTTGTGCCAAGTTGATAAATGCCTGAGCCGTGAATAATAAAGCCAGATTTAGCAGTGCATCCAGCCTTGTCTGATGTGTTATTTCTCCGCCGTACTTTACCTTCTGAGTATCCCCCGCGGTCTCAGGGTACGGTGTCCAAGACGATCCGATCCGAACCGAGCGCTCTGTGCCTGCATCGAGCATCAGGGCAGAGGCGCAGCGTATGAGGTACGGTTCCCAGACCATCAGACGGAGATCCGATCCGAAGGGCGCGGCTGTGTACCGCGCTTCGGTATTGCGACGGACTGCGGTAAGATACGAAGAATCTGCCGATCCCGCAAGGTCCGAAGCTGCATTCCGTTCCGATCCGAAGAGTCCTTCACCGGAGGTACGAAGATTCACCCGCACCTGGATCGGAAACGTTTCCCGCATAAGATCCGAAACGTTTCCCACATAAGATCCGAAGATTCCTCCGCGGCTGGCAGATCCGATCTCCCCAGACGTCCCACACCCACAAGGTCAGTGAACCAGCTGCTCGGGACGCTGAGTGCCGTATGGCTCAGTGGTCGGGCTGGTTCTAGGCAGGGGTCCCCTCCACCGCCCGCTAACCCTTCCCCAGGGCCACGCCAGGCCGCACGAGACGCCGAGTGTGCGTCACTCGGTAGTCGGGCCAGCGGTAAGCGACGGGGCCACGCAGATAGAGCACACCTGCAGGCGGAACAACATCCCATTCCGTCATAGTAGGCAACTGCCGAGATAGGTCCAGTAAATCCAATATAGACATATTGGAGTCTTGGCTGATGAGTCCAATATATAACGTGTTGTATTCACGTGCAGAGATTATATCCGACACTGTGGATGAACTTGACTGGCCTGCACAGAGTCCTGACCTCAATTCCAAGGAGAAATCGGACTGCCATTCTGGGGTCAAGAAGGAATTTTTTCCCAGAATGTTGCATATTGGTGAGTGTTTCAAACTCGCTTTTTGCCTTCTTTTGGATCAACAGCAGTAGGTGATGTGTGAAAGGCTGAACCTGATGGATGCATGTCGTTTTTCAGCCTCTGTAACTTTGTAACTATTCTCTCTGCTAATTTGTTCGATTCCTGGTGCTTGCTCCACCCTAGAGACCGGGACTACTCCTTTTACTCACACCCACATGGCTCCTATTCCAGACTAGATTACATTCTTTGCAGCAGGAACTTGATCAGATCACCTCCTCCTTGCATGAAATCTCGTGGTCAGACAAGGCACGGTTGAGATGGTAGTGCTGGGTTGGTGATCGGTCTGGAACTGACAGGGTCTGGTGGTTCAATGCTTCTCTGCTCCTTGCTCTGGATCTGAAAGACGATCTGACGCGTGACTTGACAGACTTTTTTGCCCATAATTTCACCCCAGGCGTTAGCACCACCACAGTGTGGGAGTCCCATAAGACGTACAGTCATGGCCGAAATTGTTGAAACACCAGACATTTTTCCAGGAAATCAAGTATTTCTCACAGAAAAGTATTGCAGTAACACATGTTTTGCTATACACATGTTTATTCCCTTTGTGTGTATTGGAACAAAACAAAAAAAGGGAGGAAAAAAAGCAAATTGGACATGTGGACAATCATGTCACACAAAACTCAAAAAATGGGCTGGACAAAATTCTTGGCACCCTTAACTTAATATTTGGTTGCACACCCTTTGGGAAAAATAACTGAAATCAGTCACTTCCTATAACCATCATTAAGCTTCTTACACCTCTCACCGGGAATTTTGGACCACTCTTCCTTTGCAAACTGCTCCAGGTCTCTTATTGGAAGGGTGCCTTTTTCCCAACAGCAATTTTAAGATCTCTCCACAGGTGTTCAATGAGATTTATATCTGGACTCATTGCTGGCCACTTCAGAACTCTCCAGTGCTTTGTTGCCATCCATTTCTGGGTGCTTTTTGACGTATGTTTGGGGTCATTGTCCTGCTGGAAGACCCAAGATCTCGGATGCAAAACCCAGCTTTCTGACACTGGGCTCTACAGTGCGACCCAAAATCCTTTGGTAATCCTCAGATTTCATGATGCCTTGCACACATTCAGGGCACCCAGTGCCAGAGGCAGCAAAACAACCCCAAAACATCATTGAACCTCCACCATATTTCACTGTAGGTACTGTGTTCTTTTCTTTGTTGGCCTCATTCTGTTTTCGGTAAACAGTAGAATGATGTGCTTTGCCAAAAAGCTCTATCTTGGTCTCATCTGTCTACAAGATGTTTTCCCAGAAGGATTTTGGCTTACTCAAGTACATTTTGGTAAACTGTAGTCTTGCTTTTTTATGTCTCTGTATCAGCAGTGGGGTCCTCCTGGGTCTCCTGCCATAGCGTTTAATTTAATTTAAATGTCGATGGATAGTTCGCGCTGACACTGATGCTCCCTGAGCCTGCAGGACAGCTTGAATTTCTTTGGAACTTCTTTGGGGCTGCTTATCCACCATCCGGACTATCCTGCGTTCCAACCTTTCATCAATTTTTCTCTTCCATTCACCCACAGAGAGATTAGCTACAGTGTCATGGGTTGCAACTTTTTGATAATGTTGCGCACTGTGGACAAAGGCAAATCTAGATCTCTGGAGATGGACTTGTAACCTTGAGATTCTTGATATTTTTCACAATTTTGGTTCTCAAGTCCTCAGACAGTTCTCTTCTCCTCTTTCTGTCATCCATGCTTAGTGTGGCGCACACAATGCAAAGACTAAGTGAACTTCCCTCCTTTTAATCTGCTTTCAGGTGTGATTTTTATATTGTCCACAGCTGTTACTTTCCCCAGGTGAGTTTACAGGAGCATCACATGCTTGAAACAATCTTATTTATCCACAATTTTGAAAGGGTGTCAAGAATTTTGTCTAGCCCATTTTTTGAGTTTTGTGTGATATTATGTCCAATTTGCTTTTTTTCCTTCCTTTTTTTGTTTTATTCCAATACACACAAAGGGAATAAACATGTGTATAGCAAAACATGTGTTACTTGATTTTCTGGAAAAATGTCTGGGGTGCCAACAATTTGGCCATGACTGTATATGCGCGGCTGCCTCATAGGTTTGGTCTCTCGCCACAAGAGGTGAGCAGGCACAGGACATGGCACTCCTCACATCCCGGGTGTCCAGCCCGGAGCGGGCTGACAAGTGCACATGGGACTCCACCATACTTCTGCAGCTAGTGGAGGTATGGGGGTCACTTAACCTGCTGTATTCTTGCCATGTTCAGGCAGTGCTCCAGTGGACAGGTCATAAGTTCTTTGAAAAAAGTGACAAACCGGATGCACTCCCAGCCCGTTGGCTGAAGCAACAGACCAGGGAGCGCACAGTTCACTCGGTGCGTCTCCGCTGCACGAGCTGACCTAGGACCCCGCAGGAGATCTCGAGGGCCTTCTCTTCCTATTGCTCCTCATTGTATGGCGGTGCCACTGTCGGCTTGGATCCCCTGGGAGAAGATCCTTCGCGACTTCCTCTCTTGGTCCCCTTTGCCGCGGTTTGGGGATGATTAGGGATCTGCAGTCCTCCAAAGCCCCGGGCCCCAATGGATTTTCTGCTGCCTACTACAAGGGTTTCTGGCAACCTCTATTGAAGCCCTATATCCGCCTCTTCAACGTGTTCTTGGAGGGGTAGGTGGTCCCATTCCCTGAAAGGCTCTTGGCCTTGGATTGTTGTCATCCATAAACTGGGCAGGGACCCTGCCACTTGCCCTAGCTACAGACCAATTTCCCTGATAAATGCGAACATGAAAAGCTTTGCCAAGATTTTAACTAACTGATTAGGCCGATATATCAATGCAGTCACCCATACAGACCAGGTGGGATTCATCCCAGGCAGGGAGACCCCGGATAACATCTGGCGGGCTCTCAACTTGGTCTACGCGGCTCAGGCATCCGGCTGTAGCTCATTTCTGCTCTCCCTGGATGCCGAAAAAGCCTTTGACGATGTGGACTGGTGGGGTTTGTGGGTGACCCTGGAGTCCTTCAGCCTCCAAGGCGGCTTCCTGGTGGTACTTCGGGCTCTGTACACTGGGCCCCAGGCCGGGGTCGACATTGTTTTTTTTTTTCTCAGACACCTTCCCGATCCTGAATGGGACCGGCAGCGCTGCCCCCTGTCCCTCTCCTATTTGCCCTCTCCATCGAGCCCCTAGCATCCTGCATCATAGCAAACCGTGATATAAGGCGAGTCGAGGTGGGAGGGGGCCAGTATAAACTGTCCCTCTTCGCCGATGACATCCTCCTGTTCTGACTTCCCTGGCTACGACCCTTCCTAACTTGCTCTCTGTCCTTAGCAACTTCGGAGGGGCCTTGGGTTATCGACTCAACACAGATAAGAGTGAGGTACTCAGCATCTCTTTGTCGGACAGGGATGCGGCATTGGTCCGGGAAAAGTTTCCCTTTCTCTGGTGCTCATTGTGCTCCCTTGGGGTTTAGGTGACCTCTTGTTGGGCTACCCTTTATAGAGAGAACTATGCTGCTCTGCTTCCCAAACTTCATGCTTTCCTAGATACGTTGTCCCATCTGCACCTCTCCCTCTTTGGCCTCGTCTACTCTGTGAAGATGGCCCTGCTCCCAAAATTGCTGTATTTCTTTAGGACGGTGTCTATCCTGGTGCTTAGAGCTGATCTAAGCATCTCCAGACGGCAATCCACTCCTTCGTCTGGGAGGGTTGGTATGGGAAGGTTGTCCAAGAGCCTTATGTTCCAGTCCAGGGCGAGGGGGGATGGGGGCCCCGCATCACTTCTCATACTATAAGGCAGCTCAGTTCACGATGCTCACATCCGTCAACCTACACCACGAGGTCCTGGTCTGGACTGTCCTGGAACAGGCCATGGAGGGACCCAGGCCGCCCCATACCCTTTTGTGGCTGCCTAGGCGCCTTTCCCCGGTACACCATGCCAGACCCACTCTGCAACATTCTCTATGTCTCTGGAACCTCTATTGGGACAGAGATGGGTTGTCCCCACTAGGGATGATCCGAACACCCCCCCCCCGAGTTCGGTTCGAGCCCGAACCCGAACTTCCCATTTGTTCGGGACCAAACCCGAACTCGAACCCGAACTCCCATGCAAGTCAATAGGGCTGAAAATTCGGTTTTTTAGAGTGCCCTCCAAGAGGGCATATATGCTACATATTTGCCATAAAAGGTGTATGGGGGTCCGGGTAGTGCCCTGGGGGGCAGGAAACAAGGACAAAAAGTTTTAAAAAAAGTTTTTAAAGGGACAGTGAGTTTTCCATGAAATAAGGGTTAAAAATAAAAACCAAAAATTCCTTCAAATATCGTGCCTAGGAGGTCCCCATAACCTGCCCGTGAAGTGGCGGATTTGTAGGATGTATAGAAACACTTAAAAACAAAAAAATGACGTTTCACATGACGGTAAATGCTTTTCCTTTAATCTATCCATAAACAACTGCTTGGGGCGGCAGCCTGTATGAAAAGACATTTTAGGACGCGCAGAAAAAGTTTAGTGTTTTTTTTCGGCTAAATTATTGTGAAACTTATGCAGGCTTTGGATGAAAGTAACAATAGGTGCTTTAAAATTGGGCTTTTAGCGTCCCCAACAGTGCCGTCACACCGTAACCCCTCTGAGGATATGAATCTGATACAGGCGTCAATGGCAGTGCACCCAGATATTGTGCCTTTAGTGCCAGGCATGCAAGTACTATCATACAGTAACCCCTCTGTGGTATTGTGGAAGAGTGCAGGGGTGGACCATGCGGTCCTATATTAACCCTTTCGCTGCTGAGGCTTTTCCCGCCTCTGTGCTGAGGTCATTTTTACCGGTTTTGCTCATCATGTTTAAACGCGTTTTGAAGGCTTATTTTAGTATATGACCCAGACATATTATATATCGTTCTTTCCGTCAGACTCGGCAGATTAATAATATGTCATTATTATATGTATACGTCATGACCTGTCTGTATATTATAACAAAAAATGCAATAAAATATGATTTTTCAATAATTTACAATGTGTAAAGTGTTTTTTTCTCACATTTTAACATGCGAGCAATTGCGGTTATATTTTGTATGGGGTGCGCTTGTTAAAAAAATTAGAGATGGGGTCTCGTTACATTTTTTTTGGGGAAAATTACACGATTTTTAACAAACGCACCGCATACAAAAATCATTAGTGCAGCATCATTGTTTACATTATAATTGAAATGGGAACAATATTGCTGCATTAACAAACCAAAAAAAAGTGTTTATTTATTTTTTTATAATTTTTTTTTAAACTTTTTTCACATTCGAGTTTGGTATCGTTGGAACGGCCATGCTCTGGCCGATCCAACAATACCAAACGTTAACCCCTAGCTGCCACAGATCGGGAGATAGGGAGTTCATTGGAACTCCCTATCTCCACCGTTGGTGGCAGTTAGGGGTTAACTCCAGGACTGGCGTCATCGTGCTATGCACGATGACGCCAGTCGGCGTCATCGTGCTATGCACGATGACGCCAGTCCTCAGGGGGAGTTCCCGGAGGCTTGGCCGACATCCAATATGTCGGCCAGCTCCGGGAAAGGATCATGAACCGGCGCTTTTCAGCGCCGATTCGTGATCCAGCTCCCCAGGGGTTAATGCCAGGTACCATTTGGAAGGGCAGGCTGTGCCCTTCCAAATGGTGCCTGGGTTAACCCCCGCAACGCTGCCGAATGGGAGGGAGAGACCTCACCCCCTCCCTTTCAGGCGCCTCCTCCGCACATGCGGGGGGGGGGGCGCCTGAATTAGGTGTCATCGCGCTGCCGCAATGACACCTAATTTCACCGGCGGTGGTTCTTGATGCTGGGCTGACATCGAGGATGTCAGTCCGCACTGGGGGGGCCAGCGATCGGCCGGAACCCGGCTGAACGCTGACCCCAAATGGAGGACGCGCTCAGCGCGTCCTCAGCACAGCAGGAGCCATGCGGAGGACGCGCTGAGCGCGTCCTCCTCATCAAAGTGGTTAAAAAAATATGAATCTGGGAATGGGCGTCAGTGCACACAGATATTCTGCCTTTGGTGCAAGACTGCCAGGCCAGCAAGTATCATCATACAGTAACCCCTCTGCGTTATGGTGGAAGAGTGCAGGGGTGGACCATGCGGTCCTATATTGAAAAGTTTTTGATCTGGTGGTAATGGGCGTCAGTGCCCCCAGATATTGTGCCTTTAATGCCAGGCCAGCAGGTATCATCATACAGTAACCCCTCTGTAGTATTGTGGAAGAGTGCAGGGGTGGACCTTGCGGTCCTATATTAAAAGATATGCATCTGGTTAAGGCGTCAGTGCACCCAGATATTCTGCCTTTGGCGCAAGACTGCCAGGGCAGCAAGTATCATCATACAGTAACCCCTCTGTGGTATGGTGGAAGAGTGCAGGGGTGGACCATGTGGTCCTATATTGAAAAGTGTTTTTTTTATCTGTTAATGAGCGTCAGTGCACCCAGATATTGTGCCTTTAATGCCAGGCCATCAAGTATCATCATACAGTAACCCCTCTGTGGTATCGTGGAAGAGTGCAGGGGTGGGCCATGTGGTTCTATATTGAAAAGTTTTTGATCTGGTAATGGGCGTCAGTGCACCCAGATATTGTGCCTTTAATGCCAGGCCAGCAAGTATCATCATACAGTAACCCCTCTGTAGTATTGTAGAAGAGTGCAGGGGTGGACCATGTGGTCCTATATTGAAAAGTGTTTTTTTTTATCTGTTAATGGGCGTCAGTGCACCCAGATATTGTGCCTTTAATGCCAGGCCATCAAGTATCATCATACAGTAACCCCTCTGTAGTATTGTGGAAGAGTGCAGGGATGGACCATGCGGTCCTATATTGAAAAGTTTTTGATCTGGTGGTAATGGGTGTCAGTGCACCCAGATATTGTGCCTTTAATACCAGGCCATCAAGTATCATCATACAGTAACCCCTCTGTGTTATGGTGGAAGAGTGCAGGGGTGGACCATGCGGTCCTATATTGAAAAGTTTTTGATCTGGTGGTAATGGGCGTCAGTGCACCCAGATATTGTGCCTTTAATGCCAGGCCAGCAGGTATCATCATACAGTAACCCCTCTGTAGTATTGTGGAAGAGTGCAGGGGTGGACCTTGCGGTCCTATATTAAAAGATATGCATCTGGTTAAGGCGTCAGTGCACCCAGATTTTCTGCCTTTGGTGCAAGACTGCCAGGGCAGCAAGTATCATCATACAGTAACCCCTCTGTGGTATGGTGGAAGAGTGCAGGGGTGGACCATGTGGTCCTATATTGAAACGTGTTTTTTTTTATCTGTTAATGGGCGTCAGTGCACCCAGATATTGTGCCTTTAATGCCAGGCCATCAAGTATCATCATACAGTAACCCCTCTGTAGTATTGTGGAAGAGTGCAGGGGTGGACCATGTGGTCCTATATTGAAAAGTTTTTGATCTGGTGGTAATGGGCGTCAGTGCACCCAGATATTGTGCCTTTAATGCCAGGCCATCAAGTATCATCATACAGTAACCCCTCTGTGTTATGGTGGAAGAGTGCAGGGGTGGACCATGCGGTCCTATATTGAAAAAATTTTGATCTGGTAATGGGCGTCAGTGCACCCAGATATTGTGCCTTTAATGCCAGGCCATCAAGTATCATCATACAGTAACCCCTCTGTGGTATTGTGGAAGAGTGCAGGGGTGGACCATGTGGTTCTATATTGAAAAGTGTTTTTTTTATCTGTTAATGGGCGTCAGTGCACCCAGATATTGTGCCTTTAATGCCAGGCCATCAAGTATCATCATACAGTAACCCCTCTGTGGTATTGTGGAAGAGTGCAGGGGTGGACCATGTGGTTCTATATTGAAAAGTTTTTGATCTGGTAATGGGCGTCAGTGCACCCAGATATTGTGCCTTTAATGCCAGGCCATCAAGTATCATCATACAGTAACCCCTCTGTGGTATTGTGGAAGAGTGCAGGGGTGGACCGTGTGGTCCTATATTGAAAAGTGTTTTTTTTATCTGTTAATGGGCGTCAGTGCACCCAGATATTGTGCCTTTAATGCCAGGCCAGCAAGTATCATCATACAGTAACCCCTCTGTGTTATGGTGGAAGAGTGCAGGGGTGAACCTTGCGGTCCTATATTAAAAAGATATGCATCTGGTTAAGGCGTCAGTGCACCCAGATATTCTGCCAGGCCAGCAAGTATCATCATACAGTAAGGCTGGGGATAGACGAACGCAGTGTTAATGTCCGTGTTGCCCGCACATAAGTACGTCCGTGATAGCATACAATTGTGTTAAAAGGAGCCCCACACACGAAGTACGTCCGCACCGAAGTGCGGGGGCTGATGGACGCTGCAAACGGACGCAGGTTTGGCAAGAACGTAATACTGCTAGAACGGACGTGCAGTGCGCCACGTCCACAACGTCCGCATAGCTTTGTGTGTGAGTGATGCAACAAGATCAGACGGACTGCATTTATACGTCCAGCATTTTTGACGGAATGAATGTTCTTTCATTGTAATTTATTTTCCCTGCTACATCAGTCAAAAAATACGTCAGTGAAAAAAACCGACTGTGTGTGGCCACTACCTTGTCGTCAGTCAGTAAGTACGTCCGTACTGCACGGACGCACAGTCCGTAGAAAATGCGCTCATCTGACCCTAGCCTAACCCCTCTGTGGTATTGTGGAACAGTGCAGGGGTGGACCATGTGGTCCTATATTGAAAAGTTTTTGATCTGGTAATGGGCGTCAGTGCACCCAGATATTGTGCCTTTGGTGCCAGGCCATCAAGTATCATCATACAATAACCCCGCTGTGGTATTGTGGAAAGTGCAGGGTTGGACCCTGCTGTTCAAAAAATTAAAATGATATAAATCTGGCACAGGCGTCAGTGCAGCCAAATATTGTGCCTTTCATGGCAGCAAGTGCATTCACACCGTAACCCTTTTGTGGTTTTGTGGAAGAGTTCAGTGCTGGAGGTTTTGTGCATGCAGAAGACATACCCGATCTATTCCTTTACTTCGGCATCAGGGGATTGATAGCTGCTGATCCAGGACTGATTCATTTTTATAAATGTCAGCCGGTCTACAGAGTCGGTGGACAGACGCACTCTTTTGTCTGTGACAAAACCTCCAGTGGCACTGAACGTCCTTTCGGAAAGAATGCTAGATGAAGGGCAACCTAGTAGCTGCATAGCATATTGGCTAAGTTCTGGCCAGTGATCCAATATCAACACCAAGTAAGCCAGTGGGTCATCTGCTGGAAAGGTATCCAGGTCTGCCCTTGCCACTAGGTAGTCCTGCACCATATGGTGAAGACGCTGGCAATCGGTGCCTACATTTGACGTCCCTGGGCGTCGAGGACTAAAAAAATTTAAAAATGCATCAGTCAAGCGGCCCTGGCCTTCACCGCTATTCCTCTGATCACCTGCAGCCTCAGAAGCACGTGTGCCAGCACTTGGTAATCTAACAGTGCCTGGAAAGGTGTTACACAAGTTTCGCTTTAGAGCGTCCTCAAGTTTTGTCATCCTGTGCTCCCTCTGTGCAGGCAGGATGAGCTCTGCAACTTTCCCCTTGTATCGTGGATCAAGAAGGGTTGCCAACCAGTAATGATCCCTCTCCTTGATAGCATGAATCCTAGGGTCCTTTAGCAGGCCCATGCAGCATAGGTTGGAGGTGGCATTAGCTGCCGAGTCCTCCTGGTCAATAAGGATGACCGTATCGTGCACTTCCTCCTCCCAGCCACGCACAAGCCCTTCTGTTTCTGGGCACACAAAACCCTGCCTTGAGGAATCCCCACCTTCAATGCCCCCACTACTTAAATAGTCCTCCTCCTCCTCATCCTCCTCCTGTCTGATCTGAGTAGGACCCGCTGGAATGCTGTCTGCGGAAAGACTGGGGCCTTGAGAGCTAGGGAAGGCCTCCTCTTCCTCCCGCTGCTCTGCCTCTAGAGCCACATCTATAATTCCCCGCAGACTGTGCTCCAGCAGGAACACTAAAGGAATTGTGTCACTGATGCATGCACTGTCCCTGCTCACCATCCTCGTTGCCTCCTCAAATGGTGACAGTACAGTGCATGCATCCTTGATCATCAGCCACTGCGGGGGGGGAAAAAAACAAGTTGACCTGAACCTGTCCTTGTGCCATACTCTCACAGGTACTCGTTGATGGCCCTCTGCTGCTTGTGCAGATGCTGCAGCATTGCTAATGTCGAGTTCCACCTGGTGGGCATGTCATAGATCAGACGGTTTGTGGGAAGGTGGAATTCTCTTTGAGTTTCTGCCAGGCGAACGCTTGCTGGGAATGACCATCTGAAGTGGCTGCAGACTTTTCTGGCCTGGATGAGAAGCTCTGGCAGCCCTGGGTACTTGGTTAGGAAACGCTGTACCACCAGATTTAGGACGTGTGCTAGGCATGGTACATGCATCAATTTACCCTTGCGTAGGGCGGAGAGAAGGTTGCTGCCAATATCGCAGACGATCATTCCCAGCTCAAGCTGGCATGGTGTAAACCATCTCTGCACCTGCCCCTGCGGAGCTGACAAAATTTCTGACCCGGTGTGGCTCCTGTCCCCTAAACAAACAAGCTCAAGCACAGTATGGCATCTTTTTGCTTGAGCCATTGCGTAGACCCTGTCCGGCGTGGGTTTAACTGCCACTTAGCCAGAGACAGAGAAGGAGGAAGAGGAGGAGGAAGAGGTGGTGGTGGTGGAGCAGACAGACCTCATACAAGCAGCTTTCTTGGAGGCGTGGTGGATGAACAAGCTCCAGCACAGAGCCCCGTCTTGGATCCCTCCCAGCTGCAATCAGAGTTACCCAGTGTGCCATGAAGGAAATGTAATGACCCTGTCCATGCTTGCTGGACCATGTGTCTTAAGTGACATGCACCTTGCAGCTGACTGCCTTTCCCAATGACTGGATAACATTGTCTTCTACATGCTGGTATAGTGCTGGAATGGCCTTGCGTGAAAAGTAATGGCGTTTTGGAACCTGCCACTGTGGTACAGCGCATTCAGCAAATTCATGGAAGGGAGCAGCGTCCACCAGCTGGAAAGGCAGCAGCTGCAATGCGAGTAATTTTGCTAAGCTGGCATTTAGACGCTGTGCTTGGGGATGGTTGGGACTATATTTTTTCTTTCGCTGCAGCAGCTGTGGCAACGTAATCTGACTGCGTAAATCTTCAGCTACTGGGATGATGTCACATTGTGAGGAAGGACCTACTGGTACATCTATTACTGTAGCATCATCCCTGTCGGTGGAGGTTGTAGGCAATTGCATGGCAGGACATACATTGTGGGTAGAGACAGATGAGGAGGAGGAGGACCTACGCAAAGTTTTGCCCCAACGGGATGTGTGGCACTTGTTCATATGTCGCCTCAAGCACGTGGTACCCAAGCGTCCGGTGTTTATCCCACGCTTCAGCCTCCTCTGACATAGATTACAAATAGCAACGGTGGGGTCTGCTGCACATTTCTTAAAGAACTCCCAGACAGCAGAGTTCCTGCATGTGTTCTTTGAGACAACAGCGCTCTGCACCGGAGCAGCTCTGACATGTGATGCCTTGGACTGGCTAGTGCTACGGTTGGTCACAGAGAATGTTGTGCCTCGTGTTTGCTGTGCCTCCTCCTCCTCCTCCCCCTCCTCCCTTGATTATTCAGTTCGATCTGGCACCCAGGTGGAGTCAGTGACCTCATCATCATCAATGTCATCTTCACCCCCTATCTCCTCATCACTGGAGCCAACTTGGCAGTATGCTGCAGCTGCTGGGGCAACATGAGTGCCAGTTATTTGTGTGTCATCACTGGCACCCCCTTCCTCTAGGTTGATTATACTCCCTTGCTCAACCTCAGAGATTGAATCAGAGCACTGTACTTGCTGCTTATCCTCAAGCCGCATGTCACTCTCATTGTTGTCAAACAATTCAGCTGACTCCTCCGTGTGTGATAGCGAGGCTACGGCAGGAGTAGCTGTGGACATGGAGCCTGCATTAGATGCTTTGGCAGCTGAGGTGGACTGTAAAGCACTAGAAGCCTGGCTGGCAGAGGACTCGGAGGATGAGGATGGCCTGGTTAGCCAATCCACCAAGTCCTCTGTATGTTGCTGCTGTTTAAGACGGCCACCACCAGTTAGAAAGGACAAGCGTGCCCCTGCAGAGGATGCACCACGTCCACCACGACCAAAGACACAGCCTCCCGACACAGGGGCTGCTTGCCCTCTTATCTGTGGCTGGGAGCGTCTGCCTGTTCTTTTTTGTTCTTTCAGGCATGTTGAGTGATATATAGATTAATATATACAGAACTCTGATTCAACTCTGGTATAAAGATTTAAATAACTCTGGTATAACTCAGTGAGACACACTGATAGCTGGCAGCCAGTGACAAGAGACAGATCACCTTTAATTCACAAATGTTTTAAAGAAATTAGTGAGCCCCAAAATACAGCGTGGTACTGTATGTATGACGAGACACAGATCACCTTAATTCCCAAGTGGTTTAAAGAAATTAGTGAGCCCCAAAAAAAATTGCTGGCTGTGTGACGAGACACAGAAGATCACCTTAATTCCCAAGTGTTTTAAAGAAATTAGTGAGCCCCAAAATACAGCGTGGTACTTTTGTATGACGACACACAGATCACCTTAATTCCCAAGTGTTTTAAAGAAATTAGTGAGCCCCAAAATACAGCGTGGTACTTTTTGTATGACGAGACACAGATCACCTTAATTCCCAAGTGTTTTAAAGAAATTAGTGATCCCCAAAAAAAATTGCTGGCTGTGTGACGAGACACAGAAGATCACCTTAATTCCCAAGTTTTTTAAAGAAATTAGTGAGCCCCAAAATACAGCGTGGTACTTTTTGTATGACGACACACAGATCACCTTAATTCCCAAGTGTTTTAAAGAAATTAATGAGCCCCAAAATACAGCGTGGTACTTTTTGTATGACGAGACACAGATCACCTTAATTCCCAAGTGGTTTAAAGAAATTAGTGAGCCCCAAAAAAACTTGCTGGCTGTGTGACGAGACACAGAAGATCACCTTAATTCCCAAGTGTTTTAAAGAAATTAGTGAGCCCCAAAAAAACTTGCTGGCTGTGTGATGAGACACAGAAGATCACCTTAATTCCCAAGTGTTTTAAAGAAATTAGTGAGCCCCAAAATACAGCGTGGTACTTTTTGTATGACGAGACACAGATCACCTTAATTCCCAAGTGTTTTAAAGAAATTAGTGAGCCCCAAAAAAACTTGCTGGCTGTGTGACGAGACACAGAAGATCACCTTAATTCCCAAGTGTTTTAAAGAAATTAGTGAGCCCCAAAAAAACTTGCTGGCTGTGTGACGAGACACAGAAGATCACCTAAATTCCCAAGAGTTTTAAAGAAATTAGTGAGCCCCAAAAAAACTTGCTGGCTGTGTGACGAGACACAGAAGATCACCTTAATTCCCAAGTGTTTTAAAGAAATTAGTGAGCCCCAAAATACAGCGTGGTACTTTTTGTATGACGAGACACAGATCACCTTAATTCACAAGTGTTTTAAAGAAATTAGTGAGCCCCAAAAAGATTTGCTGGCACAGTGACAAGACCCAGAAAATCACCTCAATTCACAAATGTTTTAAATAAAGTTGTAAACCCCCAAAAAACTTGCTGGCACAGTGACAAGACACACATCACCTAAATTCCCTGATATTTGGTCGAAATGAGACCGTCAGTAACAACACACACAACTATCTTCTTTGAAATCTCCTCTGAAATGCGTGCAGAATCGGCGTGTTGAAACCTTATATAGTGTGCTGCGGGACTTAGCTCTGTGAGCCCATGATTGGGCAAAATTTGCCCAATCAGGACTCTGAGTGGTGATTGGCATAGTGTTCAACCAGTCTTGCACCAGACCTGTGGTCAGGTGCAAGGCTGTAGCCAATTATGAGCTTCAGGCAGTGGGAAAATGCATTGTGGTCCATTGTGGTCGAACATGCGGCGAACACCCGGAAATGTTCGGGGTTCGCGATCTGCTCGAACAGGCTAAGTTCGGGTCGAACCCCGAACCGTCCGAACCCGAACAGCTCATCCCTATTCCCCACCAGGTACAGGCCTGCTCTCTTTCTTAATCCGCAGTTCCCTAGTGGAGGAGTGTAGCCTGTGAGGGGGTCGGCACGCATACTGAGTGGATTGTCTGATGGGGGCAGGCTGCAGGGAGGGCACCTTCATAGCCACTTTTTTTTCTTTTCCTTTATTTTTTTTTCTTCTTTTCTTTTTCTAAACCTCTCTTTTCTCTCTCTCGCCCCTCTTCTTTCTCCCCCTCCTTCTTCTTCCTTTCCTCTCCTTCTCCTTCCTAGAGCCGACCCTTCCACATTCCCCGTACTACTCCAGGGTTCATGGAGCTTTATCCGGAACGTACCCGGCTGCACTTTCCCCGTGCCCTGTGTTTGGTGGGATTTGCTAGCACGGCACCCCTTCTTCCTCACCAGCTCCTATCTTTCCCTAACCGTATGGTTTGTCCCCCTTTTTTGTGTTTTCTTTTTTCCTCTTACCCTCCCTGTTATTATTTTTTTATATAAAATATGGAGATATGTTCTTTGACAATGCTGATTTATTAGTATTCTAACTTGTTGCTGACTGTGCCCTCCATATGCCTCGTTTGTCCTCTGTTCTCATGCCGATTCTGAAAAGTCTGCTCTCCCCGTTTGCCGTCCACATGCATTTGACGGATTTGTACTGTTTTTTCGTCTCGTGTTTCCCTTGTTATGTGCCTCCAATAAACATTGTCAAATTTTTTAACAAAATGACTGTATTTTCTATATTTTCCAGTGTACATATCTAAAAATACTATAGGGGTTATTCAGAGATCACTGAAATGTCACCCACATTTCGGTGCTCTCTCTTCCTCGCACTTCCCTGCACTTCGGGGAATCAAAGTTCCCCACCCTGCGGTGAATTCAGCATTCACCGCAGGGTACCCGTAGTGCAGGGAAAACCTGTTGTAATGTACACCTGTTGAAAACCTGTCAACCACTCGCCAAAATCCCACCGAAAAACCACCGGAACCACTGCAAAATACCTGCCGAACACGTCGGAAGAAGTTGATTAGCAATCACAGCGCAGTCCAGCCACCGGAAAAAAACAACAAGCTGACTAACAGGGTAAAAAAAACCTCTAAAAATATGCTTGGAAATGTCAAAATTGAAATGCTGTTTACAAAAAACTACTGAACGAAAATGCCTGGAATTTACATATAAGGTCCTATGAATAATAAAAAAAGTCTGTTACAGAAAAAGAAAAAAACACTTTATATATAAAAACACATTAGCCAAAAAATCCCGAAAAATGGCTAAAAGATCCAAAAAAATCTATAACTAACGAAACTTTTTACTGTAGATTAAAATATTAAATGTTTTTTTTAGATTTTGAAATAAAATGGAAATATTTTTCACATTGAAGCCTATGGGGTTCACCTGAATAACCCTGCCGAATGAAAACACCAAACAGCAGAGGACTTCGGCAACTTTTCACTGCTGTTCAGTGTTCTCTGAATAGATTAACCAGCCTGCTCTCTGAATAGCCGAATGGCTCCAAAATGTCACCGTATTGTGAAATTCCCTGTTCGGTGACATTTCGGGGCCAGATCAGCTCTCACTGAATAACCCCTTATGATTCCAATCTCAAATGTGAGCACACAACAAGAATATAAAAAGCAAAATAATAAAGTCTATAATATAAAGTAATCATCAACTTGAACAGTCAGTAGAAGCGGCACAATGATGATTCATTAGAAAATAAAAATACAGTATTTTTTTTCTTCTTCTTTCTTATTGGCTTAAAATTAAATACAACTTTCTTGTTAAAATGTTTATTGTCAACATCTGATAACTGCTATTAATCTTTATTTCATAAAGATGATATGTTTTTGAGTTAATTTTCTTCAAAAAAATCATAAGGGATTATTCAGAGAGAGCCAATCTGGCCCCGAAATGTCACCGACCAGGGAATTATTCTGTACGGTGACATTTTGGGGCCATTCGGCTAGACACCCAACGGTACATACTTGCCACCCAGGACATACTTGAAAACGAGAGAAATCTCAATGTATCCTTCCTGGAAAAATCATTTCTCAAAAAAAATAATTCCGAAGGTATATCACTTAATTCCAAATCAATGATCTCTTTAATTGAGCTTGAGCTTTGTTGGTGATCACAAAAGTTCTCTTTGATTATTGGATAATCTTTCAATATGACATGATGTAAAATGTAGGGATGTGCGTTTCGGGTTTCGGAATTTCGGAATTTTCACGAAATTTCCCGATTCGTGTTTTCGGATGCGGCCGATTTTCCGAAAATTTTTAGATCCGAAAATGGCAGATCCGAAAAGTTTTCCGAGCCGAAACAAAATATTTTCGGAATTTTCGAATGTACTTGAAATGTGTCAAATCGAAATTTATTGCTTTGAAACGAGGAGAACAGACGTTCCGAAAAAACAAAAATTTCCGAAAATACGAAAAGTCGATACAAAAAACGAGCTAAGTGACACGAAAATACGAAAAATGGTCGATATTCCGAAACCATTTACAATTCCGAAAAACGAAAATTTCCGAAAATATGAAAAAAGTCGATACAAAAAACGAACTAAGTGACACGAAAATACGAAAAATGGTCGAAATTCCGAAAAAAATGTACACGAAAAACGAGTCGAGCCGAACCGAATCGAAACAGAAATGGTCGAAACGAGTCGAATCAAAAAGTTTAAAAATCCGAAAAATCGAATCGAATCGAACCGAAAAAAAAATCTGTGCACAAGCCTAGTAATGTGACGCAAAATTTGATGTAAATTATAATATAAAATATGGATTCACTGTAACAGCTGTATAGGTTGGTAACACGTGATAAAACTTGCATCTCGATGGTATAACCTTTTTGCTAGCATTCTTGGTTTGAACCATAGTCTTTGATCGCCAGGAGCAATGGTATACATGATTCTGAAAAAACTTAAAAGGTATGTAAATATCCTGTAAAAGGAAAATGAATTAATTATTCCATTAATTGTAACATTCTCTAAGGAAACGTTTAGATGTATTGAGCCCTGCACAACCATAAGAACAAGGAGGGAGGAAGGGGGCTGGGGAAAAGATACGTCCTTTAGCTTCATTCTGTTTTTTTTTAACAATCACTTGTAAATCAACAACAGCAGGTAATTCCCACAAGGGGATACCTATATACGGTGCCAGGTACCCAAATGCACTGGGCCTAACCCACCAATATTGGATGTAAACAAGAACTTATAACCACCCAATATACATAAGTATATGGATGGTCACTAAAGGGATTGGGTCCACGTAAATAATATTTATTAGAACAAAAGAATCAACAACATAACATTTAAAAGCAACACAAATTGAATATGGAAACACAGAGGTGCTTAGTGGTAAATTAGGTGATACCTAGGAACAACTCATATGATAACCACCATTTAACCACTTTGCTGCGGAGGACGCGCGTCCTGCCGCAGGAAGGGTTGGCTGCGGAGGACGCGCTCAGCGCGTCCTCCCGAAGCAGCCTGCGATCGGCCGGATTCCGGCCGATCACTGTGCCCCCCAGTGCGGGCTGACATCTTGGATGTCAGCCCGTCAATCCGGGACCACCTCGGGCACAATAGATGTCATCGCGGTGGCGTGATGACATCTATTTCAGGCGCCCCCCCGCGTGTGCGGAGGAGGCGCCTGAAAGGGAGGGGGGGAGGTCCTTCGGACCTCTCTCCCTCCCGATCGCGGGGGTCCTGAGCTTAATGCCAGGCACCGTTTGGAAGGGCACAGCCTGCCCTTCCAAATGGTACCTGGCATTAACCCCTGGGGAGCCGGATCACAAATCGGTGCTGAAAAGCGCCGGTTCGTGATCCTTTCCCGGAGCTGGCCGACATCTTGGATGTCGGCCAAGCCTCCGGGAACTCCCCCTGAGGACTGGCGTCATCGTGCATAGCACGATGATGCCAGTCCTGGAGTTAACCCCTAGCTGCCACCACTGGTGGAGATAGGGGTTCCAATGAACCCCCTATCTCCCGATCTGTGGCAGTTAGGGGTTAAAGTTTGGTTCTGTTGGATCGGCCAGAGCATGGCCGTTCCAAGGATACCAAACACAACTGTGAAAAAAGTTTAAAAAAAAAAAAAATTAAAAATAAAAATAAAAAAATATTTTAAAAAAAAATTATGAAAAAAAATAAACAATTTTTTTCTTTTTTTTGGTTTGTTAATGCAGCAATATTGTTCCCATTTCAATTATAATGTGAACAATGATGCTGCACTAACGATTTTTGTATGCGGTGCGTTTGTTAAAAATCGCATAATTTTCCCCAAAAAAAAATGTAACGAGGCCCCATTTCTAATTTTTTTAACAAGCGCGCCCCATACAAAATAGAACCGCAATTGCTCGCATCTTAAAATGTGAAAAAAAAACACTTTACACGTTGTAAATTATTGAAAATTCATATTTTATTGCATTTTTTGTTATAATATACAGACAGGTCATGACGTATACATATAATAATGACATATTATGAATCTGCCGAGTCTGACGGAAAGAACAATATATAATATGTCTGGGTCATATACTAAAATAAGCCTTCAAAACACGTTTAAACATGATGAGCAAAACCGGTAAAAATGACCTCAGCACAGAGGCGGGAAAAGCCTCAGCAGCGAAAGGGTTAAAGAAATGAAAATATCAACTATCGATTGAGAATTGAACCCTAACCAGATCAGAAAAATATATATTCAATGCTGCACTGAATCCCAGCAATCAAAATAATCCGCCCACATAGCACCAAAAAACTATTTCAGATATGGGAATTTGAAAATTGCACCCCAGCAGATAAAAAAGTCAAATAATGCTTAGCACAACAACATTATAAGACAACAAGCCCAACGCGTATCAACAGCCTTCATGCTGTCTTCATCAGGGGCAAAAGACAAAATTTCACTAGCTGAAACCAGTCGGGAGATATCGGGGTTCAAAGTAACCGCTATCTCCACCCCTATCTTTCCTTAGGAGTCAATGAGGACGTTCCCCACACGTCCTCAGCAGTGAAAGGGATAAAGGATTATCTGTATGGTAGTGGGGTTCCTCAGCAGTGGGTGTGTACAAACACTGCATTACTAGTTTATCGATAACCAATCCTAAAATGAATATAGTACCAGCAATTGCAGCAATTTTATATGAATGTAACCCCTAGCGATTTGTCAGACCATTACAATGAATGTAAGTGGGCATCAGAGTGGAGAGAATTATTCCACTTGTGAAAAATATTCGCAAACACCATGGAGGTTAATTACTGTAGCCCTCCACTGGAATAAGCAATTGTCTGTGATCTAGACACATAGTTGCACCCAGCCATTGGGTTATAGTGCATATCCCTTAGATCGGAACTAGTCTAAAGATTAAATAGGTAACACAGTATCTCAGGGTGCATTAGAAGGATCACACCCTTCCATAAATATATAGAGCCCGTTGATTTAGATGTATTAATTGAGGATCCCTTCATCCACTTACAGTCATGGCCTAAATTATTGGCACCCCAGAAATTTTTCCAGAAAATCAAGTATTTCTCACAGAAAAGTATTGCAGTAACACATGTTTTGCTATACACATGTTTATTCCCTTTGTGTGTATTGGAACAAAACAAATAAAGCGAGGAAAAAAGCAAATTGGACATAATGTCACACAAAACTCCAAAAATGGGCTGGATAAAATTCTTGGCACCCTTTCAAAATTGTGGATAAATAAGATTGTTTCAAGCATGTGATGCTCCTGTAAACTCACCTGGGACAAGTAACAAGTGTGGGCAATATAAAAATCACACCTGAAAGCAGATAAAAAGGAGACAAGTTCACTTACAGGGTTATTCAAAGAGATTCGAAAAGTCACCGCACGTTCGGTGACTTTTCGTTCTCTTCAATTCGGTTCCTTTTGCCGATCCCATTTCGGTGACCCTGCGGTGTATTCAGCAAGCACCACAGGGTCCCCGAATTGCAGGGAAAAACTGCCGAAAACCCACCGAATGCACGCTGAAAACAAGCAAAAACATCTGGATTAACCTTCGAAAAACCCGAGCAGGAGCCGATCACACGCAGCGAAGCAGCTGAACAGGAGCCGAATCACACAGAGCCGAAGCAGCTGAGACACAGAGGAGGCAGTGAATAAATTAGCAAAACCATTTGTATGAATCTGTGAAAATGAAACGCTGTTTGCAAAAAAACTACTGAGCGAAAATGTCTGAAATTTACACAGGAGGTCCAGGGAATGATAATAAAGAGGGCTGTTACAGAAAAAATAAGTAAACTTAAAAAAATCAAAAAAAAAAATCGAACTTTTAAAAAAAATAATAAAAAATCAGAAAAATGCTTAAAGTATCCTAAAAAATCTATAAATAAAAAGACTTTTTACTGCAGAATTTTATAATGAACGGTTTACTAGATATTGAATTAAAACGGGAATATTTTTAACATTGAAGCCTATGGGATTCTCCTGAATAAATTTGCCGCATGAAACCACCAAATGGCAGGGCATTAGGGGAACCTTTCACTGCTGGTTTGTGTTCTCTGAATAGCCGAAGCAGTGCTTTTTCATGGGGATTTCACTGCCCTCGAACAGGCACCGAACAGGCACCGTATGTGCAGGCAATTCACCAGGATTTGGCGAATTGCCAGCTCTATGGATAGCCGAATGGTCAGGAAAGGTAACCGAACGCTGATTTTCAGCGTTCGGTTACCTTTCTCAAGCAATTCGGATCTCTTTGGATAACCCTGTTAGTCTTTTCATTGTGTGTCTGTGTGTGCCACACTAAGCATGGACAACAGAAAGAGGAGAAGAGACCGGTCTGAGGACATGAGAACCAAAATTGTGGAAAAATATCAACAATCTCAAGGTTACAAGTCCATCTCCAGAGATCTAGATTTGCCTTTGTCCACAGTGCGCAACATTATCAAGAAGTTTGCAACCCATGGCATTGTAGCTAATCTCTCTGTGGGTGGATGGAAGAGAAAAATTGATGAAAGGTTGCAACGCACACTGGTGTATTTTGGCCTAGGCCAACAAGGCCTAGGCCTAGGGCGGCACTCTCCAGGGGGCGGCGGCCCGCTGGGTGGCCCCACCCCTAAAAAAAAATTTTGCAAACTATTTTACCAGGAAGGAAACATTGAGATGTCACTAATTTTCAAGTATGTCCATGTAGTCGGCCGCTGTATGCTGCCACCGCAAACCCATGGCCTGCTGTTTTCAAAAGAACTACTGAACGAAAATGTCTGGAATTTACCTATAAGATCCTATGATTGATAATAAAAAGTTCTGTTACAGAAAAAGAAGAACCGATATTAAAAATAAAGGGGGGGGAGATTTTGCCAAAAAAATTCTGAAAAATTACTAAATGGTACTAAAAAAAAAAATCAATAAATAAAGACTTTACTGCAGATTAAAATAATAGGTGGTTTATTAGATATTGCATAAAAACGGGAATATTTTTAACATTGAAACCTATGGGGTTCACCTGAATACCTGAACCTGCTGATTGAAACCACCGAACATCAGGGTATTTCACTGACATTTCTCTGCTGTTTGGTGTTCTCTGAATAGATTAACCATTACTTCTCTATGGGGATTTGTACTGCCTTCAAACAGCACCGTACTTGCTGGCAGTTCGCCAAACTTGTGTGTGAGCATATCACCAGAGCAGTGGTGTACTTAGAGGAGTGGCGGAGGGCGGGCCGCCCCAGGTACCAGTGATTATTGGGGTGTCATTAGGGGGTACTAGGAGGTGCCACTGTCACTGTGTGTCAGCTTTGAGCTGTGTTATCAAACAATGAGCAGCGGAGCATGGCGTTTGCATACGGAATAAAATCGAATACAATAAAAATCCCCCTCTCCTCCCTCCATAGCTCCTCCCCTGCCCCACAGCAGCTCTAGGAGGGGGATGTGATTTGTGTCCAGAGAGAGAAGATGACAGTAAACGGCAGGTAAAGGGGGGGGTATCAGCAGAATATGAAGCCCTGTCTGCTTACTGCTGTTTAAAGTGGACCTTTCCTTAACCAGCACTGCAGTGATAGAAATTTGTCATTGAGCTGCCTGGCTCCTGGTGAGGCTGCGTGCGTGCAGGTCACACTCGGTCTGGCCAGTCAGGTGGTACTGAGTCTCAGTACCACCTGACTGGCTGAACCACGTGACACGCACGCAGCTGCCCACCCTTTCGTTAACATGGACTGTCACTCTATTCTGGACTGAACACCCACCAGGAAGGGAATCAAAGCCACGGTGCAACCTCTGGCAGTGGCACCCCACTGCTGACAAGATGGCTCCACGCACAGGCACAGCCGAGATCCTAACGTGGCCTGGAGGGACCTCCTGCTGAGTCTGCACAAAGTCTCTGATGACTCTGCACACAGCCCTACCGCGGACGGAGGCCGGGAAATGTAGAATAAATAATTGCTGTCTGCTCATATACACTCGGTTTGCTGGGAGTTTTATTGCAGTGGATTCTGATGCACTCATACACACCACACATTGCATTGCTGGGAGTTGTATTGCCGTGGATTCTGATACGCTGACACACACACCACACATTGTATTGCTGGGATTTTTATTGCAGTGGATTCTGATGCACTCATACACACCACACATTGCATTGCTGGGAGTTTTATTGCTGTGGATTCTGATACGCTGACCCGCACATTGCATTACTGGGAGTTTTATTGCTGTATATTCTAATACACTCATACACACTGCACATTGCATTGCTGGAATTTTTATTGCTGTGGATTTTGATATGCTGACACACACCAAACATTGCATTGCTGGGAGTTTTATTGCTGTGGATTCTGTGATACACACTGCATAGTACTGTGAGTTTTATTGCCTTGGAGCTCTGGGATACACTCATACACACTACACATTACTGTGAGTTTTATTGATGTGCAGTTCTGTGATATGCTCATACACAGTGCACATTTCTGTGGATTTTATTGTTCAACCAATTAGAGCAGCTGTGATCCAGTATACTTAACATGCGTGGCTGTTCTTTGTAAAAATGCTTGAATTTAAACATTTCATAATTTTATTTATCTCAATAGATACATTTGAAATGGTATACAAAATATACAAGTAGGCACTTGGTATCCACTTTTAATATAAAGAGAGGAAAAGGCGGAGCTCTAAGAGGAAAAGGTGGAGCTTAAAGAGGAAGGGTGGGGATTAACCAGGAAGGGGTGCCTCAAATTTAAATTAGGGGGTGCACGAGTTTAGTCAGGCCTAGGACAGCACAAAACCTAAATACACTACTGGCAACGCAGGATAGTCTGGATGGTGGAGAAGCAGCCCCAAACAAGTTCCAAACAAATTCAAGCTGTCCTGCAGGCTCAGGGAGCATCAGTGTCAGCGCAAACTATCCATCGACATTTAAATGAAATGAAACGCTATGGCAGGAGACCCAGGAGGACCCCACTGCTGACACAGAGACATAAAAAAGCAAAACTGCAGTTTGCCAAAATGTACCTGAGTAAACCAAAATCCTTCTGGGAAAACGTCTTGTGGACAGATGAGACCAAGATAGAGCTTTTTGGTAAAGCACATCATTCTACTGTTTACCGAAAATGGAATGAGGCCTACAAAGAAAAGAACACAGTACCTACAGTGAAATATGGTGGAGGTTCAATGATGTTTTGGGGTTGTTTTGCTGCCTCTGGCACTGGGTGTCTTGAATGTGTGCAAGGCATCATGAAATCTGAGGATTACCAAAGGATTTTGGGTCTCACTGTAGAGTCCAGTGTCAGAAAGCTGGGTTTGCGTCCGAGATCTTGGGTCTTCCAGCAGGACAATGACCCCAAACATACGTCAAAGAGCACCCAGAAATGGATGGCAACAAAGCGCTGGAGAGTTCTGAAGTGGCCAGCAATGAGTCCAGATCTAAATCCCTTTGAACACCTGTGGAGAGATCTTAAAATTGCTGTTGGGAAAAGGCACCCTTCCAATAAGAGAGAACTGGAGCAGTTTGCAAAGGAAGAGTGGTCCAAAACTCCGGGTGAGAGGTATAAGCAGCTTATTATTGATGGTTATAGGAAGCGGCTGATTTCAGTTATTTTTTCCAAAGGGTGTGCAACCAAATATTAAGTCAAGGGTGCCAAGAATTTTGTCCAGCCCATTTTTGGAGTTTTGTGTGACATTATGTGCAATTTGCTTTTTTCCTCGCTTTTTTTGTTTTGTTCCAATACACACAAAGGGAATAAACATGTGTATAGCAAAACATGTGTTACTGCAATACTTTTCTGTGAGAAATACTTGATTTTCTGGAAAAATGTCTGGGGTGCCAATAATTTCGGCCATGACTGTAGAAGAGACTCAAAAAGCTGATAAAGAGACATATCCCCATTTAAATTGTTTAATTCACAGAAATAGCAGGATCTCACCATAAATAAACCTTAATAGGTAGTGGTCCTGTATTAACCCTTTCACTGCTGAAGACGTGTGGGACACGTCCTCATTGATGCACGTTGCATGCTGAGGACGTGCCCCACACGTCATCAGCTGTGCGGGACCCCCGGCGGAGATACTCACCTCTCTGTCCGGGGTCCCGCAGCGTTCTGACTTCAGCGTCCTCAGACGCTGAAGTCAAGCTCCTCCCGGCGTAAATGACTTCATCGCACCATGCGCGATGACGTCATTTCCAGGCGACCCCCCGGCAATGCCGGGAGATAGCCTGGAAGGGAGGGGGGTGATCCATTCGGATCCCTCTCCCTCCCGATCAGGAAGGAGCAGCGCTAAAAGCCAGGCACCGCTTAAAAGGGGAGAGTCTCCCCTTTTAAGCGGTGCCTGACTTTAACCCCTCAAGTGCTGGGTTGCACTTCAGCGCCTTGCGGCGCCGAAGTGCAGCCTATCTCCGGTGGGGGCCGCCATCTTGGATGGCGGCTCCACCCCCGGGACTCCCCTCGCTGTCTGACGTCATCACGCATAGTGTGATGACGTCAGATAGCCGGGGAACCCCTAGCTGCCGGGGATTTCCCAAGGAAATCCCCTGGTGGAGATAGGGGGTTCTTGTAAACCCCGATATCTCCAGAACCGTGGCAGCTAGGGGGTCATGGAGGATGTCATTTGAAAGGCCTGAGCATGGCCTTTCGAATGATACCCAACATGACTAGGTAAAAAGTAAAACCAAAATAATAAAAAAAAAAAAAATAATAATAAATAAATTTTAAAAAATAAATAAATAAAAAAAACCATGTTTTTTTTTGTGTGTTGTTTTTATTAATGCAGCAATATTGTTTACATTTCAATTATAATGTGAACAATGATGCTGCACTAATGATTTTTTTCTATGGGGTGCGATTGCTAAAAATCACGTAATTCCCCCCAAAAAAAGTAACAAGTCCCCATTTCAAATTTTTTGTACAAGCGCACCCCATAGAAAACATAACCGCAAACGCTCATGTGATAAAATGTGAAAAAAACACTTTACACACTGCAGATGATTAAAAATTCAATTTTTATTGTATTTTTGTTATAATATACAGGCAGGACATGACGTATACATATAAAAATGATATATTATGAATCTGCGTAGTCTGCCGGAAAGAACGATATATAATATGTCTGGGTCATTTATTAAAATGTGGCTTTAAAATCGCGTTTAAACATGATGAGCGAAAGCGGTAAAAATGAGCTTAGCACACAGTGGTGAAATGCCTCAGCAGTGAAGGGGTTAAACTGGTTGTTAAAAAGGATGAAAACACATAAGTCGCCTACTGATGACCGAGTCGTACGCAGGAAGACAATAAATACTCAAAAATACACGACACATAACTGTGGAATAATATATATATTTATTATATATACAGGCCACATCTAAAACTCCACACAATATACCCACCACCACGACATCAAAATTTCCATAACAAAATCATACAATAACCCAGTGCTGAAAGAGGACTCCACACAACCACCACACACCTCCAAACCAACCAACCAACCAACCAACCAACCACAAAAACCTCCCAACTCCCAACCATCTGACCAAAATTATCCTAAATAAAAGGAACCCCAACCCAGCACTGCCTACAAGCCCCCGCCAAGAGCTCCTCACATAACCCCCTTATGGGAGAGCTCCCCCACCAAGGAAAAACAGGGCTTGTTCAATCCCCTCCTTGAGTCCCAGGATGAACAGATCCTTGCCCACATCATTCAGGTGAACGCCATCCTCCATAAAATAACACGCCGCATCCCCCTCTTCAAAGGGTAGATGCCGCACCACCACACCATCCATCCGCCTCACAAACCTTCCCATTCACCTTGATCCGGCAAAGCCGCACCGCCTCCTCATTCTCCGCCTGCCTCCACACCATCCTTAGCAACATCTCCGACCACCACCATCCATGCTGACCACTCCCTCAGCTGCCGCAGATCCGCCTTCATCTGCTCCAGCAACTTTCCGTGAGGGACCACTCCCAAATCCCTCAGCTTCCGCAGACCCACTCTCATCTGCTCCAGCAGCTTTCTATGAGGGACCACTCCCAAATCCCTCAACTGCCGCAGATCCGCCTGCATCTGCTCCAGCAGCACACCAAGAGGGACCACACCCAAATCGTTTCCTCCCATGTGTACCACCAGCACATGGGGAACTTCACCGTGCCTAAGGGCACCCAAAACCATTGGCTTAAACTCCTTCCATAGGAGTCCAAGGATTCCGAACCACCGTACCCGTGTTGCCGACTCATGCAAACCCATCTGTACTCCAGATGTTCGCACCAACGCCCTTCTCCTCGCCCAAAAAAACAACGAGTCTCCAACGATCCATACAACTCTCGAAGGATCTGCAAAAAACAAAAACAAATTACCAGCATCTCCACCACACAAAATACTCCGGAAAAAGAAAAAACTCCCCGCCAAACCACCACACACCCCTGAATTTCCGCTGCCGACAAACCCAACCTCGAAGCTTCTGTTGCTGCCCCAATACAAAAGGAGTGAGAACCAACTTCCTCCGGATTTCTCCCTAAACTCAACAAACTCTTCTTAAAAATGGAAACAAACTGATATCTCTATAAAGCCGATCCGTCTGCGTGACATAAAAAGGCCACTCCAGACTCCACCCGTACCTCCAAAAATTCCTTAACATTCTTCACCGGACAAACCACGCAGTTATCCACACTGGATAAACCAACTCTACGCCCCCTACCCAACTCATCAGTCTTGGAGTTAGAAACCCAAATAACAATTTCCTCAACTCCCAACCAAACCGCATCAGCTCCCAAACCACCACCTCCTCTCCTAGAATTGCACACTAGCTCACCCACTCGAAATGCCCCAAAAAGCCCCAAACAAAAAGCCGCCCTCATAAGCAGAACCTCATAAGGTGAGGAACAAAAATTCCCGACAAAATCCCATAGACCCTCCAATAACTGCTTTGAAACTGGATGCCAAGCGTCTACCCTGCACCTCCCCCTCACATAACCACGAACTGCACAGCTGATAACAAAATCCTTGGTGACATCTCTTTTCCCTGATACCTGGAAAAGGAAAGCCAAGGCGGCCAACGACTGCCGTACCACCCCAGGAGATGCCCCTGATTCGAATAACCAAATGAGATATGCCCTAAGCAAACTCTCCTCATCCAATCCACCCACCGAAACGTACCTGAACCGTTCAGCCAATGCGTCCCAATCCCTCCAAACTCGCGAGTAGGCCTTCCAAGTGGACTCAGACAAAGAACCTCTCACCCATGTTCCAAAAATTCCGAGCCTAGCTGCCAAAGGCCCTCCGGACAAGGGGTGCCCACCTCCTCCGCCAACGGAGCCAGGGAACGAAACCTGCCCCACTGTAAATGAGAAAAAGCATCCGCCACGGAGTTAAGGCGACCCAGAACATGCCTTGCCCTGCATAAAACATTAAATTTAAGACAAAGCAACGCAAACCTCTTCAGCAATCTAATGACTGGCAATGATAAAGCCGACAAAGAATTGACCGCCGACACCACCGCCATGTTGTCAGAACGGAACAGAATCCTTCTCCCCTCCAGAACACCTCCCCACAGCTCCAAGGCCACCACTAATGGAAACAACTTCAAAAATGCCAAATTCCGCACCAATGCAGATGCTAACCAACGATCAGGCCAACGAGACGCACACCAACGCTCCCCAAAGTACACCCCAAAACCAACACCTCCCGAGGCGTCCGTGAAAAAAATCCAGTTCCTTCGCCAAAACTTCTTTCGAAGGGAATATGGCCACCCCATAAAACAAAACCAAAAAGGATCTCCACACTTCCAAATCTTCCTTCATGGCACCAGATATTCTAACAAAATGATGACCTTCCCGAATACCCCATGTCGCCAAAGCCAAACCTCGCAAAAAGACTCTTCCAACTGGAATGACCCTGCACACAACATTCAAACGACCAATCAGCGATTGCAGCTCTCTCAACTGCAATTTCCTAACTGACAGGTCTCCTTCCACTTGCCTCAAAGCTTCCACGACTTTCCCCAAAGGTAGACGACCTCACCCTTAACCGAATCAATCTCAATCCCCAAGAAAGTGATGACTGACACCGGACCTTCTGTTTAATCAGAAGCCAAAGGAACACCAAATTGGTGTGCCACCCACTGAAAAGACCAAAGAATGTGCAGACACTCTCCTGTCCCTTCCCTACCCACTCACAGAAAATCATCCAAATAATGTGTCAAATTAGCCGACCCTGCCACTTCACGACCCACCCATTCCAAAAATGTACTAAAACACTCAAAACAGGAACAGGAAATGGAACAACCCATAGGCAAACATAGATCCACATAAAATTCGCCTTCAAACTAAAACCCCAGAAGATGATGACACGAAGGATGAATAGGTAAGAGCCGAAATAAATACCTTCTCCCGAACTACCTCCGGATAAACTCTATCCGACTTTAAATTCCTAAACTTGCCACCCCCTGGCCTTACCACAAAAGGAATCCGAAAAACGATCACTAAAACCGCCCTGCAGAAACTCTGCATCCCTACGTCTTCCGTAAAGCCTTAGCCACGGTAACATCGCGTCGAGTTTCACTGGGGAAGCCCCCATCTCCAGACCCTCCAAAAGTCAGACCTCCCTGTCTCGCCCTCTTAAAACATCTGAACAATGAATGCAATTCTACACAATTTGAACATTCGTGCTTGAACCTGCACCCATTACCAAACTTGCACTGACCCTCGATAAACTGCCAGCAAGATCCCTTTTTAACACCTGCCGGTGGAGAACTGACCCCTCCCCCACTGTCGCCCCCTGGAAAAGGCAAAGCCTTCTGAGCCCCCCTTAGACTCAACCACAGCGTAATGTCCATCTGATCCCACCCCATCCCTGGGTGAGCCGCCAAACGTTGCCTAAACTGCTCATCGTATTTCCACCACGCCCAACCACCATAAATCCGATAAACCTCCCAAATCCCATCCACATAACAAAAAAGAGCCGAACAGTGCTGTGGGTTCTTCTACCCAACCACACTTGCCAAAATACAAAAAGCCTGGAGCCAATTCCCGAACGAATTAGGAATCCTCCGATACCTCTTTTTCCTTTCCTCTTCCTCCTTTAAACCTTCCTTAGATGAATCATCCTTAACCCCTGCCACCTCATCCAAAGGAAGCAGGAAAAAAAGCTCCACATACTCACCGCGCCAGATACCTTCTTTAACCTCCTGTTTCAAATGAAACCCCAAAGGACCAGAAAATGACACATATGCATTCCTCCTGGCCACATCCGCCACCCCTGAGGACTCACCGAGTTAATCCGACACACCACTCGGTCCTATTGAAGCCAGTGCTTCACCATCAAAAGCTCCACCACCTCTCCCAACTGGCCTACCTGCACCCTTCCATGCTTGAGTCAACTCAACTCCCTGGCTCACACCCCCTTTTGAACCCAACCAAGCTTCAAAGGCCCCCTGTAAAAAAGACATGAAAGAACTCATATCACCTCCACTTCCATTACCTGTTGCCACACTAGGTCCAGCCGAACTTCCTGGAACCTCCTGCGCCACACTCTCCATACCCCTCACTCCAACTCCAACGACTCCACCAGCCTGGAAACCACCAACCGACTGCAGACTCCGCTCCCAAACCATCAGAACTGTGGACGAAAAAACATTTGTGCGATGAGCCTCAGAACCCGAAGTACCATAACCATTATCCCGCTCCACCACACCAAAATCCGGAACCAATTCACCTTCACCATCTGAACACAAATTTACTTCGAGCTCCTGAGTGACCTCATCCCGCACAACACCACCTTGTGCCACACCACCGTCCACACCCCCATCCACCAACTGCCTTACCGCTGAAACATCCGTCCCCGAGACAGACCTCGCTCCACCTCTGGGACCCCTGGTGGACAACCGAACTCTTCTTCTACCCGAGGAACTCCTCGACCTCCGCATTCCTTCTCTCTTGGTAGCGCTCACCACACCACTCCTCCGACCAGAAGGATCCTTAGCCCCCTGATACCGGCCTCGAGCTCCTACCTTCCACACTTCTGGAAACGCTCACGCCAGCCTCAGTCCCAACTGCGTCACCTCCAGCCAACATCCGCCGTACCAACCATCCTCGGCCTCTCACTGCCTCCAACCTCAAACTCTCAGATTCTGGTCCACCGCTGGATTCTGCTCCCAGACTGAACCGCTCCGGAGGCCTAGAAACCCTGACAGGCTGAGCTCCCACTTCCGAGTCGCCGCCAGCACCCCCGACAAACTTCTTCTCGCCCACTCCACACCACGATGCCGAGCCTCCTCCCGCACTTCCTCCAACAGCGACTCCAGCTCACCGCCTTCTGCCATAAAGACAATTTTAAAGCAGAAAAGCCGAAAACACCGCTCTCTGACGCAGCTCAAGATTTTTCCAGCTCTACCTCAGGAGAAAAGTCGCACAGAGCCTCTCCACACGCCCCATATGAATTTGTTAGGGATGTGCGTTTCGGGTTTCAGAATTTCGGAATTTTCACGAAATTTCCCGATTCGTGCATTCTGATTCAGCCGATTTTACGAAAATTTTCAGATCCGAATTTCCGAAAACGAAAATTAAACGAAACGAAAATGTGTTCGGAATTTTCGAATGGACTAGAAATGTGTAAAATCGAAAATCATTTTCGGCTCCATTTCTGATTTCGGTTCCATTTCAGTAATTTCGGACAACATATTTTTTGGTTATATCGCTGATTCTGTAATTTTGTATCATTCCCATCTCAATGTATCCTTCTTGTAAAACATGAGAAATCTCAATGGCAGAATTATTGTATCGACAGAATTATCGTATCGACAGAAATATCGGACCCGAAAAAACATTAGTTTACGTCAAAACGAATAGACACTTTGAAACGAGGAGAACAGACGTTCCGAAAAACACGAAAATTTCCGAAATTACGAAAAAAGTCAATACGGATAAGAAACGAACCGAAACGGAAATCGCCCGAAACGAAACTTTACAAAATACGAACGAACCGAACCAAATCGAACCGGAAAAAAAATCGGTGCACAAGTCTAGAATTTGTACTGCCCTTGTATAAGATGCAACAGTGACTAACACTTATAATAGGGTATTAGGTAGAGGTTTTGCCATGTGTACATATGCACATACTGTAGGGGTGTTATAATGAGTGCTGAAAAGGAGGTGAAAAAGCAAACCAAATAAATAAAAATGTATAGTTATGAATATGGATTCTGAAATTAATTATTGTATGTCGAAGGGTTAATCTATCCACTGAGATAGAGGGTAATAATCAAATGAAAGGGGTAAAAGTGAAGCCCTCATTAAGACCCTCTGGAGCCAGTGTATGTAAGGTGTAAATCCAGAAGCATTCCCTGCTTCTCAACATCAGATCATAATCGCCCTTTCTCTGGCGATGTTTGACCAATTCAACACCACAGAACTTCATATGACTGGTATCACCTTTCTGACATTGCCTCACATGCCTCACAAGACCATTTACTGATCTAATGTGCTCCCTAATTCTTAATTTGAAGGGGCAAAACGTTTTTCTAATATACTTTTTTCCACAGCCACAAATAAGCATATACACTAAGCTGGCTGTATTGCAGTTTAAAAAAGAACGAATAGTATACTCTTTGTCATTTCTAGCATCTTGAATGATTTTAGATTCCCTCAGAACATGCATGCAGCTCTTGCATCTTCCGCAAGCATATGTACCATTTAAATTATTACCAACCATCCATCCGTTCTCTGCATAGGTTTGTAATGGCTTGAAACCAGAATGTCTTTTAGGTTTTTACAGCGTCTATTGTTGATAGCTGCATGAGTACCCACTGACTCCTTGAGTTGTGGGTCTAGAGTCAGGAGGGGCCAATACCTCTTCATAATACTTTTAACCATTTGATTACCAGTGTCAAAATTACCAATACACCGTATCATGGGTGGATTAATCCTTGGTGTATCTTGCAATAGTGTTTTCCTGGTACTCAATGCTGCTTTTTGGTAGGCATGTTTGACAACCCTATTGGGATAGCCTTTCTCCTTGAAGTTAGCTTTAAGAATCTTAGCTTTCCTTTCATATTCCTCATCTGATGAGCAAATCCGCTTCAATCTAAGATATTGCCCATACTGTATGCCCATTTTGAGAGGTGTAGGGTGAAAGCTTGCCCAATTCAATAGATTACACCAATATGCAAGGTTTTGTTGTTTTGAAATGAATAGGTGTATCTGAATAGATTTCTTGCACAGATTCCGAAAACGACCTTCAAAATTCCGTATCATGTCAAGTTTTTTCACAAATGACGGAAATGTGAAAATTTAAAAAAACGTTTTATAAATGGTCTTTGTGCGGGGATTTCAAGGTGACTGGAATATTGCTCGGCCAACAAGCAGGCTACACCAAATTTCCTTTCTCTTTGTGTGAATGGGACTCCAGAGCAAGGACGGAACATTGGGATCGGCAGCAGTGGCCAGTCAGAACTACATTCACACCTGGCAAAAAAAACATTGTTTCACTTCCACTGGTTGATCCCTCGAAAATACTGTTGCCACCTTTACACATCAAACTTGGCTTAATGAAGCAATTCGTGACAGCTTTAAGCAGGGACAGTAAATGGTTTCAGTATCTTGGTGGTAAGTTTCCATCAATCACGTCTGAAAAAATTAAAGCTGGCATTTTCATATGCCCTCAAATACGAAAATTAATGGCAGACAACATATTCAAGGAAACCATGAATGAGTGCGAATTGCAAGCATGGACTGCATTCAGAAATGTGGTACACAACTTTTTGGGGAACACGAAGGCTTCAATTACACCACTTTAGTCGAGGATATGCTGGAATCCTATGAACTGCTTGGTTGTAACATGAGCGTCAAAGTTCACTTTCTTCATGCTCATTTAAATTACTTTCCTAACAATCTTGGTGATTTTTCGGAAGAACATGGCGAGCCCTTCCATCAGGATATTAAAGTGATGGAAAAGAGATGCCAAGGAAAGTGGACTGTACATATGATGGCCGACTATTGTTGGATGTTGAACAGAGACTGTACGGACGCACACCGAAGACAATCCAAAAAGAGGAAGTTTGAAGGGGAGCCCAGTGGCGAATGTTAGGTATGTTTTCTTTTGAATATGTTTTTATGTTTATCTATTCCTTAAACAATCATTCTGCCCCTCCAGAGAACATTTTCACACGTTACAAACGTTGCCATATAGCAATGTCGTTAAAAAAAGACTTTTTTTTAAATTTTCACATTTCCATCATTTGTGAAAAAACCTGACGTGATACGGAATTTGGAAGGTCATTTTCGGAATCTGCGCAAAAAATCCATTCAGATACACCTATTCATTTGAAAACAACATAAAAAGGTTGAAAAATTGCAGATCAGTGTTATTCGTCGCTGTCTTCTTCCTATATAGAGTAGTATCCACCTGTCCATGATTGTTTGTAATGGTCACATCTAAAAAAATTAGTTGGCTGTTGTGGATCTCATGAGTAAAACTCAAATTTAGCTTGTTCTGGTTTAAATAGCTTGCCAATTCCAAAAACTCTTCCTGCGTTCCTCCCCATATTAGGAAGACGTCGTCTATAAACCTCTTCCAAAGTAGGATCTTAGAACGAAAAGGATTTAAATCAGAGAGTACAACTTGTTTTTCCCAGATACCTAGGTAAATGCTTGCATATGCTGGGGCACAAGTAGTGCCCATCTTAGTCCCCTGTATCTGGTGGTAAAATTTTTGGTTAAAAACAAAATAGTTGTGTTTTAGAATGAATGCTAGTATATCCAAGATGAAGGTCACCGCTTCACTTGTTAGTTCTCCAAAATCCCTTAAAGCCAGATGTATATGCTTTAGCCCTTGTGTATGTGGGATAGAGCTGTACAAGGCCTCCACATCAAAACTGCACAGCCATGCTTGTGCAGGGAAGGAAAAGTTGTTCATCAATTGCAATAACTGTTTTGTATCATGAAGATACGAGGCTGTTTTTTAACAAGATGCCAGAAACAATCGGTCGACCCAGTGGGGATACAAGATTCTTATGCACTTTAGGTAGTGCATAACAAGTCTAAATCGTTGGTTTGGTGGTTTTCAGGAATTTATATTCCTCCTCTGAAATCACCCTCTCTGAATATCCTCGATTGAGGATTACATTCAGCTGATCAATAAATTTACTAGTGGGGTCTTGTGGCAGCCTAGTGTAGATGTTACTATCATCCAATAGATCATGGATCATATTCTCATATTGATCCCTTGTCATGATTACCACATTCCCCCCTTTATCTGAGGGTTTTATAACCAGATTCTCTATTCCAATCAACTCACTCAGAGCTCTTCTCTCCCTAGTTGTAAGGTTATCCTGGTCTCTTACAGAATCGAACTCCAAATTTTCTATATCCTGGCAAACAAATTTTCTAAACAGTTCCAAATTTTCATATTCTTTAATTGACGGAGTGAAACTAGTTTTTGGTTTTAACGGTGAAAGCGTAGGACCCTTTCTTTGTCCCTCATTTTCACTTAGAAGTTGTATCAAAGTTTCTAGGCAATCTAGTTCCTTAACTTCCAAGCCTTGTGATTTTGCTTGTTTCTCTCTCTTAAATCGCATGAAATTTCTTTGATATCTTTGACCCAATTAAAGATGTCAAATTTAGGTCTAGGCACAAAAGAGAGCCCCTTCAACAGAATTCCTTCCTGATCTTTAGCAAGGGGTTCTTCTGTCAAATTTATTATTTGTAAGCTTGATTTCAATAATTGCTTCTCTTCTCCTTCCTCGTCTCCCTCCCCTCCCCCAGCCTCTCTGTCTCCTTGGAGGCTCCTCCTCCTCTAAAAAAAGTCCAATTTTTTTTTTTAAGTTTACTTAATTTTTCTGTAACAGCCCTTTTTATTACCATTCCCTGGACCTCCTGTGTAAATTTCAGACATTTTCGCTCAGTAGTTTCTTTGCAAACAGCGTTTCATTTTCACACATTCACACAAACTATTTTGCTAATTTATTCACCTCCCTCGTCTGCGGTGTCAGCTGCTTCGTCTGTGTGATCGGCTCCTGCTCGGGCTTTTTCCATGGTTTTCGGCAGGTTAATCCAGATGTTTTTGGGGGTTTTCGGCGTGCATTCGGTGGGTTTTTCGGTTAGTTTTCGTCGGGTTTGCGGCAGCCTTTCCCTGCAATTCAGGGACCCTGTGGTGCTTGCTTAATACACCGCAGGGTCACCGAAATGGGATCGGCAAAAGGAACCGAATTGAAGAGAACGAAAAGTCACCGAACGTGTGGTGACTTTTCAAATCTCTTTGAATAACCCTGATAGGCAATAAGGTTTCAAACCATTACAAACCTATGCAGAGAACAGATGGATGGCTAGGTAATAATTTAAAAGGTACACATGGCATATGCTTGCAGAAGATGCAAAAGCTGCATGCATGTTCTGAGGGAATCTAAAATCATTCAAGACTCTAGAAATGACAAAGAGTATACTATTCGTTCTTTTTCAATTGCAATACAGCCAGCCTAGTGTATATGCTTATTTGTGGCTGTGGAAAAAGTATATTGGAAAAACTTTTCGTCCCTTCAAACTAAGAATTAGGGAGCACATTAGATCAGTAAATGGTCTTCTAGATACGCCAGTGGCTAGACATGTGAGGCAATGTCAGAAAGTCGTATGAAGTTCTGTGGTTTCGAATTGGTCAAACATCGCCAGAGGAATGGCGATTATGATATGATGTTGAGACGCAGGGAATGCTTCTGGATTTATACCTTACATACACTGGCTCCAGAGGGTCTTAATGAGGGCTTCACTTTTACCCCTTTCATTTGATTATTACCCTCTATCTCAGTGGATAGATTAACCCTTAGACATACAATAATTAATTTCAGAATCCATAACTACACATTTTTATTTATTTGGTTTTACGTTTTCACCTCCTTTTCAGCACTCATTATAACACCCCTATGTGCATATGTACACATGGCAAAAACACTACCTAATAACCTATTATAAGTGTTAGTCACTGTTGCTTCTTCTACAAGGGCAGTACAAATTCATATGGGGACGGAATTATATTATAGTTCCAAGTAATCTAGTGGTTTTAGCCGTTTGGAGATCGCTCGGCTACGTTTTGAAGTACTGACGGCTATTTAACTAAGAATTGGCAACACTGTATTGAATGTCTAATCGTCACCTAAAGTCGTTATCCGATTGGCCCAGTAGGGCCACGTGGGTTTACCGGCTTCTAGATGCGGAATTAATTGCATGCCGCGGGACAGTAAGGCTGTACCAATACAGATGGGAGGTATCTGGTGTGGGTATAAATAGAAGTATGAGCTGAGTGTCCCAATCATGCTCTGGACGAAGCCGTGCTTTGATAGTGGCAAAACGCACGTCAGCGTTTTTTTGGTGATGGCACATTGTTTTTAACAGTGTCACTTGGCAACCAGACTATGCTGGTTTGGCGATATAATATGACTGTTTACAATCCCTTAGCCATTGGGGCTATGTATTAGCGTTGTTTGCTCAATGAGTGGGCGCAAATTGTGATTGTTTAAGGGATAGTGCAGAAATCATTCAGATTTAGGGACAGACTGTTGGCACAATCCATGGTGTATTTATGAACTGCTATTGATCCTCTCCGTGGTTCAGAAGTGGATTATCCAGGTGTATCTAATTTTGAGCTCAAGACCATTGAATCCTCGGTTTATATATAATCTCTTGCTTCTGTGTTTTCAACCTTTTTTACAACCAGTTTAATACAGGACCACTACCTATTAAGGTTTATTTATGGTGAGATCCTGCTATTTCTGTGAATTAAACAATTTAAATGGGGATATGTCTCTTTATCAGTTTTTTGAGTCTCTTCTAAGTAGATGAAGGGATCCTCAATTAATACATCTAAATCAACGGGCTCTATATATTTATGGAAGGGTGTGATCCTTCTAATACACCCTGAGATACTGTGTTACCTATTTAATCTTTAGACTAGTTCCTATCTAAGGGATATGCACTATAACCCAATGGCTGGGTGCAACTATGTGTCTAGATGACAGACAATTGCTTATTCCAGTGGAGGGCTACAGTAGTTAACCTCCGTAGTGTTTGCGGATATTTTTCACAAGTGGAATAATTCTCTCCACTCTGATGCCCACTTACATTCATTGTAATGGTCTGACAAATCGCTAGGGGTTACATTCATATATAATTGCTGGTACTATATCGCTAACCAATCCTAAAATGAATAAACTAGTAATGCAGTGTTTCTACACACCCCACTGCTGAGGAACCCCACTACCATACAGATAATCCTTTATGGTGCATTAATGCACAGCATTAGCCTGATTGCCTATCTCACTTACGGATTCTATGTTATTGTTCGTCATTTTAGAATTATTCATTAAAGGTTATATGTATTGTGTGTCTTATATTTGAAACCAGCACAAGTGGCATAAGCCAGCCTAATAGGCAGCTATATATCTGTCACAAAGTTTTGTCTGCTTTTGTAAAATCTAATTGAAGGTTTAATCCTAAATGTGCTGGTAGTGACTCCACAGTCCTTTGGACTAATTTTTATTTTTATATATTATCGAAGGGTATAAAGAAATCAATGAAAATTGTCATTTATTCGGTAACAAAGAAACTGCACAGACAACCACGCCTTCTTTTGTGCAGATCATGTAGCTCATATTAAGGTGTGGTCAATCCTTTGTCCTGGATGGCAAGTTGAGACCACAGCATTGAAATAAATAACTGACTACGCCCATTTAGATCTTAGGATAATTTTGCATATAGAAGCACATGATAAATCAATATCAAATCGGTAGGATTTAATTGCATGCATTTATTTATTTGAAGGTATTAGATATGTGTTATTTGCTATGTACCGTCCCGGTATCCCTGATAGATACTCACAGCATGTAAGCATAATCATTGTATTAAAACAAGTCCTTAGAATAGTAATGTAATAGTGTCAAAACAGGTCACATTCCACAACTTCCAACACACACTGCCAACTACACATCTGCTGTGCCCATACACTGTCCAAAAGCACACTGAAAACAAAATGCACACACAAAAAATAACTCCAAATCCAGCATCACTTTATCGTTACAACAAAAGGCAAAACACACAATAAATTATACTAAGCTATGTTATAGGTATAGCAAACCTACTGAGTAAAGGGAGGTTTTTATTTTACATGTGGCAAAGCATTGTAAACCATACCAACCAAGTGGCATGTGTAAAGTAAGACAGTCATTATATAGATACATATGGAGAAACACAGTATCATAATATGGGAATATTCAAAACATCAAAGATGGACAACATAGATTAATAAAAACAAACATAAATGAACATAGGCTTGTGGCAGTAAACAAATAAAAATACAAAACCAGACATCAAAATTTAAAAAAGAAGACTCTCCAAAAATCCAGTATACATCAACAATAACAACAGAATGAAAAAATTGGTTAGTGGTTTCATTACTGAGTCTAGAAATCAGTTTGCAAAAAAAGAAAAGCAGCACAAAAGCGGGCGGCAAGCGCAGAACAGAGGATCGCAATGGGAGCGCAGCGCTTACATGAGGAACAATACAGATTGTTTATTTTAGTTGATTAACGGAGATCCAATCACTCAGGATACAAGCAAACATGGACAAGTCACCAAATAAACAAAGAACTACAGCACTTGAGACATTTCAACTCAAAGGCAAGTTCAGTCAATTATCAAACAAACAAATACTCCAGCACTTGAGACTTCAGCTCATGAGCAAGTTAAGGCAAATAAACAGAATAAACAAACAGATAAACAAATGTCAGAGGGGACTCCAGCAGTTGAGACTTCAGCTCCAGACGAGTCACCTTTCATTAAAAAAATAATATTGACAACGTCCATAAACTCGAGACTACAGAACATCCTTGCAACAAAGCACACAGCGGGCTCTCACAGGCAAGGCAAACAAACATTACTCACCGGAAAACGCAGAAGTTCCTGTAATGAGACACCGCAACTAAGAGCATCAAAAGCCAGGAAGGTCCACTCACAACAAGGCAAATTCGCATTCTGAACAAGCAACTGTGCAAGGCGATAAATCACTTTGTAGACAAAAATACCACAGTATATTCGGGAGCGCAAAAAGGGTTAGTCCTCTGAGTTGAAAATCTCAAAAGAATCTCCGAGAAACAGTCTCTTTATGAAGATAGTCCAAAAAAGTTCTCAGGTCACACGATGAGAGTACCGAGTGGGAAGAAAAAAGAAAAAGAAAAAACAATTGGGCAATATCGTATGCGTTATACAAAAGAATTTTGAAGAGGAAAACACTCACAAGTAAAGAGCTGGATAGCTCAATATTATACGCAGTTGAGTCTCTATGGGGGACTCCACCCTCTGATGGTAGGGATTCTTGTTGCGCTATTCACTCCAATCGAATGTTCCGCGGTGTACAAAGCATCAAAAAGGACCTCGGAAGAAAGGTGATATAGCGTAATCCCGTTACAGGAAGGAATAACGTATGGTTGTCCCTGGACAAGTACTCACATGATTAAGAACCTCCTCGATAGGTGGTTCTGTAATAACAACTGTAGACCACTTCGCAGGGGGTCTTAACCTCTAGTTGAATAACAGCAGTGGACCACTTCACAAAGGATCTTGGCCTCTAGTTGGATGTTTTCATATACTCCAGTGGGAGGCAGATATATCACGGTGTAATGAATGGTGGAGCGGTACAAATAATGAATGGGCATTGGTGGTATATATAAATGTGGAAAAATGGGAAGTGGGAAAAAACTTTTAATTTAAAACATTTTAAAATACATAAAAAGGTGGGGTATCGTCGAGACGCGTTTCTCTTACCGAATCTGTAAGTTTCTTCAGTCGAATAACCCATGTTTAAGCCTCCACAATTTATACCCTCCATAAATTGTTACCGCAGCGTTACGGCGTGCGTTCCACATCAAACCCATCCATATGCGTTCCAAGTTACTTCCGCATGCGTTCCATCCGGATCACTTCCGCATGCGTTCCATCTAAAATACTTCCGCTTGCGTTCCATTCGTAGAACATCCGGTATAGATAGTTCCTCAGATTTGTGATGACAATATTTGCAAATATATCACTAACCTCTATTCAAAAGGATATTGTATTGCAAACAACCCCATTATTAACATATTCCATATGTCCAAAGACAGAAAGATAATAGAATAAAAAAGGGAAACTGAAAAATGAATAAAAAGGGAGGAAAATACATAATGTAAAATGAGAAAAAAGAGAGTGCCATAGGCCTATTGCAAACGATGTAAGATGGAATTATTTCAGAAAGTGGTTAATTTCAAAATCGGCGTTTAGACCACCTGGAATGAGGGTGTCTAGTGTGTAAATCCACCTCATCTCTGTCATAATTAATTTCCTGATCAAATCATCACCCCTCCAATTACATTTGACAGCTTCTATTGCAAAAAACTGTATATCTTTTACACTACAACCATGTATGTCTCGAAAATGAAGAGACACACTGTGCTTCTCATAGCCTCTCATTATATTGCACAGATGCTCATTTATACGGACATACAGGGGTCTTGACGTTTGGCCTATATAGTTTTTACCGCATGGGCATTTTAGTAGATAAACCACATACCTAGAGCGACAGGTTATAAGCTGTTGAATTTTATAGACGGAATTGGTTCTAGATGAAACAAATTCACGTATCGTTCTTCTTTTATTCAAAGTTTTTCTGCATGCGATGCATTGGCCACACCCATAGAAACCAGCTGATATTCCGAATGGATTCCCAAGTGTGGCTTTCTTCTCTATGATATGGTTTTTCACTAATTGACGTCCTGAATTTCTGCCACCCCTATATATAATAGATGGTTTTTCCGACAGTATTGAATTAAGGATGGGGTCTCTCTTCAGAATAGACCAATGTTTCTCTATTGATTTCTTGATCTCTCTGTTGTGAACATTATAATCTAAAATAAAGGATACAGCATTTTCTTGGGTGTTTTCTCGTTGTTTCTTGTTCAAAAGAATTGGTCTCTCTGTTTGCAATACATCTTCCTTGATGATTTCGAGGGTTCGCTTATGGTACCCTTTGGTGGCAAAATCACGGATCAGTTTTTGAGATTGCAGCTGATACTGTCCAACATCAGAGCAGTTTCGACGGACCCTCACCATCTGTCCTCTAGGTATACCATTAAGCCAGGGTGGATAATGATCGCTTCTTTTATCGATGTATCCATTCACATGGACGTCCTTAAAATGAGTTTTAGTGCAGACCTTTCCATTTTCTATATATAATGTGAGATCAAGAAAATCCACCGTGACTGAGTTGGTGATGGATTCTAACTTAATGCCTACTGAGTTGGCATTAAGATAGGCGATGAATAACTGCAGATCAATATGAGTGCCATCCCATATAATCAGAATATCATCTATGTACCTACGGTATAGGACGAGGCTACGCCCCCAGTCATGTCCACTCCAGACCACTTGGTTATAAGAAAATTAGAGACCAAAAATAAAAAATTCCATAACAACTTGACCAAAAAAGAACATGTAGGACTCAAACAATTAAGAGAGGACAGTAATGTTGTAATTAAACCCGCCGATAAGGGGGTGGGGTGTTGTAGTTCTTAACACAGATCAATATCACCAAGAGATGAGCAGACTACTTGGTGATTCTAATACATACCAACTACTATCTGGTAATCCTACTGCTCAAATTAAACATACATTTTTTGAGTATTTACAAAGGGGCAAAGATATGGGTATTCTCAAAGAGAGGGACTACCAGTATTTAAAAATAGAACATCCCCGTATACCTGTCATTTACTATTTGCCCAAATTGCACAAAAATAAAACCAACCCTCCAGGCCGCCCCATAGTGTCGGGCATTAATTCAATAACATCTAGGATTTCTGAATATATTGATCTACTGCTACAGCCCCTGGTTACAGAGACCCGTGCCTACCTTAAAGATACTATGTCATTATTATGCCTTTTAGAAAAAATTGAATGGAAAGATAACTACATCATGGCAACATGTGACGTTAACTCCCTATACACTATAATTCCTCACAACGTTGGATGTGAAGCAACTGAGTCTTTCCTCATAGATTCAAGTAAATTTGATACCAACCAGACCAAATTTATAGTTGAGGGCATACGACTTATACTGACCCACAATTATTTTTGGTACAATGGGGCTTTCTACCTTCAGAAGAATGGCATGGCTATGGGGACGAGGTTCGCCCCCAGTTATGCAAATTTGTTCATGGCCCATTGGGAAAACCAAGTGGTCTGGAGTGGACATGACTGGGGGCGTAGCCTCGTCCTATACCGTAGGTACATAGATGATATTCTGATTATATGGGATGGCACTCATATTGATCTGCAGTTATTCATCGCCTATCTTAATGCCAACTCAGTAGGCATTAAGTTAGAATCCATCACCAACTCAGTCACGGTGGATTTTCTTGATCTCACATTATATATAGAAAATGGAAAGGTCTGCACTAAAACTCATTTTAAGGACGTCCATGTGAATGGATACATCGATAAAAGAAGCGATCATTATCCACCCTGGCTTAATGGTATACCTAGAGGACAGATGGTGAGGGTCCGTCGAAACTGCTCTGATGTTGGACAGTATCAGCTGCAATCTCAAAAACTGATCCATGATTTTGCCACCAAAGGGTACCATAAGCGAACCCTCGAAATCATCAAGGAAGATGTATTGCAAACAGAGAGACCAATTCTTTTGAACAAGAAACAACGAGAAAACACCCAAGAAAATGCTGTATCCTTTATTTTAGATTATAATGTTCACAACAGAGAGATCAAGAAATCAATAGAGAAACATTGGTCTATTCTGAAGAGAGACCCCATCCTTAATTCAATACTGTCGGAAAAACCATCTATTATATATAGGGGTGGCAGAAATTCAGGACGTCAATTAGTGAAAAACCATATCATAGAGAAGAAAGCCACACTTGGGAATCCATTCGGAATATCAGCTGGTTTCTATGGGTGTGGCCAATGCATCGCATGCAGAAAAACTTTGAATAAAAGAAGAACGATACGTGAATTTGTTTCATCTAGAACCAATTCCGTCTATAAAATTCAACAGCTTATAACCTGTCGCTCTAGGTATGTGGTTTATCTACTAAAATGCCCATGCGGTAAAAACTATATAGGCCAAACGTCAAGACCCCTGTATGTCCGTATAAATGAGCATCTGTGCAATATAATGAGAGGCTATGAGAAGCACAGTGTGTCTCTTCATTTTCGAGACATACATGGTTGTAGTGTAAAAGATATACAGTTTTTTGCAATAGAAGCTGTCAAATGTAATTGGAGGGGTGATGATTTGATCAGGAAATTAATTATGACAGAGATGAGGTGGATTTACACACTAGACACCCTCATTCCAGGTGGTCTAAACGCCGATTTTGAAATTAACCACTTTCTGAAATAATTCCATCTTACATCGTTTGCAATAGGCCTATGGCACTCTCTTTTTTCTCATTTTACATTATGTATTTTCCTCCCTTTTTATTCATTTTTCAGTTTCCCTTTTTTATTCTATTATCTTTCTGTCTTTGGACATATGGAATATGTTAATAATGGGGTTGTTTGCAATACAATATCCTTTTGAATAGAGGTTAGTGATATATTTGCAAATATTGTCATCACAAATCTGAGGAACTATCTATACCGGATGCTCTACGAATGGAACGCAAGCGGAAGTATTTTAGATGGAACGCATGCGGAAGTGATCCGGATGGAACGCATGCGGAAGTAACTTGGAACGCATATGGATGGGTTTGATGTGGAACGCACGCCGTAACGCTGCGGTAACAATTTATGGAGGGTATAAATTGTGGAGGCTTAAACATGGGTTATTCGACTGAAGAAACTTACAGATTCGGTAAGAGAAACGCGTCTCGACGATACCCCTTTTTTATGTATTTTAAAATGTTTTAAATTAAAAGTTTTTTCCCACTTCCCATTTTTCCACATTTATATATACCACCAATGCCCATTCATTATTTGTACCGCTCCACCATTCATTACACCGTGATATATCTGCCTCCCACTGGAGTATATGAAAACATCCAACTAGAGGCCAAGATCCTTTGTGAAGTGGTCCACTGCTGTTATTCAACTAGAGGTTAAGACCCCTGCGAAGTGGTCTACAGTTGTTATTACAGAACCACCTATCGAGGAGGTTCTTAATCATGTGAGTACTTGTCCAGGGACAACCATACGTTATTCCTTCCTGTAACGGGATTACGCTATATCACCTTTCTTCCGAGGTCCTTTTTGATGCTTTGTACACCGCGGAACATTCGATTGGAGTGAATAGCGCAACAAGAATCCCTACCATCAGAGGGTGGAGTCCCCCATAGAGACTCAACTGCGTATAATATTGAGCTATCCAGCTCTTTACTTGTGAGTGTTTTCCTCTTCAAAATTCTTTTGTATAACGCATACGATATTGCCCAATTGTTTTTTCTTTTTTCCTTTTTCTTCCCACTCGGTACTCTCATCGTGTGACCTGAGAACTTTTTTGGACTATCTTCATAAAGAGACTGTTTCTCGGAGATTCTTTTGAGATTTTCAACTCAGAGGACTAACCCTTTTTGCGCTCCCGAATATACTGTGGTATTTTTGTCTATTAATTTCTATTGGGTGGGATACACCTACGGTGAGCTGCACACATCGTATAACCTTCTTTCTCCTTTCATCACGGTATAACATCAGCGCCTATAACACTTTCTGACCATCTTGGTCACCTTTCTATTTGATAAATCACTTTGAACAATCGAATTGGCAGATCCCACTTCCGATATCACTGTTATAAATTAGATTCATATTCATTTTTACCAAGTCATGCAACTTAGAATATTTCTGTATTCTCTTTTTTCCATTATGTAAGGCATGGCGCAGCGCAGCACTAGTTAGCGGAGATAAATGAAGACAACAGACGTAGAGTTCATTCTGCAAATATCTGGTATTCCTTTATTAGGTCAGTTCTTTTATAGAAGATAGGACATACAGAAAATCTTAGATTTACAAGCCAATAGGATATTCTCAACGTCACAGATAATTGGCATGGTCAGCACTGCTACCATATATGGTGTAAATTTAACTTTTAGGTTTAGACAAAGACATCTTATGCCCAGAGTCATGTGTCCTAGTATGGTCATAGAAAGGGGAGGGGGAGGAGGGACTTTCTAATTACTTTCTACAGCAAGTAGTCTACAGTTACATTTATTTAAGAAATGGGCTTATTAACTAAGTGGTATATTTCAATAACCTTTTATATGTATTGAACAGGGAAATTATTATTTATCAGGGAGGAGAAGGGGGGCAGCATGCCGGGGAGGAAAACAGTACACAGTGGAAAGACACAGAGAGTGGGATGAAAGAGAGAGGACTACAAAACAGTCTGTTGTTATGCACACAAAAATGAAAATACACAAAAGGGTGCTACCATATATCAGGACCTCTCCTTAATGAGTCCCAGAGAAATCAATGCAAAAAAATAAACATGGAAGCACACCATAAAATAAAATATATATCTTTATTGAAAAACAACACTGCCACAGTACAAAAAACAAATCTGAACATAATCATTGCAGTTCACTATATCACAGAAAAATAAATCTATGAAACCATATGATGGGTGCACAGAACACCAAAAGTGCATATATGTTTACTAGCCCAAGGGAAAAAAGGTCTAACTGAGCTACCTAATTTAAATGGACCACCAATGAATCACAATATAACACTATAGATGGAACAAGCAGTTAGTGAAGCATAAAAAAGAGCAACATAGCCATACAATGATGTGGCAACACATAAAACAAAATAACCTCAAAAAGAAAAAATGCAATAGATACCAGGGGAAACCTGCAGAGCAACAAGACAGAAGAGAACAGTCACGCAACATTTCGGTCCAACAGACCTTTGTCAAGGGTAAAGAATACACTACATACCTGCCAGGGACGTGCAGTCAGTGGAGGCAGGGGAGGCAGAGCCGCACCTGCCATTAAGTGATAAATTAATAAACTAAAAACAAACTCCCCTGCTCCCCCGCTGTCAGCTCCATCCTCTGCCTCTGCAGGCATTAGTTTTCCCAGCCTACACAATTTGCATAGCAGGACGTTTCCCCGCTGCACTAATTGCATAAACTGCTCAAGATGTGTGCAGCACACGCCAGAGACAAGTACTGCCTATTACATGATCACTGCTCATTAGTGCTGCACAGACTGACAGGCACTGATAGAGCATTGGAAAAGCTTGGACCAATGGGAAAGCATCATTGGCCAAGCCATTCCCAGAAAACGCCTGCATTAGAGGACTGCCTCTGATTGACAGGAAGGGGCACATCTAGCAGTTAGACATGCCCCTTCCTGTCAATGAAAGGCCAGGCAGCCCTCCAATACAGGCTGTGAAAAGATTGCATGATGGATAACCCCTGACTGGCTGCATGGGGAGCTGCAGTCCAGGAGCCTGGCACAAGGGTGCCCTGCTCTGCCACTCAGATCTGCATCAGCTGGGGATGCCCATTTATACCCCAGTCTGGTTATTGTCTGCTAACTGGGGCTGGAAGAATGCACAGCACATCTGCCCCCCAGTAGGGATCTGAGGGGGTGCAGCAGCCTTTGAAATTCAAGCAGCAGCAGGAAGCCCTCTTTGCCCAGCTGCAAGGTAAGTGACCTCACGGGGGGAGGGTTACTGATGGGGAGGGAGAGGCCATGGCTTTCCTCTGTGCTGATTTCCTGATGTTCAGATAGTGCTTAGCTTCCAATCTGTATGATGTATTGTACCTCTAGCCAGGCTGCCTGGAGAGGGACAGGACAGGACAGGTGGGGGACTCCGCAGATGCAAAGTTGCCAGCAAGACTCTCACAACTCCTCTTCTACCAGGGCTGTCAGATCACAGCGTGTGCTTCATGGGTCACTGGCTTTGGGCTGGGGTGTCAGATCTCCATTTTGCTCCCAGGTCAGCGCCTGAAAGTGCTGCCCTGCAGTATGCAGAAGTCAGGTTGGGTCAGTTTTCCAGTTGGGTCAGTGGCTTGCTTTCCCTTCAGTATAATATGAATGACGCAAAATGTATAGCTGCTTTAAGGAAACCTAATGCATGTGGCCAGGCTCCTCTTAATAATACTTTGTTATAAGGGCAGCATATAGAGAGGGGTGTGTGTGTGTGTGTTCTTACAGTGCCAGTCTCTCTACACACCCTTTCTTTCACATGCTGTGTATATTTATATCTCCAATGTGTGTGTGTGTGTATGTTTTGCCAGGGGCAAACATTGGGTTAACCTTTTTATGAGCCTGAAATATCAGGGTTATTCAGAGAGAGGTGAAAACCTTGAATTGGCAGGAAAATGAACAGCCAATTTGAAAAGTGAGATAAATGGGAGAATTTTTCTGGTTTGACTATTTTGACCTAGAATTTTCACTTCTACAGTCATTCTCAAGGTTTTCACCTCTTTCTGAATAGCCCTGATACAGGGTCATTCTTCTGCTTTTCACCGCTCTCTGAATAACCCTGATACAGGGCTATTCAGAAAGCGGTGAAAACCTTGAGAATGACTGGAGAAATTAAAATTTTAGGTCAAAATAGTCAAACCAGAAAAATTCTCCCATTTATCTCACTTTCCAAATTGGCTATTTGGTCTAGATTGTTCAATGGGCTATTTGGTCTAGAATCCATGTTTCTTAACTCGTTTCCTCACTATATCTGAAGCACAGCACATGGGATATGATTTGCTGCTCAGTGATTGCAGGATTCAGTCTGCATTTTTCCAAGGTGATCTGAAAAATCTAGCCTGTAGTGGGTCCTGAGGACTGGAGTTGAGAAACCCTTGTCTAGATTGTTCATTCTCCTGCCAATTCTCAAGGTTTTCACCTCTTTCTGAATAGCCCTGTATCAGGGTTATTCAGAGAGCGGTAAAAAGCAGGAGAATGACTGGAGAATGGAAAATTCTAGGTCAAAATAGCAGATCTGGAAAGGGATATGAAAGGGAGAATTTTTCTGGTTTGGCTATTTTGACCTAGAATTTTCCATTCTCCAGTCATTCTCCTGCTTTTCACCTCTCTCTGAATGAATAACCCTGTATGAAAACAAGTCCAGATACAAGGACCCAGGACTGTAGATTCTTCATTTAAGAAGTCTTTGCCAATGCAATTTAGAAGGCATATTGTGAAATAATTCTGTATAAAGGCGCTTAAGGCCTGTGGGAACAGAATCGGCTTCCAGTCAGTCCTTACTCGCAGTGTCTGTCCTTCTGATGTACTAAATGCCTGAAGCCTCCTCTTTGGGAGCTAGGTTTTCTGGCTGTTTTGCATTTGCATATCTGGCTCTGATACTAACCAGTGCCTCACCAGCCACTGACCTCACCGCACATCACTGATACCTGCATACATATATATGAAGTGTGTCCTTCAATAAAACATAAAACCCAATCTCCAACGGTGGTGACCATGTGTGGAATCCAAAAGCTGATGGCCATCGTAAATGATGTCCGAGGGGCTGTGCCAAAAAAGGCTACAGTCTCCTTCGTCAAAGTGGACCAGAGCACATGCGCACCTGAATAGTAATGGCGCATGCACGCTGAGTTCACTAAATAAACAAAGCAGAAGGAAGCTGATAGAAAAAGTCAGAGCACATGTTACATCGAGGATAAACGGCCTGAATACATCCTAGGGTGACATCTAGTGGTGACAAACCATAATACAATGAAGGTAACACTACACCTCATATAAAAGCAGAGAATTTTGCTGCTGCTAAAGGTGCCACATAATAGAATGTTCTAGGCAAAAAAAAGCTTAGAACATTCTATTATGTGGCACCTTTTAGCTAGTGCATATATATGCACTTTTGGTGTTCTGTGCACCCATCATATGGTTTCATATATTTATTTTTCTGTGATATATTGAAGTGCAATGATTATGTTCAGATTTGTTTTTTTTTATATTGTGGCAGTGTTGTTTTTCAATAAAGATATATATTTTATTTTATAGTGTGCTTCCATGTTCATGTTTTTGCATGAAAGAGAGAGGAGTCACATACAGAGAGAGATGAAAGAGGTCACACAGAGAGAGTGATAAAAGAGAAAGGGGTAACACAGAAAGATGAAAGAGAAAGGTGTCACAGAGAGGGATGAAAGAGAAAGGGATCACACAGAGGGATGATAGAGAACGGGGTCACAGAGAGGGATGCAAGAAAAAGGGATCACACAGAGGGATGACAGAGAACAGGGTCACAGAGAGGGATGAAAGATAAATGGTTCACACAGATGGATGAAAGAGAAAGGGGTCAAAGAGAGAGATGAAAGAGAAAGGGGTCACAGAGAGAGGGATGAAAGAGGAAGCGGTCACATAGAGATACGAAAGAGAAAGGGGTCACACAGGGATGACAGAGAAAGGGGTCACAGAGAGAGATGAAAGAGAAAGGGATCACACAGAGATGACAGAGAAAGGGGTCATAGAGAGGGATGCAAGAGAAATGGGGTCACACAGAGGGATTAAAGCGAAAGGGGTCATAGAGAGATGAAAGGGGTCACAGAGAGATGAAAGGGGTCACAGAGAAAGGGATGAAAGAGAAAGGGATCACAGAGAGAGCGAGACGAAAGAGAAAGGGGTCACTAGGGATGTGCATGACATTTTTTTCAGGTCTTTTTTTTAATTTCGGGTCATTTTGGAAAGTTTTTTGTTTCGTTTTGGTTCATTTCGGTTTGGTGATTCGGATCGATTCAGTGATTCGGATTGATTCGGATGAGTTGTTTTTTTTTAGCAGTTATTTTGTCTTTTATTGCTTTTTTAAGAATGGGAAGCAGATTACTAGTACCAATAGAATGAAAGTTTCTTTACTTATTTCGTTTTTTAGGATTTTGTTTTCAAATTTCAGTTTCCTAACTTTTATTTTTAAAGAAACAAAGGCTTTTTAACCCATAGGTTTCAAGGCAGCACATGAATCCACACAATGCTGGGAAGTGCCTCTCTGCAGTATAATTAATGCAGCATATGAATCCGGACACTGCGGGGGCAGCACATCTCAGCATATCGACTTAGTGATTCGGATCGATACATTTTGTGGATCAGTTATTTTTTTTCGTTTTTATGAGTTATAATTAATGCAGCAAATGAATCCACACAGTGCTGGGAAGTTCATATGCAACATTATACTGTAGAGAGACGCTTCCCCTCAGTGTGTGGATTCATATGCTGTATACATTATATTGCAGAGAGGCGCTTCCCAGCAGTGTGTAGATTCATATGCTGCATTAAATATACTGCAGAGAGCTGCTTCCCAGCAGTGTATGGAATCATATGCTGCATTGAAACCTATGGGTTAAAAAGCCTTGTTTCTTTAAAAAAAAGTTAGGAAACATAAAATTTCACCCAAAAAATGGCTAACAAATCCTAAGTAAAGAAACTTTCATTCTATTGGTAGTAATCTACTTCCCATTCTTAAATAAGCAATAAAAAAAAATGAAATAACTCATGTAGCGCTCACTCCCGGAGGAGCCGCTGAAATTGAACCACGGGTCAGTCTCCCCGCACTAGGGAATAAATATACTCGTATATTTACCGTTGTGGATTTTATAAATTATATAGTTTACTAGAATGAATGGCATATAATAGATAATACGGTGTTCGTAGATATATTTACAGTATTTCGTATTTCGGGAAACGCGCAGCGGAAAAAGAAATACGAGGCTTCGTATTTCGGGAAAACGCGCATCGGAACAGAAAATATAATGCTTCGAAATTCGAGAGACGCGCAGCGGAAACAGAAAAATACAATGCTTCGTAATTCGAGAAACGCGTATCGGAAAAAAAAATAAGAAACGAATCTTTAATCCCTTTCGGAGATTAGGAAGTGAGTCCCGCACAGGTTAAGTCCCAGAATGTAAATGTGTGTGTGTATTGTGGTACCCGGGTACTATTCAACTGGCCAGTGAATTGCTTAAAAGGTGTCTTCGACTAGTCAAGTTGGGGCCCTGTGGGTTTTAGAAACAACAGCAGCGTGCTTTCATTAATCACAAACGGCCTTGGAGGCCTCTCACCCATCCGCCAGATTCTTAAGGCTCCGCTGACCCAGGACGTCTCTCCGTTCGATTCTTGGCTGGGGTTCTGGCTACTGGATCTGTTGTCTGGCTCTCTCTGCTTCGGCCGTGACTTGTCCAGTTTACCGCCTGCTCTCCCAATCCGATCGACCTGCGGTACGCCTAACTCGGGGTCCTCCGGCTTCCTTAATAGCAGCTTGGGTAAGATGGTGGATCGCTGGGTCTCCCTCCTGTAAGGCTGAACAACCCGATCTGGGACTCTAATAGGCCGCACCTGCGCTCCGGCCTAGTCACTCTTGCGTTCTGCAGCACTGCATCTTGTCCCCCTCACTCCCTGGCGCGCTCTGCCAGCTATCTCCACGAGGCTCAGGATGTAACGCTGTCCATCCCACCCCCTTCCTGTGTCCGCCCGCAAAGCATGCCGGGAAATGTAGTCTCAATGCAAAGTTCAGTGTCTCTCATCACGCTTGTCTCCCTCCGGTGGCCAAAAATAGGTACTGCCACAACAAGGATTTAAACTCAGCGCTACACTCATAAAAAACAAAATGCTCCCGAAATACGAAAATGGTGCATTTCGTACGAATTTTGATTCAGAACGAAACTAATTGCACATCTCTAGGGGTCAGAGAGAGAGAGCTGAACGAGAAAGGGGTCACAGAGAGGGATGAAAGAGAAAGGGATCACATTGAGGGATGAAAGAGAAAGGGGTCACAGAAAGATATGAAAGAGAAAGGGGTCACGGGGAGAGAGAGGGAGATGAAAGAGAAAGGGGTCACAGAGGGATGACAGAGAAAGAGGTCTCAGAGAAATGGATGAAAGAGAAAGGGGTCACAGAAAGAGAGATGAAAGAGAAAGGGGTCACAGAGAAAGCGAAGAAAGAGAAAGGGGTAGGCATGTGCATTTAGTTTCATACAAACTTAATTTTCATCCGAAATTTCCAATTTCATTATTTCGTATGCATTTCCGAAACGAAAATCGGCCATTTGAAATTTCGAATCGATCCGAAATAACTATTCACGATACGATTCGAAATGATCTGATACAAAAAGGTATGGATCCAAAATGATACGATGTGGAAAATAAATGGAACTAAATGATCTGAAACAAAACAAACCGGAACAAAGTGATCCACAACAATGTTTTAATGCAGCATATGAATACGCACACTGTGGGGAAGCACTTCTCTGCAGTATAATTAATGCAGTGTTGGAATCCTACAAGAAAAGAGAAGTGAAACATACACGTGGATTTGAACAAGACAAACATACGCTGCTTTCTTGTTAGATGGACCAATTTATAGCTTACATTGTCTCCAAAAAAATAAAGCCGGAAGTACCAAACTTAATTTTCGTCCAAGATTTCCATTTTTGCTACTTCGGATGCATTTCCGAAATGAAAATCGGCTGTCTGAAATTTCAAATAGATCCTAAATAATGAATCGCGATCCGATTCAAAACGATCCGATATGAAAAAGAATCGATCCGAAATTAACTGAAACGAAAAAAAAAAGTAACAAAATGATCTGAAACAATCTGAAACAAAAAATATCGCCGTGCACATTTCTAGAAAGGGGTCACACAGTGGGATGAAAGAGAAAGGGGTCACAGAAAGAGGGATGAGAGAGAGAGGGGTTACGCAGTGTGAGAGAGGGGTCACACAGAGAGTGATCATAGAGAGAGACGTGACAGAGAGGAGCGAGAAAGAGCGAGAGTACACCGAAATTAGAGAGACTACTAATTCACACTGCATAGCGCTAGGAGTTTTATTGTTGTGGAGCTGTGATACACTCAAACACACCACAAATTACAGTGAGTTTTATTGCTGTGGAACTCTGTGAAAAACTCATACACATCGCAAACTACAATGCGTTTTACTGCTGTGGAGCTCTGTGATATGCTCATGCACCCCACACATAACGGAGTTTTATTCCTGTGGAGCTCTGTAATACGCTCTTACACAGCGCACATTACTGTGAGTTTAATTGCTGTGGAGCTCTGTGATACGCTCATACACACTGCACATTGCTGTGAGTTTTATTGCTGTGGCGCTCTGTGATACGCTCATACACACCACACATTGCTGTGAGTTTTATTGCTGTGGAGCTCTGTGATACACTCATACACACCGCACATTAATGTGAGGTTTATTGCTGTGGAGCTCTGTGATATGCTCATACACACCACACATTGCTGTGAGTTTTATTGCTGTGGAGCTCTGTTACACTCATACACACCGCACATTACTGTGAGGTTTATTGCTGTGGAGCTCTGTGATACACTCATCTGTGAATAGATTAACCATTACTTCTCTATAGGACAATTTTGCTGCTGCTCAAGTTTGCTGAATTGTGGTGAACTGCACTGTATTTCATTGTCAATTCGCCATTAGTTGGCGATTTGACAGTTTAGTGAATAAACGAACTGACATGAGATCACACCATACGGTGAATTGTGTATGTGACCTGGTGTATGTGACGCGGTGCACTGTAAGTCATGTTGTGCGTCATAGCACACCATGTCACAGTCACCAGTCAGGTTTCCTAGTTGCTATGACGTTGACATAACGTGACATAAGCATAGTGTACCACCTGACTGGAAACGAGAAAGAAGCGTGGACCAATTGTTGCCTCAGTATCTAAAAATAGGTCCACTGAAATCCTCAGCACCAGACTCATGATATCCTTAATCCGGCCCTGGCTGTAATGCCGTGATGGCCCCTGATGAGAATTTTGATTAAGTAGTGTCTAATATTTGCGATTGAAGAAACAGGGGTTTGAACAGAAAATTTCATGACTTACTTAACATCTGACTCTTGGCTCAGGTTTATGGAGAAGTGTTTGCATCGATATGATTGAAATATTGTAGGTTAACAGATCTTGTGGAGACCTTGCGCCCCTACATAGGGTGAACATTTGTAGGATTTCTAGATTTTTGTTATTTCTAATCGGAAATTATTAACAAACATGGAACCCACAAGGACATTTCTGCACATGTTCTGTTGATCTTTACAGCTGCTGACTAGGGCCTTGGACTCAGCTAGGGCCTTGGACTCAGAGGCTAGTATTTTAAATAGTTTAGTAAAAACCTTGTGCAGCCAACTGGCTGGGACTGCAGTATACCAGCCAAAAGATGGGGCCTGGTGCTGGCTGACTAGTCATGTAATTAATGATTTTAAAAATATCTTCTAGATGATGACATCAATGACATCACTAGTGGCATAATTTGTCTCGCATGTGATGTAATCAGTGATATTATTGATGCCATTTTTTCCCCAATACTCCTTACATGTTTGTTTTCATTTTAAATGTGATATATTGCATAAAAAGGCAATCTGTAAACAATCTGTCATGGTATAAATTCTGACAATTAATGCAACGTTTTTGAAGTTTTGCAATATATCATTGGTCATGCTATAAAATAAAAAAGGTGCTATTTAGTACTATGTTGGATAAGAACTTTATTTTTGTGTCATTTTTAAAAAAAAATGTTTTTCCTCGAATTTTTATGTTCTGTTTCCATCATCATGTTTGAAAACTCAATATATTTTGTGCATCATCTGAAGTATAATGGACCACCAGCTTCCTTAGCAGATTCATTCTCCATGATCATTCTTTCCTGCTTCTCTATCTATTATTGTCTGATTAGTTCTGCTAAACAGCCCCTCCCAGGCCAGCTTCTACAGCCATCTGTTCTATTCAAAATGGCTGCAACCCAGCAACCTGGCCACCATGCTTGCTGAAAAACACTAACAAAATGTCTAAATGCTGGCACTGTATTACTTTCATTGCGCCTATTTTGACAAGAGCAGGATTGTCTCTAATTTGTCTTTTATTCAGATTTCTGATTATAAACACACCTCCTACTGATTTAGTTTGCTTCAGTTTTGTTTTTCACAGATTTCACTCTCCACATCAATCTCCCTCTGGCAAGTTACTGCATCTGTTTCCTTTTTTTATAAAAAAAATTCTAATTCAAAAGTATGACAAAATGTGATATAATTGTGATATAAAATGCATATTTTCATGTTATTTTCTTAATCTTATATTTAGCCCAAGAGAAAAGTTTCCTCTCAATAATCCATTTTGATGCATATGTACGTACATTCTAACAAAAACACATTATGCCTATATAGAGGTTTTTTACTCTATATCGACATATTTTACATGATTTAATATCATTTGAAGGCAAATATGAAAAATACACTTTTTTTGGTTTCTACACCGCACAAACCGAAATAAGTGATCAATGTGGAATATAAATCAAGTACTTTTAAGCTTTTTGATACACCTTGGGCACTATTCCCAGGTTGCCGTGAAGCACAGCACTTAAGCTGTCAGCAGAATTGATCAAGCACTGTACTTAATTCTTTCAATGGAATTTTCCATTTGAGACGCAAGCTGAGCTTACATCTCGGTTGTAGCGCCTGCCAGCGGCGTAGCGTGGGTTGTCAGCGCCCGGGGCAGGGCAAGAATTGTGCGCCCCCCCCAACCTGTGGACACGTTAACACACCATGGGTCCCTGACAGTAGATTATTGACCCAATTACCCCACAAGCACATGTACTGTATATTAACAAAATACTGATATAATTAAAACAATGAAACACACATGCCCCCACACTACGCCACTGCTACCAGTCACCCTGTCCCAGTATACCCTATCATAGTTCCACTCTCACACTAAACCCAGTCACTCTCTCCCAGTACCCCCAGTCACCCTCTCCCTCCAAGTACCCCAGTCACTCTCAGTACCCCCACTTTCTCCAAATACCCCCAGTCACTCTCTCTCCAAGTACCCCCACGTTTTACCAGTACCCCAGTCTCTCTCTCTCCAAGTACCCCAGTCACTCACTCTCTCTCTCTCACTCTTTCCCAGGACCCCCAGTCACTCACTCTCTCCCAGTACCCCAAGTCACTCACGCTCTCCCAGTACCCCCAGTCACACTCTCTCCCAGTACCCCCAGTCACTCTTTCTCTCTCCAAGTACCCCACTTTCTCCCAGTACCCCCAGTCACACTCTATCCAATATCCCCAGTCACTCTCTCCAGTATCCCCAGTCATTCTTTCCCTGAACCTCCAGTCACCCTGTCCCTGTACCCCCTCACTGTGTGGTGGTCACGCTGCTTTGGTGTCACAGTGTTGCCTATCTGCGTGGCGTTGCTGGTGGCCCAGGGGGGGAGCTGTCCAGGGGGCTTAGTGGAGACTGGATTTTAAATGTGCTGCAGGGCAGGCTCCTCCCTCCCTCCTTCCAGTTCAGCGGCTGCAGGGCTGCTAGCGGCGTGGGCCTGGAACAGGGCTTCAAGGGGGCTGACAAGCGTGGTACAGGGCGTTCCGTTGAATAATGCTGCGCTTCTTCATGTGACTCAAGTTAGCATTGAGGAGTCGGACAGGACCAGAATTTTATGTCTTGGTCCTCCCTTCTGGATGCTGAGTGCTAAGTCACTGCCGGCGTGGCAAAACTGGCAGACACCTTGCTGATCCCTGCTGGAAAATATTAGTGGTTCAAATTTCTTTTGAAATTTTGCGCCCCCTAAGAAAATTGCGCCCGGGGCGACCGCCCCCGAGGCACCCCCCACGCTACGCCACTGGCGCCTGCTTACTGTACATTAACAATTCCTAGACTTTGTATCGGAGACTTACAGAGTTATTCAGAGAGCACTGAAATGTCACTGATATTTCGGTGCTCTCTGAATCGCCGCACTTCGATGAGTCCGATTCGCTGACCCTGTGATGAATTCAGCACTCACCGCAGGGTCCCGAAGTGCAGCGAATCAGCCGCCGCAAGCCCGCCGGTGCCAACCCGCTGGACAGCTGCCATAAACACGCTATACAGCCGCCAAACACAGCCGCCAAGCACAGAGACGACCAGCTGCAGAGAAAAAACAGCAAGCTGCCGGGCGGGTATACCCCCCCCCCCCAAAAAAACCCATTGAAAGTGCCAAATTTGAAACGCAGTTTGCAAAATAACTACTGGACGAAAATGTCTGTAATTAACATATAAGGACCTATGAATAATAATAATGTCTGTTATATTAAAAAAAAAGAATTATTTTTGGCGAAAAATCTAAAAAAAAATTGAAATAAAGATACTTTTTACTGCCGATTAAAACAATAAATGGTTTATTAGATATTAAATAAAAACCTGAATATTTTTAACATTGAAACCACTGGGATTTGCCTGATTAAACCTACCCAGTGAAAGCACCAAACACCAGGGCATTTCGACAACTTTTCACTGCTGTTCAGGTTTCTCCGAATAGATTAACCATTGCTTCTCTATGGGGACTTTCACTGCCACCATATTTATTTATTTTTTTGGGAAAGGATTTTACCAGGAAGGATACATTGAGATTTCTCTCGTTTTCAAGTATGTCCTGGGTGGCGAGTATGTACTGTTGGGTGTCTTGCCCAAGGACACTTGCTGGAGAGGTGCACGCTGGGATCGAACCCATGACTCCACAGGCTCTCTCCACACGGAGCAGTGATGTTACCTCTACTCCACCCAGCCGGTACTTGCGGCAAATTTGGCGAACTGCCTGCTTTCTGAACAATGGCCCCGAAATATCACTGTAGAGGGAAATTCACCTTTCGGTGCATTTTCGGAGCCAGATCGGCTGTCTCTGAATAACCCTTATAATGTGCATCGAGCAGATGGAGCATGAGCTATTCCAACTAGCTCATTCTCCATCTGCGCCTGACATTATTCTGAAAATAACTTCTTTCAAATCCATGTGATAAGTGGTTGCTTTTCTGCTATCACCTAGCACATTAGAGAAACCCCACCTAATAATCCAATACTCCCCTTAGATCCTTCAGTGACAAGATCGGCATAATCTGCCACTTACTCGCTCCCTGAGCAGAGGAACACTGAGAAAAAATAGTTCTGTGTTTCTTTGCGTTTCCCTCTGCAGCCCAGCAGGATCTCATTTGTGAGAGCTCTGTGCAAGATCTCATTCATCTACATGGAGTCCTATGGACTCCTAGAGCTGAAAACAGCAGCAGCGCTAAGCGCCACGCTGCTATCAATTACCACGTCGGCGAGATTACGACTGGAGCTGCAGAGAAAGCAGCTCAGGCCTAATACGGGTGGTGTTAAATGACAGGCGCTAATGGAAAATGGCAGACGGTCAGGTTTTCCATTAGTGTTTGTCATTTATAGAGCGCCTTGTATTCTACAGAAAATAAAGCAATGCAATACTTACAGTACATTGTCTTTGTTGGACCCACTCAATGAAAGGGGAAACTCAAAATTGAAAGCTGAAAACAATAAATGGCAGTAATGGCATGTAATACACAAAAGAAGCCATCAAAATAGCCAAATACACTCACATTTATATCAGCCCTAAAGTTAGTGGATCAGTGCTGTGTTCTGCTTATTTGGTTGACCTTTTCCATTTTAATGATGACTTCTCAGATGCCCATCCATTACAGCAAGGCATAAAGAGAACAGAAAAAGGCATTATGGTGCAACACAATATGATAAATGATATGTGACAAATATATAGCGCATAGAGTGGTGTACTCACATATTCCTGTAAGGCCCAGAGACCCAGGCACTGAGGCCCAGGCACCCAGACATACAGGCCCAGGCACCCAGACATACAGGCCCAGGCACCAAGACATACAGGCCCAGGCGCCAAGATATACAGGCCCAGGCACCAAGACATACAGGCCCAGGCACCCAGACAGAGGACCAGGCACCCAGAGGCTGAGTACTGAGGCCCATGCACCCAGACAGAGGCCCAGGCCCATGCACCCAGACAGAGGCCCAGGCCCCCAGAAAGAGGCCCAGGCACCAAGACACCCAGGCAGAGCCCCCAGAGATCCCTAAGTCTGCTGAAGAGCACTGATCTGACTGTCACATTAGATCTAAAAAACCTCTGCTATTCTGGCACCATCAACAATTAAGGACAAGAAGCCCAAAGAACTAAGGAGTTAATACCAGTATATATAGGATTAAACCTCAGATTAATAGAAACACAAAAAGGAAAGACAAAGGTGGCTAAATTACAGTTGCTGCCAACTGGCTTGTCTATGCCACTTATGCTGGTATGAAATATTAAACATACAAGACAAATATCATTTATTAGAAAAACATACAGATGAAACTCTAAAAATTATAATATCGTGCAAAAGTTCATTTATTTCAGTAAGCAACTTAAAAGGTGAAACTAATATATGAGATAGTTCAAGCTGTGATTTGTCATAATTGTGATGTTTATGGCTTACAGCTCATGAAAACCCCAAATTCACAATCTCGGAAAATTAGAATATTGTGAAAAGGCTCGGTGTCCCACTCTAATTGTCATGCCTCAGCCCTGAGAGCCTGCCGTGGCCAGCTTGGGTCACTAGCTCTCCGTACTTGCTTCCCACCAAAGGGTTAACTCCTGTGTCTGAACCTGAGGTTCTGCATAAAACTAGACCACACCCTCCTCCCCCTTTGCTCTTTCATTTTGTGTTTTCCCTTCCTGTTGTCTGAGTTCCTGAGAGCTCCCTCTTGTTGTTGTAGGTTTCCTGATTTATCTCCTCTGCCGTGCATCCTTGCTGTGTCTGCATTACCTGGTTCCTGCTTGCTGGATGATCCACTGCGTGGCCCACTATCCAGTGGGTCCAGAGACTCTCAAGTGGCTGCCAGCCCTCAAACTCTCTCCAAGGAGACCAACCTTCTATCAAGGTACAGTTGCCTAAGGCTCCTGCTTCTCCTCAAGCGGATCTGGAGAGAGACTACGTGTCACACCATCCACTTGCCTGTATTTTCTGTGTTACCATCTGTTCTGTGCTGGACTGTTTGCGGTGAACCATTCTACAATACAGCCTTATTGTACATCTACTGCCTCCAGTGTCTGTGTGCCTGCTTACCCCCAGCTCTTGGGATTATATATCACTACACAGAGGCTGTGCCATGGCTCCTTCATAGTAGGAGCCAGCCACTAATCAGCTAATTAAGCCATAACACCTGCAATGGGTTCCTGAGCCTTTAAATGGCCTCTCCGTCTGGTTCAGTAGGAATCACAATCACGGGAAAGACTGCTGATCTCACAGTTGTGCAGAAAACCATCATTGACACCCTCCATAAGGAGGGAAAGCCTCAAAAGGTCATTGCAAAAGAAGTTAGATGTTCCCAAAGCACAGTAACAGAAAGGTATGTGGAAGGGAAAATTGAGGAAGAAAAGGTGCAAAAGCAGCAGGGATTACTGCAGCCTGGAGAGGAGTGTCAGGAAAAGGCCATTCAAAAGTGTTGGGGAATTTCACAAGGAGTGGACTGAGGCTGGAGTCAGTGCATCAAGAGCCACCACACACAGACGGATCCTGGACATGGGCTGCAAATGTCACATTCCTCTTGTCAAGCCGCTCCTGAACAACAAACGACGTCAGAAGCTTCTTACCTGGGCTAAAGAAAAACAGACCTGGTCTGTTGCTCAGTGGTCCAAAGTCCTCTTTTCTGATAAGAGCAACTTTTGCATCTCATTTGGAAACCAAGGACCCAGAGTATGGAGGAAGAATGGAGAGGCACACACTGCAAGATGCTTGAAGTCCAGTGTGAAGTTTCCACAGTCTGTGTTGATTTGGGGAGCCATGTCATCTGCTGGTGTTGGTCCACTTGTGCTTAAGTCCAGGGTCAACGCAGCCATCTACCAGGAGATTTTGGAGCAATTCATGCTTCCTTCCACAGACAAGCTTTATGGGGATACTGATTTCATTTTTCCAGCAGGACTTGGCACCTGCCCACACTGCCTAAAGCACTAAAATCTGGTTCAATGACCATGGGATTACTGTGCTTGATTGGCCAGCAAACTCGCCTGACCTGAACCCCAGAGAGAATCTATGGGGCATTGCCAGGAGAAAGATGAGAGACATGAGACCGAACAATGCAGAAGAGCTGAAGGCCGCTATTGAAGCATCCTGGTCTTCCATAAAACCTCAGCAGTGCCACAGGCTGATAGCTTCCATGCTACGCCGCATTGAGGCAGTAATTGCTGCAAAAGGGGCCCAAACCAAGTACTGAATACATATGCATGCTTATACTTTTCAGAGGTCCGATATTGTTCTATGTACAATCCTTGTTTTATTGATTGCATGTAATATTCTAATTTTCTGAGATTGTGGATTTGGGGTTTTCATGAGCTGTAAGCCATAATCATCACAATTATGACAAATCACGGCTTGAACTATTAGTCTCCCAATATTAGTCTCCCAATTAGAGGTTTGGTTTCTTATTAATGGCCATTATAAGACTAGCTCGCCCGCCAACGTCACGGCACCTCTAAAAGGGCGAGTCCTAACCAAAATGAAACCACAGGCTGCTACATAGCAAACCATACCTGCTCATGCTGCTTGTCAAACATGAGGTAGACTGGTGGGCCTTTATTTATGCTCCCCCAGAAACAAAATCCACTTTGGGAATAAAACAAAGACATGGAGGGAGTCTTGCTGCAGGGATGACCTGGCTGGAAGTACATTGAAAAATACATAGTGCAAGAGGGGTGGGGTCACGCCTATTCCCCGAAGGGTTGGCTGCAACCACCAAATGCATCCAGCCCAACAACATGTGTAGAACATAACAAAGAAAAAAATGTCATCTGCGCTTACTCCAAATATACCGTGTGAAACTAAACACAATTAGAGCTTTGGTTTCGTATTAATGGCCATTATAAGACTAGCTCGCCCGCCAACGTCACGGCACCTCTGGAGCAGGGTCCCCTCTCCTCTTAGATTGTAAGCTCTGCTCCAGAGCTTACAATCTAAGAGGAGAGGGGACCCTGCGAGGGGAAAGTAAAAAATCTATTTACAGGGTGACACACTTGTATACACCACACATTACTGTGAGTTTTATTGCTATATACCCCCGAGGTGTAGGGGATATATAGTTATGTATCTGAAAGTATGGCTGTGTGTGTAAATGCATGCATTTGTCTTTAAACAGGCTGCTGTGCATAAAATTCTGCGCCTCTGTCCTTGACGCAGTCTGTCATTGCCCCCTAGCCCTGCACCCTAAATGCCCAGGGTGCATTATCTGCATTATCTACATTATATGCTACCTGCACTCCACAAAGTAAGAATGACAGCGGGCGTCTTGGCAGCATCGTGAGGTACAGGTAGGAGACTAAATATTGGTGTGGGGCAGCAAGAGGTCAAATTTTACAACCTTTTTTTCCCCTCTAACCTCTTTGTTGCTGAAAGGACCCTGCCCCAGAGCTTACAATCTAAGAGGAAAGGGGACCCTTCTCCAGAGCTTACAATCTAAAAGGAGAAATATTGTAAGCTCTGGAGCAGGGTCCCCTCTCCTCTTAGTACCCTGCTTCAGAGCTTACAATCTAAGAGGAGAGGGGACCCTGCTCCAGAGCTTACCATATTTCTCCTCTTAGATTGTAAGCTCTGAAGAAGGGTCCACACGGAAGGGGAGGGAGAGAGGACCTCCCCCTCCCTTTCAGGCACCTTCCCCGCACTCGCGGGGGGCGCCTGCAATAGATGTCATCGCGCTAGCGCGATAACATCTACTGTCCCCGCTGGAGTGCCGAAGTGCCGGGCTGACATTCAAGAAGTCAGCCCGCACTGGGGGGCAGCAATTAGCAGTCAGCGCGTCCATAGCACAGGAGAACTTCTTGGCTGGACGCGCTGATCGCGTCCTTAGCAGCCAAGTAGTTAATTTTTTTATTATTTTTTTTCCCTAACTTTTAACATGGTCATGTTTGGTATCGTTGGAAAGGCCGATCCAACGATACCAAACATTAACCCCTAACATTAACGATAGACTTACTCTATCCGAGGTCCCGATGTCAAAAATAAATAAATAGATGAAGTCTATTTTTTTTTCACATCGGGACCACGGATAGAGTAAGTCTGTCGTTAATGTTAGGGGTTAATGTCTATTAGCCGTCTATCAGCCGTCTATTTTCTACAGATCAGAACCTTGGATAGTAACAAGTTGTTACTATCCAAGGTGCTGATCTGTAGAAAATAGATGGCTCATGTTTTTAACGGCAGACTTACTTTATAGACGTGGAAAAAAAAATAGATGAAGTCTATCCAATGTCCTGATTTGAAACATTAACCCCTATCCCAATGTGAAACTTCAACCCCCTTTTTCACATCGGATAGAGTAAATTCTGGGGTTAACCCCTAGCTGCCACAATGGTGGATATAGGCGGTAACAATGAACCCCCTATCTCCCGATCCGTGGCAGCTAGGGGTTAATGTTTGGTATCGTTGGATTGGCCAGAGCATGGCCTTTCCAGCGATTCCAAACATGACTATGTTAAAAGTTAAGAAAAAAATAAAAAATAAACATGTATATTAAAAAATAGTTCCGGGGGTTCGTCGCATGTTCGACCACAATGCACCACAATGGACCACAATGCACTTTCCCACTGGCCTGAAGCTTATAATTGGCTACAGCCTTGCACCTGACCACAGGTCTGGTGCAAGACAGGTTCAACACTATGCCAATCACAGCTCAGAGTCCTGATTGGGCAAATTTTGCCCAATCATGGGCTCACAGAGCTAAGTCCCGCAGCACACTATATAAGGTTTCCACGCAGCGCTTCTGCACGCATTTGAGGAGAGATTTCATAGGAGATAGTTGTTGTGTGTTCTTACTGCCGGTCTGCGACGCTACTGGGGGGGTCTCATTTCTACCAAATATCTGGGAATTGAGGTGATGTGTGTCTTGTCACTGCCAGCAAGTATTTTGGGGTCACAAATTTCTACAAAACTTTTGGAAATTGAGGTGATCTGTGTCTTGTCACACAGCCAGTACCACGCAGTATTTTGGGGGGTCACTAATTTCTACAAAACATTTTGGGAATTGGGGTGATCTGTGTCTTATCACACAGCCAGTACCACGCAGTATTTTGGGGGGTCACTAATTTTTACAAAATATCTGGGAATTGAGGTGATCTGTCTCTTGTCACTGCAAGCAAGTATTTTGGGGGTCACAAATTTCTACAAAATATTTGGGAATTGTTATAATCCGTGTGTTCTCACTGGCTGCCACCCAGCAGGGGGTCTCACTGATTTATAGGAGATTTCTGAGACTTGTAATCTGTGGCTTCTCACTGCCACCCATCAAGGGGTCCCACATAATTCTAGCAGATTTATTCGAATTGTAATCTGTGTCTCCTCACTGCCAGCTATCAGGGGGTCACACTGATTTATAGGAGGTTTCTGAGATTTGTAATCTGTGGCTTCTCACTGCCACCCATCAGGGGGTCTCACTGATTTATAGGAGGTTTCTGAGATTTGTAATCTGTGGCTTCTCACTGCCACCCATCAGGGGGTCACACTGATTTATAGGAGGGAATTGTAATCCGTGTCTTGTCACTGGCTGCCAGCTATCAGGGTGTCTCACTGAGTTATACCAGAGTTCTGTAAATCGTTAATCTTTATAACAGAGTTGAATCAGAGTTCTGTATATATTTAATCTATATATCACTCACCATGTCTGAAAGAACAAAGAGGACAGGCAGACGCTCCCAGACACAGATAAGAGGGCAAGCAGCCCCTGTGTCGGGAGGCTGTGCCTCTGGTCGTGGTGGACGTGGTGCATCCTCTGCAGGTGCACGCTTGTCCTTTCTAACTGGTGCTGGCCGTCTTCTTAAGCAGCAGCAACATACAGTACAGAGGTTTTGCTGGATTGGCTAACCAGGCCATCCTCATCCTCCGAGTCCTCTGCCAGCCAGGCTTCTGGTGCTTTACAGTCCACTTCAGCTGCCAAAGCATCTAATGCAGCCTCCATGTCCACAGCTACTCCTGCCGTAGCCTCGCTATCACACACGGAGGAGTCAGCTGAATTGTTTGACTACAATGACAGTGACATGCTGCTTGAGGATGCGCAGCAAGTACAGTGCTCTGATTCAATCTCTGAGGTTGAGGAAGGGAGTATAATCAACCTAGAGGAAGGGGGTGCCAGTGATGACACACAAATAACTGGCACTCATGTTGCCCCAACAGCTGCAGCATACTGCCAAGTTGGCTTCAGTGACGAGGAGATAGGGGGTGAAGATGACATTGATGATGAGGTCACTGACTCCACCTGGGTGCCAGATCAAACAGAGGAATCAAGTGAGGAAGAGGAGGAGGAGGCACAGCAAACACGAGGCACAACATCCTCTATGACCAACCGTAGCACTAGCCAGTCCAAGGCATCAGATGTCAGAGCTGCTCAGGTGCAGAGCGCTGTTGTCTCAAAGCACACATGCAGGAACTCTGCTGTCTGCTGGGAGTTCTTTAAGATATGTGGAGCAGACCCCACCATTGCTATTTGTAATCTATGTCAGATGAGGCTGAAGCGTGGGAAAGACACCGGACACTTGGGTACCACATGCTTGAGGCGGCATATGACCTCCTGTCACACATCCCGTTGGCGCAAAACTTTGTGTAGGTCCTCCTCCTCCTCATCTGTCTCTACCCCCACTGTATGTCCTGCCATGTCATTGCCTACAACCTCCACTGACAGGGATGATGCTACAGTAATGGATGTACCAGGTCCTTCCTCACAATGTGACAGCATCCCATCAGCTGAAGATTTACGCAGTCAGATTACGTTGCCGCAGCTGCTGCAGCGTAAGAAAAAATATAGTCCCAACCATCCCCAAGCACAGCGTCTAAATGCCAGCTTAGCAAAATTACTCGCATTGCAGCTGCTGCCTTTCCAGCTGGTGGACTCTGCTCCCTTCCGTGAATTTGCTGAATGTGCTGTACCACAGTGGCAGGTTCCAAAACGCCATTACTTTTCACGCAAGGCCATTCCAGCACTATACCAGCACGTGGAAGACAATGTTATCGAGTCATTGGGAAAGGCAGTCAGCAGCAAGGTGCATGTGACGTTAGACACGTGGTCCAGCAAGCATGGACATGGTCGTTACATTTCCTTCACAGCACACTGGGTAACTCTGATTGCAGCTGGGAGGGATCCAAGACAGGGCTCTGTGCTGGAGCTTGTTCATCCACCATGCCTCCAGAAAGCTGCCTGTATGAGGTCTGTCTGCTCCACCACCACCACCTCTCCCTCTTCCTCCTCCTCCTCCTTCTGTGTCTCTGGCAAAGTGGCAGTTAAACCGACGCCTGACAGGGTCTACGCAATGGCTCAAGCAAAAAGAAGCCATACTGTGCTTGAGCTGGTTTATTTAGGGGACAGGAGCCAGATCGGGCCAGAAATTCTGTCAGCTCTGCAGGGCCAGGTGCAGAGATGGTTAACACCACGCCAGCTTCAGCTGGGAATGATCATCTGTGATAATGGCAGCAACCTTCTCTCCGCCCTACGCAAGGGTAAATTGATGCATGTACCATGCCTAGCACACGTCCTAAATCTAGTGGTACAGCGTTTCCTAACCAAGTACCTAGGGCTGGCAGAGCTTCTCAGCCAGGCCAGAAAAGTCTGCAGCCACTTCAGACTGTCATTCCAGGCAAGTGTTCTCCTGGCAGAAATTCAAAGAGAATTCCACCTTCCCACAAACTGTCTGATCTGTGACATGCCCACCAGGTGATACTCGACGTTGGCAATGCTGCAGCGTCTGCACAAGCAGCAGAGGGCCATCAATGAGTACCTGTGTGAGTATGGCACAAGGACAGGTTCAGGTCAACTTGGTTCCCCCCCGCAGTGGCTGATGATCAAGGATGCATGCACTGTATTGTCACCATTTGCGGAGGCAACGAGGATGGTGAGCAGGGACAGTGCATGCATCAGTGACACAATTCCTTTAGTGTTCCTGCTGGAGCACAGTCTGCAGGGGAATTATAGATGTGACTCTAGAGGCAGAGCAGCAGGAGGAAGAGGAGGCCTTCCCTAGCTCTCAAGGCCACAGTCTTTCCGCAGACAGCATTTCCGCGGGTCCTACTCAGATCAGACAGGAGGAAGATGAGGAGGAGGAGGTGGAGGAATATTTAAGTAGTGGGGGCATTGAAGGTGAGGATTCCTCAAGGGAGGGTTTTGTGTGCCCAGAAACACAAGGGCTAGTGCGTGGCTGGGAGGAGGAAGTGCACGATGGGGTCATCCTCATTGACCAGGAAGACTCGGAAGCTAATGCCGCCTCCAACCTACACTGCATGGGCTCCCTTATAATGCAAAGCCTGCTAAAGGACCCCAGGATTCGTGCTATCAAGGAGAGGGATCATTACTGGTTGGCAACCCTTCTTGATCCACGATACAAGGGTAAAGTTGCAGAGCTCATCCTGCCCGCACAGAGGGAGCACAGGATGAAAAAACTTGAGGACGCTCTAAAGCGAAATTTGTGTAACACCTTTCCAGGCACTGGTAGGTTACCAAGTGATGACACACGTGCTTCTGAGGCTGCGGATGATCAGAGGAATAGTGGTGAAGGCTGGGGCCGCTTGACTGATGCATTTTTAATTTTTTTTAGTCCACGACGCCCAGGATGTCAAATGTAGGCACCCATTGCCAGCGTCTTCACCATATGGTGCTGGACTACCTAGGGGCAAGAGCAGACCTGGATACCTTTCCAGCAGATGATCCACTGGCTTACTGGGTGTTGAGATTGGATCACTGGCCAGAATTTAGCCAATATGCTATGCAGCTACTAGGTTGCCCTTCATCTAGCGTGCTTTCTGAAAGGACGTTCAGTTCCGCTGGAGGTTTTGTCACAGAGAAAAGTGTGCCTCTGTCCACTGACTCTGTAGACCGGCTGACATTTATAAAAATGAATCAGTCCTGGATCAGCAGCTATCAATCCCCTGATGCTGAAGTAACGAAATAGAGCAGGGATGTCTTCTGCATTCACAAAACCTCCAGCACTGAACTCTTCCACAATACCACAAAAGGGTTACGGTGTGAAGGCACTTGCTGCCATGAAAGGCACAATATTTGGCTGTGCTGACGCCTGTGCCACATTTTATATCATTTTAATTTTTTGATCTACAGGGTACAACCCTGCACTCTTCCACAATACTACAGAGGGGTTACTGTATGATAGTACTTGCTGGCCTGGCAGTCTGGCACCAAAAGCACAATATCTGGGTGCACTGACGCCCATTCCCAGATCCATATATTTTTAATATAGGACTACATCGTCCACCCCTGCATTCTTCCACAATAGGAGGGGTTACTGTATGATAGTACTTGCAGGCCTGGCACCAAAAGCACAATATTTGGGTGCACTGCCACTGACGCCTCTATCAGATTCATATCCTAAGAGGGGTTACGGTGTGACGGCACTGTTGCCGACGCTAAAGGCCCAATTTTAAAGCACCTATTGTTACTTTCATTCAAAGCCTGCATAAGTTTCACAATAATTTAGCCAAAAAATCACTAAACTTTTTCTACGTGTCCGAAAATGTCTCCTCTTTTCATACAGACTGCTGTTATGGACAAGAATATGTATCTGCTTTAATAATGTTCAAAAGCTTTGAAAAATGCTCATTTAAGTTTGATATACCTTTAAGAGATGATTAACATAACTGTCATTTTAGAGAGAATCAAAATGTATCTTGCGTAACTCCACTTTTCGACAGAATAAGCTAACCACAAAGTCATGAGGAGTCTTATTCTGGTATCAAGCCCATTCTGCATCCTAAAACAGAACAGAACATCCACACACCCATGATGTAGAAAAACGGCTGACTACGCCGATGACGCATGATACTTTGGAAATAGCTGATGTTTGATTCTCATTTATTTAATAAAATGGTGTACATACAGATTATTTTATGCTGAAGTTGACTAAAAATGTTAAGTTGACTCCCACTCGCTTACGCAGCAAACTACTATAAAACATGTATCGAAACCTATCATTAAAAAGAGAGATCATTGGCTTTGACCAGAGAGGCCGCATAGACCCCTTCGTTGTCTGTGTGATTTCTTTCTTTAAGCGTGCACCTTAACTTACCTGGTTTCTCCACCGATTAGAACAGAGACTGGCATCTGAGAAAGGACTTTATTGTCCACTTCAATTTGGCGCCCAACATGGGGCCTTGAGTTACACTCCTTAGCCAGCGTGCCACCAACGAGGATTTCCTGGCGAGACCACACCAGAACCGGAGCCTGATCAACTTCGTAACCTCACAGGTAAGATACCTTTTGATATGTTACCGGTGACGTGTTCTGGTTTGTGATGCTACCCCAGGAAACCCCAGTGTGACATTTGGGAAAGGCATCAAAAGTGGGGTTTATTTAACTTTGCCCAGGTGCCCGTTATACTGACCCACGAATCGCATGCCAGTTGTCTGATTGTTTGTACGTCTGTTCCCGGTTCTTTGAATTGACTGCTTTTTTTCTGATAAAGCATTGTTGTTTGGTTGTTAATCAGACAGATTATCGTGAACCTGTGGTAACAAGTGGGGTGTACCTGGTTAGCTATCTCCAGGCGATAACAGGTGATGTGATGTAATAGGCGCATACCTGGTAGGACTTTCCTAACAGTAACAGGTGAACACAAGCTTGGTAGTAGGACGCGATACATCTCTGTAGTATAATTTGATTGACAGTCAGATGGGTTTTTGTGAATACCGATATATAGATGGTGCATTAGGCATATCTAGTAGTAACTCACAAGAATATATATATATATCTAGTAGGAACAGGTGACGAAGCACCTGTAAGGTATATATGCTGTGATAGAGAGGTGCTAGCTACACCTCCTAGCAGGGTCCTATATTTGGAATATAGGGGAGGACGAGACGCTTTATTGTCGTGGTAAATAGGCCACGATAGATATAGGTCTATCCTCATTTCTGACTGTTGATAAACTACGTGAAATTGATCAGGAAAAGCACTAACAATCGAGAATGGGAAATGAACAGAGTAGCCATGCTGGATTATGGAATGTAGACCCTATGTAAATTAGTTGAGGAAAGAACAGGAAAATGGAATGTGACAAAACTAAAGCTTTTAGGCAGGATTTGCGGACTAGACAGTCCCAGACTACAGATAGAGGAATGGAGAAATGCATTGAAGAATAAAAAAGGAATGTTGATAGATAATGGATTATGGAATGTAGCACAGGCATGGTATAGGGTTGCAAAAGAAATTGAGAATGAAGGGTGGATAGAAACCGTGGAAAGGAAGAAGGGAAAAACTAATTACTATTATCTCACCCCAAGATCTGAGCCTCCTTCCTATGGTGAGGTATCCAAAAAGAAAATAATAAACCCAACCCAAACGACAACTGCCCAAAAACAGCTGACAGGTCTCTACCCTGTCTTACGCATCGATGGGTCGTACTACACCCCTCGTCCTGTCATGTCCTCATTAACAGCCACAAGCCAGGTACCGACAATATCCCCTATTATGCCTCATTTGCCCAATTTAGACACCACCTACCCTTCCCACCAAAACACCCAGGAAATACCCCCTATGTCCAGGAACCTGTTTAATAATTTCACCTGGACACAGCAGCCCACTCTCAGTATAACAGCAGGCACCGTGGAAGGGGAGCCTGGTGGGGAGGGGGGCGTCCACCAAGAACCTGTTTTAATTGTGGAGAATACAGCCATTTCAAATGGGATTGTAAAGCACCCCGCAGGCGATGGGCCCCCCCAAGGCCGGATGCAGCCAATAGCCCTTAGCAGGATACTGCCATTGTATCTGATAATTTCCCACCACCCACAATCCCTGGCTTAGGCCTTTCCACCAAGATGATGTCTGACCAAGCAACTACTATAAATGTAATATACTGTATATATGTGTATATAGTGTGTGTATTTGTATATATGGATGTATATGTGTATGTATATAAAGTATGAGACGAAAAAGGTATAAATTTAATCGGCGGTTGGACAGGGACGCCTGTTCCGACTCGCGTAAATGGTTACAAAAAATTATGAATTTTTATAAGTGGGATGAAAGTTGTTTTAAACCAGAATCTGATAATCTATAGGATGCGGATGATAGTTTATGAGTCAATGTGAGAGGAGGTTAGGAAAGCCTATCCTAGATATGGCAACTACAGGTTGCTTTCCAGTAGAGAGCATTAAGAAGGACATGTAGGTGAATAGTATGTATGTATGTATGTATGTCTGTCAGAGATGTAAAGCACAGTAAGCAAAGACCAAAAGCAAAGTAGACAGATGAGACATGACACCTGCTTTGTTTATGACATGATTCCATTGTTAGGTGCTTGCAAAGAGAATCTGCGTTGTTTACTGTTGTAGTGTATATGTGAAGTACAAGACGTACGTATGCGGAATTATTATTCTTGTAGATAGAAACGTTTGTCTATATTAATGGAGGGATTTTTTGCTAACGCCCTAATGTTTTATTATTTTAGTAGAAAATAGTTTTATACAAAATATTCTTGGGATAGAGAGGCTACGCATTCTATCAGTATTGCTCTGTAGAACAGAGTGCTACGGAGCCCGGTAGAGTTAAGTGTTCAGAAAAGAAAAAAAAAGTGAGCTTTAAAATATCCCGTATTATGTTCTTTTTATGTAGAAAAAAGAAAAAAAAAAAGGAAGCAGGACGCAGACCAGAAAGTGAAACTAGAAAGATTAAATTGGTTCCTCTTCTTTTTTTTCTATGAACATGCAGATCAGATATTTTAACCCTGTAGGGAGAAAAAAAACAAGAGATATACAACTCTATGCAATTTAAAGGTAGAGCAAGTTTTTTTTACCTCCTGCAATAGCTTATTTTGGTTTAAAATGGATAGTATGCAAACTGTCGGTATCAGAGGATTGCAGGTTTTTATTTTCTAGTTAATTTAGAGGATTTTCTAGTTAAAGACGACCCCACAAACAGAGTGTGACCTAGCTATGTACATGATAAAGTTACTAATGCCAGAAAAGTTTTGTCCCCCAATTCTCTAACCGCTCAAGTTATTAATTTGCTTAATAAAAAGAAAGACGTGAGCAGCCCCGAGTATTGGCACCGCATGACGTTTCTGCCTGCCTCCAAAATAAATCCAGCACAAATAACTGTCGTCCGCAAGGCACCTACGCCTGCACTGTTCCCTCCTGCTCCCTGATAATGTCACTCTCACCAGATGTCAGTGTCTCAACCCCGCTGCTCTCTTTCATTTTCCTGAGGGGGGTGGTGATGAGGTGACGATGCTGATAGTTCCCAGAAAGAGCACCCTGCCCTCTGTGTGCAATACTGGTGCCCAATACTCCTCTTCACAGCCCCTTACCTGACACTGTATGGCTCCCGCTTTGCAGATGAGTCCGGGAAATATCACACCGGGTGCGCAGTCACAAGTGAATTTCCCCTCTTGCCCCCACCGCTTTTGCCCAAAAAGCGGAACTACATGCACTTACACAGGCCTGCATAATCAGTGCTCAATAGACAGCCAATATATACACAGATTCAAGATATGAGTACGGGGGTCACCCATGATTTTGTCGTGCTTGGGCGAAATCGGGGTTTCCTGATAGCAGCAGGCACACCTGTTAAACATGGGAAAGCCATACAGTCCCTTATGGACGCTTTACTTCTACCACAACAGGTTGCAGTGCTAAAAGTAAAAGCACATGGAAAGCTTAATACACCAGAAGCTGATATTAAATCATCTAGCAGACCAGGCAGCAAAACAAGCTGCCACTCAGATACAGGAAAAGGAACTCGAGCAGCTAGTCCCACTAGGAGTACAGACTCCTGTCTCAGACTCCTGTCTCAGAACTACAACTCACACAGTTGCAGGGCTCTGCATCACACAGTGAAAAGAGACTGGGAGAAAAGGGGGGCCACAAGCATGCACGGGCTCCTCTGCATAAGAAATAAAGTGTGCTTACCTAAGGCACTCTATCCGGCTGTAGTACAATGGGCACATGGGCCCTCACACCTCTCAAAAACATTGATGAATGCCCTAAAATATGTCACCAGTGTTTCAAAAACATTAACTGATATCTATGGTCAGGTGCTCTCTTGCATTCCAGACCCTGAAAGTATTGACGGCACTCATCAACTAGTCCCGGGAGATTGGGTACTAGTGAAGAAGTTTCTTCAGAAAAATCCACTTGAGCCCAGATATGACGGTCCTTTCCAGGTCCTCCTCACAACAGCAATGTCAGTAAACCTAGAAGGAAAATCCACCTGGATCCACGCGTCCCACTGTAAAAAGACCTGTACACCAGAAACGGACCAGACAACAACCCAACCATGATTATGTATATCCTTCTCATTTGGGGGGTGGGAATCCAGGGGCAAAATGTGGCTGTCATAATGGGACAGGCGGCTGTTGCTATGGTGCAAGAAGTTGTGGGGGAACAGGTGGGCATTGGCATAATTCCACAGGTTGTCAAACAGATTGCTGATGCCACGGCAGTTGCTGCCGCCGAAAACAAACTAACCACTTTCTGGTACAATTCCTCTAACACTCGAGTGGCCACTTACACCTTTAACTATTGTGATGTAAACCCGTCCCCAGGCCCCTGCCTGCAGTGTATCCGGAGAAATGGGATCCCACACAGCTACGATATATATATGTGCGTTACCAATAGCTATTGGGGACAAGAGTGTGGCAGCTGGGCATCGGTGGGATGGAATACTGGGGTTCCCTGGGGACACAAGCCACAGATCGCCCTAGACAGAAAGGATAACAATGGTAAATCACATCTTGCTCGCATGACACTGAAAATGGCCCCAAACACATGCCCCGCCCAAGAATTGCAGGAATCAGATGATGACACAGTATTTAAATCTAGAACAGGGGCGACGGCACTGAAACTAATCCTAACCATAGAAAATCCTGGACCCGGGGATGCCGGTACCTATATTCTGGGAATGTGGGGATCAGAGAATCCCTGGAGCCCGGGAAAATTCCGCCTATGAGATATGTACCTTGCCCCTGACTGGGTCCCTCCGCACCAACAGTCCAAACCCCTTAATCACCACATGATGATTTCTTCCAATGGTATAGTAGCCATCGCTAATCCCACGTTCGAGGATACTATGGCCATAGAAACAGGTTACTCGGATATGAATGCTTGGTTAGAATGGATGAAAAATTGTGCTCAGTCCCACAACAGAACCAATTGCTATGTGTGTGGTAGTGCTAGGCCTCATCTAGGTATGGTACCTCTCAATATCCCCGAGGATATCGAGCAAAGTTTTCTCAGTTTGTTTACCAGCACCACTCTAAATCACGATGCTTGCAAAGAATGGAAGTCCAAATACCCCCTCCAGACACAAAACCCCAGACTCTCAGAGAGTATCACTATCTACCCCGGGAACTGCACCTGTTACTCCTCTTGGGGGACCGGTGACTGGGTAGTTGGAAACTTCACAGAAGGTTATTGTGCACGGTACAGCGCTGTGGAGAAAGAGAAAGTGCAAAACCAGGTGATATCCCTGGGAGATGTCTATTGGATCTGCTGTGACCTGCGAGTCCGCTCCCACTTGGTAGGTGCATGGGACGGTGAGTGTGCTCTGGCTAAAGCCATCATGCCCCTCCACATCCTGCCCTTTGATGATGATGATCTGCCAATAGCCCACACCCCCGGACTCACTAGACAAAGGAGACAAGCGAAACCTGTACCCGGCAGTTTTGATCCACATGTCTACCTTGACGTCATAGGAGTCCCAAGGGGGGTGCCTAATGAGTTCAAAGCTAGAGACCAGGTAAAGGCGGGATTCAAATCTTTAATCCCCATGATAACCATCAACAAGAATGATGATTGGATTAACTACATCTATTACAACCAACAGAGGTTTGTTAACTATACCCGAGATGCCCTCCAGGGTTTGGCCGACCAGCTAGGCCCGACCTCTGCGATGACCTTCCAGAACCGCATGGCCCTCGATATGCTACTGGCAGAGAGGGGTGGGGTCTGTAAGATGCTGAAAGGTACTGGTGGCTCCTGTTGCACCTTTATCCCGGATAACACAGGCCCCACTAGTAAGGTCACTAAAGCCATTAAACAATTGGAAGACCTGTCTGAAGAACTGAAGAAGAACTCTGGTATTACTGATCCATGGGATCAGTATTTTAGTTGGATGAGTGGCTGGCAGAAAATCCTCATACAAATAGGGATAGTTATCCTGGTAGTAATGGTTCTGTTGGCGGTGATTGGATGTTGTGTTTTACCCTGCATTAAAAAGGTTGTAGAAAGAGCTGTGGAATCCACTACCCCTGTTATGCTTAGTCACTTGTGTGGGGACACTGGGGAGAATATTGACACTTCCTATCACTTCCTAATTTATGGAGATACCTAAGAATGACATTTATGACAAACTCCACCCACCAGTGATGAAGCAACCACAGAGTTATGAATCCATGCACCCCCTCCGTCGGGAAACCCGTATGTGATTTAACTTTGAGACAAGGTTAGTGACCCATTGAAAGACGAGTTGAAGTCCCGATTCTTGACCCACCAGTCTAGTCATGCCGTAGTCCAAGGTACAAAGGGGTTGGATCAATAGGATTCTTCGTCTCAAACTTGGTGAAGATTTGGGATGGCTGGCGAGACTATTAGGGGAACAGATGAAGGCGGGGCTCGTCTCCAAGGGGACACTTGAGAAATGTGCATTTTTAGGGGGGACTGTTATGGACAAGAATATGTATCTGCTTTAATAATATTCAAAGGCGTAGAAAAATGCTCATTTAAGTTTGATATACCTTTAAGAGATGATTAACATAACTGTCATTTTAGAGAGAATCAAAATGTATCTTGCGTAACTCCACTTTTCGACAGAATAAGCTAACCACAAAGTCATGAGGAGTCTTATTCTGGTATCAAGCCCATCCTGCATCCTAGAACAGAACAGAACATCCACACACCCATGATGTAGAAAAATGGCTGACTACGCCGATGACGCATGATACTTTGGAAATAGCTGATGTTTGATTCTCATTTATTTAATAAAATAATCTGTATGTACACAATTTTATGCTGAAGTTGACTAAAAATGTTAAGTTGACTCCCACTCGCTTACGCAGCAAACTACTATAAAACATGTATCGAAACCTATCATTAAACAGAGAGATCATTGGCTTTGACCAGAGAGGCCGCATAGACCCCTTCGTTGTCTGTGTGATTTCTTTCTTTAAGCGTGCACCTTAACTTACCTGGTTTCTCCACTGATTAGAACAGAGACTGGCATCCGAGGAAGGACTTTATTGTCCACTTCACTGCCGCCCCAAACAGTTGTTTATGGATAGATTAAAGGAAAAGCATTTTCATCTTTTGAAACATATTTTTTTTGTTTTCTAGTGTTTCTATACATCCTAGAAATCCGCCACTTCAGGGGCAGGTTATGGGGACCTCCTAGGCACGATATTTGAAGGAATTTTTCGTTTTTATTTTTAACCTTTATTTCATGGAAAACTCACTGTCCCTTTAAAAACTTTTTTTAAAAACTTTTTGTCCTTGTTTCCTCTCCCCCAGGGCACTACCCGGACCCCCATACACCTTTTATGGCAAATATCTAGCATATATGCCCTCTTGGAGGGCACTCTAAAAATCGAATTTTCAGCCCCATTGACTTATATTGAGTTCGAGTTCGGATTCAAACATTTGGAAAGTTTGGGTTCGAATACGAACCAAACTCGGGGGTGTTCGGCTCATCCCTATGTGTAACACAAATCAGAGTTCAATGATGCATTACACTCACAATCTTAGAGAGCTCCCTAGCTCTATTGTTATCGCGTCATGGACTGTTTTAGGCCAGTCCGTCGGCCGGACTCTTCTTCTCAATGTCACTTTTCTTTATATCTCAGAGAGAAAGAGAGCTTCATGGATAATGTGACGGTGGGCCCCCTATAGAGTGCTGGGGAGCCCCCAGGCTGTGAGGATTGTAGCCTTTAGGGCAGGTATATGGATAGTTATCAGACTTTAGCATATACTTGCAGTACTTGAAAAACAAAAATGACAGTGCAGGACTACAGACACACTGCAAGGTATACTTTGGTACTCAGGAACACAATGAATTCTGCACACTGCACGACAGGACTTGAAAAACATAAATGCAATACAATGTAAGACAGAACTTAGTATGTGGATGCACAATGAATGCAGCACACTGCAAATCCTCACACTCCCAGCCAGGGAGTTCAGACAAAGCCCTGGGAATCACTCACACCATATGGCTTCGTGGCCAAATGCCTGTAAAGTGAAAACACCTGAACTTGAAAACACCAATGCAAGACAGAACTTGATAGGTGAATGAACAATGAATACAATACACTGCAAGGTATAACTTGGTACTTAGGAACACGATGAATTCTGCACACTGCAGGACAGGACCCAATACTTGAAAAATGTGAATAATATAATGCAAGACAGAACTTGATACGTAAATGCCCAATGAATGCAGCACACTACAAATCCACACACTCACAGCCAGGGAGTTCAGACAAAGCCTTGCGAATCACTCACACCATATGGCTTCGTGGCCACATGCCTGTAGAGTGAAAACAACTGAACTAGACACATACAGACAAATCTAAACAGACAAGATACATACAGAAGAAGTTCCAGAAGGCAAGCCAGGTCATACCCGAGTTATCAGATAGCAGAAAATACTTAGGGAGCAGACTAGAGAATAACCAGAAATCAGAGCCAAAGAGTTATACACAGATTATCAGAACTAGAATAACCACGAGGAAAGGAACTAGAGGATCTCAGACTAAGTCTATCCTGATCGAAGGATCAAGGGAAATCCTGGCCTTACATATAGGGCTGAACAGGTCATATGACCGCAGACCAATTAGCCCAACAGATGGTCTGCAAAGCCTGAAAACAAAAAACAGGAATCCCTGCTACCACCAGCAGGGGGCAGGGCCGAGAGGTGACAGAAAAGCAACGTATCCTTTTTCATGAAACAATATCTACAGAGAAAGGAATTTTACTCACCCTCTGGAGAGCTTTACCAAGCTCTAGGGATCCAGCACCTACAAATTGTTTGGCACAATTTTAGAAAGCCTCTTCCCAGATAAATAGTTTGCAGAGCCGCAAAAATTTGCAGAAAAAAGGTTTAATCGTAAAAACCATAAAATCATAAACTAAAATGAAGGGCCAGACGCGTTTCGCGCATCAATGCGCTTCTTCAGTGGCAAAAAGAGAAAGAAAATTACATTCCACATACAGAATACATATATATATGTCTCCTTTAGTCGAAATAACGTTCATCATTGGTCCGTTGTTTTCGCGCCATTCTGCGCTTCCGCTTTCGATTCATCCAATCGCGGTACGCCAGCATGGCTCCACTTCCGGATTGACTCTCCATACAACAAAACCTTTCCCTTCCGGGTCTCGTGCGCATGCGGGTAGATGCCTTCTCTCTTGCAGTTTCGTTTTGTTCAGACGGTAATTCATATTAGCGTGCATAGTGGACCTTTCGTTTAGACTTCCAATTTGGCATACCCAGAACTTAAGGCTCATCAGAACCATGAAAAACATAAAACACATAAAAGGGAATTAAATTTAAAATCATTAACGACTAAGTAACTCCTATAAAAAAATTCCCTAAGATTAAAAAACTCTATCTACAAAACTCACTGTATACGCACAGTAAATACTTAACCCTATCATGTGAAGGATTTTAACCAAATATTTCATAATCGTAGAGCCCAAGTTTAATAATTCTTCAGGTAAAAATAATAATACTGTGAGTATGAGGTGGATGTTTAACCCCATCCTATAGGGACTTAAAATCAAACGTTCTCATAAACATACTAGTGGGATTTCATAGCTTCTCAGCTAATGGTCTTATATTCTAATCGTATAAGGGATTTAATACCAGTCAATTATTCCACACAGGGTCCAATAAAATTACTATGGGACATAGGGGCTTTAAATAATGGTCATCCCCCACACTGATATTCAAGGTGTCACCATCCAACCAGGATGTACATTACATCCATAGTAAATTTCCGAATATTGATGGAAATACCCTCATACCTCTATTATGATGGAAATCATACATAAAACCTCAGATTAAACGAACATTCTACCGAAAAGAACTTAACTTTATCTATTTACAGCTTCAAATACCATAAAAAACAACAGGAAATACATTCATAAAAAGTGACACATCTCGGAGTCCTTGTTCAGACCTCTTGGGATCAGTGTATCGAAAAGAAAAATAAGTTTAATTTCCTCTTGATTTATTTTCCTCATAAAATCTTCACCCCTCCATTCTCTTTCAACTTTACGTAAAGCGAAAAAATATGAGACCTTTGGGTGAGCTATTATGCGCAGTTAAAAAATGTGATGATACTGTGTGTTTTTCAAACCCCTGTTGGATATTGTGTACATGCTCCAAAATCCTAACATATAGAGGTCTGGTCGTCCTGCCAATATAAATTTTTTCCCAAGGACACACAAGGACATACATTACATTACTGGAATGGCATGAGATAGTCTGTTTAATTTTAAAAGTACCTTAAAAATCAAATGAGGGACAAAATTTTCTCCCCAAGGTTAATTTATTGCAGGCAGAACAAGAACCGCACCGGTAAAAGCCTTCTTTGATTGGTATGGTTTTACAGCTTTTTGTGTCCTGGCAAGTATGACTCCTGACAATCTGTTGTTTTATTGTTCGAGCACCTCTATTTATAATTTTTGGATTCTCTTCCAGGATTTCTTGAAGTGCCGGATCTTTCTTTAAGATGTGCCAATATTTTCGTATTGATTTATTAATAGCTTGTGTTTGACTATTATAGTCATAGATAAACGGAACAGAAAGATTTTCCTTTTCGTTGCGTTCCCTATATTGGATGAGGGTCTTTCTGTCTTTACCTTGAATGTCTCTAAGGACGTCTAATAAATCCTCCTCTTTATACCCTCTTTCTTGAAAGTCACCAATCATTCTACCTGCTTGGATGTCAAAGACTTCTCTCTCTGTGCAAATCCCTTTTAGTCTGGTCAGTTGACTTCTGGGGACACTTTTTAGCCATGCAGGAGCATGACAACTTGTAGATTCTATATAATTGTTTACGTCTACAGGTTTGAAGTAGGTTTTTGTTTTAATGATCCCTTCTTCAATATATAGTGTTAAATCCAGGAAGTTAATAGCTTCTTTACTATACTGTAGGTCTAATTTATCCCCCAATCATTCTGATTTAGTGAGCCATGGAACTCCTTCAGGCTTTCCACGCCCCCCTTCCAAATAATGAACAGATCATCTATATATCTCTTATAGAGGATCAAGTTTTGCGCCCAGCCACACGAAACCCCCGTTCACCGGGATTCCCAGTGTGCCATAAACAGGTTTGCGTAGCTGGATGCAAAACGAGTCCCCATTGCTGTCCCTGTGCATTGTAAATAAAACTGATTATTAAAAGAAAAATAATTATTTTTAATTATTTCTCTCTGATATATAAAGAAAGGTGACATTGAGAAGAAGAGTCCGGCCGACAGACTGGCCTATAACAGTCCGTGACATGATAACAATAGAGCTAGGGAGCTCTCAAAGATTGTGAGTGTAATGCATCATTGAACTCTGATTTGTGTCACACATAACCTAATATTGGTTGATCTGCACTATTGTATTCTTTTTTCCTTGTGTTTCGGAGGTTAAGATTAGGGACCTGCGAAGCTTCGAAATTCGATTCGAAATCGAATCGCTGGTCGAATTCGATTCGAATTCGAACTAGCAGCTCGATTCGAAAAAATTTCGAATTTGGAAGATCCCATCCAGCTCACCTGTCACCGCCGGGTTAGGCTCCCTCTGAGCGTGCGTCCGGCGGCAGGAAGCTTGGGCACTCGCCTGGGGGAGCCATGTGACCGCGATCTCACGAGATCGCGGTCACGTGGCTCCCCCAGGCGAGTGCCCAAGCTTCCTGCCGCCGGACGCACGCTCAGAGGGAGCCTAATGCGGCGGCGACAGGTGAGCTGGGGCACATCCATGAGCGAGCTGAGGGCAAATCCATGAGCAAGCTGAGGGCAAATCCATGAGCGAGCTGAGGGCAAATCCATGAGCGAGCTGAGGGCAAATCCATGAGCGAGCTGAGGGCAAATCCATGAGCGAGCTGAGGGCAAATCCATGAGCGAGCTGAGGGCAAATCCATGAGCGAGCTGAGGGCAAATCCATGTTGGGGGCAAATCCATGAGCTGGGGGACAGTATCCATGAGCTGGGGGACAGTATCCATGAGCTGGGGGACAGTGTCCATGAGCTGGGGGACAGTATCCATGAGCTGGGGGACAGTATCCATGAGCTGGGGGACAGTATCCATGAGCTGGGGGACAGTATCCATGAGCTGGGGGACAGTATCCATGAGCTGGGGGACAGTATCCATGAGCTGGGGGACAGTATCCATGAGCTGGGGGACAGTATCCATGAGCTGGGGGACAGTATCCATGAGCTGGGGGACAGTATCCATGAGCTGGGGGACAGTATCCATGAGCTGGGGGACAGTATCCATGAGCTGGGGGACAGTATCCATTAGCTGGGGGACAGTATCCATGAGCTGGGGGACAGTATCCATGAGCTGGGGGGCAGTATCCATGAGCTGGGGGGCAGTATCCATGAGCTGGGGGACAGTATCCATGAGCTGGGGGCAGTATCCATGAGCTGGGGGGCAGTATCCATGAGCTGGGGGACAGTATCCATGAGCTGGGGGACAGTATCCATGAGCTGGGGGACAGTGTCCATGAGCTGGGGGACAGTATCCATGAGCTGGGGGACAGTATCCATGAGCTGGGGGACAGTATCCATGAGCTGGGGGACAGTATCCATGAGCTGGGGGACAGTATCCATGAGCTGGGGGACAGTATCCATGAGCTGGGGGACAGTATCCATGAGCTGGGGGACAGTATCCATGAGCTGGGGGGCAGTATCCATGAGCTGGGGGGCAGTATCCATGAGCTGGGGGCAGTATCCATGAGCTGGGGGACAGTATCCATGAGCTGGGGGACAGTATCCATGAGCTGGGGGGCATATCCATGAGCTGGGGGACAGTATCCAAGTATTCGATTCGATATTCGATTCGAGTTCGAACCATTACAGCCGATTCGATTCGTGATTCCATTCGAGCGAAAATTTGTGATTCGCAGGGTCCTAGTTAAGATTGTCCATCTATCAGCTAAACATCGATATAAGGAATATTTTTGGAGGCATTATCCCCCAAGATATATAGAAACGTAAGACAATCGTTTTTTCATCTATATACCTCAGTGTTATCACTTGGGACGTAATATTCTGCACTAGGGAGGAGCGCTGTTCTTTCACCTGGTTTATTTTCTATTCGCTTTCGTCGTGGTGAAGGGAACACCACATTTGAAAGAACGTGTAGCGATCCGAGTTTTCCTCGAAGCGCCATTTATACAACTTATTTTGTTTCCATATTTTGCCTCTTTTTCCCATTGGTTGTTGGCTGCTAGAATGACGTTAATTGAGTATAGGAGTAATATAGGCCGTAATATTGATGAAATCTTTGGCGATAACCCTGTAGAGAAGGTGAATGTACAGGTACCTAACAGTCAGGATTTGGCCCAATCCTTAGAGAAAATTCTCACTAATGAAATTAAGTTGAAATGGGAGGTGATAACTTTAGAAAAATATTTAAAAGAAAAAATTTCCCCACGAGGATTAAGGTATTTCAAATTGCCCTCCTCTGATAGAGATAACTCCAAGTTTATGGATGGTTGGATCCAAATGATGGAGGACTTTGCGAGTCAAACCATGTGGTACATTATTCAACATAAAAGCGAGGTCCTCCAGGATTTGGATATTAGAACTCAGGCTCTGATGGAAGAATTAAAATCTAGCACGGATGAGACTCATTTCAAGGAATTATCCCAAGAATTAAAAACTAATTTAGATAGAATAACACAGGATGTTATATAGGTGAAAAAAAAGAAATACCTAAGAGACATAGAGGATTATACAGGAATGATAAAATTAAACAAAAATATTACATATTCCAAAACCCTTGGGCCCCATGGGACATCAATATTCCACTCAACGAAATAATCAGAATAATGGGTATCGCTATAATAATTACCATGCATCCTATCCCTCACAACAAAAAAAGAATAGAAGATTTAATAATTCTACTCCTAGAGGAAATCCAAACCTTACTCCAATTTGGAGTCGTGTTCGGGTTAACTTTGGAGAACAAGAAAGGGAAAGTCCAATTCCGAAAAAGGTTTCCAAAACAGATACAGTTACATTTGGTTGCCCCTTAGAACAGATACATGACATCTTACCGGTAAGGAAAAGGGAGGAAGGTCCCTGTAGTACCATTTTTTTGGAAGAAATTGTTACGGTAGATCACCAATTTCTGAATGAGACTACAAAGAATAAATATCAGTCTAGAGGGAAGGAATCTGAAGAAGACTCCAAAACGGTACACTCTAATTTACATCATGATGAGTCAATAGGAGAGCTTTCTCCAATAGTAGAGAAAACCCAAAAGGATGAAAGAATAGCAAATCCGGATTTAAACGCACTAGAATCTAATCCGATTTTAAATGCTCTAGAAGTGGTTCTCAACCTTGAGTGGCTCTCAACCTATGGACCCTCAAGACCCACAATTGTCCTTGGTCATTAAGTCGCGACCCAAAAAAACTGAATTCCTGAAACATTATAATTTATTCCACAAAACAACATGCTCAATATTCTATAATGTATGCACTTTTTAAACAATTTTGTAAACAACCAGGGATTCTTTAAAAAATGGATAGTGCAGTAATCACAGCACTAGTGATAACAAAAGTGTTGTTGAGGCAAAAACCCAATAAAATAAACTGTTATTGAAAGATATGAAATTAATTAGAACTTATGGGAAAACTGGGGATGCTTCTTGCTCTTAATAAGTGTCTCAAAGTCTGGGTTGATGGTAGACAAAGCAATTCTTGGGTCAAGTTCAATGTTCAGTCTGTTCCTATTTTTTGTCTTCAGCTGAACCAGAACTGAGAAGCCACTCTCACAAAGATAGGTTGTGCTGAATGGTAGCATGGGATGCGATGGAGGGATATTCAGTCATGACACTACATCAGAACTGAGAGAGGGTTACCTCAGTAAATTTCTTTTTTAGCATCTGGTCACATGAGAGCTCTACAAACTGACTCTCTTCGTTGTTTGGCAACATGACGCTTTTCAATTTGATTCCAAAGGGATTGCGTATCCAGCCGTCATCCCTGTGCTGCTCTGGGAAGTAGTCATTGAAACGTTGCTGCAGTTTTGTGAGATGTTCTATTATAGTTTTTTTCAGTTCATTTCTGCCTGTGGTGTCCAGGTATGTAAACTCGTGACAAGCATTGGGGAACATATCAAATCTCTCTTTGGAAACATGACATGTCCACAATGTCATTTTCTTTTTGAAAGTGTCAATTTTTTCAGTCTGTGCAAAAATATTGTGTCCCTTCCCTTGAATTGACACATTTAGGGCCACATTACAGTCTTGTTGCTAACGGTAGCACTCACTTGCGTGAGCACTAACGTTAGCTGCGGTATCTACCGCATATTACAATCCCGTTTGCGTTTGGTACCTTGGGCTTTTCAGCGCGAGGTTACTGTACTTTGCGCTCCCTATACTTAACATGGGGAGCGCAAAGTGTTAATCAGCGTTAGGATTACAAAGTCCTAACGCTGATTAACGTCCGGCTCTGGTTAGCGGAAAGTTAACCAGAGCCAGGACTTGGTGTTAACGGATTCCGCTTCTGCAGAATCCGTTAACACCAGCCTAAAAAAAAAACCAGAATGCTGTACTCACCTCCTGTCCCGCGGCGAGGACAGCAGCTCCAACAGCCGCCTCCATCCGGCGGGAGCAGGGAAAGGCTGGGGGGAAAAAGTCCCCCCAGTCTCTCCCTGCGTATCACTATAACGACTGGCCGGATCTCGCGTGGCGAGATCTGGCCAGTCATGTGACCGGCAGGGGGAAACTCAATGGAGTCCTATGGACTCCATCGAGTGGATGCTCGCGGCTGCGCTCAGCGCTGCTGCGAGCATCACGGAGCGGTAGCGCCGCAAACAATGCAGGCAGCATTTTTTGCACCTGCATTGTAATCCAACGTTAAAACGCGGGTGCAAGGGGGAAAACTGCAGGCGCAGTTTTTCCTCCCTTGCACCCGCGTTTTAACGCTAGGAATGTAATGTGGCCCTTAATGTGTTCAGCTGCTCAAACACATCTGCCTGATAAACAGCTTGTGCAAGACACATATCACTGCTAAACAGGTCAGCAAGAGGCGAGTTGCATTCAGAGAGGAAGGCTGCAATTTCAGTTCTCAGTTCATATACACTTGAGAGGACTTTGCCCCTGGAAAGCCAGCGCACCTCCGCATGATACAGCACCTGTACGTGTTCACTGCCCAGGTCTTTGCATAGCTTCTGAAAACACCTGGCATTTTTGGCACTTCGTTTAATGTAGTTCACCACATCTTTCAAAGTTTCGTGAAGCACTGACACCATATCCTTGGCTGCTAATGCCACCCTGTGCAAAAACAATGGTTCCAAATCGCATTTGGTGCCTTTTCACGACCCCGGAGTGTTTTCCAGTCATACAGGCTGCACCACCAGTTGTGATTACTACACACATATCCCATACCAGGCACATCACCGAACCTAAGTATGAATCCAATGTATTGAAAATTTCCTCTGCAGTAGTAGTGGTGGAAGCTCTCTACTGCAGAGAAACTGCTCCTGTAAACCTCCTTCCCACACATGCCTCACATAAACCAGTAAAATGGCATGGTTCACAGCATCCATTGATTCATCCAGTTGTAATGAATAGTATTTGTTAGTGTTGATGCGTGCCGTGGTCTGTTTTTTATGTAATCTGACATGCCTTGAATTCTCCTGTATATGGTGTCATTAGATAGTGGAATGGTCTTCAATTTATCCACAGCAAATTGATCCAGGACCTCTCTGGCCATGTCAATGGCGACAGGTAAGATAAGGTCTTCTGCAATAGTATGGGCTTTCTTGCATTTTGCAATACGATGAGCTACATGGTAAGATGCTCGGAATGCCTGTTCTTGCTTTGAACATGAAAATGTGAGGCACTTTTGTGATGCCCTTAGCTCCTGTAGTTTTCGTTGAAAATACTCAACAGATTTTTCTGCATAGGCCAGTTGTTTTGTGTCTAAATGGCGCTTTAGTTTTGATGGCTTCATACTTTCATTAGCCAGTGTTTCACTACACAAAACACATTGTGGTTTCTGTCCATCTCGTCTATCTTCAATGTACGCAAACCCATATTTATTAATAATTTGTGTCATATTTACGTTTTGAGGACATGTTTGAAGAGTGCTACTGTGGGTGTACTTCAACAAACAGCGATAAAAATCATGTAAGGTTCCAGTGAAAGATATACAGTTAAATCAGGATCCCTATGTGCAAGATCTACTCCTCAAGATGATAGTATAGTCTCCGTAGTGTTCTAATTCCTGGCGGTGCAACAAGAAGAAAAAACCTTTAGCTTCTGCTGTGGACAAAAAAAAACATACCCAGTGCCAGTGGTGCAACTAGAAACCTCAGGGCCCAAGTGCAAGAATCCCTGCAGGGCACCCTTAACCCCTTCGCCGTGGATGACGTGTGGATAACGTCCTCATTGACTCCCGCTTTATGCGGAGGACGTTCCCCACACTCCCGCAAAACCCACCGGAACAACCATGCTGAAAAAAAGCCAACGAGCTGCCGATCACAGCACAGACCAGCTGCTGGAAAAAAGCTGACAAGCTGATAAACGGGGTAAAAAAAAAACACTACGCTTGAAAGTGTTAAAATAGAAACGCTGTTTGTAAAAAAAAAACTACCCTATATATATATTTTTTATATATATAGGGAGCTGATAACTCCCATTTGGTATGCACCCCTCCCTGTTCACAGGTGCTCCACCATGACAGCCTATAAAGGCCTCGAGTAGCCGAGGAGCTGCAGGGTGAGTAGATACTGTAAGTGCAGACTCGGTCAAGTTAGATAGGACCTGTCAAAGATGGGGTACATTGGCGACTGTGACAGGCTTAAGCAAATTATGATCATAACTTTGTGAACTGAATCCCCATCATTTTACCTCAGTCAGGTTTTTTATTTTATTTATTTCCAAATTTTTATTTTGAAAAAGTGACAGCAAATAAAACACACAGTATGAAATGACGGCCGCGCAGGACCAAAAACAAATTCCGCAGTAATGTATCTCAGGAGAAGTCATCACATAAAATATTAATATATATATACTGCAAATATATCCTGCTAACATAAAAATAACAAAGAGATGGGAGAGCAGGGGAAAAAGAAAGGGTGGGGGTAACAATCTAAGCAAAATAAAGGAGTCCGGGTGGACCAGATATGGGGGATGGGTGGAGTCTCGTGGGACAGCCGGAGGAGTACAGAACATATGGCTGGGGAGGGAGAGGGAGAGAGGGAAAAAAAAGGGGGGATTGTCCAAATAGGGTGGCATTCCTGGCTCACCCCGGAAATCCAAAGAATGACCGGGGGCCATTGAAGAGGCCACAGGGCCTGGGGTCCTGGGGCCACGAGAGGCGGTGAGAGCCTAGGTGGCTATCTCAGCGGCTCACCCCGGACCACCCAGTGTGCCGCCCGTTAAAATAAAGAAGGGAAAATAAATAAATAAATAAAAATAAAATAAAAAACCCGGCTATTGCCGTGACGCTCCTGGCGCGCTCCCTGAGGAGGCCATGGAGTAAAAATGACACATAGCTGAGGGGTTCGAGGGCCAATTATAGCCAGCAAAGCCATGGTGGCATGCCCCGACCCAAAAATAAAAGGGGGGGAATGGGTCCACTATTGACAAGAGATCGAGCACCAATTAAAAAGAAATGTGTAGCGCTGTGGTAAAATCTTGCTGTGGCAGTACCTATTTTTGGCCACAAGATGGAGACTATCGCGATCAGAGATACTGGATATTGGGACTACAATGCCCGGCATGCTTTGCAAGAAGACAGGAAGTGGGTGGGGACTGGAGACTTACATCCTCTGCCTCGTGGAGAAAGTTCCAGAGCGCGCCAGGGAAGGGAAGAGAGCAGACGCATCGAAGAGATCACGAGAGGGCCTAGGCCAGAGACCAACAGAGACCAAGAGAGACCAAGAGAGACCTGTTAGTCCAGAGAGGATCACCCAAGCTGAGGAGAAGAAGACCCGCCGGGATCCAGGCATTGCTGCAGACCGGAGGAATCGAACGGAGAGCAGGCGGTGAGCTGGAAAAGCTGTGTGGAGTCAGACAACGGATCGGGCCGCTAGTATCCCCAGTCAAAATCGGGTGGAGAGACGTCCTGGGTCAGCGGAGCCTAAAGAAATCGTCGGATGGGTGAGAGGCCTCCAAGGCTGTTTTATGATTAAAGGACGCTCTGCTGTTTTCTCTTTAAAGTCCACAGGGCCCCAACTGACTAGTCGAAGACCTTCCTTTAATAAACTCACTGGCCAGTTGAACAGTACCCGGGTACCCCACACACACACAGATACACTTTTCACATTCTGGGACTTAACCTGTGCAGGACTCATTTCCTTTTGCGAATCGGAACGGGGTTAAAGACAAAGATACGTTCCGAATACATTTTTCTCTTTTTTCGCTGCGCGTTTGCCGTAATACGAAGGGATTGTATGTTTGGGGTTTTGCTACGTGTCCCTTTTTCTGAACTATCGGGAAATTGCATTGCTTTTATGTTCGGTCGCGAATATTTTATTTTCCGAAATACGAAGCCTCGTATTTCGTTTCTTTTCCGCTACGCGTTTTACTGGGATACGAAAATACTGTAATAATACTTGTGAATACCGTGTCTCAACATCTGCTCAAATATTAGTAAACTATATAAATATAAAAACTCACAACTGTGTTGGAGTATATTTATTCCCTAGTGCGGGGAGACTGACCCGTGGTTCATTTTCAGCGGCTCCTCCGGGAGTGAGCGCTACACGTGGGGGCTCGTCCGGGATCCAGTCTCTGGAAAAACCGCATCTAAAGGGTTAAATATGGATCCAGACACTGTTGCCGAGTGGTGTGGGGAGCACAGTAGCCAGTCAGAATGTTGTATAGTTATGGATATTCCAGCAGACACTTGGGCTGAAGATCAGATTCGCCAGGCCGTGGCCACGCTAGCACCAGATCATCGGGGGTTAATACTGGACATTGAAAAAAACCCAGATACTTCTCACATGTATGTTCTTCTCGAATGGAGAAAGGGTGTTCCGCCATGTTTTCAGGGCACGAGCGTGAAACTGGCCGAAGAGGTGGAAGTCCAACTAATTAAGCCAAGTACGCCACGTGGCGAATCCGCAAGTGTTTCCGCGCCTAGTCCGTTGGCCATGATAGGGCCTGAATTTATCGTGGCTATTGGAGATCTACTGGCTAAATGTCAGAAAACAAGCCCTCCTCACACTAACTTCGGTTATCGACGGTTAAGAAATTTTACAGGAAACGTACCAACTCCGGCGGGAGAAGAAACCTTTGAAGAATGGGTGGAACAGGCGATGCAGGCTCTGGATGAGTGGGATGTCCCTGAGGCCCAGAAAAAGCAAAGGATCACCGAGAGCTTAAAGGGACCTGCGTCAGAAGCGGTGAGAAACCTAAAACTGAGTAGAAAAGATTGTACTGCTTTGGATTATTTAAACGTTCTTGAAGAAGTTTTTGGGCGAACTGAAAAGGCGGCCGAATTGGTATATCAGTACGAACACACCTATCAGAGAAGAGGTGAAAGGATGACCGAGTACATGAGGCGCCTGGATAAGATTCTACACCAGATACTCCTGAAGAAAGGGGCCGAACCGGCCGAAGTAGATAAGATCCGAATAAAACAGATCCTGAGGGGCTCTCAACCTCTAGATCCAGTGATGATGCAGCTGAGAAGCAGAGCAGGTAACCAAGAGTTAAAGTACCTGGAACTGATCCGAGTTGTACGAGAGGAAGAGGCTTTACTAGAAGAGAAATCTTTCAGGCGGGGGGAAAGGGCTTATGCACAACCTGTGAGACATAACGACGGTCTGCAGCCTGAAAGCGACTCTCTAGATACCTATGGATCTGATGAGGACGAACAAGAACACCTAGTTGTTTTTAAATCTACAGAGAGGGCTGCTAAAGAATCGAACCTCCCTGAACGGGGTGAATTGTCCAAAACCGTCAAGGAAGTTCAGGAAGCTCAAGTTGAGTTGCAACAAGCGCATGCGGAACTGTGCCGGGTATTGATGAAGGTGACAGAGATGCAGGCAGAAATGCAGAAATTCCTCACAGGTATGCAGACGACGGGAGCTGCTGTGGCGTCTGGTCAAAACTCTTTAACCAAATCACAACAAGCAACTACGTCTCCGCTCTCTAATAAGAGATGTTTTGGGTGTGGAGAAATGGGCCATTTCCGCGCACAGTGCAAAGGCCGAAAGCCTGAGAAGGATAGAGTCAAGGGACTGTTGGAAGCCCTGGAGGGACTGTTATCTACCTCACCGGCGGGAAACGCCAGAGGGCACCAGTGAAGGAGCAACCTGAGTGCCCGAGGGTTGAACCCCGCTCCAGAAATCAAGCAAAGGCTAAGAGGGCGAAAAGGCCCAAAGCCGAGCCGACTGTAGAGCCTGCCAGGACTGAAAGAGTCACTCCCTTAGCATCCGGGTCTACGTCATGGGGAAGCAATGCACGCCAAAAACCTGCACGGGCCAAGAAAAAGGCCAGGGTACAGCAAACTGGGTCTAAGCGTCCGGATACCGCCACAAAATTTCCCGACCAACTGATAGGTCCTTCTCCTATTGTGCCAATCCAAGTGGAAGGAGTCTACACCAAAGCCCTGTTGGATTCAGGGGCTCAAGTGACATTGATCTACAGAGACTTCTATGAGAAACACTTAAAGCACATTCCTCTGCAAGAATTGAAGGATTTGGAAATATGGGGTATCGGCACTGAGAAACTCCCTTATGACGGGTACCTGCAAGTGAAGTTGGAGATCGGATCTGAAGTCATCGGGCAGTCTGGGGGTTGTGATGCATTGGCTATTGTGTGTCCTCGACCCTCGGGTGCGAACAGAAGCTCCCTGATAGTGGGGACGAATACTGACCTAGTGCGGCGTCTCCTGACGCCTATCGTGTTGGAAGAAGGTTCAACTCAAGGAGTACACCCAATGTTACGTCCGGTCTATCAGAGGATGGTCGAAGAACGAAAGGCACCTGCCGAGGTGGGAAGACTGTGGAGACTGGGTGGAACAGAGAAGGTTCTGCAAGCAGGAGAAGTAGCGAGTTTCCGGGCTTCAGTCAAGTTGAATGGATCGCAACCAGGCCCCTATGTGGTGCTGGGAACCGATTTTGATCATGGGAGTGAAACCGGAGTCGAAGTAATTCCTGAAATAATCTCCACCAAAGCTCTGAAGAGAACACGAGGAAGAGTCTCGGTCAGTGTGTGCAACGTGACGGATTTTCCAGTAGTCCTTAAAGCACGAATGCCTATTGGGCAAGTAGAGTCTGCTACACCCCTCTCTACCGATTCAGGAGGGGGAGAGGGTAAAGAGATTCCAGATGAAAGATTCTACCCCAAGGACGCTCCTATTTCACCTGAATGGAAGAAACGTCTTCAGTCTCAAGTTCTAAAGTGGAAGGAATTGTTTTCAAAAGATGAGTTCGATGTGGGCCTAGCTAAGAGTACTGAACACCGCATTCGATTACAAGAAGACAAGCCGTTTCGCGAAAGATCAAGGCGAGTTCCGCTAGGAGACTTAGATGATCTGCGAGAGCAGCTGAACGAGTTACAGAGAACCAAGGTGATTCAAGAGTCCAGGAGCCCGTATGCATCTCCTATAGTGTTGGTCCGGAAGAAAAATGGTTCTGTCCGCTTATGCAGAGACTATCGCACATTGAACCGGAGAACCATCCCCGATCAGTATGCCACTCCTCGGATTGAAGATGCCCTACAGTGTTTGTCTGGAGCAAAGTGGTTTAGTGTACTAGACCTGCGAAGTGGGTATCACCAGATACCAATGCATCCTGAAGACAAGGAGAAAACTGCGTTCATCTGTCCACTGGGGTTCTTTGAATTCAACAGGATGCCTCAAGGCCTTACGGGGGCTCCAGCCACGTTCCAACGGTTGATGGAGAAGACAGTCGGGGATATGAATCTAATCGAAGTATTAGTGTACCTGGATGACATAATTGTGTTTGGGAAGACTCTGGAAGAACATGAGCAACGTTTGGAGAAGGTCTTGAAGAGGCTCCATGAAGAGGGGCTGAAACTGTCTCTGGAGAAATGCCAATTCTGCCTACCATCTGTTACGTATCTGGGACATGTGGTCTCAGCGGAAGGTGTTTCAACAGACCCTCGGAAGTTGGAGGCCGTAGCTTCTTGGCCTAGACCCCGAAACGTCACTGAGCTTAGATCTTTCTTGGGATTCTGTTCATACTATCGAAGATTTGTGGGAGGATTCGCGAAAATAGCCCAACCACTGAACAAACTCCTGCAGAAGGAAACCACAGAAGAAGGCTGCAAGGTCTCTGACAAAAACCCGTCAGCTCCGGGGCCAAGGAAAGCTCGAGAGTCTATACAAGGTGAATGGACCAGTCAATGTGAAGGAGCTTTCGTAAAGCTGAAAGAGAGCCTAACCCGAGCTCCTGTTTTGGCCTATGCGGACCCTCACAAGCCGTATGAACTACATGTGGATGCCAGCCGAGAAGGTCTGGGAGGAGTCCTATATCAGGAGTATGGTGGATTGCTGAGGCCTGTGGCGTACGTGAGCCGGAGCCTTACGCCTTCAGAGAAGAACTATCCTACTCACAAGCTGGAGTTCCTAGCCTTGAAGTGGGCAGTGGTGGACAAGTTGAAAGACTATCTGTATGGAGCTGAGTTCGTGATCAAGACGGATAACAATCCTCTTACCTACATCCTTACTACCGCAAAACTGGACGCAACGGGACATCGGTGGTTGGCCGCTCTGTCAGGGTTTCGGTTCAGCCTGAAGTATCGCCCTGGGGTGAATAATCGAGATGCTGATGCGTTATCGAGAAGACCCTACACTACAGAATGGACTCAGTTGACTCCAGACGGGGTGCAAGCTTTGTGCCAAGGAACAGAGCGCCGGGTCAAAGGAGGGATTGAAGCAGAGGCCATAGGAGTTATGGCTGCGGCTGTTCCTGAGTTCTACTGTAACCCTACGCAGTTAAGGGATGAAAGTTTACCTACCTTTTCGAGACAGGACCTGAAAGCGGATCAGGCCAGAGACCCTTTAATTGCCTTGACCATAAAGGCCCTGTCTGCAAACCAGCGAGAGATTTTGTTAACCAACTCCCCGAGTGGAGCCAGATTGGTCTACAAAGAGTGGGAGCGGTTAAAGATGTTGGATGGGGTGGTCTACCGAAGGGGCCCCTCAACCAACTCTGAAGAGATTCAACAGTTATTCCTCCCTACTAAACATAGGGAGAGTGTGCTGCGATCACTACATGATGAGCATGGACATTTGGGTGCAGAGAGAACTTTTAAGCTGGTGCGAGATAGGTTCTATTGGCCTTGTATGAGGGCTGAAGTAGAAAGCTATTGTCATTCCTGTCTGAGGTGTATTCAGAGAAAGACTCTACCGACCCGAACTGCTCCAATGAGCCATCTGCAGAGCCAGGGACCCATGGATTTGGTGTGCATTGACTTCTTGTGCTTAGAGCCGGATGCTAGTGGGCAAGGGAACATTCTAATAGTGACTGATCATTTCACTCGTTACGCCCAAGCTTTTTCCACGAAAGATCAACGCGCTCCGACTGTAGCCAAGGTGTTGATGGAAAAGTTCTTTGTTCACTACGGACTGCCAAGGAGGATACACTCTGATCAGGGTAGAGACTTTGAAAGCAGACTGGTGGGGCAGTTGTTAGAGCTGTTGGGAATCCAAAAGACCCGAACCACACCATATCACCCTCAAGGTGATGCTCAGCCTGAAAGGTTTAATCGCACACTGCTAAACATGCTGGGGACCTTGTCGAATGTGGAGAAGCAGAGTTGGAGTCGTCACATAGCTACTCTGGTGCATGCATATAAACACGGAGAGCGATGCAACTGGATATTCACCGTACCGTCTTATGTTCGGAAGAGAGGCTCGACTGCCGGTTGATTTGGCATTTGGGTTATCTCTAGACCAGACGTCAGTAGCTTCCCATAGAAACTACGTGGATAGACTTCGGAAAAATTTGGCTTCTGCATTTGAACAGGCCCGGTTGACCTCGGGAAACAGGGAGCAAAAAACAAAAGGAACTATGACTTGAAGGTCCGGATACAAGATCTACAACCGTGATAGGTCCTATTGAAGAACGGTGTTGCTGCAAGACACAAGTTGGCAGATAGGTGGACCAGGTACATTGTCTGCAAACAATACCAGGTCTACCAGTGTATCAGATTCGCCCGGATGAAAGGCTGGGCCTCTCAAGAACTGGCACCGGAATCATTTGTTACCTTGAGGAGGCTGGAGAATGCCAGGGGATGAACCGCCTCTGCCAAAGCCTGTTCCATGTGCCTCCTGTTAGTCTCAACAGACTCGGGTTGTCGAAGAGAGCGAATGGGACAGTGTTGGCAGATAGGTGGAGTTCCCAGGTTTACATTGTCTGCAAACAGATACCAGGTCTACCAGTGTATCAGATTCGCCCGGATGGAAAGGCTGGGCCTCTCAAGAACTGGCACGGAATCATTTGTTACCTTTGAGGGAGGGTGTGAGAATGCCAGTTGGGGATGAACCGCCTCTGCCAAATCCGCCTGTTCCATGTTTGCCTCCTGTTACCCGGTCTCAACAGACTCGGGTTGTCGAAGAGAGCGAATGGGACAGTGAGGAAGAAAGTTTCTGTCTGGACTGGATACGTTCACCGGAGCCTGAAGAGATTACCTCAGTTCCTGAACGATGGGAGAGTAATTTGAGGCCTGAAGCTCCTGAATTCTTGTTGGAAGTCCCTGAGACTGTTGATATCCCTGAGCCTCTTGAATTTCAGTTGGAAGTCCCTGAGGATGTGGGGATCTCGGTAGTTCCGGAAGCTTACTCAGGTGATTATAGTTCTATGCCTTCACTGGAGGGATCATACTCTGAAGAAACGTCTGCTCCAGTGATAGAGAGAAGAATTGAGCCAACGCCTATAGTACTTCCACCTGAAGAGGAACTGATTGAGCCAGAACCAAAACGCTCTGTTCGACCGCCCCAACGACTCACCTACGACTCACCAGGACATAGCACTGAAGAGGCCATCACCACGGTGCGGAGGTTGCCCGAAGTGTCTGCTATGCTAGCTGAGGTAGCCCAAAATATGAGTCAACTTGAGGAAGTGTTCCTAACCCACTGCCTGTATGCTGCTGAACCTGTACACGTTGTGTAAATTGTATTTAAATATTGTGGAAATGTAATGTAACTGTTGTACCTCCTTGGAGAGACCCAAGAGTTTTAGGAGGGGGAGAGTGTAGCGCTGTGGTAAAATCTTGCTGTGGCAGTACCTATTTTTGGCCACAAGATGGAGACTATCGCGATCAGAGATACTGGATATTGGGACTACAATGCCCGGCATGCTTTGCAAGAAGACAGGAAGTGGGTGGGGACTGGAGACTTACATCCTCTGCCTCGTGGAGAAAGTTCCAGAGCGCGCCAGGGAAGGGAAGAAAGCAGACGCATCGAAGAGATCACGAGAGGGCCTAGGCCAGAGACCAACAGAGACCAAGAGAGACCAAGAGAGACCTGTTAGTCCAGAGAGGATCACCCAAGCTGAAGAGAAGAAGACCCGCCGGGATCCAGGCATTGCTGCAGACCGGAGGAATCGAACGGAGAGCAGGCGGTGAGCTGGAAAAGCTGTGTGGAGTCAGACAACGGATCGGGCCGCTAGTATCCCCAGTCAAAATCGGGTGGAGAGACGTCCTGGGTCAGCGGAGCCTAAAGAAATCGTCGGATGGGTGAGAGGCCTCCAAGGCTGTTTTATGATTAAAGGACGCTCTGCTGTTTTCTCTTTAAAGTCCACAGGGCCCCAACTGACTAGTCGAAGACCTTCCTTTAATAAACTCACTGGCCAGTTGAACAGTACCCGGGTACCACACACACACAGATACACTTTTCACATTCTGGGACTTAACCTGTGCAGGACTCATTTCCTTTTGCGAATCGGAACGGGGTTAAAGACAAAGATACGTTCCGAATACATTTTTCTCTTTTTTTCCGCTGCGCGTTTGCCGTAATACGAAGGGATTGTATGTTTGGGGTTTTGCTACGTGTCCCTTTTTCTGAACTATCGGGAAATTGCATTGCTTTTATGTTCGGTTGCGAATATTTTATTTTCCGAAATACGAAGCCTCGTGTTTCGTTTCTTTTCCGCTACGCGTTTTACCGGGATACGAAAATACTGTAATAATACTTGTGAATACCGTGTCTCAACATCTGCTCAAATATTTTAGTAAACTATATAAATATAAAAACTCACAACTGTGTTGGAGTATATTTATTCCCTAGTGCGGGGAGACTGACCCGTGGTTCATTTTCAGCGGCTCCTCCGGGAGTGAGCGCTACAAATGCAAACGGGTTGGGGGGGATAAAAGAACAGGCACCGCGATAGCGACATAAATGTCCCATATGAGGACTGCAAGCGTCAAAGTGTAACACCGTTAGGTCCGAAAAGAGGCATTTTAGGGATGAGACAAAAACGTCTCTCAGGGGTTAAGGTATGGGCGGCATGTCAGCTTGTGGAGGGATCCCAACTCAGTCCAGGTTGCTCTAAGATAAAGTGAAGCCATCCGGCTGGGCCACTTCTGTCTGACCCGGAGGAACCGGGAACAGTCCCAATGCTCGAAGATGTCCCTCGGCTTCAGCCAACGAGGTAGCCATCAAAGCACGACCATCTGGTGGGGAGATTATAAGGGAGCCGGAGGGGCCCCATCTATAGCCAATGTCCTGAGCGCGAAGTAGGGCCGCAGCCGGTCTAAACTGTCGCCGAGCAGCCAGCACCAAAAAGGGAATGTCTCGGTAGACTGCGATGTTAGCTCCTTCAAAGGGGACTGTAGGTACATTCTGCACTGTCAGGAACAGGGAAGAGTGTAGGGTAAGTTCTCGCAAGGTGATGATAACGTCGCGTGGTGCTTTCGCTGGGGCCGTTGCAGCCTTCCGAACACAGAGGGCCATGGAAACTGTGTCCTGGAGTCGTTCAGATGGACCGAGAACAGTCTCTAGAAATCTCGTGGCATACCATAGCAACTCCGTATCTGGGACCGACTCTGGTACTCCACGCAGCTTCACATTTCATCGCTTGTGCCTCGATTCCAACGCCACCACAACCGAGTGGAGACTGTTAACCTGGGTCTGTAATGCACTTATCGAAGAGGAGGTTGCGGCCTGTATATCCTCCACCGCTTGCGTGCAAGTCCGTATGTCGTCCACCTGGGCCTGGGTCTCCGCAACTGCAGCCCCGATGGACTGGAATTCTGTTTGCCACGATTTCCTGGCTTTGTTTAGCAAGCTGTGGATGTCAGCCTTTGTGGTGGGAAGTTCATCTTCCCCCAAGCCTGGTGGTGTCACCTTGGAGACAGGAGGGGCCTCCACCTCCTCCACTATCTGTTGAGCCCCCTGCTCTAGTGCAGAGCGTATTGGCAGCCTCCGCCCCAAACCCCCGCCGAGTGAAAGTCTAATGTCCGAGGTGCCGGGTTCCTCTCCCGCACCGCCGGCTTTATTCTTCTTCCCCATCTGGGGAATGAGCGTCCCAGTGCGGTATTAAACAGCGCTCCAACAAGCGGCTCCCAAGATGGCCGCCAGCCGGGGAGAGATCAGCGCAGCGGTTCGGGCACTTATCACAAGTCCAGAGGGGGGGGACCAGACAGGCTCCGGGGTGTCTCTACCTGATGGCCGGCGTTTGAAAGCCAGTTAAAGGCAAGTAGCCCGATCCAGATGCACAGTAATAGCCGCTGTAGAAGTAAAGGGGATCGGAGCTCTGCTCAGGCACGTCCGTCTCGGTAAGCCACGCCCCCTCCTCAGTCAGGTTTTTTGAGCATTTTTAAAACTGTGGTATTTTTTTCACAGAAAATGGTGGAAGAAGGTGGTCAATAATATTAATTGTTCTTTCTTGTTGTTTTGTATTTAATGTCTTAGATGCACTCGCTTAGTTTAGAGGTTGGGTGCAACCTTCTGCTGTTTTGTATTTTTTATATATATATATTTTATCTCACTTTTTGTCCACCACCACAACTGTTGTAGATACTGACTTGCCCTACGGGGTCCCAAGCAGCCACTGCAACTGGTCATCATGCCTAGCTCCTAGCTGATGAGGGTCCAACAACCCGAAACGGCGCTGTCCTAGGAGTGGCTTTGACCATTTGCATAACCTTATCTCTGCTAGAAAGCCACGATGTGGCATAGTATTGATTTTAGGGTTCTGTGTAATAACAGATCCAGGATGCAAAAAAGTGAGACGGATGTCATTTGCATAGCTTACCCAGAATTCGTTGCTGCATATGGGGAATGTGGCACAGGAGCTCTGGGATGCAATTCATCGAATTGCTGTGATGTGCAAGTGGCTTCTGCAATAATAAACACACTTATTATAGTGTGGAGGCTTTTTATCTCACTTTTTGTCCTCCACCATAACTGTTGTATATATATATATATGTATATATATATATGTAGTGCTGCATTACATTAGCTCTGGTGTATTGAACTATTGTTACCGCTAGAGGGAGACAAAACTAGAGACATTGTGGACTATGCTGGACAAAAAGGAATTCATCTCCAAGAACCCTTTGCGAAGAGAACAGGAAGTTGGCGTGCGGCGCCGAGGAAAGACATCAGCAGCCTCGTGCTTGGAGAGAGGAGAATGAGCAGAGCGACGAGCGGAGTAGGACGCATGCAGAAACACTGTCCGGGATCGCAGCCAGGCCGGAGTGCGAGCGCCAACGTATCCAGTGCTGGAGATCGAAGACGGAGAGTGTGTTATCGCCTATTACACTGCGCTTAACCGCTGGGAGGACAACCAGGTTCCGGTAGGACCTCGAGTTAGGAGGCCGCGACGATCGATTGGGAGTGCAGGCCGCCTATCATTGTTCCAGTTGCGGAGATTCAGCCGGCAAGCGGGGAGCAGATTCATTGGCACCGAGTTTCAGTCTAAAGCGGAGAGAGATCCTTTGGTTGAGACATCAGTTCTAGACATTTCGTTCGACGGATGGGTGATAGGCCTCCAGGCCCACGGTTCTGAAACAAAAGCAGGCACTTGTTAAATTCGCAGGGCCTGAACGATGACTAGTCGAAGATTATTCTTTTCGTTCACTGTCCAGTTGAACACAGTACCCGGGTACCCTAGACACCACATTTTTTGAGCCTTTTTGACGGGACTTACACTCGCGAACCGAGGGGGTTAACGTTCCTTTTTCCGCCGTGTGTTTTCCCACGTTACGCATTCCTGTCATTCATATCAACGTACATGTGTATTATATGCCACTTTATTGAGACCAGTAAAGTATATAATCTAGAAAAATCCACAACAGTGCTGGCGTATAGTGATTCCTAGTGCATTGAGACTATCCCGAGGTTTATTCAGCGGCTCCTCCGGGGGTGAGCGCTACACGTGGGGGCTCGTCCGGGATTCCAGTCTCTGAGTATACCGTAATTAAAAGGTTAACGTGGATCCAGACACTGCTGCAGAATGGCGTAAGGAGCAGAATAGCCAGCTAGGGTTAAGTGTAGTCATGGACATTCCTGCAGACACTTGGGCCGAAGATCAGATTTGCCGGGCCATGGCCGCCCTGACACCGGATCATCGGGGGTTAATACTGGACATTAAAGCGAACCCAGAGACCTCTCACATATATCTTTTTGAGTGGAGAAAGGGTGTTCCAGTGTGTTTTCAGGGCGCGAGTGTGAAGCTGACCGACGATGTGGAAGTTCGACTGGTCCAGCCAAGTACGCCATGTGGCGATCCTGCGAATGTTCCTGCACCCGGCCCGCTAGCCATGATTAGACCAGAGTTAATTGTGGCTATCGGAGACTTGCTAGCTAAATGCCAAAGAACAAACCCTCCTTACACTAATTTTGGTTACCTAAGGTTGAGAAATTTTTCAGGAAATGCGCCAACTCCGGCGGGAGAAAAAAACTTTGAGGAATGGGTGTAACAGGCAATGCAGGCTCTAGGTGAGTGGGACGTCCCTGAAGCACAGAAGAAACAAAGAATTACTGAGAGCTTGAAGGGACCTGCATCAGAGGCTGTCAGAAACCTGAAGTTGAGAAAGCAAGACTGTACTGCTTTAGATTACCTAAATGTATTACAGGAAGTCTTCGGGCGAACAGAAAAGGCTGCTGAGCCCATGTACCAGTACGAATACACCTACCAGCGGAAAGGTGAGAAAATGACTGATTATATGAGGCGCCTAGATAAGATTCTGCACCAAATACTTCTCATGAAAGGGGCCAAACCTACCACGATAGACCAAATCAGAATGCGGCAGATATTGAGGGGTGCTCAACCTCTAGACCCTGTGATGTTACAGCTGAAAACCAGAGAAGGTAACAGAAAACTGAAGTAACTAGAACTGATTTGAGCTGTTAGAGAAGAAGAGGCTCTTCTGGAAGAGAAATTCCTAAGAAGAGGGGAAAGAGCCTATGCGCAACCCGTGAGACCTAATGAATGTTCGCCGATTGAAGATTATTCGTTGGATGCCTATATGTCCGAAGTTGACAGACAAGAACAGTTTGTTGTTCCTATACCTTCAGAGAGTCAACTATTCAGGCTTATGGTGAAATACAGAAGACTGTTAAGAAAGTGCAAGAAGCTCAAGCTGAATTGGAGCAGGCGCACACGGATCTGTGCCGGGTAATTTTGAAGGTGGACGAGACACAGACTGACATACAAAAGTTCCTGACGGATATGCGGACAACAGGAGTTGCTGTGGCCTCTGGCTGGGGCCCTTCGAATGAATCACCGAGAGAAAGGGTGCCTCCATCTTCAAAGAAGAGATGCTTCAGCTGTGGTGAAATGGGTCATTTCAGAGCACAGTGCACGAACCGAACGCCGGAACGGAAAACAGTTGAATAGTTCTTAAAGGCCTTAGAAGGACTGTTATCTACCTGACAGGCAGGAATCTACAGAGGGCCCTGGTGAGGGAGCAAACTAGGTGCCCAACTGTCGGAAGACGCTCCAATCTTCAAGTCCGAAATGAAAGGCCTAGAGGGCCCAAATCCGTGCCAAATGCTGTGCCTGCCAGGACTGAAAGAGTTACTCCCTTAGTATCTGGTCCTATGTCATGGGAAAGCAATGCACACCCAAAATCTTCACGAGTCAGAAAGAAGGTTAGAGTGCAACGAACTAGATCTATGCCTCCTGCTGCCACGAATAAGTTTCCTGACCAGCTGATAGGCCCTTCGCACATCATTCCGATCCAAGTGGAAGGGGTTTATACTAAAGCTCTGTTAGACTCAGGTGCTCAAGTAACGTTTATTTATTGAGATTTCTATGAGAAACAATTGAAGCACATATCCCTGCAGAAGATAAAGGACCTTGAAATCTGCGGTATCGGAACTGAGAAGCTTCCCTATGATGGGTATCTACAGCTGAAGTTGGAGTTCAGCTCAGAAGTCGTCAGACAGTCTGGTAGCTGTGACGCGTTGGCCATTGTGTGTCCTCGCCCTTCGGGGGCCAGCCGAAGTTCTATGATAGTGGGGACGAATACTGATCTGGTGAGACCTCTTCTGACTCCGATAGTAATGGAAGAAGGTTCTAACAAAGAAGAACATCCGATGTTACGTCCGGTCTATCAAAGAATGCTCGAAGAACAGAGAGCACCTGCCGATGTGGGGCGTCTGTGGAGATTGGGAGGAACAGAGAAGGTTCTACAATCAGGAGAAGTGGCGAGTTTCCGGGCTTCAGTCAAGTTGAACGGATCACAACCGGGTCCTTATGTGGTACTGGAAACTGATCTCAGTCATGGGAGTGAGGCGGGAGTAGAAGTCATCCCTGAAATAATCTCTACAAGCGCTTTGAAACAGACACGAGGAAGAGTTTCCATCTGTGTATGTAATGTGTCTGATTCCCCAGTGGTCCTGAAAGCACGAATGCCCATCGGACAAGTAGCTTCTGTTACGCCTCTCTCCCCTACCGATTTAGGGGGGAATGAACAAAGAGATTCCAGCTGAACGGTTCTATCCTAAGTATGTTCCTATCTCGCTTAAATGGAAGGAACGACTCCAGTCCCAGATCCTAAAGTGGAAGGACTAGTTTTCCAAAGATGAGTTTGACGTGGGATGTGCTAAGAGTACTGTGAGCATCGCATTCAACTTCCGCTGGGAGACTTGGATGATCTACAACAGCCCTCAAAATTTCCACTCGCCTGCTCACATTTGGCGAGTGGAAATTATCTGAGGGTGAGTGGGGCGGACTGACCGTGCTGGGGCCAGGTTCAGTGTGCCACCGCCTTTATTCACAGCTCCGGTATCGGACTCTTGGAGTCCGAATCCGGAGCTGTCTCTGATCGGCGCTGCCCTCTCCCGCGCGGGTCACCTGCCCACCCATGTGATGCATCACACGCTGCGAGTGTGCGACGCATCACATAGGAGGGGTCAGGTGACACGCGGGAGGGGGCGGAACCACTGCAGCGTGCCGTTCCCAGACTCGTGTTATGAGTGTGGGAGGCACGCTGCAGCCAGGAGCGGATCCAGGAGGGAAAATCGCCGCCGGCGTTCTTCAGCTGTCCCAAGGAGGTGAGCGGCCGCTGATATGCAGCTTGGCCGCTCGCCTGGGATGAGAACCACCTGACCGGCTGGTCAGGTGGTTCCCGGCGAGCGACCAAGCTGCATATCAGTGGCCACTCACCTCCTTGGGACAGCTGAAGAACGCCGGCGGGTGGAGGTGAGAGCTGGGGGCTATACACCCATGTGTGAGCTGGAGCATATCCATGTGCTGGGGCAAATCCATGAGCTGGGGCAAATCCATGTGTGAGCTGGGGCAGTATATCCATGTGTGAGCTGGGGCATATCCATGAGCTGGGGCACTATATCCATGTTCTGGGGCAGTATATCCATGAGCTGGGGCAGTATATCCATGTGCTAGGGCAGTATCCATGTTCTGGGGCAGTATATCCATGAGCTGGGGCAGTATATCCATGAGCTGGGGCAGTATATCCATGTGCTGGGGCAGTATCCATGTTCTGGGGCAGTATATCCATGAGCTGGGGCAGTATATCCATGAGCTGGGGCAAATCCATGTGTGAGCTGGGGCATATCCATGTGTGAGCTGGGGCATATCCATGTGCTGGGGCAGTATATCCATGTTCTGGGGCATATCCATGAGCTGGGGCAAATCCATGTGCTGGGGCAAATCCATGTGTGAGCTGGAGCATATCCATGTGTGAGCTGGGGCATATCCATGTGTGAGCTGGGGCATATCCATGTGATGAGGCAGTATATCCATGTTCTGGGGCATATCCATGAGCTGGGGCAAATCCATGTGCTGGGGCAAATCCATGTGTGAGCTGGGGCAGTATATCCATGTGTGAGCTGGGGCATATCCATGTTCTGGGGCATATCCATGTTCTGGGGCAGTATATCCATGTTCTGGGGCAGTATATCCATGAGCTGGGGCAGTATATCCATAAACTGGGGCATATCCATGTGCTGGGGCAGTATCCATGTGCTGGGGCAGTATCCATGTGCTGGGGCATATCCATGTGCTGGGGCAATATCCATGTGCTGGGGCATATCCATGAGCTGGGGCAAATCCATGAGCTGGGGCATATCCATGTGCTGGGGCAGTATCCATGTGCTGGGGCATATCCATGTGCTGGGGCATATCCATGTGCTGGGGCATATCCATGAGCTGGGGCAAATCCATGAGCTGGGGCAAATCCATGAGCTGGGGCAGTATATCCATGTTCTGGGGCATATCCATGTGCTGGGGCATATCCATGAGCTGGGGCATATCCATGAGCTGGGGCAAATCCACTGTCATACTGTCATTTTGTAAGATATTTTAAGTGGGCGTGTTTAGGGGAGGAGTTAAGGGCGGGGTTAAGGGCAGGGGATAGGTGGGGCAACTGGTGGCGAGTAACTCTTAATGTCTGGCTAGTAGCTTGGGACTTGAAATTTTCAGCCCTGGTCTACGAGAACAGTTGGCTGAACTACAAAGGACTAAGGTGATTCAAGAGTCCAGGAGTCCTTATGCTTCTCCCATAGTGATGGTTCGAAAGAAGAATGGTTCTATCCGTTCATGTATAGACTTCCGCACGCTAAATCAAAGGACCATTCCTGATCAATATATCAAATCCCCTAACGAGGAATAAACACCTATTAGATAAATTAAAACATAAACTTTTATTGATCAATTATAAAAATTAGAGAAAGTTGTCGAAATTAGAACACAATTAATTTAAATTAAACATAAATCCCACATACAATCAGTGGGGAAAAATATTTGTGTATTGTCCACTCAAGTAAATGGTGCGTCCACCAATTTACACAATAAGCGCAAATAACATGAATGGTAGATAGTGACCATAATCAGACATGTTACATGGGAAATTTTGATTAAAGAGTAAATTGTATCCTCCCAAATATGCGCATCTTACAATACAAAATCAATGGTAGGTACTAATTGATATAAATAAATATTAAACAATTGGCCGCCTCAATTAGGCATGATTAAATATCTGAATAAACATGAGAATGTGTGCACATTGTAGACACCAGTTGGAATAGCCACCAAACTGAATACAGGAAGAAAGTTATGAGCATTAACAATAAGGTTGAATTAATTTGTTGGATATGTGCTCTTATACTATGAATTCAGCATAGACACTTGATAACATCAACTATACACTGTTGACTCATTGATGAGGTCTCAATGGACAGGGGCCAGTTAATATAGTCCTCGGACTCAGGTTCTAAAAAGAGAGCACTCGATGACTGGAATAATCCATTTACAAATTAGTTGATGTATACACACCTTACAATAGGCTAAGAGCATACAACTCCACCAAAAATTGGAATTAAACCCATAAATAATTCCTTCAAATCGGAGTTAGGGCTGCAGACATTCAAATGTACAAAGTGTGAGCACATTACCAACGCAGCTTGTCGTAGCTGCTGGCGCATGGGCGGTGAATGAACAATGATTAGGTTAGTGACCTGCTACTTTTCCATAGAGGGAGCATTATGTTGTCAGCACGACCAGCAGGCAAATTGTATAATTGTATAATTGATACTCAATAACGCTTAAAATTTGCAGAAAATTTAGCCTCTGAATCCGCTCGATTAGCGATAGTTTTGGTCAAATTAACCTGCTACTTTGTTCATTCGGATAACCTTGTCATATCAACACAACCAACAAAATAAATGTATTGTTGGTACTAAATAACGCTTAAATTAGCGTTATTGTCCTCTGAGTCATGGAGAGCCGTAGCACTGGTACGTTGTTTAACGTGAACGCACGAACTGACTACCAAATATATTCAGTAAATCAGTGACAAGGATTATTCATGTTAACAATTAATTGATGTAACAATTTTAAACGTCAGATTCGGGAGTTATTTCCTCAAAGGATTAACACTCAATATGGCAAAACCAGCCACCAGGCTAAAACTTGGTAATCAACGCTCAATTGACAATATAAGACAATCCACAATTGCATTGGTGTGCTTTGCACTATGTAAAGACAAATATTACCATTAGGCTCGGTGAAAAATTAGTATTGAGTACTGAAAACATTCAATTGCACGGTTGAATTAATCTATATAACATTCATCAAAGGCTCAACGCGCGTTTCCCTGCTGTCAACGCAGCAATTTCATCAGGCGCTCTGATCAATATGCTACTCCTCGAATAGAAGATGCTCTGCAGTGTTTGTCTGGAGCAAAATTGTTTAGTGTACTAGACCTGCGAAGTGGGTATCATCAGATACCAATGCATCCTGAAGACAAGGAGAAGACTGCATTCATCTGCCCACTGGGGTTCTTTGAATTCAATAGAATGCCTCAAGGCTTCCTGGGAGCTCCCGCCACGTTCCAACGGCTGATGGAGAAGACTGTTGGAGATATGAACCTGATAGAGGTGTTGGTGTATCTGGATGATCTGATTGTGTTCGGGAAGACTTTGGAAGAACATGAGCAACGTTTGGAGAAGGTCTTGAAGCGGCTCCATGAAGAGGGGTTGAAACTGTCCTTGGAGAAGTGTCTATTTTGCCTGCCTTCAGTTACGTACCTGGGTCATGCCGTTTCTGCGGAAGGCGTTTCAACGGATCCTCGAAAGTTGTAAGCCGTAGCTTCCTGGCCTAGACCCCAGAATATTACCGAACTTAGATCCTTCCTGGGATTCTGCTCATACTACCGAAGATTCGTGGTGGGATTTGCTAAGATAGCTCAACCTTTGAATAAACTCCTGCGAACAGAAGAAGTTGGAGAAGACTCAACGGCCCCTAATCGAAGTTCGTTGGCTCAAGAGCCTAGGAAGGCTCGGGAATCAATTCAAGAAGAGTGGACTAATCAGTGCGAAAGTGCCTTCATGAAACTGAAAGAGAGTCTAACTCGAGCTCCCGTCCTGGCTTACGCTGATCCTCATAAGCTGTACGAATTGAATGTGGATGCCAGCAGAGAAGGTCTAGGGGGAGTCTTGTATCAAGAATATGATGGTTTGCTGAGGCCTGTAGCGTATGTAAGCCGAAGCCTTACGCCTTCAGAGAAGAACTACCCTACCCACAGATTAGAGTTCTTAGCCTTGAAGTGGGCGGTAGTAGACAAGTTGAAAGATTTTCTTTATGGGGCTGAATTTGTGATAAAGACAGAAAACAATCCTCTTACGTACGTCCTTACTACTGCGAAACTGGATGCAACAGGACATAGGTGTTTGGCTGCTCTGTCAGGGTTTCGGTTCATCCTTAAATATTGCCCTAGAGTGAATAATCGAGATGCAGATGCTTTGTCTAGAAGGCCCTACACTACAGAATGGACTCAGTTGACGCCAAAATCTATCGAGAATAGATATATATAATATATCCTCTTACTATGTTCATCCATTATGCCTTATAAGTGCATTGTAGTTTGAGTATATCTATGTATTCTTCTTTGTTATTAACTCTTGGTTTGTATAGCATTTGTTGATGGCTCTAGTGTAAATAGTGTCCGCCGATTGGTCTGTTAGAACATATGACTGGTGATTGACCTATCCAGGTCCACAGAGGGTGGCATATGGTAACTCATTCATATGATTGGCTCAAATCCCTGTTGTGGATTTAATCATTCGAGGTATGTGTATTATAAGGTCATGTGGCTGTTTTGGCAGCCCTGATTGGGTATTCCTCGCATGGGATAAGGTATTTAAATGGGGAAGACATACAGCAGTACCAATATTTTCTTGCTCCAGATGAAACCGACGTGCAGCTGGCGAAACATATGTTGAGCTAATGTCCAACTTTTTATTTTAAAGTTGTCTATGTTGTGTCAGTATCGCTAGGGTCAGGATAGAATTTATGAGCATGAGCTCTATCAGCATTAGGGCAAGTTTGGGTTGTTCAATCAATTGTGGTGCACTTGAGTGAGCTTGATGGTCTTTTTTGCTCTATTTTCCCTATGTGGACTGTATTATTACACAGTATTAGTGCCTTTTAGTGCTTTCCATTCAGCCCATTACTCAGCCTATTTATGCTTGGTTAGTTGTCCAATTCACCCTACGATGCTGTGTGTGTATATGTATTTTAAAGTTTGGGATCTGAGCATGTTTTTCGGTTAATAAAATTCATTAAGTACTAGCCACTCCCTGATCATCAGTTGATGGGCCCTGTTGCCTGTTATACTGGTTATTTTCTTTTGTTTTTGTATATGAACAGAGGAATAAGCAAAATTACGATTTGAGAGTTCGGGTACAGGACTTACAATAGGGTTTTGTTAAAGAACTTGGGCGTTTCTGCAATGCACAAACTGGCCGATAGATGGAGTTCTCAAATTTACATTGTCTGCGAACAACTGCCGGGTCTGCCAGTATACCAAATCCGTCCGGATGGAAAGGCAGGACCCCTAAAGAACTAGCACAGGAACCATTTGTTACCTTTGAGAGAGGCTGTACGGATACCAGCTGGAGACGAACTTTCTTTGCCGAATCTGCCTGTTCCTCGTATGGCTCCTGTTACTCGGTCTCAGCAGTTGCGTTCTGTTGAAGAAAGTGAGGAGAACAGTGAAGAAGGAAGTTTTTGTCTGGACTGGGTGTGCCCACCTGAGCCTGAAGAAGTTATTCCAGCCTCTGACCAGTGTGAAAGTAACCTGAGGCCTGATGCTCCCGAGTTTCGACCTGAAGTATCTGAAACTGTGGAAGTTCCTGAAGTTCCAGAGGATGTGTCCATAGATTACAGTTCTATGCCATCACTGGAAGTCTCATACTCTGAGGAAGTGTCTGCTCCAAAGGTTGATGAGAGAATTGAGCCTGTAAAGTGACCCTTCCACCCAAAGAGGAGATTACTGAATCTGAGTCCAAACGTTCAATACGGCCCCCTCAGAGACTTACATATGATTCACTGGGACATAGCACAGAAGAAGCAGTTACAACTGTGCGAAGGTTGCCCGAAGTGTCTGTTATGCTGGCTGAGGTAGCTAGGGACATGAGTCAAATTGAGGATGTATATCTGACCCATTACATGTTTGCTGCTGCGCCTGAATGTATTGATTAATATGAATATTGCAATGTTATGTGTTAGGGAAGACTTTAACCAGTCTTTTTCTCGAATGCCTGCTGCTGCCAAATGGTGGAGAAGCCAATCAATTCAAGTGCGCACTCAAAGAAATGACACAGACAACGAATAGGTCTATGTAGCCTTTCTTGGACAAACCAAGTGACTTCTCTCTTTTAATCAGAGGATTGATACATGCTTTTATGCCAGTTGGTGTGTAAGCGGAAGCAGGGGTGTTAACTAATATTTTATTTAACATCAGCAGTAAAATTGCAAACGCATTATGGATTAAATCATAGAAACGAAAGTCAAATATCAGCTGTTTCCAAATGTCAAGTTATTTTTGCGTCGTTGTCACGATGTTCGAATTTAGCTTGTTTCAGGAGGTCCAGCACCCATTTCTCCTTGTACTGAATAAGAGGAACTCGCGGTTTATCCATCTGCTGGAACAGCGAGTTAAGCAAAATGACTGTAAAAAGCAGTTATTAATATCAGATTTTAAAGCCGTAGTAACATATCAAAATGAATATATCTAAATGAGCAATGAGCATTTTACTATTTATTATTGTTAAAGCAGATACATATTCTTGTCCATAACAAAGTATCTGTTACACGCCCTTGGAGGGACCCAAGAGTTTAGAGAGGGGAGAGTGTAGCGCTGCATTAGATTAGCTCTGGTGTATTGAACTATTGTTACCGCTAGAGGGAGACAGAGCTAGAGACATTTTGGACTATGCTGGACAAAAAGGACTTCATCTCTCCAGAACCCTTTGCGAAGAGAACAGGAAGTTGGCGTGCGGCGCCGAGGAAAGACATCAGCAGCCTTGTGCATGGATGAGAGGAGAATGAGCAGAGTGACGAGCGGAGTAGGACGCATGCAGAAACACTGTCCGGGACTGTAGCCAGGCCGGAGTGCGAGCGCCATCGTATCCAGTGCTGGAGATCGGAGACGGAGAGTGTGTTATCGCCTACTACACTGCGCTTAACTGCTGGGAGGAAAACCAGGTTCCGGTAGGACCTCGAGTTAGGAGGCCGCGTCGATCGATTGGGAGTGCAGGCGGCGGATCGTTGTTCCGGTTGCAAAGATTCGGCCGGCAAGCGGGGAGCAGATTCGTTGGCACCGAGTTCCAGTCTAAAGTGGAGAGAGATCCTTTGGTCGAGACATCGGTTCTAGACATTTCGTTCGACGGATGGGTGAGAGAACTCCAGGCCCATGGTTCCGAAATGAAAGCACGCACTTGCTAAATTGTCTTCAATTCACAGAGCCCCAAAGGTGACTAGTCGAAGATTATTCTTTTCGTTCACTGGCCAGTTGAACACAGTACCCGGGTACCCTAGACACCACATTTTTTTAGCCTTTTTGACGGGACTTACACTCTCGAACTGAGGGGGTTAACCATTCCTTTTTCCGCCGTGTGTTTTCCCGCGTTACGTATTCCTGTCATTCATATCAACGTACATGGGTATTATATACCACTTTATTGAGGCCAGTAAAGTATATAATCTAGAAAAATCCACAACAGTGCTGGCGTATAGTGATTCCTAGTGCGGTGAGACTATCCCGAGGTTTATTCAGCGGCTCCTCCGGGGGTGAGCGCTACATATAATTTTGTGGTTCTGTGTCTGGGTATATATATATATATAATTCTGGGTTCTCTGCTTGGGTAAATATATAATTTGCGGTTCTGTGTCTGGGTATATATATATAATTCTGGGTTCTCTGCTTGGGTATATATATAATTTGGGGTTCTGTTGATATATATATATGGGGCCTCTGCTTGGGTATATATATAATTTTGGGGTTCTTTGCTTTGGTATATATATCATTTTGGGGTTCTGTGGGTATATATATAATTTTGGGGCCTCTGCTTGGGTATATATATAATTTGGGGTTCTGTGCCTGGGTATATAATTTGGGGTTCTGTGCCGGGGTATATATATAAAATTCTGGGGCCTCTGCTTGGGTATATAAATAATTTGGGGTTCTGTGCCGGGGTATATATATAATTTGGGGTTCTGTTGACATATATATATATAATTCAGGGGCCTCGGCTTGGGTATATATATCATTTTGGGGTTCTTTGCCTTGGAATAAATATAATTTGGGGTTCTGTGCCTGGGTATATAATTTGGGGTTCTGTGGGTATAAATGTATAATTCTGGGGCCTCTGCTTGGGTATATATATAATTTGGGTTTCTGTGCCTGGGTATATATATAATTTGGGGTTCTGTAGGTACATATATAATTCTGGAGTCTCTGCTTGGGTATATATATAATTTGGGATTCTGTGCCTGGGTATATAATTTGGGGCTCTGTGGGTATGTATATAATTCTGGGGCCTCTGCTTGGGTGTATATATATTTAATTTGGGGTTCTGTGCCTGGGTGTGTATATATATACAATTTGGGGTTCTGTGGGCATATATATATATAATTCAGGTGCCTCTGCTTGGGTATATATATAATTTGGGGTTCTGTAGGTATATATATAATTCTGGGGCCTCTGCTTGGGTATATATATAATTTGGGGTTCTGTGCCTGAGTATATATATATAATTTGGGGTTCTGTGGGTATATATATAATTCTGGGGCCTCTGCTTGGATATATATATATATAATTTGGGGTTCTGTGCCTGGGTATATATATAATTTGGGGTTCTGTGACTGGGTATATATATAATTTGGGGTTCTGTAGGTATATATATAATTATGGGGCCTCTGCTTGGGTATATATATAATTTGGGGTTCTGTGCCTGAGTATATATATAATTTAGAAACATAGAAACATAGAAACAAAGAAAAATGTCGGCAGATAAGAACCTTTCGGCCCATCTAGTCTGCCCAATTACATGGATACTTGACCTAATTTGGGGTTCTGTGGGTATATATATATATAATTATGGGGCCTCTGCTTGGATATATATATCATTTGGGGTTCTGTGCCTGGGTATATAATTTGGGGTTCTGTGGGTATGTATATAATTCTGGGGCCTCTGCTTGGGTATATATATATATAATTTGGGGTTCGGTGCCTGGGTATATATATAATTCTGGGGCCTCTGCTTGGGTATATATATAATTTGGGGTTCTGTGCCTGAGTATATATAATAAAATCCTTTTTTTTGTTCGGGTAATGTGGTTGTGGAATTCTTGGGTGAGTTCCCTCTGGTCTTTCAAAAGGCTGCTGGGGAGGCAAGTGCCAGCTGGGACCTCTGATTCCCCCCCCCCCTATCTTGCCTTATCTTACCTGATGCGGCGGGTGATGGCTAGAGCTCTAGCTGAGGGGGCGGGGCTATTCCTATTTCCCTCACACAAGAGGTAACTATTTAAATTAGGAAACATTGGTCTAGATGAAAATACTTGTTCTTGAATAGAAAACTGGCTAAAAGATAGCGTACAGAGAGTGGTCATAAATAGTAAATTTTCAAGATGGACATCAGTGGTAAGTGGTGTCCCTCAGGGGTCTGTTAGAGGTCCAATTCTATTCAATTTATTTATAAATGACCTTGAGATAGGCATTGAAAGTCATGTGTCAGTTTTTGCCGATGACACAAAACTAGGAAAAGTAATACAATGTGAACAGGATGTTACTTCGCTGCAGAGGGATTTAGATAGATTGGGGGACTGGGCACTTAAATGGCAGATGAAATGTAATGTAGATAAATGCAAGGTTATGCACTTTGGAGTGAAGAACACACAAGCAACTTATACCTTAAATGATACGGAGTTAGGGAAATCCAAGCAGGAAAAGGATTTGGGAATAATCATAGATATTCTGCCTCGCTAGCAAAGCTGTGAGGCGCAGGGGCTTGAGACTAACTCTAAGTCTGTATTTGACCAGTACTCACACGATGAAAGTTCAGCAGACAGCGTCAATTGAGCAAAACTGACACATAGAAAGATGAATCCAGTTGAAACCTTTAATGATCAGACTGACAATCTTTATAATAGTGTACAGAATTGCAGGTGAAAAAGGCATTTGCTCTGTCAGCATAGAGCTAAAATGACTGCTAGGTGACCAGTAAATATTACCTCAGAAACTAGCCTGTGGAAAATGGGGCGGAGCTAGCTAGATGCAGCAAGGCTATGGTGACCCAGCAGGGAACAAATAGCTATTGAAATCATTACTGTAAGCAGTAAGGGCAGATTCAATACATAAGATTAAAATATACAAATAAAATCTAAATCATGGGGCATGACACTCCCCGTCTGAAATCTTTAGGTTTCAAAAATAAACTAACACTAATAACATTAAATGTCGTCCTGGAAGCCCAATGCAGAGACCTGAAAAACAAAAGTAAAGCATTCGATAATAGAACTTTACACTTTATAACTAGTTACTAAGTCAACAGTCTTAACCCTTTCGCTGCTGAGGCTTTTCACACCTCTGTGCTGAGGTCATTTTTACCGCTTTCGCTCATCATGTTTACCCGCGTTTTGTAGCCATATTTTGATATATGACCTAGACATATTATATATCGTTCTTTCCGGCAGACTCGGCAGATTCATAATATGTCATTATTATATGTATATGTTATGTCATGTCTGTATATTATAACAAAAAATTCAATAAAATTAGAATTTTCAATAATTTATTATGTGTAAAGTGTTTTTTTCACATTTTAACATGCTATCGTTTGCGGTTATATTTTGTATGGGGTGTGCTTGTTATAAAAATTAGAAATGAGGTCTCGTTACATTTTTTTTGGGGGGGAAAATTTCGCTTTTTTTAACAAACGCACCGCATACAAAAATCGTTAGTGCAGCATTATTGTGCACATTATAAGTGAGATGGGAACAATATTGCTGCATTAACAAAACAAAAAAAAAAAAACTTGTTTATTTTTTTTTTAGAATTTTTTTAAAATTTTTTAATTTTATTTTTTTTTAAAAACATTTTTCATTTTCATGTTTGGTATCGTTGGAACGGCTATGCTCTGACCAATCCAACGATATCAAATATTAACCCCTAGCTGCCACGGATCGGGAGATAGAGGGTTCATTGGAACCCCCTATCTCCACCATTGGTGGCAGCTAGGGGTTAACTCCAGGACTAGCGTCATTGTGCTATGCACGATGACGCCAGTCGTCAGGGGGAGTTCCTGGAGGCTTGGCCGACATCCAAGATGTCGGCCAGCTCCAGGAGAGGATCACGATCCGGCGCTTTTCATCGCCGATTCGTGATCCGGCTCCCCAGGGGTTAATCACAGCCACCGTTTGGAAGGGCAGGCTGTGCCCTTCCAAACGGTGCCTGTATTAAACCCCTGGCCCCCGGTGATCGGGAAGGAGAGGACCTCCCCCCCTCCCTTTCAGGCGCCTCCTCCGCACATGCGGGGGGCCGCCTGAATTAGATGTCATTGCGCCGCCGCGATGACATCTAATTGCTCTGCCGGGGTCCCGAATGCTGGGCTGACATCCAAGATGTCAGCCCGCACCGGGGGGGCGCAGCAATCTGCCGGAATCCGGCAGATTGCTGCCTCCTGTGCATGGACACGCCCAGCGCGTCCATAGCACAGGAGAACCACTTGGCTGGACACGCTGAGCGCGTCCATAGCAGCCAAGTGGTTAAAGGTAGGCCATAGTTCCAGATGCGAGGAATAAACTTAACAAGTTAACCCATCTTCGTGCTGGGGAAGTCGCTCCAGGCCAAAACTTCCACCAACACAATTGTAATCCAACTGGCTGTATGTGGAAAGGCTTCAGAAAAACCACACGCTTCCCCCTGTGGCGTCCATTGAGGATAATAAGTACAGTTCCAGGAGTGATGGAAGAGCGCAGGTTGCATTTGTGCTGGCTGAAAAGCTTCTTGCCATGGTTTAACATCTTCCTTGGAACATCTTCAGTGGAATAATAGTGAGGCATTTTACGCAGTTTGACTACACGTACGCCGCCATTCTTATCCCCACCGACTGTCTTTGACACAGTAGTTTATCCTTCTCCTTTTTCTTCCTTTCAATCTTTGTTTCTGGGGCTTTGTACTTGCACTTGCAGAGGGCTTTCCTGGCAGAACTGTAACATTTACCGAAACCACAGACCAGCACTGGATTCCGGCCGGCATGGAGCCGGTTCATCCTCTTCACAGCCTCTTCTTCCTCAAGGTGTGCCCCAAAGAGGTAATTTGAGCAGCTGCTTGCCGTGGATTGCTAGGTAGCTTCTCTCTAGGCGCACGAGAGGGCAAGGGTGCTACTCAGCTATTGGCATCATCCGAATGGTCAGCATGTCATTTGATTTTGTCCTGACACATAGATGGGGAGTTTGCAAATTATGTAGTTTAGGTGCTCTTGGAACAAAGAGACCTAACTGGAGCCATCTTCCTTGATTTTGTCAAGGGCTTTGACACTGTAGACCATGGCATCCTATTACAAAAACTTAAAAACTCCGGTAGCTAACCTGGTTTCAATCGTATGTATCCAACAGATCACAATATTCGTCCATTTCTGGCAGCTCCTCCCTCCCCGTCCCAGTCACGTGTGGTGTACCCCAAGGATCGATACTCGGCCCCCTGCTATTCACAATATTCATAAATGATCTGCCTAACGTCTGCAAAGCCTCAACTGTACACATGTACGCAGAGGACACCGTAATCTAAACCAACAAACCACATCTCCCGCAGTTGGAGGCAGTACTGCAAGAACAATTCACAGAGGTAGAAAAGTGGATCAAAGATAACAAACTTTTTTAAAATACTGACAAAACTGTAATGATGCTCTTTGGAACAGCACCTAAACTACATAAATTGCAAAATCCCCATCTACGTGTCAGGACAAAATCAAATGGCATGCTGACCACAGTAAGATCTCTCAAATATCTAGGTATGTGGTTAGACCCAAATCTATCCTTTGGCCCCCACATCGAAAAACTCTCATCTAAACTTTTAAATTAGGTGCCCTGTACAGAAACAAATCCTGCCTGAGCCCCGCGGTAGGAAAGCAGATTGTACAACAAATGCTTATGCCGGCTATTGAATAGGGATGTGCGTTTCGGGTTTCGGAATTTCGGAATTTTCACGAAATTTCCCGATTCGTGTTTTCGGATGCGGCCGAATTTCCGAAAAATTTTAGATCCGAAAAGTTCAGATCCGAAATGTTTTCCGAGCCGAAACGAAATATTTTCGGATTTTTCGAATGGGCTTGAAATGTGGCAAACGAGGAGAACAGATTTTCCGAAAAACGAAAATTTTCCGAAAAACAAAAATTTTGAGAAAAACGAAAATTTTGTAAAAACGAACATTTTCTGAAAAACGAAAAATTTTTCGAAAAAACGAAAAGTCGATACAAAAAACGGGCAAAATGACACGAAAAATACGAAAAAAGGTCGATATGCCCAAAAATGTGCAATTCCGAAAAACGAAAATTTTCCGAAAAACGAAAATTTAGTAAAAACAAAAATTTTGTAAAAACAAAAATTTTCTGAAAAACGAAAATTTTTTTGAAAAAAACAAAAGTCGATACAAAAACCGAGCACAGTGACACGAAAATACGAAAAATGGTCGAAATTCCGAAAAAAAAATGTACCCGAAAAACAGGTCGAACCGAATCGAATCGAAACCGAAACCGGTCGAAACGAGCCGAATCGAAAAGTTTAAAAATCCGAAAAATCGAACCGAATCGAACCGAAAAAAAAATCGGTGCACAAGCCTACTATTGAATACGGAGATGTAGTGTATGTAGCTGCCCCGCAAACACACCTTCAGAAACTTACTACATTGTATAACACATTCTGTTGCTTTGTGCTACAATGTAACTACATGACCCACCATTGCGACATGTTAAAAGAGCTAAACTGGCCATGCTGGAATCTAGACGCACTCTTCACCTCTCCAACCTGGTGTTTATGTTTCTGGGAAGCTACTACCCTAGCTGAATAGGCTGCTTCCCCTAGCAGTTCCCTCATTATATAACCTCCAATCCAGGACCTGCACCTTACTTACAATACCACCATACATTAAGAAAGTGTCTCGATCCTCATTTTCCTACAGAGCACCGCAATTATGGAATAACCTCCCAGACTCCATCAAAAATTCCCCCAGTCTTAAGTCACCCAAGAGCTCCCTATTAACATACCTCAATACAGAATGCCCCTGTAAACATGTAACATAATGAATATATGCCCTACATATTTATTTTCTGTGTTAATCTGTATATTTGTGTTTTGTTTTTTAATATCTTGCATTTTTATACTTTGTATTTCTGTAACGACTGTAACATTTCAATGTTCTTGAACCCAGGACATACTTGAAAATGAGAGAAATCTCAATGTATCCTTCCTAGTAAAATCCTTTATAAATAAATAAATATCCACTATAATTACCTATATGTAGCTAAGTTGGGTATATTTTATCGAAAAATTATGTAGTGTATGGTAGCGCAACACAAATTGGCCTGACCATATAAATGAAAATATATAATTTGTGCAAATTTAACAACACTGGCAAACCGATTATAAAGAACAACCACAACAAACAAAAAACATAGTGGTTATAAGAATGCAGGTCCTGCCTTTGGGCTAGTTGCCTTTCCAGCAGCATTAAAACTGTTACAGGGCCTGCAGTGCCATTTGTTCTGTTATGCAATCTCCTGAAGCCTTTTCTGAAGAGCTAAATCAACTGTCTCTACCAACACAACACATGGTTCTCTCTCCTGAATGTTTGCTAATCCAGACGCTCCAAACATCTTTATTTAAGATGCCATATGGTTGGCAGGAGCCTTTAGAACTAGCAGCACATCTGCTTCTATGTTACTTCTATGTCTCATTCCGTCTTCTTCCAACAAGAACATCATGTTACATTCTTACTTACTTAAAAAAACAATCATATACTGTAAATATATTTTATATAAATTAACTTAATATTACACAAGATAATAGGACAAGGAATATTACTCACATTTTGTCTTGTGAATATTGTTTTGTCAATAAAAATAAAAAAGGTTTTTACCCTAATGTCTATTTAGAAGCAAAACAAACAAAACATTGTTACAGTAAATGTATTGACCTATATTCCTGGTTCGTTTATTATAAACAAAACCAGTCAACTTGTTTAATTAATTTTACAAGAAGCATCATGATTTTGTGAATTTCGTCTTTTACCAACTATAATTAAAATAGGTTATTAAGACAATATTTTGATTAAAAAAACAGTATTGAGGAGACCAAGACCAAGTTGCTAAAATGGTTCGGGAGACATCTGTGGGTAAACACAAATCAGTGTTGGGCTGCAAAAAGAAATTCCAAAATTAAATATTCTGGATGCCATTTTTGATTACAGATAATGCATATTATACTGTCCACCATACACATATATGTTTACCCCATCCAGTCGTAATTTGTTGTAAGTGCAGTCTATGCCAGCAAGAAAGTGGCTTTACTGCACAAAGTGTGACTCAACTCCCTGTATGAGAGGATGAAAAACCATCTACCTCAACAGCCATTACTCCATCTCTAATAGCATTTTTACAAAGCTAGCACATGAATAGATTCAGTCCTGCATAAAACAAAGCCGTCTAGCTTGTTTACTTGAATGGCCATTCAAGTAAACCAAAACCTCTGTGTTTTGTTTTGCATAGAGCTACAGTGGTGAGCGCTGACAACCTTTTTTTTCTTGTTACTATTTAAACCTGGTCTTTTCCGGGCATAATGTTCCTCTTTCTACCAATATGAGGGCTTGCTGTCCTGACGAGGTAGTTTGTTAACCCTTAGACTATAATGGTGAAACGTGTTGAATTTATTCATTGATTGACTGGAATCCCCAAATAAACCAGTAACAATGTGCAACCCTTCTATGATTTATCCTACCTTGCAGCGATCTCTAATGTGCTTGTAAACTGCTTAGCCCCAGCCTATTTCTCCTGACACTCACTCTACATATGGCCTGAGTAGATATAGGGGCACCATATCCTGCCTGGTACACGTTGTATTCCACTTTACAGCATGAACGAGTTGGAAACAGTGTTTCCCTGTAATTCATGTTAGACTTGTCTACTGTAATTGTTAACTTTTTTCAAGTACAGCATACCCGTTTCCTTCTACCTATCCTATTACACCAGACACCATGAAGGCCTGGTTCCATCCATTTCTTGAAAAATTATTGCTTTCTTTTGGACAGTTGGGGTGCTGTACTGGAATTTTTTCCTCCAATATTAGGCTACTTAATGGCTTTCATTATTATTATTTTATGTTTGTCTGTTTTTGTCTTGTCATTCACTTTCCTGATCCTTTTGACCTTTTAACCCATTTTTCTCAATAAAAGTTAAGTTTTATTTACACCATGGGAGCTTGCCTCCCACCTTCTACTGAACACTAATCCTGAACTCACCTCTGGACAGACTTGTACTGTCCCACCACAGCCTATTTGGATTTTTACAACCTGAATTTAAAACAGAAATTCTTTTGTTGTTTGATTATGTAGCGCTGTGTTTAATTCCTTATTGTGGCAGTACCTATTTTTGGCCACCGGAGGGAGACAAGCGCAATGTGAGACACTGAATATTACATTGGGACTACATTTCCCGGCATGCTTTGGGAACGGACACATGAAGTGGGTGGGACAGAGAGACTTACATCCTGAGCCTCGTGGAGAGAGCTGGCAGAGCACGCCAGGGAGTGAGAGAGACAAGACACAGTGCTGCAGAGAGTAACAGTGACCAGGCCGGAGCGCAAGTGCGGCCTAACAGAGAAACAGATCGGGTTATCAGTTATTCCCGAAGAAGACCCAGTGATCCACCAGATTACCCAAGCAGCTAGAGAGGAAACAGAGGACCCCGAGTGAGGAGTACCGCAGATTGATCGGACCGGGAGAGCAGGCGGTAAGCTGGAAAAGTCGAGGCCGGTGCAGAAAGCCAGACAGCGGATCCAGAAGCAAGTAACGCCAGTCAATATCGAGCGGAGAGACGTCCTGGGTCAGCGGAGCCTCAAGTATCGGATGGGTGAGAGGCCTTCCAGGCCATTGTAAAACTCAAGTAAAGCACGCTGCTGTTTGTTTCCAAAACCCACAGGGCCCCAACTTGACTAGTCGAAGACATCTCTTAAGCAATTCACTGGCCAGTTGAATATAGTACCCGGGTACCGCAACACACACACACACTTACATTCCGGGACTTAACCTGTGCAGGACTCACTCCCTAATCACAAGAAGGGGTTAAAGATACATTTTTCATTATTCTTTTCCGCTGCGCGTTTAACCCGAAATACGAAGAATCGTATTTATTTTCCGCTGCGCGTTTCTCGAATTACGAAACCTCGTATTTCTTTTCCACTGCGCGTTTACCGCAATATGAAGTACTGTAGATATATATACGAAAACCGTGTCATTCATTATATGCCATTTATTCAAGTAAACTATATAATTTATAAAAATCCACAACGGTGCTGGAGTATATTTATTCCCTAGTGCGGGGAGACTGACCCGAGGTTCAATTTCAGCGGCTCCTCCGGGAGTGAGCGCTACACGTGGGGGCTCGTTTCCGGGATCCAGTCTCTGGAAAAAACGCATTTAAAGGGTTAAATATGGATCCAGACACTGCTGCCAAATGGTGTGAAGAGCACAGTAGTCAGATAGAATTATGTATAGTTATGGATATTCCTGCAGACACTTGGGCCGAAGATCAGATTCGCCAGGCCATGGCCGCACTGACACCAGATAATCGGGGGTTAATCCTGGACATTAAAGCGAACCCAGATACCCCTCACACGTATGTTCTTTTTGAGTGGAGAAAGGGTGTTCCAGTGTGTTTTCAGGGCGCGAGTGTGAAGCTGACCGACGATGTGGAAGTTCAACTGGTCCAGCCAAGTACGCCACGTGGTGATCACGCGAATGTTCCCGATGTTACCCCAACTACAGGGTTCCCTCCTGCTACATTTTTCACCACTATGGGGAAACTGGTGGAAACACTAGCCAAAAACTCTGCTGCGTCTCCAAATTATGGATATCGCAAGTTACGGTTTTATTCTGGTAAGGTCCCTGTGCCAACTGGTGAAGAGGACTTTGAGACTTGGATAGATCAGGCAGTGCAAGCAATGGAAGAATGGGAAGTTGCTGACACCGTGAAGAGACAAAGTTTGATCGAGAGCCTAAGAGCTCCTGCTTCAGATGTCATTCGAAATCTAAAAAGGGACAAGACCGGCTGCACTGCTGCGGAGTATCTAGAAGCTTTACAAGAAAATTTCGGGGGAGTGGAGGATTGTGCCGAGCTTATCCACAAGTTCTCTCACACCTATCAAAAGGAAGGAGAAGAATTGTCCACATATGTCTGGCGGCTGGATAAAATCATCCATCAGGTCATTCTTAAAGGGGGCATGGAACCGAGTCATGCAAGCAAAGCTTTGATGGATCAAATTTTCAAAGGAGCACTCCCACTGGATCCCATAATGTTGAAATTTCAGACTAGATACCAGAACACGAGACTGACCTATTCCAAACTGATCAAAGCTATCCGAGAAGAAGAGGCCTTGATTAAGGCTAAAAAGGTTGCAAATGCTTCGCACACAGTTTTCACCGCAGAAATAGGAACTCTCTGTGTAGCAGACATACAGACTGAAGTGCTGGCTTTAAAAACTCAGATGTTGCAAATGATGGAGTTAATGACGTTGCTGTCGGCTAAGGACACCAGAACTGAAGGGGTTGCTGTAGCCTCGAACAGGGGATCTCCAAGTGAACCGCAAGACGGGAATATGCTCACAGTCACGAGAAAGAAATGTTTTGGCTGCGGGGAAATCGGCCATTTCAGGACTCAATGCCCACAAGGGAGGGCTGAAGAGAAACCGATCGAAGAACTCCTAAAGGCTGTGGAGAAACTGTTGTCCGCCCTGCAGGCGGGAAACTCCAGAGGTTCCTGGTAAGGGAGCAAACCAGGTGCCCGAAGGTTGAAACCCGCTCCAAAAATCAAGCCAGGACTAAGAGGGCGAGAAGGCCCAAAGTCTGGCCAACTGCCGAGCCTGCCATGACTGAAAGAGTCACTCCCTTAGCATCCGGACCTACGTCATGGGGAAGCAATGCACACCCAAAACCTACACGGGCCAAGAAGAAGGCCAGGGTACAACAAACTGGGTCTAAGTGTCCTGGTGCCACCACCAAGTTTCCTGACCAGCTGATAGGTCCTTCTCCTATTGTGCCAATCGAAGTGGAGGGAGTCTACACTAAAGCCCTGTTGGATTCAGGGGCTCAAGTGACATTGATCTACCGAGACTTTTATGAGAAACACTTGAAGCACATTCCTCTACAGAAATTAAAGGATCTGGAAATCTGGGGTATCGGAACTGAGAAACTCCCCTATGACGGGTATCTACAGGTGAAGTTGGAGATCGGATCCGAAGTCATTGGACAGTTCGGGGGTTGTGATGCATTGGCCAGTGTGTGTCCTCGGCCTCCAGGGGCAAACAGGAGTTCCATGATAGTGGGGACGAATACTGATTTGGTGTGACGTCTCCTGACACCTATCATGCTGGAAGAAGGTTCTACTAAAGGAGTACACCCAATGTTACGTTCAATCTATCAGAGAATGGTCGAAGAACAGAAGGCGCCTGCTGAAGTGGGGCGCCTGTGGAGATTGGAAGGAACAGATAAGGTTCTGCAAGCAGGAGAAGTAACGAGTTTCCGGGCTTCAGTCAAGTTGATCGGATCGCAACCAGGCCCCTATGTGGTACTGGAAACCGATTTTAAACATGGGAGTGAAGCCGGAGTAGAAGTAATCCCTGAAATAATCTCCACTAAAGCTTTGAAAAGAACACGAGGAAGAGTCTCAGTCAGCGTGTGCAATGTGTCTAATTCTCCAGTAGTCCTTAAAGCACGAATGCCTATCGGGCAAGTAGCGTCCGCTACGCCCCTCTCTACCGATTTAGGAGGGGGAGTGGATAAAGAGATTCCAGATGAACGATTCTACCCCAAGGACGCTCCCATTTCACCTGAATGGAAGAAACATCTTCAGTCCCAAGTTCTAAAGTGGAGAGACTTGTTCTCGAAAGATGAGTTCGATGTGGGCCTAGCTAAAAGTACTGAGCACCGCATTCGATTACAAGAGGACAAGCCGTTTCGTGAAAGGTCAAGACGAATTCCGTTGGGAGACTTGGATGATCTGCGAGAACAGCTGAATGAATTGCAAAGAACCAAGGGGATCCAAGAGTCCAGGAGCCCATATGCATCCCCAATAGTGATGGTCCGGAAGAAGAATGGTTCTGTCCGCCTATGCATAGACTATCGCACACTGAATCGGAGAACCATCCCAGACCAATATGCTACTCCTCGGATAGAAGATGCCTTACAGTGTTTGTCTGGAGCAAAATGGTTTAGTGTACTAGACCTGCGAAGTGGGTATCACCAGATACCAATGCATCCTGAAGACAAAGAGAAGACTGCGTTCATCTGTCCATTGGGGTTCTTTGAATTCAACAGAATGCCTCAAGGCCTTACGGGGGCTCCAGCCACGTTCCAACGTTAATGGAGAAGACAGTCGGGGACATGAATCTGATCGAAGTATTAGTGTACCTGGATGACATAATTGTGTCCGGGAAGACTCTGGAAGAACATGAGCAACGTTTGGAGAAGGTTTTGAAGAGGCTCCATGAAGAGGGATTGAAACTGTCTCTGGAGAAATGTCAATTCTGTTTACCGTCTGTTACGTATCTGGGACATGTGGTCTCAGCAGAAGGCGTTTCGACAGATCCTCGGAAGTTGGAGGCCGTAGCTTCTTGGCCTAGACCCCAAAACGTCACTGAACTTAGATCTTTCTTGGGGTTCTGTTCCTATTATCGAAGATTTGTAGGAGGATTCGCAAAAATAGCTCAACCACTGAACAAACTCCTACAGAAGGAAAGTACAGAAGAAGGCTGCAAGGTCTCTGACCGAAATCTGTCAGCTCCAGGACCAAGGAAAGCTCGAGAATCCATCCAGGGAGAATGGACCAGTCAGTGCGAAGGTGCATTTACGAAGCTGAAAGAGAGTTTAACCCGAGCTCCTGTCTTGGCCTATGCGGACCCTCACAAACCATACGAGTTACATGTGGATGCCAGCAGAGAAGGTCTAGGAGGAGTCCTGTATCAAGAATATGGTAGATTGCTGAGGCCTGTAGCGTATGTGAGCCGGAGCCTTACGCCTTCAGAGAAGAACTATCCTACTCACAAGTTGGAGTTCCTAGCCTTAAAGTGGGCAGTGGTAGACAAGCTAAAGTACTATCTGTATGGAGCCGAGTTTGTGATAAAGACGGATAACAATCCTCTTACTTACATCCTTACTACTGCGAAACTGGACGCAACGGGACATCGGTGGTTGGCAGCTCTGGCAGGGTTTCGGTTCAGCCTGAAGTATCGCCCTGGGGTGAATAATCGGGATGCTGATGCTTTGTCGAGAAGACCCTACGCTACAGAATGGACTCAGTTAACTCCAGACGGGGTACAATCTTTGTGTCAAGGAGCAGAGCGTCGGGTCAAGGGAGGGGTTGAAGCGGAGGCCATAGGAGTCATGGCTGCGGCTGTTCCGGAGTTCTACTGCAACCCTACGCAGTTGAGGGATGAAAGTCTGCCTACCTTTTCAAAACAAGACCTGAAAGCTGATCAGGCTAGAGACCCCTTGATTGCGTTAACCATAAAGGCCCTAACTGCGAACCAGCGGGAAATTCTGCTGACCAATTCCCCAGATGGAGCCAGATTGGTCTACAAAGAGTGGGAACGGTTGAAGATGTTGGATGGGGTGGTCTACCGAAGGGGCCCCTCAACCAATGCTGAAGAGACCCAACAGTTGTTCCTTCCCACTAAACATAGGGAGAGTGTACTGCGATCGCTACATGATGAGCATGGACATTTGGGTGCAGACAGGACTTTTAAGCTGGTGCGAGACAGGTTCTATTGGCCTTGCATGAGAGCTGAAGTGGAAAGTTACTGCCATTCATGTCTGAGGTGTATTCAAAGGAAGACCCTACCGACCCGAACTGCTCCAATGAGCCATCTGCAGAGTCAGGGACCCATGGATTTGGTGTGCATTGACTTCCTGTGCTTAGAGCCGGATGCTAGTGGGCAGGGAAATATTCTAATAGTGACTGATCACTTCACACGTTACGCCCAAGCCTTTTCTACAAAAGACCAACGCGCTCCGACAGTGGCAAAGGTTCTGATGGAAAAGTTCTTTGTTCACTACGGCCTACCAAGGAGAATACACTCTGATCAGGGTAGAGACTTTGAAAGCCGACTTGTTGGGCAATTGTTGGAACTGTTGGGAATCCAAAAGACCCGAACTACACCATATCACCCTCAAGGTGATGCTCAGCCTGAGAGGTTTAATCGCACGCTGCTAAATATGCTGGGGACATTGTCAAACACAGAGAAGCAGAGTTGGAGTCGTCACATAGCTCCTCTGGTGCATGCATATAACAGTACGGAGAGTGATGCCACTGGATATTCACCGTACCGTCTTATGTTCGGAAGAGAAGCTCGACTGCCGGTTGATTTGGCGTTTGGGTTATCTCTGGATCAGACGTCGGGAGCTTCCCATAGAAATTACGTGGATAGACTTCGAAAGAATCTGGCCTCTGCGTTTGAACAGGCCCGTTTGACCTCAGGAAACAGGGAGCATAGGAACAAAAGGAACTATGACTTGAAAGTTCGGATACAGGATCTACAACCCGGTGATAGGGTTTTGTTGAAGAACTTGGGTGCTGCTGTGAGGCACAAGTTGGCGGATAGATGGAGTTCTCAAGTCTACATTGTCTGCAAGCAACTGCTGGGTCTACCGGTGTATCAAATCCGGCCGGATGGAAAGGCTGGGCCTCTTAAGAACTGGCATCGGAATCATTTGTTACCTTTGAGAGAGGCTGTGAGGATACCAGTTGGGGACGAACTTTCTCTGCCGAATCCGCCTGCTCCACGTTTGCCTCCCGTTACTCGGTCTCAGCAGACCCAGGCTGTCGAAGAGAGCGAAAGGGACAGTGAGGAAGAAAGTTTTTGTCTGGACTGGATGCGCCCACCGGAGCCTGAAGAGGTTATCTCGGTTCCTGATCGGTGGGAAAGTAATTTGAGGCCTGAAGCTCCTGAATTTCAGTTGGAAGTTCCTGAGACTGTTGCAATCCCTGTAGTTCCTGAGGCTGAATCTTATGACTACAGTTCTATGCCTTCACTGGAGGGATCATACTCCGAAGAGGTGTCTGCTCCAGTGGTAGAAAGAAGGACTGAGCCAGCGCCTATAGTACTTCCACCTGAAGAGGACCTGATTGAGCCAGAACCAAAATGCTCTGTTCGACCGCCCCAGCGACTCACCTACGACTCACCAGGACATAGCACTGAAGAGGCCGTCACCACAGTGCGAAGGTTGCCCGAAGTGTCTGCTATGTTAGCTGAGGTAGCCCAAAGCATGAGTCAACTTGAGGAAGTGTATCTAACCCACTGTATGCTTACTGCTGAGCCTGTATATGTTGCCTAAACTGTGTTGAAATGTAATGTAACTGTTGCACCTCCTTGGAGAGACCCAAGAGTTCTAGGAGGGGGAGAGTGTAGCGCTGTGTTTAATTCCTTATTGTGGCAGTACCTATTTTTGGCCACCGGAGGGAGACAAGCGCAATGTGAGACACTGAATATTACATTGGGACTACATTTCCCGGCATGCTTTGGGAACGGACACAGGAAGTGGGTGGGACAGAGAGACTTACATCCTGAGCCTCGTGGAGAGAGCTGGCAGAGCGCGCCAGGGAGTGAGAGAGACAAGACACAGTGCTGCAGAGAGTAACAGTGACCAGGCCGGAGCGCAAGTGCGGCCTAACAGAGAAACAGATCGGGTTATCAGTTATTCCCGAAGAAGACCCAGTGATCCACCAGATTACCCAAGCAGCTAGAGAGGAAACAGAGGACCCCGAGTGAGGAGTACCGCAGATCGATCGGACCGGGAGAGCAGGCGGTAAGCTGGACAAGTCGAGGCGGTGCAGAAAGCCAGACAGCGGATCCAGAAGCAAGTAACCCCAGTCAATATCGAGCGGAGAGACGTCCTGGGTCAGCGGAGCCTCAAGTATCTGGCGGATGGGTGAGAGGCCTTCCAGGCCGTTGTAAAACTCAAGTAAAGCACGCTGCTGTTTGTTTCCAAAACCCACAGGGCCCCAACTTGACTAGTCGAAGACATCTCTTAAGCAATTCACTGGCCAGTTGAATATAGTACCCGGGTACCGCAACACACACACACTTACATTCCAGGACTTAACCTGTGCAGGACTCACTCCCTAATCACAAGAAGGGGTTAAAGATACATTTTTCATTATTCTTTTCCGCTACGCGTTTTCCCGAAATACGAAGAATCGTATTTATTTTCCGCTGCGCGTTTCTCGAATTACGAAACCTCGTATTTCTTTTCCGCTGCGCGTTTACCGCATTACGAAGTACTGTAGATATATATACGAAAAACCGTGTCATTCATTATATGCCATTTATTCAAGTAAACTATATAATTTATAAAAATCCACAACGGTGCTGGAGTATATTTATTCCCTAGTGCGGGGAGACTGACCCGAGGTTCAATTTCAGCGGCTCCTCCGGGAGTGAGCGCTACAATTATCTTAAGGGTTACCACCTGTCATTTTTATCCCAGGGTCTTTCTACAATACCTTCTAACAACCATACGTTTGCCATACACCTGGTATCTGCTCTATATATGTGTGTTCACTTCAAGCATTACATGAAACATAGGGGGTTATTCAGAGAGTACCGAAATGTCGCTGACATTTCCCTGTGCTTCGGGGAATCAAAGTTCCCCACCCTGCGGTGAATTCAGCATTCAACATAGGGTCCCCGGAATGCAGGGAAAACCTGCCGCAAACCCACCGAGAACCCGCCGGACCCGCCACAAAGAAAGCTGAAAAAAGCCGACGAGCCGCCGATCACAGCGCAGACGAGCCACCGGAAAAAGCAGACAAGCTGACGATCGGGGTAAAAAAAACAAAACAAACAAAAACAATACGCTTCAAAGTGTCAGAATTGACACTTTAGAAAAAAACGACTCAACGAAAATGCCGGGAATTTACATATAAGGTCCAATGAATGATAATAAAAAGGTCTGTTACACAAAAGAGAAAAAATGCTTTTAAAAAAAAACCGGAAAAAGAAATTTCCAAAAAAATCTGGAAAAATGCCTAGAAGATCCTAAAAAAATCAATAAATAGACTTTTTACTGCAGTTTAAAATAATAAATGCTTTATTAGATATTAAATAGAAACAGGAATATTTTTAACATTCAAGCTTATGGGGTTCGCCTGAATAAATCTGCTGAATGAAAGCACCGAACGGCAGGGCACATTGGCAACCTTTCACAGCTGTTAGGTGTTCTCTGTGTAGCGATGTGTTAAAGTTTACTGTGGCAGTACCCATTTTTGGCCACAAGATGGAGACTATCACGATTAAAGACCCTGGACACTTGAACTACATGTCCATGCATGCTTTGCGAAGAAACAGGAAGTGGGTGGGTTTGTGGAGAGCCTGTACATCCTGCACCTCGTGGAGAACAGGCAGAGCGCGCCAGGGAGCAGAGGAGAGCGGATGCACGTACAAGAAGGAGAGACCAAAAGATAGGCCGGAGCGCAGACAAAGTGGATCGGGCCTTAGGATTGGGTCACCCAGCCTTGCGGGAGATAGACATCACCATCTATTATCCGAGTGCAGTGCTAAGGAGAGAAGACCCCTCGAGTAAGGAGTACCGCGGTCGATTGAAGCGGGGAGCAGGCGGTAAGCTGGCTGAGTCGCGGCTGACAGACAGAAGGCCAGACAACAGATCCGGTGGTCGGCGTCCCCAGTCAATATCGAGCGGAGAGACGTCCTGGGTCAGCGGAACCTCAAGCTTGCGCTGGATGGGTGAGAGGCCCCCAAGGCCGTGTGTAAATAAGAACGTACGCTGCTGTTTTCCTTCTAAAACCCACAGGGCCCCAACTGACTAGTCGAAGACATCATTAAAGTAAGCTCACTGGCCAGTTGAAAAGTACCCGGGTACCACATACACACGAACACACACTACCTCATGTTCTGGGACTTAACCTGTGCAGGACTCAGTTTCCTCCTTTTTTCCAAATCCATACAAGGGGGCAAAGTTGAAGTTACATTCTGAACAACTTTCCGGTTTTTTTGGTTCCCGCTGCGCATTTACCGTGATACGAGAACTGTGTATTTTATTGTGTCCCGCTACGTGGTTTTTCTTCGAATTTCGTATCTTTTCATTTTCTGCTCGGTCGGGGTTTTTTTTCCGAAAATACGAAGCCCTCGTGTTTTCGTTTCTTTTACCGCTACGCGTTTATCGTGTTACGAAAGTACTGTAAATTTTCCTGCATATACCGTGTTTCAAGAACTGCAAACCTTTTAGTAAACCTTTTAAAATATAAAACTGTTCAGCGTGTTGGAGTATATTTATTCCCTAGTGCGGGGAGACTGACCCGTGGTTCATTTTCAGCGGCTCCTCCGGGAGTGAGCGCTACATCTGAATAGATTAACCATTGCTTCTCTATGGGGGATTTCACTGCTTTTGAACCGGCACTGTACTGGCTGGCAGTTCGCCAAAATTTGGCGAACTACCTGCTCTCTGAATAGCCGAATGGCTCCGAAATGTCACCGTATAGGGAAATTCCCTGTTCATTGACATTTCTGGGCCAGATCGGCTCTCTCTGAATAATCCCCGTAATATTTTTGTACAGATTCCATGGTGTGTTGGATAAGTAATTTTCATCTGCTGCGCTAGGTGGCAGCAGATCACAATGTGTTATACATGAAACAAAGTATAACGGACTGGTTTGATCTAAGTCGATTTCCCACTATAACATATGGCTTTCACAGGCCCTTCATTGTTACATTTTGGTTTCTACTTATGTTATGATGTTCTTTTTCATTTGATTGTACGTTCATTTTCATGTTGCACCGTGTTGGGTATGTTTCTTGTATATAATTCATGAAGCTGCTTGACAAAGGCAAATGTTGCTGTACTGTAATTTTGTTGTCCTATAAACTTGTCTGGAAAAAGGAGATTGAGTCCAGTTCTTTTTTAGTACTGTATTTATGAAACTGCAGCTGAGTTGTAACAAGAATCACTTCAAAACCTTACACAAATTGATGCTCATGACCGAGTGCAGAGGACTAGAGAGTGGAGCGCACAAGCAGCCCTGGGGGCTGCAGGCCATAAAACTCATAGTAATGTGCGCTGTGTATGTGCATATCACAGAGTCCCACAGCAATAAAACTCCCAGCAATGTGCGATGTGTATGACCGTATTACAGAATCCTTAGCAAAAATTCTCACAGCAATGTGCACTGTGAGGAAAGTGTGGGGTACCCCTTAGTCAGGCGCTACTCGCTAGTCGTGTCTGTTAAAGTAGCGGTGTAATCGCTCTTAAGGAATTTCAACAATATAATGAGGTATAGCAATGCTAATTTAACAGCTTTGTGTACCATAAAAAATTAAAACCGAGTATAGAAAAAAGTGTAAATATTCATATTAAGAACATACACCCTCTGGCTTCGGGGGTGATGAATCACAGTCTTTAAAAATCACAATAAATCAGTCTTTTATATTGATACAAACATACGCCCCCTGGCTTCGGGGGTGATGAATCTCAGTCTCTAAAAAGAACAATAAATCAGTCTCTGTGTTGCATAAAAAGAGAAAAGAAAAATAATTAAAAATAATTAAAATAATAATAATTTTCCTCTTAATGATTGAGTGTGTCCTTTTGGTCTTGACTGCTTCCGCTCCTCTGGTCCCTTCAAAATTCCTCCAAGAAAGAAAGAGGGGATTAAGGATACGTCCGCGTCTGTCAGATAAACCAGAGAGTAAGGATTGGTACACTTACGCTAGTGCGGTGATGGATGCTGCTCTGTCTGTTGCGCTCTGCCCAGAAATCCTCTTTGTATCTGCTCCTTCGTGCCTTGTCATTTGAATCGTCTCGTCCAGGATACTGCAGAAGGCTTCCCTTTATACGGTGCCTACTGGTTGCTGGCGATGTTAAAAGATGGCAACTGGATGCAGCAGGAGGTTGGCTTGTGCAAAAATTTATTAAGACAGCTCACATCAAATAATAACGCAATAAAAGATAAAAGAAAAATAAAACTATTTTTAAAAAGTTAGAAAGTAAAAAAACCCATAAGTCCATAGGAGGTAAAAAAAGTCTTTAAAAGTGGGCATAGGGGTCTCCAAGACGCGTTTCGCCGGCTCCCTGGCCAGCTTCATCAATTGGATGCTTCCTATGCTTCAGTGCAGCGTTTTTAAACTGTTTTTTTCAGCGGGAAATGTTTTGCCCGTTCTTTTTGGCGGGAAATGTTTCGTTTTTCGGCCGCAGCTGATGATGTCATCCTGATTTTGCTCTATCTCTGACTGAAAGGGGGCTGGAACCTCTGGATCTATGTTAGCCTGGTGCTTCAATATTGTGAAATCTTGCAGCAGGGGATAAGTCCAGGGATGCTTTATGTACTCAGAGTAGTATATACACTCATAAAACCATTACTTTTAATATATACATATAGATTGCAGAAACAGGTTTCATTATTACAGGGAAGAAAATAATAAAAACTTGGTGGTTTGGGTACAAATGTGAGGAGTCCTGTTATTATATATATTACTGAATGTACCCGTGTTGCTCAAACGGGATAGTGGTCTCAAATTTAATACTATTAATTTTTGTTGGCCTGGTGTTTCATTTTGGTGAAGTCTTGTAGCAGAGGATAAGCCCAGGAATACCTCATGCGTTTAGAGGTGTGTATATACAGTCTGTTATAGTCCAGTATCTATTTATATACATATAACAGGATTTCATTTATACAAGGAGGGAATAGTAAAGACTTGGTGTTTGAGATATAGATGTGTGTAGTAATATAAATATATTGCTACGTATGCCCATATTGCTCAAATGGGATGGTGGTCTCAGGTTTGATACCAAAAATAGGGGCGTACATAGCTGAGTGCTCATACATGGACGATTCGCAGGTGAACATAATTCTATATGGAAGGAGTTGAATCATATTGGTCGTTACTATATATTTTCAATCCTGTTGATATAGATTGCTGGACATCCCCACATTTAAGGTAGGACAGTCTAGGGTATAGTGTTATGCGAGTTGTTCCTTATGTATAGTGTGTATAGGGCATCTTGGTGATTAATCTATCGTACTGGGATTAAAAGCCTAGGGGGGTTCGTGGTTATACCCCTAGTACAGAGGAGTGTCGTTCTATAGACTAAAAAGAGGGAGGGCCTTATGTATATACATAGAGGTAGTCAAGAAATGGGTGGATTTATTTGATAAGTGGGCTGGTTTCAAAATACCTTTCTTAAGGAAGGGGGGTATGCACTTAAAAAGGCCCAGTATTTGGAGGTGACTGGGGTAAATTTGAGTTGGTGTATAGTAGGCGGAGGAAGTTGAAATGAGGATTCTTCTTTTAAATACAGCTGTTGTGACAGATTTTGGGAGGGAGGGGGGGAGTCTTGTGGTAAAACTGCTAATTACGGTGTTCTTCATAAGGCACAGTACTATTTAGATCTTTGGGTCATAGGAAGTGGCAGATTTCGAAATCTGCATTCAGACCGGCAGGGGCCAGGGTGTTGAATTCATAGATCAGACGCATCTCTTCTCGTCCTAGAATTTTGGCCATATCTCCTCCTCTTCTTGGGCGATGGATCTTCTTGATGGCCAGGAACTGGAGGTTGGTGGGATCACAGTGGTGTATTTTTTTGAAATGGAGGGGGACACTGTGGGTCTCCACACCTTTGGTTATATTCCGGATATGCTCTCTGATTCTGATATTTAAGGCCCTGGTGGTCCGGCCTATATATTTCAGGCCACAGGGGCAGATGAGGAGGTAAATAACGTGGTTGGAAAAACATGTCAAAACGTCACGAATCTTCCAGATGCCGCCATTATTGGTGACATCCGGTATGTGACGTTTTTTGTTGCCGGTGCTCCTACAGCTTAAACAGTTTCCGCAGCCATAGAAGCCTTTCTCCATCTGATAGTAGTTCTTTTCTAGTTTTGTTCCTGGATGTTCGCTTTTGGTGACTATTCTTTTAATGTTTTTCGTACCGCGACAGATAAAAGATGGTCTATTTGGGAGAATTTCTTTTAGCATAGGGTCTTGTGTTAAAATTGGCCAGTATTTGGTGACTGCTCTTCTAATCTCTCTGTTTTGTTGGCTAAAGGTGAAGATAAGGGGATGCTTGGTTTAGTTGTATGTTGGTCTTTTTGTTTATAGACCAAAAGTTCTTTCCTGTCAATTTGAGCGATTTCTTCTTTCGTGATTTCTAGTTTCGTACTTTCATATCCCTTTTCTTCAAAGGCTTCCTGAAGTTTTTTCGCTTGTATTTGGAAGTCCTCCTTTTTTGAACAGTTTCTTCTTACCCTCAGCATTTGGCTTTTCAGGACACCCTCCAGCCAACGATCGAGATGGCAGCTGGATTTTTCAATGAAACTATTGCAGTCCACTTTTTTAAAAAAGGTTTTTGTGGCCAATTGGTTGTCTGTCACGTAAATGGTAAGGTCCAGGAAATCAATTTCTTCCTTGCTCCATTTGCTGTCCAGTTGGATGTTGGGGTTCCTGTTGTTCATTTCCCCACGGAATGTGTGGAGTTCCTGTTCTCCCCCTCCCCAGATCATAAAAATATCATCGATATACCTTTTGTATAGAATGATGTTACTGCCTCCTTTCTGAATCAGGGGTTCCTCCCAGCAGGACATAAAGAGATTAGCGAAACTGGGGGCGAATTTGGTTCCCATCGCCATACCTTTGGTCTGGAGATAAAAATCGTTATCGTACCAGAAGTAGTTGTTTTTGAGTATAAGATCGATGCCTTCTAGAACGTATTCGATTTGCTCGGGTAAGAGGTCCTGGGCTTTTTCCAATATATGTTTTACTGCCGCATTTCCATCTTTGTGGGGGATGTTACTATACAATGACCCCACGTCACTTGTCACCAGGATAAAGTGTGTCTCCCATTTTACTCTTTCCAGTTCTTGCAGGATGTTTATAGTATCTTTTAGGTGTGACTCTGTTTTGATCACATATGGCTGGAGTAGGAGGTCAATGTATTCGGATGCTCTACTGGAAACCGACTCGATTCCAGAGACTATCGGTCTCCCTGGTGGTTCCGTCGAGTTCTTATGTATTTTTGGTAGGTGATAAAACACCGGTCTTCTAGGGTGTGCAACTTTGAGATATTTAAATTATTTGTCTTTGATAATGCCTAAAACAAATCCTCTATCCAGGAATTCGTCGAATTTTTCTTTAATTTCTCCTGCTGGATCCTTCTTAAGGTTTTTATAGGTAGTAACATCCTCCAGAATTCTGCGTGCTTCCTTCTCGTAGTATTCCACTGGGAGGATGACTACTCCTCCTCCCTTGTCGGCTGGTTTTACCACTAATTCTTTATCCTCTGATAGTTCTTTTAGTGCCTTTGTCTCTTGTGCTGTCAAGTTGTTCCTTTTTTTGTTGATTTTGATCTTCCCTAGATCTTGCAGTACCATTTTTTCAAAAGTACTTATCTCCTGGGAGATCATTGATCTAGGGAAAAATTGGGACTTCTCCTTTAGTCCTGTATGCTTATACACTTCGAGCGGTTCTATCCTTTCACCTGGATACTTGAGGAAGTATTTTTTCAGGCATAAATTTCTTTTAAACCTCTGCAGGTCAATGTATGTTTCGAACTGGTTTAAATGGTTGGTAGGGGAAAATTTGAGGCCTTTCCTTAAGACACTTTCTTGTTCCTTGGTAAGGATCTTATTGCTTAAATTGAAGATGCCTCCTTTTATCTTCATCTGTGTTTTTTTGGGGCTCTATATCGTCTTCTTCCGGATCTGCATCCCTGTATTCTTCTCTTAGTCTTTTTCCCAGATGTTTTCGCTCTCTTGTCCCCTCGGACTGGTGGTTTGTTTTTAATCCTGGGCTCCAGTTCAAGTCTGGGTTCCGTTTCTTCGGTCCCTTCTGTGGTGCCTGCTGAAAATCCACCTCTTTTCTCCTCTGGGTGCTGATGGGTCGGTCGTCCCTCCTTTGTTGTCTGTCTTGGTGCTGGTTAAAAGGCCCTGGTGTTCTTCTCGACGTTCTTTCTGGGTGTCGGGTGGGTCTAGGTGTCTTAGGTTGCCACCTTCTAGGTCCCATGTACCTCTGGTCATCGTACCTTCTTTGTTCCATCGTGTTCCTTTCGTGATACGTATTCATGTCTCTCCAAGGTTCCCTTCTCCAAGGGGGATCCCTGCTATCCCAGGTTTTCTCCTGCTCCCATGACCCATAAGGTGCTTCCCTTGGTTTGTTCCAGTTTCTATTTCCCCTTGTGCGGTTTCTCTTGGTAACATACAAAGGCCATGGTTCTTTCGGGGTTCTTTCTATTCCGGGTGGCTGGGGGGTATAGTATGTGGAAGGTGGTTGTCCTCTGTCTGTTGGGTCGTGGTTTGAATCGAGATTATCTTCTTGTGGACCAGCCTCTACAGACGTTAATTTCCAGACGTTCCCTTTCTCATAATCAAGTATATCTCTTTGGTACTTCTTCTTTTTTCTTTCAATGAGGTCTTTTTCTAATTTTTCTAGGGCAATTTCCATTTTTTCGGAGAAATCTTTAACTTCTCCTTCGGTGGTGATGCCTATAAGGTCTCCATTTGTATCTTCTATACACTTATTACTAGGTTGAACTTTCTCTCCTCAATAATGGCCTCCATGGTCCTGATAGAGAAGCCCTCTAACATTTTCCCCCACTTTTCCAGAAAGCATTCCCTTTCTTTCCCAAAAGTGGGGCCTTTTGTGTATCTAAGGCCTCTTGGTACTATCTTTTCTTTCATATACTTTTCCAGGGCTATAATCTCCCATTTAAGTCTGAGTTCTTTTTTCAACTCTTTTTCCAGAATTCTCATTAGGTCAATACTCCTAATTGTTTGGTCAACAATTTCTTCGTTGGTGAAGATATTATCTCCATGGTTCCCAAACCTCTTCCTAAATTCCATCCCAAACAGTGTTTGGTTCTGTTGAGCTGCTCGGGTCGGAGGGGGAGGAGGTGTGTTGTTGGAGGGAACAGAAATCTGAACACTACACCTAAGCTGCCTTGATGGATTAAGGCTTGGTAATGGTAGGAAGGAAATGGTATCCTAAAGCGCTGTGCGGTGTTGAGATTATGGTGTTTTAATGGTGCGGGTGTGCTGCCGATTTAGGGGTGGTTGCAGAGCCTTGTTGCTGCTACAGGTTGATTGGGAGGAACGTGTGGGGTACCCCTTAGTCAGGCGCTACTCGCTAGTCGTGTCTGTTAAAGTAGCGGTGTAATCGCTCTTAAGGACTAGAGAGTGGAGCACACAAGCAGCCCTGGGGGCTGCAGGCCATAAAACTCATAGTAATGTGCGCTGTGTATGTGCATATCACAGAGTCCCACAGCAATAAAACTCCCAGCAATGTGCGATGTGTATGACCGTATTACAGAATCCTTAGCAAAAATTCTCACAGCAATGTGCACTGTGTATGATTGTATCACAGGGCTTCACAGCAATAGAACTCACAGTAATGTGCAATGTGTTTGAGTAGGGATGGGCTGTCGGTTCGAAGTTTAATTCTAACATCGGCTGTTCGAAAATTTGTGAACTTCGAACTTTTCAGGACGTTCGCGGAAAGTTCGAGAATTATTTTTTTTAAAAAAAAATTCTAAAATATGCTGAAAAGATCCTAAAAAATCGAAATATAAAGAGACTCTTTACTGCAGAATATAATAATAAATAGTTTATTAGATATTGAAATAAAACGGGAATATTTTTTACATTGAAGCCTAAGGGATTCATAAACATTTCCCACTCCTTGTTGGTAAAACATTTCCCACTCAATGTTGGTCAGGCCTTAACCACTCACTGTGTCAAACATTTCTCATGGCTTCAAATCGCGTTTAAACATGAGCAAAAGCAGTAAAAACTAGCTCAGCGCACAGCGATGAAATGGCTCAGCACTCAGTAGTGAAAGGGTTAAAAACTCTTTCTTTTTAACTTTTTTTTCATTGTTTCCTGTCCCCCAGGACAGTATCCAGACCCCCATACTCCTTTTATGGCCAATATCTTGCATATATGCCCTCTTGGAGGGGACCTTCATTTTCGAACGTTCAAGACCCACTCACTGTTGGTCAAACATTTCTCATGGCTTCAAATCGCGTTTAAACATGAGCAAAAGCAGTAAAAATTAGCTCAGCGCACAGCGATGAAATGGCTCAGCACTCAGCAGTGAAAGGGTTAAAAACTCTTTCTTTTTAACTTTTTTTTCATTGTTTCCTGTCCCCCAGGACAGTACCCAGACCCCCATACACCTTTTATGGCCAATATCTTGCATATATGCCCTCTTGGAGGGGACCTTCATTTTCGAACGTTCAAGCCCCATTGACTTGCATGGTGTTCGCATTGTGTTCGAGTTCGCGGTCAAACATTTTCGGATGTTCGAGTTCGAATGCGAACGGGACGCAGGTGTGTTCGGCCCATCACTATGTATGAGCGTATCGCAGAGCTCCACAGCAATAAAACGCACAGCAATGTGCAGTGTGTATGAGCGTATCACAGAGTTCCACAGCAATAAATCCCACAGCAATGTGGAGTGTGTATGAGCGTATCACAGAGCTTCACAGCAAGAAACTCACAGCAATGTGCAGTGTGTATGATCATATCAGAGCTCCACAGCAATAAAACTCACAGCAATGAGCATTGTGTATGAGCGTATCACAGAGCTCCACAGCAATAAACCTCACAGCAATGTGCAGTGTGTATGAGCGTATCAGAGCTCCACAGCAATAAAACTCACAGCAATGTGCAGTGTATATGAGCGTATCACAGAATCCACAGCAATAAAACTCACAGTAATGTGCGCTGGGCCCTGGGTCTTAGCCCTGGGTCTTGGCTGGACCCTGGGGTCTGGGACTTGGGTCTGGACCCTGGGTCTTGGCCCTGGGTATGGGCTGGGCCCTGGGTCTTGGTCCTGGGTCTGGGCCCTGGGTCTGGGCCCTGGGTCTGGGGTGGGCCCTGGGTCTTGTGTGGGCCTTGGGTCTGGGCCCTGGGACTTGTCTGGGGCCTAGGTCTGGGTCTTGTGTGGGCCCTGGGTCTAGTGTGTGCCTTGGGTCTGGGGTCTGGGCCCTGGTGTGCGATCTGGTGTGGGCCCTGGGTCTGGTTTGGGCTTTGGGTCTGGGCCATGCTGGGGCTTAGCTGGGTCCGAGGCTGGTCTGAGACAGCACCATACTCGCCGCTCCTCCGTTGCCTTCTCACGCAGCTGTAGGGTCGCCCAGACAGCCAGGAAACCAGTACAGCTCTGGATTCGAACTCCTAGAGTCGGATACTGGATCTGATAAAAATTAATGGTGCGTGGCTGCTGACGGCGGGGCCCTGGGCCCCTTACCACAGCATGGGACGTAATGCCCTGATGGCGGCCCTGGTAAGAGGAGCGTTGTGGGGATTCCCTCTACAGCGCTGACGATACTCTCCTCACATCCTGTCTCTGTCCCTGCTTGGTGCCATCGGCAGGGCTTCAGGCACAGCGGGGTCACATCCTGGACGGGGTCACATCCCATAGCCCACGCTATGAGACAGCTCCCCCAGCTGCGTGATGATGTCACAGACAGGGATTCCCTCTGTCCAGCATTGGAATCTTTCTGTTACAGGAGATGGAGAGTTCATTTAGACCGCTGTATCTCCGGACTCGGAATTCGTAGAAATTCGGTTGAGGTGTCAATGGGAAGGCCAGAGTTTTTTTTCCCTATAACCTCCCCATTGTATACTTTTTAATTATAAAGTAAACAATGATGTTGAAATTACTCACCTTTTCATTTCCCATGCTGGGACTTAAGAGGCTATTCAGAAAGCACCGAAATTTCAGAGCTTTCTCGCTCGGAAAATGTATTTCAGCGATTCACTATTCACCACAGGGTCCCCGATGTCCCCTGAAGATGGAGCTGCCAAAGACTGCTGAACACCGCCGAATGCCACAGAGTACCGTTAAACGCTGTGAACTGCAAAAAAAAAGGGAGACTGAACTCTGCTATTCTTCTAGTAGGTGTTTAAAGTAATAAAAATGTGTAAATAATAACAAAGGTCCTTTAAAAAATAATAAAATGGTCTGTTACAGAATAAAAAAAAACCTTTTAAAAAAAATTGGGAATCAAAAATTTTGCCTAACAAATACAAAAGATTCAAAAATATGGTCCTAAATAAATAGTTGGTTTGCTGAAAAGAATAAACGGGTGAATAAAAAAAAGATTAAAAAACAGTAAAAAAGATAATCTTTTTAACATGGAATCCTTTGAGATTCGCCTGCTTAAACCTGTCGAATTGAAACACCGAAAATCAGGGCATTTCACTTTAACGTTGCTGCAGTTTGGCGTTCTGTGAATAGATTAACCATTACTTCTCTATAAGACAATTCCGCTGCCGCTGAAGATCACAGATCTGCGGTGACAGGTACTTCACTGTCTTTGGCGAATTGACAGATTAGTGAAAAGAATTATAGAATAGAGTAACCCCTAACGCAGTCACTCCTACGTCACTCACCCTACCACAAATCCACTCCTAGTTCACTACAGCTGAAAGGAAATATTGTAAGGAGAATAGCTAGAGATAGCCGCCATCTTGTATCCTGGCAGCCATCTTGTCTGATTTTTATATAGAAGAATACTAACTGACCTAATGATGGTCTTGCAGAGATTCTAACATTCCAGAAGATATCTGGTGTAGCAATTACAGCTGTAGAATCCAGCTAGGATAAACATAGTTGCCAAGAGAGATTGATTTAATGAGTTTAAGAAGGCTGAGAGACGAGGCCAGGCAGGATCAAAGAGGACAGTTTTCCACAGCTGGGCCCTTATCTGTAAGGGGGTGCCATCATCCCTGTGTGTAAGGAGCTGGTTCCTGGGTGGTAGGTTTGAGCCCATATGCAATGATGGAACTGAGAAATGTATATATAAACAAAAGAGGGTTTATTGGGAGGATCTGGAATATAACAGAAAGGTAATAAATAAATATCAGGCGGCTAGGTGATACTGAGAGGAGGGGAAGACTGTGAATAAGCAATAAACAGTAATTAATACTAACTGAAGACAATATGGGAGAAGGGTAGGCAACAGAATACTGGATTATACTGAGCAATAATATAGATAGAGGAGCAATATAGAAATAGAATGAGTAGATAGGAAGCAGGAAAGAAACTAATAGAATACCGGTATATAAGGAGATGAGTAGGGAGAAAGAGAGAGGAGGCAGAGCAGGGCTTTTTGAAGGTGGAGAGTTCTTGGAGCCAGAGGATCCTTGGAAGGTTGAAGGTCTTGGTAGTAGAGGGTCTTGAGAGCGGGGATCCTTGGAAGGTAGAGGGTCCTTGGAAGCAGAGGGTTTAGGAAGCAGGAGATCTTTGGAAGGTAGAGGGTCCTTGAGAAGTAGAGGGTCCTTGAAAGCAGAGGGTTCAGGAAGCAGGAGATCTTTGGAAGGTAGAGGGTCCTTGAGAAGTAGAGGGTCCTTGGAAGCAGAGGGTCCTGTAGCAGGAAGTCTTGAAAGCAGAGGGGTCTTGTAGCAGAGGGGGTCTTATAGCAGAGGGGTCTTGCAGCAGAAGGGTCTTGCAGCAAAGGGATCTTGCAGCAGAAGGGTCTTGCAGCAGAAAGATCTTGCAGCAGAAGGATCTTGCAGCAGGAACTGTAGACAGTATGAAGATACAACAGGTTTTACAAGAAATAGGGATTAAAGGCAGCTTCTTACTAGTGAGGGGTTCACTAGAACAATGCAGAAGCATTGTGCCTTGGGAGTGGTTCCTTTTTATAGAGGAGGAATCAGTATGCATTAGCCAGCACCTGGTTGCTGGATCAGCGTGGTTTAGTAAAATGATTACCAGTCTCATTACGGAAGCCAGCTTGCTTTTAGTTTTCTTGTGGCGCCGGCGGCTAGGAACATGACATAGTGACATCAAGAAAACAAACAACACTGCGTTAACCAGCTCTTCCTCGCACTTTAAACCACACACTGCTGACTGTGGAGTAACGAGCCTCACCTCGACTCATGCAGATCCTTCGCTCAGCAGCAGATTGGCCCCAGTGACATCACCATAAAGTTTATTTTATACACTATCCATTCCCTCCCATCAGATAAAGCCGCAGATTATTTCCCCTTTTCCACCGCTCGTTTCTGTCCATCTGCTCCCTCTCCAGACAAAGCAGTCGGCATGGTGCAGCGCTGACACGGTGCGATACTCCAAAACACTTGCACATCAGGTTATTATTATCAGTTATGAAAGCCCAACAGGTGGGTCAGACCCGGGGTCACGCTCGCTTTGTTCACAAGTCCAAACATACGGTTCCCATTATCCTTAATAAAAACAGAAACATGCAGTTAAAAAAACAAAAAAGGCAACAGGGAAGGAACATGACATAGGCCCCTGACAAGGGATGCACTCCAGGTGGACAAAATTGTCGCAGGTGCCTCAGAATCTTCTGTAACGGTAGGGATTTCAGAAGGGTCTTCAGAATCTGAGGAAGTGGGAGATGTCATATCCGTATCCAGGGTTAGGTGTTTCATTGGCATGATCCTCCTGGTATTGATGATGGGAAGATCCACCTTAGCCATCCCGGTGTATCTCATGGGAAGAACAGGTTTGCACAGTTCTGTATCTGGGTTCTGTATAGACAGAAAGGTAGACGTATCAAGCAGTGGAGGCAATACAGGATCGAGAGCGTTCTGTAACTGGTTCTGTATAGCGGTTATCAAAGACTGTTGTTTGTTTACATTCTGAGCTATTGCACTAACTTGGTCAGTGAGTACTGCCATGGAGGATACAATAACAAGTATGGTGTCTGTGGCACAGACTTTGGCATAGGTCAGAATTTTATCAGTGGATCCCACGGCAACTGATAGAGTCTTGGCAGTGTAGCGCTACTCCCACGAGAGCCGCTGAATTTGACGGGCCTTCTGTCTCACTCCAGTGATTACCCACCTCCACCTTCGGTTCCAAGTAATACCAGGACAAGATTACTTTAAATAAAAAGGGGTTTATTAGGACTAGCGAGCAAACCCTTTGTAGGACAAAGTATTCAACAGTATAACAGTATTGAAAGAGTTAATTTAGCATTACTATTCAACTCAATAATGAATGAACAAGACAGCAATCTTTTCCATACTTCAGTGCAGTTCGATTATCAACTATAATCAACGTAACCAATATCAGTAACCTGTCTAAACCTTATACATTCTGCCTATCCACTGGTCTGTGAAAATTGCACAAGCCTTCAAGACTGTTAGCGTTGGGGCCCTTGCCTTCTATCGTTGGGTACCTTTAACATGAAACCATATTTGTATTCCACAAAGTGAGAAAGAAATCTTCGCAAAGTGTCACAGAACAACAAGGTTTGTAATAGAGATGTGCACAGCACAAAATTTCGTTTTGAACTAATGGATTAGTCCTAAAATGCAATTTATTTAGTTGCTAAAGAAATTCATTTTCAGTTCTTTAGTATGAAAACTAATTTCATTCATCCGAAAACCAGTAAAGCTTCGGGACCCCTGCGGTGGAGACTCCAATAGCTTCAGCCCCCGTCACTCCTCTAGCTCGGTACTCAATCCCCTGATATAAGGCCTATATGCCTTCCGAAGTCAGTTGAGTCCAATCTTCCTCTTGAGTTGATGTACCATAGGGCATTCCTGATAGTGCATCAGCATCCCTATTTCCAATCCCAGGTCGGTATTTCAGACTGAAATGGAAACTGGAAAGCACCGCCAACCATCGGTGTCCCGTGGAATCCAGCTTGGCTGTGGTAAGAACATATATGAGCGGGTTATTATCTGTTTTGACTTCAAATTCTGCACCATACAAATACTCTTTCAGTTTGTCAACGACAGCCCATTTCAATGCCAAAAATTCCAGTTTGTGAGTAGGGTAGTTTCTTTCAGATAGAGTAAGGCTCCTACTCACGTAAGCAACAGGCCTCAAACGTCCGTCATGTTCTTGATACAACACTCCACCCAATCCTTCTCTGCTGGCGTCAACATGAAGTTCATAGGGCTTGTGGGTGTCAGCGTAAGCTAGGACCGGAGCATTTGTCAGACTCCATTTCAACTAATGAAAAGAAAGTTCACATTGCTCAGTCCACTCTCTCTCTATGGACTCTCAAGACTTCCTTGCTCCACTCGTTTGTTGAGGCAATTCCAAGGCCTCTTGCTCTCCTTCATCTTTCCCAGCTCAGGTCTGGCTATTGTGGCAAACCCCTCCACAAACCTTCGGTAGTAGGAGCAGAATCCAAGAAAGGACCTCAATTCTTGTACGTTTCGGGGTCTAGGCCAGGTGGCAACGGCTTCCAACTTTTTGGGGTCCGTGGCCCCTCCCTCTCTTGAAACAACATGACCAAGATAGTTGACTGATGACTGGTAAAACTGACACTTCTCAAGAGATAGTTTCAACCCCTCTTCGTTAAGACGGTTGAAAACCATCTCCAGGCGCTCCTCATGTTCTTCCAAAGTCCACCCAAAAACAGTTATATCATCGAGGTATACCAGCACCTCCAGTAGGTTCATGTCACCCACAGTCCGTTCCATCAAACGTTGAAAGGTAGCCGGAGCTCCAGACAGGCCTTGCGGCATCTGTTCATATTCAAAAAACCCCACAGGGCACATAAAAGTGGTTTTCTCCCGGTCATCTGCGTGCATGGAGACCTGATGATATCCACTTCTCAAGTCCAGTACGCTGAACCATTTAGCTCCAGAATGGCATTGCAAGGCACCTTCTATTCATAGAGTTAGGGCCGGCCCAAGACCTTGTGCTGCCTGGAGGGAAGGTTAAAGTGCTGCCCCCACCACGTCCCCCAAAATACACTCATGCAATAAAACTCACAGCTATGTACACTGTGTATGAGTGTATCACAGAACTCCACAGCAATAAAACTCACTGTAACGTGTGGTGTGTAGCCTACCCATTAACCCCTAAAATGCCATTAATCAAGGGGGAAAAAATAAAATGCATACTGTGAGGGATGAAGCCTGTCCATTAACCCTTAACATACAACTAAACCAAGGGCAGAATGAAAGTGATACACAATGTGATATAGTCTGACCAATAACCCATTCACCGCTGAGCCATTTCAGCCCTGTGAAAAAAAAGAAAAATATTACGTTTTTATTTTGTATGCGTGTTTGTACATATAATTTTATTTTTTAAAATTGATGAATGGGGTGCAAGTGTTGGTTACTGGTGGTTCCCCCCCCAACTCGGGGGCTATTATCTGTCCCTGCTTATAACATTTTCCCTGTCACTGAATAGAAGAGCATGTGGTGTAACTCCTTTTGAACACACTTCCTCCTTTGTAAATAAAGGTTTACAGTTTTATGAGATTAAATGATAACTAGACTCTGACTGTATATTTTTTACTCTATTAATAGATTTTTAAGAAACTGTAATTCTTTATATATATATTTTTCTTGAGCGAAGGGGAAATGTATATAACTTGTTTCCCCCTTACTTGTAAATGGAGAGAAGTTCCCAAATAGTTGGGTTTTTTATTTTCTATGTTTTTGGAAATGTGTTAACCCTTTCGCTGCTGAGGCTTTTCCCGCCCCTGTGCTGAGGTCATTTTTTACCTGTTTTGCGCATCATGTTTAAACCTGTTTTGAAGGCTTATTTTAGTATATGACATCGACATATTATATATCGTTCTTTCCGTCAGACTCGGTAGATTCATAATATGTCATTATTATATGTATACGTTATGTCATGTTTGTATATTATAACAAAAAATGCAATAAAATATGTATTTTCAATAATTTACAGCGTATAAAGTGTTTTTTTCCACATTTTAACATGCGAGCAATTGCGGTTATATTTTGTATGGGGTGCGCTTGTTAAAAAAATTAGAGATGGGGTCTCGTTACATTTTTTTTTGGGGAAAATGACACCATTTTTAACAAACGCACCGCATACAAAAATCGTTAATGCAGCATCATTGTTCACATTATAATTGAAATGGGAACAATATTGCTGCATTAACAAAACAAAAAAAACAAAAAAAAAGTGTTTATTTTTTTTTTTTTTATTTTTTTTTTAATTTTTTTTTATTTTTATTTTTATTTTTATTTTTTTTTACATTTTTTTTACTTTCATGTTTGGTATCGTTGGAACGGCCATGCTCTGGCCGATCCAACGATATCAAAATTTAACCCCTAACTGCCACGGATCGGGAGATAGGGAGTTCATTGGAACTCCCTATCTCCACAGTTCGTGGCAGTTAGGGGTTAATGCTAGGACTGGCGTCATCGTGCTGCGCACGATGACGCCAGTCCTCTGGGGGAGTTCCCAGAAGCTTGGCCGACATCCAAGATGTCGGCCAGCTCCCGGGAAGGATCGCAAATCGGCGCTTTTCAGCGCCGATTTGCGATCCAGCTCCCCAGGGGTTAATGCCAGGCATCATTTGGAAGGGCAGGCTGTGCCCTTCCAAATGATGCCTGGGTTAAGCCCCTGTGAGCCGCCGATCGGGAGGGAGAGAGGTCCGAAGGACCTCCCCCCCCTCCCTTTCAGGCGCCTCCTCCGCACATGCGGGGGGGGGCGCCTGAATTATGTGTCATCGCGGGGGCGCGATGACACATAATAATGGCGGCCACTGCTCCGGATGCCGGGCTGACATCCAGGATGTCAGCCCGCACCGGAGGGGCCAGCGATCGGCCGGAACCCGGCCGAACGCTGACCCCAATGCGAGGACGCGCTCAGCGCGTCCTCCGCATACCAGGGGCAATGCTGAGGACGCGCTGAGCGCGTCCTTAGCATTGAAGTGGTTAAAACAATGCTTTATTCTTCTACTACAGATATGATGACTTGCTGAAGAGAGAAAGAAAACACACTTATATTCTGCCATTGAAGAAAAAATAAAGTATTTTGCTAGTGAAATTTTAAAAAAAATAAATACATCTGAGGGCCAGACGCCTGGCACATTTGCTGTCATACCCATGTCAGCACAGGAATGGAAAAGGTGGGAGCCAATCCTGACATGATTTTATATTTTACACCTCCTGGCACTATTCCCTCAAATGGCTTCATATGAGGCCATTATGGTGTTGTGGTGACAGTGCATGCTTTCTGAACACTGAGAGCCTCTGCAGAATTTGCTTCCTCTGTGTCCCCAAAGTATATGGTTGTTAGTGTCTGTAGTTTCAATTGAGGGGGGTTTTACCAGAGACTATCAGATATGATAGAAATAGATGTGATTAGTGTTCAGCGGCTCTCAGTGTTCAGAAAGCATGCACTGCCACCACAACACCATAAACACCCACAGATACCTATAATTCTCTTTTAAAACCCATTCCTCCCAGTCCCGGGCTCCAGTGGTGGCGCGATGCACACACACATACCTCATGCCTTGTGCCGGTGTCTAGAGGAGTGAATAGAGGAGAGCTGCTGGGAATAAGCTCCACCCACAGGCGTCTTAAGCCCTTCTCTGTGCCGCTCTTCCCCTGCTGCCCACGTGTGTGGGGGCGCGGCTTTGCAGATCACTGCACCGGCTTCCTGGGGAAAAAAAATACCCATGCGCCTGGGGAAAAAGTGCAGCGGCATCAAAAATATGCCGCCCCCTCAGCTCCCCCAGATTTTGCCGCTCGGAGCAGTTGCTCCGCAGTGCACCATGGTCGGGCCGGCCCTGCATGGAGTTGTGTACTGATCTCTAATGGTTCTTTTGTTGAGGGTGCGGTAGTCGATACACATTCTAAGTGACCCATTCTTCTTCCTCACTACCTTAATAGGAGAAGCATAGGGGCTTCAAGACTCCCGAATAATTCCTGTTCTCTTCAATTCAGCAACATGCTCCCTGAGATCATCCAAATCCGTTAATGGAATTCGTTGAGACCTCTCTCTAAATGGTATAGCCTCTTGCAAATGAATACTGTGTTGCGCACTCTTCGCACATCCCACATCGAACTAGTTTTTTGAAAAAATTCTCTTCCACCTCAAAAGTTGCCTTTTAGCCCTTTCTTTCCACTCAGACGTCATAGGAGAGTCTTTTGGATAAAAACACTCCTCCGGTAATTCTTCCCCATCTGCACCAGGTTGTGAGATAAGCGTGGCCGGGTTTACTTGTCCTATCATCATTCAGGCCCGAAGTTTCACTGGAGAGTCGGTAATATTACGAACGCTGACAGGAACCTTCCCATGGGTCCTCTGAAAAGCCTTTGTGGAGATGAATTCTGGGATCAGCTCCAGACCCGGATCTACATTTTAAGGGTCGCCTTCCAAAATAATATAAGGGCCAGGTTGGTCCCAACTCAGCTTGACTGAAGCCTGCAGACATGCAACTTCACCTGGCTGCAAGACCTTCACCTGCTTGTCCAGCTTCCACAATTGTCCCACTGCTGCTGGGGCCTTTTGTTCTTGGATCAACCGCTGGTACACTGAGCGTAACATAGGATGTACATTTTCAACCGAAGCCTCACTCTCCGAGACATGAGGAGTGAGTAATCGTCGAACCAGGTTAGGCCCCTATTTCACTTTTAGCACAGTGCATTTGCGTGCACGCAAGTGAACATTTGCGTGAGGAAAAAAACATTAGCGCATAATGTCCTATTACGACGTTCGCGCAAACAATGCGCGTTAACGTCCAAAGCGAGTGACCCTGCGCGAACCCAGCGCGAGCTCAAGTTCCTGCGCGCATCCTATACTTAACATTGTGAGCGCCAATGCGTTAGTACACCTATGTGCGCATGATATTACAATGTTACCGCAAAATGTAACGCACAACGTTTGCGCGCATCATTTTAACGTCTTTGAAAACCTGGTGTTAATTTACAATCTGAATGTTCTGGCCGAAACGAAATGAACCTGCACAAAAAAAAATACAGCACAGTACAGTTACACATTCTACATATACACATACAATTAGTAAATTGTTTAATTTTTTATTTTTGTTGCAGCACATATACGCAGATTGACTTTGACAGGCGCAACAACCGAAACCTAGCAAATGGTGGTTCTTAATTCTTATTGGCTGAATCCCGTGAAAAAAAGTCTGCCCACCGATTCCTGCACGCAACGGTCATCTGCGCCCAGCTTTGCGCGTCGGATTTGCGCTTGAAAAAAGTTGAAGGCTGAAAAACTGCGCTCGGATCGTAATACCGCGTTAATTTGTGCGCTAACGTTTTTCCGTGCGCAAAAAAAATTGCGCAGCGTGAGCACATTTGTACGAAGCGTGTAATAGGGGCCATAGTGGTCGTCCCCACTATCACGGAGCTCCTCTTGGCTCCTGAGGGGCGAGGACACACAATTGTTAACGTGTCAGAAGTCTCTGGCTGTCCTGCAACAGATGGACCAAATTCAAGTTTGACCGAAAGATATCCATCGTAGGGGAGCTTCTTAGTTCCTATCCCCCAAATCTCTAGGTTTTCTAACTTCTGTAAAGGCAAGTGTTTCAGGTGTTTATCGTAGAAATCACAGTAAATTAGAGTCACTTGAGCACCTGAGTCCAAAAGAGCTTTTGTGTAGACACCTTCCACTTGGACTGGTACTATCGGAGAAGGACCCACCAGTTGGCTAGGGAACTTTCTTGGCTGTTTTGATGTAGATTTCTCGGCTATTTTAGCTTGAACTTCTCTTCTGATCTGTGTCCCTTTCTGCTGATTTCTGAACTGGCCATTTAGAGTTTGGTTTGCACTGATTCCCCGCGACCTAGAACCCGATCCCAAAAGCAGCTCGGGCAACCTAGACGAGGCTCTCGGCATGGCTTGATCTCAAGGTTTGGGCTTTGCTCGCCCTTGCTGTACAACTTGGAAACTGGAGCGTGCTGACTTTAGTGGGCGCCTGGCTGGCTGACGTTTCCCGCCGGAAGATTAGGCTCTCTTCGTGGCTTTAGCGGGCTGGCGCAGTCACGTTGATAATAACCAACACCGCCACAGTTATAACAAATCACCGAACTAGGGGGTTTTCCAGCAGGAACATTCGACTTTGTCTCTCCCCTTGTTGGTTTTAGTGCCTTTCCCCCGTCAGGTACAGCAATCCTAATAGACAGTATCGTCAGCAATTCCATCATCTGCGACATCTGAGTTTTCAACTCCATTACTTCAGTCTGAACTTCAACTATGGTAAGGGCTCCTACTTCTGCGGTGAACGATGCGTGCGAAGCACTAGCATTTCTTTTAGCCTTGATCAAGGCTGCTTCTTTTAGAATGGCTTTTACCAATTTGGGGAACGTTAGTGGCTTGGTCTGATCTCTAGGCTGGAGCTTCAACATTCCCTGTTAACTGTATACGCTCTGTCAGGTATATTATAATGGAAAAATTAAAATGGATGCCTGTAGCCATCTTGTTTTAATGTAAAGTCTTTCTATTTAAATTTTCCCTAGTTTTAGAAATGGATAGAATTTTTTTTTTAAATAGTTCACGGCTAGGTGAACCAGAGAGTACTAAAGAATAGAATTTCTGTTGATTTTAACTAGAAAGGAATTTAGCTGATAAAATAGTACCCAGTAAAAATCTTGAGAGGAGTAGAGATATTAATTTAATTTTGACAGGAGAGACCCAAAGTCTAGGATTGAATATAGGGTCTTTGTTAAGACAGATTGATCTTTGACCTGAGATAAGATATATTAAAATTAAATTGTGGAATTAATATGAAGAGCAACACTGCCCTCTTGAGGCATGGTAAATATTATATTAATATAGAGAATGTAATATTTAAATGAGAGGGGTAGATTGTTAGTGACGTCAAATTGACTATAATTGGAGCTGTACTGTTCGTTGCAGGTCATTCAGACCATCCCAGGGACAATGCACTTCAGATCATCCCAAAACACGATCATGCATTGATTCAGATTGCAGATCATTCCAACACCCAATACATTCAAGATATTTCATATCACTTAATCAGGTCCACACCTCTAACTCACATGCATTGATTATCTGACATTGATAATTTTCACATATTCCAAAAACAATATATTACATAAAAAATATTCAAAGGCTGTAACTCATTGAATCCAGATTGGAGAGGTAATGTATGAGAGCTATTAAATTAAGGAATTAATGTAATTATATATATCTGGAGTATTTCTTGCAACAGATAGACTGAGATATCTCAGATTACTGTTAGATCCAGAGGTCTCTGTCTCACAGAGAAAGTCCTGAGGGACCTGTACATCCTTGTGGGTTTTTCTCTAGAAAGATGACACCTGCTGAGAAAAACTATGACATAGGGAACAGAGAATTACTAGCAGTTATAGCGGCCCTCAAGGAATGGTGCTATTTGTTAGAAGGCACTAAAGATCCCGTGATAATTATCACAGACCATAAGAATCTAGTGTACATGGGAGATGCCAAACGCCTGAATTCCAGGCAAGCCAGGTGGTTCTTGACAAGTTTCAACTTTTTGTTTACTTATCGTCCTGGTTCTAAAAACACAAAAGCTGATGCTTTATCTAGACAGTTCAAGTCATATGAACAGCACACGTTTGACCACAGTCCAATCATTCCTCACGAGAGGATCTTGGGTACCACGGTCTTGACAGTGTCTTCTCCTTTGCTGGAGAGAATCCAGGCTGGTCAGGGTGTTGCTCCTCTTGAAAAACCTCCTGGGAAAATGTTTGTACCTGAGGAGGAGAGAACACAGATGATGAGGACTTATCATGATTCCAAACCCTATGGGCATATGGGAATAAATAAAACAGTGGCCACGATTGAGAAACAGTTCTGGTGGGGTGGTATGCGAAGGGATATTAAGGACTACATAGCCACATGTGCTGTAGAAGTAAAAATCCCCGGTCCTTACCTGTTGGTCTCTTGCAGCCTTTACCAGTGTCAGAGAGACCTTGGTCCCACCTCTCGATGGACTTTATCACAGATTTACCACCTTCCAAAGGCCATACTGTAATCCATACAGTGGTAGATAGGTTCTCTAAGATGGTACACTTTATACCACTGGTAAAGCTTCCTTCAGCCAGTGAGCTGGTACCAGTATTCATACAAAATATTGTTAGACTTCATGGGGTTCCTCTGGGAATAGTATCCGACAGAGGAACTCAGTTCGTGTCTCGTTTCTGGCGAGGATTTTGTGAAAACCTAGGTATTGAGTTGAGCTTCTCCTCCGCTTAACACCCACAAACTAATGGGGCCGCAGAGAGAGCCAACCAAAGTGTTGAGCAGTACTTGCGTTGCTTCGTGTCTGAAAGACAAAATGAGTGGGCAGACCTGTTACCCTGGGCTAAGGTTGCTTTAAACAACTCAGTAAGTGAAACCACAGGCCATTCACCTTTCCATGCAGTCTATGGTTATGACCCTCCCATGCTCCCTTCTGAATTCCAAGCGACTGCTTTGCCAGCCTTGGACGAACATCTGAATGACCTGAAAGGGACATGGGAGAAAGTAAAAGAGATTATGAAGGCCAATATTGAGAAACAAAAAATAAAAGCAGACAGATGCAGAGGTCCTGCACTGGTATATACTGTTGGGGACAAGGTATGGCTGTCTACCAGAAACATCAAATTGTTGGTGCCATCCATGAAGATGACTCCCAGGTTTATTGGGCCTTATAAACTGTTAAGACGTATTAATCCTGTCTCTTGTGCGCTGGCTTTGCCTCGTTCTTTACGTATACCTAACGTATTTCATGTCAGCCTCCTGAAGCCTCTTACCTGCAATAAGTACACCAGAGTTGCTGTTCCCCCTCCGCCTATCAAGTCTCAGGGTGAGGAGGAGTACGAGGTCCGTGCCATCCTGCGGTCCCGTCTGATCAGGGGTGTCCTGCAGTACTTGGTGGACTGGGAGGGTTATGGTCCTGAGGATCGTTCTTGGCAAGATGCCTGCGATATCCATGTGCCTCGTCTGGTTCGCCTGTTTCATGAGGCCCATCCTTCAGCGCCTGGTGGTCGTTCTGAGCCCGACCATAGATGGGGGGTTCTGTTACATCCTCAGCCCCCGCGGTCCCCTTTGGGGGGGTCTGGGCAAGAAGGGGGACCGCTGGCTGGCCGGGTGCCAGCACTTTCTGCTGGCAGATCGGCATCTGAGGGGGCGGGGTCAGGTATGGTTACCAGGAGCCGCATGTAACATTGGGGGCTTCCAGCCCCTCCGGTGTGCTCGGCGGCAGCATGTCTGATGCTGCTCGCTTACCAGCACCCGGTTTAAATAGAGACAGGCAGGGAGGTGGTTGCATGAGGCGCGGCTTGAGAGGGGGGCGCGGTCTGGTGATGCAGACCTATCAGAGGAGTCCAGGTCTTTTAAAAACCAACAGTTCCTTCTAAGCAGTGCCAGATCGTGGTTATCCATACCTGAGCTCCCTGTACTTGAATTCTCTCGTGATTGAACCTGTTATTGACCTCTGCTTGTTTTCTGACTATTCTGCCTTCCGTTGCCCTAGACTATTTTCTTGTACTACGCTCCTGCACTGATATCGACCCGGCTATTCCCTTTGACTATTCTATACTCTGTATTCCTGATTCTGGCTTGTCTGACTACCCCCGTGTTGCTGACTGACCTGGTTTCGTATTACGACATTGTTTTTGATTAACCCTTTCTGTCTAGCTAGTATACCTGGCCAATTCTAAGGACCAGACAGTTAGGGATTCTTCTACGGCTACCCTGTTGGTAGCTTTTGGGCTCTGTGGAGTGTTGGGCTTTAAGGACTGCGTGGTGGGATACGGGAACCGTGACACCGCATGCATTAAAACAGGGCTCGAGGAGTTGCCTCATCGCCCTGTTGTGGAGTTTACTTCACGCACCGCTACTTCCTGAATCTATTTGAATTCACTGTTGATGACCCTGCTTTGTATGAGATTCCTGCTCCTGTTATTTGACTCGGCTTGGCTTTGACTACTCTCTCTATCTATCGTGTATATTACGCTGTTTGCGTGTTTTAGTGATTTAGCCCCATGCTGGTTGCTGGGTTGATCACTCGCTGTTTGGGTTCTGTCCCATCACGTTTAGGGGTGTCGTTTGTAACCCTCCGGGGTCCCTTTACCCAGGCTACTACTCATGTTCTACTCATGTTAATGTTTTTGAAAAGACCACGATAACAAACAATTGTTTATTTCTGTCTAATGTTATTTCTAATCGCATCTCTGTACCTATTAGCAATAACAATCTTGTATGCAAGCCAGTAGGACTGCTGTTCCACGTATGGTGTTTCTGAGCGTGTCCCAGGTAATCTGTTGGTCTCGAAACCTTCAGAGCTTAGAGGCAATTCAATTAGCCCTTGTGTCTCCTTGGCTATTAAGCTACAGTCTGTAGTTTATGAACCTTTTGTGTTATTCAAGCAGATACTTTTGCCCTCAAGGATTTCAACTCCGCTACTCGTGTGGCAGCGTTACAGCTACTGTTACATTACAACAGGGCCAATGGATCTGGCAGAATTATCTGAACTTATGTCCAAATTAGGCGACTTGATTAATAAACAGGAGGAACAACTCCATAGACAGGAGGAGCAAGATCGTAGACTAGTGGAGCAGGATCATAGGATGGATCAATTTGCTATATTTTTTGTATACGTAATATATAGATATATATGTTTTTATCCGATTATTGATTAGTGTATTCTTCAAAGCAAAACACAGACAATTAAAAGAATTTAGGAGAATTTCTAGGAAATATAAACAATAGATATTTGTATCTCGTACAAGTTTCTTATTGAATATAAATCTCGACAGCTCTCCCTGAAAACAATCTGGGACCCCCTTCTCAATTCTAGCATGGTGTAGGTGCAGAGAGCACCCTGATCTACCTTCATGTATAGAAGGAACGTTCTCTGATCAGATATTAAGGCTGACATTAATTACTGGACCTGTATCTCAGTCCAGGTAACACCAGCGAGACTCATAATCACACAGAACCCCTGGCGGGCCTTTTTGCTCTTCGCACCACTTAGCGGCCGTACCATCATGGCGACTTGGCTGGTGGTGGCGGTCATCTCTCTGAGGTGGAGACCAGAAGGAAATCCCGGACGAGCCCCCACGTGCAGCGCTACTCCCGCTAGAGCCGCTGAATTTGACGGGCCTTCTGTCTCACTCCAGTGATTACCCACCTCCACCTTTGGCGCCAAGTAGTACCAGGACAAGATTACTTTAAATAAAAAGGGGTTTATTAGGACTAGCGAGCAAACCCTTTGTAGGACAAAGTAATCAACAGTATAACAGTATTGAAAGAGTTAATTTAGCATTACTATTCAACTCAATAATGAATGAACAAGACAGCAATCTTTACCATACTTCAGTGCAGTTTGATTATCAACTATAATCAACGTAAATAGTATCAGTAACCTGTCTAAACCTTATACATTCTGCCTAACCACTGGCCAGTGGAAATTACACAAGCGTTCAAGACTGCTAGCGTTGGGGCCCTTAACTTCTATCGTTGGGTACCTTTAACATGAAACCATATTTGTATTCCACAAAGTGAGAAAGAAATCTTCGCAAAGTGTCACAGAACAACAAGGTTTGTAACTGCAGCGATCCTCCTATTAGCTGCGACTGCGAGCGCAGTAGAACTAGGCAAGACAATAAATTGTGACATCCTCAGCCCCCGCTGTGCCCCCTGGGGGGGTCTGGGCAAGAAGGGGGACCGCTGGCTGGCCAGGTGCCAGCACTTTCTGCTGGCAGATCGGCATCTGAGGGGGCGGGGTCAGGTATGGTTACCAGGAGCCGCAGGCTTTAAAACAGGGCTCGAGGAGTTGCCTCATCGCCCTGTTGTGGAGTTTACTTCATGCACCGCTACTTCCTGAATCTATTTGAATTTACTGTTGACGACCTGCTTTGTATGAGATTCCTGCTCCTGTTATTTGACCCGGCTTGACTTTGACTACTCTCTCTATCGTGTATATTACGCTGTTTGCTTGTTTTAGTGATTTAACCCACATGCTGGTTGCTGGGTTGATCGTTCACTGTTTGGGTTCTGTCCCATCACGTTTAGGGGTGTCGTTTGTAACCCTCCGGGGTCCCTTTACCCAGGCTACTACTCATGTTAATGTTTTTGCAAAGACCACGATAACAAACAATTGTTTATTTCTGTCTAATGTTATTTCTAATCGCATCTTTGTACCTATTAGCAATAACAATCTTGTATGCAAGCCAGTAGGACTGCTGTTCCACGTTTGGTGTTTCTGAGCGTGTCCCAGGTAATCTGTTGGTCTCGAAACCTTCAGAGCTTAGAGGCAATTCAATTAGCCCTTGTGTCTCCTTGGCTATTACGTTACAGTCTGTAGTTTATGAACCTTTTGTGTTATTCAAGCAGATACTTTTGCCCTCAAGGATCTTAACTCCGCTACTCGTGTGGCAGCGTTACCGCTACCGTTACATAAAGTTAGCAATATCAACTCACACAGGATGGCCAAATACCTCTCTCCATTTGATACGCTCACCCCTTCCTTGCTGGACAGTAGCTCGATCGCTATCTCTTAGCGCTGGAATCACTCAAGGACAGTCGGATCCCTCTCCGCGGGACGCACAAGGACAGCTGCATTTATTCTCCGCTGAATGTACTTGGTCGCTCCCTCTGTCACTGGAACACACACGAAGGGAGACGGCGCCCTCCTTCACTGGATGCACAAGGACAGCCGGACGCGCAATCCGCTGGTACTGGCAACACATGAGGGCAACTGGATCTCTCCTTCGCTGAACGCACGTGGGCAGCTGCATGCACAATCTGTAACACAGGACCATTCACGCTGCCCGTCTCACCCTTTCTGGATTCTCTCTGCTCTGCATGTGCTCTTCCTCTCTTGGAAAATGCCCCCTTCCCTTAGTCACTGCTGGGAGGTGTAGTTCTTTTCCTGACAAATTGCATTAGGCCCTCTGTAATTCCAGAATCCTTTGCATCTTCCTGTCTTAAACAACTTCCTTTTACTGGGAAGAGAAAGGGAAAAAGAGAGGGGGAAAGTCCTCCTCAGCTGTGACAGGCTGCATGTCTCTGTCCAAGCCTGGGACACAGCTAAACACAATAATACATACACAGTTCAAGTAGCCTGCGCTACAGCAGTTAACACTGTTTTTGTATTAGGCGACTCAGCTGGTAGATCTTTGGTACCAAGCAGTACTGCCATGGTAGTGGGTATATCAATCAGAGGCATTTCAGCAGTAGGTACCTTGGTAGTCGGTAAGTCAACTGGTGGTACTTGAACAGCAGGCACTTTGGCATGACCAGGAACTTCATCAGTGAGCGATGCAGCAGTGAACACTTCATCAGGAACCGAAGTCTCTTCGATGGGCTCTTTGGCATTGAATGAAGCTCCGGCAGCGGGCACAGCAGTTTGGACCAATGTATCCAGTCAAAGTTGTTCTTTTGCAAATAAGGCATCAGATTTCCCACGCTCAACCTCTTGGGTAGTTATTGAGGGAGCTTGGTCCGGGGTGATAGTATTAGAGGCACAGGAACAGGGAGAACCTTTTGGGGGCTGGATACGTAAAGTTGGAAACGTGGCACCACTGAACAATGGATAAGGCGCTCCAGTTTTAGGTACTGCAGCTGAAGAGGAAACAGGTATATGATCATAGCAGGTGAAAAGTAGGGTAACTAGTGGCGCAGTGATTTCAGTTACTCCTTATGCAATATCTCAAGGACTAATTGCATGTACCATACAAAGTGCAAATGCGAATCGCAAAGGGTATAGATAATCACAGTAGTCTCTATATGCAATACATTAAAGTGCAATGGCAACAATTAGAGTAAATGCAAATGCACCAGTGAATAAAAGTGCAGGTGCAGCGATAAGGACAATACAACAGTGAAAATGAGGATATAGCTATAGTATCCAATCTAGTCCATAAAAAGGACTTTCTGCCAATGTTCAAGAAAGTCTATGATGTTGACATTCCAGTTCCTAAGTGGATGGGTGATGCATCAAAATGTGCTCGAGATTAATTCTAATATTACCCCTTCCACAATTGTCGCAGGCTTGTTTGGGCGTGTCTACTCCTCTAGTAGTCTTGATGAGCTCCACGGCAGGAGATATAAATAAGAAAAAAAGGAGAAGGGGGGGATAGTAGTGCAGAAATCTTCTATACGAGTGTGTTGCAGTAAGTAAAAATGCACACTTACAAGTTCCAGAGCCTAATTGAATCCAGGCTCTGGAGTGAAACGCCTTGTGCCTAAATCTAGGGTGGTCACTACCCTTCTTTAAAAGGTCTTCTTACTCCACCTCAGCCGGGGGACACAAGAATAGAGAAGAGACAACGCTCTCATAGCATGATACCAGTCTTACAATAATGCATTAGGAGAGGGAAAAGTTTACACTCACCAATACAGGAGCCTTAAGGGTCCAGGCTCAACTGTTACGCTTGCGGAGTTCCTTATCGGTGAACTCCTGAACCTCTTTAGCTGCTCTCTCTGCACCACTCTGCACCGGATCGTGATTTGTTGGGTGTCTTCAGTGTTGCTTTACCAAATCCAAAGGCTGGTATATTGGGTACAAAAAACGACTAAAAGACTCTTGGGAGTGAAATAAAAGTAATTGAATTTATTGTGCAATTTAACAAGAGTATCTAAAGTGCATAAAAAGCATAAAAAAGTATGTAAGTACTTTTTTATGCTTTTTATGCACTTTAGATACTCTTGTTAAATTGCACAATAAATTCAATTGCTTTTATTTCACTCCCAAGAGTCTTTTAGTCGTTTTTTGTACCCAATATACCAGCCTTTGGATTTGGTAAAGCAACACTGAAGACACCCAACAAATCACGATCCGGTGCAGAGTGGTGCAGAGAGAGCAGCTAAAGAGGTTCAGGAGTTCACCGATAAGGAACTCCGCAAGCATAACAGTTGAGCCTGGACCCTTAAGGCTCCTGTATTGGTGAGTGTAAACTTTTCCCTCTCCTAATGCATTATTGTAAGACTGGTATCATGCTATGAGAGCGTTGTCTCTTCTCTATTCTTGTGTCCCCCAGCTGAGGTGGAGTAAGAAGACCTTTTAAAGAAGGGCAGTGACCACCCTAGATTTAGGCACAAGGCGTTTCACTCCAGAGCCTGGATTCAATTAGGCTCTGGAACTTGTAAGTGTGCATTTTTACTTACTGCAACACACTCGTATAGAAGATTTCTGCACTATTATCCCCCCCTTCTCCTTTTTTTCTTATTTATATCTCCTGCCGTGGAGCTCATCAAGACTACTAGAGGAGTAGACACGCCCAAACAAGCCTGCGACAATTGTGGAAGGGGTAATATTGGAATTAATCTCGAGCACATTTTGATGCATCACCCATCCACTTAGGAACTGGAATGTCAACATCATAGACTTTCTTGAACATTGGCAGAAAGTCCTTTTTATGGACTAGATTGGATACTATAGCTAGATCCTCATTTTCACTGTTGTATTGTCCTTATCGCTGCACCTGCACTTTTATTCACTGGTGCATTTGCACTTTACTCTAATTGTTGCCATTGCACTTTAATGTATTGCATATAGAGACTACTGTGATTATCTATACCCTTTGCGATTCGCATTTGCACTTTGTATGGTACATGCAATTAGTCCTTGAGATATTGCATAAGGAGTAACTGAAATCACTGCGCCACTAGTTACCCTACTTTTCACCTGATCCTACCTGCACATTCATTCGAGAGCCTGTGCCACCCTCTAGTTGGCAGCATTAATACACACTTATACCTTACATCTAGATACGAGCGCCTACACCGAACCCTTCCTTTATTTCTCCTAATATGAGCATAGCAGCCCTGAACTGCACAAGTGGTGGGAGTAGCAGTCCTGGTACTTCCAGCCTTTTCATAAAGTTCCTCACCGCTTAGGTCCCACTCTTCATCTAAAGAGTCAGGTAGTAAATAGTAGGAAGATATGCCATCTTTTTGTGATTTTATAGGGCGTGCTCGTAGTAGAAGCAATGTTTCCTACACGTCGACCTGGGCCAACATGGGGATGACGGGCGACCTGTAATGATATCTGTGTAGAGTCACTGTCCCAGCCCTCTGAACCAGGATCATATGCAGAATGATGGCTGGGGTTGATGGGAGTATTTGTTGCCATAATTCGTTTTTTTGACTGACCTGCTGTATTCCTAGTTTCTAAAGCTTTTTCAAACAGGTCTAAGTAATTTTCACAGACCACAGTTCCATCTGACGCAATAACAGAGTTTGAGCAGTGACGTGCGGTGAACTCAGTGGCTGGTGAGGCACTGGCTCAGGGCTCAGGGCCAGACATACAGAGGTTACTTAGATTCAGGTTCAGGGCTCCCTAGATCTGGCTGCTCTCGGGGCTCCCCTGGATATCTGGCTACTGTCATGGCCTCCCAAGGATTTCTGGCTGCTGTCATGGCCTCCCAAGGATATCTGGCTGCTGTCATGGCCTCCCCAGGATATCTGGCTGCTGTCATTGCCTCCCCAGGATATCTGGCTGCTCTCCAGGCACACAGCCCCATGGCATGCCCCCATGACTGAAGAGGACAGTCACATGACTGTCCTGTGTCAATCTATCCATGGAAGGCCTGCCTCCCATGGAGTCATTTTTTTTAATTGCTTGAGACCAATGGTGCTTTCCCATTGGTCCAAGCATTTCCATTGCCCTCAGTACCTCTCTGAGGCACTGAAGAGCGTAGATTCAGGAAGTAGGCGGCGGCAGACACACGCTGCAGACTTCAATCTGAATCTATTCAGCCAGCTTGAGCTACGAAATTAGCGTAGCGTTCAACTACGCAAATTGCGTAGGCTCGGAGCAGGCTGCCGCTGCTGAGTGATTTACACACAGCCAGCGAACTCAAGAGAAAAAAAGCGAAGGAGCAGGTGAGTATGTGAATTTTTTTAATTTTACAAATATATAGTCCCCAATTGAGTGTTGGCAGGTGAGGCCCTGCCTCACCTGCCGCCCCTGACTGCACGTCCCTGAGTTTGAGGGTATATATTCCTTAAAAGAACTGACCTGTTTTGAAGAAACTGCCTGATTCTGAGATTGCTGGCTGTGAGCAATAGTGCCGGTAGAAAATACAGGTGTAGTCTCCATAGGCATATCAAAATTATTGGGTACTGATAGTTCATAGTCCATAGGTTCATAATTTACAGGCGTTGAAGTTTGTAATCTGGTGGGCCTTGGTGGCGATGAAGGAAGCGGCAGGGGTAGAAGGCTCTCTGTAAACGGGATCAGGAAAATTTGCAGGTTTAGGAATTAGGGTGTATTTCTTAGGACCGGATTTGGATGCAGGAGTATCTTTAGACTTAGATGCTGGGGTCCTCTTAGGTGGTCTTACGGGACAGAGCGGGATATAATGGCCTGGTGCCCCGCAACAAATACAGAGGTTGTCATTCTGTCTCCTGGCACGTTCTGTTGGGGATAAAGGACCATGGGTTACCTTGGTAGCAGGAATGTTGTCTTTAGTGGAAGGATTCCATAGTCTTTGAAGCTGCAAATTTAGGAGTTGGATCAGGTGAATCAGGAACTCATGAAGGGCCTTCTGGATTAACCCTGTGAGAGATTCTATCATTGCGGGCTCAATTGTTATTGGCTTCTGCATTATGTAAGGAGCTGGTTTCTGGGTGGTAGGTTTGAGCCCATATGCAATGATGGAACTGAGAAATGTATATATAAACAAAAGAGGGTTTATTAGGAGGATCTGGAATATTACAGAAGGTAATAAATATCAGGAGGCTAGGTGATACTGAGAGGAGGGGAAGACAGTGAATAAGCAATAAACAGTAATGAATACTAACTGAAGACAATATGGGAGAAGGGTAGGCAACAGAATACTGAATTATACTGAGCAATAATATAGATAGAGGAGCAATATAGAAATAGTATGAGTATATAGGAAGCAGGAAAGAAACTAATAGAATACCGGTATATAAGGAGATGAGTAGGGAGAGAGAGAGAGGAGGCAGAGCAGGGCTTTATGAAGGTGGAGAGTTCTTGGAGCCAGAGGGTCCTTGGAAGGTTGAAGGTCTTGGTAGCAGAGGGTCTTGAGAGCAGGAGATGACATTTTAGTTACTGGCGCCAGCGAGGAGGAACATTTAAGAAATCTAGAGGAAGTTTTGTCTCGGCTAAAAAAAAGTGGACTGAGACTGAAAAGGAGTAAGTGTGAATTCCTGCGAAGGGAAGTGTTTTTTCTGGGTCACAAGATAGTGGAGCTATATGTGGTGGCCGAAAATGGATGCCAATATAGAAGGAATTGTGAGAACTTGCACCTTATGCCAAGAAAATATAAATTCTCCCCAGTGTGTACCTTTACATCCTTGGGACCTGCCTGGATTCCGGGGACAGTTCAGGAAAAGACGGGACCTGTGTCATTCACAGTCGCACTTGGAAATGGCCAGATTGTGCGTCGTCATATTGACCAGGTGAGAACTAGACATATTGTATCTCTGGTCACACCATCAGGTTTGGAGAACCAATTAATGCCAGATAGGGTGCGGCTGGCACCCCCTTCTAATGACGTTCTTGCAGAAGATGGTAATGGGGCGCAGATGAGGGAGAGCTTCCAACGGAACAGCTGTCGGAGTCTCCAGGTGTGGAGGAGCAGCAAGAGTTAAGGAGATCCACCAGACCGAAGAAAGCACCAATGTACCTGCAGGATTATGCTTAGCTTAGTAGTGAGTTCCCCAGCCACAGGACAAGAATGCGTCCTGGAACTCACTGGGACGGAGGTAGTCTACCCGACGTCTCGAATTTAGTAGAAGTTTCTGTGTACATATGGACCATTGACCTGCATGTTTGAAACTAGTGTTATCAGAGGGAGGGGATGTAGTAGATCAGTGTTATACTTACCTACCACTAGAGGGCATAGTTGTTTGTTAACTATTTAAATAGTGTTTCCGGGTCAGGGGTTGTTGTTGTCAGTTTCCTGAGCGGGAGAGCTGTGTCTGTACCAGCGAATAAAGAGAATAAGTAATTCATCCTGTTACGTCCTCGGCCCACGCAGCACTGCCTGGGGGAATCTGGATATACTTCTGGGTTTGCTGGTTGATCGGGTGCCAGCACTTAGTGATGGCCGATTGGCGTCTAAGGGGGCGGGGCCTGGCATGGTCACGAGGAGCCGCCGGGTTTAAAGCAGGGCGCGAGAGATTGCTCAGTGCCCTGACGTGGAGTTTAGTTTCCGCATCGCTTATGTTATTGTGCTTTGATTTGCCAGTTGCCATCCCATTTCTGTCTGAGGATTCTGCTCACGTTTTCAACCCGTCTTTTCGTTTGACCATTCTATTTGTTGATTCCCTGTTGGTTTTCTGTATAGCGGTTTTATGTTTCACTGCATGTGTCTTGGTTGGGGGTCTGCCCGCCAACCTTGGTGAACCCACATCTTGCTTTTGGCCGCAGTTGAGTTCATTATCAGGTTTAAGTCCTAATCACAAGGCATCCGATTTTGTTAATATCTGCTGTGCCAGGAGATATGGGGAATCTACTAGCGGATTGCGTTCTGCCCTGTTCGGTTGCTACAAAACCATTAAGTCTGCTGATTGTGTGACTACCCTGCAGTCTGCACAATTCATCAACCGCAACAATACTCTGTGTATCAACCGCAACAATACTCTGTGTATCAACCGCAACAATACTCTGTGTATAAACCGCTGTGCAAATAACTATATTCATGTACCCAGGTTATGTTTACAGTTGAATGAAGTTCATGTGTTTGCACTAAGCGATCTTTTGGTCTTGAAACCATTTGAGCTTAGGTGCTACTCAGGCTTGTTGTTATACTCCCTGGCTAGGGAGATCAGGTCAATTAATACGTTCTGCTCTGTAATCTGTGTAGCACTGTATTAGTTTGGCTCTATGGTTCTACCAAAGAAGTACATCCAATGTTACGTCCGGTCTATCAAAGAATGGTCGAAGAACAGAGAGCACCTGTGGAGGTGGGACGTCTGTGGAGATTGGGAGGATCAGAGAAGATTCTACAAATCAGATGAAGTGGCTAGCTTCCGGGCTTCGGTCAAGTTGAACGGATCGAAACTGGGTCCTTATGTGGTTCTGGAAACTGATCTCAGTCATGGGGGTGAGGCTGGAGTAGAAGTAATCCCTGAAATAATCTCTACACGAGCTTTGAAACGTACACGTGGAAGAGTTTCTGTTAGTATATGTAATGTATCTGACTCTCCAGTGGTCTTGATAGCACGAATGCCCATCGAATAAGTGGTTTCTGTTACGCCTCTCTCCCCTACCAATTTAGGGGGGGTGAATAAAGAGATCCAGCTGAGCGGTTCTATCCGAAAGATGCTCCTATCTCAATTGAATGGAAGAAGCGACTCCAGTCCCAGATCCTGAAGTGGAAAGACTTATTCTCCAAGGATGAGTTTGACGTGGGATGCGCTAAGAGTACTGAACATCGCATTCGACTTCAAGATGACAAGCCATTTCGAGAAAGGTCAAGACGGGTTCCTTGGATGATCTACAGGAACAGTTGGCTGAACTGCAGAGAACTAAAGTGATCCAAGAATCTAGGAGTCCATATGCTTCTCCCATTGTGGTGGTTCGTAAGAAGAATGGTTCTATTCGCCTATGTATAAACTATCGCATGTTGAATCAAAGGACTATTCCTGACCAATATGCTACACCTCGAACAGAAGATGCCTTACAGTGTTTGTCTGGGGCAAAATGGTTTAGTGTACTAGACCTGTGAAGTGGGTATCATCAGATACCAATGCATCCTGAAGACAAAGAGAAGACTGCGTTCATCTGCCCACTAGGGTTCTTTGAGTTTAACAGAATGCCTTAAGTCCTTACGGGAGCTCCCGCCACTTTCCAGCGGTTAATGGAGAAGACGGTTGGAGACATGAACCTGATCGAAGTGGTAGTGTATCTGGATGATCTAATCGTGTTCAGAAAGACTTTGGAAGAACATGAACAACAGTTGGAGAAGGTCTTGAAGTGGCTCCATGAAGAGGGGTTAAAACTGTCCTTAGAGAATTGTCAATTTTGCCCTCCTTCTGTCACGTACTTGGGGCATGTCGTCTCTGCGGAAGGCATTTCGACAGATCCTCGGAAGTTGGAAGCCGAAGCTTCCTGGCCTAGACCCCAAAATGTTACCGAACTTAAATCCTTCCTGGGATTCTGTTCATATTACCGAAGATTTGTGGGTGCATTCGCCAAGATAGCTCAACCTTTTTTTTTTTTTAGAGAAAGGATTTTACCAGGAAGGATACATTGAGATTTCTCTCATTTTCAAGTATGTCCTGTGGGTGGCGATTATGTACCGTTAGGTGTCTTGCCAAGGACACTTACTGGAGAGGTTGTTCACTGGGATCGAACCCATGACTCCACATGCTCTCTCCATGCAGAGCAGTGACATCACCTCTTCTCCACCCAACCTTTGAATAAACTCCTGCGAACAGAAGAAGTCAGAGAAGGCTCAGTGCCTCATAATCGAGATTCGTCTACTCAAGGGCCTAGGAAGACTCGAGAATCGATCCAAGAAGAGTGAATGGGTCTGTGTGAAAGTGCCTCCTGAAACTGAAGGAGTGTCTAACAGAACTGGGCCTTGGAGCCAGCACTCCTGTTGGCATGATCCAGAATTTTCTGGAGTTCCTACATGTTGGTGTTGGCCTGCCCTGGTGGGGAGCAATTGTGACCGGCACAGTGATGGCTCGTGTTCTAGTTTTTTCCTCTAATGGTCAAAGGTCTAAGACAGTGATGGCGAAACGGGTCGGCACGTGAGCCATAGGCTCGCCTCACCGCTGCTCCGAGCGTCTTCCTCTCAGCGCGCGCGGGCAAATGATGCTGCCCACGCTCGTTGAAGTCCACCAGCCGCGATTTCGCGAGATCGCAGAGTTAACTCCGGAGTTAACTGGTGGACTTCAATGAACGTCTGGGCAGCATCATTTGCCCGCGCACGCTGGGAGGAAGACGCTCGGAGCGGCGGTGAGGCGGTGAGTTGGGGGCATATCCATGAAACCTGGGGCATATCCATGAAAGCTGGAGCATTATCCATGAAAGCTGGGGCATTATCCAATAGAGCTGGGGCATTATCCATGAAAGCTGGGGCATATCCATGAAAGTTGGGGCATTATCCATGAAATATGGGGCATATACATGAAAGCTGGGGCATATCCATGAAAGCTGGGGCATTATCCATGAAACCTGGGGCATTATCCATAAGAGCTGGGGCATTATCCATAAGAGCTGGGGGCATTATCCATGAAAGCTGGGGCATTATCCATGTGAGCTGGGGCATTATCCATAAGTGCTGGGGGTAATATCATGAGAGTTGGGGCATATCCATGAAAGCTGGGGGCATATCCATGTGAGCTGGGGCATTATCCATAAGAGCTGGGGGCAATATCCATGAGAGCTGGGGGCAATATCCATGAGAGCTGAGGCATATCCATGAGAGCTGCAGCATATCCATGAAAGCTGGGGCATATCTGTAAGAACTGGGTCATTATCCATAAGAGCTGGTGTATATCCATAAGAGCTGGGGCATTATCCATGAGAGCTGGGGCATATCCATAAGAGCTGGGGCATTATCTATAAGAGCTGGGGCATTATCCATGTGAGCTGGGGGCATTATCCATGTGAGCTGGGGGCATATCCATGTGAGCTGGGGGCATATCCATGAGAGCTGGGAGCAATATCCATGAGAGCTGGGGCATTGTCCATGAGAGCTGGGGGCATATCCATGAGAGCTGGGGCATATCCATGAGAGCTGGGGCATTATCCATGTGAGCTGGGGCATTATCCATGTGAGCTGGGGCAATATCCATTAGAGCTGGGGGCAATATCCATCCATGTGTGAGCTGGGGCAATATCCATCCATGTGTGAGCTGGGGGCAAATACATCCATGTGTGAGCTGGGCCCAATTATATCCATGTGTGAGCTTAGGGAAATATATAAATGTGAGCTGGGGCCAATTATATCCGTATGTGAGCTTGGGGCAATTATATCCATGTGTGAGCTTGGGGCAATTATATAAATGTGAACTGGGGCCAATTATATCCATGTGTGAGCTTGGGGCAATTATATCCATGTGTGATCTGGGGGCAATATATAAATGAGAGCTGTGGCTAATTATATCCATGTGTGAGCTTGGGGCAATTATATCCATGTGTGAGCTTGGGGCAATATATAAATGTGAGCTGGGGCCAATTATATCCATGTGTGAGCTTGGGGCAATATATAAATGTGAGCTGGGCCAATTATATCCATGTGTGATCTGGGGCAATATATAAATGTGAGCTGGGGCCAATTATATCCATGTGTGAGCTTGGGGCAATTATATCCATGTGTGAGCTTTGGGCAATATATAAATGTGAGCTGTGGCTAATTATATCCATGTGTGAGCTTGGGGCAGATATATCCATGTGTGAGCTTGCGGCAGATATATCCATGTGTGAGCTTGGGGCAATATATAAATGTGAGCTGGGGCTAATTATATCCATGTGTGAGCTTGGAGCAATTAAATCCATGTGTGATCTGGGGCCAATATATTCATCTTCTTTATACTGTATTTTTCTTTTAAGACTTAAGCACATAATTAGTTCAGTCGTATGAAGTGTTTTTCCTAAAATAAATCCAAAATTCAGGTCTAATTGCGGGGTTGGCACTTTGAGACAGATAAATTGGTTTAGCGATCCAGTTTGGGCACTCGGACTCAAAAAGGTTCGCCATCCCTGGTCTAAGAGAAGCAGCTAAACTTAAAGGGATACTCTAGGCAACATGACCACCTAAGCTTTTTTAGGTGGTCATGGTGCCCTGAGTATTCCCCTGCTTGTCCCCCCTCCCTCCGCTCAGCCGATCAGCTGAAAAAGCTGAAAACAGCTGATAGAGGCGGAGGACTTTACTCCGCCCTCCCAGCTGTCAGTCAGCAGAGCGGGATTCATATTTCCCGCTTCAGCCGACTATTGCCGAGTAGGAGACGTCATCGCACTTTCGGAGCGATGACGTCTCCAACTCGCCGCAGGAGCTGGCGGCAGCGGCTGAGGATTAGTGTTGCGCGCATCCTCTTGCGCGCAACACTAATCCTCAGCAGATGGAGCCGGGAGGAAGCCTGTCGATTGGCTGGCACGATTCACGATTGGCCAAGTGAAAGCAAGAAGGATGGGAGCGGAAGAGGAGGGAGGTGAGTATAAAAAAAAGGCGCCGTTGGAAACAAGCGGATTTTAGGGTAAGTATTACAGTTAAAAAAAAAAAAAAATCCCTACCTATTTATTGAGGGAATAGGGATAGTTTAATGTAAAAAAATGGGGGTGGGGGAATTTTTGATTAGAGTGTTCCTTTAATAACCACATGCCACAGATCAACACATTTACTACACGTATAAATGAAGCAAAATTTGAATATCCAAAGCATACTCTGACCTCACGTTATATCAGAAAAAGCATAATGTGAATCCTTTAAGGGGCTTCTTGGTGCCGCTAATACAGGCACCAATTTTCATCTCCTTTTTTATGGCCCTGCGGCAGATGTCATATCTTCCGGTTTCCAGCTTGCAAAATGGTGGACTTTGGTGGTTCATGGACCTGACTGCTGCTGACTAGGGATGAGCTGTTCGGTTCGACCTGTTCGGAGTTCGCATCGAACATCGGACATTCGGCTGTTTGCCGAACTCCGAACATTTCCGCGTGTTCAGTTCGAGTTTGCCCACAATGCACCACAATGGACCACAATGCACTTTTCCACTGGCCTTAAGCTTGTACTTGGCTACAACCTTGCACCTGACCACCTAGCCGCTGCCGCCAGCTACTGTGGCGAGTTGGAGACGTCATCGCTCCGAAAGCGCGATGACGTCTCCTACTCGGCAATAGTCCTGATTGGGCAAATTTTGCCCAATCATGGGCTCACAGAGCTAAATCCCGCAGCACACTATATAAGGCTTCACACAGCCCCAGCACGTGTTTTTTGAGAGGAGATTCTTCTGTTAGTGTGTGTTCTCACTGCCAACAGCTATTGGGGGGTCTCACTTCTACAAGATATCTGGGAATTGTTGTAATCTGTGTGTTCTCACTGCCAGCAGCTATTGGGGGGTCTCACTTCTACAAGATATCTGGGAATCGTTGTAATCTGTGTGTTCTCACTGCCAGCAGCTATTGGGGGGTCTCACTTCTAGCAGATATCTGAGAATTGTAATCTGTGTCTTGCCACTGCCACCCATCAGGGGGTCTCACTGATTTATAGGAGGTTCCTGGGAATTGTAATCTGTGTCTTGTCACTGCCACCCATCAGGGGGTCTCACTGATTTATAGGAGGTTTCTGGGAATTGTAATCTGTGTCTTCTCACTGCCAGCTATCAGGGGGTCCACATACTTCTAGCAGATATCTGGGAATTTTAATCTGTGTCTTGTCACTGCCACCCATCAGGGGGTCTCACTGATTTATAGGAGGTTTCTGGGAATTTTAATCTGTGTCTTGTCACTGGCTGCCAGCAATCAGGGTGTCTCACTGAGTTATACCAGAGTTCTTGAAATCTTTAATCTAGATAACACAGTTGAATCAGAGTTCTGCATATCGCCAATTTTTATAACAGAGTTGAATCAGAGTTCTGTATATCTTTAACCCTTTCGCTGCTGAGGCTTTTCCCGCCCCTGTGCTGAGGTCATTTTTTACCTGTTTTGCGCATCATGTTTAAACGTGTTTTGAAGGCTTATTTTAGTATATGACACCGACATATTATATATCTTTTTCCGTCAGACTCGGGTAGATTCATAATATGTCATTATTATATGTATACGTTATGTCATGTCTGTATATTATAACAAAAAAATGCAATAAAATATGTATTTTCAATAATTTACAACGTGTAAATGTTTTTTTCCACATTTTAACATGCGAGCAATTGCGGTTATATTTTGTATGGGGTGCGCTTGTTAAAAAAAATTAGAGATGGGGTCTCGTTACATTTTTTTTTGGGGAAAAATGACACTATTTTTAACAAACGCACCGCATACAAAAATCGTTAGTGCAGCATCATTGTTCACATTATAATTGAAATGGGAACAATATTGCTGCATTAACAAACCAAAAAAAGAAAAAAAAGTGTTTATTTTTTTTTAATTTTTGTTTTTAATTTTTTTTATATTTTATTTTTCTTTTTTTTTTTTTTTTTACAACATTTTTAACTTTCATGTTTGGTATCGTTGGAACGGCCATGCTCTGGCCGATCCAACGATATCAAAATTTAACCCCTAGCTGCCACGGATCGGGAGATAGGAGTTCATTGAACTCCCTATCTCCACAGTTGGTGGCAGTTAGGGGTTAACTGTAGGACTGGCATCATCGTGCTACGCACGATGACGCCAGTCCTCTGGGGAGTTCCCGGAGGCTTGGCCGACATCCAAGATGTCGGCCAGCCCCGGAAGGATCGCGAACGGCGCTTTTCAGCGCCGATTTGCGATCCAGCTCCCCAGGGGTTAATGCCAGGCATCATTTGAAGGGCAGGCTGTGCCCTTCCAAATGATGCCTGGGTTAACCCCCTGTGCGCCGCCGATCGGGAGGGAGAGAGGTCCGAAGGACCTCCCCCCCTCCCTTTCAGGCGCCTCCTCCGCACATGCGGGGGGCGCCTGAATTAGGTGTCATCGCGCCCCCGCGATGACACCTAATAATGGCGGCTGCTGGTCCGGATGCCGGGCTGACATCCAGGATGTCAGCCCGCACCGGAGGGGCCAGCGATCGGCCGGAACCCGGCCGAACGCTGACCCCAATGTGAGGACGCGCTCAGCGCGTCCTCAGCACACCAGCGGTAATGCTGAGGACGCGCTGAGCGCGTCCTTAGCATTGAAGTGGTTAATCTATATCTCACTCACCAAGTCAGAAAGACCAAAAAGGACAGGCAGACGCTCCCAGACACAGATAAGAGGGCAAGCAGCCTCTGTGTCGGAAGGCTTTGCCCCTGGTCGTCATGGACGTGGTGCATCCTCTAACAGGGGCACGCTTGTCCTTGTTTCTAACTGGTGCTGGCCGTCTTAAGCAGCAGCAACATACAGAAGATTTGCAGGATTGGCTAACCAGGCCATCCTCATCCTCCGAGTCCTCTGCCAGCCAGGCTTTACAGTCGACCTCAGCTGCCAAAACATCTAATTCAGCCTCCATGTCCACAGCTACTCCTGCCTCACCATCATACACGGAGGAGTCATCTGAATTGTTTGACTACAATGACAGTGACATGCTGCTTGAGGATGCGCAGCAACTCCAGTGCTTTGATTCAAACTCTGAGGTTGAGGAAGGGAGTAAAATCAGCCTAGAGGGAGGGGGTGCCAGTGACATACAAAGAACTGGCACTCATGTTCCCCCAGCAGCTGCAGTATATTGCGAGGTTGGCTCCAGAAACGAGGAGATAGGGGGTGATGACGATGATGAGATCACTGACTCCACCTGGGTGCCTGATTGAACAGAAGAGTCAAGGGAGGAGGAGGAGGAGGCACAACAAAAACGAGGCAGAACGCCCTCTATGACCAACCGTAGCCAGTCCAAGGCATCAGGAGTCACAGCTGCTCAGGTGCAGAGCGCTGTTGTATCAAAACACATGTACAGGAAGTCTGCTGTCTGGGAGTTCTTTAAGAAATGTGCAGCAGACCGCACCATTGCTATTTGTAATCTATGTCATATGAGGATCAAGCGTGGGAAAGACATCCCACACTTGGGTACCACGTGCTTGAGGTGACATATGACCACGTGCCATGCATCCCATTGGCACAACACTTTGCATAGGTCCTCCATCTCCTCATCTGTCTCTACCCCCACTATATGTCCTGCCATGTCATTGCCTACAACCTCCACTGACAGGGATGATGCTACAGTAATGGGTGTCTCAGGTCCTTCCTCACAATGTGACAGCATCCCATCAGCTGAAGATTTATGCAGTCAGATTTCATTGCCCCAGCTGCTGCAGCGTAAGAAAAAATATAGTCCCAACCATCCCCAAGCACAGCGTCTAAATGCCAGCTTAGCAAAATTACTTGCATTACAGCTGCTGCCTTTCCAGCTGGTGGACTCAGCTTCCTTCCGTGAATATGCTGAATGTGCTGTACCACAGTTGCAGGTTCTAAAACGCCATTTCTTTTCATGGAAGGCCACTCCAGCACTATACCAGCATGTGGAACACAATGTTATGGAGTCATTGGGAAAGGCAGTCAGCAGCAAGGTGCACATGACATTATATTTCTTTCACGGCACATTGGGTAACTCTGCTTGCAGCTGGGAGGGATCCAGGATGGGGCTCTGTGCTGGAGCTTGTTCATCCACCACGCCTCCAGAAAGCTGCTTGTATGAGGTCTGTCTGCTCCACCAACTCTTTCTACTCCTCCTCCTTCTCTGTCTCTGGCGAAGTGGCAGTTAAACCGACGCGTGGCAGGGGCTACGCAATGGCTCAAGCAAAAAGATGCCATAATGTGCTTGAGCTGGTTTGTTTAGGGGACAGGAGCCACACCGGGCCAGAAATTCTGTCAGCTCTGCAGGAGCAGGTGCAGAGATGGTGAACACTACGCCAGCTTCAGCTGGAAATGGTCGTGTGTGATAATGGCAGCAATCTTCTCTCTGCCCTATGCCAGGGTAAGTTGACGCATGTGCCATGCCTAGCACACGTCCTAAATCTGGTGGTACAGCGTTTCCTAACCAGGTACCCAGGGCTGGAAGAGCTTCTCAGCCAAGCCAGAAAAGTCTGCAGCCACTTCAGACGGTCCTTCCCAGCAAGTGTTCGCCTGGCAGAAATTCAAAGAGAATTCAACCTTCCCACAAACTGTCTGATCTGTGACATGCCCACCAGGTGGAACTCGACATTAGCAATGCTGCAGCATCTGCACAAGCAGCAGAGGGCCATCAATGAGTACCCGTGTGAGTATGGCAGAAGGACAGGTTCAGGTCAACTTGTTTCCCCCCCCCGCAGTGGCTGATGATCAAGGATGCTTGCACTGTACTGTCACCATTTGAGGAGGCAACGAGGATGGAGAGCAGGGACAGTACATGCATCAGTGACACAATTCCTTTAGTGTACCTGCTGGAGCGCACTCTGCAGGGGAATTATAGATGTGGCACTAGAGGCAGAGCAGTGGGAGGAAGAGGAGGCCTTCCCTAGCACTCAAGGCTCCAGTCTTTACGCAGACAGCATTCCTGCGGGTCCTCAGATCAGACAGGAGGAGGATGAGGAGGAATATTTAAGTAGTGGGGGCATTGAAGGTGGGGATTCCTCAAGGGAGGGTTTTGTGTGCCCAGAAACCCAAGGACTAGTACGTGGCTGGGAGGAGGAAGTGCACGATGGGGTCATCCTCATTGACCAGGAAGACTCGGAAGCTAATGCCACCTCCAACCTACGCTGCATTTGCTCCCTTATCCTGCACAGCCTGCTAAAGGACCCCAGGATTCGTGCTATCAAGGAGAGGGATCATTACTGGTTCGCAAGCCTTCTTGATCCACGATACAAGGCTAAAGTTGCAGAGCTCATCCTGCCGCACAGAGGGAGCACAGGATGAAACAACTTGAGGACGCTCTAAAGCGACACTTGTGTAACACCTTTCCAGGCACTGGTAGGCTACCAAGTGATGACACAGGTGCTTCTGAGGCTGCGGATGATCAGAGGAAGAGCGGTGAAGGCCGGGCCGCTTGACTGATGCCTTTTTAAATTTTTTTAGTCCACGACGCCCAGGGACGTCAAATGTAGGCACCTATTGCCAGCGTCTTCACCATAAGGTGCAGGACTACCTAGGGGCAAGGGCAGATCTGGATACCTTTACAGCAGATGATCCACTGGCTTACTGGGTGTTGAGATTGGATCACTGGCCAGAACTTAGCCAATATGCTATGCAGCTACTAGGTTGCCCTTCATCCAGCGTGCTTTCTGAAAGGACGTTCAGTGCCGCTGGAGGTTTTGTCACAGACAAAAGAGTGCGTTTGTCCACTGACTCTGTAGACCGGCTGACATTTATAAAAATGAATCAGTCCTGGATCAGCAGCTATCAATCCCCTGATGCTGACGTAACTGAATAGATCGGGGATCTCTTCTGCATTCCCAAAACCTCCACCCCTGCACTCTTCCACAATACCTCAGAGGGGTTACGGTGTGAAGGCACTTGCTGCACCAAAGGCCTAATATTTGGGTGCACTGCCACTGTCGCCTATACCAGATTCATATCATTTTAATATTAGACCGCAGGGTCCAACCCTACACTTTTCCACAATACCACAGAGGGGTTACAGTGTGACGGCACAGTTGCCAACACTAAAGGCCCAATTTTAAAGCACCTATTGTTACTTTCATCCAAAGCCTGATTATGTTTCACCATAATTTAGCCCAAAAAATCACTAAACTTGTTCTTTTTAAATGTTTCTATACATCCTACAAATCCGCCACTTCACGGGTAGGTTATGGGGACTTCCTAGGCACGATATTTGAAGGTATTTTTTGTTTTTATTCTTAACCTTTATTTCATGGAAAACTCACTGTTCCTTTAATTCCTTAGTGACCGGGCGGTTTTACACAAATCCGTCCTTTAGTGACCGCTGCTGTTTTTATGTTTCTGCGCTGTTAGTGTTTAGGACAAATTTTCCTCTTACTCGTTTAAGCAACCTACACATATTTTACACTGTTTTTCTCGTCATTAAATGGACTTTATAAAGATACCATTTTTTTCATCATTTCGTATAATTTACTATAAAAAATATTGTGAAATATGACAAAAAAATTTAAAAAACACCACTTTTTCGAACTTTGACCCCCAAAATTTCTTATGTATCAACAACCGTCAAAAAAATTTAATTCCTTAGTAGTTTCTAAATTTAGTTCTGAGTTTAGCAATACCCAATGTTTACATATTCCTCGCTTTTTTCCTTATTTTATGCAACAATAAGTGCAAGTAGCACTAAGCCATTTGCAAAGAGTTTATTTTCAAAACTAGTGCTAGTGACATTGTAACACTGATATCTGTCACTAATTCCTGAATAACCCTCCACATATACATATTTTTTTAAAGTACACAAATCAAGGTATTAAACTTGGGGTATTTTGACTCTTTCCATGCAAACCATTTTACCACAAATCTATGCCAAAGTTTGAAAAAAAAAATGGTTGTGATTTTTTTTTTTGAACGCAATTTAGAATACATGTACTGTAAACTTTAAGGTTACTGCCAAAAAGCACCCCAAAATATGTTCAGCAACATCTTCTGAGTAAATTGATACCACCCATGTATAGGTATGTCGGGTCATTGGGGTATATAATAGGCCTATTTGGGGGGTGCGCATTTCAGTTTTCCAACTTGGAATTTTCACATTTCGTCATCATGCACCCATGTCCTATTTGGGACATTTTTGAAGCCGGCCAAAGTAATTTACCCCCATCAAACCATATATTTTTAGAAGGGCACACCCTAGGGTGCTTCAAAGAGTTGTATTTTAACACTTTCCATGCACTAGCTCTATGTCCAAACTTTCAGGTAGTCACTTTTTGTGTTATTTTTTCACACACATTGTACTTTAGGCATGAATTGTCATATCCAGTTATGGGTTACTGCTAAAAAACACCCCAAAATATTTCAGCAACATCTTCTGAGTAAATTGATACCACCATGTATAGGTATGTCGGGTCATGTTGGGGCTAATAGGCCTTATTGGGGGTGCGCATTTCAGTTTTCCAACTTGGAATTTTCACATTTCGTCATCATGCACCCATGTCCTATTTGGGACATTTTGAAGCCGGCCAAAGTAATTTACCCCATCAAACCATATATTTTTAGAAAGGGCACACCCTAGGTGCTTCAAAGAGTTGTATTTTAACACTTTCCATGCACTAGCTCTATGTTCAAACTTTCAGGTAGTCACTTTTTGTGTATATTTTTCACACACATTGTACTTTAGGCATGAATTGTCAAATCAGTTATGGGTTACTGCCAAAAAAACACCCCAAAATAGGTTTCAGCAACATCTTCTGAGTAAATTGATACCACCCATGTATAAGTATGTCGGGTCATTTGGGGCTAATAGGCCTTATTTGGGCGTGCGCATTTCAGTTTTCCAACTTGGAATTTTCACATTTCGTCATCATGCACCCATGTCCTATTTGGGACATTTTTGAAGCCGGCCAAAGTATTTACCCCATCAAACCATATATTTTTTAAAAGCACACCCTAGGGTGCTTCAAAGAGTTGTATTTAACACTTTCCATGCACTAGCTCTATGTCAAACTTTCAGGTAGTCACTTTTTGTGTTATTTTTCACACACATTGTACTTTAGGCATGAAATGTCAAATCCAGTTATGGTTACTGCCAAAAAAACACCCCAAAATAGTTCAGCAACTTCTGAGTAAATTGATACCACCCATGTATAGGTATGTCGGGTCATTGGGGGCTAATAAGACCTTATTTGGGGGGTGCGCATTTCAGTTTTCCAACTTGGAATTTTTCAATTTCGTCATCATGCACCCATGTCCTATTTGGGACATTTTTGAAGCCGGCCAAAGTAATTTACCCCATCAAACCATATATTTTTAGAAAGGGCACACCCTAGGGTGCTTCAAAGAGTTGTATTTTAACACTTTCCATGCACTAGCTCTATGTCAAACTTTCAGGTAGTCACTTTTGTGTTATTTTTCACACACATTGTACTTTAGGCATGAATTTCAAATCCAGTATGGGTTACTGCCAAAAAAACCCCCAAAATATGTCAGCAACATCTTATGAGTAAATTGATACCACCCATGTATAGGTATGTCGGGTCATTGGGGCTAATAGGCCTTATTGGGGGTGCGCATTTCAGTTTTCCAACTTGGAATTTTCACATTTCGTCTCATGCACCCATGTCCTATTTGGGACATTTTAGCCGGCCAAAGTAATTTACCCCCATCAAACCATATATTTTTAGAAAGGGCACACCCTAGGGTGCTTCAAAGAGTTGTATTTAAACACTTTCCATGCACTAGCTCTATGTCAAACTTTCAGGTAGTCACTTTTTTGTTATTTTTTCACACACATTGTACTTTAGGCATGAATTGTCAAATCCAGTTATGGGTTACTGCCAAAAACACCCCAAAATATGTCAGCAACATCTTCTGAGTAAATTGATACACCCATATATAGATTTCTGTTGGTTTGGGTGCTACGCCAATCTTTTGACATGTGCTTGTCAATTTTTTAATTTGACAACAGTATCTTCTTTGCTATCTTCTTTTAGGGGCCTTTTTACATACCCCCAATTTTATTAACGTGCATATATTTGGTAAGCTAACACCCAAAGTATTGTAAATGGAGTGTTTTGTGCCATGGATGCAACCGTTTGCTCCAAACAAATTGGATACTGTTTGGTGGTCATTTTTAATTTTCACACCCACATCAGTTTTGGACTGTGATTTAGGAGACACTGTTGTTTGTTACTGCATGAAAACTCTCCAGGTTGTTTTCTGCAAGGTCTCCTGAGTACACCCATGCCCCCCATGCATAGGTTTCCAGGATTTTGGGAAGGTTCAAATACAATTTTATGACTTTGTCATTGGAGTTGAAATTGAGACTTATTTCTTCAGCTAGGCCTATCTTTGGTTTTGGGTCTACCGCATACCCCAGTTTGAATTATTGCCAGAAAATTGTTTATATTTGTTATGTTGACACCCCAAGTATTGCATATGGAGTGCTTTGTGCCATGGATGCAATGGTTTTAGCCCAAAACATTTGAGAAGGTGTGTCGGTAATTTTTTCAATTTCTGATTTTTACGCCCCACATTAGATTTGACTGTTATTTAGGAGACACTGTTGTTTGTTACTGCATGAAAACTCTCCAGGTTGTTTTCTTGCAAGTCTCCTGAGTACACCCATGCCCCCATGCATAGGTTTGCCAGGATTTTGGGAAGGTTCAAATACAATTTTATGACTTTGTCATTGAGTTGAAATTGAGATTATTTCTTCAGCTAGGCCTATCTTTGGTTTTGGGTCTACCGCATACCCCAGTTTGAATTATTGTCAGAAAATGTTTATTATTTTATGTTGACACCCAAGGTATTGCATATGGAGTGCTTTGATGCCATGGATGCAACGGTTTTAGCCCAAAACATTTGAAGGTGTGTGGCGGTAATTTTTCAATTTTCAGATTTTTACGCCCACATTAGATTTGGACTGTGATTTAGGAACACTGTTTGTTTTACTGCATGAAAACTCTCCAGGTTGTTTTCTGCAAGGTCTCCTGAGTACACCCATGCCCCCCATGCATAGGTTTGCCAGGATTTTGGAAGGTTCAAATACAATTTTTATGACTTTGTCATTGGAGTTGAAATTCGAATTATTTCTTCAGCTAGGCCTATCTTTGGTTTTGGTCTACCGCATACCCCAGTTTGAATTATTGCCAAAAATAGTTTATATTTGTTATGTTGACACCCCAAGGTATTGCATATGGAGTGCTTTGATGCCATGGATGCAACGGTTTTAGCCCAAAACATTTGAGAATGTGTGGCGGTAATTTTTCAATTTTCAGATTTTACGCCCACAGTTGTTTTGGACTGTGATTTAGGAGACACTGTTGTTTGTTACTGCATTGAAAACTCTCCAGGTTGTTTTCTGCAAGGTCTCCTGAGTACACCCATGTCCCCCATGCATAGGTTTGCCATGATTTTGGAAGGTTCAAATACAATTTTTATGAACTTTGTCATTGGAGTTGAAATTGAGATTATTTCTTCAGCTAGGCCTGTGTTTGGTTTTGGGTCTACCGCATACCCCAGTTTGAATTATTGCCAGAAAATTTTTATATTTTTTATGTGACACCCCAAGGTATTGCATATGGAGTGCTTTGATGCCATGGATGCAACGGTTTTAGCCCAAAACATTTGAAGGTGTGTGGCGGTAATTTTTCAATTTTCAGATTTTTTACACCCACATTAGATTTGGACTGTGATTTAGAGACACTGTTTTTGTTACTGCATGGAAAACTCTCCAGGTTGTTTTCTGCAAGGTCTCCTGAGTACACCCATGCCCCCATGCATAGGTGTGCAAAGATTTTGGCAAAATACAGCACCAATTGTAGAACATAAAAATGTACGAATAAAATGTAAAAGTCTGGTGCAGTAAAAAGAAAAAAAAAAACTAAACTGAACTAACTAACTGGAGTGTGAGAAAAAATAAGAGGAAAAAAAAAATCACAGATCACGCACAGTGTGATACAGCTTGAAACAGTCCCCAAGACACAGACCGGTTGTCCAGGGCATTCTGGGCAGTAAATGATTGTTCTCTCCTCTGCCCCCTATTGAAACACACCCTGCATCTTTTTTGGGTTTCTGTTTGCCCTCAGTAAGGGGGATTTATAAATAAAATGTGTAGCCCCAACTCTGTCCCCCATCACCGCCCGGGAGCATGTGCATCCTGGTACAAAAAACCCGTAATGACCTGGAGCTGAAACTGTAAAAAGGACAGCGTCACTCCGGGGTTTGCCTTTTTGCAGAGCAAAAAGGCATTGTGGGTTGCAATTTGCATCAGGTAAATTGCAACCTTTTTGTACCAGGCCCTTGACTTCCGCATAATCTGGTAGGGCTGGAGCAGCTGATCTGCCAGATCAACCCCACCCATATGCCGGTTATAGTCTTTGATGCACACTGGCTTCCTGATACGCTCAGCTCTGCCACGTACAGAGACCTCCACAGATCTCTCAGTGTGGATGGTGGATAGAAGGTATACATCCTTCTTGTCTCTGTACTTGACCGCCAACAGCTCCTCTTGGCGCAGAGCTGAGGTCTCCCCCCTTTTTAGCCAGGTGCGGACAAGCTGTGCTGGGAAACCTACGTGGTTCTTGCGAACAGTACCGCATGCTGCTGTATCAAAACAATACAGCAGCTTGAACAAAGGGACACTCGTATAAAAATTATCAAGATACAAGTGGTACCCTTTGTTCATCAGGGGAAAAAGTAGGTCCCACACAATCTTGCCACTGGTTCCCATGTGTTCTGGGCAACCTGGAGGGTCAAGGCTACTATCCTTTCCCTCGTACACCCGGAAGGCCTGAGTATACCCACTCTCGCTGTCACAGAGCTTATACACCTTCACTCCATACCTGGAGCATTTGGAAGGAATATACTGCTTGAATCCCAGCCTTCCCTTGTATTTCATTAGGGATTCATCCACGTAGATATTCCTTCCAGGTGTATAAGCCTCTGCAAACCTGGCGGCGAAGTGGGTAATCAGGGGGCGGATTTTATACAGCCTGTCAAACTGGGGATGCTCTCTAGGAGGGCACAGGCTGTTGTCACTGAAGTGCATGAAACGCAAAATGTTTTCATACCTTCTACGTGACATTGATTGGCGGTAAATGGGGTAGAGCAGATGGGGCTACTGCTCCAGTAGGAGCGAATTGAGGGCTTCTTTATGATGCCCATCAGCATAGTAAGTGCCCAGAATTTCAGAAATTCTGGCACATCTAGCGGGGTCCATTGCTGCCTTGCCAAGTAGGAGTCTGGCTTCGCAGCACAATGCTGATGGGCATACAGATTTGATTGGGCCACGATGTGGCCCAACAAATCATCCCCCATGAACACCTGCAAAAACTGTGTGGCGGTAAATCCTGCAACATCAATATTGATGCCAGGATTTGCCGTGAAAGGAGGGATATCTGGCCTCTGGCGATGAGGCACTACCCACTCCTCAGCTGGAGCTGTGCGTCTCCTGCTGGCAGGTGGTGACCCAGGATCTGCATCAGAAACATCACTAGATACATCAGCCAGCATAGATGATGTATCTAGCGACGTCTCTGAGCAGTTAGCGGGGTCGAAATCAGGGTCTGAGTCTGACGCAGATGCCTCAGATTCTGACGCCAGGATGGCATATGCCTCCTCGGCGCTGTACACCCTCTCAGACATTATATATAATAGATTATAAAATTTTATAATTATTATATATATAAGCGGATTATTGGTTCTTAGAAGAACTGTTGGGTTTCACAAGAAAATACAATAAACACCTAAATCTCTCTAAATCACTCTAAACCTGCCTCAATTCTTCTAAATCTCCCTAAATTCTCTCTAAATCTGCCTCAATTTTTCTAATCTCACTAAATCTACCTAAAATCTCTAACCTGTCAAATCTGATCTCTCTCTCTCGCTCACCAAAACACAAGTGAGGAGAGGGAGGGAGAATCACAGAGGTCAGAGCCAATATTTACAAAATATTGACCTGACCTGACAAATTAGAAATTTTATTTTGACTTTTTCTAACTTCTGATTGGATGTTGCTAGCCTGCCTCTCTGATGATTAGAACCATTTATAATAATAATTAGAAACATTTGATTGTAATACTTTTGTCCAATCAAACACATCGTTTGTGATGTGTAACTTGTCTTTTAGATAAGACACCACATCTATCAAAATTATTTGATTTGCACGTACATCATCTTCATTAGCGTTGTCACAAATCTCAGATTCTGATTCAGACATTGTTTACTAAACAATCCTAAAACCACAATCAAAATACAACAACAAAATCAGAATATATATATATATATATATTTTACCTCTGTCTAATCATACAATACTGACAGTTATATTCCAAACAAAAACTACAATCTCAGCAGTGCTTCCAATATGTCGAAGATATATTCAAATAAGAAACTTATACGAGATATAAATATCAATCATCTATATTTCCTAGAAATTCTCCTAAATTCTTTTAATTGTATATGTTTTGCTTTAAAAAATGTAATAGTCAATAACCGGATAAAAACATATATATATATTTATTAGACAATTAAACAAAGTAGATCTCCAGCCGGAGTACCTACTAGATTGAGAACATTAATATTTAGGAGAAAATGATTAAACACTCAATTTTGTAGACAGAAAAGCGTTCCTCCTCGTAGTAGAGAAGAATATCTCCCTTACGATTGTCTTACTAATAAAAATTAACCTTTATTTTAATTCTTTAAAAAATGTGCATTTGCACACCAAACAAGTAACAAACAATTATTCAGCAAGGTGCATGTGGTTTGTCATATGAGGGTTGTAGCTCCCTAATAATCCAGTACCAGGACATTCATAATCCACAACATTCAAATCATATATAGGCAGGACACATTAACAAAATAATGCCGTGGATGGTTAATTTTCCAGTTTATATTATAAATATGGGTAACCAAACAGCAGCAAGGAACAATTCGTTGTGAATGACACACTTGGATTACCTTAAGCGTATAGATGTCCAGGTAATAATGACAATTCTAGCTGGTGCACAGAAACATTGGTAGAAATCAATACTTCCCTCAAAAAATGTTTTTTTTCTTCCTTTTTTACCCCAACTTTTCACACTCTGGGCAGCAAAACAAATTATTTTCAACTTTACACACACTGGGCTACAAACACCCCATTAATAGTGACCACCACAATATAATCAGTATTTACCAGCCACACAGGCTCAACTAAATTAGTTGTAAACTGGCAGCATGATTCCTGTCATAATTGACATAAAAATCAACAATTTCCTTGTCACATTGAAATACAAATAGGCTCAACGCAGCGTTTCTCTGCCACTCACTGCAGTTTCCTCAGGAGCTCTGGAGATCCAATGAATTAGGATCACATTTTATAGAGAAGTAGGAACACAACTGTAAAGAGTGTGCACAAAATTATTCAACAAGTTATTGGTCTGTATAAAGCTTTTCTAAAAATGGAGCATTTAGAGGCTTTATTAGCAAGAACATTGATTGATACATAATACATGAAATTGATCAGAATGTGGGTTATTCCATTTCCTGTATGATATATATTCCTGTAGTGTGGATTAACCTGTCGTAGTCCTAATCATGGTTTAGTGCTGGTATGTTACCCCTGTGAGTATATCTAATTATTATTATTATTATTCTGTATTTATTAAGCGCCAGCATATTCCGCAGCGCTGTACAATGGGGGAGTACAGACATGAGACATACTAAAACATATAAGGAACAGATGGCCCTGCCCATAGGATAATTGTCCTACTGATACAGCACTTTACACAAGTGCTCAGCTAGACATCCCATGAGTTTACAATCTAAAGGACAGGGGGAAATGAAACGGAAGGGGAGACTAATGATTGTGTGTTTATAGACAAATTGAATTTTTGGAATTGAGTCAATTAAGACAAATATAATTGAAGCACATAAATCATCTCACAAGGGAGTTGGTATCGGTAATTATGTAATTTAGTTGATACTATGGCAAGGAAATGGTTAAGCAAGGAAATTCTAGCTTCTCCACTATCAGGAGATCAGAGGCAATCACTGTTTCTCCAATATCAGGAGATTGTAACAGCACAAGAATGTGCCTTTCCTAAGATAACAAATCACTGTTTCTCCTCTGGTGGGAGATAAGAACAGAGTAATAAAGTGCCTTTCCTTGCTCCCCTTGCATCAAAGTATACGTCTCGTTTAGTTCCGATTGGTCTAATTGTGCCATGTGACTGGAGAAGAAGGTAAACAGCCTTGATCTTTTTAAGTTCCTATTGGTCACTATATGACATGTGATCGGAGCAGAGACTTTGCAGCTTTGACCTACCAGCACATTTACCCATACAAAAATCCTATGGGGACCCGTAATGAAACCACATATGCAAGTGATTAATCTAATCAAAATATCCCACTTCTCTATAAAATGTGATCCTAATTCATTGGCTGTATGGCTGGTAAATACTGATTATATTGTGGTGGTCACTATCGATGGGGTGTTTGTAGCCCAGTGTGTGTAAAGTTGAAAATAATTTGTTTTGCTGCCCAGAGTGTGAAAAGTTGGGGTAAAAAAGGGAGAAAAAAAAACATTTTTTGAGGGAAGTATTGATTTCTACCAATGTTTCTGTGCACCAGCTAGAATTTTCATTATTACCTGGACATCTATATGCTTAAGGTAATCCAAGTGTGTCGTTCACAATGAATTGTTCCTTGCTGCTGTTTGGTTACCGATATTTATAATATAAACTGGAAAATTAACCATCCACGGCATTATTTTGTTAATGTGTCCTGTCTATATATGATTTGAATGTTGTGGATTATGAATGTCCTGGTACTGGATTATTAGGGAGCTACAACCCTCATATGACAAATCACATGCACCTTGCTGAATAATTGTTTGTTACTTGTTTGGTGTGCAAATGCACATTTTTTAAATAATTAAAATAAAGGTTAATTTTTATTAGTACCATAATCATAAGGGAGATATTCTTCTCTACTACGAGGAGGAATGTTTTTCTGTCTATATATATTTATTACGTATACAAAAACGTTTCAAATCTCATATCATAAACAAAGATTTATAAACAACCACATCCATCCATCAGCACATAGATTACTAGCTTCCCAATATATGTATCTCCTGTTAGTAACTGCATATATGATTAATATCATTTACTTTATCAGTTAGTAACTATACACAAATGGTTAATAAACATTTCTGCTTAACGAAAACAATTAACATGTATTTCCCAGCAAATCAATGTTTAACAAGCTAGATCTTGTAGAGATACATGTATCTCTCTATGCTACGTGGATCAACAAAAGATGAGCTATCACTTCTTCTATTTCTAGAATGATAAGTAATAAAAACTTATTTAGTGAATCCTCCTCTAATATCGAGAATTAAGCTTCTAATCTTCTGCTTTTTATATTGTAGTTATATAATTCCTTGCTTATTAATTTCAATCACAGTAACTTCCAAATTCAATATACATATATCTTTGTACAAAACACCAAAAAAGAGCACTCCATACCAATGACTACCTTCATCCACCATTTTCTGCAAGAAAAAAACACATTTAAAAAAAATCTAAAAATTGTATATACTATTTGCAACAAATACTTTAGGATAAAATCCTTATATCCGATTCTTCTTCATATCTCTATCTGCAAATTTAGAAATATTTTGAAGACTCTGGATTTAACAGTACTTGAGATGAATCTCAATCTATTTCACTGCAAAGTACACACTCATATACATATAATTCTTACATTAATCCCTTAATTTTGCTTTCTCATACATTACCAGTCCAAGATCTGGATTCAAGATTTCTGTAGTTACAGCAGCAATATTCTTTGGATATAAAATATTGTTTTGGAATATGTGAAAATTATCAATGTCAGATATTCAATACATGAGAGTTAGAATTGTGCATTCCCATAAGGGAAAAATTTAGGTGTGGTCCTAATTAAGTGATATGTAATATCCTGAATGCATTGTGTGTCTTGTCCTGGAATGAGCTGAATGCATTGTGTCGTGTCCTGGAAATCTCAATGAATTCAACGAACAGTACAGATCCAGTTATAGTAAATTTGACGTCATTGAAAATCTACCCCTTCATTTAAATATTACTTTCTCTATATTACCTTATATTTATTCTTAAAATATAATATTTACTATGCCTCAAGAGGGCAGTGTTGCTCTTCAAATATAATTTCACAAATTAATTTTAATTCCCTTATCTTGGGTCAGAGGTCATCCACTATCTTAGTTTTGAGCAAAGAACAACTATGGTTATTCCAGACAGTGCGTCTCGTTGTCAAGTTTGAATTAATATCTCTACTCTCATAGACATTTCAAAACTTATACTAAGTACTCTTATCACTTAGATTCCTTTCTAGTTAAATCAACAGAAATTTTATTCTTCAGTAATTATACTGTTTGCCAGTTATAAGGAAAGGAAGGACAGACCCTGAATTAATCAGGGTGAACCCAAATAACAATCACCTGTCCCTACCTGAATAGCAGGGGCAGCACTACCTCCAATACAGGATTAAACGTGACCTACAAAATATAAACACTAACAAAAACCATTGGACAGCCAGATCTAGGGTTGTCGAAATGGAACAAGAGGAGTGGCTAAATGAAAAATTTCATTTATTGTGAACTAATTAGACACTCCCAGAACCGAAGGGAAGGGTAATTAAAAACATACAAAACAAAGCATCGCCGGGTATATTGGAACGGATGCCAGTATTAAAGCAGCTGTGCGTACATATTGAAAAGAGAAGTCAGTACAACATATCCCTCCATCGGAATATTTTTGCTCCAGATGAAGCCGATGCGTTTAGCGAAAGATATGTCGAGCTAGCATGTACCAACTTTGTTTTTAGAGTTGTGTTTGTGGTGTCTTGCATTTCTTAGGGTGAGGACAGAATTTTGAGCAAGAGCTCGATCAGCTTAGGGCCAGTTCATGTATGCTATTTGTGGTTGCCACTTGTTCATCAATTAATTGGGCTTTATTATCTCCCTTTACATGGGAGTCCACTTAATGGAGGGATATGTTGTACTGACTTCTCTTTTCAATATGTACGCACAGCTGCTTTAATACTGGCATCCGTTCCAATATACCCGGCGATGCTTTGTTTTGTATGTTTTTAATTACCCTTCCCTTCGGTTCTGGGAGTGTCTAATTAGTTCACAATAAATGAAATTTTTCATTTAGCCACTCCTCTTGTTCTATTTCGACAACCCTAGATCTGGCTGTCCAATGGTTTTTGTTAGTGTTTATATTTTGTAGGTCAGGTTTAATCCTGTATTGGAGGTAGTGCTGCCCCTGCTATTCAGGTAGGGACAGGTGATTGTTATTTGGGTTCACCCTGATTAATTCAGGGTCTGTCCTTCCTTTCCTTATAACTGGCAAACAGTATAATTACTGAAGAATAAAATTTCTGTTGATTTAACTACAGGCATCCATTTTGTTTTTCCATTATAATATACCTGAAAGGACCCATGGACTTGGTGTGCATTGATTTCCTGTGTTTAGAGCCTGATGCTAGTGGGCAGGGAAATATCTTGGTGTGACTGATCACTTCACCCGTTATGCTCAGGTTTTCTCTACAAAAGACCAACGCGCTCCTACAGTGGCAAAAGTTTTAATGGAGAAGTTTTTTGTTCATTACGGCCTACCACAGAGAATCCACTCAGATCAAGGCAGAGACTTTGAGAGCCGACTTGTTGGGCAGTTGTTGGAAGTCCTGGGAATTCAGAAGACTCGAACTTCTCCTTATCACCCCCAAGGTGATGCTCAACCGAAAAAATTCAATCGTACATTGTTGAATATGTTGGGGACATGCCGGCCAAAGAGAAGCAGAACTGGAGTCGGCACATATCTACGCTGGTGCACTCGTATAACAGTACCGAGAGTGATGCTACTGGATACTCACCTTACCGTCTCATGTTTGGAAGAGAAGCTCGACTGCCAGTAGACTTAGCTTTTGGCCTATCTCTAGATCAGACGTCTGTCGCTTCCTACAAGAATTATGTGGACAGACTTCAGAGAAATTTGGTTTCTGCATTTCTGCATTTGAACAGGCTCGTTTGGTTTCGGAAGGTCGAGAGCAGAGAAATAAGCAAAACTATGATCTGAGAGTTCGGGTACAGGACTTACAGCCCGGTGATAGGGTTCTGCTGAAGAACTTGGGTGCTTCTGCAAGGCACAAACTGGCCGATAGATGGAGTTCTCAAGTGTACATTGTCTGAAAGCAACTGCCTGGTCTGCCAGTATACCAAATCTACAAGCGCCACAATCCTTTATGTCGGGAGCCTACTGTATCTAGCCAGGGCTGTCTTTAACGCAGGGCAAAAGGGGCAGTTGCCCCAGGCCCAGTCACTGTTGAGGGGCCCAAAACAGTGGACAACCGCTGCCGCTGCTAGCGGAATGCATTAACAGCATTCTGCTAGCAGCCCCCTCGACTGGCTGTGTCTTCTTGCGAGCGCCAGCGTTCTCCTTTGTGCGGCCGCCGTCCTGTGAAGGCTGTGACACGGCCTACAGGCGAGATCTCGAGAGCGCGTCACAGCCTTCAGAAGCCGGCGGCTGCATGGAGGAAAATGCTGGTGCTTGGAGGAACACCTATGTGAGGAACACCTGATCCTGAGGTCTATGCTGGGTAAGTATATTTCTGGGGGTCGGTGCTGGATATATATAATTCTGGGGGCCTCTGCTGGATACATATATTTCTGGGGGGCCTCTGCTGGGTACATATATTTCTGGGGGGCCTCTGTTGAATACATATATTTCTGGGGACCTGTGCTGGGTAATTATTTCTGGGGGGGTCTGTGCTGGATACATATATTTCTGGGGGGTCTGTGCTGGTACATACAGTATAATACTTATTTTTGTATTATGACTAGACTATAAAGCTATTTACACTTGAAACATAATAATGTTCATTTGCACTTTATTACTTATAGTTATTAAAATATTAACATGTCTTTTCTCCCAAGAACATATAACTGTTAATAGAAATATATGCTGAGAAAGAGCCTAGAAGAGTCTATAATTGGCATGTACGTACTGTTACAGATCAATCTAAGGACCTGTTTGTGAGACAAGTCCATGATGTTTTGTTTTTTTTGGGATGTCGGGGTTGGATAGCAAAATTATGTGGTGTACTGGCTTTCGGGGGGGCCCCAAGAAAGTTTTACCCAGGGTCAAATCAATATTAAAGACGGGCCTGTATCTAACGCTGAGTCTCCGTGTGTGGGGGTGCCGAAAACCCCCTCCTCATGCAGCAAACCAAATAATCCGGGACTCTGGCAGCTAGAAAATCAGATTTATTCACGGGAGTGAAATCTCCCCAAAAAACAGTGTGACGTTTCGGCCACAATGGGCCTTAATCATACATGCATAATAGACATTACACCCTTCCTTTTAAACCCATCTTAGCCAATCCGGACACTCTCCTCTTAATCAGGGGGTGTATCACATTGTCCACTTCTAAACACTATATACAGACAAAATTTTCACCTCAATTGTAAATATGCAAAATATTAAACACTACCTATGAATATAAATAAGAATAAAAATAAAAACATATAGAGCTCATACTCTACCGTATGAGGATGCAGCACAGTATCAATGGAATCTTATGAAAAGATCTGTGGGAACATAAATGACACAAATATGTATCAGACCATTTCAGATATGAAATTTCAATAATACATCATATTTCGCAGGACTGTTTAAATTTGGGGCCAGGAATTGCTTCACACAGGCAATTTGTCTGTGTGGCTAAAATGTAACAAAAAAAACAGATGTTAGATTACATTGCTTTGAAGTAAAGGAACACGATGGGCAGCTGAGCTTAACCCCTTCTTTACTGATGACGTGTGGGACACGTCCTCAGTTACTCCCGCTGTATGCTGAGGACGTGTCCCACACGTCATCAGCTTTGCGGGACACCCGGCGGAGATACTCACCTCTCTGTCCAGGGTACCGTGGCGGTCTGACTTCAGCATCCTCAGACGCTGAAGTTAAGACCCGCCTGACGTCAATGACGTCATCGCGCCATGCGCGATGATGTCATTTCAAGGCGACCCCCCAGCAATGCCGGGAGATCGCCTGGAAGGGAGGTGGGTGATCCGTTCGGATCCCTCTCCCTCCCGATTGGGAGGTCCGACAAAGAAAAGCCAGGCACCGCTTAAAAGGGGAGAGTCTCCCCTTTTAAGCGATGCCTGGCTTTAACACCTTAGGTACCGGGTCGCAGTTCAGCGCCGAAGTGTGGCCTAGCTCCGGTGGGGGCCACTATCTTGGATGGCGGCTCCACCCCCGGGTCCCCCCTCGCTGCCTGATGTCCTCACGCATAGCGTGATGATGTCAGATAGCTGGGGAATCCCTAGCTGCCCGGGGATTTCCTATGGAAATCCCCTGGTGTAGATAGGGGGTTCGTTTGAACCTCGATATCTCCAGAACCGTGGCAGCTAGTGGGTCATGGACTGAGCATGGCCTGAGCATGGCCTGAGCATGGCCTTTTGAGTGATACGCAACATGACCAGGTATAAAGTAAAAACAATAATAAAAAATAATAATAATAATAAAAATAAATAATAATAATAATAAAAAAACATGTATTTTTTTGTGTGTTGTTTTTTATTAATGCAGCAATATTGTTCACATTCCAATTATAATGTGAACAATGATGCAGCACTAATGATTTTTTTCTATGGGGTGCGTTTGCTAAAAATCACGTAATTCCCCCCAAAAAATTTAAGTCCCCATTTCTAATTTTTGTACAAGCGTACCCCATAGAAAATATAACCGTAAATGTTCATGTGATAGAAGGTGAAAAAAAACACTTTACACGCTGCAGATGATTTAAAATTCAAATTTTATTGCATTTCTTGTTATAATATACAGGCAGGACACGACGTTTACATAGAAAAATGATATATTATGAATCTGCCGAGTCTGCCAGAAAGAACGATATATAATATGTCTTGGTTGTCTAATAAAATGTGGCTTCAAATCGCGTTTGAACATGATGAGCGAAAGCGGTAAAAATTAGCTCAGCACACAGTGGGGAAATGCCTCAGCAGTGAAAGGGCTAACCTAGTGTGTATATTCAAGGGCAATATTTGGTCAGATCTAAGCTCCGAAGCCATATAAACCTTAGACAATGGATTGCATAACCTGTAGAATAAAAAAAAAAGAAAAGGTTAAATGATTTTCTGTCTTTAACAGTGCTATATTAATTGAATAACCAGTTTGTAATGCTATATAGTTATATAGGCTGAAAAAAGACATGCGTCCATCGGGTTCAGCCTCTCCCACATAACCTACTGCTGTTGATCCAAAAGAAGGCAAAAAACCCAGTCTGAAATATGCAACATACCGGGAAAAAATTCCTTCTTGACCCCAGAACGGCAGTCAGATTTCTCCTTGGATCAAGAAGCTTTTACCCACATATTAAATATTATAACCCTTAATATTCTTAATATAGCACAGTTATGATCTCTAACACTATATGATCTTTGAATATTTAATTTATGTGGTCAGTTATAATAGATAATCTTGGTATCTTATAAAAGATAGAGGCCATACCACATTTAATTGATTATTACATAACAAATGTCTTGTGTATTAACATTTATAAAACAGATTAAGTCTGGTAATTATGAATGAATTTTAAGGACTATATCACGAATGAATGAATGCATGTCTGCAGAATCACCTCATACACACATATCTCTGGATATAAATAAGGGGTGTATGAGATGCATGCACGACGCGGTGAAATATGCCAGCGATTCAACAAAAGCAATAATATTGATATTGTTAAATAAACCCATAGAGTCCTGGGATATAGTATAAAATGACCCCCAAACATTAACGATTGGTTACATGCATAAATTAAATACTGTAGAAGGTTGATGGTTGATCTGAGCGCCATCTGCTGGCCAGGTAATATAACACCTGGACAGACCCCTGGAGTTAATGAATATATATATCCTCCAATCAAATGAGGCCACATAGTGATGGGCTAGAGCTAAAACTGGGCGGGAAACCACTATATAGAGGGGGTACTCCAGAGGAAAAAAAAAGAGGAGAAAAAGACCCTGAAAGAAAGCTTGGGGAGAGACCTGAGGGACGCTTTGAGGAGAGAAAGGGCAGATACCATCAGCCACTCCAATAAGACGCGGCAACCCCCTAATCTTACACCATTCTATCTTCACTACCAGATGGTAAAGTATAACTGAATAACTTGATATCTACAGTTGTGTTCAAAATTATTCAATCCCCAATGCTGTAAAGGGTTTTAGGGAATTTAGTGTACATTTGTAATTGTATTCAGAATGAAATCCTACAAGGACTTTTTAAAGAACCATATGCAACTAAAATGACATCAATTGGTTTTGTAATACAGTAGTAAATGTTTCTTTTGTGAATTCTTCATTGGCACAATTATTCAACCCCTTAAAGACTACCACTCTGAAGAACAGAGGTTCATTCAAGTGTTTTCAATCAGGTATTGAAAACACCTGTGGATGTCACGGAGCAGCAATAAAGCATAATAAGCACCAATTAGGCAGCTTTAAAATGACTGTGATACTCAGCTCCTTCTAGACATTTACTGGTGTGGTTAAAAACATGGTGAAGTCAAGAGAATGGTCCAGGAAGACAAGAGAAGAGGTGATTACTCTTCACAGGAAGGGCAATGGCTATAAGAAGATTGCAAAGATGTTAAACATACCAAGAGAGACCATAGGAAGCATCATTTGCAAATTCAAGGCAAAGGGCACTGTTGAAACGCTACCTGGTCGTGGCAGAAAGAAGATGCTGACTTCGACTGCTGTGCGCTACCTGAAGCGTAGAGTGGAGAAAAGTCCCCGTGTGACTGCTGAGGAACTGAGAAAAGATTTGTCAGATGTGGGTACTGATGTTTCAGCTCAGACAATACGGCGCACACTGCGTAATGAAGGCCTCCATGCCAGAACTCCCAGGCGCACCCCCTTGCTGTCTCCAAAGAATAAGAAGAGTCGACTGCAGTATGCCAAAAGTCATGTGGAAAAACCACAGATGTTTTGGGATAGTGTTCTGTGGACTGATGAAACAAAATTAGAACTGTTTGGGCCCATGGATCAACGCTATGTTTGGAGGAGGAAGAACAAGGCCTATGAAGAAAAGAACACCTTGCCTACTGTGAAGCATGGCGGGGGGTCAATCATGCTTTGGGGCTGTTTTGCTTCTGCAGGTACAGGGAAGCTTCAGCGTGTGCAAGGTACCATGAATTCTCTTCAGTACCAGGAGATATTGGATGACAATGTGATGCAGTTCGTCACAAACCTGATGCTTGGGAGACGTTGGACCTTTCAACAGGACGATGATCCCAAGCATACCTTCAAGTCCACTAGAGCATGGTTGCAGATTAAAGGCTGGAACATTTTGGAGTGGCCATCGCAGTCACCTGACTTAAATCCGATTGAGAACCTCTGGTGGGACTTAAAGAAAGCAGTTGCAGTGCGCAAGCCTAAGAATGTGACTGAACTGGAGGCTTTTGCCTTGACGAATGGGCGAAGATACCCGTAGAGCGCTGCAAGACACTTGTGTCAAGCTATGCTTCACGTTTAAAAGCTGTTATAACTGTAAAAGGATGTTGTACTAAGTACTAAGATTGAATGTCACTTGGGGGTTGAATAAAACTGATAATGATGTGAGCACAGAAAAGACATTTGTGGTTATTTCATTATAAATGTTATGTTATATTCGTCTGACCTACACGTGCCTCTTTGATTTAATTGTAAGCAAGATGACTGAATGATCAAAATCAATGTCAAACTGGCCAAAACACTCAATTTCAGTGGGGGTTGAATAATTTTGAACACAACTGTATTTCCTAATTGCATAGTCCTTACTTTAAATGTCCATCACAAATTAAAGGAATATAAATGAATCATTTTGCTGTTGAAGCCTAAACAGTAGAATAGTATCAGCCTTTCCTCTCTACTGCAGACGAGCGCAAGAGGACGAAACTATTACGGCGACCTAGTTGCGCCATAATTTAGTGAAATTATTTATATTCCAAGAATATTGGATGTGGACATCTAAAGATCAATTGTGTACCCATAGTGAGATATGCTGGAACCGTGAAATAGTTTTTATATATCAAGTGCCATCAGCCCCATTAGTAAAACGAACATAACCCCTTTCATATACATCTTGCAGCCCTTCAATTGAATGCATGTAAGTCAATAGGAAGTTTTGGGTTAACGTATATTGAATGAAGTGCTGTGATTGATCTGTGGAAGAGATAGTCTACCTATCAAGTGTGTTATGTATCTCCCTGAAGGAAGTTGTATTTAGTGAATAGGCCCCCACAATAATAAACTGTGTTGCAGGTGATGCCCAGTAACTGAGTGTTTTTTTTAGCCAGGTCGAAGATTGGTTTATAATGGGAAAGGTTTAAGTGAATAGAATAGAACTTGGTGTTTAAGAACTGATGCGTGCACATGTGGGGTGCGTTCTATAAACCTAAACGGTTTGTCCATTAGATTATTGAGTGTCGCAGTATTTCTATTAATCAAGATCTATAATTACTTTTGAAATTGTATCTTGCTAATCAGTGGATAACATATGCTAGTATGAAACTTGACGTGTGAATAAATTTTGATTTGAATTGTTTTACCGTTACGCAGTCTCATATAATCTTTATTGATTTTATTGTGTCTAAAAATATCTAGATAGCATCAAAAGAACTCGGGATAACGCGCTATGTATTTGTTAAGACGTATATTCATTGATTGGTTATTAATCCTTATCTTAAGGGTAAATTACCAAATTATACCATTGGTATTGGAGGCACTGTCAATAATATATATACATATATATATCTAAAATAAGAAAAATACACGTCATAATTAATATATCCCTGACATATTAATGGAGTCAAACTCTGACATATGTAAGACTGTACAACTATATATCAGTGCTTGATGTACTCCATATAGGAAAAGAACACACTAATAGCAATGATGTAGATCAAACTCCCTGTTAAGGCCCCTAGGCCATAACGTGTCCAGTTTATGTATTCAGCGTTTTTCTTTTTGTTTTAACAATTTAATTCTATCACCTCCTCGGTGTAAAACTGGGACATGATCTATTATCTGGAACCTAAGCTGTGCTATATTGTGTGTACACTCAAGAAAATGTTCAGGTACCGGTAAATCCCCGCAACCCGTCCTAATTTTTGACTTATGTTTTGTAAATCGTTCTTTCATTTTCATCATGGTTTCTCCCACATATAATAAGCCACAAGGGCATTTCAATACATAAACCACATAAGGCGACTCGCATGTATAGAAATACCGAATCCAAATCTTTTCACCGTATGTGGGTGTAACATAAAATCTCCCTTAATGACTGCATTTCAAGAGGAACAGCCTAGGCATGGAAACGTACCTTTTCTAGGCGGAGCTAGAAATCTTTGTTGTTTTTCCCTAACTGGGCCAATATCTGCTTTAATAAGATGATCCCTCAAATTTCTATTCCATTTATATGCAAAAATCAGGGGCCTATGAAAAAATGGGATCTCTCTATAGACTCTATGCAAAATGCCCCAATGTCTCCTTATAACATTGTTAATTCGTCCGCTTACCTGGCTAAACTTGCTAATAAACGGAATCCGTGTATTATGTCGACGTTTGGGTGTTCTCTCTGAAATCGTAGTCATCCTATCCAAATTCTCTGCTCTCTGTAATTCTTGATGGAGGAGGGATGTTGGATATCCCCGTTCTTTAAATTTTTTTACCATCCCTTCTAGTCTATCTTTGCGAACCCTAGGGTCTGACACATTCCTAACCACCCTCATCAGTTGGCTACGTGGTAGAGACCTCAGCATATTCCCTGGATGAAAACTCAGATAATATAGTAAGCTGTTTCTATCAGTGGGTTTAGAAAATAGATCACTAGACAAACGTTCACCTTCCACTTTAAGTGTCAAATCTAGAAAATCTATCCTCTCCCGACTATATGTCACAGTGAACTTAATATTCTCATTAACCCCATTGATATCTCCAAAAAAGGTTTCCAGCTCCTCTAGACTTCCGATCCAGAAACTAAAAACGTTGTCTATATAGCACCACCAGGCATAGACAAATTGAGCAAAAAATGCGTGACTATATACATGATTTCTTTCAAATGCATCCATATAAAGATTTGCATATGCCGGCGCCATATTGGACCCCATTGTGATCCCCCTGCATTGTTTAGAAACTGTATCACCAAAAAGGAATGGATTATTATATAAAACAAAATGCACAAGCTTCATCAAGAAAGAAATCTGGTCCTCAGAAAATGCATTCTCTTTTAATACCTCATTTACTGCCCTTAATCCTTCCTCATTAGGGATTGACATGTACAGACTAGTCACATCCCAAGTAAATAAAATGACTGGTCTATCCAAAGACAAACTCTCCAAACAATTCAAAACATCCTTGCTGTCCCAAATAAATGATCTCGTCTTTATAACCAGGGGCTGGAGAATCCTATCCAGGTAGACCGAAATGGGCTGCAGCACGGAATCCGAGCTCAGCACTATCGGTCTCACTGGAGGATTAACCAGGCTCTTATGTACTTTGGGCAAGACATAAAAAACAGGAATACCCCATGTTCCTTTTTAAGATATTTCTGAAGATCCACATCTATGATATTAGCCTCAAAAGCCTCTTTTAACATTTCATCAATCTCTTTTTCCCTTTTAAAGACTGTCTCAAAATCACTAACCAAGTAAGTGTCCCTATCCTGTAGTTGTCTATCTACCTCTTTTATGTAATCTGCTTTATTCATGACCACAATTGCACCGCCTTTATCGGCCGACTTCAAAATAATGGCCTTATTTTCATATAAACCCTGCAATGCCTTATGTTCCTGATGCGATATATTAGAGGAACGTGTCCCCACAGACTTTACCAAGACCATATTGTAGCAGATTAGAGATGGGAGATAGGGCAGATTAGATCTGTATTTCTATCTATATAAGGGTCTGCCTGTGTATATGTGTCTATGTGCCTGTTTATACATATCTCCTCCATATAGAGTCATATTCATATTTGTGTCTGACCATTTTGGGAACGTGTCTCAGTGTCCACAGCTGTCTGGAGTAAGTGCTAAAATGTAATTAAAATGATTAGCTTTCTCCCCTGGGGGGAGGATATAACACGTGGCTGTAAAATGGAATGTCTTTTGTGAACTGACATGTCGTGTAGCCTATTAGTTGCACCTTGGGAGCCAGCCCGGCACCAAGATGTAGGTCCTATCTTCAAAGAAGGAAGCACATCCCTTGTTCCCTAAGGGGGGTCTGGGGCGAAGATGGACGCCTTTGGGCAATTAAAAATTAACGATGCAATGCACGGAGTGTGCCCAGAACTCGGCCTGCTGGTATATGTAGTGCAGGAGGCTGGGCCATTTGTGGGTGGGTTTTGGAAGGACCAGGAAGCGTATAAATTCTGAAGCTTGCCATGTCCATGCTGCTGATCACAGGGGGTTCATGTGTCCTGTGCCATGAGGATCTGTCCATGCTGTACATGCTTCTAGCTCCAGCCCCCAGTAGTCACCGAGAATTAGCTTATTTGACACTGTAAGTAACGTGTAAGTAAGGCTCTGTGTTTCAATCCCTTTCTTTTATTTGCTGTGTACTGTGTAATTATTGATTGATTATATACATTTTTCCTGTAACAAATGCACTGCGATATATAGCTTCTTTTCTATATCATAATAAATATTCCTTATTACGTTCTGTTTCTGCCTGATATTCGATCCATGCTACCTGAAGAGACTGGAGTATTGCTTGTTGTTTTAAGCTCGAGTAGCTACAAAATTGTGAGTTGTGGACGCTAGGGACGGTTGGGTAAGCAAGCGGGGATTGTTGTCTACACAGTCACTGTCTGGGTCTAGGATAGACAGACAGCGGGGTTGCTTAGCCCTGTGTCTTTCGCTGTGACGCCGTAGTGTCCATGAGGATTGGTTGCAGCGTAACTAATAGAATAGGAAAGTGGGCCCAGGGATTGTGGGAGACGTTGTCACTACCCGATTCAAGAGAAGACTAGTACTGCGTTACACTCCTGGGGATCACTTCATCGCGCTCTACGTGCCTGTTGTGAGAGAAAGTGTGGCCGGGACGGTTAGATAAGCGTGCGCGTGGATTGTGGTCCACGCAGTCATTATCTGGGTCTAGGATAGACAGTGCACGGTTTAGCGCGGCATCTTTCGCGGCAGCGTGCGTAGTTGTCGTGACAACTGCTGGCGAGCGGTGGGATATCAGGTTAGTGTCTGGATTTGTGAAGCAACATAGATCCAGATACTAAAGAAATTGTTTTTCCAATTTCCAGAACAGAACTCCAGTGCATTTATTAGAATTTACACAAAACACAGCAGTTCCCTCCCCCTTCTTTGTTTTCTGTGCTATCTTTTATTTGGCTGGAGTGAGAATGACGCATCAACAGCCATCGAAGAAACCGTTAGAACAGCTGTGTAAAGACAAAAATATTTTGACGAAGGACAAACGCAAAGATGAACTTTTGCAAGCCCTCGAGGATTATGAGGCGAGGCAAGCAGTCCAGGATGCAGCAGAGCAGGGTACCACGTTGACCCAGCCTAAGGAAGCGCAAGTCCAGTGGAAAGGACAGTGTCAAGTGCCTCGCCCAAGGGTGATACTGCCCTGGATGTGTACTTGCAGCCTGTTTTAAAACATGTGGACTCCGCGGACTTGCAGACACGGCTCCAGCTCATCCTGCAGTACCAAGAGCAAGAGGAGCGCAGAGCTGAATGCGAAGCTGCAGAGCGCAGAGCTGAGCAGGAGGCGGCAGCACGCCAAGCGGACCGAGAAGCTGCGGAGCACAGAGCTGAGCAAGAGGCGGCTGTGCGCCAAGCGGACCGAGAAGCTGCAGAGCGGCAAGCCCTACGGGCACATCAGCTCGCTATGGCCCAGGCAGGCAGAACGCAATTATCTCCTGCCCCTGCGGGCGCGGCAGATCTCTCTATGCCCAGACCTCGTGCCAAGAACTTTCCCACTCTAGACAAAGATGGGGACCTGGATGTGTTCCTGCGATGTTTTGAAAAGACTTGTCGACAGTACCAGTTGCCCAAGGAGCAATGGGTCAGGTACCTCACTCCTGGACTAAAAGGTCCAGCGCTCAAAGCCTTTGCAGAGTTACCAGCTGAGAGCGACCAGGACTATGAGGCGATTAAAGCCGCGTTGGAGAGACAGTATAACCTGACGCCAGAGGTACAGTATATCGCAAAAAGTTCAGGTCCTTGCAGAAGTGGGCCGCGGAGAGCTACTCTGCAGTCGTGAGCCACCTGACCACCCTATTTCGACAATGGGTCAGGGGGCTGAAGATTGACACCTTGGATGCCCTGGAAGACCTGTTGATCAAGGAGCAGTTCGTGCAGGTGTGCCCACCTGAGATCCAGGAATGACTTCTGGATCCCAAACCCGAGACGGCCCTGGAAGCTGGTGAGCTGGCCGATTTCCATGCGGCCAACAGAGTGTCCGTGGACCAGAGCAGAGGTTCCCCCAAAGGATTGTCTGGATGGAAGCCCAACTCAGCAGGACCCCCCGACATCACGGCGGCAGCGCCCCCTCTGTGCCAGTCTCTGCTGGGGAGGGGGAACGAGTCCTTCTTCTCATGGAAGAAGTGTCAGCCATCGCTGTTTTATTTGCAACAGTGTCAACCATCTCCTGGCAGCGAGCCCGCAGAGGAAGAAGCCTGCATCCACAGCTGGGGAGGACACCCCTCAGCATCACCCTCTGTCCTGTTCGTGACCAGATCGGAGGGCAGTGCCAACGTAAACCAGCAAGCAGTCATTGTCGGGACTCAGGTATCTGTGGGTTTAAGAGATACGGCGGCTGAAGTAACTTTGGTGCATCCAGGGTTAGTCAGCCCTGCAGACTTTATTCCTGGCAGGACTCTAGCAGTAAAGGGTTTTGGTGGGGTCCATCCTGCGGTGCCAATGGCACGGGTTTATTTGGACTGGGGAGCGGGAAGAGGTATGCGGGAGGTAGGGGTGTCTGAAAATATTCCTACCGATGTGTTACTGGGCACGGATTTGGGTAAATTGGTGTCACAGTATGTACTGGAAAGGGATGCTGGGGATTTACCCAGGCCCACTAGTGGCTCTACAGTTGGGAGGGCTGTGTGTGGGGGTAAACAACAGGATTCCTGGACGGGAGGGCAGGGGATGGCAGTGAGTCAGTCTGCGCCTGCGCCAGGTGTGCCCGAGGTGTTGTGTGGTGGCATGAGGAGGCAGTGTGACTGGGAAGAAAGGCAGGGGGTGAGTGAATGCCCGCCTGCACCTGAGTCAGCTGGTTCCCCAGACCCCATGCGTGGGGAGGCCGCGGTGCCCATGGTGGAAGTGGGTACCCGCTGGCGGTCTGCAGGGAGTAGGGCACAAGGCCCGTCTCTGCCGTGTGATGGTGTTGATCAGAATTCCTGGGAAGTGTGGCAGGATACTGCGGTATGCCTACCAAAACCTGACTCGGGTGTGTCTGTGACGCCATATGGTTGGGAGATAGGGCAAGGGATGACTGCAGGTCTGCTTGCACCTAAACCAACCTGGACTCAAGTGCCCCGTGAGAATGGTGTGGATCAGAATGCCTGGGGGTGGCAGGATACTGTGGTGTGCCTGCCTAGACCAGCCTCAGGTGTGTCTGTGATGCCACACGGTTGGGATGGAGAACAAAGGACCAAGTCAAGTTCCTTTAGGGCCGAACCAACTGGGTTGGTGGTGCTGGAGGGAAAGTGTGGGCATCAGAAGGCCTGGGATTAGCAGGATACCGCGGTGTGCCAGCCTGTGCCATGGGTGTCTGAGACTGTGCATGGCGCAGAGGGCATACTGGGTCATCAGAAGGATAGGCCTAGGGTGAAAGAGGGTTATCCAGTGCCTGAACCATCCAGGTTGGCGGTGCCAGGTGAAAGGACTGGAGAGGCGAACATCCTGGATGGGCAGGATACTTTGGTATGCCAGGCTGTGTCGTGTGTTTCTGAGGCTGCAGGTGGCACCGAGCGTATGCTGTGTGGTCAGGAAGGGCCTGGGGTGGACGCGTGTTGCCCTGTAAGAAAGTCCCCCAGGTCATCAGTACCACAGGAAACTGGTACTGAGCATCCTCCCTGTGGAGTAGGTGGCATACGGCTGTATGCTCATCGGTTACGAAGCAAGGCGTGCTTGATAATCTGTGTGATCTAGCGGGGAGCCGGTGTGCAATGGGGGCGGGACACGCGTGAGCGGGGAGAGCCCGGTGCCCCAACTGTATGGTTCCCCAAATTCTAAATGTGTGGGGATAGTGAGAGAAGGGGAGGAAGCAGGTCCTGGTTCGGCCCCTGTGACCTCCCGGCCATCTGCCCAGAGCCAGGTGTGATGCCTGACTCCGTTGGCAGATGCCAGAGGGACGTTTGCAGGGGAGCGTGGCGCTTCACCCTGGGGTTCCATACCCCCTGCGGTAAGAATGGCTTCAGAGCAGGTGACAGTGTATGAGTGTTTCGCGGGCTGCAAGACTGAGGTGCAAGGTGAGAGTGACCCCCTTTCCCCAGCTTGGGAGAGGTGGGACAGAATGGTGGCGGAGCCAAAGGCCTCCATGGGGAACTGTGTGATGTGGTTGCAAGAGGGAGTACAAGCGTTGGTGAGCCAGGTGCACGGACACCTCTGGGTCATCCACTCCAGGTGGTTTGCTCGATGCCAGGGGGCAAACACGTGTTAAGACGCACGTGAGAGGCATGATAGCACCTCCCTTTCCGCGTCTCCTTTTGGATGGGAGATGGGACAAATTAGAGATGGGAGATGGGGCAGATTAGATCTGTATTTCTATCTATATAAGGGTCTACCTGTGTATATGTGCCTATGCGCCTGTTTATACATATCTCCTCCATATAGAGTCATATTCATATTTGTGTCTGACCATTTCGGGAACGTGTCTCAGTGTCCACAGCTGTCTGGAGTAAGTGCTAAAATGTAATTAAAATGGTTAGCATTCTCCCCTGGGGGGAGGATATAACACGTGGCTGTAAAATGGAATGTCTTTTGTGAACTGACATGTCGTGTAGCCTTTTAGTCCCTCCTTAGCAGCCAGTCCGGCACCAAGATGTAGGTCCTATCTTCAAAGAAGGAAGCACATCCCTTGATCCCTAAGGGGGTCTGGGGAGAAGATGGACGCCTTTGGGTAATTAAAAATTAACGATGCAATGCACGGAGTGTGCCCAGGCCAGAACTCGGCCTGCTGGGATATGTAGTGCAGGAGGCTGGGCCATTTGTGGGTGGGTTTTGGAAGGACCAGGAAGCGTATAGATTCTGAAGCTTGCCATGTGCTTGCTGCTGATCACAGGGGGTTCATGTGTCCTGTGCCATGAGGATCTGTCCATGCTATACATGCTTCTTGCTTCACCCCCCCAGGAGTCACCGAGAATTCGCTTATTTGACGTGTAAGTAACGTGTAAGTAAGGATCTGTGTTTTAATCCCTTTCTTTTATTTGCTGTGTACTGTGTAATTATTGATTGACTAGGTGGAAAGCCTGCCCAGAGGGCAGTCTATTGATAAGTGTGTGATTTTTTTTTTCTTTGGTGGTGGGTGCTCAGTGGTGTTGGTGCTCAGAGCGTTGAGGGCTCTTTGGTGGGGGGGGTCACTGGTTTTTGTTAGGCCCTCTGAGCTCTGTGGTGGAGGTGCTTTGAGCTTTGGGGGCTCTGTGTTTTGGGTGGGGGAACAGCTATGTTTTTTGTTTTTGACTGGGTGCTCCGAGGTTCTGTGGGTGCTCAGAGCTTTGGGGGCTCTTTGGTGGGGGGGGCACTGATTTTTGTTAGGCCCTCTGAGCTCTGTGGTGCTCAGAGCTTTGAGGGCTCTTTGTTTTGGGGTGGGGGTACGTTTTTTTGCCGGGTGCTCCTAGGTTCTGTGGTGGAGGTGCCGATTGGGCCGGTGGCTCTGTGCTCCGTGTTTTTTTTTAAACTCTGCAGGTTGCTCACTGTATCCGGAGGCTGTGCTGCTGAGGCGTTTTGGCGCGCCTCATGTTATTTAGGCACACTGTGAGCGTGCTGCGGCGGTTGGCTGCGTGCGTACCCAGCTGTGCGCGCATCCAACTGCCGAAACAGTGATATGGCGGAGTGTGGGGGCACGCATTAAAATGTAAGTATGGGGACATGTGCCTCCGGGGGAGACTCTGGGCAGGGGGTATCTGTGAGGGACACAAAAAATCCGATCCATTGGAGAGTGCGCCTCTCCAATGGATCGGATTTTTTTTGTCCCTCGCGCACGTCGGCTGCGCTTGCCGCGGCGGTTTGATGCACTTGCAGCCAACCGCCGCAGGTTGCGGCGCATGCGCAGAAGGGTTTTTTGGCGACGGACACGCCAGCCCTTACTGTTTTATAGTATAGATTATATACATTTTTCCTGTAACAAATGCACTGCGAACGGGGATATCCAACCATCAAGAATTACAGAGAGCAGAGAATTTGGATAGGATGACTATGATTTCAGAGAGAACACCCAAACGGCGACATAATACACATAATTCCGTTTATTAGCATGTTTAGCCAGGTAAGCGGATGAATTAACAACGTTATAAAAAGGAGACATTTGGACATTTTGCATAGAGCCTATAGAGAGATTCCATTTTTTCATACTCCCCCGATTTTTGCATATAAACGGAATAGAAATTTGAGGAATCATCTTATTAAAGCAGATATTGGCCCAGTTAGGGAAAAACAACAAAGATTTCTATGTCCGCCTTGAAAAGATACATTTCCGAGCCTAGGCTGTTCCTCTTGTAATGCAGTCATTAAGGGAGATTTTTTGTTACACCCACATAAAAGGGTGAAAAGATTTGGATTCGGGATTTCTATACATGCGAGTCGCCGTATGTGGTTTATGTATTGAAATGCCCTTGTGGCTTATTATATGTGGGAGAAACCATGATGAAAATGAAAGAATGATTTACAAAACATAAGTCAACCATTAGGACGGGTTGCGGGGATTTACCGGTACCTGAACATTTTCTTGAGTGTACACACAATATAGCACAGCTTAGGTTCCAGATAATAGATCATGTCCCAGTTTTACACCGAGGAGGTGATAGAATTAAATTGTTAAAACAAAAAGAAAAACGCTGAATACATAAACTGGACACGTTATGGCCTAGGGGCCTTAACAGGGAGTTTGATCTACATCATTGCTATTAGTGTGTTCTTTTCCTATATGGCGTACATCAAGCACTGATATATAGTTGTACAGTCTTACATATTTCCCACAGATCATTTTATAAGGTTCCATTGATACCGTGCTGCATCCTCATACGGTAGAGTATGAGCTGTATATGTTTTTATTTTTATTCTTATTTATTTTCATAGGCAGTGTTTAATATTTTGCATATTTACAATTGAGGTGAAAATTTCATCTGTATATAGTGTTTAGAAGTGGACAATGTGATACACCCCCTGATTAAGAGGAGAGTGTCCGGATTGGCTAAAATGGGTTTAAAAGGAAGGGTGTAATGGGGTGCCGGACAAAATCTCTACAGCCAGGTTCCCTAATGCCAACATCCCAATGGCCAACTTCCAGACAGAACAAGTGCCGGACATCCCAACTTCCCTACACGGCCAACTTCCAGACATCCATAATCCCAGCGACTAACCCTAAAACTAACACTCTAACCCTAGGTTTAAGGGGGTTAGGGCTAGGCTTACGGGGGTTAGGGTTAGATTTAGGGGGTTAGGGTTAGGGCTAGGTTTAGGGGGTTTAGGGCTATGGCTTGGTTTTAGGGGGCTAGGGCTAGATTTAGGGGGTTAGGGTTAGTGCTAGGTTTGGGGGGTTAGGGTTAGGGCTAGGTTTAGGGGGGTTAGGTCTAGGGCTAGGTTTAGGGGGTTAGGGCTAGGTTTAGGGGTTAGGGTTAGGTTTTGGGGGTTAGGGCTAGGTTTAGGGGATTAGGGCTAGGTTTAGGGGGTTTGGGTTAGGGTTAGGTTTTGGGGGTTTGGGTTAGGGCTAGGTTTAGGGGGATAGGGTTAGGGCTAGGCTTAGGGGGTTAGGGTTAGGTTTAGGGGTTTGGGCTATGGCTAGGTTTAGGGGGTTAGGGCTAGGGCTCGGTTTAGGGGGGATAGAACTAGATTTAGGGGTTGGGGTTAAGGCTAGATTTAGGGGGTTAGGGTTAATGCTAGGTTTGGGGGGGTTAGGGCTAGGTTTAGGAGGTTAGGGCTAGGTTTAGGGGGGATTGAGTTAGGGCTAGGTTTAGGGGGGTTAGGGCTAGGGCTAGGTTTTGGGGTTTGGGTTAGGGCTAGGTTTAGGGGGTTAGGGAGTAGGGTTAGTGTTAGCTGCTGGGATTTTGGATGTCTGGAAGTTGCCCGTCAGGGAGTTGTCTTTGTAGGGAAGTTGGCCGTCAGGGAGTTGTCTGTGTAGGGAAGTTGGCAGTCAGGGTGCAATGGACAATGGAGTCCGTCCTCGGATGCCAGTTTCTGTTCTAATTCGGTGGAGAAATCAGATAGCTGTGCGCATAAAGAAATCACACAGACAACGAATACGTCTATGTGGCTTCCAAGCCAATGACATCTCTGTCTTTATTTCTACAATTTACAAGGCTTTTTATGCTACTTTGCATGTAACGATAACAGGCTGTTGCCCAACATTCTATTCGTCATTAATATTGTGAAATTATAGACCTTGTTTAATAACAGTTAAAGAAAATAAACAACAGTGTCTCCGTATGTCCCTTTAGCCGTCAAGGACGTTGGTTACAGGACATTCCGAGATGTTCCAAAACATTCTCCAAGATGTTCCAAAATATTCTCCAAGATGATCTTCAAGATGTTCCAAAACATTCTCTTCTTGATTTTAGGAAAAGAAACTACATGTGCGTACAAAAACAATCAGCTAAGATAGCGTTTAAAGAATAATATGCATTTGATTCATAAATCTTGATTAACCATTTAAACTACTTAAATGAGCATTTTTCTAGGCCTCCTTCTAAGCCTTTGAATATTATAAAAGCGAATATATACATTTCTGTCCACAACAGTCCCCCCTAAAAATGCACATTCCCCAAGTGTACCCCTGGAGACGAGCCGTGCCTTCATCTGTTCCCCTAATAGTCTCGCCAGCCATCCCAAATCTTCGCCGGAGGTTGAGACGAGAAATTCCTATTGAAAAAAACCCCTGTGTAGTCCGGGCTTCCGTGCATGGTCAAGACTGGTGGGTCAAGAGTCGGGCTTCAACTCGTCTTGCAACGGGTCACTAACCTTGGCTTACAGCCAAATCATAGACGGTGTTCTCGAGATAGGGGACGCATGGACTCATAATTCTGTGGATGACTTGTTACAGGTGGGCGGAGTTCATCATACCTCTTATTCACAGGAACCCCCAGAAATTCTAGACTAGTATAGGAAGTGTCAATATTCTCCCCAGTGTCCCTACACACTTGATTAAGCAGTAAAGGTGTAGTGGATTCCACAGTTCTTTCGATAACCTTTTTAATGCAGGGTAAAACACAACATCCAATCACCGTCAACAGAACCATCATTACTAGGATAACTATCCCTATTTGTGTGAGGATCTTCTGCCAGGCACTCATCCAACTAAAATACTGATCCCATGGATCAGTAATGCCAGAGTTTTTCTTCAGTTCTTCAGACAGGTCTTCCAATCGTTTAATGGCTTTAGTGACTTTGCCAGTGGGGCCTGTGTTATCCGGGATAAATGTGCAACAGGAGCCACCAGTACCTTTCAGCATCGTACAGACCCCACCCCTCTATGCCAGTAGCATATCGAGGGCCATTCGGTTCTGGAAGGTCATTGCAGAGGTCGGGCCTAGCTGGTCGGCCAAACCCTGGAGGGCATCTCGGGTATAGTTAACAAACCTCTGTTGGTTGTAATAGATGTAGTTAATCCAATAAACATTCTTGTTGATGGTTACCATGGGGATTAAAGATTCAAATCCCGCATTTACCTGGTTTCTAGCTTTGAACTCATTAGGCACCCCCCTTGGGACTCCTATGACATCAAGGTAGACGTGGGGATCGAAACTGCCAGGTACAGAATTTGCCTCTCTCCTTTGTCTAGTGAGTCCGGGGGTGTGGGCATTAGGCAGATCATCATCAAAGGGCAGGATGTGGAGGGGCGTAATGGCTTTAGCCAGAGCACACTCACCGTCCCACGCACCTACCAAGCGGGAGCGGACTCGCATGTCACCGCAGATCCAATAGACATCTCCCAGGGAGATCACTTGGTTTTGCACCTTCTCCTTCTCCACAGCGCTGTACTGCGCACAATAGCCTTCTGTGAAGTTTCCAACTACCCGGCCACCGGTTCCCCAAGAGGAGTGACAGGTGTAGTTCCCGGGGTAGATGGTGATACTCTCTGAGAGTCTGGGGTTTCGTTTCTGGAGGGGGTATTTGGACCTCCATTCTTTGCAAGCATCATGACTTAGAGTGGTAATTGGTAAACAAACTGAGAAAGCATTCCTCGACATCCTCGGGGATATTGAGAGGTACCGTACCTAGATGAGGCCTAGCAGTACCACACACATAGCAATTGGTTCTGTTGTGGGACTGAGCGGTATATTTCATCCATTCTAACCAAACATTCATATCTCAGTATCCTGTTTCAATGGCCATAGTATCCTCGAATGTGGGATCAGCGATGGCCACTATACCATTGGGAGAGATCATCATGTGGTGATTAAGGGGTTTGGACTGTTGGTGCGGAGGGACCCAGTCAGGGGCAAGGTACATGTCTCGTAGGCGGAATTTTCCCAGGGTCTGCAGATTCTCTGAACCCCCCTTTACCCACAAACCCAGAACATAGATACCTGAATCCCCGGGTCCTGGATTTTCTAGGGTTAGAATTAGTTTCAGTGCTGTTGCCCCTGTTCTAAACCGCACCTCCCCATCATCATCCGACTCCTGTAATTCATACTTGGGGCAGGTGTTTGGGGCCATTGTCAGTGTCATACGAGCGAGAAGTGATTTACTATTTTCATCTTTCTTATTTAAGGAGATCTGTGGTTTATGTCCCCAGGGAACTCCCGTATTCCATCCCACCGATGCCCAACTACCGCACTCCTGTCCCCAATAGCAATTGGTAACGCACATATATATGTCATAATCATGTGGAATCCCATTTCTCCAGATACATTGCAAGCGGGGGCCTGGGCATGGGTGTATATCACAATAGTTAAAGGTGTATGTAACCACGCGAGTGTTAGATGAATTATACCAGAAAGTGGTTAGTTTGTTTTCGGCGGCAGTAGTATTCATTGCGTGGCCCATGACATGGGCATTGACTGTCAGTTGTCCCAGGGCAGCTTCCACCGGGGCTCTCATAACCGCTTGTACCATAACATCAGCTGCCTGTCCCAGTATAACAGCTACATTGTGCCCCTGGATTCCCACCCCCCAAATGAGAAGGATATACATAATCATGTTTGTTTTGTTGTCTGGTCCGCTTTTGGTGTACCGGTCTTTTTACAGTGGGAGGCGTGGATCCAGGTGGCGTTTCCTTCCAATTTTACTGAAGTTGCAGTTGTGAGGAGGACCTGGAAGGGACCGTTGTATCTGGGCTCAAGTGGATTCTTTCGAAGAAACTTCTTCACTAGTACCCAGTCCCTCGGGACCAGTTGATGAGTGTCGTGGATACTTTCAGGGTCTGGAATGCAAGAGAACACTTGACCATAGATATCAGTTAATATTGTTGAAACACTTGTGACATAATTTATTAGACAGTCGGACTGTAATTGCAACTGTTGAGGGAAACAGTATTCTGAAAGGTGACAGATTGTGTAGACCGATGAGAGCATTCATCATTGTATTTGAGAGGTGTGAGGGCCCATGTGCCTATTGTACTACAGCCGGTTAGAGTGCCTTAGGTAAGCACACTTTATTTCTTAGTTCTGGGTTACTAGTAGTGTGACTAGCTGCTCGAGTTCCTTTTCCTGTGTCTGACTGAGTAAGTCTGTCTTGCTGCTTGGTCTGCAAAATGATTTAATATCAGCTTCTGGTGTACTAAACTTTCCATGTGCATTTACTTTTATCGCTGCAACCTGTGTGAATGCATGTAGCTGCGCTTGTTTTGCTCCTTTTCCTTCTTCTGGCAGAAAGGGTGGGGGCGAGGGGGGAAGTTGAACAGAATTGATTAAAAATCCCTCATAGTTAACAGCATCACCACTACCAGAAATAGAATCACAATAGAATCACAATCGGAACCACCCCCACCCCCCTCAGGAAAAGGAAAGAGAGTAACGGGGTTAAGACACAGAGAGCAGTGGAGAGTGACATTATCAGGGCGCAGGAGGGAATATCGCCGGCGCAGTAGGCTCGCAGAAACGTCATGTCGCGCCAACACCCAGGGCTGCTGACCCCTACCCGTGGCGTGCAAATTAATAATTAATCAGCAGGCATCATTAGACTGTTGTAACTAATATTCTGTGTCATTAGAGAATTGTAGGTTAAAACTTTCCTGGCATTAGTAGCTTTATCTCGTACTTAGCAAGGTCACACTCCGTCTGTGGGGTCGTCAGCAACAAGAAAATCCTCTAAATTAACTTAGGAAATAAAAACCTGCATTCTTCTGATACGGACAGTATACCTTATCTATTTTAAACCAAAATAAGCTATTGCAGCAGGGAAAAACCCGCTCCACGTTTAAACTGCATAGAGTTGAACATTCCTCTGTTCTTTTTTTTTTTTTCTCTCAGCAGGGTTAAAATATCTGATCTTCACGGTCATAGGAAAAAAAGAGGAACCAATTTAATCTTTCTAGTTTCACTTTCTCGTCTGCGTCCTGCTTCCCTTTTTTTTTTTCTTTTTCCACATAAAAAAACATTATATGAGATATTTTAAAGCCCCCTTTGTGTTCTTAACACTTAACACTTAATTCTACCCGGCTCCGTAGCACTCTGTCCTGCAGAGCAATACTGATAGAATACGGAGCCTCTCTCTCCCGAGAATAGTTTGTATAAAAATATTTTTAATTAAAATAATAAACCATTAGGGCGTTAGCAAAAACTCCCTCCATCAATATAGACAAACGGTACTACCTACAAGAACAATCACTCCGCATACGTACATTTTTTTGTACCTCACATATACACCACAACAGTAAACAACGCAGATCCTCCTGGCAAACACCCAGCAATGGAATCATATCTCAAACAAAGCAGTTGTTATGTCTCTCCTGTCTACTTTGCTTGTTGTCTTCGCTTACCGTGATTTACATCTCTGACATACATACATACATACAAACATACATGTCCTTCTTATTGCTCCTTACTGGCAAGCAACCTATAGTTGCCATATCTAGGATAGGCTTTCCTAACCTCTTCTCACATTGACTCATAAACTATCATCCGCATCTTATAGATTATCAGATTCTGCTTTAAAATAACTTTCATCCCACTCATAAAAATTCATCATTTTGTTTGCATCCATTTATACGAGTCGGAACAGGCATCCCTGACCAACCGCCGATTAAATCTATACCTTTTTATTGACTCATACGCTATACACATACACATATACATCCATATATACAAAACACACACTATATACACAAAAATATATACAAAACACACAGTATATACACAAAAATATATACAAAACACACAGTATATATACAAATATATATATATATTGGTTGTTTGGTCAGACATCATCTTGGGGGAAAGGCCTAAGCCAGGGATAGTGGGTCGTGGGAAATTATCAGATACAATGGCAGTATCCTGCTAAAGGCCATTGGCGGCATCTGGGCTTTGGGTGGGGGCCATCACCTGCGGGGTGCTTTACAATCTCGTTTGAAATGGCCGGACTTTCCACAAGTAAAACAGGTTCTTGGTGGACGCCCCCCCTCCCCACCAGGCTCCCCTTCCACGGTGCCTGCTGTCATACTGAGAGTGGGCTGCTGTGTCCAGGTGATATTATTCTTGGGAGTCGGGGGTATGTCTTGGGTGTTTTGGTAGAAAGGACATCTGGTGTCGGTTTGGTGGGGTGGAAAGGTCATGAGGTCTTGGTGCTGGGGTGGAAAAGTCATGGGCTGGCTACGGGGGACCTGGGGTGTGGTTGCAGGTAACCCTATGTGGGACGTTAGGGAATCATCAGTACGATTTACTGAGTCATAAGAATGACTGGAGAAAGGTGGTTGACCCGGGTCACCGGTCCGGTCTATCGTGTGGAGAGTGGTATCTAAATTGGGCAAATGAATCATTATAGGGTATATTGCCGGTACCTGGCTTGTGGCTGTTAATGAGGACATTACAGGACGAGTGGTGTAGTACGACCCATCGATACATAAAAGAGGGTAGAGACCTGTCAGACCTGTCGGCTGTTTTTGGGCAGTTGTCGTTTGGGTTGGGGTTATTATTTTCTTTATTGGATACTTTACTATAGGAAGGAGGCTCAGAACTTGGAGTGAGATAATAGTAATTCGTTTTTCCTTTCTTCTTATCTAATGTTTTTATCCACCCTTCGTTCTCAATTTCTTTTGCAACCCTATACCAAGCCTGTGCAACATTCCATAAACCATTATCAATCAACATTCCTTTCTTATTCTTCAACACATGTTTCCATTCTTCTACCTGTAATCTGGGATTATCTAATTCGCAAATCTTGCCTAAAATCTTTAGGTTTATCATATTACTTTTGCCTGTCCTTTCCTCAACTAACTTGCATGGTGACAACCAACCAGTATGGCTACTCTGTTCATTTCCCATTCTAGATTGTTAGCTTTGTTTCCTGGTCACTTCTTCAATTCACTTAGTTTATCAACAGTCAGAAAAGAGGATAGACCTATATCTATCGTGTCCTATGTTACCACGACAATAAAGCATCTCGTCCTCCCCTATATTCCAAATATAGGACTCTGCTAGAAAGGTGTAGCTAGCACCTCTCCGTCGCGCAGCATATATATCCTACAGGGTTACCTGTTCCTACTAGATATATATATTCTTGTGAGTTCCTAATAGATACGCCTAATGCATCATCTATCCCAGTACACACAAAAACTCCTCTGACTGTCAATCAAACTATACTTCAATCAGAGATATATCACGTCCCACCACCAAGCTTGTGATCGCCTGTTGACTGTTAGGAAAGTCCTAGTACCAGGTATGCGCCTATTTCATCACATCACCTGTTACCGCTGGAGATAGCTAACCAGGTACACGCCACTTGTTGTTACCACAGGTCCGCGATAATCTCTCTGATTAACAACCAACCAAAATACAATTTCTATCAGGAAAATATGCCGTCAATACAAAGAATCGTGAACAGACACGTACAAACAAGCAGACAACTGGCATGCGGTCGTGGGTCAGTATAACGGGTGGGCAAAGTTAAATAAAACCCCACTTTTGATGCTTTTCCCAAGTGTCACACTGGGGTTTCCCGGGGCAGGATCACAGACCAGAACACGTCACCGATAAGATATCAAAAGGTATCTTACCTGTGAGGTTACGAAGTTGATCAGGCTCCGGTTCTGGTGTGGTCCTGCCAGGAAATCCTCATCGGTGACACACTGGAGAAAGCGTAACCCAGGGCTCCACGGTGGGCGTCAAATTGCAATGGACAATGGAGTCCGTCCTCGGATGCCAGTTTCTGTTCTAATTCGGTGGAGAAATCAGATAGCTGTGCGCATAAAGAAATCACACAGACAACGAATACGTCTATGTGGCTTCCAAGCCAATGACATCTCTGTCTTTATTTCTACAATTTACAAGGCTTTTTATGCTACTTTGCATGTAACGATAACAGGCTGTTGCCCAACATTCTATTCGTCATTAATATTGTGAAATTATAGACCTTGTTTAATAACAGTTAAAGAAAATAAACAACAGTGTCTCCGTATGTCCCTTTAGCCGTCAAGGACGTTGGTTACAGGACATTCCGAGATGTTCCAAAACATTCTCCAAGATGTTCCAAAACATTCTCTTCTTGATTTTAGGAAAAGAAACTACATGTGCGTACAAAAACAATCAGCTAAGATAGCGTTTAAAGAATAATATGCATTTGATTCATAAATCTTGATTAACCATTTAAACTACTTAAATGAGCATTTTTCTAGGCCTCCTTCTAAGCCTTTGAATATTATAAAAGCGAATATATACATTTCTGTCCCCAACAAGGGAGTTGTCTGTGTAGGGAAGTTGGCCATCAGGGAGTTGTCTGTGTAGGGAAGTTGGCCGTCAGGGAGTTGTCTGTGTAGGGAAGTTGGCAGTCAGGGAGTTGTCTGTGTAGGGAAGTTAGCCGTCAGGGAGTTGTCTGTGTAGGGAAGTTGGCCATCAGGGAGTTGTCTGTGTAGGGAAGTTGGCCGTCGGGATTTTGGCATTAGGGAACCTGGTTGTAGGGATTTCGACCCAAACCCGGTGTAATGTCCATTATGCATGTATGATTAAGGCCCATTGTGGCCGAAACGTCACACTGATTTTTGGGGAGATTTCACTCCCGTGAATATATCAGATTTTCTAGCTGCCTGAGTCCCATATTATTTGGTTTGCAGAATTCCAAATCCGTCCGGATGGGAAGGCTGGGCCTTTAAAGAACTGGCACCGGAATCATCTGTTACCTTTGTGAGAGGCTGTACGGATACCAGTTGGAGACAAACTTTCTTTGTCTCCTGTTCCTCATTCGGCTCCTGTTACTCGGTCTCAGCAGTTACGTTCTGTTGGGGGAAGTGAAGAGAACAGTGAAGAATCAAGTTTTTGTCTGGACTGAGTGTACCCCTCTGGGCCTGAAGAAGTTATTCCTGCCTCTGATCAGTGTGAAAGTAACCTGAGGCCTGATGCTCCTGAATTCAGACCTGAAGTACCTGAGATATCTGAAATTCCTGACGTTCTAGAGGATGTATCCATAGATTACAGTTCTATGCCTTCACTGGAAGGTTCATACTCTGAAGAAGAGTCTGCTCCAACTGCAGGTGAGAGAATTGAGCCTGTAAATGTGACCCTTCCACCCGAAGAGGAGATTATTGAATCTGATTCCAAACGTTCAATACGGCCTCTTCAGAGACTTACATATGATTCACCGGGACATAGCACAGAAGAAGCAGTTACAACTGTGCGAAGGCTGCCCGAAGTGTCTGCTATGCTTGTTAAAGTAGCTGGGGACTTGAGTCAGATTGAGGATGTATATCTGACCCAGTATATATCTGCTGCTGAACCTGAATATATTGATTAATGTGAAAAAAATTGCAATGTCATGTATCCGTTACCCGCCCTTGGAGGGACCCAAGAGTTTAGGGGGGGAGAGTGTAGCGCTGTATTAGTTTGGCTCTATGTATTGAACCGTTGCTACCACTAGAGGGAGACAGAGCCTAGAGACGTTATGGACTATGCTGGACTGAAAGACTCCATGTCCCAGAGACCTTTGCGAAGAGGACAGGAAGTGGGCGTGCTGGCATCAAAGGAGACATCCGAAGCCTCGTGCAGGACAGAGGCAGAGCGAGCAGAGCAGCGAGACGAGTAAGACGAGTGAAGAACACTGTCCGGGATCACAACCAGTCCGGAGCGCGGACCGAGGCGTATCCAGTGCTGGAGATCGGAGACGGAGTGTGCATCATCGCGTACCACATTCCGCTGAGCAGCTCGGAGGACAACCAGGTCCCAGAAGGACCTCGAGTAAGGAGGCTGCGGATCGAACGGGAGTGCAGGCAGCGGATCGGTTCCTGTTGCGGAGATTCGGCATCAGGACAGCGGATTCGTTGGCACCGGGTTCCAGTCGCGGAGAGAGATCCTTTGGTCGAGTCATCGGTTCTGGATACTTTTTTCGCTGGATGGGTGAGAGGCCTCAAGGCCTACGGTTCCGAAACGAAAGTGTGCACTTGGTTAATTGCTTCAATTCACGGGGCCCCAACGTTGACTAGTCAAAGATAATTTTGTTCATTCACTGGCCAGTTTAATCTAGTATCCGGGGACCCTAAGACACCTCTTTAATGAGCCCTTTTGAGCGGGACTTAAACCACGAACTGAGGGGGTTAACCGTTCTTTTTCTTACACCGCGTGTTTTCCCACATTGCGCATTCTGTCATTATTACCAACGTATATGTGTGTTATATGCCACTTTATTGCTTCAGTAAAATATATAATTTAGAAAATCCACAACAGTGCTGGTGTATAGTGATTCCTTGTGTGGTGAGACTATCCTGGGTTTATTCAGCGGCTCCTCCAGGGGTGAGCGCTACACCTGGTATCAGACAAATCTGTCCATTACAATCCCAACTACGCTACTCCAGTGTGTGCGCTATAGTGCTCGTTACACAACCACAACCTGTCTCTGCATCAGTCATATGAAGATATTACAGTTAATCAGCGTTAGTATTACAATCTACTAGTGCTGATTAATGTCCGGCTGTGGTTAGCAAAAAGTTAACCACAGCCAAGACTTGGTGTTAACGGTTTCCGCTTCTGCAGAATCCGTTAACACCAGCCTAAAAAAACAAAAAAAGCATTGGAGCGAGGACCGCGGCGAGGACAACCTGCTTAGTCTGGTGGGAGTAAAGACTGGGGGAAAAAGTCCCCCCCAGTCTCTCCCTGCGTATCACTACACCGAGGCAAGATCCAGCTGGTCATGTGACTGGCAGGGGGAAACTCAATGGAGTCCTATGGACTCCATTGAGTGGATGCACTGGCATCGCAACGTGGGGGAAGGGGTGCGGCCCGCACCAGGTGACACCGCCCTTAGGGTGACACCGTCACCCTAAGGGTGGGTGTCTCACCCTGCGATGCAGTGTTCGCTCCCTGCGAGCGTCCGAAGCTATGGAGCTTCGGCGCTCGTCTGGGGGAAACACATCACCAGCCAAGTTCTTGCGAGATCGCGGCTGGTCACGTGGCTCCCCCAGGCGAGCGCCCAAGCTCCATGCTGCCGGATGCTCAGAGGGAGCAGAACACGCGGCGGCAGGAGGTGAGCTGGGGGCAGTATCAATGAGAGGAGATGGGGACATTATCCGTGAGAGGAGCTGGGGGAAAATCCATGAGAGGAGCTGGGGCAAAATCCATGAGAGGAGCTGGGGCAATGTCCATGAGAGGAGCTGGGACAGTATATCCATGAGAGGAGCTGGGGCATATCCATGAGAGGAGCTGGGGCAATATTCATGAGAGCTCCTGGGGCATATCCATGAGAGCTGCTGGGGCATATCCACGAGCTGGGGGCAATATCCATGAGAGCTGCTGGGGCATATCCATGAGCTGGGGGCAATATCCATGAGAGCTGCTGGGGCATATCCATGAGCTGGGGGCAATATCCATGAGAGCTGCTGGGGCAGTATCCATGAGAGCTGCTGGGGCATATCCATGAGAGCTGCTGGGGCATATCCATGAGAGCTGCTGGGGCATATCCATGAGAGCTGCTGGGAGCTCCTGGGGCATATCCATGAGAGCTGGGGCATATCCATGAGAGCTGGGGCATATCCATGTGAGCTGGGGCAGTATCCATGTGTGCTGGGGGCAGTATCCATGTGTGCTGGGGGCAGTATTCATGTGTGCTGGGGGTATATCCATGAGAGCTCGGGCAATATCCATGCGTGAGCTGGTCTGGGGGCAATATATCCATGTGTGAGCTGGTCTGGGGCAATATATCCATGTGTGAGCTGGTCTGGGGCAATATATCCATGTGTGAGCTGGTCTGGGGCAATATACCCATATGTGAGCTGAAGCGCAATATATCCATATGTGAGCTGGGGCAATATATATCCATGGGTGAGCTGCTCGGGGCAATATATCCAGAGCTGCTGGGGACAATATATATCCATGTGTGCTTTCACTGCCTTCGAACAGGCACCGTACTTGCTGACAGTTGGCAAAAATTTGTGTGAGCATATGAGAGAGCTCCACAGCAATAAACCTCAAAGTAATGTGCGCTGTGTGTATGAGCATTCAGTGTTATATGGGAGTACTGATTTATGAGTAAGAGTAGTTAAAAAAATCCGTAAAACTCGGGGGGGTGACACCATAAATTACCGCACTGGGTGACACCAACCCTAGTGACGCCACTGAGTGGATGTTGGCGGCTGCGCCCAGCGCTGGCGCAAGCATCCCGGAGGTTGACACCCTCAAACAATGCAGGCAGCATTTTTTGCTCCTGCATTGTAATCCAGCGTTAAAACGCGGGCGCAAGGGGGAAAACTGCGGGTGCAGTTTTTCCTCCCTTGCGCCCGCGTTTTAACGCTAGGATTATAATATAGCCCACTGCGTTTACCGTGAGAGTTCTATTGCTGTGGTGCTCTGATATGCTGATCACAGTACACATTACTTTGAGTTATATTGCTGTGGTGCTCTGTGATATGCTTAACCAGTGGAGTAATCTAATAATACTTTTATGCTACATTGTTTTCACTAATACACATTTTATGAGATTTAAAGGTATTGGGAGCAACACTCTGTAATACAATCTTGATATTATTTTTTAATCACAATTTGAATTTCATACTGTCTTAAATTATTTTAACCAGATAGATACTTTTTTATGTTAAATGTTCCGTTGTACGAGCAATATGTGTGATTTTAAGATATTGGGACTAACACTCTGTAATGTGATCACGATGGGAAGAGGGGATCATGGGGGGCCTATTCTGAGGGTCAGTAAGGGGCCCCAGCATTTCTGATGGCTGGCCTGTTTATCCGTAAAATGTTTCAGAAGTGTGGCCAGTTTTGTTAAAATTCATAGATGGTGAGTTCTAAAAACAGGGGCTGACGAGAGCAGTCGCATGCCGAGGAGCTCTGCCGATATTTGGCCTTTGCTGCTGTTTTTATTTGCGATCCTCTCGTTCAGAATTGTATTTTTGCTGAGCTAAGGACCCTCTGACACGCTGGGGCACCCTGAGCTGATGTTCCCCGGTCGTTTGCTAGCGTGCTCCAGCTCCAGCAGGATTCGGGCCTAGTGCGGCCTAACCAGACCGGGGGTATGAGACCTGGGGGAGACTCAGAGACCCCTCGTCGGCGCCAGCAGGATATCAGGGAGTCATTGGGAAGCAGACGTGCTGCAGCAGGCTCGATCTCCACATCTACTTTACCCCCAGGCTTCAGTTCCAGGGAGGAGGACGAACTCGCGTGGTCACTGGGACTGCTGTGGACTGGCTTGCTCAGGCCCCTCGAGAGAGAGAGTGTGGATGAGTGACACTGGGCCCAACTGCGAAGAAAAGGGCCTAGAAGAAATGGAGGGCCCAGGCGGTGAGATCTCAGGAGGCCCTGGAGACTCCCTCCATGTCTTTGCGGGGAGGCTCTGAGGATGGCATGCTCCTTCCTGGTGGGAACACTCTGTCGCCGCAGCCCCGGGGTCGTCTCTCCGAGTCGAATCTGGAGCAGCAGACCCCGGGTGCTTTTGGAGGGTTGGGGTCTCCCTCGGGTATTAGCTCAACTTTGGCTCCCCCTGATACTGATGCCACCTGTTTCGCAGTGACAGACGACACACAACCAACAACAATAGGCAACTACCGCAGTTTTCTTGCTGAGATTAGGTCTACGTGGTCTGCTGTGCTGTCTGGGGTACGATCTGAAGTGGAGGAGATACACTCCCAGGTGGTGGCGGTTCAGGAACGGACTGCAGATGTGGCAGCGGAGCAGTCTGTCCTTTCATCTCAGGTGGGCGCACTGAGGAGTCAGGTTGACCTCCAGACTCGTACGGTGGAGACCCTTCAATCCAGACACCTCAGGCGAAACAATCGGGTCAGGGGGGTCCCGGAAACGGTGCTCCTGTCGGAGCTACTCCCTTATGTGACCGATTGGCACACCAGGTATCAGGGTCTTCTTCCGATGAGATGGGAATGTTCAGCTCGGTGTTCTGGATCCGTAAGGCTGCAACGGCCTGCCAGAGTGCCCCAAGAGATGTCATTGCAGTTGCTAAAGATATCGCTGTGAAGACGCGGATTATGTCAACCCTGGCAGCACGGGCACCGGTGCAATTCGGAGGAACGTCGCTGACGCTGTATAATGACCTGCCTTTCATGACCCTGCTGGCGAGATGACAATTTCGGGAGGTGACAGCTTTTCTCCGTCGCAGGGAGGTCAACTACCGTTGGGGACTGGCCGGTTCCCTTGTAGTGACATAAGGACCGATGCCCCTTGTCATCTCCGACCCAGCTGAGGCTTGGCCGAAACTGGCTGGAGCGTGACTTTCTTTGGACCCGGCGGACGCTTCACCTGGTTGATGACCTCTTTTCCAGATACGAATCTGACACCACGTTTTTGTTGGGATACTGTCCCCCCCCCATTGTTGAGCTGTGTCCCCGGGACAAAGTGACACTTATTGCGGACCTTCATGTTTTCTGCACCAGTTTTTTCATGTGACCGGCTCTTTTGTTCTCTTTTTTTTCCTTTTCTCTCTTTTGGCGTTTACGGGGTTCATCAGGAGCGCCGATGAGGCCTGATGGCTGAATTGGTCCCCCGAGTCCCCAGGCCTGGTGCCATTTGTTCCCCTTGGCAGCCCGCGGTCCCCCGGGCTTGCGGGAACATACAAGGGACGGCACTGATATGGCCTTTGCCATTACCCCATGTTCCGTCTTCTCCTCCTCCCCCTTACTCATTATATTAGAAGTCTTTAGCTGACATTCCGTATGTTCTCTTTTATTAGCAATGTTTTTGTCCTGAAGAGACCCCCCCCCCACTAGGGGGATGCTTATGTCTTGTTTTTATACCTTTCCATTGGACACTTTCTGAGGTCATTGGCTTTTCTTTTCTTTTCTTTGCTTTTCTCTCTCTTATTTCCACCCTGTAACTCTTAAGGTGACTTATATGTGTAGCTATCTTTGTTATTTTTCTTACGATGTTCTTTCATTGATGACCCTTTGTGGCCCTCGAGGCCCTTATTTCAAGTTGTATGTTTTGCTGACCATTTTACAAAATAAAAATTTTAAATTCTAAAAAAAATAATAATTCATAGATGGTAGCCAAAGCACACATCAACCTCAAGTAAACTCAGTTTTGTTTTCAGGTTTCATTTTGAGTTTAAATGCTTATTCAACATATTTATCTTTATGGTTTTGATGATGCAACAACAGTGACATCTAGTGTTTCAAGTGTTAAGATTTATATTTTTACATAAAATTCATCTATTTACTGTGCAAATTTAGAGCCTTTCAGGGTTATTCAGAGAAAGGAGAAAACCAGGAGAATGACTGGAGAAGTGAAATTTCTATCAGGGTTATTCAGAGAAAGGTGACAACCAGGAGAATGGCAGGAGAAGAGAACAATATAGACCAAATAACTGATTTGGAAAGTGAGATAAATGAGAGAATTTTTCTGGTTTGGCTGTTTTGACTTAGAATTTTCACGTCTCCAGTCATTCTCCTGGTTTTCACCTATCTCTGAATAACCCTGTAGGTCAAAATAGCCAAACCATAAAAATTCTCCCATTTATCTCACATTCCAAATCGGCTATTTGGTCTAGATTGCTCTCTTCTCCTGCCAATTCTCCTGGGTTTCACCTTTCTCTGAATAGCCCTGTAAGTGTTTCATTCTGAATGCGATATTACAGGCCCTATTCCCTACTGTGCGCTAAAATGGGGCGCTAACGTGGAAAATATGCATCCCCGTAGTGTCCTCATTTTAGCAGGAGACTCTGGGGCAAGCGCTACATCGACACCTTGCCCCGGAACCCAGTTTAACTGCTGGGATACTCATGGTAGCGCTTCCATGCTGCCACGAGCATCCATAGAACTCCACAGAGGTTTGTGTTCCTGGGCCGCGAGCCCTGCGCCTCGGAATGATCTTGGAGCGAGATTGGGAACTATTTGTTTCCAGTCTCGCCCTGCTCCCATCGACAAGAAGCAGCAGATTGGAACACCTTTCTCACTGTGGCATGAGAGGTGATATGGTATATGGGTTTGCAAATATGGAATAAATTAGCACAAGCTTTAGCACCAGTTTTTAGCTGTAGCTAATATTTAGGCTTATCTTATCTTAAGGCTAAGGCTTATTTTAAGGCTCCCTGTGTTAAGTACAGTGGCAAGAAAAAGTATGTGAACCCTTTGGGATTACGTGGAGTTTTGCATGAATTAGTCATAAAATCTGCTCTGATCTTCATCTAAATCACAACAATTTGAAAACCACAGTCTGCTTAAAATAATACAACACAAACATTATATGTTTTCATGTGTTTATTGAACATAACATGTAAACATTCACAGTGCAGGGTGGAAAAAGTATGTGAACCCCAAGCCTAATGACTTTTCCAAGAGCTAATTGGAGCCAGGAGTGAGCCAACCTTGAGTCCAATCAGTGTGATATTATTGGATGTGTTGCTGAAAGCTGTCCTGCCCTTTAAAAAAACACATCAGTTTTGGGTTTACTGGTTTCAAGAAGCACTGCCTGATGTGAACCATGCCTCGCAGAAAAGAGCTCTGAGAAGACCTACGATCAAGAATTGTTGACTTGTAAGCTGGAAAGGGTTACAAAAGTATCTCCAAAAGCCTTGATGTTCATGTGTCCACGGTAAGACAGACTGTCTACAAATGGAGAAAATTCAGCACTGTTGCTACTCTCCCTAGGCGTGGTCGTCCTGTAAAGATGACTGCAAGAGCACAGCGCAGAATGCCTAATGAGGTAAAGAAGAATCCTAGAGTGCCAGCTAAAGACTTACAGAAATCTCTGGAACATGCTAACATTTTTGTTGACACATCTACAATAAGGAGAACATTAAACAAGAATGGAGTACATGGGAGGACACCACGGAGGAAGCCATTGCTGTCCAAAAAGAATATTGCAGTACGTTTGAAGTTTGCAAAAGAGCACCTGGATGTTCCACAGCACTACTGGCAAAATATTCTGTGGACAGAGGAAACCAAAATTGAGATGTTTGGAAAAAACACACAACACTATGAGTGGAGAAAAAAAGGCACAGCACACCAACATCAAAACCTCATCCCCACTGTAAAACATGGCGGAGGGAGCATCATGGTTTGGGGCTGCTTTGCTGCCTCAGGACCTTGACGGATTGTTGTCATTGATGGAAAAATTAATTCCAGAGCTTATCAAGACATTTTGCAGGAAAACGTAAGACCATCTGTCCGCCAACTGAAGCTCCGCAGAGGATGGGTGATGCAATAGGACAATGACCAAAAGCATACAAGTAATTCAACAAGAATGGCTTCAACAAAACAAAATACGCCTTCTGGAGTGACCCAGTCAGAGTCCTGACCTCAACCCGATTGAAATGCTGTGGCATGACCTTAAGAGAGTGAATCACACCAGACATCCCAAGAATATTGCTACACTGAAACAGTTTTGTGAAGAGGAGTGGTCCGAAATTACTCCAGATTGTTGTGCAGGTCTGATCTGCAACTACAGGAAATGTTTGGTTGTGGTTATTGCTGCCAAAGAAGGGTCAACCAGTTATTAAGTCCAAAGGTTCACATACTTTTTCCACCCTGCACTGTGAATGTTTACATGTTCTGTTCAATAAAAACATGAAAACATAAAATGTTTGTGTTGTATTATTTTAAGCAGACTGTGTTTTTCAAATTGCTGTGACTTAGATGAAGATCAGAGCACATTTTATGATCAATTCATGCAAAACTCCACGTAATCCCAAAGGGTTCACATACTTTTGCTTGCCACTGTACAGGATGTGCAAAGTACTGTACGCTCACAGAAGCTAGGACAGTCACTGATGCACTAAGTGATTCCATACTGGTTTAACGTCAGTAAGGTAATATAGGAATACGTTAAAGTCACTTATCTTACCGATAATGCTTACATATCCGAACACTAGAGCTAACGTTAGCGTTCACACGGAAATAGTGCCCTAATTAAAGTTTAAATACTTAGCATTAAATCGTAAATACACAATCAACAGTGAAGCACCAGTTTGCCTCAGCTTACTGGTCTAGGGAATCTACAGATATTGCATGTCCACAATATTGATTTGTAGATTCAATCTTCCATAATTCACCCTATTGTTAGGAAATATACAGTCAGGTCCAGAAATATTGGGACATCGACACAATTCTAACATCTTTGACTCTATACACCACCACAATGGAGTTGGAATGAAACAAACACAATGTGCTTTAACTGCAGACTGTCAGCTTTAATTTGAGGGTATGTACATCAAACTCAGGTGAACGGTGTAGGAATGCACAGCAGTTTGCAGATGTGCCTCTCACTTGTTAAGGGACCAAAAGTAATGGGACAATTGGCTTCTTAGCTGTTCCATGGCCAGGTGTGTGATATTCCCTCATTATCCCAACTACAATGTGCAGATAAAAGGCCCAGAGTTAATTTCAAGTGTGCTATTTGCATTTGGAATCTGTTGCTGTCAATTCTCAAGATGAGATTCAAAGAGCTGTCACTTTCAGTGACGCAAGCCATCATTAGGCTGAAGAAACAAAACAAACCCATCAGAGAGATAGCAAGAACATTAGGCATGGCCAAAACAACTGTTTGGAACATTCTCAAAAAGAAGGAAAGCACCGTGAGCTCAGCAACACCAAAAGACCCGGGAGACCACAGAAAACAACTGTGGTGGATGACCAAAGAATTCTTCCCCTGGTGAAGAAAACACCCTTCACAACAGTTGGCCAGATCAAAAACACTCTCCAGGAGGTAGGTGTATGTGTGTGAAAGTCAACAATCAAGAGAAGACTTCACCAGAGTGAATACAGAGGGTTCGCCACAAGATGTAATCCATTGGTGAGCCTCAAAAACAGGACGGTGAGATTAGAGTTTGCCAAACAACACCTAACAAAGCCTTCAAAGTTCTGGAACAAGATCCTATGGACAGATGAGACCAGTATCAACTTGTACCAGAGTGATAGGAAGAGAAGAGTATGGAGAAGGAAAGGAACTGCTCATGATCCTAAGCATACCACCTCATCAGTGAAGCATGGTGGTGGTAGTGTCATGGCGTGGGCATGTATGGCTGCCAATGGAACTGGTTCTCTTGTATTTATTGATGATGTGACTGCTGACAAAAGCAGCAGGATGAATTCTGAAGTGTTTCGGGCAATATTATCTGCTCACATTCAGCCAAATGCTGCAGAACTCATTGGATGGCGCTTCACAGTACAAATGGACAATGACCCAAAGCATACTGCAAAAGCAACCAAAGAGTTTTTGAAGGGACAGAAGTGGAATGTTCTGCAATGGCCAAGTCAATCACCTGACCTGAATCCCATTGAGCATGCATTTCACTTGCTGAAGACAAAACTGAAGGGAAAATGCCCCAAGAACAAACAGGAACTGAAGACAGTTGCAGTAGAGGCCTGGCAGAGCATCACCAGGGATGAAACCCAGCGTCTGCTGATGTCTATGCATTCCAGACTTCAGGCTGTGATTGACTGCAAAAGATTTGCAACCAAGTATTAAGAAGGGAAAGTTTGATTTATGATTATTATTCTGTCCCATTACTTTTGGTCCCTTAAAAAGTGGGAGGCACATCTGCAAACTGCTGTAAGTCCTACACCTTTCACCTGAGTTGGATGTACATACCCTCAAATTAAAGCTGGCAGTCTGCAGTTAAAGCACATTGTGTTTGTTTCATTCCAACTCCATTGTAGTGGTGTATAGAGCCAAAGAAGCTAGAATTGTGTCGATGTCCCAATATTTATGGACCTGACTGTATAAGCAGAACTGTGAAGAAAAGAAAGATACAATTGCACAGTATGCCTGATACTGATAAATCAGGTGATTATGTGGTGTATCAAACTCACAGTATTCTGAGCATACATCCGGCTCTGGGTGAAATCGCCTGTCGGGTCTTAATTTCTTTTCATGTGCCCATCATCCTCGTTATATTGTGATCTTCATAATACACCACCCTGGGCTATATAACAGACATATGCCGGGGAAACCCCTAGCATAATTCTGTAAAATCAGGATAGTGTATACATTAAAGTGTGTCAATTGCACATGTGACGGACCCATGTCCAGCTCTCCCAACACTATTTCGATAATATTGGCTCTGGTTTCGAACCGCAACCTCTGCTTTCGATCTTTCGAACGACGCTTGATATTTCGGCAACCCAATTCGATCTTGCGATCCTGCTACTCGATATTTGATATGACCCGAGCTGCCGCTGAGTGCCTCTTGCAACTAAGTGATTGTAGCCCTTGAACAAAACACCAGGCAGGCTGTATGTCAGTTCAAAACAGAGATCTGATTTATTGGACAAAGACACACGGGTATTTAGGACAAAAGACATTCAAACTCCCCTCCAACCTCAAGTGAAAAAGACATGAATGAAACAATATGGTGGCATGTAATCACAGGCTGCATATCAGAATGCCTGAATCCATTAGATAACCAAGTGAAGTTACATAAATTAACAATCGGTACACCACACACAGTAATAATATAAGCCATTGTAACAGGAATCAGATAATGTGACAGTGTTTGCCTGAGACAAGGGTAGGCTGGGAGGTAATCCTCAGCAAAATGAGAAGATACACATTGACTAGACAATAGACAGATAGACAATAGTATTCTTGCATAATCACTGATTACACAATCATTCTGCACACGAGAGGGCAAGAAAATAATAAAGAACCTCAAATCCAAAGTGACTTATGTCACATATCTCCCCCCCTTTGTCCCTTTGCTGTACCATTTGTAAAGTTCCAGTGTGCTGGCACAAGCACCATCAGCGGGGTCTGAAACCAAGAGTCTGTAATCCACAATGAAACAATAAGTCCACATTAGTGCAGTAGGACCTAGAACCTTAAGACTACTTTTCCAACATCCTCCAGTTGACCCGTTGGGGTCCAACTAGGTCTGTCCTTGAAAAGAGGGAGTGGTGTCACGGGCCTAACATGGCGTCCCCGGTGTGAGTTACAACTAACATTCCATCCCCTGGTTACCCAACGTACGACGTTGCGCGAAGATCATAATACCATCCACTCGAATGCATTCGCGCTGACAATGGTAAGTATGGGATGTGCGCACGCTCTTGCGCTGGGTTCGCGCAGGGTCAATCGCGGAAGACGCTAACGTGCATCGTTTGCGCGAACATCGTAATACGACGTTCCGCGCAAATTGTTTTGTCCTCGTGCAAAAGCGCATTTGCGCGCACGCGAATGCGCTGCACAAGGATTGTAATAGGGGCCAAAATCTCCTCATAGAGATGTATAATATCAATGCAAATCTATAGGGAACCTATAGATACCAAAAGTTGGTCTTGCAAGGAAAACCATTAGCAATGTCGATAGGGACAGATATAAACACAACCTTTTCTCAGGAAAGGCACTGTTTACATTTAAATTTGTCAGACTGAGGGATCAAGCTCTTTTCATCAAAATCACTACATTAAAGTCTATCAGTTCTGGTACTTAGTGCTCATGTAATTTATTTTTTCTCATTTCAGGAAAAATAAAATATAAATTAGTTTTCCAAAGCACATTTTATTAATTTACGTTAAACAGAAGGGCAGCCAGGTACTTAAAGTGATTTAGATTGCAAGCTTTTGGGGGGGGGGGGCTTTTACTGCATGTCCTGGTCACCATACAGGGATGTCCCAAAAGCTTGCAATCAAACTCAAATTAGCAAACCCCGGTGTGACATGTAAAACTGAATCAGGCACTTCAAAACTAATTTTACAGAAATGCTAACTTGAATCAGATTATAAACTCATCCCAACATGTCCTGCTCTATGTATCTAAAGTTGCAGGCAGTGAGTCCTGAAGAGCTTGTAATCTAACTGAAATGATACACTCCTACAAAAACATTAAAGTGGGTTTTATTGTTCTGGTGAGTTGTTATGCACTCATATACTTCTTACTACTGTGCAGCTCTGTGACATGCGCATACACACCACACGTTACAGTTACAAGCATTTATAAAGCGCCAACAAGTTCCGTAGCTCTGTACAATAGGAGAGACAGATTACTGTGAGTTTTAATGTTGTGGAGCTCTGTGATACAGTAATGTGCGGTGTGTATGAGTGTATCACAGAGCTCCACAACAATAAAACTGACTGCAATGTGCAGTGTGTATGAGCGTATCACAGTGTTCCACCGCATGTATGAGCGTGAGTGTTATTGTAGTGGAGCTCTGTGATACACACCGTGCATTACTGTATCACATCACTTCAATGACGTACCAAGAACATCCTCTGCACACAAACATGAAACCAGAGGATGCGCTTAGCACGTCATCAACAGCAAAGATGTTAAAGGGGGAAAAAAGGGGTTAAAATTTGAGTGCCCATTTAACCTCTTGCTGCTCCGCACCACTATTTAGTCTCCTACCTGTACCTCACGATGTTGCCAAGACGCCCGCTGTCATTCTTACTTTGTAGATTGCAGGCAGCAGATACTGTGGCGATTCTAGAAGCAATACCAGCCTTTTTGGATGCAGGGCAAGGGGGCAACACCGGACTGCAAGAGACACAGGCACAGAATTCTACCCACAGCAGCCTGTTTAAAGACAAATACATGCATTTACACACCCAGCCACATGTTCACATGCATAACCATAAACCCCTACACCCCGGGGTATGTAGCAATAAAATTCACAGTAATGTGCAGTGTGTATGAGTGTATCACAGAGCTCCACAGCAATAAACCTGACAGTAATGTGTATATGAGGGTATCACAGGGCTCCACAGCAATAAAACTCAAAGTAATGTGCGGTGTTTATGTGCGTATCACAGAGCTCCACAGCAATAAAACTCACAGCAATGTGGTGTGTATGAGCGTATCACAGAGCTCCACCGCAATAAAACTCACAGTAATGTGCGCTGTGTATGAGTGTATCACAGAGCGTCACAGCTATAAAACTCACAGTAATGTACGTTATGTATGAGTGTGTAGCGCTGTGGTAAAATCTTGCTGTGGCAGTACCTATTTTTGGCCACAAGATGGAGACTATCGCGATCAGAGATACTGGATATTGGGACTACAATGCCCGGCATGCTTTGCAAGAAGACAGGAAGTGGGTGGGGACTGGAGACTTACATCCTCTGCCTCGTGGAGAAAGTTCCAGAGCGCGCCAGGGAAGGAAAGAGAGCAGACGCATCGAAGAGATCACGAGAGGGCCTAGGCCAGAGACCAACAGAGACCAAGAGAGACCAAGAGAGACCTGTTAGTCCAGAGAGGATCACCCAAGTTGAGGAGAAGAAGACCCGCCGGGATCCAGGCATTGCTGCAGACCGGAGGAATCGAACGGAGAGCAGGCGGTGAGCTGGAAAAGCTGTGTGGAGTCAGACAACGGATCGGGCCGCTAGTATCCCCAGTCAAAATCGGGTGGAGAGACGTCCTGGGTCAGCGGAGCCTAAAGAAATCGTCGGATGGGTGAGAGGCCTCCAAGGCTGTTTTATGATTAAAGGACGCTCTGCTGTTTTCTCTTTAAAGTCCACAGGCCCCAACTGACTAGTCGAAGACCTTCCTTTAATAAACTCACTGGCCAGTTGAACAGTACCCTGGTACCACACACACACAGATACACTTTTCACATTCTGGGACTTAACCTGTGCAGGACTCATTTCCTTTTGCGAATCGGAACGGGGTTAAAGACAAAGATACGTTCCGAATACATTTTTCTCTTTTTTTTCCGCTGCGCGTTTGCCGTAATACGAAGGGATTGTATGTTTGGGGTTTTGCTACGTGTCCCTTTTTTCTGAACTATCGGGAAATTGCATTGCTTTTATGTTCGGTTGCGAATATTTTATTTTCCAAAATACGAAGCCTCGTGTTTCGTTTCTTTTCCGCTACGCGTTTTACCGGGATACGAAAATACTGTAATAATACTTGTGAATACCGTGTCTCAACATCTGCTCAAATATTTTAGTAAACTATATAAATATAAAAACTCACAACTGTGTTGGAGTATATTTATTCCCTAGTGCGGGGAGACTGACCCGTGGTTCATTTTCAGCGGCTCCTCCGGGAGTGAGCGCTACACGTGGGGGCTCGTCCGGGATCCAGTCTCTGGAAAAACCGCATCTAAAGGGTTAAATATGGATCCAGACACTGTTGCCGAGTGGTGTGGGGAGCACAGTAGCCAGTCAGAATGTTGTATAGTTATGGATATTCCAGCAGACACTTGGGCTGAAGATCAGATTCGCCAGGCCGTGGCCACGCTAGCACCAGATCATCGGGGGTTAATACTGGACATTGAAAAAAACCCAGATACTTCTCACATGTATGTTCTTCTCGAATGGAGAAAGGGTGTTCCGCCATGTTTTCAGGGCACGAGCGTGAAACTGGCCGAAGAGGTGGAAGTCCAACTAATTAAGCCAAGTACGCCACGTGGCGAATCCGCAAGTGTTTCCGCGCCTAGTCCGTTGGCCATGATAGGGCCTGAATTTATCGTGGCTATTGGAGATCTACTGGCTAAATGTCAGAAAACAAGCCCTCCTCACACTAACTTCGGTTATCGACGGTTAAGAAATTTTACAGGAAACGTACCAACTCCGGCGGGAGAAGAAACCTTTGAAGAATGGGTGGAACAGGCGATGCAGGCTCTGGATGAGTGGGATGTCCCTGAGGCCCAGAAAAAGCAAAGGATCACCGAGAGCTTAAAGGGACCTGCGTCAGAAGCGGTGAGAAACCTAAAACTGAGTAGAAAAGATTGTACTGCTTTGGATTATTTAAACGTTCTTGAAGAAGTTTTTGGCGAACTGAAAAGGCGGCCGAATTGGTATATCAGTACGAACACACCTATCAGAGAAGAGGTGAAAGGATGACCGAGTACATGAGGCGCCTGGATAAGATTCTACACCAGATACTCCTGAAGAAAGGGGCCGAACCGGCCGAAGTAGATAAGATCCGAATAAAACAGATCCTGAGGGGCTCTCAACCTCTAGATCCAGTGATGATGCAGCTGAGAAGCAGAGCAGGTAACCAAGAGTTAAAGTACCTGGAACTGATCCGAGTTGTACGAGAGGAAGAGGCTTTACTAGAAGAGAAATCTTTCAGGCGGGGGAAAGGGCTTATGCACAACCTGTGAGACATAACGACGTCTGCAGCCTGAAAGCGACTCTCTAGATACCTATGGATCTGATGAGGACGAACAAGAACACCTAGTTGTTTTTAAATCTACAGAGAGGGCTGCCAAAGAATCGAACCTCCCTGAACGGGGTGAATTGTCCAAAACCGTCAAGGAAGTTCAGGAAGCTCAAGTTGAATTGCAACAAGCGCACGCGGAACTGTGTCGGGTATTGATGAAGGTGACAGAGATGCAGACAGAAATGCAGAAATTCCTCACAGGTATGCAGACGACGGGAGCTACTGTGGCGTCTGGTCCAACCTCTTTAACCAAATCTCAACAAGCAACTACGTCTCCGCTCTCTAAGAAGAGATGTTTTAGGTGTGGAGAAATGGGCCATTTCCGCGCACAGTGCAAAGGCCGAAAGCCTGAGAAGGATAGAGTCAAGGGACTGTTGGAAGCCCTGGAGGGACTGTTATCTACCTCACCGGCGGGAAACGCCAGAGGGCACCAGTGAAGGAGCAACCTGAGTGCCCGAGGGTTGAACCCCGCTCCAGAAATCAAGCAAAGGCTAAGAGGGCGAAAAGGCCCAAAGCTGAGCCGACTGTAGAGCCTGCCAGGACTGAAAGAGTCACTCCCTTAGCATCCGGGTCTACGTCATGGGGAAGCAATGCACACCCAAAACCTGCACGGGCCAAGAAAAAGGCCAGGGTACAACAAACTGGGTCTAAGTGTCCAGATACCGCCACCAAGTTTCCCGACCAACTGATAGGTCCTTCTCCTATTGTGCCAATCCAAGTGGAAGGAGTCTACACCAAAGCCCTGTTGGATTCAGGGGCTCAAGTGACATTGATCTACAGAGACTTCTACGAGAAACACTTAAAGCACATTCCTCTGCAAGAATTGAAGGATTTGGAAATATGGGGTATCGGCACTGAGAAACTCCCTTATGACGGGTACCTGCAAGTGAAGTTGGAGATCGGATCTGAAGTCATCGGGCAGTCTGGGGTTTGTGATGCATTGGCTATTGTGTGTCCTCGACCCTCGGTGCGAACAGAAGCTCCCTGATAGTGGGGACGAATACTGACCTAGTGCGGCGTCTCCTGACGCCTATCGTGTTGGAAGAAGGTTCAACTCAAGGAGTACACCCAATGTTACGTCCGGTCTATCAGAGGATGGTCGAAGAACGAAAGGCACCGAGGTGGGAAGACTGTGGAGACTGGGTGGAACAGAGAAGGTTCTGCAAGCAGGAGAAGTAGCGAGTTTCGGGCTTCAGTCAAGTTGAATGGATCGCAACCAGGCCCCTATGTGGTGCTGGAACCGATTTTGATCATGGGAGTGAAACCGGAGTCGAAGTAATTCCTGAAATAATCTCCACCAAAGCTCTGAAGAGAACACGAGGAAGAGTCTCGGTTAGTGTGTGCAACGTGACGGATTTCCAGTAGTCCTTAAAGCACGAATGCCTATTGGGCAAGTAGAGTCTGCTACACCCCTCTCTACCGATTCAGGAGGGAGAGGGTAAAGAGATTCCAGATGAAAGATTCTACCCCAAGGACGCTCCTATTTCACCTGAAGGAAGAAACGTCTTCAGTCTCAAGTTCTAAAGTGGAAGGAATTGTTTTCAAAAGATGAGTTCGATGTGGGCCTAGCTAAGAGTACTGAACACCGCATTCGATTACAAGAAGACAAGCCGTTTCGCGAAAGATCAAGGCGAGTTCCGCTAGGAGACTTAGATGATCTGCGAGAGCAGCTGAACGAGTTACAGAGAACCAAGGTGATTCAAGAGTCCAGGAGCCCGTATGCATCTCCTATAGTGTTGGTCCGGAAGAAAAATGGTTCTGTCCGCTTATGCATAGACTATCGCACATTGAACCGGAGAACCATCCCCGATCAGTATGCCACTCCTCGGATTGAAGACCCCTACAGTGTTTGTCTGGAGCAAAGTGGTTTAGTGTACTAGACCTGCGAAGTGGGTATCACCAGATACCAATGCATCCTGAAGACAAGGAGAAAACTGCGTTCATCTGTCCACTGGGGTTCTTTGAATTCAACAGGATGCCTCAAGGCCTTACGGGGCTCCAGCCACGTTCCAACGGTTGATGGAGAAGACAGTCGGGGATATGAATCTAATCGAAGTATTAGTGTACCTGGATGACATAATTGTGTTTGGGAAGACTCTGGAAGAACATGAGCAACGTTTGGAGAAGGTCTTGAAGAGGCTCCATGAAGAGGGGCTGAAACTGTCTCTGGAGAAATGCCAATTCTGCCTACCATCTGTTACGTATCTGGACATGTGGTCTCAGCGGAAGGTGTTTCAACAGACCCTCGGAAGTTGGAGGCCGTAGCTTCTTGGCCTAGACCCCGAAACGTCACTGAGCTTAGATCTTTCTTGGGATTCTGTTCATACTATCGAAGATTTGTGGGAGGATTCGCGAAAATAGCCCAACCACTGAACAAACTCCTGCAGAAGGAAACCACAGAAGAAGGCTGCAAGGTCTCTGACAAAAACCCGTCAGCTCCGGGCCAAGGAAAGCTCGAGAGTCTATACAAGGTGAATGGACCAGTCAATGTGAAGGAGCTTTCGTAAAGCTGAAAGAGAGCCTAACCCGAGCTCCTGTTTTGGCCTATGCGGACCCTCACAAGCCGTATGAATTACATGTGGATGCCAGCCGAGAAGGTCTGGGAGGAGTCCTATATCAGGAGTATGGTGGATTGCTGAGGCCTGTGGCGTACGTGAGCCGGAGCCTTACGCCTTCAGAGAAGAACTATCCTACTCACAAGCTGGAGTTCTTAGCCTTGAAGTGGGCAGTGGTGGACAAGTTGAAAGACTATCTGTATGGAGCTGAGTTCGTGATCAAGACGGATAACAATCCTCTTACCTACATCCTTACTACCGCAAAACTGGACGCAACGGGACATCGGTGGTTGGCCGCTCTGTCAGGGTTTCGGTTCAGCCTGAAGTATCACCCTGGGGTGAATAATCGAGATGCTGATGCGTTATCGAGAAGACCCTACACTACAGAATGGACTCAGTTGACTCCAGACAGGGTGCAAGCTTTGTGCCAAGGAACAGAGCGCCGGGTCAAAGGAGGGATTGAAGCAGAGGCCATAGGAGTTATGGCTGCGGCTGTTCCTGAGTTCTACTGTAACCCTACGCAGTTAAGGGATGAAAGTTTACCTACCTTTTCGAGACAGGACCTGAAAGCGGATCAGGCCAGAGACCCTTTAATTGCCTTGACCATAAAGGCCCTGACTGCAAACCAGCGAGAGATTTTGTTAACTAACTCCCCGAGTGGGGCCAGATTGGTCTATAAAGAGTGGGAGCGGTTAAAGATGTTGGATGGGTGTGGTCTACCGAAGGGGCCCCTCAACCAACGCTGAAGAGATTCAACAGTTATTCCTCCCCACTAAAACATAGGGAGAGTGTGCTGCGATCCTACATGATGAGCATGGACATTTAGGTGCAGAGAGAACTTTTAAGCTGGTGCGAGATAGGTTTTATTGGCCTTGCATGAGGGCTGAAGTAGAAAGTTATTGTCATTTGTCGGATATAATCTCTGCACGTGAATACAACACGTTTGTATATATTGGATTTATCAGCCAAGCCTCCAATATGTCTATATTGGACTTACTGGACCTACCTCGGCAGTCGTCTCCAATATATCAGGGATTATTATTTCATAAAAAACTTATACGAGACACAAATATCAATCGTTTATATCTCTTAGAAATTATCCTGAATTCTTTTAATTGTCTGTGTTTTGCTTAAAAAAATACAATCTATATTATAATAGAGTAAGGCTTTGGCTGTCCGTCGCCAAAGCCCTACTGCGCATGCGCGCGCAACCAGCGGCGGTTGGTTGCGCGCGCATGCAACCGCCGCGGCACGAGCCGGCTGCCGGCTCGCCGCGGCGGTTACACATGCACACAGCAGCCGGGTGAAGGCTGCGCTCGCAGCCTCTACCCGGCTGCCGCGCGCATCCAACCCCCGAGCGGCGAAGGGAAAGTTTCCCCCCCCGCTCGGGGGTTGGATGCGCCGGCAGCCGGGTAGAGGCTGCGAGCGCAGCCTCTACCCGGCTGCTGTGCGCATCTAACGGGTCCCCCGAGCGGCGAAGGGAAAGTTCCCTCCGCCGCTCAGGGGTAGGATGCGCGCGGCAGCCGGGTAGAGGCGCAGCCTCTACCCGGCTGCCGTGCCATCCTACCCCCCGAGCGGCGGAGGGAAGTTCCCTCGCTTCCGCTTTGAAGGACCGAAGCCCCGGTCACGTGACCGGGCTTGGGTCCTTCAAAACAGGAAGCGGGAA